>JADMNL010000026.1:286093750-287470833 GCA_016271365.2 Neoceratodus forsteri | reverse complement strand
TCAGTTAACCCAAACACACACTTTTTTTGTATGTTAGTGTTTTTACCTAAATTAAAGGTCCAAGTACAACAGTTCTTCTACTGTAGTCCCAGCAGAAGTTCAGTCACACAGCAGTCCTTTCTCCTGGTGTCTTCTGCCTAGCCAGATTAGGGTTGATGGGTGCCTTACCTCTGATCCAGCCTGAATGGCTGATGCCTTCAATGAAGCTTCTCTAACCTCAGCTTGGTTCTCCCCCAAACTTCTTTGACCCACCTCCAGACACCCCCACCCCTCATCAGCCCCACCCTTTCACCTGTGCAGCATTTCACCTAAGTGCCGAGCCTTATCTCAGAAGGGCACTAAGTCACTCCCGTATAGCAGTGACACCTTAGACTTGAAACTCCTTCGACTTTCTCTCCTGGAAGTGCTCAACCCCTCATCCATATACTAAACAGCTCCTTATGCCTGGGAAATTCCTGCCACTGGAAATCTACCCATATCACGCCCGATATTTAAAATGGGGACCGTGTCCTCACTAACAACTACCACCTATCTCAATTCTCCCTCCCCTATCCAAGGCCCTTGAGAGGATAGTCTCAGACCAGCTAACGGACCACCTAAACAAATACAACCTGCTTAGTATGCAGCAGCACGGCTTCTGGAAGGGTCATAGTACCATCACTGCCCTCCTGGAACTCACCACTCACACCCACTCTGCTTTAGACAGAGGTCAAATCACAGAGGCTGTCTTCATTGATCTCACTAAGGCGTTCAACACCGTAAACCACCCGCTTCTGCTATCTGCACTGACCAGCACTGGATTCTCTCAGGATGCCCTTGGCTGGTTCTCTGACTACCTGTCTAACCGTTCCCAGCAGGTCAAAATTGGAGACACTGTATCTAGTAGGTTACCTGTCCTCTCAGGTGTCCTGCAAGGGTCGATCCTCGGACCATTACTGATCAGCCTCTTTCTTAATTCCCTCCCAGTACCTGCTCCGGAAACTTCTCCTCTATGCAGACAATGCCGTACTCTATTCCTCCAACTCTGACCCTATGCAGCTCCACCTCTCCTCCAGTCCTCCTTTAGTTCCGCTGAAAAATGATTCATCTCTCATCGTCTTATCTGAACTATAGCAAGACTAGTACTTTTCCCACCACTCAATGCTAGAAAGGAACTTTGCCCTCAAGCACGAACTGCCAACCCCACCCACCTCGAACAAGTGGACTCCTTCAGATACCTAGGTTTAACACTTGACCCTGCACTCACTTTCCACCAACATATCCACCTATCTACTGCCCTCAATGTGCGTCTCGGGCTCCTGTATCGCCTCAAACACTACTTTACCCCAAACACATTGAGGCTTGCTGTCTCCTCCTCTGTCCTCTCTCCTCTCCCTGCTAGATTATGGCCTAGTCATCTATGGGGTGGCAAACTCATCGGCCCTCAGCAGACTCGTGTCTCCCTAAATAAAGCCTGTCACCTCACCTTGGTCTGTGACCATCTAACTCACGCATTTCTCTATACAATGATACCAACTGGCTGAACCTTGACAACAGGATTAGGTTCCGCACATGCCTCATTGCAAAAAAAATTGCCCTAGGCCTCTGCCCAATAGGACTCACACCACTAATAAGACTGGCCCTGACACTCAAGCATACTTGTAGCTATGGTAAGCAACTCCTCTCTGTCCCCTACTGCTGTACATCCCAATACCAAAGGTCCTTCTGCTACAGAGCCCCTTCCTGGATGAACAGTCTGCCCACCCTTGCAAAGACAGCAGACTCGGACCATACAAAACTGCTCTCAGAGACCTCCTACAGTCCTCGAACCACTGTGATTGCCACTGAAATACCTTACATTATTTTGACCGGCATAGGCTGTGGCCAGATTCCTCTTCAATCCCTGCCACAACCTGTGTCCCTCTAGCCTAGCTCTGCACATGTGAGCAATTTATTTTTGTGTGTTTGCACTAACTTTTCCCTAGTTTTTTTTCACTGTTAGCCTCAGAGCTGCTACTGTAACTACCTAACTATATACTGCTGTACTGTTATGTAACCTGTCTTTCTCTGTTTGTAATATTTGTGACGTGGAACCTTTGTAAAGGAGTCTCTGACTCAAAGGTATTTCTGAATCTCCAATAAATAAATAAATCTGCATCATGGATAAGGATGTTAAGGTCATCTCCAGCTTTGGAGATATTATTGCTGATGTAGATGAGGTGGGTATCTTTTCTATCTAGAAGTGTTTTCAAATGTAACTAATAGTAACCTATCCAAGGGCTAATACCCCTTCCTGCTGGGCTAGTAGCAGGTTAAGGGGCCTGAGTTCTGAAACGGGTGCCTCCACCCAGAGGTCAGGGATGGTAGTAGTCAAACTTGCCTGGGCACAGCCCTCTGGAACACTGTAACCCCCCTCTTTCCCTGTTAGTGTCCGACACAATACACAACAATTACTTTCACAATACCCCTGATATGCTTTGCCAGTACCCAAATGGTTTGCACTTACCACCAGAGATAGTTTCTCCGGTTCGACCCTGGGGACCCCCTGTAAAACAAGGATAGACAGAGCAAATACCAACAGTACAATACTTTGAGCATAAACAGGACCCACAGACTGGTTAAAATGCAGAAAAAGTAGGTCTGATTTATTCAGGGGGCTGAACAAGGAAAAGGGGTCAATCAGGTTAATTGGCTTAATTGCTGTATCCATCACACAGCTGTGCATGCAGTCAGAGTCCCTAACACAGTCACCTCTTTGGGTACCCAAGTGAAGGAAAGGTGGGCTAGCCAGGACTGTTGCCCGGAGTAGGCCGCCATTGCAGCTGGTTGGGGCCCTGTGATGGAAAAAACAATTTGCACAACACTCTATTTGTAATCCGGAGCCTGATGGCTCAGTTCATGAAGGAAAGAAACAACAAAGCAATCAGATGACACACTTAGATTAAATTACAGTTGCAGGGAGCTACCCTGATGGTTACTCATGATGCCAAGGACTGGACACAGGATGGACGAAAATCGAGACAGTGAGTGAATTCTCTGGAGTGCCAGGAGACGCAGGGCCCGCATGATTCACCAGTGCATCATTCTTTTTCAGGCATGGAGCAGGGGGTTGATCCCCGGGCAGGTCTCTCATTGATGGCTCTTCTCTGTGCAGTAGGGTAATCTGGCAGGGCCCTCATGGCAAGGCTCAGCCACATGGAGATAACCACAGATTCAGTCTGTTCAAGCTGGATACAGCTTCCAGCACTCAGCACACAGTTCACACGAGGGGGGACGAGATTGCGACCCCCACACAGTACACAGCACATTTATATGCACAGAAATCTTACTGAACCAAACCAAATGCTCCCCAGTCATGATCGAGCAGTCTCTGCTTAAACCGGGAGCTCAGAATTAGCTGGAGTTCCTGACAGGCCAATCGCAATGCAGCAAAATCTTCGGTCTTCTACATGTTGAACCTGGCTCCACTTCAATGGTTTACTTCAGTCTCACCCCCTTGGATTTAGTCCAAATGAACGTCTCTTTTCTCTCTAAAGGCAACAGGCAGACTTGCAGGCCTCAACATAGGCCTTCCTACAATTCTCCCTCTCAAAACTACAGAGGTCACTGCTTGACTATCACGAGCTGCTCCTTTCTCAACTACCAACTTAGATCTGCCTTACACAGCAGGCAGCTTGAGGACTTCCTTCAGATCCAAAAGGTTTGGTTGGCCAATTCACATGTCAGTCAAGCAAAAGCTCCCCCTTCAGTTGCAAAAAAGGCACCAACAGTCCAAAACTACAATTCCCAAGTTTTACCCACTTAGTCCCTATAAGCAGGTTCCATTTTGAGTCCCAAGTACTGATTGGTCCAATGTGGCAGTTCGGGACCAAAATGGTGGGGATAGGCAGAAACCCTTGCTGCAAATAAAGCAGGCTAGAACAAACCACAATATCTTTACCACTGTAAATGACTTTCAACAAATAGTTACATCTTTCAACTGAGCTACCTCTGCACAATTAGCGATGTGCAGAAGTGGAGTAATTTCCTGGGATCCAGGCATGACTTGAGCCTGACAACACTTGCCCCTCCCCCACGGATTAATTATTACTGCAAACTAGGCAGCTTTTAAAGTGGCAGTACACAGAAGCTACACAGCACTCTTCAGCAATAGCATTTAACGGGCTATAGTGCTGAACACCAACCTGGCAGTGAGCATTTAGGCCAGCTCATGGAAGACTTTTGGGAACCTCATTTGTAGGGGGTTACACAAATATAGTGTCAAAGGGGTCTATATGGACATTAATAATGGGCAAATACTAGTACAGAGCAAGCAAATATTCAGGGTCATTTTCAATAACATCTGGTTCCATGATGGGAACAGGAATAATCATAGTGTTACCAATATCAGTGGTCTGAGGAGGAATAGAAAGAAATTAGGAAACTTGACATCACATGTTTTAAAACCATATGAGAAAGATTTGTGATTGGTGGCTATGCAATACTGATCATCAGAATTATATGACATTTTAACAGTAGGAACTTCCATTTCTGTATTGAACTAGGCAGGTGAAAGATTGATTCATGAGTCTTGTAGTTAAGCAATGAACCTCTTCTGCATAATTCTGGTAAGATGTCCAGTGTTGCCCAATGGTGAGGATGCTGTTGATGGTGCCCTGGGGTTATCAGTTTCACTGGAGTCAATGTCCAAGTCAAAAGTAAAAGACCAGTCAATGCTGTCTGGTGATCAGTCACACATCGGCTTGATAACATTGAATATGTCACAGCAACACAAGTAGCGATATCCCTTTTTGGTACAACAATTTGTATGAGGTGACACCCAAGCTTCTATGGTGGCTTGAAAGACCAGAAGAGGCAGAAGATAGATGTGTTCTCTGTAGATATCCTCATCGAGATTCTCAGTGAAATGAATGGAGGCTAATTTATCAAAGATAGCAGTCTGTGGATAAGCATGATGCAGACACAGTAAAAGTTGCAAACAATATTGCAGTATAGCGTTAACCTCTGCTTGGATGACATGTAAAATAGCCTAGATTTCTAGCAATAGACATTGGTATAGACATAAATCTGGACATGCACATTGTAATGCAAGTGGTGGACCTACAATGTGGACAGTACCCTTTAGCAAATCTCCTGTCATGAATAATACATGGAATATGTTTATAGAATATTTATAGAATTTGTTGTTATGACTGTAAAGTGCCTTGGTACCGAAGAGCTCAATAAATAAAGTTTTATTATTATTATTTATTATAAGAACCATAAGCAGTGCAGAAGAGTTCCTGGAAATATTTTGCTTATCTGTCTCCCTGTTACTTTGGGCAACAAGTTAATTAATTTTTTTCTAAGTGTCGTTAAAACTCTTAGCAATATTGTGCATACTGTACATGGTAAAGTGCTCTTCTTGACTAAGACAATCTACACCATGCAGAAAGGTTGGTAGTATATTATTTTTCATGCCATCTTGGAATTTGGCCATTTGACTTTTAATAGAGGCAATATCTGCCTTGTTCCAGATTGTCATGCCAGATCCGAAGAGTCCAGATATAGTGTCAGTGGCACGAGTGACATCATCAGTGGCATACCTCCTGCATGATGAGGAAGGTTTAGTATTTTCTGGGCATTAGGGTTAGGTATAGGCCAAAATAAACCTAAGCATTCAATAGTATGTGTACCAGTCACTGGATCTTGTGTACATTTTGGTAGGAAGCAAGACTATCTAGCAACACAGTACTGAAAACCTAGAGGTATTTGTATTATGAGACATACCAGACTCAGCCATATTCCAATAAGTAAGATTAAAATAACTGGAATGTGCATAAATTGCATTGTTAACAAGTGTGCCTGGAAGGAAGTTGCAGTGAGACCACTAGGTGGGCCAGGTTCCTGTGGATGACATTCAGTGAGTTCTGCTTTAGTAGAGGTACTACAGACAGAAACATAGCTGACTAGCCATGTAATTGTGAAAAAAGTATCTTGCAGAGTCTTCTGAAAATCTCTCACAAAAGCAGGGTCATCAAAGCAGTAAGATTATATAAAACAGGATGTCTGTGATTAGCTTGGCAAATGGACAGAGTACCATTTGGGCAATCTTAGTTCTGGACCAAGTTTGGATGGTACCTTTGGAGAGCAAGCAACAGGAGTATCTGTCCATTGTTGTCAGTTGCCATTCATTTTTTCCAATTGTTTAACCAGGTGAGACACACTAAGCTTAAAGCTTGTTTACAGATGCAACCTGGGAGCACAGGAAGTTAAGTGACTTGCTCAGGGTCACACAGTATGCAAGTGGGAGCTGTGGAATTCAAACCCAGGTCTCTAGATTTGCAGCTCAGAGCATTAAACCACTGTCTATACTGCCTCCAATTTAGAGGATGATTTGCCAGGAGCCACAACTGTAGCAGTCAGGTAGGCATTGTTGCCTTCTTGAACAGTAATCAATTTGTTGGGAACATCTATGCTAACTCCTTCAGGGATGGTGGTAGGTTTGTTTGCTGGGGTTACTGTATCTTCCCTGAGGATGATCAAAGTGAAAGGAGATGCCTTAAACTTTGTTTTCAGATATAGTTTTCATGTCCTTGCCATAGACAAGGAGAGTGCTCCTAGAAGGAGGATCAGATGCATGATAGCCATCTTGCGGCAATACCTGTAAGGAAAAATCAAGTGTCAGTAGGTACAATTCCACCCAATGGGGTTAGGAAAAGTAATTATTCTCCTTTATACAACCTAAGATGGTTAGCATGCAACCGCTTCTCTGTAAGATTCTTTTGCTGAAGGAGTCTAACTTGTTAGACTGTGGGACTAGGTTTGTCAACAATGGGATCGGTCCTTCCCATTTATTGGAGAAAGGATATGTAGGGTGAGTAAATCTGAGGACCATTATCTGATCTCAACTTGTCAGTCAACCTCTTATACCTTTTTGTCAAAATTTATTTTGGACTGTGGTTGAGCCTTGCCCATAGGGTTGCAACATACAAGTGAGTTTTGATAATGTAATCTCTGAGTTTGCAACATAGTTGTCTATAGACACTCTGTCTGCAGTGGATGTGTTTAGGTCAATCAACAGGTGTTCAGGTAATCTCATGGCTCTATCAGTCATCACCTCAAGACTGTGCTCTGGGTGGTGGCTGTGGAGTACCTAATTCCATAAAGAGTAAATGCAAGGAATTCCAATCCTTGGGATTTACCTTGATTAATTTGGAAAGCATTTGCTTAATCTGTTGGTTGCCTCTTTCTATTTGACCTGATGATTGTGGGTGGTAGGATATGTGGAACTTCTGGTGTACACCAAGAAATTGGAGTGTTTCTTGCATCAAGTCACATGTAAAGCTGGTTCCTTGGCAGAACTACCTTAAGAGGTAGGCCACACCTGTAGAACAATTGTTCTACCAGGACTTTGCAGTTGCCTTTGCTGTACCTTTCTGAGTGGGGAAAGCCTTGACCCACTTGGAAAATAGGTCAGTAACCACAAGTGCATACTTGTTCTTGCTTGTGTTGGTCAGAGGACCAAAAAAATCAATTGAAAGGCTTGCCTGTAGTTCGGTGGCTAAGAAGCCAGCCACTCCCACTTCCTGAGCTATATAAGCAGTTCCTCTAAGCCTCACTGTGAAGCATGTTTTCTTTGCAGCTAAAGGCTCTGTCGGTTTGTCCTCTGAGCTGTTTGGGCCTCCCTGGCTGGCTGGGGCCTGCCCCTCCCCCTTGCTGCTCCTGCTTGTCTCTGCTGGGCTTCTGTGTTTATTTTACTGCTTCTGGTTTGTATTTTGCCTTCTGCTGTGTGTGCTTCCTTTCTTTTTCGGGGGGGGCTTTTCTATGCTCCTAGCATACTGCTACTCAGAGCTCATACTGCTTGCTTTCAGTTACTCACAACTCTCAACTTACTTGCACTGCATCTGCAAACCTGATCTGTGTGTTTCAGCTCAACTATAGCTGGTCCATGTGGCATATTCTATTACTGTCACCTGACTCAGATTTACTTGAACCTAGCTATACAGCTTACTCATGCTTGTTCTAATTACCTCACTGCTGCAATCTCATTGCACTGCCTGTTGGCAGTGCTTAAGAGTATTATGCCTCCTTTTATTTTGCAGTTACAACTCGGTGTACTCATTTGTTTTTACTACTGCTGCACAGGCCTACTTGCTTCCTGCTGCTGCTTTGTTTACTCCCATTGCTATTGTACCTTGTTTTACTCTGAGGTTAGCTGAAGCTCCTGCTGATGCTATTAAATTAGCTTTTATATCTGCATGTGGTTCTTTGCCTTTCCATCACTTCCTTGTTTGTCCTACGGCGAGGACTGGGAGGTGTTTGGGGAGCCATGGCCTATGTGGCTAATTAATTCTGTTCTAAATCCTGTCTTCGCCACTGAAAATCCTCAGAGTTTGTCACCTTGATTTGGCTATTCATGTCTGGCTGGCTTACCCCCAGTTCAGTGCTGTTTAATTTCTACACAGTATTTATGAAGATCCACCTATCACTACTACTGCTTACTGATCTCTGTGCAGGTCCACACTTGCTTACACAACAGTTGCTTCTTGCTTATGCCACCCATTGCTTCTTGCCTACTGCCATCCCCTTGGCTTCATCCTCTGAGAGTCTGCTGCTGCACTCAATCTGCATTTGACCTTGCAGGTCTCAGTTCTCAATGCTCATTACGATCTCAGCACGCTTTGCTCATTCGATTCACCAGCTTTCAGCTCAGTCAATTTCTGGGGCATGCCAGCCATTCTATTCTGGCGCAGGGTTCCTGCAACTGATGGTCTCGCTCTGCATTTAGTCCCCATCTCGAGCGTGTCCAGCTTGGGGCAGGATCCTTCTCACCTGGCCCATAGCTGGGAATGTCCTCACCCCAGGCTTGGCTTTAGCTGCCTGCTACACAACAGCAGCTCCTGATGTAGCAATAAAGACTAGAGGTGAAGGGTGGTTACGGCGTCTCCTTTGGCTCTAGTGTTCCACTATAACGGTTGCCATTGACTTCAGTGGTTTCCCTAGCAAGGCACCTTCACTGCATTCTCCCTCGACTTCCTCTGGTTCACCTGGTTTGATTTAGGGTGGGTAGGCCAGGTGAGTGCCTCAGCAGTTGTTGCCCTCCTCCTGCCTTGGATGCATGTATTGTTGCAGAGTTTTCTCCAACCTTCCACGTGTTCCTGCTAGAGGTTTGGTGAAACCTTCCTCCAAATTGGAATATTTTCCAGCTCCCTTTAATTGGGTTTTCCAAATTGCAGCTGCAGAGCCATCACCAATTAAACTATCCCAAGCCTGGAGGGAAGGCCTAGGCCTTGGATCCCCAGAGATTTTCTCCTCATAGGGTTTTTTTCTCTCCTCCATTGCCACAGGTCATAACACTTAGTTGGCATAGTTGTTTCCCCTATTTTTTTGGTAGGTTCCGCTGTTGGATGAGGTGGATGATGTCCTGCCATTCCCCCTCTCCTTAGGGGATCCCCTAATCTCGAAGCAAAACATCAGTATCATGCTATGCAAACCTGGGCAATCCTTACGTTATCCAACTGAACATCTCATTCTATTATCAAACTACCTATGCTTCTCTACTACTACGTTACAGTTTCTGCTCCTATGTCACAGTTACTGCTTGCTCATATGCTTCATGATGCTTCCTTTTTGGGGATGATACTACATTTTTGGGGGGATTCCTAAGGTACTTTTAACCACAGGAACTGTCCTGTTGCACCTGTAGGAGTGGAACCCTCTCTGAGGGTTCCTTGCCTTTGTACCCCTACAGGGTGGTAATTCCTCTGGAATAGAGAATGTGAACTGCCAAAACCAAACTAACATAGTTGCACAAGCATAACACTACACTGGCTGCATAGGTCAGTGAATTGAAAGGCTTGCCTGTAGTTCGGTGGCAAAGCAGCCAGCCACTCCCACTTCCTGAGCTATATAAGCAGTTCCTCTAAGCCTCACTGTGAAGCATTTTTTCTTTGCCCCACCATTCTGCCCTCCTATTCCTGCAGCAGCACTCTTTCCTTAGGGGATTCCTAAGGTATCTTTATCCACGAGAAGCATCCGTTGCACCTCTGGGGTGGAACCCTCTCTGAGGGTTCTCTTGCCTTCACATCCTACAGGGTGGTAATTCCTCTGGAATAGAGAGTGTGAACAGCCAAAACCAAACTAACACAGTTGCACAAGCATAACACTATACTGGCTGCATAGGCCAGTGAATTTGCATTGCATGTCAAGGGCCAGATTGACTCTGAGGAGCAGTTTGCCATTTAAGCTTGGTTGGGGCTGAATTGTTTTGAGCACAAATCAGGCAGTTTTGATGTAGTGCTTGACATCCTTGGTGATGCCTGGCCACCAACCAACAAATTATAGTCTCTGTAGTGTATTCTCTACCCTCTGGTATCCACCAGTTGGGGTGTCATGTATCTGATCAATGAACTCAGATCTCAAGGCTAGGAACTACTCACAACTTGTAGTTTGAGTCATTAGGCTAATACCATATCAGTTTATTGTCCTGTCACAGATGCAATTGGTTTTCATGTCTCTTATAAGGGCTATGGGTAGCAATTGTTGTTTAGTTCCTTTGTCCAGGAGCCTGAAAACATTTTTCAGCTGAGGGTTAGACTTATGTGCTGTAGACAAGTCCAGTGGCACAAAAAGTTCTGGTTTCTTCTTTGTGGCAGCTATTTGTATGGTTGCTAGAGCTACAGGGTGAGCCATCTCCCATGCTCCCCCCTCGAGCACCCTTTTTTGCAAGAGTGTCTGCTCGATCTTTGAAAGAATGGTACGGGCCTTCACTTTGTGGATAAACTGTTTGCACCTAAACTTTTGTGTAAGGTTATGACTATATACAAAGGGTGCTTTGTACTTCACAGGGGTGCCATCAGAAGATGCAAAGGAATTCTTCAGTAACATGTTGTATCAGTTCAAGAGCACAGGCCACAGCTGCCAATTCTGTATACTGGGCCCTATTCACAAAAGATGCAGATGGGATACATGCCATGTAACCCCAGTGCATAGCCCACCCGACCTGACCATGCACACTGTGCCCCCTGCACAGCATTTGCAAACCTGCAATGCCCCTCCTACATGCCTGACACACTGGCCAAATGCACAGCTATGTGTGGGACAGGCCAGAGACAGGGTGTTGCATCCACACTCCGAACCATTCATGAAGGCATAGGTTCCTTGTGTGGCGTGGGTGATGGCTGTGCCTTCTGAAGGCAGCTGTAAATGTTATGTGTCCCCCTGGATGCAGCTGCTGGTCACAGCAGGGATGGCTGGGGTCAATGGACCCCTCACTGTGGCTACCCCTGTTATTGGAGCACATTTGGGTTGGAGGGGGAATGTTACCTAGGGATCCCCCACACCTTGGTGCTGTGTGCACGTATACACCTGTTGGCAACATGGTGCCGAATGGGTGAAAGTGCTCTAGTGAGGATCCCAGGATAGGCAGTTGATTGGCTGCCTGGCTGGGTTTGTAGCTCTGTACCTGCTCACCCCATGAACCTGTGCTCCTGGGGGGTGGGGTTGCATAAGGGAGCCTGGCAGGGACCCACATTTGTAAATGTAGTCCTACATGGATCTCCCATGGGCGTGGAGCTGTGCAGGTGGGGACACGGGATCATAATGTCACAAGAATATTATGCTCTAGTAATATACTGCACTGCCAGCCAATACAGCACGGTATATTAAAAAATGGCATAATTCTTGTTGAGACCTCCTGCGCCCCCTGTTATGGGAGCTGCACCCCTGGAACCCCCAACTAATACAATTAATATAATTAACTCGGGGGCACACTTAATATTGTACAAAGTGGGAAAACATTTTTTTTTCCATGTATCTGGGACCAGAAATCGAAACCCGTCTCAAATGCACAGCTCACCTCCCTTGCTGCCTGTGGCTCATCCCATCGAGCCATGGCAGCTGCTCAGAAGATCCCTCTCCTGGCAGGATTCTTATCCTGCCCTGGGAAGAGTGAAAGGGTGCAGTACCGTGCATACCTCCTTTCACGGTTTTGCACCTTTTTGCTTTTACCTACCATGCTGTTCCCACCTCGCAGTCATGTCGTGCGCTGTACAATGTGCAACATTATGACCCAGTTGGGTGGGGTGATACATGCCATTCGCATGTATCCCCTCCCTCATTTGTGAATAGGGCCCATTGAGATGATGCAACACTGTATCATTTGGAAACTTGGACAGTGTTACCATCGGGATGCACAATGAGCACTGCATCCAGCTATCTGTTCTGGTAGGTAGTACAAGGCAGAGCCATCAGTATTGTCATGGGATTTGTCAGCAAAGAGTTTCAGAGTAGCAGGAAAAAAGGGCCTAAGTCAGGCAAATCAGAGGGTTGGAGTGCACAGTCATGCGGTTTTCCTTGGTACAGAGGACCATGGCATTTTAGCAGTGTGAACCTGTATGTCATGGTCCTGAAGAAGAAGAGACCAATGAATCAGTCTGGTATTGGATACTGATTCATCTTTCACTCTATCTGAGAGCAGAACATTTGTGGGAGTGTGATTGGTGTGTAGAATGATAGGTGAGCACCCATTGTTATGCAGGACATGTTTGACAGCCCAGTAGGTGGCCAGGTTTCTTTCACAAAGACTGTAATTCTGTTCCACTGGGGACAGCATCTGGGATGCATAAGCAATGGGTCTCAAAGTACCATTCAATTTTGAGTGAGTACTGCAGGCATGGCTATCTCTGAAGTAGTTGATTCCAGATGTAAAGGTAGAGCTGAATTGGGATTAACTAATGCTGGAGCAGAGGCCAAAGCCTTTTTCAGAAGGGTCACAGTGTTAGTGTGAATGGGACCCCAAGTCTAGAGGACATCCTTTTTCAGTAGCTCATACAGAGGAGCAGCCTTTTGTGCAAACTCACAAATAAAATACCTGGAATAGTTGACCATTCCCAGGAAACGTCTGAGTATTGCCATACTGGTGGGGGAGTGACAAGTCTTGTAGGCCTTGGATTTTATTCCAGGCCAGGTTCTTGCCTTGTTCTGTGATGCACAGGCCAAGAAAGATGACTTCCTTCTGGCATAGTTGTGCTTTTGCGGGGTTGCACTTGAGGCCTGCTCTCTGTAAGACAGTCAGTAATTCATCAAGGAGATCAAGATGTTGCTTCTTGGTGGCGGTTGCCAACAGTAAATGATTCACATACTGCAGAAGACATTGTGGGGGCAGAGAAACCCATCCACCTTGTGCAAATGGAAACGAGAAGAGCTGTTGTGAAAACCCTGGAGTAGGCAGGTCCAAGTGTACTGTCAACCCTCAAGGGTAAAGAAAAACTTATGTTGACTTTCCTGAGCTAGGGGCAGTGACCAAAAGCCACTGGAGATGTCAAGGGCACTGAACCATCTGTGATCTGGTGTTAGTAGTTTGAGCACATCTGGTGCAGATGCTACAATAGGGGAGCAGCTAGGAGTGACTTGATTAAACCTTCTGTATTCAAGACTTAGTCTCCAGAATGCATTGGGCTTTTTTCACTGGCCAAATGGGTGAGTTGGTGGTCAAGACACATGGCCTGATCACACCTTGCTTAAGGAGTGACCGAATGGTTTCTCTGAGTGATGGTAAGGCCTTGCAAGAAAAGGGAATGGCTTTTGCCTGTGATGTACTGGGCCTGAAATTTCAGTGACAGTCTGCATCCTCCCACAATCATGCTTGTGTGTTGCAAAACATTCATGTGCTTTTGCAGAATGGGTACAAATTCTCTGAAAACACATGTGTCTGGAATAGAGCTATGACATCATATTCCTTGTCATTGGCGCAATGATAGCAACTACGTGAGAATCAGGAATCATGAATCATGACCACATGGTATCGTCCTTGATTTGGATCAAGAGCATGTTAGCCAAATCTACCACACAGCATGTAGTGCTAGAAAATCAATTCCCAGGATGCTGGGGTGATTACAGTACGTAATACCATAAGGTCAAAAATGTGATTCACACTGAGGCTACCTAACACCACAGAAAGTACAATAGAATGGTAGGTGGAAAGCTCAGTGCCATTCACATCTTGTGCACTGGTCCTCCATCTAGTGGACCCAGAGGAATTAGCTGGGTCCTCATCATGAAATAACAGACACAGCCGTGCCTGTATCTAGCAAAATAACCAGTTAGCAGCCCCTAACATGGCCTTGGTGCAAGGCCTTCTGTTTATGTCAGTGGTGAGCTTATTGTCAACACAGACAGGAGCCTGTAGTTGTCAGTCTGAACTACTGCTGACATCTTCCGGTTGTTCCTGAAGATGAGGCCAACTGGGTCTTGCCTGGCCTCTTCAGGTCCTCACCAGGGTACAAGGAGGGTTGATAATTGGTGGTCACTGCAGTGGACAAGGCCTCAGGATTTGGGCCTGGTGTGGCCTGATCTGAGGAGGTTCCAGTGTCTCCTTGGTCTAGTGAGACCTGGGCAACCAGAGCTAATGCTTCAATGTTTCACTTTGGTATGGAGTCCACCACTGATTGGACCTGCCTGAGAAGAGTATGGAAATTGTTGTTCTCCTCCATTATATCATGATAGGAAGGGCTTTGTCGATAATTTTGATTGCCCCGACTGTCATTCTGTTCGGAATTAGGGTTATTCCATTTCCTCCTGTTCCTATTTTGATTGTGATAACCCCCTTCCCGGACCTGTAGTTCTGCTTATCATCCAGGGGTGCAGCCTTTTTGTCTTGGTACTTGCCCTCCACTGTGTAGTGGGATGTGGGCTTGCTGGTAGATTGTACCACAGCCACCTTGGCTTTTGAGCCGGAATTCAAATCTCGGAGGTAGAGCTAGTAAACATGCTCCATCTTCCTGTGAATATCTGTAAATTTGTCCGTTATGGGAAAAACTAGAAGCTTAATCTCATCATGGACAGCTGGAATCATATTGAATAAACAAGGACTTATACTCAGTTTTAGTCTGTGTCTGCATCCTCCTGTGAAAGCACTTTGCCAGTATGGTAGACCAGCCGTAACCTTTGGTGGTATGATGCTGGACTCTCTTTGGCAGTTTGCTTTACAGAGTTGGACAACATAATGCCACCCACACCTGAGGTGTGCGCGTCAATGAGATCCACTGTGACAGCTTCCAAGGATGTATCTGTGGATTGGCGGACTTCCTGTGAGAGTTTTACTGAGAGGCTAGTGTCAACAGCCTGCTGAAGGATCTGTGTCTGGTAGTCTGTCAGCAGACTGAACATTTCACATTTGGAATGAACCTTTTCCAAATGGCAGCTGAGACTGTCATTAGGATTCATGCTGCCTATGCTGTCAGTGGTCTGCTGTACAGAGTGGGCCAGCTAATGGGGATTACTCTGAACCATGGGATGCATGTCAGAGAAGGGGTTTTGGTTGTGCACGCTGAGAAGGGTGGCCTTTATTGCAGCATTTGCCACAGAGCAGATGAGGGATGGCTGAGCAGTGGCTTCCTTTTTCATAGCATCTAGGTGCTGTTTGAAGACCCACCTTTGGTCCTCAGTCATCTTTGTCAGAGTGAGGGTGGCCTCAATAATTTGATCGCTCTCCTGTTTGTCCCCTTTATTCATACCAGAAGCCAGAGGGGCTCCTTGACCCTCCCCTGTCATGAGGGCTGCCACCTTGGCATCCCAAGTGTTAGTTGTGATTCCACTGATGATGTAGGGTCACTCTGTTACAGCATGGGGATCCACTATCTTGTGTGTGGTGGGAGGACACTGGGCCATATTGAGGGTATGATTGGGCACCATCTTGGCAGTTGTTGTCACCAGAATCATCATCACCAGATGAAGTATTGTTGATGGGTGTGTAATAAAACCCACCCATCGCTTTGACGTGACCAACCAACATCTCTGGCTGATGGCGCAGCTTCGCCATCTTAAGTCTACATCCTTTCTGACTAGCTTTGCAGTGTTCTACTCTACACCTTTTGCAACCTCTTTCAGTAACACTCTACACGGCACTCAATTTGCAGTTGTCCCTAAGCTCCCTATCCAGTTTGTCACATACTTGTTTCAGGTCCTCTCTCATCTCCTCAAGTTCCTTACACAATGTCTCATTCATATCACTCAACAAATCATTCTTCTGCAACACCTGTTTCTTATCCTGCTTCAACATATCACATTCCTCTCTCAACATGCATAACTCTTGATCATTACCCTATACAGAACAGTGCAAAAGAGTTTCATTCTTGCTATGCAATGATTGAAGTTCTGCTTCAAGCCGCTGCTCAGTTTTCAAACTTTTAGATGCCTGTAAGACCATCTCTTTCTTAAGAGATGAGACTTGCAGTTCAAGGGAATGAAACCTCGATTTGGAGACTTCCAGAGCAGCATAGAAAGCCTTGACTAACTGCCCTTTAGCATCATGCTTTTTGGCTGTTTACCTTGCCTCAGAGTACTGGGTTGAGATCCCCAGTTTGGGGTTATCAGAGAAATTTGCGACCTGCGTGAAATCTTTTCAACCTCCATGGGAGATAAGAAAGTTAGAGATGTTGAGTCTCAGATCTGCACAGATATTAGACATAACAGTACCAACAAAAAAAGGTTTTGCAAAACACACAATGGACCCATTGGTGGTTACCCTGCTGTGTATCAAGCCACAGTGGTTGAACCAACAGACGGTTGGGCATCTGCACTCTCGCAATCTTGCAGTTCAAAACTACCATTGAGCAAGGTGAGATGGCATCAACCTTGCTCAGTAAGCAGCCAGGCTTTACAAGGTGCTACGGAATGAAAAATATGGGCAAGGTGATATGGGTGTGTACACCTGCTTACTACCCGCAAGGGAAGGGAAGCCAACAGGTCATGAAACTTTGCTAATTAAGACCAGCTGCACACAGTCACCAATAATGTAAGGGTGCTCAGCTCTGTACAGATTCTTTTTGGTACTAAATCAGCAAAACAGACAAAAGACAAGTGGCATATTCAGTAATAAACTTGTTTTTATACAAAAGTAATCAGACACCCTAAAACAGGTCTTATCAATAGACACTGGGAGCTGAAAGTTTCCCAAATACCCCAAGGAGTGAAGATGGTCTTGGTGTGAATATGTAATACAGTACCTTATATAGTTAAATAATTACTATGGTAACTAAAGGGCTAGATACATTAAATAGGCCCTATTGGCTAAAGGTTATGTGGCTCCACAGTGTTATCTATAGATATACAATATTCATAATCAGCTGAAAATTAGAACAAAGAGGTACTTATAAACAGAAGGTAAATGCAGTGTTACATAAATCTTCATGATGGCAGTGTAGGATATACAATGACTTCTCAGAAAGATAACAGAGCACATAAGTGTATCTCTGTCCAGTACTTGCAATGAGGTTTCTTAGCAATGTTGCATTTGATCGTAAAGTGTCCCTAGTTATTTATGCTTATACGGTAAGTAAAATGCCCTAAGTATTAGTAATAATTAGATATTTGCATAGCATGTAACATAACATAGATATTGTCCACGGTGCACAATGGGTACCCAATCAGAGTGTTGGAACCAAGCATAACACAAAGGCTTTACTTATTAAATTAATAAGAAAACAGTAACTAACAAAAGACAAAATAATTTAGGCATTGGTTATAGGATATTAAAAAATGAAAATATACATTAAAGCCTACACTCTAAACTCTAAGGTTAAAAGTCTACCTTGAGCCTCTAGCTGGAATTTGAAATGCAGAAGTGTCCTTAAAAGTATGGTAGATGAAGTCTTGACTCTAAATGATCCAGGAGGAAATTGTCTTTGCATCAAGACAGGGATGGTCCCAACTGCTTCAAGCAAGAAAGCAACATAAGGCAGCAAAAAGGCTCAGATATCTCTTTGCATGCTGATTTTAAAGGGGTTCAGGAGGCAGGTCCAGTCAATAGTGGCTTTCCTGCAACTGACTAACGTATCAGTTTTTATGGTTACCCAACCAATCAGAGTTCAGTATGTTTTTACAATAACACAGACATGCAGTTTCTAAACAGAAAAAAATGAGGTAGCCAACTAAAACAAGATTTTCTGGGAACTTTCCAGGCCTCCCTGCTGGGAGATGGCCGCCATTACTCAACACTTAAATACAGCTGTTTACATAAATGGTAGCCCTATTCAGTTGTAATGAGCTTAAGTCACTGCAGACCTCTCAACACAAAGGATGCCCAGACATCCAGAATCTTTATGACGTCTTGTCCTTTCACAAACAAATGGACCCAGCTGGCCTCCCAGCTAGGCTTAATCATTTTTTGTCTCCTTTTAGATAATTATTTAACTCCAGTTTTCTGGCTAGCAACAAACAGCTTTTCTGCCCAGTAACAGGAATTTCAACCTTAGTCTAGGGCTTATGGCTTTTTCTGTACCCATGATTCCTTGCCTAAAACTCGCTACTATGGACATCTGATGCATTTCTCACATAACGTTATATAAAACATGAACCAAAATAATAAAATATGGCTTTATCTCACCACACCAAGCATCAATATCTTTCTGGTGTTGTGTAAAAGATGCAAGCACTTTCCTAAGTTGTTTCTGTATGGACTGTGAGAGTCTGTGTCACCCTACTCAGGGGTAGAAGTACCCATTCTGTTACTGAAAGCTTTTGAAATGCCTAAGGAAATAAATGTGCTGAATGCAATATAAATGTGCTGGATGTCACAAAGTGTTAGACTAATTCAGGAGACAGCCTGGTAGTGTGTCACCACCCAAGGCACTGTCATATCACGCTTCCCCTAGGAGGTATAGCCTAGATGTGGGTGTGAGACATGCTGGCCCGCCCCTGCTGATCTTTTCCATATGTTTCTGCTGAATGACTGTGAGCCTATCAAAAGGGGACAGTTGCTCAAGTCTGAGAGAAAGCAATGGAACTATCCAAAGCTGCAATAGCCTTTCAAAACACAGGGATACCAAAGCTCCTGCATTGCCTCAGCTATGATTCTACATTATGGTACTACCTCAATTGTTTTAACCTTCCTAACTCGACCAAACTGTGAATATGGCAGGCCTAGCTTGCTTAACCTGGACTGACTTCTAAATAGTTAATGTTGTTGCCAAGCCAAGTTCAGCATTTAGAACAAGCCTTTTAAGATTGTCCCATATTACATTCTATAAGTTTCAGTCAGGAATGTGTCTAAAATTAAAAGTAGAGTTAATTTAATTATTTTCTTCAAGGGCCCCATTTTAGCTGACCATCATCAGCTGCACAAAACAACAGGCCTGCACCTTTAAGAACTTGAAGTACTGGGTGTCACAAACCCACTCAGCAGGTCAGGCCCTCTACTCCCAAAGTGCCAACCTCTGAGACCAGTCTTGTGAACAGTTTAACAGAACAAGGTAACCCTCTTGCCTGTTTTGTGATTTGGATCAAACTTTTGTCTCAAGTCTTGGAGGGATTCAAACTGTTAACCTCTTGCTAGCGTACCCAATGTATAGGCTCAGATATATCTGTCTTTGAGGGTCAGATATCTTTGCCTACAGGCACCTAACCAGGTATACAGAGATGAACCCTTAAAAACTTTAATAAAGACCTCAGATTTAAAACGCTTCTCTTTCCAGTTTGGTACCACCATGCAAGCTTATGTTTAGTATCTGCAATAACCATATACTTTTCTTACAACAAAGAAGAAGTCAAAGACAGACCAAGTATGTTCTAAAAAGAATTTTACCAAAATAGTTAAAATTATGTAAAACACAAAATACAGAACTCTTATATCCCAAGACATACAATCACTTAAACAAAACAGGTTTAAACAGTGCAAATTCCTACTTACAGTATTTAGATTTTGACTCTTTTCTAATATCTGCTTAAAAGTGCTCCAAAAGATGTTTTCTTAGTCAGAGTCTAGGTAACAATGTCACTGTGGTAAAACAGAATATTCATTAAGCATACTGTATTGGCCAACCCTTTTTGGTGTGAGGTCAGCTAGCTCCTCCTCTGTCAGAATATATGTAAAAAATATATATATATCTTATACAAAAGTATTATATTCTTCAACTTCAGCATAATTCATGTCCTTCAAATGACACTTCTTTTGATCAATACTGTATCCTCCCTCACACAGGCTTCACAGGAGCATTTACAACCTTGTACCCCTGTGTAACAACCTAGGTTTTTCCTCCAATGTCATAAAATGGATATAATAGACTCAGACAAACCAGATCCTTGATTAAAGCCTTCCATGTAACATATTGTCTCTAAAACCTGAGTGTGTGTGAACTCACATGCTGTCAACATTTTCTCATGGCTTCCATCCTTCAGCTGAAACCTGGAGGTGAGGTCACTCCTACAGCATCAGAACTTTAGCAGTGACAGTCAGTAATACATTTTATATAAAAAAAATGATACAGCACTCAGAACTGGTTGTCTATGTCACACCTCCCCACCTAGACTGAATTTGGGATCTATCCCTACATGGGATGAGCTTCCCAAATTAGTTTGCTCCTTATAGACCCTAGACAGCCCATCTGAGTTCTGGTTCTTCACTCTAGCCCTATGTACGATTGTTAGATCATACCCTTGTAAAGCAAGACTCCATCTTAGTAGTCTGCCATTGTTTTTCCCCATCTGCGTCAGCCAAACCAGACGGTTGTGGTCAGTCTGCACCACAAAATGCTGCCCATACAAGTATGGCTGTAGCTTCTTTAGGGCCCACACTATGGCAAGACACTCCTTTTCTACCGTAGAGTACTCTTGCTCCCTGGGAAGTAGCTTCCGGCTCAGGTACATTACTGGGTGATCTGTCCCTTGGCTGGACGTCTGGCTCAGTACTGCCCCAATACCCATGTCTGAGGCATCCGTCCTGAACTATAAAGGTTTTGCTATAGTCCAGACTTGTCAAAACAGGAGCACTGCACAGTACCTCCTTCAGTCTGGTAAAGGCTTCATCACAGGCTGGGCCTGGAAATTTTCTTTGGCATCTTTTTCTTTGTCAGGTCAGATAGGGAGCAGCCAGGGCACTGTAATTGGGTACATTTCCTGTAGTACTCTACTGTCCTAAGCTCCTGATCTGCTTCTGGGTTTCTGGTCTGGGCCACATCTGGATCACATCTATCTTTATTTGGTTAGGTCGGAGCTGTCCCCGGCCTACTACGTGCCCGAGGTATGCCACTTCTCCCATGGCCACCTGGCACTTCTCGGCTTTGACAGTGAGCCCGGTCCTCTGTATTCTGCCCAGCACTTCCCTAAGGTGGGATAGGTGTTCCACCCAGCTGGTACTAAAGATGGCAATGTCATCCAGGTATGCCATGGCATACTCCTCAGCACCATTTAACACCTGGTTCACCATCCTTTGGAAAGTGGCCGGGGCATTCTTCATTCGAGAAGGCACTTTAAACTCAAATAAGCCTATCGGATGATGAGGCCAACCTCTCCTAGCTCTGTCTGTCAATCCTACCTGCCAATACCCTTTGTCAGGTTGATGGCCGTAAGGTAGGTTGCCCCTCCCAACTTGTCCAGGAGTTTGTCTGCCTGAGCATCAGGTGGCGCGGACTTCATGATTGCATTCAGTCCATGATAGTCTACACAGAAATGAGTTGAGCATCTGGCTTGGGCACAAGAACTATGGGTGAGGCCCAGAGCTGTGTGATCTCTGGATTACCCTAAATCCAGCATCTCCTCCTCTTCCCTCCTAATGTCCTTTTGGACAGCCTCTGACACTCGATATGCTGTCCACCATGGGGCATCTGTGTCCCTCTCCACATTGTGTGTTGCTAGGGAGTTAGTCCAGGCTTGGCGCTAAACAAAGGGGCAAAGTCTACTAAAACTTCCCTCATTTTCTGGACCTGGTCCAGGGTCAGCTGGGGAGACAATGTTACTGCCTCCATAGAGGACTCCAGCTTATTTTCCTCCAGCAAGTCCTTTGTCCATCCCCTCCCCATTTATTTATTTATTTATTTATTTGTAAATTGGTTAACAACCTTTGAGCCATAGGCTCATTTCCAAAGGTACCTCATCACATTGAGGACAGACAGAACAAATTTAGGTTACAGAGTACAAGTCACTGACTTAGAGTTACACAGAATGATTTCATACATTTATACAATTTAGTAGCAATTACAGTGATACAGCTGGGCACATGCTGGTTTTAACAGAGGCCGGATGCACAGGGAGAGAAGTGGGGGGGGTGAGGTGGAGAGCCACCCAGTGGGCGTTGTCAAGTGTGGAGAGATCGAGGACACATTTAGAGACAGGAGCAGCTGCAGTGTTAAACAGTTAGCTCCAAGGGTGGTTTTGAAGTTGGAGATTGTGGGGCATTGGAGATAGGAGCTGGGAGAGTTAAACCAGAATGTGGCTCTGTAGCAGAGGACCTCTGACCATGGGTGGTCCTGGATCTGGGGACCAGTAGAGTGGTCTTGTTGAGGTTCAGGTTGCGATAGTGGGTTGGGTATGGTAGATGGAGGCTGTCACCCGGAGGAGACCTGAGTAGAGTTTTTTATGAGGAGGCAGGTTTGATAGTGTAGCCATTCATCTAGGTTAAGGGTTTTGCCTCATCATAGCATTGACATGTATGTGTGAGCCTGGGGGCACCAGTAATCAGCCTGCAGGCCTTCTTTAGGGTGAGGCGAATTTTGTTGAGGGGGCGGTAGTGTCAGCAGCACCATAGACTGGCAGGCCATAGTCTACAAGGGACAGTACTGAAGACATAACAGCAAGCCAGAGAGCATCGGGGGGAAGCAGTTTTTATAGTGGTAGAGGATGCCAAACCGTGTATTAGTGGCGGATGCAAGGGCATCAATGTGGGTGTGGAAGGTGAGGGCTGAATCCAAGGTAACCCCAAGGTATTTGTAGGAGCAGGCTTGTTCAAGCGGTTGTTTGGTACTAGGGACTACACACTGCAAACACCATGTCAGCCCTGTTTGCATATGGCTTCATCATGTTGACATGGTGCATCCTTTCTGTCTGTCTTCTGTCAGGTAACTTCACAATGTAGTTCACTTCATTTACCTTCCTAACCACTTTGTATGGTCCTGCACACTCAGCTTGCAGCTTGTCTTTCCAGACTGGAATAAGGACCATGACTTCCTGACCCACCATGTACGAGTGAGCTCTGACTCTGCGGTCATACCACAGTTTTTGTTTCTGTTGGGCAGCTGCCAGGTTGATCTGGGCTGTTCCCATAAGCTCCTTCAGCCTTTCCCTAACCCTAAGGACATAATCCACAATGGGAGTTCCCTGGGTGGCGTGCTTGCCATCCCAGTCCTCCGAAATCATGTCTAGGGGCCCACATACCCGGCGTCTATATAAGAGTTCGAAGGGGGAAAATCCTTCGACTCTTGGGGCACCTCCCTGTATGCAAACAACAAGTGAGGAAGATATTTCTCCCAGTTTCTCCCATGCTGTTCAGCAAACACCTGGAGCATTGACATTAGGATACCATTGAATCATTCCACAAGTCCATTGGCTTGTGGGTGATATGTGTTGTGCATCTCTGCACCACCCCACTTCTCCCATAAACATTTCATCAGGTCCGACATGAAGGAACCCCTCGATCGGTGATTACCTCCTGTGAAACCCAACAAGGGGAAAATCCCAAGTAAGGCATCTGCCACTTTGTTTGTCCTCAGTGAAGATAGGGTGACTGCCTCTGGGAACCGGGTGGCATAATCCACCACAGTCAGGATGAATCTTTCCCTGAGGAGCTGGGGTCATTTAAAGGCCCCACAATATCCATTCACCCTCTGGAATGGCTCCTCCACTATGGGCAATGGGATCAGGGCTGCTTGGGTTTCTTGCCCACCTTCCCTATTTCTTGGCACACGTGACAAGCCCTGCAATACTCCTTCACCTACTGGGTGAAGTTAGGCCAGTGAAATTCTGGGCATTGTGTCATGATTCTAGGTGACCAGACCAGGATAATCATGTGCAATTTTGAGCAACTGCTCACGATACCCCTGGGGAACAACAAGCTGCCTGCCTGGCATCCCTCCCTCCCTCTGTTTGTACTGCCTGAATATAAATAAGTCAATTTTCCCAATAAATCTTATGTCTGCCATCACCTCCCTGTGTGCTGTCCGAGTCTGTCCAAGCCCTCACCTTCTCTAAACTAGGGTCACCCCTCTGAGCAACTGCAAACCCCTCACACAGTCCCAAGGCATGGGACAAGTCCCCTTCAGTCACTAAACTAGGGTCCCTAGCACTAGCGTCAGGGTCCTCAGGATCACTGTCAATCCCAACCCTCTGATAATTGGTCACCCCTCCCTCTTCAGAGTAACCTTCTGTAGCTGTGTGGTCACTTGCTACCGGGGAAATTTCTACCCCAATTTTATCAGTCTCCCCATCTGGAGACACAGGCTGGGGAACCAGCCTTTAGTGGTTTCCACACTGGTTTCTGTGGGGTTCAGGGAACTACAATTTTCCCTTGCCACTTCGCTACGGGTAACTGCACATACCATCCCCTGTCGGAGATTGTTACCCAGGATCATATCCACTGCTAATGTTTTGGCTACAGCCACCTGTTGCACAGTTCCCCCTGTTTCATGCCAGTCTAAGAGAACACTAGCCAATGGCAATGTTTTTGCTTCACCAGTAAACCCTTGTACAGTGATGTATTTATTGGGTATAAGCTGACCAGGCTGTACCACATCCCCCTTTACTAAAGTCAGGGATGCTCCTGTGTCCCTTAACCCTTTCGTCTGCACACCGTTTACCATGACTGGGTGCATGTGTTCCCTCATGTTCACTGGCATGCTCCCAGGGACACACAAACAACCCACTTCTTTTCTAGCACCCTGTTGTGTATTATTGCTTGCATTTTTGGGACACTGTCTGGCAATATGCCCAGTTTCTTTACACAGCCAACATGCATTTCTTACTTCAGAGAAATCCTTTCTCTGAAACCTGGGGCTAACTGGTTTTGGTGGAGGCAGTACACCAGCCCCATTCGCTCTCAGAGCAGGTCTGCTCTTGGCATAGCGGTCCGAGAGTTCAGCAGCCTCTTGCACTGTTTTTGGATCTCAGTTCTCTAGCCAGGTTTTTAGCTCAGCTGGGCAAGCCCAATAAAACTGTTCTAATAAAATCACATTTTCAATTTTATCAACAGAATTTGCCTCAATTCCTTCCACCAACATTTTAAAAACTGATGTTGTTTTGTGGCCAGCTCTTCATAGCTAATATCAGGGCTTCTCCTGAGCTTATGGAATTTAGCTCTGTATGATTCAGCAGTTAATTCAAACTTTTTTAACAGTGCAGCTTTTAGCTTGCTGCAATCATTGCTGTCCTCATTGTCCATTTGACCCAATGCATCCCGAGCTTTCCCGGTAAGTAGCAGGGATAGCTGGAAGCTCCAGGACTCTCTAGGAATTTTAGCCTGAATACAAACTTTTCAAAAGAATTTAAAAAGGCATCCATGTCCTCCCCTTCCTTAATCTCAGCTATTAATTTGGAGTTCAATTTATAACCCAGTCCTATAGTCCCAGTTAAACCTAAGCCACTTACCTGCTCTGGTGCAGCTGGTCGGAGTCGTATCTTCTCCAGTTTGTGTTGCCTCTGGCACTCCTGCTCCTCACGGTCTGCATCTTGGTGTTCTCATTTTCTCTTCTCCTCTGCAGCTCACTGGCGCTCACGCTCCTCCAGTCTGCCTCTTGGCATTCTTGTTCTCTCCTTTCCTCTGCAGCTCACTGGTGCTCACACTCCTCATGGTCTGCCTCCCTCTGTTGTTGCTCTGCCTCCAGTTCCATCCTGCACAACTCAATTTGCAGCCTGAGTACCTCTGAATTCAGGATACTGGAGACCCAAGCAGCCCTGATTCCATTGCCCATAGTGGAGCAGCGATTCCAGAGGGTGGGAATGGATATTGTAGGGCCTTTAAGTACCCCCAGCCCTATCCTCACTGAGGACAGACAAAGTGGCAGATGCCTTACTTGGGATTTTCTCTCGTGTTGGGTTTCCGCAGGGAGTACTCACCGATCGAGGGGGTTCCTTCATGTTGGACCTGATGAAATGTTTATGGGAAAAGTGTGGGGTGGTGCAGAGATGCAGACACCATATCACCCACAAGCCAATGGACTTGTGGAATGATTCAATAGTACCCAAAAGTCAATGCTCCAGGCGTTTGCTGAACAGCATGGGAGGGACTAGGAAAAATACCTTCCCCACCTGTTGTTTGCATAGAGGGAGGTGCCCCAAGAGTCGACAGAATTTCCCCCCTTCGTACTCTTATATGGACGCCAGGTATGTGGGCCCCTAGACATGATCCAGGAGGACTGGGAAGGCAAGCACGCCACCTAGGGAACTCCCATTGTGGATTATGTCCTTAGGTTTAGGGAAAGGCTGAAGGAGCTTATGGGGACAGCCCAGAGTGATCTGGCAGCTGCACAACAGAAACAAAAGGTGTGGTACGACCGCAGAGCCAGAGCTCGCTCATACATGGTGGGTCAGGAAGTCATGGTCCTTATTCCGTCCGGAAAGACAAGCTGCAAGCTGAGTGGGCAGGACTGTACAAAGTGGTTAGGAAGGTAAATGTCATGAACTGCATTGTGGAGTTACCTGACAGAAGACAGACAGAAAGGATGTACCATGTCAACATGATGAAGTCATATTCAAATAGGGCTGACATGGTGTTTGCAGTGTGTAGTCATGGGGAGGGGATGGATGAAGGAGACCCCTTCTGGATTTGTTGGAAGAAAGTAAGCGGAAGTCCTCTGTGGAGGCAGTAAAATTGTCTCCCCAGCTGGCCCCAGACCAGGTCTAGAAAGTAAGGGAGGTTTTAGCAGACTTTGCCTCCTTGTTTAGTGCCAAGCCTGGACTAATCTCCTTAGTGACACACGATGTGGAGACAGGGACACAGACGCCCATATGGCGAACAGCATCTCGGGTGTCAGAGGCTGTCCAAAAGGACATTAGGAGGGAAGTGGAGGAGATGCTGGATTTAGGGGTAATCCAGAGATCCCATAGCCCCTGGACCTCACCCGTAGTCCTTGTGCCCAAGCCAGATGGCTCAACTCATTTCTGTGTGGACTATCATGGACTGAATGCAGTCACAAAGTCCAACGCCCACCTGATGCCTCTGATGGATGAACTCCTGAACAAGTTGGGAGGGGCGACCTATCTTACAACTATTGACCTGACCAAGGGGTATTGGCAGGTAGAATTGACAGACAGAGCTAGGGAGAGGTCAACCTTCATCACTCCGATAGGTTTATTTGAGTTTAAAGTAATGCCTTTCAGAATGAAGAATGCCCCGGCCACTTTCCAAAGGTTGGTGAATCAGGTGTTAAATGGTGCTGAGGAGTACGCCGTGGCGTACCTGGGTGACATTGCCATCTTTAGTACCAGCTGGGAGAACCTATCCCACCTTAGGAAGTGCTGGGCAGGATACAGAGGGCCGGGCTCACTGTCAGTTTAGAAGTGCCAGGTGGCCATGGGAGAAATGGCATACCTCGGGCAAGTGGTAGGCCGGGGACAGCTCCATCCTAACCAAATAAAGATAGAGGTGATCCAGGAGTGGCCCAGACCAGAAACCCAGAAGCAGGTCAGGATCTTTCTAGGGACAACAGGGTACTACAGGAAATGTGTACCCAATGACAGTGCCCTGGCTGCTCCCCTATCTGACCTGACAAAGAAAAAGATGCCAAAGAAAATTACCTGGGGCCCAGCCTGTGAGGAAGCCTTTACCAGACTGAAGGAGGCATTGTGCAGTGCTCCTGTTTTGACAAGTCCTGACTATAGCAAAACCTTTATAGTTCAGATGGATGCCTCAGACATAGGTATTGGGGCAGTACTGAGCCAGACGTCCAGCCAAGGAACAAATCACCCAGTAGTGTACTTGAGCAGGAAGCTGCTTCCCAGGAAGCAAGTGTACTCCACGGTGGAAAAGGAGTGTCTTGCCATAGTGTGGGCCCTAAAGAAGCTAGAGCCATACTTGTATGGGCAGCATTTTGTGGTGCAGAATGACCACAGCCCCCTAGTTTGGCTGACGCAGATGGGGAAAAATAATGGCAGACTACTAAGATGGAGTCTTGCTTTACAAGGGTATGATCTAAAAATCATACATAGGGCTGGAGTGAAGAACCAGAACTCAGATGGGCTGTCTAGGGTCTATGAGGAGTGAACTGATTTGGGAAGCTCATCCCATGTAGGGGATAGATCCTCCAAATTCAGTCTAGATGGGGAGGAGTGTGACGTAGACAGCCAGCTCTGAGTGATCATTTTCTTTAATGTAAAATGTATTACTGTCTCTGCTGAAAAATCTGTTGCTCTTAGAATGACCTCACTTGTCCTCTCCCAGATTTTGGCTAAAGATGAAAATACCATAAGAAAAATGCTGACAGCATGTGAGTTCAGACACACTCAGTTTTGAGAGACAATGTGTTACATGTAAGGCCTTAATTAAGGATCTTGTCTGTCTGACTTAATTACAACCATAGTTGCTATAACATATCCATTTTATGATGTTGGAAGGAAAACCCAGGTTATTACATAAGAAGTGCGAAATCATAAAGATGCTTTCATGTCCTGGAAGGAGGAAGCTTATTATGAGATCAAAAGAAGTGTCATTTGAAGGACGTGAATTATGCTGAAGTTGCAGAATGTAATACTTTTGTATAATATATATATTTTTTTATACATAATCTGACAGAAGAGGAGCTAGCTGACCTCACACAAAAATGGGTTGTCCCATACAGTGGTTTAAGGAATCCTCTGTTTTACTTATACATTTTTATCTAGACTCTGACTGAGGAAAGATCTTTGGAGCCCTTGTAAACAGATATCTGGAAAGATTTCAAATCTAAGTACTATAAGTAGGAATTTGCACTGTTTAATCCTTCTTTCTTTTAAAAGATTTGTACGTCTGGTGATATAACAGTTCTGTATTTGTCCCTTACATATTTTTAACTATTTTAGTAAAATTCTTTTTAGAACTTACTTGGTCTGTCTTTGACTTATTTTTAGTTGTAAGAAAAGTATATGGTTATTGCAGATACTAAACAGAAGCTTGAATGGTGGTACCAAACTGGAAAGAAAGCGTTTTAAATCTGAGGTCTTTATTAAAGTTTTAAGGGTTCATCTCTGTATACCTGGTTAGGTGCCCATAGGCAAAGATATCTGGCCCCGAGGACAGAAATATCTGGGCATGTGCATTGAGTGCAGCTAGCAAGAGGTTCACAGTTTGAATCCCTCCAGAACTTGAGACCAAAGGTTGAGCGAACTCACAAAAACAGACAAGAGGGTTAACTTGTCTGTCACACTGTTCACAAGACTGCACTCAGAGGTTGTCACTTGGGAGTAGAGGGCCTGACCTGCTGAATGGGTTTGTGACACTCCTTTCTGAAATGGCTGTAATACCTGTCAGTGCCCAGTGCAGTATTGTGGTGTTTATGGCTCAACTCATGCAAATGAGCAGTAGTGCAATTGTAATGGGATGCAAACATGCCCACTGCACCATGCATTAGCTTATGTGCCTATTTGCATATTGCAGCTGCATATTGCAGGGTTGCACTGCACAATTGTAATGCACTGAAGAGAGTTGCTGGTGTATCCCCTGCACATGCGTGGTGTGTGTCAGGTTTTGTAAAACAGAGTTTTTGATATATATATATATATATATATATATATATATATATAGAACAAAAACTCTGTTTCATGCATTAATTAAGCTGTTCCACAGCGACAAAAGCAAGGAATGTTGGGGTTGAAAGCCCCCTTGGACCCCCCACACCACCAACGGCATCCGAGGTGCGCATTGGGTTGCCGGCCATAACTCTCACCCCATCACATGTGCAAGAAGCATAGGAGAATGGGGTGAGAGTTGGGACATACAACCCTCCGCGCCGCGGTTGGGGTGTGGGTGGGGTCCAAGGGGCTTCAACCCTAACATCGAATTTCCTCACTTTTGTCACTGTGGAACAACCCTAACTAATGCATTAAATGGAGTTTTTTGCCTCTAATTTCCCTTCTTTTTGAGAATGGTAACGAGAAATAGTGAGGCCCCGCGCTTCTGCCACGTGATGTTTTGTCACATAGTAACACGGTGCCCGCAAACGCAAATGGTAATGCGCATGATGATGCAAAGCGAAACAGAAAGAGAAACTGTACTGTACACACAAATGGTAAAAATAATGCAAACGCAAATGAAAACGCAAAGGGTAACGCACATGGTGGCGTAGACGAGAACTGTAAGTGAAACGGGTACGGAACTGCAAGCGGAAGCGGTAACAGTAACAGTAATATAAGCGTACAGGCTGGTGTTCCCCAAAAGCTGCATAGAGAAAGACAGTGAGTACAAAGAATTTATACATAATAATGGGTCTCGGAGCAGAAAATGAGGAGTTGGAATACTAAATTACTTATATCTCAGGAACCGTACGACATAGAAAAAATGTTTTTAAGTCATGTGATTTATGACTTTCCTGGCTAGTTTTGTATTTAGCTCCTGATAGGGGGCTAAGAATTTTTCAGACGAAAAGTCCGTATCGCGGACCGTTTCCGAGATACGGGCCCTGAAAGGCGCGGCGAACGCCGTAATGTTATCCTATAGGAAAAAAAGAGAAGTTCAGAGTGCCATAACTTTGGCTCCTGTAATATTTTTTTCACCAAACTACTGAAAGGCACATCTGCGGGTGTTGGCTTTCCCTCCAAATTTCAGCCCAAAGACCAAACCGTTATTTTGCAGCAGGGCGCAAAGGATTTCCAGTAACGCAGCGGATGCCGTAATGTTATCCTATGGGAAAAAGTGTCAATTTTGGAGTGCCATAACTTTGCCACCCTGTAATATTTTCTCACCAAAATACTAAAAGGCACATCTGTGAGACGTTGGCTGTGTTTCCTCCAAATTTCAGCCCAAAAGACCAAACCATTCTTTTGCAGCAGGGTGCCAAAGAACTGCTGTCATTTTCCCACAGCCTGGAAAAGTACTGTCGAACTTTGCGAAAGCTTTCGCAAATTCATTCGACAGTGTCGTGCATGTGAAAGCACTTTGTGAAAGTACTTTTTCCAGAAATTTGAAAAACATATTTCTGGGGTGTTTTACCCCAAAATAAAGACATGCCTAGCATCCTCAGGGTCCGACTAGGTGAATACAAAAAGAATTAGGTTGCTAGAGGGTCCCAAATTTAAATGGCAAGCATTTTTCTGACAACCAAATGAAAACAAAATGGTGGATTTGCGACAGTAAAAGGACCATTTGCGAAAGTAAAAACTGCTTTTGCAATACTGTTGAACTTTTTGTTAACTTTTCCCATTGACTTATAATGGGAACTTGTTTTTTGAATAACTTTTGAACCGTTTAATATTTTTTCATGAAATCTTCAAAAGGCACATTGGGGACCCTGGCCACACATTCCCCAAAGATTTTGGACCGATCGCACAAACCGTGAGACCTGTAGAGACGACCACGGAATTCCAAAAAAGCTTAAACATGCACGCAGATCACGCTTAATAACTCCACAGCCATATATCCGAACAATACGAAAGTTGGCAGATCCCAAGATCTATTGTTCTTGATCATGTATTCCAAATTTCAGGCAAATCTGTTAAATGGTTGCAAAGTTATTAAGGTGCAACATTTTAGGTTTAACATGTAAATGGCTCCTCAACCCTAACTATGGTAGCACTACCATGCTATCATAATATATATATGTATATATATTTTCATTGCAAGGTGATTTGCACATCGACCACCATTCTGTGCCACAGATGCAAAAGCACATTCGGGCAGGATGTGAGAAATGCAGCTGTACTGTTCATGAAGTGGAGTGAAAAGTGGCTATGTTGAAAACTTGCAGTGAAAATGTAAATTGGCAAAGTTACACGTGTGAAGGAAAGTTTCAATGACCATGCATAACTCGGCGTTTGGGGTATTTTGCAACAGATTTTCCACATGGACTTTTGTGACATCACTCATGCACAATGGCATTTCTATATATTTACTCAGTCTCAAAAGGTGATTTCTTTCAGCCACAGTGAAATCTTCTTTCAGGACAGAGTAACAAAATGACAGTGAGAGTATTCATGGGTGGGGTCCCAAAAGTCCATGTTGAAATATGGTTCATGCCAGAGGTGTAGACAGAATAAGGAGGGACCTGCTGAAGCTTGACAAATGATCATGGGTTTGGAAGTTGAAATTCAGTGCAAAGAAACCCAAGATGATGCATATGTGGCACAAAAACCCTGGAACAACATATAATTTGGGGGGTGAGTATATAGCATGCACCAAGCAGGAAAGGGACCTTGTGGTCATCATCTTTGATGACCTCAAGGTAGGGAAACAGTGCAACAAGGCAGCAGGCAAAGAAAAAAGGATACTGGGTTGCATAGTAAGGGGCATCACCAGCAGGAAAAGGGAGGTGATAATTTCAATATACAAGACACTAGTGAGGCTCCACCTGGAGTACAGTGTGCAGTTCTGGAGACCTTACCTACGTAAGGACATAGACAGGGTAGAGAAGGTTCAGAGGAGGGCAACAAAGATGGCACAGGGATTGCATCACAAGTCCTATGAGGACAGGCTGAAGGACCTGAATACAGATGTACTCCCTGGAGGAGAGGAGGGAGAGGGGGGGATATGATGGAGACATACAAGTACCTTACAGGGAGGAATAGGATGCAGCAATACACTATTTTCCAGTGAAAAAATGTTCCAGAACTAGAGGGCATAGGATGAAGTTGGAGGAAAGCAATTCAGATGAAACATGAAGAAGAATTTCTTCACAGAAGAGTGGTGGACAAGTGGAACACCCTGCCAGAGGAAGTGGTGGAGCTGAAACAATCACAGGATTTCAGAATGCATGGGATAAACATAAGGACATTCTGGAGGTCAGGAGTAAGGAAACAAGACTTCTATGAAAACAACATGAATTTAGAAGCTTAGCTGGGCAGACTGGTGGGCCATAGACCCTATCTGCCAACAGTGTCTATTTATCTATGTAAAATACCTACAAATGGCTGAGATATTAACATACAGTATGTTCAAAATGCCATTGACCACCTCTATATGGCACTTACCTTTATTCTTCAGTTAAGCTGTTCGACTTTGAAGAGTGCAGATGTGTCCCGTCCACAGAAGATGACAGCCTGACCTTGGTTGGTAAGTATAGGGCAAGGGGTATGGGGTGGTTGGTTGCTCAGTGGGAGGTTGGGATGTGACAGGGGATGGGAAACAATAGAGACCTTTTTATAGGAACTTAAAAAGATGTTGTGGACTTTTTTTTTCACAGTAATAGTAGAACCATTTTGCAGGGCACTGGGGTGGGTTCCCAGTGTCCCACACTTCTCTCATGGCACAATATAACTGGGTACACTATGTACACTAGGAGTGGCTTCCTAGAGTGTCACACACTGCTGGTGGGGGTGGGGGTGGGGGTGAGTGTAGTGCTGACATGGGGATTGGGTACCCTGCTGTTGGCAAAACCCTTGCATACATATTTCAGGACACTGAAAGTGGGTTCCCCATTGTCCCACAGCGGGGGGAAGGGTGCTTTATCTGGGACACTGGGAGTGGGCTCCGCAGTGCCCTACTGTGCTGGTGCTGGTGGTGGTGGGGGGTATAAGATATTGAAATAGCAAAAAAGCACAAAAGACAGCAGCTCAATGGCGCAAAACGTTTAGCCTTCAAGCATGAGATGCACTTACCAGGATTTTAAACTCAGTTGAAAAGCATTGAGCTGGAAAACCAGCAAAAAGGTCAGCACTTCCTTCAGTCCTATAGTAAGTTTAAATCTCAGTTCACAGTGTTGCAGAAAACAAAGCGCGGCAGATCACCCCAGAGTGGAGATTATCAATCAATCAATCAATCAAGTCTTTATTTAACCAGGCGTTCATCGTTGAGCAGAAGCTCATTTGCAAGATGGACCTGGGTGGAGCACGAACAATTGTATATACAGGTCAACACAGGTATTTACAAGGCAATACAGATAATACTCTTTACAGAGAGGAAGAAAAAGTTCATATGTACATAGAATTATACAGATATTGTACAGATTACACGGTATTTACATACATAGAAGTGTCTATAGGAAGATAAAGCAGGTTATCTAAGGTTGCAGGAGGGAAGTAACTGAAGAAAAAATAAAAATAAAAATATACACCAGGTAGAGGTGAAGGTAGGGGGGAAGACAGGGAGGGAAGTAGGGGGAGAAAGTCTAGAAGGGCACGGTGCACAGAAAGGAGTTGGTAAAGCTGGATGTAGAGAAGGTGGATGGAGAAAAGGAGTATGTGTGAGCCCCGGGATTGAATGCTATAAAGTACGGGGCATGGTAGGATGTCACAGCCCAGGGTAGTGAGCTCCTATCCGAGGTTGGGAAAGGAAGAATAAGGGGATGGATGGGCCTAGCATTGATAAGACAGGGGGATAAGAGAGAGAACAATTAGGCTGGTGAGGATCAAGCTGGGGGGGTCAGTACTTAAAATTGGGTCTAGGCGTGGCTATATACCAGTGCAGACACCGGTACTGGGTCTGAGTGGGTGAAGCAGTTACATACTTCTCTGATTGTACGGAAATAAAGCATCTTGAAAGCATTTATACCGATTAGAGTGCTTAATTTGAGGGTTTTTGTAGATCGTTCCATAAGGTAGGTAGCACGAAGCTTATGGCTGCCCTGCTGAAGCGGATTTTGCTTTGGTACTTTAAGTGTAATAGCTGAGTAACTTCTTAGCGTATTTTCCAATTATACTCAGGGGAAACAGCAGGAGATATAGTAAGGCAACTTATTAGAGATGGCTCTATAAGTCCAGAGAGCGCGCTTCTGTGGCGCCTGAACTTTAGTGATGTCCATCCCACTGCCGCATATAGGGTGCAGTGATGTGTGTCGAAGGAGTCCCGCTATAAAACCTCAGTGCTCGATGGTAGAGTGTGTCCAGTTTAGCCATGTAAGAGTTGGGGCATTGGCTGTAGAGGAAGTCAGCGTAATCAACCAATGATAGGAAAATGGATTGGACCAGTTGTTTCTTGCATCTCTGGAGAAATTGGCTGATTCTAAAAACAGTCCAAGCCTTTGCCAAGTCGCTTTAAAGTCCTCGATATGTTCAATGAAGGAGAGTCTTTGGTCTATCCAAACTCCCAGATACTTGAATTTTGTAACAAATTCTAGTTTTCACCTAGAACTGTGGTAATTTGGGGAACTGTCCCACTGGACCCAGGGTTAGCTGTACGGATAAAAGGAGAGAAGACCATCGCTTAGTTTTTGGCATTAAGGAGTAGCTTTTTTGGAGGAGTTGGCTTTGCAAAGGTTGAATTCTGACTGAAGGTCATTGCAGGCAGCTTCAGGTGTTGGGCGACTCACGTAGAGAACTGTATCATCTGCAAACAGATGGATGTTGGCTTCTTTATACAGTAGTCAATGTTATTAATGTAGATTGCAAAAGTAAGGGCCCTAATATAGAACCTTGAGGTACCCCTCTTTGCAGAGTTTTAAGGGGACAGGCCTCCTTGGCTTTAACTTGTTGAAGGCGCCCTGTAAGATAGTCAGTGAACCAACACAGAGGAGGGTCCACACCTATGGTTTGAAGGGCAGAGGCAGACTATGGTCGACGGTGTCGAAAGCCTTGCTTAGATCAAGGAAAACAGCACAAATAAAGTTTTTGCTCTCAAGATTACGCTGCCAGTCGTTAGTAACTTTGGCGAGGGCTGAGATAGTGCTATGTTTAGCTCTGAATCCTGACTGCATAGGATTTAGCAGTTCCTAGACTCAAGGTGAGTCCTCAGCTGTGCATTTACAATTTCTCTAGGAGCTTGGACAGGACCGGAAGGAGGAAATTAGCCTGTAGTTATTGAGATCACCACGGTCACCTGATTTGAACAGTGGTATGACATGTGCTGTCTTCCATATAGGTGGTAAGGTGCCCTGAGACAGGGATAAGTTAAAAAGGTGGGTGGCGGGTATTGCTAGTACGTGGTAGGCAATTTGTAGGAAGTAAGGGTCAAGGGACTATATTTTTTTAAATTCTAGGGGGGTTATGCAGCCTGGGGTGGGGCCTAGGGGGCTGTGCAATAGGCAAGGTTGGTTGACTGTTCGTTCCTGTTCCCCCCACTGTGTTGGTTCTGTCTGCCAAAAAGGAGTTAGTATTGCAAAATAGCATACTTGTTCAGTGCAGAATCCCTTTCCATAGGGCTCATACAATTTGGTGTTAGGGTTACCACCTCTTGCACCCACCCCCAGCCCACCCCCACTGACAAGCATCGGGGTGTGCTTTGGGGTCATTGGCCTAACTCTCATCCCATCCCATGTCTAAAGAACCTGAGGTGGTGCAGTATAGGAGAATGGGATGAGAGTTAGGCCCGATGACCCCAACGCACACCACGATACCTGTTGGTGGGGGCAGGGTGGGTGTCGTGTGCACTATACATAGTCAATGGTATGCGTTGATGGGAGCATGGGGCCCTTTGGGCCCTGCAGTCCCACCATGCTGCCCATTTCTGCATAATAACTGTGACAGTAACGCTTACGGTAACAGCAACAGTAACCGTGACTGAAACGCAAATACTAATGGTAAGTGTAACGGGAACACAAACGTGAAGTCAAATGCAGATGCTAACTGTTATGGTAATGCAAATGGAAATACAAATGGTAATGCAAATGGCAATGCAAACGCTAACAGTAACAGTGACAGAAACGAAAACAGTAATTGAAACCAAGAGCTAACGCAAACCGCAGTAACACTAATGGTGATGGAAACACAAATGAAAATGCAAATGGTAATACTCAACGGTGATGCAAAAGGAAACAGTAACACAAACGCAAGCGCAAACGCAAAACAGAAATGGTAACACAAATGGTAATGTAAACCCAAGTGCAAACGTAAACGCAAACACAAATGATAACACAACGTTAATGAAAACGCAAACGGTAACAGTAATGCAAACAGAAACGGAAACACAAGTGCAATCTCAAATGCTAACAGTAACAGAAATGCAAATGCAAATGGTAACGCAAATGGTAATGAAACAGCAAATGGTAATGGTAACGCAAATGCAGACGTAATGATAATGACAATAGTGACGCAAAAGGAAACAGTAACGCAAACAAAAATGCAAACACAAGCGCAAATGCAAACAATAATGCACACGGTGATGCAAATGGAAATGCTAATGAAAACAGTAATGGAAATTACCTCAGAGGTTGCCAAGAAAGAGGAGTGGTTGGACCACAGTGGGCTCAGGGAAGGTGAGGGTGGTGGAACAGAGGTGCATCCCTCCAGTTGTGCCTCTCCACAATTAATTCACCAATCTGGTGGAGCATGGTTCCTGTATGGAGGCACCCACAGTAGAGACCAAGGAGGATGCTGGGAACTTCCAAAATGGAGACCCACAGGAGGGTGACACAGGACCCCACAGGGGAAGGAAGCAACTCCTGGTGGGGGACTCAATTGTTAGGGGTAGCTACTGGGGTGGGAGGAAAGGGAGGTAAGGTGCCTGCCTGGCACCATGGCTTGAGGGACAGAAACGATCCTCAGGATCGCGGGGAGCAGCTATAAGGGGGAGGGAGCTGGATGTCATTATCCACCTAGGGACGAATGGCTGGCTGAGAATGGGATCAGAGCAGTGCAACAGGAGTTTGTGGAGTTGAGGAGGGGCCTTAGACAAGTAGCACACATGGTAACTTTCTTGGAAGTGCTACCTGTCTATGGCATGGATGAGGCTAGGGTACTCCGCACCATGGGATTCAATGACTGATTGAAAAACTGGTGCAGAGCTCAGGGATTTGGCTTCATTGGGGACTGGGTTTCCACCTGGAAGGATGCAGGCCTATACAGGCGCGATGGTCTGCATCTATCAAGGAGGGGAACCAGGATCCTAGGTGATAGATTTAATGCTTCATTGGCAAGCATTTAAACTAGCCAAGGGGAGGCACTGAAAAGGAGAAGGGAAATCCTAGCCCCAAAAAATCAGGGTAGTTAGTGAGGTAAATACCAAGATAGAGCAGTCAATAGGGAGAAGGGCAAGGGTAAATGGAGAAAAAGACAAAGCCATTAAGGACAGGGATGGGACAAAAAAAAAATAAAGCCATAAAAAAATGGAGGGTAATGAGTACCAGTGCCCATAGTCTAGGTAAAAAGCTCCCCGCAATGGTGGCCTTGATGGAAGAGAGATGCCTGGATATCGTGGCAGTCACATAAACATGGTACACAGAGAACCATGATTGGGATGACAACATACCAGGGTACACAATCTACAGGAGGGACAGGGAGGGAAGAAGAGGAGGAGGAGTAGCTCTCTATGTAAGTGAAGGGATCAAAGCAACTGAACTAAAGGGTAAACAGGGAGGAGAGGAGGCACTGTGGATCACCCTGGAGACTGGAAATGGCTCCACAATCTGCACAGGGGTTGTATACAGACCCCCATCTCAGGGGGAGAAAATAGACAAGAAAATGATAGAAGGCATCCTTGGGATGGCAGAGAAAGGGGAGGTATTGCTGATGGGGACCTGAATATGCCAGATGTTAACGGGAGCACCTTTTCTGCATCCACATCCAAGAGCAGAGCCATTCTCGATGCCCCTAAGGGGACATGCCTCAGACAGCTAGTTTTGGAACCCACTCAGGAGGGAGCAGTCTCAGACCTGGTACTCTCAAATGGGAACGGAGAGAGATCTCGATCTTGAAGTGGTAATATCTGGGAACAAGCTACCACCAAACAGTGTTGTTCACAATAAACTTAGCTGTAGAGTCAAGCCACACAAAAGTGAAGGTAGTGGACTTGGGAGGCTGATTTTGTCAAATGGGAGAGTCTCAGAAAAGCACTAGCAAACAGGCAAGAAGGTGGGGTGGAGCAACAATGGGGAAACATTGAAACCGCCATCACAGAGGCAACAAGCCTTTATGTGAAGCAAATAAACAAATCAAAACAAAAGAAGAAACCTCTATGGTTCTCAAAAGAAGTAGCGGGGAAGGTAAGGGAGAAAGAGATAGCATTCAGGAAGTATAAGGAAACACAGAAGGAGCAGGACTGAGAACTGTACCAGTTAAAGCAGAAGGAAGTGCAGAAGTCAGTCAGAATAGCAAAGGCCCAAACAGAGGAAAAAATAGTCAACTCGGTTAAGAAGGGGGATAAAACCTTTTATAGGTACATTAGGGAGCAAAGAAAGACTACAGCAGGGATACTGAGGCTGAATAAAGAGGAAGGTGGTTGGGCAGAGAGCGTCAGTGAAAAAGCAGGGATACTGAATGAATACTTCTGTTCAGTATTCACAATGGAAACGCAAGGGGAGGTATCTAATACAGTCAATATAAGCCCGCTGGATAGGGGGGTTGATATTAGTCCTTCCACAGAAGAAAGGGTTCTGAAAGAACTCTTAAAACTGAAGGTGGATAAAGCAATGGGACCTGATGGGATTCCCCCAGAATTCTAAAACAACTAAGGGAAGAACTGGTAGCATACTGACTACCCTTTTAACAAATCATGGGAGGATGGTGTGGTACCCGAGGACTGGATGAGGGTGGATGTGATTCCCTTCACAAAAAGTGGGAGCAAGACAGAGGCAGGAAACTACAGACCTGTCAGTTTGACCTCAGTGATAGGGAAAATGATGGAATCCCTGCTGAAGGAAAAAACTGTTTAGTACCTAGAGGCCAGTGGGGCACAGGACCCAAGGCAGCATGGATTCACAGCAGGAAGATCATGTCAGGCAAATCTAATTGATTTCTTTGACTGGGTGACCAAAGCAGTAGACCAGGAGGGGCTGTGACATGGCCTACCTAGACTTTAGCAAGACATTTGACACAGTCCTGCACAAAAGATTAATAAACAAATTAGTCAGCCTGGGAGTGGGTCCCGGGGTGGTAGCCTGGGTAAAACACTGGCTGGACAACAGGACACAGCGGGCAATAGTAAATGGAGTCCACAGTGAAGAAAGGAGGGTTACTAGTGGGGTACCGCAGGGTTCAGTACTGGGGCTCTTCCTTTTTAATGTCTTTATAAGTGACATTACAGAGGGACTAGAAGGGAAAGTATGTCTCTTTGCAGATGACACAAAGATCTGCAACAGGGTTGATATGCAAGGTGGGGTGGAAAGGATGAAAAGGGACTTGGCAAGGTTAGAGGAATGGTCAAATGTATGGCAGCTTAGATTCAGCAAAGATGCAAAGCAATGCACCTGGGAAACAAAAACCCAGGAAGAGTACACAATGGCGGGTGAGATACTGACAACAACAAAAAGCGAAAGTGACCTGGGGGTAGTCATATCAGACGACCTAAAGGTGAGCCAACAATATGAGCAGGCAATAAGGAGGCTGGGGTGATACTGGGATGCATAGGAGAGGCATCCCAGTAGAAAACAGGAAGTTGTTGGCCCTCTGTACAGACAGTTGGTAAGACCACATCTGGAGTACTGTGTACAGTTCTGAAGACCCCATCTCAAAGACATAGACAGGGTGGAGGCTGTCGGAGGAAGGCAACAAAATGGTGCAGGGTCTGCACCAGAAGATATATGAAGAAAGTCTAAAGGAGCTTAAGATGTTTAGCCTTGAGGAAAGGAGGGAGGGGGGGACATGACAGAAACTTTCAAATACCTCAAGGGAATCAACAAAGTCCAAGAGGGTAGCATCTTTCAGAAAAAGAGATGTGCAAGAACAAGGGGGCACAATTTGAAGATAATGGGGGACGGCTCAGAGGTAATGTGAGGAAGTATTTCTTAACAGAGAGGGTTGTAGATGCATGGACCAGCCTTCCTGAGGAGGTCGTAGAGTCAAAAACAGTGGGGAAATTCAAGAATGCATGGGACAGACATAAGGCAGTTCTAGTGGGGTAGGAGGAAGTAGGCTGTTGGTTAACTAGGATCTGCAGCTAATCAGTTAGGTAGGAAATGGGCACACTAGGTGGGCCATGCAGTCACTTATCTACCGTTAAATTCTATGTTTCTATGTTTCTATGTAAGTGCAAACGTAGCGTAAACACAAATGCAAATGGTAATGGTAATGCCAACAGTGATGCAAAAGTTAACAGTAACACAAACGGTAATGCAAATGCAAATGCAAACACAAACGAAACGGTAATTCACATGATGCAAACAGAAACATAACGCAAACGGAAACAGAAATGCAAGTGGAAACTTAAATGCAACCACTAATGGAAACAGTAACACTAACACACATGCTTTGTGTCCCAAAAAGGTGCATTCAGAAGTACAGCACAGGGTCATAATGTCACAAGACATTATACCGCATGGAAAAATCACACTGCCAATACAATGCAATATTGCTTTGCAGCATAAGTCTTTTTTCTGTGGGGGGCTATGCCTCCACACCTCGGACCCCCCCCACTAAAGATTCTCAACTCCGGGGAGGGGGGTCCAATTCGAGGAGTGCACAATCCATGGAAAAAAATGAAATGTCTGGGACCAGGAATCAAATCCGGTCCCTGACGCAGCACCTGGGTTCCTGCTTTGTGGCTCAGTCCAGTGAGCCATGACAGCTGCTTGGCGGAACCCACTCCCAGCAGACATCTTATCCTTACAGCATCTTACAGCAGTATACGTGGCATTGCACCATTCGTTGTCATGAACAGTGCTGTTTCGGGTTAGCTATAATGTTGTACGCTATTAAGCATAAGACATTATGAACTGAGGATTGTAAACAGAGAAATCTGATTGGCCCAGGTCCTCGCAGTCGCGGATGATACCGGCCACATCAACACGGTCAAAAGTTCCATTTCACCAGCCTTCTTGTTCTCTACTGTCTGAGAACTACTTTTTCAAAATGTACTCCAACACCACCCAAAAACTCATTCATAAAACATTTTAAAACCTGTTTCTTTTATTTTTTTATTTATAAAACTTGAAACTCAGTTCATAATAGCAATAAGTCACTCCAGGGTGTGGTATATCATTGGCTATCATCACTTCTCGGGTGGTTGGACACTCTCGGCCTGCAGGCCTATGCCCAACGACCCGAGGCATGACAATATCTCATGATATACCACACCCTGTCATGCCTTATTGCTTAATTATGACCCGGTAGGCAGAAGTACAGTGAACACAAAGAATGTGGGCATAATAATGGCCCTCGAACCAGAAAATAAGCACTTGGAATACTAAATTGCTTATATCTCAGGAACCATATGACATAGAAAAAACATTTAAATCTCATATTATTTATGACTTTCCTGGCTAGTTTTGCACTTAGTCCCCCAGTGGGGACTAGCATTTTTGCGATGAAAAGTCCATATCTTGAACCGTTTTTAAGATATGGGACCCAAAAGGCACGGTGGATGCAGCAATGTTATCCTATGGGAAAATTGTCAACTTCGGAGTGCCGTAACTTTGCAGCCCAGTACTATTTTGGCATCAACCCACCAAAAGGCACATCTGTGGATGTTGAATTTCTTCCTGCAAATTTCAGCACAAAAGACAAAACTGTTTTTTGCAGCAGGGTGGCAAAATGTCCTGTTATTTTAGTCATACTTTTGATACTTTCAAATCACGACACTTTAGCAATAAAAATCACGAAGTATCACATTTGTGAAAGTACTTTGTGACACTACTTTTACTAAAATTTCAAAATATATGTCTGGGGGTTTAACTTCAAAAGACATGGCTTGCATCCTCAGGACTTGACCAGGTGAACACAACACAAATTGTGTCCCTAGAGGGTCCCAAATTTAAATGCCAAGCATTTTCTGAGCTGCAACTGAAAACAAAATGGCTGACTCACAAGTAAAAGGCTCATTTGCAACATTAAAAATGGCATTTGCGCCATTGTCACAATTGTTAACTTTTCCCATAGGCGATAATAGGATTCAGTTTTTTTAACAACTTTTGAACCTTAATATTTTTTTCAGAAATCTTGAAGACACGTCAGAGCCTGACTATATGTTCCTGAAGTCTTCAGACCAATCACGCATACTGTGCGGGCTGTAGGCATGAGCAAAGGAACACTCAAAAATCCATAATATATGCATTTTTTAGTGTACTGTAGCTCTGCAACCGTACATCGCGACCATAATGCAACTTGCCAGATCCAGAGATCTATTGTACCAGACCATACACACCAAATTTCAGGCACAAAGGGCCGGCGCTTCCACCACCACATTACATTCACTGTTTAAGTAATCAATCTCAAAAGAAGGAAATTCATGGCAAAAAAAATCTGTTTAATGCATCGAGGTTGTTCCACAGAGAACAAAGTAAGGAAATTCAATGTTGGGTTGAACCCCCTTTGCACCCCACCTTACCCCAGCCTGCAGCCGAGGTGTCCGTTGGGAATCATCGGTCCCAACTCTCACCCCATTCTCCTATACTTTACCACCTCAGCTTGTTTACACATGTGATGGGGTGAGAGTTATGCTGATTACTCCCAACGCACACCCCAATGCCTGCTGAGGGTGTGTGCTAGGGGGTTCAACCCTAACATCAAATTTCCTTGCCTTTGTTACTGTGGAACAACCCTAACTGATGCATGCATTAAATTGATTTTTGCCATGAATATATATATATATATATATATATATTATAGTGCCACGGTAATGGCACTATAGTCAGGGCTGAGTACCCCATTAAAGGTTAAAGTGTGAAATTTTTGCAGCTTAATAATGTTGCCACTGTATGAAGATTTGCCTGAAATTTGGCATGCATGGATCAGTACCATAGATCTGTGGATCTGTAAGTTTGTAATGTTTGGCTATCACGGTTGCGGAGCTATATAGCGCCGTAGAAAGTCGTATTTAAGCTTTTTTGCACATTCTTTGCTCGCACCTACAGGTTGCACGGTTTGCGCAACTGGTCCAAAAACTTAAGAGAACATGCAGCCAGAGTCCCCAATGTGCCTTTCAAAGATTTTGTGAAAAGATATTAAACGGTTCAAAAGTTATTCCAAAAATAAGTTTCCCACTATAGTCAATGGGGAAAGTTAAAAAGTTCAACAGTGTCGCAAATGCAGTTTTTAGTGTCGCAAATTACCCCTGTAGTGTCACAAATCCACCATTTTGTTCTCAGTTACTGGTCACAGAAATGCTTGCCATTTACATTTGGGACCCTCTAGGGACACAATTCTTTTTGTGTTCACCTAGTCGAACACTGAGGATGCTAGCCATGTATTTTTTGGGGGGCTAAACACCCCAGAAATATGTTTTTTAAATTTTTGAGAACTGTAGTGTCGCACTTGCGACACTTTCGTGATTTTTTCTGCAGAAGTGTCACAAATCACGACACTACTTTGGGAAACTATGCCCAAAATAACAGGACTTCTTTGCCACCCTGCTGCAAAACAACGGTTTGGTCTTTTGGGCTGAAATGTGGAGAGAAGAAAGCCAACATCCCACAGATGTGCCTTTTGGTGGTTTGGTGACAAAATATTAGAGGTCTGCAAAGTTATGGCACTCTGAAGTTGATTATTTTTCCCATAGGCTAACATTCCGGCATCTGACACCTTTCAGGGCCCATATCCCGAAAACGCTTCAAGATATAGACTTTCCGTTGGAAAAATGCTTAGCACCCTGCTAGGAGGATAAGTACAATACTAGCTAGGAAAATAATAAATAATATGACATTTTAATTATTTTTCTACATCGTACAGTTCCTGAGATATAAGCAATTTAGTATTCCAAGTGTTCATTTTCTGCTCCGAGGGCCATCATGCATACATTCTTCGAATTCACTGTGCTTCTGAATGCACTTTTTGGGGACAAAAAGTGGGTGTGTTTGTGTTACTGTTACAGTTAGTGTTTCCGCTTGTGTTTCTGTGACCTTTTGCGTTAGTGTGTCCGTTTACGTTGCCTTGTGTGTTACCCTTTGCGTTTGCGCTTGCATTTGCGTTATTGTTACCATTTGTGTTTCCATTACTGTTTTTTTGCATTTGTGTTTACTTTTGTGTCACCGTGTGTATTGACGTTTGCATTTGTGTACGCATTCCGTTTGCGTTTCTGTTTCCTTTAGCGTTATCGTTGCTGTTACCGTAAGCATTTTCGTTTCCAATTGCATTACCATGACCGTGCACGTAACAATTTACACTTGCTTACTTGCTTGTGTTTCCACTTCCATTTCTGTTACTGTTCCCTTTGGGATCCTCCTTGCTGTTACCGTAACCATTTCTGTTTCCAATTGCGTTACCGTTAACGAAGGGCCCCACACTGTCACCACCACATTCCATTCACTATTTATACTGCACGTTCTCAAAAACAAGGGAAATTCATGGAAAAAAACTCCATTTGATGCATCAGTTAGGGTTGTTCCACAGCGACAAAAGCGAGGAAATCCAATGTTAGGGTTCCAACCCCTTGCACCCCACCCCCACCAACAGGCATCAGGGTGTGCGTTGGGGTCATTGGTCCTAACTCTCACCCCATTCTCCTATACTGCACCACCTCAGCTTATTTACACATGGGATGGGGTGTGAGTTAGGACTGATGACCCCAATGCACACCCCGATGCCTGTTGATGGGGGCAGGGTGGGGGTGCGGTGCAAGGGGTTGGAACCCTAACGTCGAATTTCCTCACTTTTGTCGCTGTGGAACAACCCTAACTGATGCATTAAATGGATTTTTTTTCCAAATATATATATATATATACACATATATATACATATACACATACATACACACATATACGTACACACACAAACATATACACTCACATACACATGGCATACAGAGGGTTTAAAGTGAAGTTTATTCAAAATGAGCAATCGTTTCACACAAAATATAATATAGAACTTAGCTTGAGAGTTTTTTTCAACTATACCCTCAACCAATTAATGCAGTACATAAATGTTGAAGCCTTCAGTGTTGTAACAGCATTTAATACATGATAATATCAATTAAGTGTAAGTGCTGAATAAAAAAAAAAAAAACTACTTGTCAAGGACCCCCAAGAAAATTAGACAATGAGCCTGTTATGTACAGATTTCAATACAGTGTCAATGTATAACAAACATGTACAGAGCCAGTCTAAGGAATCTAAATAAAAACTCTTAGGAATAAAATCTCCCAGCACCCCCTTTCCCTGGGAAAGGTAACTAGTAGGAATGAGATATATGTATATGAGTCCTAATACATTATCATTCACACCAATCTTTGCAATGTTTACCCAAAGGAACTGAAGAGTTTATTTATATTAACTTTTCAGGACCTACAGTAAGTAATTAATGGCACTGGAACTCTTATAGTTTTATACTTGTAGGAAGGGTAAATAAATGCTAGGCAGCTAACGTTTTAGGCATTTTCTGAGGTTGCAAGGGGCATCCTAGGAAATTACAAGGAATCATAGCGGTGTCAACTGCAATGCTCCCTAGATTGAACAAAGCATTTCCCTGTAAGGCAGCCTCATTTTCCCTGTATTTTCCATGTAAAACTGTTGGAATCTCTCAAGCTTTGCTCCCAATGTTCTTATATCTCCAGAACCTCTTGATGGTTTTATAGCATTGTTGCAATGTACCAGCACAGCCAGATAGTCTGTCAGAGATGCAGTATGTCATATTCAGTGGGATCATACTTTTATCCATTTTGGCAATGTACTGAAACAGGACAGCATTGGTGAGGTGCAGGCTCTCATTTTCAGAGGGGTCCTAATTTTATCCATTTCTACAATGTACTGATACAGGTTAGCCTGGCCAAGATGCAGTATCTTATTTTCAGTGGAGTCTTACTTTACCCATGTTTGAGTTCCAACAGAGGATGCAGCATCTAACTGCAGAGCAGTTCCAAATTACATCCTTGGCCATCTCTCCCAATGTGCATATGTGTGTAGCAATGATTTACAGCATTTCCTCTGAAGAGTTGATTTATGTTAACTCTTTCAGGGACCTATCTAATGTAGTATTGGAACTCTTATGGTCTTATATTTCTAGGAAGGGTAAATGCTAGGCAGCTAATGTTTTGGGGGTTCAGAGGTTGCAAGGGCATCATAGAGGATTCAAAGAAATCATAGGGTGTCACCTGCAGTGTTCCCAGACTGAACAAAACATTTCCCTGTGTTTTCCATGTAAAACTGGAACACAACTCCTCTACATTTTCCTGTATGCTCAAATCAATTGCACACAACTAACTTCATTATGCCTGTCAGTAAAATTGCTATAACAAATGCTAAGGCTGTGTTATGTGCTCTTTAGCCCTGATAAGATAGCCTGGCTGAGATGCAGTATGTCATATTCAGTGGGCTCATACTTGATCCATTCTGGAATAGTACTGTCACAGGTCAGGTTTGTTGAGATGCAGTATCTAATTTTAGGGGGTCCTATCTTTACCCATTTTTCGTGCACTGATACAGCTTAGCCTAGCTGAGATGCAGTATTTCATTTTCAGTGGGGCTTATATTTACCCATGTTTGCATCTGCATGTAATGTACTGACACAGGACAGATTTGCTGAGATACTAATGGCTGCTGTGTGCAACATGACAGTGCTGACTTTAACTATGCATATGTAAGTGACTTGCCCACGTGTAGTCATGTCAGCGCTGCCATGATATGGCTGACTCTGGAGTAGGGTTGTCAGAACTAGTTCTAGAAAGATTCAACCCATTATCTCTGGGTGTTCGAGTTCTACTAGGAACCTCAACACCAGAGGGTTCGCATAAGGGTTCGGATCTTTTTTTTTTTTTGCTCCATGCCCTCCACTCAAGAATGCAACCCAAAAATGCAGCTGGCATTCGGCACAATGTGTTTTTTGACTGGAAGGGTCAGTGAAGTCACGGAGGAGGAGCCACAGATGAGTTTGGGCTTGCCACTGCACGTTATTCTCTGTTTTTGTGCAAACATCGGTGCCACACTCAGCCAAACTCTCCCCAACCTTCACAATTCAGCTTGTGCATGCCTAGAAGGCCAGGATCAGGGACAGACCAATCGATGTGTAGCAGGCAGCACTTCAATTTTGGTGCCTTTTTGCCTACGCGAGTCTTTAGTTGTGAGGTCATGGTCGCCAGCTGATGAGCTGGCCGAGAATGGAATGCATTGTCTCCTGTTAAAAATCAGCAGCAGTGGCCGGGTGAGTCATTTTTCAGCACAAAGTTCATCTTCTGCCTAGAGTTGTAGACTGGTTGGTTACCATACTATTTTAGTACTGAGTGCTGACCAGTGTGGGATGGGTGCTGCGGTGCCATGCGGTATTGACTAGTGAGGCAGAAAGCAGTACTCAGTGTGTTTAAGAGGATGAGAAGGTACAGTAGATCCTACTATGCATGCATCATTGGGCAGGTCTCACCATCCCACCCAAAGACAGTATACTCTATATTCTACTGTAATCATTCAGCAGAGGCTGGAAGGCAGGAACTGAGCCTGAAGGTCAGGATCTGGCTGCAGTTTGTTGCCACTAGTGCCACAGCTCCTGCCCACAGACAAAATGTTAATGACAAAATGTTAATGACCAAGTTTGTTTATTTAGTACAAAAAAAATAGTCATGAGCGGATGGAGTAGCCAGGTTGGGGGGGAGGGTGACACAGGAAGCATAAATCATGTGCTTTCAAAAATCAAACTGTATGACTGCATGGCAATAATAAAGAGTTAAAAAATAAAGAAACTCAAAGCACACCAACACATTGTACAAAGCCAATCAAATGCACAGTTGGTATGTATGCATTGTCGTTTATTTGGCACAGTGTCCTTGTGTAATGTTGGCTAAGAGGCTGTTTACTGGCTGTTGGGAGCTGTTACTTATTTATATAGTACGTTAATGTGTTTGACCTTATTGGTCGGTGTGGTGAACATAAATGTTTTAAACGTAGCAATGTCATTCATGTAATGCAGGACTTGTTGCAAGAGTCTGTGAGTGGTGTTTTAATGGTGTATTGATTGGCTGTTGCATTACTATGTATTCAATGATGCAGGAAGGCTGGCTACAGTTTAGGCTATCGCCTGGCTGGCTGTTGCCTACCCTTGGTGCTGAAGTTGGGAATGAGATGACAATGCTACTGGAGGGGAGGAATTGGTTACTGCTGTGCATAGGGCCCACAGCAATGTAAATCTAGTCCTGGCCACACTAGTAAATCCTCGAAATGCCCCAATGAAGAAATAAACACAGTCCTGAAGACTGCCGCTTGCTTCCACTTCCACTTCCACTCAATCGCTGTTGACAAAGTGCGGAGCAGCCAGGAAGCAAGCAACCACATCAGCAGTATGCAACCAGCCAAGGGAGCAGGAAAGATGTTCACCACCATGTGTATGGCCGGATTAAGGATAGTAACAGTGGTTGGATGGCCAAAGGAGAAAGCAAACAGTCAGCCATGGTATGGCATTGGGCAAATGGCTCAGGTGCAGTCAGCGACTGAGGCAGCAGGCAAGCAGTCGGTTGCAGGAACTCTTCAGTCAGTCAGACCAGGATGTCCAGAAGATATAAAGGTTAGTTTTAAATGAGGAAATAAAAGGATGGATGAGGGAACCATTGAAACAAAACAACCTACAGTATATGCAGTAACCTATATGCACTGGAGAGTTGAAACCCCATAATGGGGGGACAGGATGAAATCTGTTGTGAGGAGGGTAAGGCGTAGGAAAGGGGTGGATGAAGATATATAAACTGGGGCAAGGAGGAGGCAGAAATGTATTAACTAGGGCAGAGAGGAGTGGATAAAGGGGAGAAGTAGAACATGAGGTTGATCTGAAATGAGAAATCTGGAGTAGAGAGGGGGCCAAAATGTAAGAAGTGGGGCAGGGAGTGAGATACACTAAGTGAAATCTAGAGCAGGGACTGGTCAGATATGTGAGAGCTGGAGCTTGAAGGGGCAGAAATGTGAGAACTGGGACACATAGAAGGCAGGGATGTTAGAACTAGGTCAAGTGGGGTAGCAGCAGATTGTGGGATCTGATGATGCGTGATACTGTACAAGGGCAGGGTAGGAAAAACCTTTATTTAAAATTATACAATGGCAAGAACATTTCCTGACTCTGATTGGTCAGTGTAGTTGAGACAGTGATGTTATTACAATAACAACATCACTGTATGGATTTGGCAGATGTCGACCTCTTTATTTTTCAGAAACAAAGATATATTGCCACACTAAAATCTACTAAAGCGTTTAAAAATATTTTTTTATTTTGTATAACATTGAGCCATTGTATAATTGCAATAAGGCATTCCAAGGTGTGTGTTATTGTGTAATAACGTCACTCCTGGGGTGGTGGAAGCATTCTGCTTCGCCTCGCGCTTCAACCCACCCTAGGAGTGATGTTATTACACGATAACACACACCTTGTCATGCCTTGTTGCTTAAATATCTGTCGACTCCTGTGTGGTATACTTCTTGTCACGTTTGCTGTGACCTCTGGGACTACACTGACTTTACCCAGTGTGTGTCTGTGTGTTTGCCACTGAGCATTAAGTGTGTAGAATTTTGCTAAATAAATAAATCCTATAAATATTTTAGGTGACCAGAGGGAAGAGAAAAATCTGTTTTTCATTAAAAAATATTTGTGAATCCTGCATGGTGTACTTTCCATCTGTGCCGCTGTTCCCCATTTGACTGCACTTTACCCAGTGTGTGACTGTTTGCCAAATGGCACCAAGTGTGTGGCATCTGATATGTGTGGGTGGGTCGATTGTTCTGTAAGCACCCGTTGGTGACTGACTTTTACTACTAACAAAGGAGAAGAAACCACAGATGACCCTAGCTAGAGTCATGTCAAAGTCACAAATAATCATCTCTCTCTCCTGTTACAATAAACAGATTTAGTTGTTTTTGCCCACAGTTTCATGACATGTATGTCACTATTATCTTTATTTTGGAAGCACAATTAAAAAAAGGGTTTGAGTTCTAAAAAAGATTAGAACCCTAGAACTGTTTCAAAAGTTCTAGACTAGAACTAGAACCCAGAACCTCAGAGGGTTCTGACAACCCTACTCTGGAGCAAACTGCGCATGTGTGGTATCAATCATGTGCAGTTCTGTAATCGCAGCAGTATCAGTTACATCTGACTCTGATGTGGTGAAACATAGAAACATAAAAGTTGACGGCAGAAAAGGACCTCAAGGCCCATCCATTTTGCTTTGTTCCACATGGAGGACAATAATAACCACTAGTAAACATAAATGTGGATATGTAAGCAATAAGACACGACAAGTGTACATGGAACAGATTTACTGCCCACGGCTAAGAAGCGTAATGAGGCAGCCGCAGGCCTTGTGAAAGTGCCTTAGCTGGCGTGCAGTAAAATCTGTTCCATGCACTCACCTGGAGTTTCTTATTGCACTTATAAAATGGGCCCTGTTTTAAAAACTTTTACATTTGGGAAAAGCATGTTTATATGTAGAAACAATAGATTTACTTGTGTGCATTTATGATCAAATAGTCCTTCCACTCACAACAAATGATATCACTGATGATGTCATTGTATTGTTGCCTACCTTCTTCTTCCTGTTTTTTCTGTTTTCCCCACATTCAAGATTTGGAATGTTTATCATAGAATGTTTACCATGGAATACATGGATTCAAAATTCTGCTCAGTTCCATTGGCAGAATGTTTTCTGCTAACACTCTGTATGCATAGACAACAAAGGCCTTTGTTACAGCCAGAGCCTCAGTTATCTTCTGTCAGGACAAGAAGAAGAGAGTTACCTGATGAGCAGGTAAAGATAGAAGGAGTTTTCACTGTAAGCAAAGAAACAGTTGTAGTGAAAACTATAAACAATACTTATTGTTTCTAATTTGTTCATGTGTGTAAGAAGAGTGTGATAATCAAGGAAACTACTGTAAATTAATTTGTTTTATATTTTATTTAAGGTAGTTTTATTTTAGGGCCAGATGAAGTTTTTTACAGTGTAAAGGTAGCAGCCATGTTTGTGGTGGAAGATCAGTTCTGGCTGTAGGGGCTAACTGAAATGCCTGTGTTCCAAATGCCCATTGATCTGGTTTCCAGACTCTTCACAGTCCTTTTTAGCCATGTGTAAACCATATTTTACACATAAATAACAGCCAATCAGATTCCATGATTTTACCCTGCCATTTTATAATATCTGTTAGACCTTTCCAGGTATTCCTACTTTGAAAATGCAGCTTCCCCTTAACAAAGGTATCCAAACAGAAAGCCCACCAGCAAATTTCTTTTTCTTTTTAATACTTTACACATTCTCTTTACTGCTGCAGTAAATGTAAACACTGGAGGAAATATGAAGAAACTGATAGAGGGAAGCTTACAAAGGGTGTCAGTTGGCATTTTGCTGTATGGGACTGCATAAATATGCAGAACTAAAAAATGCTACATAAATTCACTGCCAGTAAGTAAGTGGCAGATGGTGGTGGTGGTGGGGGTTTGTCAACATAATGTCAGGCTAAACTGGACATAGTAGCAATTAATGAGACATGGTTTACTAGTAACCACACTTGGGAGACTTCAGTACCTGACTATGTATTGTTCAGAAGAGACCGAGGTGCAAAAAGGGGGGGGGAGTGGCCCTGTATGTCAATGAAAATATCAAAGCTACAGAAATTCAGAATATACACAAGGAGCCAGAAGAACTGTGGGTCACCCTGGAAACAGGAAATGGGACAGCCATAAGAACTGGGGTTGTCTACAGGCCCCAGACCAGGGGAGGGCATAGACACATTACTGTTAGAAGATATACAAAACATGACAGCTAAAGGGGAGGTTCTGATAATGGGAGACTTCAACATGCCAGATACAGATTGGTCAATACCAGCAGGAACATCTGCCAGACTTAGACACATAGTGGATTTCCTGCAGGGGGAGGGCCTCAAACAACTGGTACAGCAACCCACAAGAGATAGGGCTATCCTAGATCTAGTACTGACTAACAAGGAAGGGATCACAGATCTCCAGGTAGAATGTCACCTGGGGGCCAGTGACCATCACATGGTATGGTTCAATTTGGCTACTACATCTAAATCATCCCATTCCAAGGCAAAAATATGGGACTTCAGAGGAGCTGATTTTGATAAGATGGCCAACAGAGTTAAGCTAGCCCTGGCAAAAAGAAACACAGGTGAGGGGGTACAGGCAAAGTGGGCAAGCATTAAGGATGCAATACTTGAAGCAACATCCCATTGTGTTAGACAGAAAAGGAAGTGCAAAAGAAGAAGAAAACCACTTTGGTTCTCAAATACAGTAGCAGAAAAGGTCAGAGCCAAAAGGCTGGCCTTCAGGGATATAAGGGAACACAGCGGGATGAAGATAGGGAGGCATACCAAACTGCCCTAAGGGAAGCAGGGAAGGCAGTAAGGCAGGCAAAGTCCCAAACTGAGGAAACACTAGCACGAACAGTAAAAGAAGGTGACAAGACTTTCTATAGATACATTAGTGATAGGAGAAAGTCCAGAGAAGTGTGCTAAGCTTAATGGAGAAAAGGAGCATGTGAGGAGGAGGACCTATAAAGGAATCTATCCTAGATACTTTCGCTCAGTATTTACTGAAGAGAAGGTAGGGCAGGCCCACAGCTCAGCATCATGGACACAGGGGAGGAGGTGAGCACTACTCCCTTCACAAAAGAAAGTGTCCTACAAGAGCTTGCTAAGCTCAGGGTGGATAAGGCAATAGGACCTGATGGCATACATACCAGGGTACTTAAGGAGCTAAAGGTGGAACTAGCAGAGCCATTAGCAGAACTGTTTAGTGGGTCTCTAAGCATAGGAGAGGTCCCAGAAGACTGGAGAAGGGCTCATGTGATCCCGCTCCACAAGAGTGGTAGCAGGGAGGAGGCGGGGAACTACAGACCAGTCAGTCTTACCTCAGTAGTGGGCAAGATTATGGAGGCACTCCTTAAGGAAAGGATAGTGCAACACCTGGAATCCATAGGGCACAGGATCCAAGACAGCATGGGTTTACAAAAGGAAGGTCCTGTCAAACTAATCTCATAGATTTCTTTGACCTGGTAACCAGAGTGGTGGACCAAGGGGGAGCAGTTGATGTCGCCTACCTTGACTTCAGCAAAGCTTTTGACACTGTTCCACATAGAAGATTGATAAATAAGCTGGGTAGGCTCAGGGTGGGTCAAAAGTTGGTCAACTGGGTGGCAAACTGGCTGACGGGCAGAAAACAGAGAGTGGTGGTAAATGGTATACAGTCAGAAGAGATGCAAGTCACAAGTGGGTACCTCAGGGATCAGTTCTGTGGCAGTCCTCTTCAACATCTTCATTAGTGACCTTGCAGATGGACTAGAGGGTAGGCTTGTCTGTTTGCAGATGACACCAAGATCTGCAACAGAGTAGATGATCCAGATGGGGTGGGCAGATTGAGAAGAGATCTGGATAAACTAGCAAAATGGTCAGAAGACTGGCAACTGGGATTTAATGCAAAGAAGTGCAAATCATCACATAGGAAGAGAAACCCTGAAGCCACCTATAGGCTGGGAGGGGAGTTGCTAGCAGTCACAAAGGAAGAAAGAGACTTGGGCATCATCATCACTGATGACCTGAAATCATCAAGCAGACCTCTAAAGCAGTAGGTAAGGCTAGGGGGTGTTAGGGTGTATTAGTAGGGGTATCACAAGTCGTAAGAGGGAGGTAATAATCCCTCTTTACAAGACACTGGTTAGGCCCCATCTGGAGTACTGCATGCAGTATTGGAGGCCACACCTTCACAAGGACATTAACCAAACTGAGGCAGTCCAGAAGGGCAACTAAAATGGTGCAGGGACTGCATCAGAAGACATATGAGGACAGATTAACAGAGCTCAATATGTATACCCTGAGCAAAAGAGGAGAGAGGTGATATGATCGAGGCATTCAAACACCTTAAGGGCATTAACAAGGTGAAAGAGTCTAACATGTTTAAATATAAGAAAAAGAGCAGGACAAGAGGACACAGCATGAGATTAGAGTGGGGCCTATTAAGGGGGAATGTGAGGAAATTCTTTTTCACAGAAAGGGTGGTGGATGCATGGAATGGCTTACCACAAGAAGTGGTGGCTATGAATACGGTGCAGGGATTCAGATAGGCATGGGATAGGCATAAGGGAGCAATACAAATGACTATGAATATATAGACCACTGACAGAGCAAAGGCTGATGGCACATTCATAAGGTAGAAAAAGAAATGGGCAGTCTGGATGGGCCTTGTGGTCCTTATCTGCCATCAACTTCTATGTTTCTATGTTTCTAACACAAAACAGGGGCTTGGTTTGCACTCAGAGACCAGTTTTCCTATGTGAGACAGTGACCCACAGGGTGTAAAACGTTGAGGTTATTGAAAATATGATGGATCACAATGATCTACAGAGCCCGTTTTCTTAACGCAGAGATTTTGTCATCAAAGAAGAAAAAGGTGGGTTGGAATTGACAACTATCTGACATTCTTCATAATGCCCCACTCAAGAAAGAATACTGACACCAATTTGCTGCCTATAAGACTGCACCAAATAATTTAGTATCTATGCCAAGCTCCATATTGAGTTCTTTCAGCAGGGTCTTTATAGAGTACAGTACCACAGTACATTTCATTTACCTTATCCTCACTTTCATCTGAATGCACCCTGACCCATTTTCTGCCCTGATATCATGATATTTAGGGCTTGCTTAAGTCAAGCTGTTTCCAAAGCTCCTCCCCATGGACCAAGTTAAACTTTTTCAATGCCAAAAAACACTAGCAGTGCATTCCATGGCTTTGAATAAATGTAATATGTGGTGGTATTATACTTTGTGCGTTCTTGTATTCTATTATTCTAGTACTGTGACAGTTGTCATTTTCAACTTCTGCCCAATATGTGTGTGTACAGCCCAAAATCTGATTTTGGTCCCTGCACAACATCACCTTTAGGCCAGGAGTCAAACATTTTCTCTGCCTTTCTTTATGAGGCAGGTTCACCACAAGGCTGTGTTGAAAATGTGGTGTAAAAATATTTAAAAAAAATAATTTTCAATATTTTAAACCCAGATTCCTCTCCTGCAGCTCTACTGGCTCTGTACAGAACTTGTCTGCTAGTGCAGCCTGTCTGCAATTTCATTAATTGCTCAACACCGAGACACACCGTTTCTTATGCTTCCTGGGTTTATAAGGTCAATTGTAGAAATGAATGAAAATGTGAGACTTGTGACACTTTTCATGTCTACAATTGGATTTCTAAATTGCCTCACAGTGGCGTAATCTGTACTGGGTGAGAGATAGAGAAGGAGTTATTTGGGTTTATAAGGTTGCGGTTAACTAAAATAGGGGTTAGTATCTTAGTTTTACACATCAAAACTGTTGTTCTAAATGCTTAGAATACACATACACACACTCACACTCACATTTTTATGTTTGGTTGCATGCATGTGCAAGAAACATATTGGGGCAGCTTGCTGCAGTAGGAAGCAGTGGAGGCACTGCAGTGTTCTTACTAATGCCAGCAGCCCATTTTGGGAATGGTCTGTGTGGCACCAATAGAAAATCACACTGTCCATGACAGCAGAAATGTATGATGTGCCACCAACTTGAAACAAACTGGCCACTGCAATCAGGGGCACCCCATCATCAACAATTAGCTGTTTTTGTTGCAGGACAGTTCCTGACTGCTGTAACTAATTACAGCTGCATTTTCTGGTGTCCCTTTCAATAAACATGGTGGCAGCTTCTCTGTCAGCATCTCACAGTCCCCATGAAGCTGACAGACAGCCGCCACCTCTCAGAGACGATGTGAAAGCCGATGGGGTGCCCAATCCCTTGTCAGCATGTTCCCTCTCCAGTTCATTTGCTGATGGGTAGCCCAATCCCCATCGGCATGATGCATCCCATTTATTTGTGTGTCAAGGGGTGCCCAATTCCCCCTTGGCACATGAACTTCCTTCTCAAACACACTGTATGGCTGACAGGGTGCCCAGTCCCCGCTAGCTCCAGACCCCACCCCACCCCAACAACACTGAGGTAGCACGCTGGGAGCTTACCCCAGCATGCCCATATGACCCCCAGAATACTGTGTGGCTGACAAGGGGTGCCCAATCCCTGTCATCTCCAATCCCCCCAATAAACATTCGGGTGGCACACTGGGAGCCCACCCCAGCTTGGCAAAAGCATCCCACGTTGTCTTTTTTTTAAGCCTGTAAAAAAGAAAGTGGTCCCTCATCAAGTCCCTTGCCCCTCCCCCAACCTGCACCCACCCTCTGCGCACCCCACCTCCCCCATCACCCCATACTTACCTCCATAGCCTGACATGATGATCTTCAGTGGACCAGGAACACGTCTGCACTCTTCAAAGTCAACCGCAAACTGAAGAAATGCTGGTAAGCTGTATAATGGTATCAATTTTTTCAACTTTGGTGCATATCTCAGCCATTTTTTCGACTTTTGGTATCAAATTTTCCATATGGGGTTCTTGTGTCCCCTCCTCTCGAATTCAGTCACTGTCATGGCATTATTCTGTCCTGAAAGGTGATTTCTCGGTCGCTGCTCGGAATCGCCTTTTGGAACTGATTAACGAAACGACAGTGGCACTGTTTATGAGGTGGTCTCTCAAAAAGCCTATGTAGCAAATTTGGTGAAAAATTTCCAAATAAATTACTGTGTTATGAGCATGCGTTGCACAGTTTCCACGCACGCTTGTAGCTCCGTGAATTTGTAATATTTTCTCTCCAGATTTTCAACATTGGCATTTTTTCACACCTCCTTATGAACAGTACAGCTGTCGAAATGTGTTTTCGCACTTCTGGCGCAGAATAGCACGGTCTGTGGGAAATCAGTGTTCGGACAGATTAAGAAAATCACAGTGACACTGTTCATGGGCAGAGGTCCTAAAATGCCTATGTTGAAAATTTGGTGACAAAAGTCCATAAAATGACTATGTTACAAGCGTGCATTGCACAGATTCCATGCATACTTGTAACTTCAAAATTTGTAATATTTCAATTCAAAATGTTCAACCTTGCCCATTTTGCACACCTCCTTATGTACAGTACAGCTGTCATTTTCTCATATGTTGTCCAAAATGTGTGTTTGTACATCTGGCACACAATGGCGCAGTCACTGTGGGAAATCAATGTTTGGGACAGAGTAACAAAATCATATGACAGTGTTCATGAGCAGAGGTCACAAAATGCCTATGTTGAAAATTTGGTGAAATAATTCCACTAAATGTCTGTGTTATGAGGATGTGTTGCACAGTTTCCATGTACAGTCGGAAATTCGAGCATTTTTAATATTCTCATTACAGATTTTCAACATTGCCATCTCTTCACACCTCCCAATGAATGCTATAGCTGTCATTCTTCACATCCTGCCTAATTTGTGTTTTCTCACATCTGGCACAGAATGGCACAGTCGCTGTGGGAAATCAAAGTTCGAGACACATTAACAAAATCACAGTGCCACTGTTCATGAGCAAAGGTTCCAAATGCTTCATGAGGTGGGGGGTCACAAAAGGCCATGTTGAAAATCTGTAATGTAATACCAATAAACGCCTCTGGGGCATTAGGGTTTCTAGCCATAAGTCCCACCCTGTACAGACTGACAGGAATCAGGGGTGTGCCATTGGATTGCCAGCTGAAATGCTTACCATTCCACCCCCACCCACTACCCTGAAGCCAGTGATAGGCATCGAGGTGTGCTTTGGACCTTCAGCCCCAGACTTCACCCCACTTCTCCTATACTCATCCATTTCAGCATATGTCCTTATGAAATGGGGTGATTGTGAAACCAAACACCCCAAGGCACACCTCAACACTTGTTTGTGTCTACAGGATAGGATGTGGTGAGGTGAAATGCCACGAGCATTATGGGTGATGAACCAAAGACACACTCAAATGCCTGTCCATCTCTGCAGGGTGGAGGTGAAGGTTGGCATGAGTTCAATACTTCACTGCCATTCCTATTCTGCATCTGTCTAACTCCTGCATGTCCAATGCTAATATCAGCAAGCATACATTTGGCATTGAAAATGTTTGTCTTTAACCTGGCTTCAGTGAGATTTGTAACATCAGAGGATTCATTAAATAACACTCCATTTTGTGATATTTGACTTACTACTCTCAGGAAGGCCTGCTTATCTTTAGTTTTATTTCTTATCTAATTGCCAATCTATCACATTCATTAGTAAAATATTTTTCCCTCCTCTGGACTTTAAACGTGAGTTTTCTTTGGCCTAGTGGCATAGAGGGCTGGGCGCTGGCACCTTCACGTCAGCCACGCTGGTGACTCGGGTTCAGGAACAAGCCGGGGTCACTGGAGGTCAGCACTGGGGGGAAGGTGGAGCAGGATGGAGCTGCCGGCAGGCAGCTCTCCTTTCTGGGGTTGGGGGAAGGGGCAGCCCTCAGCAATGGCTTCCCCTTGGCGGAGGCCAGCAGACAGTGCAGGCCACAGGGTGCCCGGCATTAGGCCAATGGGATGGGTGGAAGAGGGTCATTACTGGGGCTGAAGACACATGTGCACCTCCACACGCATGCGCCATTCTCCTGTGGCCCTCGAGAAAAATGGAGGATTAAAATGCTGGCAGCAGGATGAGAACTGACTCCCCGCAGGTGCCGCACCCGGGTCAGGCAAAAGGTAAGCCCCGGTAATTCCGGGTGATGGGGCTTGGGGAGTCGTTAGGTGGGGCTGTCCGGTAGGGTGAAAAATCTGACATTATGAAAAAAAAGTTTTCTTTAACATCTGCCAGTTCTTGTAAGCAGACTTTTGTTTGAAATTGAAAGCTTAAGGTCTTTCTGTAGTCTCTGTTGATCCAATAAAGTGTAACAAAATAACCCAATTTGTGCATATATTTATTTGATTTTAATTATTATTTCAATTGGGATTTTAGCTGGGTATTATTTTATTACAAGCTTTCTTTGTTTGTATCAATTGTTTATGTATTATCTGAATTTTGTTTGGCACTCTGAGGCTGTGAGAATGGGCATTCTATAAATAAAGGTTTACTTACATACTGACTAATGTTATTTATTATTTACTAGTAGACACCTTAGATGTCCAAATTCATCCCATCCAACTGTACCTGTACTGTAGGACCAACATGAAAAGCAACCCAAGAGATTGATGCAATGGGTTCCTGGTGAGAAAGTATAGGTCTAGACAGGAGTTCCCTGGCCATGACCTTCAGCATTCTGTGAAGATGCAGGTCAGCTGTCATACCACCTGAAGGGGTGTTGCATATAAGTTTTCTTTACTTTGTAATCTTTTCCTGTCTGTAACTGGGTCCGGTTCTGCACCACTTGTTGGCCAAATGTTCAGCTGTTCCTGGACATGTTTCTGTAATGGACATGGAAAATAGACAGGGTTACAGGAGCATCTGCTACAGCAGCTGGAGGGAGTTTAGTTGGCCTGGGGAATAGATCAGTGGCAGGAAGCTTTACTTGGGACAGTGGAAGGAGTTTGGTCCAGCTAGAGGAACCAGATGTTGGGATGATATCTATATATAAGCAGGATGGAGTTTGGTCTGAGTGGTAGAATGGGTGTGGTAGCAGATGAGTGTTTTTGAAGAGTTTACTTTGGTTGTGTTTGGGGGAACAGACTGGGTGGGGGTGGATGTCCTTGCAATAATGGGAGGGACTTTGGTTTAACTCAGGGTGTTGGATGGGTTGTGTGCTGAACCACTGCATCAATGCTCTGCCCCATTGGCTCAATTAGAAACATGCTTTATTCATGAAATTGTTATAATTATTAACTGATGGGGGAAATTGGGGTAGTAGAGCGCAGTGGTTTAAGGCTCTGAGCCACAAATCTGGAGACCTGGGCTTGAATCCCACAGCCCCCACTTGCATACTGTGTGACCCTGAGCAAGTCATTTAACTTCACTGTGCTCCCAGGTCGTACCTGTAAATACACTTTCAGCTTAGTGTGTTACTCCTGGTTAAACAATTGGAAAAAAAAAATAATTGAAGTAAGAACATAGCTGCTCGGATGGAGTCATTATTTATTTACTTATTGAAAAGTTTCACCAGAAAGGCACACTGAACAACAAGATGCTTATCTCAGGGTGTGTACTAGGGGAAAGGGTAACGGGAGACAATATATGGGCTGGGATCCACATAACTAACAACAAATGCAAAACAGTATAATAATACATTACACAAATGAGAATGTAACAAAACCAAAGCAAGCAGGAAGATTACAAGCATGAGGTACCATAGAAAATAATACTAAAAAATAAACTCATAGAGCAAAACCAAAAAATGTATAAGTGGTAAGTAAGGTTTAGCAAGTGCTCAAGAGATGATATCACATGAGGACACAGTAGCAACCAAATAGTCAAGACATTTACAGAGAAGGAATAAACAGGCCAAGATTCCATAGACATGTCCAATTAGTCAAGTAAAAGTTAGAGAGGGTATAGGAAATAGATAGAGGAGTTGAGCAGTGCCTGATATGAGGTGGTAATGAGTTCCTGAGTTTAGGGATACAGTTGGAGAAAGCAGACTGTCCAACAGAGGTGAGTCTGCAAGGAATAGCCACTGTCCTGGAATCAGTGGATCTTAGTGAATTCACAGAGGGTGTTGGGATAGCCAGTGCAGAACAGAGGTATGAGGGGAGTTGAACCAGAATTTAGAGGTGAATTTTGAAGTGTAGGTGAGGCGATGGTTTGAGAGAGAAGGAATCTGAGGCAGTGGTAAAGATCACAGTGGTGAATGTGGGTGGCGAGTCAAGTGTGAAGTGACAAAAAGAACTAAAAGGGAGTCCAATCTGGTTAAGGCAGACTTTGGGGCAGCACTGTAGACTACATCACAGTAGTCAAAGATAGGGAGAAACATCTGGACTAGTTCTGCACTCACCCATAGAGGTTGACAGTTACAGTTTCTTCAGAATAGCATTCACATGTCCAGAAACATTAAGGTGCTGGTCCATCTAGCAAGACCGCAAGGTATCTGAAAGAGGAGGTGTCCTCCAAAGAAGTCCTATCTAGGGTGTGAAAGGATGGTAGGGTGGTGAGCCTAGAGAGGTGTTGCCTGATGCCAAAGGTCATAGAGACAGTCATTTTGGCATTTAGGGAGCATTGGTTAACACTAAGCCAGCAATGGAGCTTGCTGAAGTCCAACTGAGTCTGGATTCTGCATCAGAGGGGAATGGCTGGAGGGTGGACAAAACAGTGTCACCAGCATACATGTGCATGGACAATGTTGTACATACTGATGGAGGTCATTTAGGAACATAGAGAAGAGTATTGGTCCAAGCATTGATCCTTGAGGGACATTAGTGTTAATGGGAGGAGGGATAATGCATCAGCAATCCTCACATATTGTTTTTTGTTTGCAATTGTTTAACCAGGTGAGACACACTAGTTGAAAGCGTGTTTACAGGTACAACCTGGGAGCACGGGATGTTAAGTGACTTGCTAAGGGTCACACAGTATGGAAGTGGGGCTGTGGGATTCAAACCCAGGTCTCCAGATTTGCAGCTCAGAGCCTCAAACCACTGCACTATACTGCCTCCCAGTGTCCTACCTGACAGGTAGACTCTGAACCAGTTAGTGGCAGAGTCAGACAGACCAGCTGAGAACAGGTTGTTTAGGAGGAGGGAGTGGGATACCGTGTTGAAGGCCTTTTCAAAGTCAACAAAAATGACTGATGTGAGTAGGCAACTATCCATCCCGGAAAGGATGGAATCAGTTAACCTAAGTAAGGAGGAGGTGGTGGAGTGATGTTTCCTGAAACCAGATTGGAAAGGTGTAAAAAAGTCAGTAACTGAAAAATAGGTGGTGAATTGGGAAAGGACCAAGTGTTCCTAGAGTTTGGCTAGGCTAGGGAGAATAGAGACTAGGTGGTAGTTCCCAGGGGAGGTAGGATCACCCCCCCCAAGTAGAGGCTTGACTACAGTGTGTTTCCAGATTTTTTGAACTATGGCTGTGGTGAAGGAAAGATTTAGGATGGCGGCCAGTGAGAAGGCTATTGCAGAGGCAGAGAGCTAAAGGAGCTTCAGATCCAAACCATCCAGAGAGCTTCCTTTTGTAGGGTTTAGAGCTAGAAGGGTGGCAAAGGTGTAGGCAGGGGAGACATTAGAGCAGGAGAAAAGTTTGAGGCAAAGAGATTCATTTGTATTTATTTATTTATTGAATGTTTCACCAGAAAAGGCACAGTGAACAACAAGTTGCTCATCTTATGGTGCATTCTGAGGGAGAGGGTGGATGGAATGAATATATAAATACATTTTGATAGATACATGCAGTATGCAATCACAACATTAACATTCAGTTGGTACAGTGGTGCATGACAATACAAATCATGAAATGGTGGATGGTAATGTGCATTGAAGTGCAATAATGATGTAAATATTATTTAACAGTATCAGGGGTCTGATAAGTCCAGAAAGCGGTAGAATGCTAAACTTAGCCAAAGGGTCTAAAAATACAAATTAGTCAGATACCAGGAGGTTAAACTAAGCAGGAGGACAGACGAGGGGGGGATTAGTCACAGTTACAGTTTACTAAGAGGAAATTGGGTAGGGCTAAAAAGATGCAGAAGGGGAGGATGAGCGGCAGATCTGGTGAGGAAGGGCATTCCATAGTTTAGGGAGGTGATGTGAGAAAGTTAGCTGTCCTACAGCAGTTGATCGATGAGGAACAACCAATAAATGGTAGTCATAAGATCTGAGGGAGTGGTCTGGTGGGGGGAGGCTGGAAGCGAGGAATCAAAATAAGAGTGTTCAAATGAAAATTTGGGCACGAATTTGGCACAGTGGAGCTGGTGACAATTTGTAGTGAGGTAAAAGCCAGAGTGTGATAAGATAATAGTGATGAGTGGGGGCGTATCAAGGGTGAAGCAACAGAAGAAGTTTAAAAGGGTATCCAATCTGGTTAAGGAAGACCTGGGAGCTGCACTGTAGACTACATCACAGTAGTCAAAAATGGGTAGGCTCACCTTCTGGACAAGTTCACACCTTGCCGATAGCAGAAGGCAGCTCCAGTTCCTTTATTAGTGCTCCAGGCTTGAGAGGAGTTTCTTCTGGATGGTGTCCACATGCCCAGAGAAGTTGAGGTGTTGGTCAAGCCAAACCACCAAGTACCTAAAAGATGAAGTGTCCTCAAGGACTTATCCCACCAAGTGTATAGAAGGTGGGCAGTGAGGGGAATCTGGTGAGTCTCTGTTTAGTGCCAAAGGTAATTGAGAATGTCTTTTTGGCATTGGGGGAGAGGTGATGGGAGGGTAACCAGAGCTGGATATTATTGAAGACCTGTTGTGGTCTGGATTCAGTATCAACAGGGGACTGGATTGAAGTGAAGAGGACCGTGTTGTCGGCATACATATGGATTGAGGTGGTTGAGCAGGCTGAGGGGATGTCATTCAGAAAAATGGAGAACTGGATGGGGCCCAGAATGTACAACTGAGGTACACTGGTGTTAATGGGGAGGGGGATGTAGAGTCCCTTATTTTGACCAACTGGGTCTGCCCAAATAGGTAGACTTTGAACCAGTTGGTGGCAGAGGTAGTTAGCCCAGCTGAGGAGAGGGAAGTTAATAGAAGGGGGTGGGAGACCATGTTGAAAGCCTTTGCTAGATCAACAAATATTGCAGAGGTGATTTGACCACAGTCCATCCCTGAGAGGATGGAGTTGGTGAACCTAATCATTGAGGCAGTGGTGGAAAGGTTCTTCCTATAACCAGATTGGAATGGAGTGAAAAAGTTAGTGTTAGAGAGATAGGTAGAGTGTACCAGGTGCTCTTGGAGCTTAGCAAAGGTAGAAAGGAGAAACATGTGGTGATAGCAGTAGCAGAAGGATCATAGCCCTTGGGCAAGGGAAGAACAATGGCATGCCTCCAAATAGAAGGGATAGTAGCCATAGTGAAGGAAAGGTTGAGAAGGTTGGAAACAGGAGCAGAGATAGCAGGAGAAGATAGATATAAGAATTTAGGGTCCACACCATCAAGCGAGCTGCCTTTTGAGGATTAAGGCATATAGTGCATTCAAGGTATCAGTGGGTGAAATTTTGAGAAAGGAGGTTGGATGAGAAGGGAGGTCTGGGAGAAGGGTGGGGTCAGTAGGTCAGGAAGGTGGCAAGGAGGATAAGAGAGCAGAGGCACAGGAGGTGAAATATGAGTTAAATGCCATAGCAACACTAAGGTAATCAGCAACTTGGATGCCATTCATATTAAAGTGGGGTGGGAGAGGTGGAGGGTGGGGAGAAGAGGAGTGAAATACCTTCCAGAATTTTGAGGTCTGTTAATGTTGGCTTGGGAGGTAGGACAGAAATAGTCAGCTTTACCTAGCTGAGTGGCTTTTGTGCATTTATTACAGAGTGCATGGTAGATGACTTAGTCTTGGGGAGGCTAGAGGCTTTTTGCACTTTCCAGGCTTGATCCCGGGTACATAGACATGCTAGGAGTTCAGGGATGATCCAAGGTATGTGGTTACCCCTAACCCTGGAGCGCTGAAGCTGGGCATAATTGTTCCAGATCTCCAGGAACTTTTGTGGAAGTAGCTGAAAGCAGAGTCTAAGAATTAGGTGAGACAATTGGTTTCCAGTTAGTCTGGGACAGGCCATGAAGGAGGGAGGCAAGGGTTCAGTGATTTATATTAACAAAATAGGAGTTTTTTTTTGGGGGCCTTAGTCCTGTGTACTTTGTGAACCATAAAGGTCATGTGGCGATCACTCAGGGTATCAGGAGAATATCAGATTTAATGACCTGGTGGGGCTGGGATGTGAGGCCCAGTCAATTGGGAGTGATTTCCAGTTTATGGTTCATATTGGTAGGTTCGAGTATGAGTTGAGATAAAGTTATGAGCATTGATTTCATTTTAAGTTTTGTTAAAAGATGTAGATAACCAGTTTTGGTTAAAATCATCCATAATATAAGTTTCACCTGAGGAGAATGAGAAACTATACTACTAATGAGAACAGAGGTAGTGGGGGGGGAGCCCGGGGCAACAGTAGGCACCAACATATAGATAGGTATGGAGAAAGAGAGGGGTAGTTTTAGATTAAGTAACTCATATGCTTTCTGGACTGACATGACAAAGATAGTAATAAATTGTGTAATTGGAGACAAATTTCCACTCCTTCTCCCTGGTGGGTCTATCATGATGGGTTATAGTGTACCCAGGGATGGAGAGAGAAGGGTCACTTACTTTTTTGTTGAGCCACATCTCTGAGAAGATTATTATATCAGGGACTTGCAAGGCAGCTAGTGGCTGAAGTAAATCTGCTTTTGGTAGGAGATTGCAAATATTTAAGTACAGGATTTTTAAGCCTTGAGGAATGATGAGGGGGTTTGCTAGGAATGGGCCAGCAGTTACAGCTGATGATGTGGGGATGAGAGGAGAGCCAAAATTAGGATTGATGTTGCCTGAAGATAATAGCAGGGGGGCATGATCTTGAAGTGAAGATTAACACTTCTGTACCAGGGATGAGAGTTAGGTGAGGGTGAGGAAGGGGGAAGGTGACATTTTAGTTAGTGTAATAAGATGAAGTAGGCTGGTGTAGGTAGGAGGGAAGCACAGGGTAGTGTGCAGCAGGGGTATTTAAAGAGATTCAGGGGCAGGGGAGGTCAGGTGGGGAAAAACCTGTGATGCAAGAGTAAATAAGCAATGGATGCCTGAGTCTGGAAGCTGAAAACTGCAGCTGAACTTGCTGCAGAGAGCAGATGAGAAATGGATCCAATCAGCAGTTGCCTTGCAATGTGGGTGGCCAATCAGAGTGCTGCAGAGGGCAGGTGCCAGAGTTGAACACCGGTGCAGTAGAAGTACTGTACCTTAGATAGTGGGGAGTCCTGGTGACAATCTGAGAGGCAGGTTGTGGTGTAGTGTCACAGCACCACAGAGGTAGAGTTCCAGCGTCAGGGGGCTCCCCTTCTGTGAAGAGAGAAGAAGAAGGGGTTAATTTAATTACACAAGGATGGGGCCAGGGGTGTCAGGGACAGGAATTAGCACAAAAGAAGAGTCAATGGCAGGGACAGACAGAAGACATGGGAACAACAGGGTTGAAATGAGCACAAGAAAATTAGCTTAAGTGATGGGCTGAGTCAGTAGTAAGAAAGACAGCCTTGTAGGTAGGGGGCAGGGTGAGTCAGTGGCAAGCACAGAGGGAGTTTAGGAGGGGAGAGAGAGAGAGAGGAGAAAAGGCAGGTTGTAAACAAGGTCTGGAAGTAGGCAGCAACATAGTTCAATTAAATTAAAATCTGACTCTATAAACATTTTAGCAAAACATTGGCGGTTTAAACAGTAGTACAGCAGTGAACTGTATTGTACTGTAAAACTGAAGCAAAAGTAACAATTGAGCACAGCAGGCTAAATAGTGATCAGTAGAAGAAATAGGTAAAAATCTTACAGGATAAGGCAGGCAGGACAAGAAATGAGATACAAGAGTAAATTAACAAAGAAAATATGAGCCTGGAAGCTGAAAACTGCGGCTGAGCTTGCTACAGAAAGTGGATGAGAAGCGGGGCCAATCAGCAGTACCTTGCAGTGAAAGCGGACAATCGGAGCGCTGCAGAGGGCAGGTGCCAAAGTTGAACATCACTGCAGCAGAGGGACTGTACCTTGGATAGCAGAGGGTCTTGGCAGCAATCTGAAGATGCAGGTGGTGGCAGCAGGGTTGAGTCGCACTACAGAGGCAGAGCTCTGGTCAGGGGGCTCACTCCTTGTCCTTTTGAGGTGGCTGTGTAAGGATTGGGGGGATCGGAGTGAGGGGAGGGAGGGAGGCAAGGAGAGTGGATGTACAGGAGGTGAATTCAGTGGCGACTGCTAGGTGGTCAGAGACTTAGTAATTGTTGATTTTAATGGAGGGGAGATTTAGAAGGGGGGGCAGAGCATGGACTATGTTCCAGAATTTGGAAGGGTTGCCAGTGTTGGATTGGAAGGTATTTCTTAAATATCCTGACTAAAACAGTCTAGTAGCTTTAGTGCATTGGTTACATAGGGTACAGTAGATCATGTAGTCATTTAGGCACGTTGCTGCTTTGTGTTTTATCCAGGCTATGTTGGCATGCCAGAAGTTCTGGGGTGATCCAGGGGAGATGGTTACTGTGAACTCTAGATCACCTTATGGGAGGAAATATGTTCCAGATGGCAATGAATTTACTTTTGAAGTAATCCAGGGCATCGTTAACTCAGTTAGCTTTGGATATGGGGAACCCAGTTGGGAAGGCACAGAATGTTAGAGGTCATGGAATCCTCATCATGGGAAATCCATCGGGGATGGGAAATATAAGATTGGAGGTTGAGGAGGCATAAAATGTTAGAGATCCTAAAGAAAGAAATTAGAGTTAGACAAGAATAACAAAGATGAGTGATAGATTCAGTGGTTCAGCAGGTGTGTAGAAAGGGTCTAGTATGATTGCCCGTCATGATATATCCCAACTTTGTTTTTCCCACAATTTATTTGCCGTCTTTACATTTCCCGATGCGATGCTTCTCCATATATAATTTGACTGCACAGTGCATAATAAGGCAGTATCAGTTTCAGTAACTGTAAGATTTAGCTTCTTTCTTGAAAGTCTGTAAAATTAGCAGCTACAGGCTTTTACTGTGCGATGGATCGCAAGTGCACAGTGCCTATTAAGGCAGTATCAGTTTCTGAAACTGTAAGATTTAGCTTATTTCTTTAAAGTATTTAAAATTAGGTACAGGCAATTACTGTGAGATGGGTCGCAAGTGCACAGTGCTTAAGGTAGTAGCAGTTTCTGCATAGTGCATATTTAGTTTTCGCTGCTTATTGCAAAGTGCATAGTGCATAATTAGTTTGCTATGCTTTAGGTAAAGTCAGACTAAGTTGCAGTTTCATGCTGTTACTGTGAGATGGAAGCCAAGGCACACATTTCCAGGATTGTTCCATGTTTTACCTGTAGCCTGTACAATCAATTACAGCACAGCATTTGGCAACTAGTAATTATTATTAATTAAATAAATGTAAGCTAGTGTGTGTCCCTTTCTCCTAGTTACAGCAAAAGTTTTCCTGTTGCATCATGGCTGAAGCAGATCCCACAGTTTGTAAAGTTGTTGCATCTAAAAGAGGGCATGACAAGCTCTGCATTGAGGGGTTTCTGTATGTAAAAGAGCGAAGTCGTGGAGACCTATGGTATTGGTGCTGTCAGCAAAGGAAGTCACTATGTTGTCATGGCCAGGCTTCTACAGTTCTTGTTGGGGGACAGCACCAACTTCATAGTACAGCTCCACGCTGTCACTCACCAGATGCTAATGATTTTTTTGTTGCAAATGCTGTGGCATCTCTAAAATCGCGAGCTGTTTCCACACCTGCACAGCTCATTCAAACAGAGCTTGCAAAGGTGTCCGCTGAGGTTAGGCACAATATGCCCTGCCATCAGGCACTACAGCAAATGATGAAATGTGCTAGGTGTAAAAATATGCTTCCAGAGCCAAGAACATTGGCTGACATAGTAATTCCAACAGAGCTTAGTGTCATAAATGGTGAACTGTTTTTGCTCCGTAACTCAGAGTTGGGTAATGATAAAATTCTACTGTTTAGCACTAAACAGAACATCAAAATGCTGAGCAAAGCTGATTATTGGTTAATGGATGGCACATTTAAAATTGTGCCTACACTGTTTAGGCAATTGTATTCTGTGCATGCCCTGGTGGGAAATCAAGTTACATGTCACATTCTTCCACTGTTATATTGCCTAATGTCAAGCAAATCACAAGAATCCTATCTTCAGTTTTTTCAAGATTTAATAGATGTTGCTGATGAGTTTGACTATACCCCTGTGCCAAAATACATGACTGATTTCGAGCAGGCTGCTATCAATGCTGCAAAAGTTGAATTTCCCACATCAGAGAACAAGCGTTGCTTATTTCATCTTGGCCAGATTTTATGGAGAAAGATACAGGGCTGTGGCTTGGCTTCTAAGTACAGTGCTGAACCTAAGTTTAGCTTGTTAATGAGGCAATTGGTGGCATTGGCATTTCTACCACCAGATGAGATACCCACAGTATATGAAGAAATCAAAGGCTGAAATACCCACTATCACTAATCCTGTGTTAGATTGGTTTGAAGAGAACTACATGTATGGCCGCATAAGAAGATGGATGAGAAGTAACAGTACAATAAGAGCCCCACCACTTTACCCACCACAGTTCTGGTCTGTGTATGAACAAACTGTCCATGCTATGCCACAAACACAAAATAATGTGGAAGCTTGGCATCGTAGACTGGGCACTCTTGTTGGGACCACCCATGTTGGACTCCTTCGTTTTATTGAAAAATTGAGAAACAAGCAGCTGATAACTGAGTCCAACACTGAAAAAATTAACCGTGGCATGCCTAAATCCCCCTTGAAAAAAAAACACTTGAAGAGGGAGGAAAAGATTATAAATATTATTGCAGACAGACAGCAGCATGTTGGAAAGGACTTTGTTAGAGGCATAGCTCATAACATGGTTTTGTGATGCTGAGAAATCTACTAATTTTTAAATTAGATTTTATGTTTTGGAATTTTACGCTAATAAAGTTTGGAACTATTAATTTTCGACATATCAAGTAAAGATGAAGAGGGGATGCAGACTAAACTAGGTAAGCATTCTTTGTATCACTAAATCTCTGTACAACTACAGATTTAATTGCATTTAATGCTGCTTGCTTTGCAGATTGAGAAGTGACCGCTACAATCGCTTTTGTTGATGCAGTGCTTATTTAATTTACTGATTTGCCCAATTGCTGTCCAATTGAAGCGTTGCTTGCAGAGTTGGTGTAATCGAAAGGACATCTGATTTAAATGACCGCTACATTTGCTTTTGTTGATGCAGCACTTATTTAATTTACTTAAGTTGCTCATAGTTTAATGCAGCTTGAGAAGGGGGCACTGATTTACTTTAAATAAGGATCGTTGCTTTCGCTGCTGCATTTGCAGGTAATGAGTTGACCAATTGCTGTCCAATTGAAGTGTTGCTTGCAGAGTTGGTGTAATCAAAAGGACATCTGATTTAATTTAATTTCGTTTATGAATTGCTCTGAGTTTAAGCTGCTGATGCATTTATTTGCTCAGAGTGCAATGCTGTTTGCAAGGGAGCGCTGATTTACTTTGCTTTGCTTTGAAGACCGCTACATTGGCTTTCGGTGGTGCTGCACTTATTTAATTTAATTTAGTTTATTAATTGTTCAGGGTTTAAGCTATTGATGCATTTATTTGCTCAGAGTGTAATGCTGCATGCAAGGGAGTGCTGATTTACTTTGCTTTACTGATTCGCCTTTAATGATTCACATAGTCGGGAAACTGTTAGTCAGTCATAAATTAAGTCAGGATTACTTATAACGGGAGATAAATGTCAGTTAAATAAATGACGGGAAAACATATGCCCGGCAATCGTACGGATCCCTGTAGAAATAATGCTTGTTTAAAATAGCATAGTGCTTACGCTACTTGTGTAACGTGGCATAGTGTTGCTACTTGTGTAACATGGCATAGTGTTGCTACTTGTGTAACATGGTATAGTGCTTATACTAAGTGTGCTACATGGTATAGTGCTTATGTTACTTGTGTAACGTGGCATAGTGTTGCTACTTGTGTCACGTGGCATAGTGTTGCTGCTTGTGTAAAGTGGCATAGTGCTTATACTAAGTGTGCTACATGGTATAGTGCTTATGCTACTTGTGTAACGTGGCATAGTGTTGCTACTTGTGTAAAGTGGCATAGTGCTTATACTAAGTGTGCTACATGGTATAGTGCTTATGCTACTTGTGTAACGAGGCATAATGTTGCTACTTGTGTAACATGGTATAGTGTTGCTGCTTGTGTGAAGTGGCATAGTGCTTATACTAAGTGTGCTACATGGTATAGTGCTTATACTACTTGTGTAACATGGCATAGTGTTGCTACTTGTGTAACATGGCATAGTGCTTATACTAAGTGTGCTACGTGGTATAGTGCTTATGCTACTTGTTTTACTGGATTAGATGTGGTAGCTGAGTACAGTCAGTAGCTCAGTACTGTGGTTAGTTGAGGCAAAATGTTGATTAAGAGTGGCTTTTCACACTCTGTGTTCTAGAAGAACTGCCACCTTTATTGGGATACCGATAGTATGGAACCCTTTAAACTCCTGGCTGATCCTGACAATGCACTGGTTCAGCAGGTGACTGAGTACGTAGAAATGATGATTATCCAACATGGTGATGTGCACGTGCTTCTAGACTGAATGTGGTTACTGAGTACAGTCAGTAGCTTACTACTGTGGTTAGCAGTAGGTAAACTATTTGATTAATGTGGCCATTCAAACTCTCTGTTCCAGAGGAACTACCACATGTTTTGGGGTACTGATGGCATGGAATCCTCTTTAGGAGAATTCCACCCCTAGAGATGCCACAGAAGTAAAGTCCCTTGGTTAATGGTACCTAAGGGAAGATGCCTAAAAGCCAAATGCATGGTAAAACCTTTAGGACATCATCTTCTGCTGAGGAATAAGGGAAGAACACAGCTGTGAACTAAGTGAAAAGAAGTCACCATCTGAGTCCCAACTCATTTGACAGACTGTGCACAGGGTGAACTTGATCTGGAATACGTAAGCAATAAGACACGACAGGGTGGTGGTTGTTATGTGATAACCACACACTTAGGTGCATGGTGAGGCACGAGGCCGAAGGCCGAGTGTCCTTCCGCACCTAGGTGTACGGTTATCACATAACAACCACCACCCTGGAGTGTCTTATTGCACTTATAAAATGTGAAATAACTATGGAAAAAAGGACACTGACAAGGTGTTTATATTTTGAAAACTTTGTAACATTTATTTAAATACAGAATAGAGAATTAATTGAAACACTGAGATAAAATAGTCCCTTGGTAAACTTTTTTGAATGGTAAAAAATAGCAATTGCCAACAACATTAGCAAACAACAGTCTACTTGTTGTAGTTTATGAATTGCACTTTACTTCACTGTGATTTTCTTAATCTGTCCCGAACATTGATTTCGCACACTGACCGCGCCATTGTGCGCTACATGTGCGAAAACACACTTCAGGTGAGATGTGAAAAATGACAGTTGTACTGTTCATAAGGAGGTGTGGTAAAATGGCAATACTGAAAATCTGGAGTGAAAATATGAAAAATGCTCAAAGTTACGAGCGTGCGTCGGAATTGCGCAATGCACACTTGTAAAACAGTCGTTTTGGGGAATATTTTCCCCAAATTTTCAACATAGCCAGTTTAAGACCACTGCTCATGAACAGTGTCACTGTGATTTTATTAATCTGACCAGGAACATTGATTTCACACACCAACCGCGCCATTGTGCGCTACATGGGCGAAAACACATTTCAGGTGAGATGTGAAAAATGACAGTTGTACTGTTCATAAGGAGGTGTGGTAAAATGGCAATACTGAAAATCTGGAGTGAAAATAAGTAAAATGCTCAAAATTCTGGCGTGTGTAGGAACTGCATAGCATATAGCTAAATAAAACAATCGTTTTTGGGAATATTTTCACCAATTTTAACATAGGGTTTTGGTCTACTCATGAACTGTGACACTGTCATTTCATTAATCATTCTGGAAAGGTGATTCCGGGCAGTGACTGCAGAACCACCTTTTGGGACTGATTAACAAAATAACATTGTCACAGTTCATGAGGTGGGGCCCCAAAAACCCCATGTTGAAAATTTGGTAAAAATATTCCCAGAAATGCCTGAGATATGCACTAAAGTTGAGAAAATCAATTTATGCCATTATACAGCTTAGCGGCATTTCTTCAGTTCGCGGTCGGCTTTGAAGAGTGCAGAGCGTGTTCCGCGGTCCACCGAAGATCGTCACGCCGGGCTCGGAGGTAAGTAGGGGTTGAGGTGGGAGTGAGGTGGGGTGTGGGAGGTGGGTACGCAGAGGGTGGGTGTGGGTTGGGGCAAAAGAATCAATGAGAGAAGGTTTTTTGTTTCAGGTTTTTTTTTATTTATTTGCACACTGGGGACTTTTGCCACACTGGGGTGGGCTCCCAGCATGGCAGGGGGACAGCAGAAACCCGGCAGAGGATTGGGCACCCTCGTCAGCTAAGGGCGTTTTTTGCCACATTGGGGTGGTCTCCCAGCGTGGCATACGAACATTTTGGGGGGCAGTGAAACTGACAGGGGATTGGGCACCCCTGTCAGCAAATAAAGCTTTTGCCATGCTGGGGTGGGTTCCCAGCATGGCACCAGGCAGCTTGGGGGGGACAGTGAAGCCAATGGGGGATTGGGCACCCCCGTTGGCTTAGGAAGTTTTTGCCAAGCTGGGGTGGACTTCTTTAACTTTTTGGTGCCTACCATCATGCACCGCGCACTTCCATCTTGGGAAGCGATCAGCTTTTTTTTTTAGTGCCTCTCTGCACTCACGTTGCATTGTACATTTGAGTTAACTGATAGCCCATGTCACCGGCTGATTACCTCTATGGATTGCGAGTTACATCAGTGCCATGATAAGTATCAGTTTCTTTTTTTTTACTGCTGCTGCGATGATTCACCTATACACCCAGACTATGAATGTGAGCTGTGTGTCGCAGTGGGGACCGGCGTGTGGTATGACAGGGATGGAGCTAGGGCTGGATTGCACTACGATTCCTACATTTTATCATGTATATGCTGAGGGGGAAAGTACTCAGCAAATGTGGGAGAGAAGCGGTTTCAATTATTTGTCAGTGCTTTGGGAGAGAAGGGTGATCAAGCCTGCAATCAGCTGTTAGGACAGTTTCCCGAAGCTAAGATTGGATGCGCAGGTTGTTCATCTACTGCGAACAGCAGGATGTGTGGCCTACTCAGAAAAACACTGCAGTTCAGTTTAGGAGAGGGACAGTGATGAAGCTAGCAATGGCCATTAAGGTTTACTTGATTTATTGTGTGAGATTTTGTTCTTGTTTGTGTTATGGGATCATGGTATTTTTTAAATTTTGATGATTTCACTTACCAGTCAGATTCTTTACTAACATGGAGGTTGGGCATTCCATTACAGAATGTGGGGAAAGCATTTATTTTGGGGTGGCCTTTGCACAGCTGGCTGGAAAATGTTCCCAACCCGGTGGTTGTTATTCCTTATACCACTGGATTCCAAACCCTGTCAACCAATCAGAAGACATGATTTTTCTTGACCATTTTATAATATGAAACCTATAAAACATCTAAAAACTGAAAAAAGGAGTACATATGAATGCATAAAATAGGATATGTCAGCAATAGGTTAACTAGTACAGTACTTTGCAGTAAAAGTATTTATTAGTAGAGTTGGTTGAAAATAAATAATTTCTCTGTCGCATGTAAATTTTATCATATAAATACACTGTAACACTTGTAAATTTGTAAGACATAAGCTGTGTTTAAAACTTACTTTTCATTACACTGTACTGTAGTTACATAGTCTCACTGAAGGCAACCTTCTCTTTATTTTTGGTTTTTACTTATGTGCTGTGGTCTAGTACATAAAAGGAAAACTGCTATAGGATTGAGGTGACAGGTTAGTAAGGAAAAAAAAAACTTTAAACCTGCCAGGTTGCCTTTTTTTGGTAGGCAAGGAGGTTAGAGTTCACCTGAAAACTCTGCTATATAAGATTCAAATGTAAGTGCTTTTATTAACATATAGCAATACATTTGGGCACTTTGGGTCTGCCTCTGCCTATTTAACTGTGTTTTCAGACCTTTTCTTTTTATTTATAAAGTATTACTGTATTTCCTACTTTCTTAATCCTGTTTTTTGTTTTCTGTTTTTCCCCACACTCAAGACATAGAATGTTTATCATGGAATGTTTACCATGGAATTACAGGGATTCAAAATTCTGCTCTATTCCACTTGCAGAATGTTACTTTCCTGACATTCTGTACACACAGACAACAAAGGCCTGTTTTAGAGCCAGAGGCTCAATTATATCACTGTCAAGGCAAGCATAAGAGATTTCCCTGATGAGCAGATAAAGACAGAAGGGGGATTTTTCACTGTTAGTAAACAAACAGTTGTAATGAAAACTGTAAACAATACTTAATGTTTTTAATTTGTTTACGTGTGTAAGGAGAGTGTGATGATCAGGGAAACAACTTTTAATTAATTTATTTTATTTTTAATTTAAGGTAGTTTTATTTTTAGGGCCCAGTTGAAGGTTTTCTTACAGTAGAAAGGCAGCAGCCATGTTTATAATGGAAGATCAGTTCTGGTTGAAGAGGGACTGATGAAAGATAGTTCTGGTTGTATGAGGACTGATTTGCTCATTGTGTGATGAGGTTTAGGACCAGGATGACTGCGTATATAGAGATTTAACATACAGTCAGCTGATGTCTCTTGGCCAATGAGATTTCTAGATTTTGTCTTGCCATTTTATTAAAAGTATTAAGATATAGTGTCTGGTCAAGGACTGCTGTGTATGGAAAACAATATACTGAAAGAAGTCATTCTGCATTAGTAGTGACGTACCTACTAATGCAGAAAAACTTTTCATTCTGCATTAGTAACTACTGTACATCACAATGCAGCCTCCGCAATAAGCACTGATCATAGGACTGGGGTGGTTGAAGCATTGTATGTGTGAGTTGGCCAGCGATTGCATGGCCGAGAATTGGGGGTCACAGATAACAAAGGCCTGACCCTTCTACAAGAAAAGAAGTAAGCAATTGTGTTTTTTGGGACCATTCTCAATAAAAAACAGTGTATGGTGTCCCAAACTCAACTCAGCTACTCTTCCTCCTCATGTTTTCTATGATGGCAGAGGGACCTCTCAAGCCTCACTCTTAAGGTCAGTAGCTGTTACAGAAAACACACAGGTGAAGAATAACCTTGTTGTGTATGGGACACCATACATTGTCCTATGTGTTCAAAGTTTGAAACAGAAAGATAGCTTTACCTTGATAGTTATATAATGCAACATAATTTCTCAAGTCATCAGTTACTGTACAGTTTGTTTTCTCTTGATGATTCCAAAATCAAAAACTTGTGGGCCCACTTATCTATTGTTAACACAAGGATAAGATAAAGAACTTCCTCATATATCAAGCTGGCTTTTTCTTTATACATTGATGGTCTAAGTCATATGCAGATGAGAGTTACTAGTTTACCTTTTTATGGTTGTGGGCAGAGCCTACAGCTGTCTTACTTTAGCTTTAAAAATGGAATTCCAAAGTACAAAGTTTTGGAGTTTTCAGTGTATCCTTCCACAACTACAAATCACTATGCCAGTTGAATGAAATACTCTCTTCTTTCTGTTGAGTAGACCAGTTACAACACTATTTTTCAGCTTGTTTGTCTGTCTCTTGTCTCTCTCCTTATGCCTGTTTAAGTGACCTGACAGCTAGTACATATCTGATTATATGGGATTTTTGTTGATTTGTGCCTCATTTATATTCAGATAATCTCTTCATAGCTTTTCTAGGCTAAGGACTGTGTGTTTAAGAATCATATTTCTGTTATGTTGTGCTGTGCTGTGCTATGCTTTGCTACTAGTCAGTGCACCTCCCCATCATTACTGAAATTCCAAAGCTGAAGTCAATGAGGCACACAGCAGAGTCTATAGTCAAAGACCTAATAAAACAATTAGTTCAGTGAGATTTATTTTTCAGTTCCTCTACATTGCCTTGTGATGTGAAGCTAAATAGTTTCTTGTGTGAATGGTCACATCTTGGTGTGGGTGCTAAGGGGTGATCCCTGTGTTATGAAATGCATGGGGGGGGGAGAGACAGCTAGCATTTTGCAGTTGATAAGGTTGACTAATTGTTAACGTAATAAAACAGCGCACATGCCAGGTTGCAAGTGATTTCCCAAAAATGAACACAGTGGTACAAAAAAAAAAAAGATTGCAGACTGTAAGGAGCATCCCTGGCTGTTTCATCAATATGCAGATAATGTATGGAATATTAAAAAAAAAAAAATGCAGTAATGTAGATAACGCAACACTGCTATACAGCTGCATTCCATCATAATTCAGTAACTTCATACAATATGTACCTATCATAGATTACTGTGCTCACAGATTTCTGGTGCTCTAAATATGACTGTTACTAATAGGAAGACAACTGTATTGATTCAGAGGAAGGCAATAAGAAAGGGCTTAGGACATAAGATGTATAAAGAACATTTGAAACTCCTCAGCCTAAATTATTTATTTATTTTGAAAAGTTTCACCAGGAAAGGCATACTGAGCTACAAAAGTTTGTTTCCAGATCTGTCCTGGGAGAAATGGGAGAAATGGATACAAGTTTGAATGCAAGATCCAGATAAAAAATACACATAGAGCTAAGTCTGCACATACTACCGAATACATTTAAAGCTATACCACACATTTTTGTGGGATAGGCAGGCAACAATTGCCATCCAGAATACAGTCTATTAACAATATATGCATTATACATTTACACACGTTTGTAAGCATACACATGAACTTACTTTTGTACTCATATACATACACACAAAGCATTTTAACACAGATAAATTTTCCTTTTTTTTAAACTTGGGGTAATAAGTAGCAGTGTCAATGGCTCAGCAGATTGCACACTTAACTCAGAGACTGGAAGATCACAAGGCTGTGGGTTCTAGCCCCACACCAGGCACTTGGGTTAAATGGTGAGAGGATTGGTCCTGGTTGCACTGTTGCTTAGCAAAGGACCCAATACTGAGGACACTGAAGTGTGCATTTTATTTAAAAGGCACTGCCAGGTGAAGGGCAGTGCAGAGAACCTCCACTAGAAGTCCTCTGCATGAATAGGCAATTAAGGTATTAGGAATTCCACAATATTCAGAGTAAGCTGGGAATCGCTAGATAGGAAGCAGAACTACGATGATACTTCCTGTCTAGCAAGATAAAGAAGCGCCCTAAGGAGTGGGGACTATTGTTGCTAAATGTCAGGCTGCACAGCACTACTACCTCTGTGTGGCTATATTTAAATTACACACTTTAGTGTGTTGGCAATTGAAATAGAGCGAGCCTCTGGTGAGAGGCATTGGTCCTGGTTGCACCGTTGCTTAGCAACAAGATCCGATACTGAGTGGACACTGAATTGTGCGTTTTTATTAAAAAGGCACTTGCCAGGTGAAGGGTAGTGCAGAGAACCCCCACTAGAAGTCCTCTGCATGAAGAGGCGGTTAAAGGTATTAGAAATTCCACAATATTCAGAGCGAGCTGGGGGTCACTAGACAGGAAGTAGAAATGTGATACTTCCTGTCCTAGTGAGATAAAGAAGCACCCTAAGGAATGGGGACTATTGTTGCTAAACGTCAGGCTGCACAGCACTGCTATCTCTGTGTGGCTATATTTAAATTACACACTTTCAAACACCATGAAGTCTTGCTATATTATAACAAAAGCAGTCAGCCACTGCAGCTGAACTGCCCCGGAGAGGAAGGAGTTAACTCCAGAGGATCTGGAGTTCTACAGCGCGACGGCGCTGTGCCCAAAGCTCTATCTGGCAAGTTTCAAATGAAACTATCAGATTCTTTACTACTTCACTGAACAGTCGCTCCGAGATCAGCTCCTTCAGCTCGGTTCATTCTCGGTTCAAGCGAAGTATTTTGATTCATTTGAACCGGCAAAGTTATTAATTTTACCGCATTTCGGTTTAAAAGCTCTATCTGGTAACTGTAAGTACTAATTTTAAGTCTGTGTGGAAAGTTAATTATCGGTTCGGTTTGAACCGATCGGTTGATTTATTTATACATTTTAAACTATACTGATTTAGGTTTTAGAGTGCGGTTCCGGTTCTTATCGGTTCTAAAAAACCTGAATTTATTAGGGTTTTTCAAATACCGTGAGCTGCAGTTGGGAACGATGAGGGTGTCTTCTAGCACTGCCATCAAAGGGCAAGTTTTGGATAGGCTGGCATTATGTCTGAGAAACCCAAAAGAAAACGGCCCACTGGGTTTCAACACTGTGATGTCTGTGGGAAGCCTTTGCCAAGGCTGACCCACACACCACTGTGTCTATTGTCTGGGGCTGACCACCCCTCCTGTCAGACTGCCAGGTGTGTAAAAATTTCCCTGCAGCCACCCTGGAAGAGATTGGGCGGCTCAGGGAGCGAGGGGCCAAAAAAGTCAGCTGACCCAGATGGCCAGCCCGGTCCAGCACCCACTGGACCAGAGGGAGTGCCCTCTGACCAGGGCGAGACTTCCTCGAGCAAAAGGAAGGCTGGTTCAGAGGAACCAGTCCCAATTAAAAAGACGAGGAAATCAGTAGGTCTGGAGTCCAAAATTGTGTCTCCAACTGCTGCAGAGATAGCTAAAGCCATTCAGATTGTCCAGTCACTGTCTCAGGGACCTGTAGAACCACCAACAGTTGGTAAAAGGTTGGTTCATTCAGTTCCAGTGGTTCAGGATTTTGATGTTGAGGATTTTTATGAACCACAGGAGGGGGAGGAGGAATTTGATCAATATATGTGTGGGCTGGGAGGGTCTGGACATGCCCATTGAACGGACATTTCTCCAGACAGACCTTTAGAATCTCCTCCTATTCTGTCTGAGATCCTCTCTTTTCATGTTTTACAAAAGGTTGCAGAAACCCTCCAGCTTCCTTTAGAGGAAGCTGTGGATGAGCAAGAGGAGCCTGATTATGTGGAAATGATGGATATACTAGAGTCTAGGAGGTTGTCTGTTCCTTTGCATAAGTCATTTAGGAAGCAAACAACAAAGATTTTAAAAATCTCATTCTGTCCCTCCTGTAGATAAAAAATGGACAGAAGGTATACTTTGTCAGGCTCGGATACAGACTTCCTCACTGAGCAGTGTAGTCATGTAGGTGTGGTACAAGCTGCAGCCTGTGACAAGGCTAATATTCCTCTGGCCTCACATCCTCCTGATAAGGATTCCAGGAAGATTGATGCCATGGCGAAAAAAACAGTATATGGCAGCTTCTTTGGGACTCAGGCAGGCAAATTATATGGCTTATGTGGCTGGATATCAGAAATCTAGGTGGGACACAGTATTGCAGTTAGCCAAGCAGGCCCTGGCCAGCTGGCTAGTGAGTTGGAACAGGTGGCTGCTGATGGCATTGAAGCCTCTAAAGTTCAATTTCATACTGCTGTTGATGTTAATGATGTTTCCTCTAGGGTCATGGCCACTTCTGTAGCTTTCCATAGGTTGGCATGGCTCAGATGCACTAATCTGTCCCAAGATACTCAGTCAAAGGCTATGGATTTTCCTGTAGTGAGAAATTCTCTGTTTGGGGAACAAACAGAAAACTATATGAAAAAGATGGATGAATACAGAACTACCTACAAAAGTGCCCAGGCCAAGGAGAGGCATGCCATGCCACAAAGGCATGCTCCCAGAGGTAGGGGCAGGCCCTTTTCCAGGCCCTTTTACCAATTTCAAGCCTCCTCTGCTGTTTCGCAGAGGGGTTTCTTCAGAGGCAGGGGTCGATGAGGCACAAGTAAACCGTCCCCCTCCCCTCAGCCTAAGGCTGCTGCTAAGCAGGCACCCTGATGGGGTGCCCAGGGCCGATTCTCCTGTACCAGTGGGGGGCAGGTTGGCCTATTTCAGCCAGAACTGGCTGTCCCTAACTACGGACAGATGGGTTCTGAAGGTAATAGGCCAGGGTCTGGTTCTCAGCTTCAAACACTTTCCAAAGATGAGAGCCAGACATTTTCCACCTGCAATCCTTCAGAAGCCCCTTGCTTTGGAAGCAGAGGTTTCTTCTCTTCTGGACTGCAAAGCAGTGGAAAGGGTTCCTCCCTGCCATCAGGGCAAGGGCTTTATTCAAGATACTTCTTACCCCAAAAGACAGGAGAATGGCGCCCATTCTAGATTTAAGGTACCTGAACAAGCATCTTTGAAGCCAAAGTTCAGAATGTTGACTCTGGTAATGATATTGCCTTCTCTAAGGCCAGGGACTGGCTAGCTTCCCTGGACCTCAAAGATGCCTATTTTCATGTCCTGATCAGGCCTTCTCACGAAAGTACCTCCAGGTTGAACTGCCCTCAGGCCATTACCAGTTCAGGGCAATGCCTTTCGGCCTTACCTCTGCATAAGGGTATTCCACAAAATGTCTAGCTGTGGTAGTGGCTCACTTAAGAAGGCAAGGGTGGCTGTGTTTCCTACCTGGACGACTGGCTCATTGTGGGTCAGTCTCCAGATCAGGTAAATCCCACTTGAAAGTCACCCAGCAGCTTCTCACTTCCCTGGGATTCCTGCTAAATTTACCAAAGTCAGTTCTGGAACCAGTTCAGGTCCTGACCTTCATAGGTGTGGAATTGAACACAAGGTTAGCCAGGGCATTTCTTCCCTCGGAAAGGGTAGACAGACTCATGGCCCTGGCATCCTCCTTTTCCCTGCGAGTCTCTCGACCAGCAAGGCATTTTCTGCAACTCCTCGGGCACATGGCTGCTTCCACAGCTGTAGTGCAAGGAGCAAGATTCCAGATGAGGGACATTCAGTTCCATTTGAGGGCCTATTGGTCTCAAAGGAAGGACCCCCTTACCAAATTGGTCCCAGTAACTCAAACTCTGATCCTGGCCCTCCACTGGTGGCAGGTCCAAAGCAATCTAAGGCAAGGGTTCCTTCATTCCCATTTCCCTCCCTCACCCTCACCACGGATGCCTCCCTGTTAGGGTGGGGGCTCCATGAGCGACCTTTCCACTCAGGAGTGTGGTCTCCTCAGGAATCTCTGCTCACATCAATCTTTTGGAACTCAGAGCTGTCTTTTAGCTCTTGGTGTTTTCAGTTTCTGTCCAGAACAAAGTGGTTCAAGTCAGGACAGACAACACCACTACAGTGTGGTACATCAACAAGCAAGGGGCACTTGGTCTTCAGCCTTGTGCACGGAAGCAATGAAGTTGTGGTCTCTGGCTTACTCCCTGAACACCTCCCTGATAGCAGTTCATCTCCCAGGAAGGACAATGTCCTGGCGGATGCCCTCAGCAGAATTTCTCAGGGCCATCACTGAATGGGCTCTGAATCCACAGGTGCTGGGGTCTGTCTTTGCCAGATGGGGCACTCCTCAGATAGATCTTTTCGCAGCCCCAGACAACCACCAACTTCCTCTGTTTTGTTGCAGGCCTCCAGTACTGGGCTCAGTCCCTCTGGACGCCTTTCTGTTGGACTGGAAGGGGAAGTTCCTGTATGCCTTCCCCCTTTCCTCTTCTTTTCAGGGTGCTAGTGAAAATCAGATCTCAACCCTGCAGAGTGATTCTGATTGCCCCAGATTGGGCCAGACAGCCCTGGTACCCTCTGCTTCTGTCCTTGACAGTCCACCCTGCCCTGAGCCTGCCCAGAGTCCACGACTTGCTGGCCTGTGCACAGGGGAGAGTGTGGTATCTGGACCTCAAATCCCTCCATCTCAAGGCCTGGCTTTTGAGGAGTTAGAATTTGCTGATTTACACCTTTCTTAAGGTGTCATGGACATTTTAAAGGCTTCAAGGAAGCCTTCCACTAGGGCCACTTATAATTCTAAGTGGAAGAGGTTTTCCATCTGGTGCTCTGAGAGGCAGATTATTCCAGAATCTGCTGATCTTCCCATTTTACTGGACTATTTGGTCCATTTAAATTCCCTAGGCCTTAGGCCAGCTACCCTGAAGGTTCATCTGACAGCTGTCTCTGCTTTTGTGTCAGCAGGGAAGACTGCCTCCCTGTCTTCTCACCCTGTGTTCTCCAAGTTTTTTAAAGGGTTACTACTAACCCTCCTTTTGGAACCAGCTCCTGCCTGGGACCTGAATGTTTGCATTGCTCAGTTAATGCAACCTCCTTTGAGCCTCTGTCCTCAGCAGAGCTCAAGTATCTAACTGGAAAACCGTTTTTCTAGTGGCTATCACTTCTGCCAGACGCATAAGTGAATTACAGGCCCTTTCAGTGGAAGAAGATTTTATCTCTTTCCACAGAGATACGGTAGTCCTTAGGACTAATAGAAAGTTTTTGCCTAAGGTGGTTTCAGATTTCCACCTGAATCAATCCATCTCTCTCCTCCCCCCCAGTATTTTTCACTGAGCATTCTTCCTCAGGTGAGAGGAGACTGCACAGCTTGGACGTCAAAAGAGCCTTAAGCTACTATTTGGAGGCGCACCAGAGGTCACAGGTTCGAATCCTCCAACTCTTTCTTACTTATGGCGGTTGGCAAAGGAAACCTGCCACTAAGAGGACAATTAAAAGGTGGATTGTCTCTTGTATCCAATTCTGTTACCAAAATTAGGTAGAGAACCCCCTCAGGATTGAGGGCCCACTCCACCAGGGGTACAGCCTGCTGCCTCTAGCGGCTGCTAGAGACATTCCCATTCTGGAGATTTGTCAAGCTGCTACCTGGAAGACAGTTCACACTTTTACCAAGCATTATTCCCTTGATGTCCAGTCCAGGAGAGATGCTCGGTTTGGCACAGCTGTGCTTCAGAGCCTATTTCCTAAGTAGGTTCTGACCCTCCTCCATGGAGGTACTGCTGTGTAATCTGCTTTTGTTATAATATAGCAAGACTTCATGGTGTTTGAAGAAAAAATTACTCACCTTAGTAATTGCTTTTCTTCTCATGGAGTCTTGCTATATTATAACCACCCTCCCTCCTGCCCCTCTCAGAACCTCTACTTGGGTAGGGGTGGCAAATTGGTGCAAGCACTGTGTCATGCCATTGTAGTTATTCCCTTTACCCTCTTTCCTTTAGGGTTAGGGAACTAGATTGTTTCATTTAGGTTTTATATATATTGCCCCCTTCCTGGACTTGAGTCTTGGGGGAAGGGGGGGTTCATAATGGTGCTTGTCGGGGTAGTAAACGAACCATAATACCATTATCTTTTGTTATTATGGCTCTTGGTGTTTCTTTTGTTGTTTATATTGTTGTTATTTACTAGTAGGTAGCCATGGGCTAGTGTAGAGTTTTCTACACAGACTTGTTGTTGTTTAATGTTAGTTTTCGAAAGATCTGACAGTTTCATTTGAAACTTGTTAGATAGAGCTTCAAGCACAGCAAGTTCTCATTGTAGAACTCCAGATCCTCTGGAGTTAACTCCTTCCTCTCCGGGGCAGTTCAGCTGCAGTGGCTGACTGCTTTTGTTATAATATAGCAAGACTCCATGAGAAGAAAAGCAATTACTAAGGTGAGTAATTTTTTCTTAGTGTGTTTACAGTTGAAATAGAGTGAGCCTCTGGTGAGAGGCATTGGTTCTGGTTGCACCATTGCTTAGCAACAGGACCCAATACTGAGCGGACACCAAAGTGTGCGTTTTTATTTAAAAAGCACTTGCCAGGTGAAGGGCAGTGCAGAGAACCCCCACTAGAAGTCCTCTGCCTGAAGAGGTGGTTAAAGGTATTAGGAATTCCACAATATTCAGAGGAAGCCAGGGATTGCTAGACATGAAGTAGAACTGTGATACTTCCTGTTCTAGCGAGATAAAGGAGCCCCTTTGATGAGCGGAGTGAGTGCGAATGGGTGTGTGTGCGAACGAAGAAGTGCACAAAGACACACATAGAGACACGTGCGTCTGTGCGTGTTACTGTGTTTGCATGCGAGCAAGGAGCCAGGAGCATATCATAAACCAGAGAGTAGAAACTATGACAGGTAAAGGAAGGTACTAAGTGAAACTAAAAACTATGACGTACTAAACATGGATGGTCAGAATAGGGCAACAGCTATTCTTTCTAAGGATGGGGACCTACTGATACAATGTGGAAGTTGCAGAATGTATAAAATGGAAGAGAAGGGGGTAGATTATACAGCATATATATGAGGAAAGTGCATACATAATCAGGAGTTACAGCATAATATTATCCTGATTAGCGAGAGGTTAAATAAGGTGTATAGTAGTCAGCTGGAATTAGCTGCAAAACTGAAGACACTGTGCAGCCTAAATATAACAAATACTGAAAGGAAAGATAGACAACCACTTAATGGATTGGGAAAAAGGAAAATCAGAGGTATAAGTACTGACACAGATAGAACAGAATGAAGTGAAGTAACCTCTGTTAAATGAAAGAGAAGAGGTAGAAGCCCATTACAGCCAGTACCAGGCAACTGCATTATAGAAACAGTGAGGGAGAATACCACTGGTTCTGGTAATGTGGTTAGAGAAACTACTACTGAAAGGGAAACTGGAGATGACAACTGGGCCAGTCAGATTCCCGTGGCTAATAGCTATCAGACATTGTCTGAATCAATTAGTCAGTATGAGGAGGCACCAGGTAACATTATGAATACACAGGAACAGATATCAAAATTGGACCAAAGACAAGTTATAGTCATCGGAGATTCAATAATAAAATACACGGATAAATATATCTGCAGGGAAGATAAGGCAAATAATATGGTGAGCGGTTTCTCAGGAGCAGGGGCAAGTGATCTGTACAACATGGTGGATATATTTTCACCGGAGCTGGACCATGACCAATAGCAGTAGTGCATATAGGTATAAATGATGTGGCCAGGAAATCCCTAGTAACTTTTCAAAATGATGATAAAGAACTTATTCAGAAATTGCAGGAAAAAGATAGTGAAATTCTAATATCAGAAATCCTACCTGAACCTGCTTATAAAGCAAAGAAAATAGCATTGGCTAACACATGGATGTACTGTATAACTGGACAAAATTGAAGGGGTCTCATTTGTTAAACACTGGGAAAAATAATAATGAAAAAGAACTGTGTTCTAGGGATGGACTGCATTTAAGTTTCAGTGGGAGTAGAATACTTGGGACAAGATTACAAAATGAAATAGACATTTAAACTGAGCAAGAGGGGGACGAATGGTTCCCAGGTAAAACCCCAGGAGCCCATACTTAGAAATACAAACATAAAGATAGGGGCTAAAATAAATGGTATGATGTTTAATGCCAGAAGTTTAAATAAGGACAAAATTGCTGAATTAGAGCTGATATTCGAAAAGGGTGACATAGGAGTAGTTGAAACTTGGTGGAATATAGATACAGAATGGAATCAGTATATTCTGGGGTATCAACTGTATAGGAGGAACAGAGTATTGAGGAGAAGGGGGAGTTGCACTGTATGTTAGGAATGAAAGTAAATGTCAAAACATTAGTATAGAGGAAGATTTTGGTAACATTGATGTAATTACTGGGGGCATTATGGGACTGAAGGGTAAGCCATTCAAATTGATAGTTTCCTACAGACCACCTGACACCTCAGTGGGAGAAACAGAAGGATTTATGGAAAAAATGGCTACTTTATCAGAAGATACTGATATACTGATAATGGGAGACCTGAACATACCAGAAATTGAGGGAGATGGAAAAAAACATAAAAATCCATTTGGAGCAAGCATATATGAGATGTTGACAGCAGCAGGCATCCAACAATGTATAAATGAACCAACTAGGGGTGAAAATATCCTAGATGTTATTCTAACTAATATATCTGAGAATATTGAGAATATTGATATTGGACCACCAATTGGAACAAGTGATCATGGAACCATTACATTTATAATTAGTAAGAAAAGAAAACCAATTAGGGGAAAACAACACAGATAATGTATAATAAAGCCAATTACCAGGAATTAAGAAATATATTTAGTGAACTAGATTGGAGCAGAATAATGAACAAGCTATCAACTGAAGAGTCATGGGAAGTATTTGTTAATACACTAAATAATGTAATATCCAAGCGTATTCCCAGAAAAAATTTATATAACAGTAGGGGGAAAAAAACCTTCTTGGATAAATAATAAAATCATTAAACTATGTAAAAAGAAAAAATACTATTCAGGCAGATGAAGCAGTTAGAAACAAAGGTTAGTAGAGCCCGGTACAAAAAAATACTACATAAGGTTAAGTATGAAATAAGAAATGCAAAAAAAACAGTTGGAATACAAACTAGCAACGTTCAAAAATAATACAGAGTTTCTTTGCATATGTGAATAACAAAAAAGGAAACAACAATACCGTAGGACCCCTACTTATAAACGATGAAATATCCATGAAACCTTGGGAAATGGCTGAGGAATTTAGTAGAACATTTAAAAAAGTGTTCATTAAGGATTGCTACAAAACTGATAATAACATGACTGTAACATGTAACAAGATACAAACAGATATAGTCACTGTTGACAAAGTTCTTGAAAGAATACAAAAACTTAAGATGGATAAATCAGTAGGCCCAGATGGGGTGCATTTATTAAGGAACTGGGAGATGTATTAGCACCAGCTATTACTTTAATAGGGCAAAAGTAATTGAATGAAGGTTATGTGCCAAAAGACTGGAGAACAGCTCATGTGGTCCCAGTGTTTAAAAAGGGAAGTAGGGCAGAGGCAGCGAATTAGCTTAACATCAGTGGTCTGTAAAATCATTGAAGGAATAATATATGAGGAGATAATAACTAACACCTTGAACATAGGAATGAGTGATAAAACTCAGCATGGTTTTGTCAGGAACAGATCTTGTGAGACTAATTTAATTAGTTTCTATGAACACATTGGGAAATTAATAGACCAGGGGAATAACGTGGATCTGGTAATGCTGACTTTAGTTGTGCCTTTTTCTCGGTTCCTCATGATATAGTAATCTTAAAATTAGAACATTTGGGAATTGATAGTGTTATTATTAAGTGGATTAAACACTGATTGATGGATAGAACTCAATTGGTTAGGGTACAGGGTTTTTGTCTGATGAGGTATCGGTCTGAAGTGGGGTGCTACAGGGGTCTGTGTTGGGACCAATGTTGTTTGGCATTTTTATTTCTAATTTAGATACAACTGGTAAGAATAAATTAATAAAGTTTGCGGATGATGTTAAGGTGGGAAGGGTTGTAAACACATTTGAAGAAAGACTACAATTTGGTCAAGACTTAGGCCCTGGACACACTGGGTAACTTAAAATGGTTTAAGTGCCCTAAAACCATTTAAATCCCTCTAGCGCTGTTTGCAGACAGACTACAAGCCCCTTAAAACATTTTAACAAAAGTGTTTTTAAACTCTGCTAGATACCTAGTCTTAAAGCCATTTTTAAAAATGTTTTGGAGCTAGCATCATTTTACTCACAGGTCTGTCCAGGAGTAAACATGTTTTAAGCTGTAATGGTATAACTAAAACAGTTCTAGCTGCAGTGTGTCCAGGCAAGCACAGTTCTGTGTATTGGACTTAACATAGAATAGTTACAAGGAGAACAGGTTTAACACTAGCAGTGTGGCCACACTAAACCATTATCAAAAATGGTTACTGAGTAGTGTGGCTGCACTGAAATGGTTTAGCTACACTGGTTTTAAAAACAGTTTTCAAAAACAGTTCTGTAGTGTGTCCAGGGCCTTAGTCAATATATCAGAGTGGACCACACAAAATAAGACACTTTGGGAGGCAGTATAGTGCAGTGGTTTAAGGCTCTGAGCTGCAAATCTGGCGACATCCAGCAGACCAGACCTGGGTTTGAATCCCACAGCTTCCACTTACATACTGTGTGACCTTGAGCAAGTCACTTAACTTCCCTGTGCTCCCAGGATGATCCTGTAAAAAAGCTTTCAGCTTGGTGTGCTACTCCTGGTTAAACAACAAAAAAAAAAAAGAGGTACTTTAATTTAGACAAATGTGTAATAATGCACATGGGACAGGGAAATATAAAACAAGACTATTATATACATGGTGTAAAACTTATGGATTCTGTCTGTGAAAAAGATTTGGGTGTATGCATTAGTCATGATCTAAAAAAGGGTCCCCATTGTAAAATAGCAGCTAACAAGGCCATGCACTTGGTTAATTGCATTTGAAGAAGTTTCCAATCAAGGAATGAAGAGGTGGTGATGCCTCTTTATAAATCCTATGCAAGACCACATTTGGACTATTGTTCCACAATCTGGAGTCCATATTTAAGGAAGGATATAAAAATGGTTGAAAAGCCACAAAAGGCCTGTACAAAACTTGTAAAAGGTATCAGAGATTAACCATATGAGGAAAGACTAGGGGTCCTAGGGTTGTGGTCAATTGACATGAGACGAGCTACAGGTGACCTGCTACTGCTCCACAAAATTATGGGACAAGAATCATTAAAACATGAACTTGGCCTTCAGATTAAGGAACAAAACTATAATTTAGGAGGGCATAAGTATCAATTGAAAGAAGAATATTGTAGGACAAAGCTGAGACAATTTAACTTTGGACCCAGAGACGTCAGATTATGGAATAGATTACCAGTTGAATTAGTAGAGATTACTAGTTTTAATGCTTTTAAGGCAGGTTTAGACAGATAAATATCAGCTGGTAACTTTGGTTTCCTTCACTGAAATGATGGGGACAAACTATATGGGCTACAGCCTTCTGGTTGTCTTAACAATCCAGTATGAACTCCAGTATCCAGTATGAAATCCCAATACTGACTGCAGTGCAGCATGGTGTGTGTGTGTGTGTGGGGGTACTGTACTCCTGAGGTGCTGTCTTTCGGATGAGACATTAAACCGAGTTCCAGTCTGCCTGTTCTGCTGATTGTTCAGGTTGACATCAAAGATCCCATGGCACTTCTTGAAAAGAGTAGAGAAATTTTTTACTCTAACAAGTAAATCAAAACAAAGGAAAAGTACAAAAGAAAACATCAATCATAGTTCCAACTTCACTATGAGGGCAATCAAAAAAAGGAATCAAAAAAGAAATACAAGCAAAAGAATTAAAATAAATAGAATGTGCAACAGAAAAACATAACAGCTGTCAGTGTTGCCAGCAAGGAGGCCAGGTTTTATAGTCAATTTATAGAACTATAGACTGAAAACCCAACTATAAATTAATATATGGAAGGTCAGTTCCTCCATAATTTCCTCACTTGCTGTGGCAGAGTATTTTTTTCCTCTAGTGCATGTATTTTATGCAATTCTACTTGTACATTAGTTACTCTTTCTACTCAGCTGACATGTTTTTGCCACAAACCCAAGCATACCAGGGTTGCCAAATATAATACTGCAGAATTGCCCCCACCACCTGCATAATATCATACTTTTTCCATATATGATCAAATATTCCCAATATCAGTTCTGTATACATCAACATAGAAAAGAAAAGCTCATTCCATTCTCTACCTAAAAAATATATTGTACATAATTACAAGTGAAGAACAAGTGGTCTTGGGTTTCTAATGTTACTACACAAGTTTCTCTGGGAATTCCCATAAGCACAAGCCATTAGGTACTCCCAGTTTCCCATGGATACTCAGCCATTACACATTCCACACAAATGGGCACAACCTCCTATTATTAAAGTGTCATAACACATTGGAATGACCCTGCTGCACACAATGTGGAATTACCAAAGGGATCATGTAGTGAGACACCTTTATCTCTTTGTACAGCCGGTTACTGCCTGCTGTAACAAATGAGTTTGTTCCCAATTTCCAAGTTTTAATTTTGAGAAAAAATCAGTAACATATTGAGGATGATAACAAGGTTTCCTGAGGACTTTTTAAAGCTCCTGCCTGCCAGTCTGATAGGTACGGTTGTAACCATTCCATAACTCCAGTCATCCAAATTTTCTAATTTGATTTAAGGTCCATATTAATATTCATGCTAATAAATATACTATCATAGAAGGCAATCTGATTAATTATATTAACACCACCTCCTTTTTGGATTTGTACATCATTTCTCATTTAAGAGGATTCAAACGACTCCCCCAGAAGGCTTGAAAAAACAGACTTAAAAGTCTAGTGTCCATCGCATGTGGTAGTGGAAAAACGCAACTGATAAATAAAAATATAGGAAGACAAACTCTTTATCAAAAATACTCTTTTTCATTTTGAAATTCACCTATTCTTCCAAGTATTGACTCTGGCTTGTATTATCTGAGGGCATGCATCCCGATTTGTTTCTGCCTTGTCACTCTTCCCAAAAGTAACTTCCAATGATTTAATATCTTTGTTCCAGAATCTGGACATCAGCAGTACTCTGAAAGAGTGTGGACTCTGATTCACCAAACCGATACCCCCCACACTCTTGTCATAGTTTATATGGGAACCAGACGCAGTCTCAAATTCTGTCTATATCTGACTGACCACCTGGCTCTCAGCTCCTGAAGCAAACATCAAAATGATATCATAGGTGTATGCCAAGGCTTTTACTGGAACTGACTGTGGTCCAACAGTCATTCCAGTAATAGAAGCATTCTGCAGAATCTATTAAAGTAAGAGATCAGTACTAAAAATATGTAACAAGGAACTCAAGAAACACCCTTGCCGGACCCCTGTATGAAACATATGGGTCCATCCCAACCAACCATTAACATAAAGCTGTAATGTAGGCTAGTTATATAAAGTCTGGACCCAACCAATACTGTATATTTTTCCAGTGTATGAAAAGCTTTCAAAACAGAGAGCAAATATGCATGGGATAACGTATCGAAAGCTTTCTCTTGGTCTATGCCCAAGATATAGCCAGAGATCAAATGTTGATTTCCCAGAAGAAAAAGTTCTCTAAGACATAAAACTGCATCCTGGATGCTTCATAATTTAATATAACACATTTGTTGTGGATTAATCACTTGTTTAGCTACAAACCACAATCATCAAACCAAAATTGTGATACTCATTATTCAGGAGGCTGAGCAGTCTCTAGTTTTTCAAGGATGCTTTATCACCACATTTGTGGATAAATATCATAAAGCCAGCCATCTGATAATCTGGGAGATGCTCTGTATCCAAAAACTAATTAAAGAGTTCCATTAAGACCAGAACTAATTGGTCCTGAATTTTTTGATAAAACTCAGCACTGAGGCAGTCTGCATCCGGGGCAGTGTTAGTTTTAAGCAGCTGTATAGTATTCCATACATCTGCATGAGTTACAGGTGCTGACAAAACATGATTTTCACTTTCTGACAGAGTCAGGACATCCAATTCTGCCAGAAAATCCTTTGTGACAAGATCTACCAAGGTCATAGCGAAAGTAAAAGTTACATATTGGTCTATCACTCCTAATATCTCTGACTTAGTGTCACAATCTCATCATTTGAAATGTATAAACCCTTCAGAAAATAATTACTATATACACACCAATATTCAAGAATTATAATTTCCTACCTTCACAGACAAATAGGAACTTTAAGGTCTGGCAGGAAACAAATGCTTTTCAAATGGGAGATATATGGCAAAATGGGAAAATGCAGACTTTTTCATATTTATCTAATAAATCTGGTTTCTCAAATAAGCAAATATTTCAGTATACAGTCAATTAAAAAGTTTTTTGAAGCAGTGTTTGAAACATAAATATCGCAGAACCTCATTTAGCTTTAGATAGTTTACAAAGAAATTAGCAAGGTATAAAGTTGATTTCCTCTATATATAATTTGATACAAGATGCCTCTATGACCAATAGTAATAAAACTAAGGTAAAATGGGAACAAGATCTGAGTCTGAATATAATGGATATTATGTGACAGTATATTATTAAAGCGTATATTCAGAATGTATATTCTGTTAATTACAACAGATCCAGATGAATACAATGCATAGGATATATTATACCCCAAAGAAATTTAATCAATTTAATCCTAATGTAAGTGACAAATGCCCAAGATGCGCAACATCATCAGGCACATTGGTGCACTTAATAAGCTCATGTCCATATCCGTCTAATTTTTGGTTTAAAATAGAATGGTTATACGCATGAATAATAAAAAAACAGATTTGTTTTTTGTCGATAGTCAAACTTTTAGGAACCTATCCAGATAAGGGAGCATTAAGTGAACCACAACAAAAGCTTTTTACAGTTTGTACTATTGTCACTAAAATTGTACACCGTTAAAATGGAAGGATGCTGAACACCTGGTTTTTGAAACATGGCTAAATATGATTGTGGACATACCCAAATTAGAACAAATATGGTATTTTAAACATGGGTTAAAAGAGGAATTCCAAAAAATGTGGCTTCCATTACAGATGGCTTTAGAGTCTATTAAATTATAAAAAGCTTAATAATAGAGATTAATACATAAATGTATCAGTGAATACATAATTAACTTAATCAGGTTAGATCCTGGACCTCCTCCCTCAAAGTATAATGAAAAAGTGAGGTGAAGATCTATCCAGAGGAATGCACGGTGATGGATCCAAAAGATCTACCTACTAATCTGATATAAGGAGGAAAAAAGAAATATATAAACCCTGCAGGGTTCGCTTCTCAGTTTGAGAGTTACACAACCTCTGAGCTCCCCAGGGTGCTACAACTGCAACACCTCCTGGCACTCTAGTTATAATCTAGTAGAGTGACCATGGATTTGGAAGGAGAATTAGGCACAGGTAAATGAAACCCCTGCATTGGATATGGGGCTGACCACTAGACCCATCTTCTACTACTGGTAGACAGGAATTTTTCTTGGTTACACCCCCAGAGGCATGGCCATGCAATGGTGACAGCACATGGAGGACATGCTCCCACCCACTCCCGCAGATGCCAGCCAATGCCAACCCTGTTGACTGCTCTGTTCTGCTATAAGGCACCCCAGCCACCACTAGGAGCCACCACACATGAGGAATCCCATAGAACTCTCCCCAGGAGAGGAAATCAGTCATCCAGATGCTCAATCCTCTCCTCCCCTTGCTGAACCCTGGCGTTCCTGAGTCCACTTCCGAACCCAGGTTGCCAGTTTGGCAGAAGAGTGGCATCCAGCGCATCAACCCTCAGCATCACCAGGCTGGCCCAGTTGGTTCAATTGCTTAATTACAGTTTTGTCTTCCAACCTACAGTTGTTAAGGCACCATAGACCTTTGCCATGTATTGGAGCCTGACCCCTTGTCAGGGAAGCACTGACCATTAACTGGTCTGTGAATTCATAAGCTGACATATCAGTTTATTACACCCTAAGAACATTGGAAATAAAAATATAATCAATCCTTGTGGAGAGGGCTCCTCCAGAAAAACATATTACCACTAGCACCATGCTGCATCCTATAGGCATCTTTAGGTTTTGCAGTGTTGAGAGTATCATTTAGACTGACTCAATAAACATTTTAGCTATTTTCAAGCCTTTATCAGATACCATAAACCCACAATTAAAATCACCCCCCACACACACAGATTACAATACAGACTGCATGCAGAAAAGGCTGTATAACAGAAAATAGGTCAGATCTCAGGGCTTTAGTTTGAGGACCATAAGTGACAATGATACACAACCTTTCAGCAGCATAGTTTACATCCAATGCCAGGGCTCTCCCTGGATGGATTTCAATAAATTTGGCCACATGTATAGTAACATTGTTAAATAAAATCCTCACTCCATCACACCTCTCCAAGCCTAGACCAAAGAATGGCCCATTTGAACAGAACCTAGTAGCCTGAAAAATCTCATAGATGGTCATAATCCTGGTATCCTGGAGAAGAATGATTTGACTATTAACACTTTGTAGTGTAGTGAGGACCATCATACATTTTCTATAGCCCTTAATGCTGCTGATATTTTATGTAGAAATAAAAAGAGATGCCACTAGTCACCAGTAAAAAGAGGGGGTACCTATATGAAGAACTTTTATTTTGAGACTGAGTTAGCCTCCTGGGAGGTGTATCCTCCATGGGCCAGTGATCATTTGGATTAGAGAGACTGTCTACCTGTAAGGAGGCAAAGGAAGTGACCTCAGAGTCATCACCATCAGACCTTTTTGTGCTTCTATTTGTTGCCCTGCTTAAGACTGAAAACTTATTTTTGAAGGGGATGGGGAGCATTTGATTTCTTACCTTTATGGGGAAGGGGGATTCCCAAGGGCTCATACCATCTTTTTCCCCTAAGGACAGAACAGGTTGAAAATTATCGGGGGGGGGGCAGGGGGTTATAGGATACAGTACCTTATCCCCAGGAACAGAGGTCAAGGATGGTCCTACTGCCAAAATTACTGTTTCAGACCCAGAGGTTTCAGGCTCTGCAGTTCCCACTGGGATCACTGAGATGGAGTTTTCATCCAAATCTGTCATCTCAGAGTCTGGAATTGGGGTTGGACTCACTATTGGGGCAGGTTCCTGTAACAAGGAAGGGGAGGGGGAGGAAACATTCACTATGAAGCTTGAGGAGCTCCTTTTTTCTGTGCTTGCATCACCAAGGTTTTGGGGGAAAGGCTCTTGCCTTTATTATGTGTTGCCCAAGGGCACCTGGCAAAAAAAGAATCATGTCTTTCACAGTGATTGCACTTAAAAGCATCTTGAAAGTCCTTGTATGAATGACCATAATCTAAACAATGGATGCAATTAGTGCTGTCGAATGCATTACTCAAATGGGCTCTTGAGCCACAATTAAAACATGATTTATGTTGACATAGTAGAAATGGGTACCTCTATCCCTACCCAAACAGAAAACACTCGGGAGTTGCATCACCACCCCATCTGTGTTCCTGAGTTTCACCTTTACCTTCCAGCCCCCTGTCCAAATGTGTTCAGAATCTATTATAGGGATCAATGAATCCAAAACCTCACACCGATTCCTAAGCCAGAATAAGATGTCTGAAATACTGACCTCTTCATTTTTAAACAGGATCTTCAGAGTGCTTATCTGGAGGGTTGTAAGGCAACAGTCAAAAAGGGGCACCATAAAGGGGTTTTGTACAAAATATTATACCTAGCCCAGAATTTATCAAGCCCTGTAGTGTGCTTAAAACTGATGTCAAAATTAGCATCACCAGTATGGATAATGGCATAACTTTCAGCAGAAAAAAAGTTCAGAGTTATTCAATAGATTCTTTGCCACATAGACTCTGTCTGGAGCTTTATCCAAGCCACCTTTATAAACGAGTCACAAAGCATTTTTCCTAGGAGCAGGTTCTCCCCAAGGAACAAAAAGCCCAGAGAACTTTTTGGGTTGTTCCCCACTAAATGGAGCAGAAGAAGTCAAGTCAGGATTATTTGACCTTTTAACATCAGTAGGTACTGTCAAAACAGGACAATGAGGGCCTGCAGAGGTGGCACCACAAAGTGGCTCAGCAGCTGTGTCCTGGTCACCAGCCAAAACAGGAAACTGCACAAACATGGTGGCTCTAGTCACACCTTCTTTTTCAACAGACAGGGTAGCGTCTAGTGTCACACAGACCTCTACCTACCATTGGAACAGCACAGGACTGCAGGGAGCCTTAAAGGTAATTCAGGCTCTCCTCTAGGCATAGTTTGTCTGAAAGGGGTGTTAGTGCATTGATGCTATGCGTTGATTGCCCCTCCCACCCAGGTGTGTCTCTGCCTTTATAGTCATTTTCTGGTCACATAACTATCCCTGACATTTTCTAAGTCCCTGTTTTTCCCCTTTGATCATTATATCAGCTGACCACTAGGAGCCACTGTTCCCCCCTTTCCCCAGTCCTCCTCCACTTCCTACTTCTCTAGCCCTCCACCTTTTCTTGTCTACTCCTCCCTTTTCTGCCTCTTTCTTCTGAATTTCTTTCCCCTCCAGCCTGTCTCCCCCCTGGATTTGAACTTTGCACCTTTGACAGTTAAGGTAGGGGACCCTACCGCTGCACCATGCAATCTCCCGTGCTATTGGCTTTCTTTTCTCCACCTTATTACCAGTTTCCCTCCTCACCCTATCCACTGTCCTCACAACGCCCCCACCCTGTCCTGCATTTCTCTTATCTCTCGCCTCTCACTCCACTATGGCTGTGTGTACCTCCTTACTCTCATTCCTTCTCCTTCTTCTCCATTCATCTATCCCCACTCCTTGCCAGCCCCTAAGTCCCTCTACATCATTAACCCACCACACTCACACCATCCAATACACTCCACCATGTCCCACTTGCAGCACTGCTCCATTCCTGTTGCTTCTTCACCCCCTGCTGCCCACTCCCCCCTGTAACTCCTACTTCTCCTGGCTGTGCCACACATCCTAACTCTCCCAGTCCCAGCCTCTGCATCCAAACACATGCACTCACCCTGTTTGGCTCTCCATCTTAATAAAATGACTAAATATTTACTTCTCAGGTCCCTTCTCTCATCCTTCTCCTGATTGGCAATATTCACCCCAACCCTGGCACACTGACCACCACCCCCACCATGCCTCCATCCAAAAATGGGCTTTGCCTAGCCTCTCTTAATATTTGCAGCTTGCTAAAAAAGTGGGACACCTTTCAGTGATGGATAGTTCAGCATCATCCTAATGTCATTGCCTTGGTGGAAATCTGGCTCTTTCCCTCTATCCCTGATTCCACTGTGGTACTCAATGGTTACACCCTCTTTCATACTGACAGACAGGGAAAGTGAGGGGGTGGCTGCATCTCTACCTTAAGGACTCTCTCAATGGCCAATCGCTTCCCTGCCCCCAGCTTGACCATGGGGCCCAGACCCTCACCATAAAAGCAATGCATGGGCGCTCTTCCACCCCTCTCCTCGTCACTGTAGTTTACGCACACACCCAGGGACCAGAAGGGGTCCTTTCACTCCATCATGAACTACTTCTCCTTGCTCCTCTGCAAAAATGAAAAAATTGTTCTAGGAGACTTCAACATCAACTAGCTGGCCAAGACCGCTACACCCTACAAGGATGTGGCTGCTGCTTTAGCTCTGACCCAGGTGGTCAATTCCGTGACACGGCACAATAACCACTCAGGATCCTCCTCACTTCTGGATCTGGTTTTTGCCAACTGTCCGCACAGGATCACGGACGTCTCTGTACTCCCTAACTCACTAAGTGACCATTCACCAGTGCTCTGCTCTTGGTCCTTTAAAGCCCCTAAGACCCCCATCTAAAATGATTTTCCACCACAAGATTAGACCTAGCAAACACAAACAACTAAGATTTCATCTAAAGAACTGGAACTGGACCCCCCTTATTAATATCCCCAACCCAGACCAGGCACTTCACCTTTTCATCTTCACCTTTAACACCGCCTGCAACAAATTTGCCCCTCTGACCAAACATTTGATAAAAGCAAAGCTGTTCCATGGATCTCTGACCATCTCCTGGATCTAATGCACCATCAGGACTCCTTCTGGCAGTTAGCCCTTGATACTGGCAGGCCAGCTGACAGACAGCAATACCAGGAGGCCTGTAACAAGTGCATGTGGGCCATACGCAAAGCCAAAGCTGAGTATTACAAAGCATCCCTCATGTCCTTTTGGGGATCTGGCTGTACATTTTAGGACAATATCAAGGAAATCTGTGGTAAGACCCCAACTCCCCCAGCACAGATTGACATAAATGGCAGCCTTACCACAGACCCCAGTCTTATCGCCAGCGCTTTTAATTCCTCCTTCTCTGACCTCAACCGCATCCTCCCCCCAACTTCTTCAACCCACCACCTGCCTCTACCCCTCACACCTCCCTCTCATCTACCCCCTTTCACTTAAAAGCTCTGGCACCCTGGGAAGCCAAATCCCACCTTCAAAAGGTGCTTAAGGGCTCTTGCTTTAGTAGTGATTCCTTGGATCTAAGACTTCTCACACTTCCGGATGTCCTAATCCCCCTAACCCACATTTTCAGCCTCTCCCTCTGTCTTGGTAAATTCCCTACATGCTGGAAATCAGCCACCATTACCCCCATTTTCAAGAGTGGTGATTGAACCACCACCAGTAACTATCGTCCCATTTCTATCCTCCCCTCCCCAAGGCCATGGAGTGCATCATCTCGGATTAATTTAATGACCGTCTCACTAAATATGATCTCCTTTGTAAACAATAGCATGGCTTCTGCAAGGGACATAGCAGCATGACGGTCTTCCTTGAGTTTACCTCCTATATCCACTCTGCCTTAGACAGAGGCCATCCTACTGGAGCCATATTTGTGGATCTGTTAAAGGCATTCAACACCGTAAACCATACTCTCTTACTATCCACTCTCTTCCTGCTTGGTCTCTCCCAGGATGCCTTCAACTGTTTCATGTATTATCTTGTGGGTAGGACCCAGCAGGTCAGAACTGGTGACACCCTCTCTGGCCACCTCCCAGTCCTGCCTGGTGTCAGTCAGGGTTCTATCCTAGGCTCTCTGCTTTTTAGCCTATTCCAAAACTCCCTCCCCCCCTGCCTACTCAGGAAACCTGCTTCTCTACATGGACAGTGCTGCCTCTACACTGCTCACCCTGACCCTAATACACTCCACTGGTCACTCTAAACTTCTTTCTCTGAGGCTGAAAAATGGTTCACTAGCCAGCACCTAATTTTTAACTACAAGAAGACAAAAGTCATGTTTTTTGTGCACCCTCAGAGCCTCCACAAAAACTCATGTCCCCAAATCTTCAGTACTAACCAGTCCCCTCTTGAACAAGTGGAGTCTTTTAAGTATCTGGGCATCACTCTTGATCCTGCCTTCAACTTCCATCACCATATCCACCTCCTGGCCACTGCCATAGACACCAGAATTGGCCTCCTGTACTGGTATAAACACTGCCATACTCCTGATGCCCTTAAGCTTGCTGTCACATCCTTGGTCCTCTCCCTCATGGAGCATGGAATTCTCATCTATGGAGCTGCAGATACCTCTGCCCTCTGTAGACTCCGACTGTCCCTCAACAAGGCCTGTTGCCTTATCCTCGGCTGTGACCACGCCACTCACACTTGCTCCCTCTATAGTTCCACTAACAGGATTAGCATTGATAACAAGATTAGGTTCCATACAAGTCCCATGGCCAAAAATATCTCCCTTGGTCTCCCCCCCGCCTCTCTGCCCTCATACACCCATCCCCCATTGTCAGAATCACTTGTTGCCCAGACAAGTCCCTTCTCCTCGTATCTCACTGCCAGACCTCTCAGTACCAGAGAATCTTTAGTTATAGGGCCCCCTCATGGATAAATGCTCTCCCCGGCTCTATTTATTTATTTAAATTTTGGTAACCCGGTAGGCCCACTGAGACTTTGACAGTCCCTTTTTCAGGGGTGACCCGGGATTAGTTACGTGTACCTAGAGGGGAAAAGAAAACCAATGCTTTTGATTGTACTACAGTATATGGTACATTGATCATGTATACTTGTCGCAGAGATAGACATTACTACAGTTGACATAGGTGAGTCTACGTACGAACAACCTTGTTAGTTACACAATTACACTACTACAACTGAAAACAGAATTGGCTGCTTCAAATCCCTCCTCTGGGAACATCTCCAGTCCACCAACTCCTGTGATTGCTTCTGACACCTGGCCCCACACCTTCATGTGCTGACTTTTATCACCAAGCCAGCCCTTTAGGTTCAACCCTCACCATGCCTCTCCCCGTTTTCCTCCCCCTCTTCCCCCCAGCCCTTCTACTTTGCTCCCCCATTGACGCTGACCCCTGACCAGCTTCTCCTCCTGCTCCCCTCTTGTCCAACTCTTTCGGCCCATGGTATTATCATTCTCCCCACTAATCTGCCTTCTTAGGCCTCCCCTCCCTCCTCCCACCTCCCTTATGTCTTCCTCATGCTTCACCTATTACCTTAGAATGATAACATTAACCTGATACAGACTATTAACTGCTCATCTTTGTCCACTATTTCTCTGTACCTATGTTTTGTTTTCTTGTTAAGTATCTTCCTGTACCAAAGGATTGTCTTTATTGTAATGCAACCTCCTTTGTGCTATGTGCCTGAATTTTTGTACTGTAACCTGTCTCTGTCTTGTTTCATCAGATGTGATGCTTTTGCAAATGAGTCTCTGACTCAAAGGTCTTTTCTGAAACTTCAATAAATAAATGATATCTTTGCACATTAGGATCTGTGCTATCAGGTCCCCAACCCCTAGTCTCCATCTGTACCCAATGAACAAATAACAGATCCTTTTTGGGAGACCAAGCAGCTGAAATAACAGGGTCTTCTGGTGGAATCACACCAGTGTCAATAGTACCAGTTGCCAGCATTTTAGGAAGCTTAGTACCGGCATTAGAGTCAGATTTAGGTATAGGTCTCAAAAAGACTGCTGGAGTCTGTGCTGCAGAGTTGGTTTGTGCCACACTGTGTTCAGTACAGAAGGCAAAATGGGTACCAAAAGTTGGATGACTTCAACATGGCAGATGCAGATTGAAGTACCCAGACTGCAAGTACATTAAGGAGAAAGGACCTCCTGTCTGCCATGTATGGGGAAAACCTAAGGCAGCTGGTGGTTGAGCCCACCAGGGAAGGGGCTGTACTGGACTGGTATGCTAATCTGATGGCAACACCAACACAGTGAAATACCTCACTGTCAGCAATATTGACACTTTACCGACAGCTTGCTGTATTGGTGCGCCTGAGACAGGGGTACACTGTCGCCCTGTCCTGCACCCCGTCCCTGATTTAACGCTGACTGACACTGACAATCTATAGTACAGGGGATGCAGGGGGCAGAGCCACCCACATGAAGGGTTCTGGAGCGAGGCCTCCCAGTAGAAAAGCAGGACTGGAAAGCATTTGGGATTTATGTCTACTGTAACTTGTGGTCAACCTAAATCCTCTTGCTGTGATGCCGGTTGACAAAAATGTTGTTGAACCAGCATCGTAGAGCCTACTGGACTTAGTGCTGACAAACAGGGACAGAATCATGGAAGTTGAGGTGGGCAGTCCTCTTGGTACCAGTGACCACAGAACTGTGTGGTTTAGAGCCAACACACTGGCAGAAGAGAGCCATTCAAAGATTAAGATCCTAGATTTTCAGAAGGCCTACTTCATGGAGATGGGGGAACAGCTCAGAATTGCCCTGGCAGCAGAAGATGTGGGAGAAGGGTTGAAAAGCAGTGGCTTAGGCTCAAGAGATCCACAGCAGGAGTGACAAGTCAGTGTGTCAGATTGCTTAGCAAAAGCAGAAGAAAGCAGCAGTCACTGTGATTCTCTAAGTCAGTAGCCAAGAAAGTGCAAAAGAAAAGTAAGGCATTCAGGAAATACAAAGACATACAGAAAGAAGAAGACAGACTAAATTATCTAGAGAAGCAGAGAGAAGCTAGGAAAGCTGTCAGAGGGACTAAGGCAAGAAAGGAGGAAGGAATAGCACAGGCTATTAAGAAGGGGGACAAGACCTTCATCCGTTGTATTAGCAAGAGGAAGAAGACTAGAAAAGGTATTGTTAGGCTAAAGAAGGGAGAGGGTGGGTCAGTGGAGGATGATCTTGAAAAAGCAGAGATATGGAACAAATATTTTTGCTCAGTATTTACCAAGGAAGAGGCAGGGGAAGGGCCAAGACACATGAGGAAAGATGTATGTGGGGAGAGGTGGACACCAGCCCATTTATGGTGGATAGAGTCTTGGAGGAACAAGGAAAAGTAAAGACAGACAAGGCAATAGGGCCAGACAGGATTCACCCTAGTGTTGAAGGAACTTAGGGAAGTCCAAGCAGGTCTGCTGACAACCCTCTTCAACCATTTACTAGAGATGAGGTAGATACCTGGGGACTGAAGGAGGACAGAGGTGATCCTCCTGCACAAGTCTGGAAGTAGGGAGGAGGTAGGCAATTATAGACCTATAAGCCTGACCTCAGTGGTGGGGAAGTTGATGAAGTCCCTGCTTAAGGAGATGGTAGTGAAGTTCCTGGAGTCAAGTGGTGCAAAAGATCCAAGGCAGCATGGATTCACTGAGGGTAGGTCCTGTCAGACTAATCTTATCAATTTATTTGACTGCGTGACCAGGGTGATGGATCAGGGAGGGGCAGCGTATGTGGCCTACATGGATTTCAGTGAGGCCTTTGACACCGTTTCTCATAGAAGGCTGCTTAACAAATTGGGGAATCTGGTGTGGGCTCTAAAGTGGTAAAATTGGTTGGAAACTGGCTAAAAGGCAGGACCCAGAGGGTGATAGCAAAAGGCATAAAATCAGAAGAGGGGGAGGTGACCAGCGGGGTTCTACAGGGATCGGTGCTGGGTCCAATTCTATTCAGTGTCTTCATAAATGACATTGCAGAGGGACTGGAGGGGAAAGTATGCCTGTTCACAGAGGACACCAAGCTCTGTAACAGAGTTGACACACAGGAGGGGCTAGATAAAATGAGAAATGACCTAAGACTACTTGAGGAATGGTCAAGGGTTTGGCAATTGGGTTGCAACACCAAGAAGTGCAAGATAATGCACCTGGGACACAGAAACCCAATAGAGGAATACAGGATGGGAGTCAGGTGCTAGCCAACACAAGTCAGGAGAGAGAGCTGGGTGATATCATATCCAATGACCTGAAGTTAGCCAAACAATGTGAAAAAGCAGTGGGGAAGTCAAACAGAATGCGGGGGTGCATAGGAAGGGGCATAACCAGTAGGAGGAGTGAAGTGGTGATGACACTGTATAAATCACTGGTGAGGCCTCATCTGGATTATTGTGTCCAATTCTGGAGATTGCATCTCAGGGAGAACTTAGAATGGAAGCAGTCCAGAGAAGATCAACAAAAATGATGCAAGGACTGCACCACAAGCCTTAAGAGGAAAGGCTCAAGGAACTAAACATCTATTTACTGGAAGAGAGAAGGGAGAGGGGATATGATAGAAAATTTCAAGTACCTTAGAGGAATAAACAGGGTATGGGAGGGGAGCATATTTCAGAGAAGAAAGTGCACAAGGACAAGGACACATAATAAGAGACTGGAGGGAGCGAGGCTTAGGGGGAATGCTGGGAAGTATTTTTTTACGCAGAGGTTGGTGGCTCCATGGAACAGTCTACCAGCGGAGGTGGTGGAAGTGAAAACAATACAGGAATTCAAAAGTTCATGGGATAAACATAAAGGCACCCTGCTGTACAGCAGAGCAGGGGAAAGGCAGTCCAAATAAGAGTAGGGATTGCCAAACCAAGTAGGGAAATGGGAAGACTAGGTGGGCTGTATGGTCCTTATCTGCTGACCGATTCTGTTTCTATGTACATAGTTTGTTTATACATTAACAGAAAAAAGGAAAAAGGTAGCCCTGCCTAAGAGTGGAGGCCTCCTATAGGTATCTAGTCTAACTAAGGTACCATTAAGAGTAACATACCTACATTCAAATATGAAAAATCAAGCAACTGGCTGATCTGAGTTAGTTATCCAAGGTAAGTGTTTCCAATAGATGTTTAAAGAGGTTAGGCTCATATCTTGTGCTTCCTAGAACATGTGGTAAATATTTCTTAATTCTGCTGTAATTATGTTTATCAAGGCAGGATACAAAGTCTGTTTTTGCTGTAAGGTAAACTGACATCTGCAAGGTCAGATATGCCACTGTATTACTGCAAATATGACATTTTTATGCCATTTCTTCCAGGTTCTAGTATACTTCCCATATTTTAATATTGCATAAGTTGTTTTTGAGAATTGTGGCTCATTCCAAGCTGTAGCTAGATGTTTCCAAAAGTCAGTTATAAAAGAACACCAAAAGTACAATGTTCCATTATTTCTAACTGCTTTACACAGTTTCTCCTAATAAATATCTCTCTGCCAATGGTTTATGTTTGTGATTTGCTTTTCAATTTCATTTTTTGTGATGACAAAGCCAGTATGTATCCCATATTTTTGGAGGTATCCTTTATATCTGCCACTAATCCCCACAGTGCCAATCGTCTGTGAGAAGTATGTGCTGAGAAAAGTTCATCATAAAAACAAGTACTGATAATGTAATTATAGATTTTTTCTGGACTTTGTAATTATTTGCTAACTAGTGATTTTCCAAGTTCTAAGTTTAAAAAAGTTTCTTATAAAAGTCTGTGCCATGGAGCTAGTATTCAAAGTTCTCATACTGTTTGAGTTCCATTGCCTGAAACAATTTTAGCAGTTACTATATACTAACTTACACCAATACTGACCTGTATAAATAAAAATAAGTTTAAGATTTGACATAAAAAAAAGTGTAAAAGAATGCTATTGGATTCATAATATTTAGACCCGTTCCTGGATCGAGTGCTAAGTAATATTTCTTTTTATGGGATTCAATCTACTTCCCCATAGTGCTTGGAAGAATACATTTAAGATTGTTGCCTCTAATGATTTTGGTGGTGGAAAAATATAACTTGTATATTAAAAAAAACAGGTATCAAATATGTCTTTATTAAGTATATGCTTTTCTCTTTGCCAAATTGCCATTAATTCCATTTTGCTAGTAGATGCTTCCCTTGTTGTGTTTTTGGCTCCTAGTTTAATATATCTAATTGAGAGTTTCCAAAAAGTACCCCTAATATTTTTAATGGGTCTGCAGTTAATTGTATGTTACATACTTGTCATAAATGTATGAAGTCTGATCCCAGCTGTTTACCTATACATTTATATTTGTTTAATGTAGCCCCTGAACAAGTACCATATAATTCACATGTTTGTAATCCATTCCTAACAGATGTGTCATTTTTTACTAAGGTGCACATAACATCTGCATAGGCAGTAGCCTCACTTGGTACAATGCATTCAGTATTTGATAAAGGTAGAATAGAAAGGGGTGAATTTATTGCACATAGTAAGGGGTCCAAACTTTATATGTATAATAGGTGTCTCATGGAATAACCCTGACGTACTTCCTTCTTTACAGGAGTTAAGTGACCACACCTGTGATTAACTACTAGAGTAACTGTTGCTGTGTTGTATATATTCTGTACCCAGAAAATGAAAGTTGGAGAAAAACCATATCTTCGTAACACTTCCCATAGATACCTATGTGAAACAGAATCAAAAGCTTGCTTCTGATCTAGGGACAAGATATAACCTTCTATTTGATTTCTGTTTCCCTTCTTGAAGATTTCCCTAAATAAAATTAAATGTTCAGGATAGCACATATTTGTGCCTGAGTTATTAAATGTTTTGCAGCTTATAATAATCTGGAATATAACATTTTTGCTAAAAATTTAAAATCTGTATTAAGATACAAATCACTCTCCAGTTTTTAGTAGGGTTTTATCTCATTTTTTATATAAGTAAATAAGTAACCCTTCTGTCATGTTTAAAGGGATATTTCCTGTTTGCAATTGATAAGTAAAAACCTCCCTGAGTTCTGCTGTATGGGGTACTATTGATTTATGTATTTCTCTTGTCCACCCATCTTTTCCTGGTGCTTTGTCATTTTTTACAGTAGAAAGTGCTTCCAACATTTCTTCAGTGGTGATAGTTTTAACCAAATAACTCTGTAGCTCATCTGGATAAGTAGTTATCTGAAATTTGGAAAACAGTGAGTCTATGTTTGTAGAATTGGAGTATCCTTCTTGAGACATGTTTAGTGAATATTCTTCAACTGCGTGGCCCTAGTGATGCTACCTGCTGGTGGCCAGACCTCTGCATCCAGCCCGCCACCCCTGACCAAGAAAAGTAGCCATAAGCCCAAACCAGGCTCTCCACTTCAGCTGAGTGGCCCTCGCACTGCTACCTGCTGGCGGCCGGACCTCTGCATCCAACCTGCCACCCCCTGACCAAGGAAAGCAGCTACAAGCCCAAACCAGGCTCTCCACTTCAGCTGAGTGGACCTGGTGCTGCTACTACCTGCTGGCGGCCGGACCTCTGCATCCAGCCTGCCCCCCCGACTAAGGAAAGCAGGTACGTTTGGTCAGCTCCTAGCTCGGAGCTGTCAGGCTTCAATCCCCGTAACTGGATTGGCTCCTGGGGACTGTGGCTGCTTACCGATTGGATGCTGCAGATCCCCATTGAGAAAGAAAGCATACAAGGCACCTTTTTCAAAACACAGCTCGGCCGCTGCCATGCTGTACTGCTCTCTGGACAATTTTTTCTGCTGAATTTACCACTCGTGTGGAGATATATATATATATATATATACACATTGTTTTCTCTGCTCTTGGAATTTTCTGCTGTTTAGCCTGCTGTATTAGCTAGGCCTGACTTCTATATAGCTTATATCTTGCACTGTTGAATATTTTTACTGCTTAATAATTTTACCTTTAAACTACTGCACTGTATATGTAGGAGTTGCCTAGCAGAGTATAGCAGAGTTGTAGTGAACCTTAACTGACTGCATGCCGTCTATGTAGTTTACTGCTTGCACTACTGAATTTTTTCTGCTATTTGCCCAATATTGTAGAATGGCTAGAACTGACTACTGCCTGCTGTTTGTTCTGCCACACTCTTTCCCATCTCAGTTCCTCTCATTCATCCTCAGACTGCCTTCTTTGCTTCCCACTTTCTTTTGCCTTTTTCCCCTTTGTATTTCTTTCTCTCTCTATTCTCCACAATGTTTCTGTGCCATCTACTGGACCCCTGATTCCCTCTCCTGACAGCCCGTAAACCAGCACATTCTATAAATATTGCCTGGCATTTTGGACCATCTTCTCTACCCATTCCAGACTACCCTGAGTCCTCTCCACCACACGTCTCCTTCCCAGCTCTCTCTGGTCTCATTCAAGGGGTCCCCCAACCTCCTGAATCAGCCTTTTGTTTTGCTAAATTCCCACCCGGCACCTTTGAACAGACCTCTCTGCTGGAACCTTTTCTCTCCCAATATTTGCACCTACTTCTGCCCTGAGCACTAAATTGCCTAGGGCCCTCCCACCAATTTACTTGACCTTTGTCTTTGACTTTTTAACTAATGGCCCACCTTTTTTTTCTGATCTGTTTTTAGCCACAAGCCCAAACTAGGCTCTTCATGTCAGCCGAGTGGCCCTGGCGTTGCTACCTGCTGGTGGCTAGACCTCTGCATCCAGCCCACCCCCCCAACCAAGGAAAGCAGGTACGTTTGGTCAGCTCCTAGCTCAGAGCTGTCAGGCTTCAATCCTCGAAATTGGACTTGCTCCTGGGGACTGTGGCTACTTCCCGATTGGATGCTGCAGATCCCATTGAGAAAGAAAGCATACAAGGCACCTTTTTCAAAACACAGCTTGGCCACTGCCTTGCTGTACTGCTCTCTGATAATGTTTTTGCCCCACTCCCTCCTCCTTTCTTTATTAAGTACACTTCCCCAGTGATCCCTGCCCCTTGAGGCCTCACAGTAGTCAATTACAGCAACTCCTTGAAGGGGCTATCCTTTCTGTAACTTCTTAAAGGCGTGATCCTTTCTCATGCTTAAATAACTTATCATCCTCAATGCATCCAGGATCAAGTGCATTGACACTGACTATGGTCCTCCTACTACTTCCTACACCAGCCCCACCTTATTTAGGACCATCACCCTCTACGAATAGTACCCCCCTTCTTATCTGCAACACCTCTACCAGAACCCCCGATGCTCGATCACCTCCTCCCTTTGGTACCCCCCCACACTTCCACCCCTGCTACCTCTTACTTCCCACTCATACCTCGGTCTCTTTCTCCTCAATGCCTTCCAACCTTCACTTACTCCTCCCCTTGCACCCCAGCACCAGGTTTCATGTCCAGTCTCAAGGAGATGGCACAACCACTACCATGCTTTGGTGTACCTAATCACCCTCCTGTTGCTTCTATCTGGTAACATTCATCCAAACCCTGGTCCCTTGCCCAACCTTATGAACAAGTCTGCCCAGGCTCAAGGACTCTGCATAGCTTCTATGAATATTTGCAGCCTCCTTAAGAAGTCTGCTGTATTCCAATGTTGGGTTACTCAACACCAACCGGACATTGTCACACTCGTTGAAACCTGGTTATCTAAATCCACCCCTGACCCCTTCATCTCCCTCCTTGGTTACACCCTTTTCAGGGAAGATCGGGTGGGTAAGTGTGGAGGTGGTTGTGCTGTCTATATGCGTGACTCCCTCCTTGGATATGCACTTCCACCACCCAAGCTTGATAACAGGGCACAAGCCCTCACACTAAAAATCTTCCCCCAACCCTGGTAAGGGTCCACTCTTTCTCACCATTGCCTATATTTCCCCCAGAAAGCAAGACCTCACCATTCAGGCACTTGCTGACTACCTCTCTGGCCTACCGCCCAAAATGGCCCAGATAATTGTTGGTGACCTGAATATCAGCTGGCTCTCTGCCTCAGCCTCCCAAACCAAAGATATCTTTGCCGCTCTTGACATGTCCTAGCCTTGTCACCACCCCAACTAGATTCAACCCCTCTACCAGCTCCAGCACCCTCCTGGATATCACCATTACCAACCACCCCCAGAGGGTGCTCAATATCAGTGTACTTCCCAACTCAACTTAGTGACCACTCCCCGGTCGTAGTCTCTTGGTCCGCTGCCAACAGCAAACCTGCACCACAAACCACCCAGCGACATCGCCTACTCCCAAGTGGCCTGCATCACCTTAAACTATACCTCTCACAACTGGATTGGTCCCCAATCAGGCTTGCACCATCCACAGATGAGGCATTGGATTTTTTCACTCGCACTTTTAACACTGCTTGTGACCTCTATGCCCCCTTCACCAGAAATTGCACTAAAAAGCAAAACATGCCCAGGGTTACCCACTCTCTCCTTCACAACTTAAAATGCAAGACAACCTGTGGCACATTGCCATGGAATCTGGCAAGCCAGCTGATAGGCAAGCATACAGCACTGAGCGCAATAAATGTACTTGGGCAATTCGACAGGCCAAAGCCCAGTACTACCAATCTGCTCTTGTCTCCTCCTGGGGGTCGGCTAGAAACTTTTGGGATAATGTAAAGGAGCTGAATGGGAAACTCGCTTCCCACCCCCTCTCAACTCTCCTTTAATGGAACTGTCTACTCTGACCCCTTGGCATTGCAGACTGCCTAAACCACACTTTCTCAGACCTGAGTTCAGTCCTGCCCAGTAACTTCTTTGACCCCATCCCAGTAGCACCCCTGCCCACTCTCCAGAGACCTCCTTTCTACCTATGTACCATGTCTCCATTGGAGGCTAGACCCCTTCTGCAAAAAGTTGTTAGTAGTAACAACTCCGGCACCGACCTACTGGACACTAGGCTACTTCGTCTGAGGTTGGATGCTATGCTGGTCTCACTTACCAAGCTGCTCAACTGCTCTCTGTGCCTGGGGCAGTTTCCCAGCACATGGAAAACTGCCATTATCACTTCCATTCTAAAGAATGGTGATCGAGTGACCGTGGGTAACTATTGACCTATCTCCATCCTCCCCCACTCTCTAAGGCCCTTGAAAAAGTAGTTGCCAACCAGTTTGCCGAATACCTGACCATGCACAATATCCTGTGCCCTGAACAGCATGGCTTTCATCCAGGTCACAGTACCACAACCGCACTACTTGAATTCTCTAACTTACTGCACTCTGCTCTTGATGCCGGAAGTCCTGCCAGTGCTGTGTTCATTGACCTCTCCAAGGCCTTTGACATGGTTTGCCATCCTCTCCTGCTTGACTCCCTCAGATGTCTTGGTTTCTCCCCGGCCCCCTTGCATGGTTCACCAGCTACCTCTCTGCCAGAACTCAGTGTATAAAAACCAATAGCACCCTATCTGACACACAACCTGTCCACTCTGGGGTTCCCCAGAGCACCACTTTAGGCCCTCTCCTATTCAGTCTCTACCTCAACTCTTTCTCCTCGGCCTGCCCAAGTAAGATCCTCCTATACGCGAATGACGCTGTGCTCTTTGCCTCTGACCCCATCCCCAACGTACTCCAGGCCACCCTCCAACAAGCTTTTCATAGAGCTGAGCATTGGTTCACATCACAAAGGCTAGTTCTGAACCTAAAAAAGACCAAAGCTATGCACTTCTCACATCACCAAAGCAAAGCCAGTGGTGCCCCTCTCGTGATACTGCCTAGCACACTAAACCCCATTGAGCAGGTTTCCTCCTACAAGTATCTGGGCATTACCTTTGATTCATCACTCTCCTTACATTCCCATGTCAGTTCCCTTTCTGCTGCCACCAATGTCAGGATTGGACTGTTATACTGCCATAGGGTCTGCCTACCACAAGAGGCACTTAGATTGACAATCACCTCCGCTGTCCTGTCACTAATTGACTATGGGCTGCCCATGTATGCTGCAGCCGACAACACTGCACTTGCAAGAATCCAGCTCGCTATAAACAAGGCCTGCAGGCTAACGCTGGGAGCCCCTAGGTGCACCCATATGTGCCTCCTGTACTCCACCACCAACTTGCTCAACCTTGAAGAAAGACTCCCACTTCCAAACCTGCCTTCTTGTAAAAAAGACCCTGCTAGGGCTCTCTCCCCCTGGGATCAGCAGCGTGCCTCCCCCTTCAGTCTACACCTGCAGCACTGTCAAAACCTCCCTTATTGTCCCCAGGTTAAGGACCTCTATAGCCCAGGGATACTTTTGCTATCAGGCTCCCTCCTGGTTCAATTCTCTCCCAGCCAATATAGCTGACTCAACTAACCTTGGTCCTTTCAAGGTCTCCCTCAGAAGCCATCTGACAAGCAGTCACTGCTGCAACTGCACATAATCCCCCCACCTGCCCCTTACCTTCACCCCTAGGCTGGTTCTGTCCTGTCTACTTTAACTGTATATACCTGGGGTCTCATGCAACATTTGCTGACTAATGTAATAAAATATCTCTGGTTGTTACCTGACATGCTACTCACATACCTATACTATGACTATTGTGATCTACCTATTACCAAGCATGTACCACTAGTGAATGCCTGTAACACTGGTTGCTTTTTTAATCTAAGCGCTTATGTACTATACTGTTTTGTTTGCTGTGAAGTATTGCTCTCTTGACAAGGTGCTTTTGTAAACGAGTCTATGACTCAAAGGTCTGTAAACCAATGATCTAATAAATAAAATAAAGAAAGATAAATCACTACTATATTCATTAAATACCAAATACTAGTTGAACGGCAAAACACTGATAGCCATATCTAGCAAAAAAGGTCTTGGTATATGGGTTGACTCCAAGATGTCAGCCTCGACCCATTGTCAAAATACTGCCTTAACCACCAATAGACTTTTACATGCTATTAATAAAACTTTTCTAACTAGGGACAGTGACTGTATCCTCAGACTCTATAAAACATAGATTATTCCCTACCTAAACTATGGTACAGCCTTATTGAGCCCCTGTTTAAAACAGGATATCAAACTAATGGAAAAAATCCAAAGGAGAGTTACTAAATCCATTAAAGGACTTAGAAATCTAGATTATGGGAATAGACTGAGAAAATTGAAACACTTTGCTTTAAAGACCAGATGAGTAAGGGGTAGACCTATTATTTATGTATAAAGTATGCATAATTGTCTACAGAGGAACTGATGTGGTATCAGATTAGTACAAAGAAACAACAATCTTAGCTCCCATGATAAACAAATCACGATACCTAGGGTACATACTGTCAAGCGTTTTAACTATTTTAACATATGCATAGCTAGATCCTGGAACGTACTACCAAATTCAATAGTTAATGCTCCTTCATTTGAAACATTCAAAAAACAGACAATTTCCTACTGAATAATAATGGTGGGATATAAACCCACTCTGAGTGGAAGACAATGTAATGGTTTCTTTGCCTACTTTGTTTTATCACACCAAGTTATACCAAGTTAAATGTAATTGATCATTTTGCAAAATATGATTACCATCTTGCAATTCTGTGATAATTTTTGATTGTATTCTGTAATTACAACTATCAATAAAGCAAACCCTTCTGTTTTCCCATGCATTCTAAAAAGTTGTTGTTTTAATCATTCTGTCTGTTTTGAATGATAGTTTGACATTCGTTTAAGTCTGAATTTGTTTTGTATGATAGTGGGTGGATTTGTGTGATAATGTTACTAATTTTTGAAGATGCTTTCTCTGTTCTATATATTCTATATATCAGTTCCATGTTTTCTTCTATAGTGTTTTAGTAGTTCCCTTAATTTTTGTTTTGTATCTTCCCACCACAGACTGGGATTACCAAATAAGGAATAAAGTGGTTTCTTTGCTTCTATAAAAAAACAATTTCTTGTTAAATGGTAGTATTTTTAAAAGCAAGAAATTTTGGTTCCTGGACCATTCAAAAGTATATCACCTATCACCAGTGTTATCGTTTTGTGGACTGACAATTCTACCACTTGTAATGATATACAGTCAATTCCATTTATGTGCTAATTGGATGTGTACATTCCATTTATGTGCACAAAAATGTCAGGTCCCAATTCACCACTTATACATACCCTGTATTAATTCAATTGAATGTGTGCACTGGGAATTTTGTTTGTGTGCAAACATCAAAGCTGAAATCCAGCAGTCAGCAGCCTTTTCATCAGCTTGTATAGGTGTGAATTTGAGCTTAGTGACCACTACACTTGTCCAACAGATCTGGGCTGCTGTAAATATCTTTCAGTGTGGTGCTAATCGCATGCCCAAGTGCCTGAGTGTCATTCATTGAAAACCTAGGGTTAACAGCTGTTTGCTCAAGTCTTAATTGTCTGCCCAGTTGTCTTTGCTTGCTTTAAACATTGTGGTGTCTTCCATTGTTAGATCAATCTGTAATGATAGAGAAACTCACCAGGACAGTCCTGTTGCTGGAGCAGAAGGTGCAGCCCTTGGACAAGGTGCAGGTCCTTGGTGTGACTACAAAATAGCTTGCTGCCAAATTCTCAGTTGATGTCTCCTGTGTTGGCTGCATTTAAAAAAAAAAGAGGCAATTTTGGCAGAGTGGAGTGCTGGGCCCAAGAAACACAGAAAAGGTAAGAGAGGTGGCAAAGATGTGTGTGTGGAGGATGCCCTATTGTAATAATTTACCACAGCATGCGACCATGGTGTTCCCTTGTCAGGCCAAATCATCCTTGAAGAAGAAAAAAGCCTTGCTCAGAGTATGGACATTGAGTTCAAGCCCATGGTGGGGTGGTTATCCCACTAGAAGGAACACAACAACATTGTCTACAAGTGAGTTCACAGGGAAAAGGCTGAGAACGACTTTAAAACTTCAGACAGGTGGCTATGGGAGGTGCTGCCTACAATCACTGCATCTTTTGCTCCACAGGACATTTTTAATGTAGATGAAATTGCACTGTTTTTACAGCCACACTTGATGGCACCCTCTCCTTTAAAAAGAGATAGTGTCTGGTCACAAGAAGGCAAAGGAGAGGTGTCCATCATGGTGTGTGCTAATAGCACGGGCGCAGAAAAGTTGCCGCTGTTAGTTCTGGGGAAATCTAAAAAGCCATGATGTTTAAGTGGGTCGTGTGGAGGCGTTGCCTATACAATACACCCCTAACTCCAAAGCCTGGATGACTTCAATTATTTTTCAGGAATGGTTAAAAGAAATTGATAACAAAATGCAGCAAACGTGCAGGAAAATTGCGATGATCTTGGACAATTGTCCCACCCATAAGCCAATCTCACTGAGAAACATAAAGTTTGTATTCTTGCCCCCAAATTGTACAGCCCTTATCCAGCCTATGGATCAGGGTGTCATAAACAATTTAAAATGACATTATTGAAAAAAAATCATTAACAAGATTATACTGGGTCTGGATGAACAGGATACACAGGATACTTCAATTTAACAGTGTGGCAAAGTTGCTTAATGTTTTGTGTGTGATCTATTTTCTACACTCTGTGTGGACTGAGACCACATCAGAAACCGTTACAAATTGTTTTAAAGAAAAAGCAGGCATCTGCTCACATGACCAGCATTATAGGCTGTGACCCCCCAAGGAATGCCTGCTTATCAGTTTGAGGAATTTATGTCTGTGGACATCGACGAGCCAGCAAGTGGAGAATTGACAGATGCAGACATCTGTGCATCTGTCATTGGGGGATGCACACACTCTGGATGAGGATGAGGATGAACAGGAGGTACAGGTCCATACAACTGCTGAAGAGTGGTGCGTGGTCACTAAGATAAGGCACTATATTGAGCATAAAGAACAGTCAGATTGTTCCTGGTTTTTTGCCTTTGAAAAATAAATGGATACACTAAGCACTCACACTACAAGGCCGGTAAATATCATTGACTTCTATAGCAATAGCACTAGTTAGTAATACTGTCAGTCTGTGTCTGTGTTTTTAAATACATATTTATTGCTTAGAGCGTCTTATACTGTTTTAACAATGTTTGTACTCTTCGTACTGTATTAACTTTATTAAAGTACTGTACACTTTCTTACCACTTCTACACTGTCTCAGGTTGTTATTGTTGCTATTCTTGTTATTAGTGCTAACCATGACACCAGGACTGCATACACACTTGACATGATTTCAGCAATTAAGCTAGTGTGAATATTATTTAATATACGAATATAAGAAGAAGCCAGTAGGAGAAGGCCATTTGGTCTATCAAGTCTGCTCGTATTGCAGGGTCCACAGCTTGAGTTAATGTCCTTCCCTCCCTCCCTCCCTCGCCTCCCCACTCCTCTCATCCTCCCTACCCATGATTCTTACCTTCCCCTACGCCTATCCCAGCCTCTCTTAAAGCTGCACACCATATTCAATGAGATGACCTCTTCTGGCAGCACATTCCAAGTATCCACCACCCTCTCTGTGAAGAAGTGCTTCCTGACTGCCCTCCTAAACCTTCCACCCTCCAGCTTAAGACTGTGCCCCCTTGTCATATGGTTGCCACTCAGCTTAAAGATACTCTCCTTATCAACTTTATTTATCCCATTCAAGTACTTAAATGTCCCAATCATGTCCCCTCTCTCTCTCTCCTGTCTTCCAGGGAGTACATGTTCAGTGCCCTCAACCTCTCCTTGTATGCCTTGCCCTGCTGACAGGCTATCATCTTTGTAGCCCTCCTCTGTACCTTCTCCAGCAGGTTAATGTCCTTTTTGAGGTGTGGGCACCAGTACTGCACCCCATACTCTAGATGTGGCCTTACCAGTGACCTGTGCAAGGGCAGTATAACCTTCTCTCTCCTACTACTGATCAGGTTCACATGCTGCATGCTTACCATGTGTGCAGCAGCTATTGTACACTGCTGCAACTCGCATTTAAAAACACATCAATTTCTATTTCATATACTACTGCTAGCAATTAGAGTCATTAAAATACATTTTTATTTGAATTCCCATAAAAATCAGATAAACTTATTAATTCTGATCCTTTTGCAAGTTGTTTAATGGCTTTTAATTTTTGTCATTAAAGCACCATTAATCTGAAAAGTATTGTTTGTTTATTGCATTAAATGTCTAGGATATAGCCAGTCAGTATCTCCCATTCCAGATGTACAAAGATGGACCTCTGTGTTTAGAAGCCTGTCCTTTTTGTTTTGGACCATCCAAATCTGTTATGCATATTCAGTGTTACAAATGTGCTTCTCCATGACTGTTTCATCTCACTTACTTTCCTTTTGTCATTCTGTACTGAGCATATACACCATGGCCATGCTCAGTACTCTTTGAGCTGAGTAGGGTCTTGGAAGCATGCACCATACCTCACATTTTGTCACTGAAATGAGGGACATGGACACTCAAAATGAGGGACAATGAGGGACACTAACCTACATGAAGATCAGGACTCATCATGAAACATGGAGAAACGGTACCTCAGAACATAGTGGAAACCACTGTATTAGCACCTGAGAATAAATATCTACCATTAAGCAGGGGTGCCATTCAGGTAGTGCAGAGAGCAGTTGCCGCCCCCCATATTCGTTCCTAGGTTGTTGTTATGGTGTGGCAGTAATGGCTTTAAATTTGGATTTAATTTTTTGCACAATAAGTGCCCACCTGGCCTGTGTGTGCTCATGCTGCAGGTACTCTCCAGACTTGACTGTGTCTGTACTGTGTTGTCCACTCGCTTCACCTATTAGCAGTGACACAATCACATGTGATGTGGATGAGCTCCAGCCAAGAAAGAGCACATGAGCCTTGCAAGTGGAACACTGTTTTTCCAACCACAGAGTAAACAGGCTGAACACTACAGCTTGCAGGAGTCAGTGAGCACTGAACTCTCAATAGCAGTGTTGTGGCGGCATATTTTTGCTGTTCTACTCTTAGTGAGTCTCCATCTCCCCTGGTGGTTGAAGGGGCAGAGGGTGAGCTAGAAGCTAATTCAAGACTAGGCTACTGACTTATTGTACTAGGCTCGCATTACAAAAACAAACAGTAGAGACCTCCACGGCAGCAAGCTAGGCTTAGCAGCAGTGGTGACAGCAGTGTGGGTGGCTTTCATAGGCCTTGATCAGTGTAGTGTGGCAGCAGCCACAGCAGCAACCAAGCAAGAAGGAAGAAACCCAAGCTGTGTGGATTTGTATAATGAGGTGACTTGGTCAAGGACCACTTTGGGGACCTGTGATGGTCAATTCTAGCATCCATCTTCTGGTGAAAGAGAGAGGGCAGTGGACTAAGAAGTGGGTTGGTGGCACTCTATGCCAGGCTGCAGGTTCTGACCAAAAAGAGATAGAAACATAGAAATATAGAAATTGTTGGCAGATAAGGACTGCTAGGTCCCGTCCAGTCTGTCCGTAGGCCCTATACATTGTATGTGGCCACTAGCCCTATGTGATCAATGGCTTATCATCCCATGAGTCATCCCCAGCTGTGCAAGAACAAGGAGGCACAAGTTGAAGATATTGGGGGGATGGCTCAGAGGTAATATGAGGAAGCATTTTTTCATAGACAGGGTCATGGATACATGGAACAACCTTCCTGAGGAGGTAGTGGAGTCAAAAACAGTGGGGGAATTCAAGAATGCATGGGACGGAGATAAGGCAATAGGCTGTTGGTTAACTAGGATCTGTAGCTTATCCATTAGGTAGGGAAATAGGCAGACTAGGTCAGCCAAGTGGTCCTTGTCTGATGTCAGATTCTGTTTCTATGTTTCTGTATGGCCGAGTAAGTAAAAGTAAATAATTTTTTTTGCAGGTGGATTGGGGAAGGAGAAAGGACTGAAATACTGATGTGTTTTTGATGTCTCTTCACCTTTAGGTGGCTTCATGACCTATAGGGGATGGTTATTGAATGGAACGGCATGAGGGAGAACAATAGGGACAACATTATTTTTTGAGGGTGGGGGGAGACTTTAGCCAGGAAAAAAAATGATTAGTAACTGGGTGGGTTTAAACCCAAATCTGATGCACTGCTCCAGGGTATATACGGATGACCCCAATACATTTGAAATTTCCTGATTTACATATCAAATTTCAGTAAACCAAATAAGTTATACCTTTTAGAGATGTTACAGACATTCTAGAACTGTTCTTTGCATTCACAGACAGTTAAGCGGTATGGTACGCACAGACTATTGAAGGACCCCCACATCCCCATGCTCAGGCACATTGTGACAAAGGGCAAAGGAGACTGCAGTGGTGTACACCACTGAAATGAATGGGTGTATTTTTGGTAACCCCTGCCTGTGTGACTATGCACAGGTTGAGGGGCCTGATCTCATTGAACGGGTGCTCCCACCCAGAGGAATGGTTCTGGGGCAGTGTAACTGCTGTTGGTATAGCCCTCTGGGATGTTATAACCCCCACCAACCCCTGTAGTGGCCTAAACAGTATAGCAGCAAAACTTTCACATATACCATATGGCAGTAATGACTTGCTCACACCCCTTGCACTTACCATCAAGGCTGGATCATCTGCAGCTGCCCTGAAGACCCCATGTAAAATAAGACCTGTAATGCAACAGTTCAATGGCAGTAAAATACCCCCACCAAGAAGGTGCACACTAGCCAGATTAAATGCAAAAACAACACAATCTGATTTATTCAGGGGCATGTGAACAGGGGTAGGGCATGAATCTAGAGATGACTTATAGTTCTGACTATTTCAGGCTGAAAATGCATGCACAAAGAGTCCCTTGTATACAGTCACACAATCATGGGTACCCAGTTGAAAGCAGGCTAGCCTGAAGCGATACCCACCCGGGGTAGACTGGTGTTGCAGCTGTTGTTGGGGCCCTTATAAAGAAAACAATTAGCATGCACATCAATCCAGAATTTATAATCCGTTGTAATAAACCCAAACAAATAAATCAGATGACGCACAATGATTGCAGCTTTGTTGCAGGGAGCTACCCTGTTTGGTATTCATGCTACCTAGACCAGGAGGCAGGACTGATGAGATGAAGACCTCTGGGTGGTGTTCTGGTTTGCCAGGGAAAGCAGGGCCCACATGACTCACCAAGGCAGTCGCTATCTGTTCAATGGTGTTGAGCAGGGTGCTGAACCCCCTAGTGGATCTTTTGTTGGAAAATGTCTTTGCGATGGGAGTGGCAGTCTAGGCCAAGATGGCAGGGCCCAGACCAGAGCAGGCAGTTTGAATTTAGTCTGTCCGAGTGCTGGAGCAGCTTCCAGCAAGCATAACACACTTGAAGGTGGGGAACCAAATTTGTGACCCACACAGCACATTCAGCATACTTATAAGCAACACAACTCTTAGTCACAATTTGGGTAAAGTCCGGTTGCAATTTAGCAGAAGTTCTGTGCAAACCTTTCAGTCCATGACTCACTCTGGTATCTGGTAGGCCGATCGCTTCTAGAACAAGTCTTCAGCCTGAAATTCAGGCAATGATCACTCTCTTTCTCTTCAGGCTTCAGATCTCAGACAAAATAATTAGATTTAAGTCCAACGTTCACATTCACTGAGTTTCTCACTAGAAGATGTGACAGGCAGGCCAGTGCAGCCTTCCCACTGATTCTCCAGTGCTTCTATACAGAAGCAGTTGCTCAATGGCTTGAGATGTTCACTCTCCGAACTCCAGTTCACAACTGACTCTGCTGCCGGTAGTTCTGGCGATTTCCTTTGAGATCCAAAAGATTTGGTTGGCTGAGGGAACTGTCTGTCACAGCAAGGGCTCCCCCTCCAGGTCCATTTAGGTGCCAAACCTTAAAAACTACAATTCCTACAGAAATTCAATCCCACAGGAACTCTGGGGACAGTCTCCATTTTAGGTCCCCCTGAAGGTTGATTATTCCAACTCTGGCAGTCCAGAACCAAAAATGTGGCTGTTATGCAAAAAGTCCAAGCTTCAAGAGAAGACAGGTTAAACAAACTTCTATACTATTATTAATAAGGCAGATAAACAGTAAATGAACACAGTTCTTAACAGAGCTCCTCTGTGTACATAGCAACTGCAGAATGGAGCACAAATACCACTCGCTTGGCCGGTCACAAGCCCTAAACTACTCAGATCCAGCCCAGACTAATTTCTAACACAGCATAATGACTCTCTTAAAGAGACAGGCACGGAGGCTTTCTATAGCACTCTCCTGCAGACACATACAGCTACTGCAGACACAGGACACCATCCTGACAGTGAGCATTAGGCAGCCCAGGAAGACATTTTAGTAAACCCCAATTTGTAGGGGGGGGTTACATTTTTAATTACTATTTTATACATTTTTGATGGAGAGTTGGAAATTAATGAAGGCCACTGCTCGACTAACAAGGGCCTTCTTAGTAGAACAGTGGGCTTCATTATTCTCCAACTCACCATCATAACATATAAAGTAGTAATAGAAAAAAAATCCATTCATTTTAAGGGGTACGCCCCAGCACTCTGACCCATGGACAACATCTCTTAAACGCCTTGTCTCTGACTCTAGTACTCAAGTAAGAGACATTTTACTTATATCTGTACTTGTTGAGTTGTCTGTAGCAGCATTGGCCATGCCTGCTACAGTGTTTTAGATGGACTGGCCATGTGGATGGGTAGGTGTATCAAGTTATTGCTATGTTTTGTTTATCCATGAAGTTTGTTTGCATGAAAGCATTCCAAACTATGGGGAAAAACAGACAAAGAGCACAGGCCAGACAGAAGTAGTTAAGTGGTTTTGTGGGTAAGTTTGTGTAATGGGGTGGGAAAATGTTTCCACTGGTATATGTACTTCAGTTCATCTGTGAAAATGAGATGAGGAGAGAAGAAAACTGGATATACACTGGCTACAAGCATGCCACATACATGCAGATGTATTCAGATACAGTATGTATTGAAGTACAAGTGAGCCATGTGTTAGCTAATAAGTGTCCCCAAAGAAAAGAAAAAGATGGCTGAACATGTTTAAAAACAAGAAATAGAAGTGAACATAATTTTATGTTCACAGCTATTGAAAGGCCAATGTTGACAAGAAGAGGTGAGACCATGATAATCTGCTTCAGAGGCGGAACAATTGGATTTTTGCTACAAGAGCAATACAGGCCCCTGGTTTAAATGGGAAAATAGAGATTAAACCTTTTTTCAAAAATAAAAGATAGATCATACATGGAAATTGCAATATGTATTTGGTAATGTTGTTTATATACTGGTGTTGTGGTATTCTTAATTTATTTGTTTCTTTTTATTCTTGCAGCTTTGCACAATGATTTTGACCAACCATGGTGATTCAGCCCTATTTGAGGATTATACAGTAATGTTTCCTTGAGATGTTCTCATTAGAGTTTAAGTGCAATATTCTGACTGGTGCCATATTAAGTATATTGGGCACAGTTTCCTTCTTTTTTTTCTTTTCTTTGTGGACACTTGTTAGCTAATAGAGAATGTTATTTATTGCATGAATATGTGTTTTGTTACTATAATGATGTTTGGATATTGTTGAGAACTGCTGCACTTTAAGCATGTAATGTTTGTAAGTATTAATCACAGACAGAGGAGGGCTCTGCCGGTGGATTAATGCCTGCTGGGGGGGTTGGTGCCCAAGGGCGCAGCCCAAGGGGTCCAACTGCCCAGCAGGCATTAATCACCAGCAGAGCCCGACGCTGAAGGTGATTAATGCGCTTGTAACATAGGCTTGTTGTGACGGCGACGAGCCTATGCTACCGGCATTACCACCGGCAAGCCCCATGGTCGGAGCGGGAGCCCTAGGTACAGAGGAGACGGGAAACAGATCGTGGAGCAAAGGATGTTTATTTAACTTAGAGTCACAGGACACAGGTCAACTACTAACATCGGTCGGTGGAGCACTTGTCAACGATCGCGGTGCTCGGGTGGCAGTTGCTGACATCGCAGCAGTGGGCTCGGTGCTGGGCCTCGGGACACTGGAAGGTTCAATGATTCCGGCCGTGGTTGATGGCTCTCCAGCACAGTGGGTGGGTGCTCACGGTGGTGATGGGGCGGGCGGCTACCCTCTGGTACCTCCATGGCGACAGCTGGTACTGACCGGTGAGCGTTACCTGTGGGTTAATACCATTTGGTTTCAGTCAGCTGTGTCACTCGAATCCGGAGGCTCCATTCTGCTGGTCTGCAGTGAGCCGTGTTACAATATGTATTTCTGTTTCTTTAAGGGACACATTTAAATGGTAGGTAGGTAAAAGTTTATTTTTATGCAGGTAATACATGTCATTTGTACAAAAAGTCCAGTTTACAAGACAGTCCTGTGTAATCCCTATCTAAAAAACATACAATAAGTTTTGATATTAACGCAAACACAAACACATCAGCATAAAGATACAAACATTACTAATATAGCAACAAATAAGTAATAAAAATATACTCCCTTCTATCTTTACACAAAGATACAAACCGTATCCAATTTTATACAACACATAATAAAAATGATTAACAATTACAAATATGAACGTTCAGTTCCTTTATAGTATGAACAAGTGTAGAATGATTTACAATTTCCTTTACATCTGGAGAAAAGGAGTTCCAGAGAATAGCAGCTTGATGAATTATACTCCTATCTCCATATTTATTTTGTGATTTAAATGGACTGAAGCAAATCCTAGTGCGTCAGCCTTTCAGAAAGCTACTTGCAAAATGCCGCAGGTGACTTGGGAGTGGTCCTCAGCCTTGCTGCAGAACAGTTTGCTGCCTGCCTGATCACAGGCTCATTGATTTTACTTCCTTGGACTTTTATGGGTTTCATGGATTGTCCAATGAACTCTAAGTGATACACATGGGCATGTGAGTGTTTTGGTTACCACTGTCTTGCTGTGCATAAAGAAAAATGAAAGAATTGTGTTTATTTTGCACTGAAACAGGGCTCTGGTTGATCACTTGTTTGGAGCACGTACAATTACAGTGTTGTCCTTTAAAGTAGGCGCCGGTTTCCTTTTCTCCTTTGAACCTCATACTAACCTGGCACTGCTTGTCTTCCCTGGTGCAGTCACATCCACAAACACAACTGAACTGTTGTGTATTGCATCTGTTTGACATGGAACCTTTGTAAATGAGCCATCTGAGTGGGTGAAATGGCCAAAATTCACTCCGTGAAGCAATTTTGTGGAGTAATGCAGGTTCCATGGAGTAATCCGCAACATGAAGCGTAGTACTTCGTGGCATAATGAAGAATGTGAAGTCTATTGATAACAATGACCTTGCGTTACTCTGCTCCCTCCCCAACTACTTCTGCACCAATTTTAATGTGAACTACATAGAAATCAATGTACTTTGCATCACTTGGACTTGTTATTGCACTCTAAGGTGCATTCTGCAGTGATTCATGGGATTGCAGGTCACAGGGCTCTAGATTGTTCTGCACAACCTCAGTTATGTGTAGTGGTAGATGGAGATCGTTTCCTCTGAGAGATCTGTGATTCGAATCCTCTAAAAGTTGTTAAAAAAAAACCTTGTTTAGCCCTTTTTTTTCTCCAAATTTAGTACATCAATTGTAGGAAACCCTCCTGCACTCATACCATTGAATGTTTATTGTTTGTGTGTGAAGTTTGAATACTAATTTAGAACATTCAGTCTGTGCACTGACAGACAGTTGAAGTGTGCTTTGGGGAAGGGGTGTATCTGTCGTGGAGGTAGGTTAAAACTTGGAGAAAAAGGCAATCTTTCTGTTTTGGTTATATTTTAATTGTATAACTGTGTTAATGTATGCACAGTAATATTTTCAGCAATTCTTGACATTTTTTTTGCTGATTGTTGTGGTCCAGCAGTGCATCGTTTCAGTTTGTTTAAAAGATTTGGTGATATTACTAAAGTTTTCAATTTGCTATGAATTACTTGTAGTGTCTGTGTGAGTGTGCGTGTGACATGTGCCATCAAATCAGACACATTTTATTGTGCCACAGAGTAATTGTTGCAGTATGAACCTGCTCTCCGCTGCACCTGTGTGATTTTGTACTGCTTTGTGGTATCTTGGTTTTGGACTGTTACTGCAGTGCACTGCACCCCCTCCCCCAACTGGCAAAAGGTATTGTTTTCCAGATTGGGTTGTGACTTGTGAACACTGGTTAAGGTGTTGTGACTTTGTGTCTGCATCTCTTCTTGATTGTCCAGTGCAGTCTTAATCTGTCTGTGCTTTTGCATCTGTTTAGTGCCCAATCTCCATCTGCAAGCCATAATTGTTATTTTTTTTTGGCCTCACATCCACCGGCCCAGACTGAAAGTTCAGAAATCTAAATTTGTTTAGAATTTTCTTGATGATCCCCAAAATGTCTGCAAAGAGATGTGCAAGCAAAGCTGTTTCTGACCATGGCACTGCTTCCAGTGGCCAGATAGTCCATGGATGTGATAGTACGTGAGAAGTGCATAGCTGATATCAGTAAAGGGATTTCTCCATCAATATTTTTACAGTGCAATCTGTAGCTTCTCTAATAGTTGGAGGAGATGATGTCCCAGCTGGTGGTGTTAATGCAGTTTCTGCTGCCATGAGTATTGTTGCCTCAGGTTCCACTTCTGACCAGTTAACCGTTTCAGAAAATTTATTTGAGTCTAAAGCTGTGTCTGACAGTGTAGATGATGTCATACTCCCATTAACATCCCCATGGTAGCTGAAGTGATTCTGATCGGCAGCGTATAACTCACAATGTCACATTTCTTCCACACTGTTGAGGTCATGACTTTGCCATCTAATGATTCAAAGTGTGGCACAAAAATATTTGTGATGATGATGATGATGATGTTGTGGTTGGAACATATTCTCCACATGACAGCATCCAAGCTGAAAATGTGGATGCGGATGATGTTGATGATATGATCTAACCCCTGCGCTTGCTTCTAACCAACAGAGATCCTTCTTTCCATTTCCTCATTAACCCCTCCTGCATCTACTCCCCTGCTATCTGCTTCATCACCTCTCTAATGACCCTCCTTGTACACTTCCACCACCCTTCACCTTTCTCCCTGCTTCTACCACTTCCTTCTCTCCTCCTCTCTTAAAGCTTAACTGCCACTAAGGCACTTATTGTATACTGTATATATCATGTCCATCTCATCCATTTTTTTTTGTACTCAGTATTGCATTTGTTTTGCACTTGTCTATACTTTATTAACCTTGTCTAATGTTGTACTGCTTGTACCCTGACCTTGTTCTAAACTGTATTTCACTCACAGAAACATAGACTTTGATGGCAGATAAGGACTGCTTGGCCCACCTAGTCTGCCCATTTCATTTCCTACAGGATAAGCTGCAGATCCTAGTTAAGCCTATTTCTTCATACCCCCCACAAGAATTGCCTTGTCTGTCCCATGCATTCTTGAATTCTCCCACAGTTTTAGACCCCACAACCTCCTCAGGAAGGCTGTTCCATGCATCCACTACCCTCTCTGTGAAAAAATACTTCCTCACATTGCCCTCGAACTGCTCCCCCTCTATCTTTAAATTGTGTCCCCTTGTTCTTGCATATCTCTTTTTCTGAAAGATGCTACCCTCTTGGACTTTGCTGATTCCACTGAGGTACTTAAAAGTTTCTATCATGTCCCCCCTCTCCCTCCTTTCCCCAACCTCTAATGTTAATTGTTCTGACCCCCTCCCACTGTATTACCTATTTCATGTGTTGCGTCACATGGTGTGCTTATGTATTGTCTACTTGTTTTCTCCCGGGTCATGCCTGAAAATAGGCATTCCCATGCCTAGTGTACCCATCTGGTTATCAAAAGCAAATAAATAAATAATGATGTCAGTGACCCCTGTTGGGAGCCAGAGAAAAAGAAAGTCAAGGTGGCTGTGTCTGACTCTGGTGGCATTTAATCCCCCCCCCTCAAAAAAGTTGTGATTTAGTGGTTCCTGTTGATGATAATGATGATTACCCAGTAATAATCACAGGTAGTCATGGTGGTCAGTTGTAGTCCAAGTGTGTCCAGCCTGAAAAATCATGTAGCACACCCCCCATTTCAGGGGTTAAAAAAAACGGGAGTCCAATAAGCAGCATCAGGGACATGTTAAAAGTAGGGGATCACAATCCCTTGTTTGGGATTTTTTTTGTCCAGGATACAAATGATGAGTCCATTGCAATCTGCCAGCTTTGCCATGTGCATGTGAGTCAAGGTAAAAAGGGGAGTAATCAGGGCATGGGGGAGCAAGCATACACATCTTAAGAACAGGCACATGGCACTGTGGACCCAGCACCAGATGGCAGCTAATGCCATAGCTTTCGACACCATCTGCCACCCACTTCACATATCGACTCTGTTGTAGCTAGGCTTCTCACAAGGCCCCCTGTCCTGGTTCTCCAACTACCTCTCCTCCTGCTCGCAGTGTGTGAAAATCAATAGCACCCTCTCCAGCAACTGGCAGGTCCGCTCGGGTGTCCCATAACTCTCAATCCTTGGACCACTGCTTTTCAGTCTGTACCTACACACTCTCCCCAGCTTCTGCTCAGAAAAAATGCTCCTTTATGCAGATGATGCAGTCCTCTTAGCATCCCACCAGGCTCCCAAGCATCTCCAGAAAGCCTTTCAAAGTTCCTTTAACCAGGTGTGATCCTGGTTCCTGGACAGATGACTTGTAATTAACCTTAAAAAGATGAAGCACATGCTTTTCTCTCACACTCAAAACAAGTAAAAGAATGCCTCTCTCGCTATCCTGTCTAGTACCCTCCTTCCATTCAAGCAGATAAAAACCTACAAATACCTGGTCATAACCTTTGACTCTGCTCTATCTTTTCATGACCACACACGCATCCTTGCAACTGCCATAAACACACATGTTGCCATGCTATACCACCACAAGATTTCCTCCCACCTTAAGCCCTGGGGGCTGGCCATCACCTCCTCAGTGCTATCCCTAGTGCACTATGGCATTCTAGTATAAGGTGCAGCAGACAAGACTGCACCCAACAAAATCAAAATGTCCATAAACAAGGCCTGCCATCTTCTCATAGGCTCTAGCAGACTCACCCACACATGTACATTAAATGCCCTTGCCTGACATTCTCAACCTCGAGGAGAGGTTGCACTACCAAACCTAGAAAATAGTTGCTGGCTTAACATCTCCAGGTCTATCTACTATCCTCATCCCCTCCATCCCTGCTATCACCACCTCGAGCACACACAAATGGACACTTCAAGTGCCCAGAGTCAAAACGTCGCTGGCCCAAAGGCCATTCCTCTATCGAGCCCCATCCTGGAACAACACCCTCCCTCCCCCTGGAAATTTCCTCTCAGCAAAGGATTGGGCCCTTCAGAACAGCTCTTAGGTGATATCTAATCACCACCAACTGCTTTAACTGCACATAGCTGATGCATCCCCACCTCAGTGCGGATTCCCACATCCTACTGCCCCCCACCCTTGCCTTATATGTAGATGCTTAAGTATCCTCTGCCTTTGCCTAAGTAGCTGCTCAAATAACTTTAACTGAGTGCAATTTCACTGTTTCCTGCAATGATGATTAGCTGCCTCACTGTATAGGACCTGCATAAAGTTTCACTCCTGTATGAACTAACCTTGTGTGTATATATATAGTATATATTATATATATATATATATATATATATATATAGATAGATAGATAGATATATACAGTACATATATATATATATATATATATATATACATACACACATACATACATACATGTATAGAATATTTATGTTGTTCTGTAATCCACTTTGTATCTAAGACTGTTTATGTATATCTGTCAATGTTTTCTTGATGAGGAGCCTTTGTAAATGAGTCCTTGATGCAAAGGTTTGCAATTCCGATTCTATTAAATAAATAAACAGTGGGGCGTTCACCCTTGTCATCAGCCTTACTGAGCACGTTATCCCCTTCCATGAGTGTAAGACCAAGTAGTAGCGATGAAATAACACCAGAGGATTACTACAGGCATGATGAGGGGGAGGATTATGATGTTGAAATCTTGTCAAGTGGTGGTCAGGGTAGCAGTGGTGGTGGTGGTGGTGGTGGTGGTGGCAGTTATTGCAGTATGTCTAATGCAAGTGGTACATCAACCCCTGTACGTAAAACAGGCAAAGTAATGTCATTTGTGGACTTGCCTCCAGCGCACCCCTCTTCATCACACGTCCACACCCCACCTCCTGCCATTCACAGAGCCAAGCCATTTATCGTACCCTGTGCAAAACACGTAAGTCAGGCCATGTTGGAGAGTGTTTTTGCCTGTAATCTCCCGCCTGAAGCACGTGATTTACACTGTGTAAGCCATGTGATGTGTGTGGGCTGCCTGTTAATTCTCACTCTGCCTTAAACAGGAATAAGGCAGCGTGCACAACGCAAAGTCATAATTACAATGCGAAGTAGCGAAGTGAGGGTTGGCACTCCGCATAGCGGAATACTAACACAAAGTGATCACTTCACAACCACTTTGTTGGTGGAATTTTACTTCACTGCATCTCTAATCTTGGCTCAATGATATTAATCACATATAAAATAAATAAATAAATGTCTTATAAGTTTAAAAAGCTCAGTTCTTTCAGCTTTTGACTGCATTGCATATACATGTACATTTATAAAGTTGTATAATTCATTTTGTATTCTGGTATCTAGGATTAACACTGTTCCAGGAACTAAGTCAGTTAGTTTTATCACTGTAACTTGAATAGAATGAAACAGTATCCCAATACCCGAGCACATGTCTTATCCTATGGACCAATATGAGGGCCCGTTATACCATCATTTTGATACCTTAGCAGTTTCTGAAATTGTGTGTAAACTTGTATCCTGAATAAAAAGAACACCTGGTTTACCTGAAATCAGGTATGAAAACAACTTTTTTCTTCCTAAAACTCTTTATGCTATTCAAATTCACAGAGGGACGGATATTCAGACTGCACCAGACAATGGCGCAAATGGGGGCACAGCGTAACCGAGCTGCACTGGGGCCAGGACAAGGTGATATTCAAAAGTGATGCACCATGGCACATCACCATTGAATATCACACAGAATGTGCATAGCGCAAGTACGATGTGCCAGCAGGGAGGACCCAGGAATGCCCCAGCACAAATGCAGTTGCACTGTGCTCATCACCTGTGATATTCAGAAGAGGGCATGCAAATGGGGATATAATATATGCATGGTGCAAATGGGGCCATTAGCATGTCATTGTGGCCCCATTTTCATGCGTTGCACAGAGCAGCCTGGTGCAAAATTTGCCTGACACCCTTGCAGAGCTGCCTGCAGCAGGTGCTGTGTCCCTGGTGCACTAGTGACCCCCCACCTGTATGCCCGAACGTGGGCTTCTGTAGCAGATACGGCTACCAGGTGGTCCAGTGGCATCCTCCCTCCTTCCCTCTGACATGCCTGATCATGGGCAAATCAGATGCCAGTATAGCACCCAGTGTGCTAGTGTTCCTTCTTCCTCTCCCGAGGACCGATTGCAGGCAGTAGTGATGCAAAGCCCTATACCCAGTAGGTTAGTATTCCCCTCTGTCCAGTCTGCTGATCATGGCCAGTTGTACCCCAAAGCCCAATACCAGCTGTTGTAGATGTCCCCCCTCATTCTACCCGATCATGGGCATGTGATAGAAATTGTAAACCTGGTGGCCCAGTGGACTCCCCATCCCACCCACAGAGAACCCAGTCACCCAGCTCCCCCCCCATCATCGGTGGGTGGCAGCACCCTTCCCGCATACCACCCACCCGCTGAATGACAGCATGCAGTATGTGCTGTACACCTATTGGTCCACACTGTGGACCAATGGGCACACAGACAATACTGTACTACATAGGCATGGTTATGTGAATGAAGCCATTCACATAACCGTGCCTGTGTAGTACAGTATGGTCTGTATGCCCATTGATCCACAGTGTGAACCAATAGGCGTACAGCACATACTGTATGTTGTCATTCAGTAGGCAGCCAGGCAGTATGTGGGTGGGGTACTGCCACCCGCTGATGATGGGGGGGGGCTTGGTGGCTGGGTCCTCTGTGGATGGGATGGGAGAGGAGTCCACTGGGTCACCAGGTTTACTATTACTATCACATATCCACAATCGGGTGGAATGGGAGGGGGGACATCTGCACAAACTGGTGTAGGGCTTTGAGGTACTACTGGCCATGATCGGGTGGACTGGACGGAGGGGGGACTACTAGCCCACTGGGTATAGGGCTTTGTATCACTACCGCCAGCGATCGGGCCACTCGGAGGGGGAACACTAGCACACCAGATGTTAAACTGGTATACAGTTGCTCACAATCAGGCATGTCAGAGAGGGGGAATCTACTGGACCGCTGGAGGGTGTGGGTGCATGCAGACGGTGTTCCTGTTGTGGTGGCCACCACAGCTGGTGGGTGCTGTGTTGCACCCTGCAATGCAGCAGCTCACCTGGGTGGCCATGGGTTGTTCCTCCTTTCTACCGGCTCAACATTGCATCCCCGTATGCAGCGCACATCAGGGTTGTGCCAGCATATGCGCCGCACATCCTGGGCTGAATATCGGAATGTACTGCATATGCATGGGCATGCCCCCCCCCCCAGTTGTGCCGCATATATTACCAATGTGCCCCGGCGCATCGGGATATGTGCAGTGCAACTTGCCCCTTTGAATATTACGCCTGGGTGCACTGGGGGGGTGCACATGGAACAACCCTTTTGCGCATGGCGCAATCCCTTTGAATATTTGGGCCACAGTATATAGACAATGGAGATGTCATTTGGGAAAGATGTTTCTAGCTCTAAGATGATTTTTTTTCCTTTTAGCCTACTCATCCCCTTTGGCTTTATTTTTGTTCTGGGCTTTGCAATGGATTTTCCCTTAGGAGAGTGAGAGGCATGTAGCATTTCATTTTCTTCATCAGATATCAGGTCTTTCTGAGAAGACCAGAGGGAGGAGTTATTTTAGTCTTCTTCAGACTCCTCAGGGGCCTGCTGCAAATTTTCCAATTTATTTTGTAGGGGTAGTCCAGTGTTTTTTTTTTGCTATTTTAGAAGCCAGTTCAGTCTATGTCTGTCTTCATTTTTGTCATCATTCTCTTTGATTCATTAAGAGTATTTCGTATGGGGATGACAGTTCATCTGAGTCCATACAAGAAGCTGCATTCTGCTTCTGTGTATTATGTTGTGAAGTATTCTGAGGAAGGTGAGCTTCAGTCTGTGGTATACAGTCAGTCTGGGTATCACTAGAAAGAGGAGGGTTACCATTAGTTTAAGGAGTATTACTTATGGTCTAATTAGATTGGGCCAGAGGGGGAGGGAAAGATGTGAGGGGGTAATGGTTAGTGCTGGGAGAACTTGGTGAAGTTCTGACCCTTATTTAATAGAACCAGAACATGGTGAAGTTCTGATTTATTCTGATTAGTTCTGATTTATTGACCAATATTTGAAAAAAATGGGACAAATTGCATAAAAGTGGCCAAATTCACTCACATTTGACACAGAGGCCCAAAGGAAATAATTTAATGGATTATTTGTATAAAAAGTAAAGTAAAACTGCTAAATAAAAAAAAAAAAGTCACTCACTACTGTCTCCTTCATGGCTGGCCTTTAATGGTGGCATATCCTGCTTGGGCCCATGACACGAGTGTGCTGGGAGAGACGGGGGGAGAGAGAGAGAGAGAAACAGACAGACAGATGCAAATACATATATTATAGCACCACCAGGCACTGCCAAGCAGGTAAGATTTTTTTAATGATTCTGTGTGGGTATTATTTTGATGGATGTTCCAGTCTGTGCTGAACAGGCCAAGGAAATGGATATAATCAAATGAGCAGCACTAAGAGAGCCAATCCACCCTACCCATGTGATGCAACTGCTTTGCATGCCCCTGTATACTGTGGTGTATGGTACACTACCTGGTCCAAGAGGTGATAATGCGTTCTAGTACTATGACCACTTCTACTGAATCTAATCAACATGCTGAATCCTTAAAGAAGAAAATTGAAAGACATGGTGATCACCACCACCCAGGCCGGCAGCCAGTCACACATCGCATTAGTCAAGTGCAGTGCAGTCATTACAAAGTTTGCCACTGCCACCTGAAGACCAGATGGCACACAACACAATTACAGTCTTCCTAGTTCCACAATTTCTGCCAGCCATTGCCAAGTGATTTAAGTAACAAAAATAAAATATAGTAATAATCTCAGCCCAGTTACTGTAAGTGAGATGCAACCAGGCTAACAAACCACACACACACACGCACAAGCAATGAAGAAATGAAATTAATTTTCAGTTTAGTAGCTTTTCATTCTGTGAAGTATTCATAGCCAAATATGGGGGATATGAGAAATATACAAAAAGTATTCAATTTCTGTGTTTCAGGCATCTGCTAAGCTATTCACTGTATGTAAATTAAAACAGTACAGTCAGGATCAGTTGCTGAGGGCAAAAAAGTGACAAGTAGTAGTCATGACTCGTGAGGACAAAAAACTGATAGTAGTACTGGTTGACAGCAGCACCCTACCTTCCAGAGCAGATAGTGGTACCAGGTACCGCCAAGTAAGTTTGTGACATGAGATGTAGTTGCTTGCTATATTTAGTTTGGAATCTGAACCCACTGATATTCTCTTTTTAAGCTGATTGCGTGCAAGCGCAAGAAACATATTGCGGCAGCTTTTGCAAGAAGCAGCTTGTGGAGGCGTGGCACTGTTGTGGCCAATGTCCCTACGGCCTTTAAAGGCTTGGCCCCCTGTTCCCAATGGTGTAGCATGCTGTTGCTGACACTAGTTCAGCCAGCATGCCACAACTTTTTAACCACTGCAATCAGGGGCCGCCTCGTCAGTGCAACATCATCTCCTGCAATGAGGAAGCGACCCCTCATTGCAGGGCTGTCCTTGAATTCCCCATCCAGCTTGCCAACATGGATGTCCCTCGGCATGTCCCCCCACCCCCATTTCTTTCTGTGCTGAGGGGTGCCCAATCCTCGGCATTATGCCCCCAAAAAGTTTCATTTGCGACGGGAACCACTCCCAGTTGGCATTATACCCGGCCAAAGTATTTGCCGACAGGAGACGCTACTCCTGTCTGCATAACCCCCAACACCCAGTAGATTTTCGCTGAGGGGAGCCCAATCCTCCTTGGCTCTTGCGCCCCACCCCTTTTGTGCCAATGGGGGTGCCCAATCCCCTGTCGGCTACAGCTGCCCCCCCCAAAAAATACTCAGTTGGCACACTGGGAGCCCACCCCAATGTGCCAAATGGTCCTGAAAGAAATAAAAGTCCCGCAATGGTTTTTATTCTTGAACCCTGTAAAAAAAAAGTCCCTCGCTGTCTCCCCCCCACAACCCGCATCCACCCACTGAACACTCTGCCTCCCCACACCCCCCTCACCCCATACTTACCTCCAAAGTCTGGTACAATGATCTTTGGTGGACTGGGAACACATCTGCACTCTTCAAAGCCCACACCGAACTGAGGAAATGCCGGTAAGCTGTATAATGGAATAAATAGGGTTTTTTCAACTTTGATGCATATCTCAATTATTTTTTGGAATTTTGGCACCAAATTTTCAACAAGGGGTTTTTGGGATCCTTCCTCATGAATTCTGCCACTGTCATGGCGTTAATCAGCCCTGAAAGGTGATTCCGCAGTCACTGCGTGGAATCACCTTTCGGGACTGATTAATGAAACAACAGTGCCACTGTTCATGAGGTGGGTTCTCAAAAAGCCTATGTTGCAAATTTGGTGGACAAAATCCAAAAAATGACTGTTTACGAGCGTGCATTGCGCAGCTATGTATTTTCCACGCACCCTTATAACTTTGCAAATTAATAATATTTTCACACCACATTTTCAACAGTGGCATTTTTCCACACCTCCTTATGAACAATACAGCTGTCATTTTTTGCATTCTGGCTGAAATGTGTTTTCGCGCTTCCGGCGCAGAATACCGCAGTTGCTGTCAGAAATCAGTGTTTGGGACAGATTAGGATTGAGGGAGTGAGAGGGGGTGAGTGACTGAGCTCAGCTGAGCTCTGTCGGGACTGCTGCAGATTTCTTTGTGGGCAGGAAAAGGCACCAACGCAGGCAGGGGCCCAGTACAAAAGGGCAGCCTACAGCGCTGGGAGACACAGAACGAGCGAGTGAGAGAGGGGGAGTGAGTGAGCTCAAAGGAGCTTTGTTGGGACTGCTGCAGATTTCTTTCTGGACAGAAAAAGGCACCAATGCATGCAGGGTCCCAGTATAAAAGGGCAGCCTGCAGAGGTGGAAGAAACAGAACAAGTGACTGAGAGAGGGGAAGTGAGCGAGCTCAAAGAGCTCTATCGTGACTGCTGCAGATTTCTTTCTGGACAGAAAAGGGTGGCAACACATGCAGGAGCCCCATACAAAAGGGCAGTCTGCAGTGCTGGCAAAAACGGAACGAGTGAGTGACAGAGAGGGAGTGAATGAGGTCAATGGAGCTCTGTCGGGACTGCTGCAGATTTCTTTGTGGGCAGAAAAAGGTGCCAACAGAGGCACGAGCCCAGTACAAAAGGGCAGCCTGCAGCACCAGGAGAAACAGAATGAACGTGTAAGACAGGGGGAGTGAGCGACCTCAACGGAGCTCTCTCGGAACAGCGGCGGCTTTATTTGTGGGCAGAAAAAGGTGCCAATGCAGGCAGAAGCCTAGTACAAAAGGGCAGCCTGCAGCGCTGGGAGAAACACAATGAGAGAATGATAGGGGGAGTGAGCGAGCTCAACAGAGCTCTATCGTGACTGCTGTGGATTTGTTTGTGTGCAGGAAAAGGCTACAATGCAGGCAGGAGCCCAGTACAAAAGGCCAACCTGCAGCGCCAGCAGAAATAGAATGAGCAAGTGAGAGAGGGGGAGTGAGTGAGCGCAACAGAGCTGTGTCAGGACTGCTGCAGATTTTTTTGTGGGCAGAAAAAGGCAGCAATGCACGTAGGGGCCCAGTGCTAAAGGGCAGCCTGCAGCAGTGGGAGAAACAGAACGAGCGAGTGAGAGGGGGGAGTGAGCGAGCTCAACGGAGCTCTATAGTGACTGCTGCAGATTTCTTTGTGGGTAGAAGAAGACGGCAATGCAGGCAGGAGCCCAGTACAAAAGGGCAGCCTGGAGCGGCGGCAGAAACGGGACAAGTGAGTGAGAGTGTGGAATGAGCGAGCTCAACGGAGCTCTGTCGGGACTGCTGCAGATTTGTCTGTGGGCAGAAAAAGGCACCAAGAGAGGCAGGAGCCCAGTACAAAAGGGCAGTCTGCAGCACCAGGAGAAACAGAATGAGTGAGTGAGACAGGAGGAGTGAGTGACCTCAACGGAGCTCTATCGTAACTGCTGTGGATTTATTTGTGGGCAGAAAAAAGCGGCAACGCAGGCAGGAGCCCAGTACAAAAGGCCAGCCTGCAGCACCGGCAGAAACAGAATGAGAGAGGGAGAGTGAGCGAACTCAATGGAGGTCTAGCATGACTGCTGCAGATTTCTTTGTGGGCAGGAAAAGACGGCAACCCAGGCAGGAGCCCAGTACAAAAGGCCAGCCTGCAGCACTGGCAGAAACGGAACGAGCGAGTAACAGAGGGGGAGTGAGCGACCTTAAAGGAGCTGTGTCAGGACTGCTGCAGATCTGTTTGTGGGCAGAAAAAGCCGCCAATGCAGGCAGGAACCCAGTACAAAAGGGCTGCCTGCAGCAGCAGGAGACACAGAGTGAGGGAGGGGGAGTAGTGAGCTCAACGGAGCTCTGTTGGGACTGCTGTGGATTTCTTTCTGAGCAGAAAAAGGCAGCAATGCACCCAGGGGCCCAGTACAAAGGGGCAGTCTGCTGCGGTGGGAGAAACAGAACAAGCGAGTGAGAGAGAGGGAGTGAGTGAGCTCAACGGAGCTCTATCATGACTACTGCAGATTTCTTTGTGGGCAGAAAAAGGTGGCAATGCAGGCAGGAGCTCAGTACAAAAAGCCAGCCTGCAGCGCCGGCAGACACGGAACCAGCAAGTGACAGAGGAGGAGGAGTGAGCAAGCTCAACGGACCTGTGTTGAGACTACTGCAGATTTCTTTGTGGGCAGAAAAAGCCACCAACAGAGGCAGGAGCCCAGTACAAAAGGCCATCCTGCAGCGCCAAGAGAAACAGAATGAGCGAGTCAGAGAGGGGCAGTGACCCACCTCAACAGAGCTCTGTCAGGACAGCTGCGGATTTCTTTGTGGACAGAAAAGGGTGCCAACATAGGCAGGAGCCCAGTATAAAACAGCAGCCTGCAGTACTGGGAGAAACACAATGAACGACTGACAGAGGGCCACTGAGCGAGTTCAACGGACCAGCGTAATGCTTGTTATATTCTGTGCTGCTTATGTGATCATTCAGGTAATAGTGGCTTGGCCTAGTCCATCCTGACCTGACTTGTTACAATTAATTGCTACCTAGTGGATCCTATTCACAAAAGATTTCCACCTCAGTCACAAATTCTTGAAAGTGTTTTGTGGATAGGGCCAGCTCAGAGCAGTCAGTGTATGTTTTATTCAGGTATAATTACTGGTGACTCCCTTTAATAACTCATTTTACTAGATCAAAAAAATTCCATAATGACCTGAAATCAGGTTATTATGGCATTCTGACAAACTTTCTGATCATTGGTAACATAGGTTTTCCTATCACCACACCTGACTGGCTCTTAGTGTACACGTGGGCATTCTCCCCACTTTAAACAACATGCCACTTCCATTTCTTGCCACCCCCCCCCATGCTTGTCATTCCTCAGGCACCATCCTCAGATGTAAGTAACTTTTTTTGTCCCCACTATTTATCTGGCTAATCCTGCATTAGAACAAAAAAATATATACCTGTTTGATCTTGCCGAACTCGTGCTTTGCTCTGATCCCAGCAACTGTGATCTCGGTTGTGGCTTTAGCAAACTCCTGTTTCTGGCTCCCAGTCAACTGTAACAGTAAAAAAGAAAAAGAAAGCCAAAAAAAGTCTTTACTAGACAGGGAACGTGTGTGTGTGTGCGTGTAAGTGTGTATCTTACTCAGAACTATCATGTTGGCAGTTACTCCCTGCCACAGTAATTATAAAAAATAAAGGATAGCCAAGTATGTTGTGAAAGATTTCTTTTATGAGCTGACCCAGTGGCGCTGAGGGTTGAGGCGCTGGACGCCACACCAGCGACTCTGGTTCGGGGATGGACTCTGGGAGCTGGGGGTTGTCAGGGGAGGAAGAGGATTGAGCATCCGGAGGACAGCTCTCCTCTCCCTGGAGAGGGATCCTGGATCATTCGGTGTCCTCACGACCCCTGATGGAGATCGGGGGTATAGCAGGAACACCCACCAGAATGATGGGGGCGGGAGTGTGGCAGACGTCAGCAGGCAGTCTTGCACAGACATCATTGCATGCTGCACTCCCAGGGGGAAAAATATATACAGAAAAGTCCCTGACTCAGGGATAGGCAACGGCACCTCCACCCACTCAGCCACACTCCACCACCGGATGCCCACCTCTCCTGGGCTGTGTCCAGCCCAGCCTGAATTCAAGATAGAGCACCCGGGGCAGATAGGGTGGCCCTACCTCGGTGGCTTAGAGCTGGGGAGATAGCCGGTCTGGTGCCAGGAATCAGAGGCCTCTCAGGCATGGAGGTAGAGCTGGAAGTAATGGAGGATTCCCAAGATAGTTCTCCGGGTCGGTGCACAAATAGACTTCAAAAAATATATGTTTTTTTTTTACACCTTCAGTGTGTGAGGACTGTATAAACCTCTCGAGCTTCACTCTCGGGGTTTATGGGTCATCACACACCTAGGTGTGTAAAAAATATCCGTAGCACACACTTGCCTATCCATTATTCTCTATATCATATCTGAAATTAAAGTGAGGAATGGTAACTTTGAGAAATGTGAGGCAATCTGTATTTTCTGGTGTCAAACAAGATTGTGTGTCAATAATGACGTTACCAGCTTAACTAAACAATCGTTCTGAACAGATGCAAGTCACAGGGTAATTCATGTACTTCATTGCAATGTTTACTAAAGCAGGCCACATATTTTGTTTGGATTTCCATTATTTCAAAGTATCGACATTCCAGCTGATATTGGGCCCTGCCAGGTACAGTATATTTCAACAATGGTCTGTGCTGAGGCTGCGCTGCAAGAGGCAGATGAAGAAGATGTTACAATTACATCTTCTAAGTGACTCCAGAGACATGAAGCTGACCCAAGTGACTGTGGGACAGTGCTATGCTTGGCTGGTGGTGAAGAAGAAGATTCAGTTGCAGTGGCTGAGGAGGAAGAGGGAGAAAATGCCATAACAGTAGAGGATGGACCACCTAATGCTGTGCTGTGTCGTGAAGAAGGTTCTGAATGTGGTGCTGTTGTTGTTCTCTGTTCCATGACAGCACACACCTCGTCAATTTTTTTTTTTGTTTATCTCAAACAAGTGTCATCATCGTCACTCAATAGTTGTTTCAATTTGTATCGTGGGTCCAAGATAGTTGATTTAATGTAGTACTCAGAATGAAGCATTTTACATAGTTTGTCATCTTCAACTTTTTGGATCATACATCTCATTAGATCTTGTTGTATTCTGGAGGGCAACTTGCATGTGTCAGCAGCACCACTGGCAGCCTGTGTGATCATGGAACTGCCTTGCTTCTCTAACTTTTTGCTAATCAGATTCAATCTGAATTTTATCATTTTTATGTTGCTTGCACGCATGTGCAAGAAACATAGTGCCATCATTGGAGATTTTGGAGGTGTGTCACCTCCTCCTCCAATTCAGGCAGTGTCCTGGCAGGCGCAGCCCCTGAAAGCCAAATGCATTTTGGAGCTGTCTATGACACGCTCCAAAATGCAGTGGCATACAGTTGAAGTGGAGCTACGCTGGAGTGAGCAGCGCAGCTGCTCACGCAGCCTCTACCTGCAGGCGTGTGCACCCCTGCATGCACTGTATAGCCAATGGGGTGCCCAATCCCTGTCGGCTGAGCTGCGTCGTCTCCCCCCCCATAGTTGGAATCAGTCCTTTTGCCGATGGGGGTGCCCAATCTCCCGTCGGCTGACGCCCCCAAAGTCCTTGTGCCCGCGCTGAGCCCACCCAACACTGACAAATGGTCCTCAACGTCTTTTTTTTTTTTTGTACCTAAGACAAAACGGTCCCGCAGTGCATCTCCCGACCCCTCCCACAACCTGCACCCACCCACTGCGCACCCAGCCTCCCACACCCCCTCACCCCATACTTACTCCGGACTCCGCGCGACGATCTTCAGTGGACCGAAACACATCTGCACTCTTCAAAGCCGACCCGCGAACTGAGGAAATGCCGGTAAGCTGTATAATGGGCTAGATAGGGGTTTCAACTTTTGTGCATATCTCAGGCATTTTTGGGAATTTTGCGCAAATTTTCCAACATAGGTTTTGGGACCTTCTCATGAATGATGTCACTGTCATGGCGTTATTCGAGCCCGAAGGGTGATTTCGCGCAGTGACTGTGCAGTGACTGTGAAATCACCCTTCAGGCCCGAATACCATCATGACAGTGATATCATTCATGAGAAGGGGGCCCAAAACCCCATGTTGAAAATTTGGTGCCAAAATTCCCAAAAATGACTGTTTTACAAGCGTGCGTTGCGCAGTTGCTACGCATGCTCATAAGTTCGCGAAATTTCAATATTTTCACTTCAGATTTCAACATTGCCATTTTACCACACCTTCTTATGAGTAGTACAGCTGTCATTTTCATATCTCGCCTAAATGTGTTTCCCCCATGTAGCGTAGAATGGCACAGTTGGTGTGCAAATCAATGTACGGACAAATTAAGAAAATCACAGTGACACTGTTCATGAGCAGAGGTCTTAAAATGGCTATGTTGAAAATTTGGTGAAAAATTCCTAAAATGACTGTTCACGGTGTCGTTGCACAGTTCCCATACGCTCTTAGGTTTGCGAATTTTCAATATTTCCACTCCAGATTTTCAACATTGCCATTTTACCACACCTCCTTATGAGCAGTACAGCTGTCATTTTTCACATCCTGCCCAAAACGTGTTTCCGCCCATGTAGCGCACAATGGCGCAGTCGGTGTGCAAACTCAATGTATGGGACACATTAACAAAATCACCGTGACACTGTTCATGACCAGAGGTCTTAAAATGGCTATGTTGAAAATTTGGTGAAAAAAATCCTAAAAATGACTGTTTTACGAGCGTGCGTTGCGCAGTTCCTACGCACGCTCGTAAGTTCGCAAATTTTCAATATGTACACTCCAATGACTTCCAAATACCTAAACAGCACATAGAAACAAGCAACATTCGGCATTGACAAATGCTTGTTATTAGGGGTATCACCTGGCTTACAGTTGCTGTGTTGGCACTAACCTCCCTGGTGATTTCCTTAAATAGCTGGAGCAGGAAAATTAGAAACTCCAGCATCGCCCACTGTGGTAGAGTAATATAGACATCTGTATCACCAATTTAATTTTTTAAGATGCCTGACAGCTTTCTTTTGTTCCAGCAGCCTTTGGAACATATAAAAGGTTGAATTCCATCAAGTAGAAATGTCTTGGATCAGTCTGTACAAAGGTAAACCGTGCTCCTGCTGTATTTTTTCAAACAAGTGAGGGGCTTTGCTCGAGTGACTGAAATGAGTGCATATCCTTTTAGCAGTGCTAACAAGAGCCTTAATCTCCCTGTCATCATTGAGAAAACCATGAACTATTAAATTTAAGCAATGTGCAAACAGTGTATGTAAACAAAGCCCCCCCAAGGCCTTCCTTATGTTGGACCCATTCTCTGCAACTATAAATCCAGCTGACAGTCCCTGTGAAGTGAGCCATTTGGAGCTCTTCATTGATGTTGTATGAGGTATGTTCAGATGGAAAATAAAACATTCATAGAACAGCAAACTGTGATGATTCACTGCCCCGACTCCTACGTGAATTATCAAAACATGCCCAATGTGCCATGACAGACATGAAGGGTCCAGGTTGACAGCTTGTCCAGATATCTGTTGTACCACACCTCCTTATGAGCAGTACAGCTGTCATTTTTTCACATCCTCCCCAAAACGTGTTTCCGCCCATGTAGCGCACAATGGCGCAGTCGGTGTGCAAACTCAATGTATGGGACACATTAACAAAATCACAGTGACACTGTTCATGATATGCCAACAACACTGCACAAGACGCATCTTAATTTTTTACATATGACGTTGTAAAGATCTGGAATCCCTGTTGTCTAGAAGTATTTCCACAATGGTATACTATATCGAGGTTCAAGGCACTCAAGCAGCCACCTGAATCCTATATGTTCAGCTACGTTATATGGTAGCAAATTAACAGATATCATTTCAAAATTTTTTTGGGTGGGGGGGGTTATTGTAACAGCAACAGGGTGAGTTGAGACATATTTAGCTTTACGTTAATATGTTTCCAAGATGGTAAGCTATCTTCTTGAAGGAGGAGGAGGAGGAGGACTTTTGAACACACTGTCACTTTCAGTAACAGCTGGAGAAGTCCTTGAATGGCAGAAAATGGTGGTGAAAGTGTAATGCTGCAGGGTCAGCCATGGCATTCATCTACAGGCATTTCTGCTGAGCGTAGTGAGTTATCACTGTCACGTTCTCTTTGAGATGCACAACTGGACTTCACATTAATGTTATGACATCTGTCTAGATGCCTTTTCAGTGCTGAAGTTCCCAATGCTCCTTTCTTTTTACCCCTGCTGACTGGCCATTTACAAATAGTGCATGTTGCTATCAACTCATTGGAAGCACTAATGGATAAGTATGACCAAACAAAATATGATGGTTTTTTAGTTTTTTCCCAGGAAGGCACGACACCTCGGTCACCTTTTCAGGGTCCCCCCCTGGACTTCTCTTGGGCCTGTTCCTCTTGTGGCTTATTCCTACTGCCCCCCTCCACAACCAAAACATTTCTGCCTGTGTCTTCCTCATCTGCAATTTCCATCCCTCCAGTAAACCCTGTGCTGCCTTATCATTCTCTTCATCTTTATTATTAGTATTACACTCATCTGGTTCAACCTCAGAAAAATCAGATGAGGGACTGGCAGTAGCATAGTATATAATTGTTCCATACCCTTGGGGGCCTCTGCAGGTGATATCCACCACACCTTTAGTTTTTTTTTTACTTTTTTTTTTACTTGGGACTGATGATGATCCAAGACATTCACCTTTTTTGGATTCAAGCATTTGCTTGGAATACGAAACGAAACCTTAGACATGAAAAAGCACTTTTGGGGGGTTGATTTTGTTTTAGTTTTCAGGCTGAGAAGGGGAGATAAGGGAGCTAAACATGTGGTTCAAGGGCTGGTGCCAGGAAAATGGACACAAATTTGTAGGAAACTGGCAACAGTTTTGGGAGCGAAAGTTCTTGAAATTTGATGGACTGCATCTGACTAAAGAGGGAGTCAGTGCATTGGGGCAGAAGTTTGATGTCTTTGCAGAATATTTAAACTAACAAATGGGGAGAGGGGTGCAGCACCCCATACGTCAAATGGGAATAACACCCGTCCCCCCTCAGCTAGTGGTCAAACAGGAGTTCAGCATGTTTGTAGTTCATTTGCATCACCAGGTAAGGAAGAAGGTCCGGCTCTCTATATGACGCACAGGGGAAATGCCAGACCTCGCCCAACAACTAACACACTGAAATCTGGCCAATGGAAAATCATGTACACAAATGTTCTGCAGTCTGGGAAACAAAATCCCAGACCTGCAGACAATAATGACAGAGGCTAAACTGGACATAATAGCCATTAGCGAGACATGGTTTACCAGTAACCACACTTGGGAGACTTCAGTACCTGGCTATATACTGTTCAGAATATTCTGAGGTGCAAAAGGGGGGGGTGGAGTGGCACTTTATGTCAATGAAAATATCAAAGCTACAGAAATTTGGAATACACATAAGAAGCCAGAAGAACTGTGGGTCACCCTGGAAAGAGGAAATGGGACAGCCATACAAACTGGGGTTGTGTACAGGTCTCCAGACCAGGGGAGGACATAGACACGTTACTGTTGGAAGATATACAAAACGTGACAGCTAAAGGGGAGGTTCTGATAATGGGAGGTTTCAACATGCCAGATACAGATTGGTCAATACCAGCAGGAACATCTGCCAGAACTAGACACATGGTGGATTCCTTGCAGGGGGGGGCCTCAAACAACTGGCTCAACAGCCCACAAGAGACAAGGCTATCCTAGATCTAGTACTGACTAACAGGGAAAGGATCACAGGTCTCCAGGTAGAAGGTCACCTGGGGGCCAGTGACCATCACATGGTATGGTTCAATGTGTCCACTAGAACTAAATCATCCCATTCTAAGGCAAAAGTATGGGACTTCAAAGGAGCTGACTTTGATAAGATTGCCAACAGAGTTAAGCTAGACCTGGCAAAAAGAAATACAGGTGAGGGGGTACTGTACAGGCAAAGTGGGCAAGCATTAATATGCAATACTTGAAGCAACATCCCATTGTGTTAGAGAGAAAAGGAAGTAAAAAAGAAGAAGGAAACCACTTTGGTTCTCCAAAACTGTAGTAGAAAAGGTCAGAGCCAAAAGGCTGGCCTTCAGGAAATATAAGAGAACGCAGTGAATTGAAGATAGGGAGGCATAACAAACTTCCCTAAGGGAAGCAGGGAAGGCAGTAAGGCAGACAAAGGCCCAAACCGAGGAAACACTAGCACACACAGTAAAAGAAGGTGACAAGACTTTCTATAGTTACATTAGTGAAAGGAGAAAGTACAGAGGGGGTATTGCTAAGATCAAAGGGGATAAGGGTGTGTGTGAGGAGGAGGACCATGTAAAAGCATCTTTCCTAAATAGATACTTCTGTTCAGTATTTACTGAAGAGAAGGTAGGGCAGGGCCCACAGCTCAGCACCATGGACACGGGGGGGGGAGGTGTGCATTACTCCCTTCACAAAAGAAAGGGTCTTACAAGAGCTTGATAAGCTCGGGGTGGACAAGGCAATGGGACCTGATGGCATACATCTCAGGGTACTAAAGGAGCTAAAGGAGGAACTAGCAAAGCTATTATCAGAACTGTTTAGTGAGTCTGTGAGCACAGGAGAGGTCCCAGAAGGCTGGAGAAGGGCTCATGTGATCCTGCTCCACAAGAGTGGTAGCAGGTAGAAGGCAGGGAACTACAGACCAGTCAGTCTTACCTCAGTAGTGGGCAAGTTATGGAGGCACTCCTTAAGGAAAGGATAGTGCAACACCTGGAATCCATAGGAGCACAGGATCCAAGACAGCATGGGTTTGCAAAAGGAAGATCCTGTAAAACTAATATCATAGATTTCTTTGACTGGGTAACCAGAGTGGTGGACTAAGGGGGAGCAGTTGATGCCACCTACCTTGACTTCAGCAAAGCTTTCGATACTGTTCCACATAGAAGATTGATTAATAAGCTGGGTAGGCTTGGGGTGGGTCAGAAGTTGGTCAACTGGGTGGCAAACTGGTTGATAGGCAGAAAACAGAGAGTGGTGGTAAACGGTATACAGTCAGAAGATATGCAAGTAACAAGTGGGGTACCTCAGGGATTAGTCCTGGGCCAGTCCTCTTCAGTGTCTTCATCAGTGACATTGCAGATGGCTGGAGGGTAAGGCTTGTCTGTTTGCAGATGACACCAAGATCTGCAACATAGTAGATGATCCAGATGGGGTGGGCAGAATGAGAAGAGATCTGGATAAACTGGCAAAATGGTTGGAAGAGTGGCAACTGGGGTTTAACGCAAAGAAGTGGAAGATCACGCACATAGGGAAAAGAAACCCTGAAGCCACCTGTAGGCTGGGAGCTGAGTTGCTGGCAGTCACAAGGGAAGAAAGAGATGTGGGTATCATCATCACCAATGACCTGAAATCATCCAAGCAGACCTCTAAAGCAGTAGGTAAGGCTAGGGGGATGTTAGGTTGTATTAGTAGGAGTATCACAAGTCGTAAGAGGGAGGTAATAATCCCTCTTTACAAGACACTGGTCAGGCCACATCTGGAGTACTGCGTGCAGTACTGGAGGCCACACCTTCACAAGGACATTAACCAAATTGAGGAAGTGCAGAGAAGGGCAACCAAAATGGTGCAGGGACTGCATCAGAAACCATATGAGGAAAGATTAACGGAGCTCAATATGTATACCCTAAAGCAAAGGAGGGAGAGAGGTGGTATGATTGGAACATTCAAACACCTTAAGGGCATTAACAAGGTGAAAGAGTCTAACATGGTTCAATACAAGCAAAATAGCAGGACAAGAGAACACAGCATGAGATTAGAGGGCGGCCGATTAAGGGGTAATGTGAGGAAGTTCTTTTTCACAGAAAGGGTGGTGGGTGCATGGAACGGCCTACCTCAGGAAGTGATGGATATGAATATAGTGCAGAGCTTCAAACATTCATGGGATAGGCATAAGGGAGCAATACAGATGAGTATGAATAGATAGGCCATTGACAGAGCAAAGGCCGATGGCACATTCATAAGGTAGAAAAATAAATGGGCAGACTGGATGGGCCTTGCGGTTCTTATCTGCTGTCAACTTCTATGTTTCTATGTTGTTTTTTCCATTAGTTCTGGATTTTTCTCTCCTTCATTCAGAAGTGAGATCATGTGCATGAAAACTGGATCTTTGCTCCTGAAGACGTCATCTATTCCTGCTTGTTTCTCCCTACCTAAAGTCACAGGGCACTGCTTGTGACATCACAGTTATTGATTGATTGATTGAAATGTTTCACTATGAGATCACAGTGAAAAACAAGTTGCTCGTCTCATGGTGTGACCTGGGGAGAGGGGGTTACATAGGGTTGTGAAGGATGATCAGTTACAATAATATGTGGATAGTACAAACAATACAACATTGTAAGATTATGTAACAGTTGGGACACAAGGTATTGTACAATAAACAGTACTGGAACATTGGGAAAATTACAATACAAATCCAAAATATTACAAAAGAACATATAAATGTACAAAACAGTAATAATGTGACAGAACCATTTATAGTGCATGAGTGTACCAGGAGCAGACTCGAGGTAGTACGCAAGTGCTGTTGGAGTAAAAAGGATGGGGTAAGTTGTGCACACAGGTGACCCAGAAGGGCAGGTGGAGAAGCGAGGGGAGAGATAAGAACTGAATATGAGGAGAAGGGGGTAACCATTTCCTGATTCCCCCTTTAGGATGTTGAGAACCATGCCTGGGGTGGGGTCAGGGTAGGAAGGCAAAAACTGTGGATAGGTGTTAAGGAGGGTTAAAGCAGGAACAGCTGAGGGAGAGGTAATTGTGTAGAGCAGAGGTAAGGGAGTAGCTGGAGGAGGAGTGTCATATTTCAGGGGGTAGGGAATTCCAGATTTTAGGGAAGTGATGGGCAAAACCAGTGTGATCCATGAGTGTGGAGCAGCGAGGGACCATCAAGGTGTGTGCATCATTAGATCTGAGAGAGTGGGTGGGGAGGTGGAGCACTACAAACCAGAATTTGGAGGTTTGTTTGGCACAGTGTAAGATGCATCTGTGAGATAGTGGAAGGAAGTTCAGAGAGTGATAGAGTTCACATTGGTGGGAGTTGGAAGGGGAGTCGAGAGCAAAGCGGCAGAAGGAGTTAAAGAGAGTGTCCAACTTGGTGAGGGAAGATTTGGGAGCAGCACCATAGACTACTTCACAGTAGTCAAAGATTGGGAGTATCATCTTCTGGACAATTTCATGCCTCACAGTCAGCAGGATACAACTACGATTCCTGTACAGAGCACCAAGCTTTGGGTGCAGTTTCTTCAGGATAGCATCGATATGCACACAGAAGTTGAGCTGCTGGTCCAGCCAAACCCCCAGATATCTAAATGAGGAGGTGTCCTCCAGGATGGTCCCATCAAGGGTGTGGAAGGTGAGTAAGGCTGGGAGTCTAGAGAGTCTCTGCCTGGAGCCAGATGTCATTGAGACTGTCTTCTTGGCATTTAGAAAAAGCTGGTGAAAAGCAAACCAGAGCTGAACTTGGTTGAAGTCATGCTGTAAGCTGGTTTCCACAGCAGCAGGGTTTTTGCCGTAACTGTATAAAACAGTATTGTCATCATACATGTGGATAGATGAGGATGAGCAGGCTGTGGGAAGATTATTAAGGAAAATGGAGAAGAGTAGGGGACCAAGCACTGAGCCCTGAGGGACACCAGAGTTGATGGGGAGCGGAGGGGAGATGGAATCAAGGATTCTTGCTGATTGGGTAATGCCAGTGAGGTAGGATTTAAACCAGTTGGTGGCTGATGGAGCAAGGCCAGTTGAGGAGAGGGAATCAAGATACAATGAATGGGAAACAGTATTGAAAGCTTTCTCTAGGTCAACAAAGATAGCCGAGGTGATCAGGCCATCGTCCATCCCTGAAAGGATGGAGTCAGTAAGCCTGAGGTGGGAAGTGATTGTTTCTTCCAAAAAACAGACCGAATGGGGTGAAGATGGAAGAATTGGAGAGGAAGGGTGATAGTTGAGAGAGAACTAAATGTTCTCGAAGTTTGGCAAGGGTAGGAAGGAGGGAAATGGAGCGATAGTTGCCAGGAGTGGATGTGTCACTACCCTTGGGGAGAGGAAGGACTACAGCATGTTTCCAGGATGAGGATACTTGGACAGAAATAAAGGAGAGGTTAAGGATTAGGGAGATAGGATAAGCAATTGCAGGAGCAGACCAGTAGAGAGGTTTAGGATGAACCTCATCTGGTGAGGAGCCTTTTGAGGGGTTAAGAGATAGGTGAGCACTTAGAGCTTTGTCGGAAGAGATAGTAGAAAAGGAAAAAGGGAGAGGGGAGGCGCTGGCTGAGGCGAAGGGCTGAAGTTAGTAGGTTGCAAGGGAGAGAGGGAATTTAGAACAGACATGGAGCACGAGGTGTAGTAATTAAATTCATTGGCCACGGAGCCAGAGTGAGAAACTAGGGAGTTATTTATTTTGAGAACTGGTGGGGGAAGGGAGAGGGATGAGAGAATAGAGCATGAACTACCCTCCAGAATTTAGATGGAGAGTTAATGTTAGTCAGGAATGAGGAGTTGAAATTATCGGACTTAGCCAGTCTAGTAGCTTTAGTACATGAATTGCATAGCATGGCGACACATTGTGATGTCACCACAGAGGATAATGTTTTGAAGTACTGTATTACTGAATGTAATCAAATTGTATATCTATAATGTGTGCCAAATCTCTGTATACTATTTCATGTTCCCCTACCCCCAGGTCGCACCAGGAGACGAGCAACTTGTTGCTCAGCATGCCTTCCTGGTGAAATATTTCAATAAATAAATAATTAAAAAACTGTAGGGAGTAAGCTATAGAACCAGATGAGCTCAAAATGAACTCTAAAGGACAACAATCATATATTCATACACATTTCTTTAGTAATAGATTATGAGGAGAAATATATAAAATATAAAAGGAATGCAAGCAGAATTGTACCTAATTTTTTATGTTCTTCAAAGTTTTCTTTGAGGCATCAGTAGCTATATGAGCAACAACACTGTTTGCCAGACAGTACTGCTGTATTATTCTCCGGCACACTGACCATGCAGTCCCAGCTCTCAGCCCTCCTGCTGATGCCACCAAGAGTACTTTTGCCATTTTTCATATACTGTACTGTAGAACCAAAGCTCGTATAAACCATTCTGCACAATTAAGACTGTGCATTAGCTTACACACTGAAAATATGGTGGACTGTAACAGATAGAAAATAGACCCTTGCAACATGCTACCAAACTTTATAATGTAATTTTAACACTTTGTTGGTAACTGTACCAATATTAAATATGTTTCTATCCAGCACATGATATCAGTGGATGGCGGGATATTTTAAACAAGCATTTGTCAATGCCGAATGTTTGCTTGCTGGCATTAGCAGTGGAAGTGCAGGAGTTAGACAGATGCAGAATAGGAATGGCAGTGAAGTATTGAACTGATGCCAACCCCACCTTTACCCTGCTCAGATGGACAGGCATTGGGGTGTGCCTTTGGGTCATTGGCCATAATGGTCACGCCATTTCACCTCACCCTACCCTGCAGACACCGACAAGTGCCGAGGTATGCCTTGGGGTGTTTGGGCTTTACACTCAACGCATTCCATAATGAAATACACTGAACTTGATGCAGTATAGAAGAATGGGGTGAACTTGGGGGCTGAAGAGTCCAAGGCACACTCTGATGCCTGTCACTGACTGCAAGGTGGGGGTTGGGGTGGAATGGCATGAGCATTACTGTCTCAAACACCCAGCATTGTCCTGTGATAGGATGGTGAACCTTTCTTGGCCTGTAGCTGGGGTCACTGTTGAGATAATAAAATGACTCATATCATATTTGCATAACTTTTTTGCCACAGATTGTGACTTTTTGTCTCAAACAGGTGCATCGTTTGAAAATGGTAGCAGGGCTGTTCAGCTGCTATCAGTCAGACACAGGCACAGCATACATCTGCATCTACATCTGCTTCTTTTGAAAATGCCTTCAACTATGTTTTTTTTTAAATTAGTTTGTGCTTTGTTTGTTTGGGTGGCCCAATCCAACATGAGAACGTATAAGTGGCTGCAAAAAGCTTTAATGTAACAAAAGAAGCTCATATGCAAAAATCAAAATGGAAGCAATACTACCCCCAGTGCTTCACGTGTCAGAGTGTGACACTTCGTCTGGGTGTTCTCTGATGAAGCATCACATTCTAAGACATAAAGCACTATAGTAGTACTGCTAACATCTTAAATGTTCACAGGGGAGCTTGTCTTGTTACATTAAAACTTTTTGCAGCCACTTATTCTTTCTCTTTTTTTTTTGACTGCCTGGAGTGCATCACTCGTGTCCCTGTTGTCGCTATTTTTCAGACAGCACCTGCCAGAGTTTTCTAAGTAAACCCAAGGTCCTGTGTTGCTGGTTTTGTTTCCCTCATCCTGCATGACCACTGTTCCTTTCTATAGGTAGTAACTGCACGCACTGTATGGTTCACTTAAGCGATAACATGTTTACTTTTCTGAGTCCTGTCCATTTTGCTTTGCAGGTGAACAGGGACCAAGAGGACAGCCTGGACTTCCAGGGGAACCAGGACCGAAAGGAGCAACAGGTAAATGTTTGGTGGATAAAGCTAAAAAACACTACAGACCGAGGTGGCACTCTCAATCAATGAGTGTGCTTGAGCCCTCTACACTTCAGACAGTCTTATTCTGTGAAACATGTCTTACACGCAGCTGCACCAGAAATGGGTACATTCTGGGAATCTTTTTAAAAATGTTAATATATTATTTAATCTCAGTCATAATATATAAACACCACTGTTATGGTTATAACAGTGGTCTCACATCATTAAGGCAACAGAACCACTCATATTGGGTTTGTGGTTCGCACTCTCTAAGAAAGCAGATGAGACCACCCTTATGATCATAAGAGTGGTCTTAGCAGCAGTATTAACATACATGATTGGCTATGTGTCAGGGCTTCCAAAGTTCTGCAATAGAAGTGACTCACACATGATGGATTGCTATCCAGCCATTGGCTAATATGCCATGTGATGTCATAAATGTAATCAAATGCTATGGAGCAGTGAGCATTGGGAGTTCAGAAGAAACAAAGAGGGGAAAGCCAGGCACCATGGAAAAAACAGTATATTTGGGAAATACCCCCCCCCAGATTGGTGAATTATGTGGAAGCTCATGCATTCAGATGGAGGATGCTAGTTCTGTCATCAGTTCAGCAGCAGCACAGCCACAGAATAATAGGGTCTTGAGCTATTGAGAAGCACTGTGATGAGCTTATACAACTGTCTGGAAACAATCAGTACACCATTTCATTTGTGGTTTGCAGAGTTGGACAGACCCACCAGGATACCTAGGAATTTCCAAGTGGGCCCCCCTCTGTTGGGTACCTGGCCACCTTCTAAATTCTGGAAATCTTTGTGTTGATCATCTCTTTTCTAATTCAATGGGGTATTTTGGGCACTGCAAGCAAATGTAAGATGCAAACACAGAGCTAGTGTATCAAACTGAAGTGGAAAATTGATATCAGTGTGTCACCCTGGGCCCTCCCATATTGATTTTCCAGGTGGGCCCCTGTATCCACTTTCCAGGTGTGCCCCCTTAAACCTAGACCTACCCTGGTGGTTTGTAGGATAATAAGGCAAGTCTGAAGTCACACATAAAATTATCCATTAAGCAGTTCCATCCACATGAATAAACACTTAGTCACTGAGTGACATATCGTAGCAAATGATGTGGTAGAGAAGACATTATCAAGAGACTTAATACAAAAAAAATCAGGGATGCTTCAGCAGCATGTTGTGCTCTGCACAAGAATCCAGTCAAAGTAAAACAAGCAGCATGGCACAAGTTCACTGATTCAGTATTGTCTGTTGTTTTGGTGTATAAGGAGTTCTTCCATATGGTGTCGTTATTGACCCATAACAAAGCATTGGGAAGCGGTGCAAAAAGTTTGGTTGTTGAAGGGGTATCACAGTTTCTACACTAGCAATTTTTGTTAGCAAGTCTATTAAATCTATTTACTGTAGTGCAAACTTGTGACAATTGATTTGACATATTAACTGCTTTCACTTCCCCTTCTACTCCTGGCTTTATCTATGCTTGCGTTCCACTGCTACTCTATCAAATCACTCCTCCCCCCCATATCAGTTGTAGTCTCTTGTTTGTTCTAGCTGCCAAAATATATGTATTGCACACACCAGTCATCATGTTTCATTTATCAGTATGCAACCTGTAAGTCGCTTCCCTGTCTCATATCAATGTTTACCACCTGCGGTCACCCTGTGTGGTACCCTTGTATGTATATCCAGCCTGTTATCATGTAACGTGCATTTCATGTATATACTGTTATTACCTATCTATGTTTGTACTTTAAGTATTTATGTCACAGGACCTCCTTGTGAATGAGCTTGCTCAATGGAGTTTTCCTGCAATAAACTTGAACTTGATACTGAGTCAGTGTGTTTATGTGTGAGTGTGTGTGTGTGTGTGTGTTGCGGAGTTTGTGTCACATTTTCAAGAGACTACAAATCACATTGGCAGTTTAGTATCCCAAATATAAGGCTGCTTAGTGAAAGATAAAGGCCATTATTTTAGGATCCTAGATGAAGACAATTACTTTAGATCATGACCACAATAGAGGTTATCTGTTTTAATATTAAGGGTATGCAGGGAACCAAATATTTTTCCTGAATACTCCAAATATTGCAGTATTTATCTTTGGATCCAGATTCCCCTTGTCTAAGGATTTACATTATATGTGGGAAAAACTATTTGGTGGGGTGGAACTCAGAAAATTATGCAACTTCTATCCCAAGAGCTGGAAAAGGGTTAAAAGGCCCCAGCCTCACACAGTGTTTTGTCATCCAGTCAATCCCCATCCCAGCATACCTTCATGACCCCCTTCCCTACCGTAAGTAACAACAAGCATTTGTCAATGCCGAATGTTTGCTTGCTGGCATTAGCAGTGGAAGTGTAGGAGTTAGACAGATGCAGTGTAGGAATGGCAGTGAAGTGTTGAACTGACACCAACTCCACTCTCACTCTGCAGAGATGGACAGGCATTGGGGTGTGCCTTTGGGTCATCAACCATGACGGTCACGGCATTTCACCTCACCCTACCCTTCAGACACTGACAAGCATTGAAGTGTGCCTTGGGGTGTTTCACCTTTACATTCACCTCATTCCATAAGGAAATACGCTGAAATGGGTGCAGTTTAGGAGAATGGGGTGAACTCTGGGGGCAAAGGGTCCAAGGCACACCTCAATGCCTGTCACTGGCTGCAGGGTGGGGGTCGGGGGGAGAAATGGCATGAGCATTACTGTTGACAATCCCAAGCCACACACCTGATGCCTGTCAGTCCCTACAAGGTAGGGCGTTAAGGTCAAAAACCTTAACGCCCTGGGAGTTTCTTGGTATTTTTACTCCAAGTTTTCCACATGGTTTTTTTGTGAACCCACTGCATGAGCAGTGACACTATCAGTTAGTTATGTGAAAGGTTATTTTGCAGAGCGACTGAGCCATTTGGCACCACAGGTGCAAAAACACATTTCAAACAGGATGTGAAAAGTGGCAGGTGTACTGTTCATGAGGAGGTGTAAAAAATGGCATTGTTGAAAATCTGGAGTGAAAATATAAAAAAAACTGGTGAAGTCACGAGTGTGCGTATCAACTGCGCAACGTACATCCGTAATGTAAGTAGTTTGGGGATTTTTTACAGCAGATTTTCAACATAGGCATTTTTGCACCTCCGCTCATGAACAGTGTGACTGTGATTTTCGTAATTTATCCTGAACACTAAATTCTCACCGTGACCACGCTATACTGCGCCGGAAGTACGAAAACACATTTTGGCCAGGGTGTGAAAAATGACAGCTGTACTGTTCATAAGGAGGTGTGGAAAAATGTCAGTGTTGAAAATCTGGACTGAAAATATTACAAATTCGTGAACATATGAGGGTGCGTAGAAATTGCACAATGCATGCTCATGACAGAGTCATTTTATGGACTTTTGTTACCAAATTTTCAACATAGCCATTTTACCACCTCTGCTCATGACCAGTGTCACTGTGATTTTCCCGAACATTGATTTTGCACACTGACCATGCTAATGTGCGCTACATGTGCAAAAACATATTTTGGGCATGTTATGAAAAATGACAGCTATACTGTTCATAAGGAGGTGTGGTAAAATGGCAATGTTGAAATCTTGACTGAAAATATTAAAAATTCTCAAAGTTACGAGCGTGCGTAGGAAATGCGCAAAGCACCCTCAAAAAACAGTCATTTTTGGGAATTGTTTCACCAAATTTTCAACATAGGGTTTTTGGGGGCCTACCTCATGAACTGTGACACTGTTGTTTTGTTACTTGGTCCCAAAAGGTGGTTCCGCAAGACATGCAAATCACCTTTGGGACCGAATAACAAAATGACAGTGACTTAATCTATAAGGTGGGTCCCAAGAACCCCATGTTGAAAATTTGGTGAACAAACCCAAAATGGCTGAGATATGCATCAAAGTTGAAAAAAAGCATTTATTGCATTATACAGCTTACGGCATTTCTTCAGTTCGGTGCGGCTTTGAAGAGTGCAGAGCGTGTTCCTGGTCCACTGAAGATCATCGCGCTGGCCTTCAGATGTAAGTATGGGGTGTAGGGAGGTGGGTGCACAGAGGGTGGGTGCGGTTTGGGGGAGAGACAGTCAACGAGGGACCGTTCTTTTTTTAACAGGTATTTCTGTTTGTTTAGACTACGTGGGACTTTTGCCACATTGGGGTGGGCTCCCAGCATGGCAACTGGAAGATTTGTTGGAGGGGGGAGCCAGTGAAGTCGACGGGATTGGGCACCCCATCGGTCATATGGACTTCTGCCCAGCATGGCATTTGGAACTCTGATTTGGGGGGAGTCAAACTGTACAGTGGAGCCAACGGGGGATTGGGCACCCCCAGTCAGCCATATAGACTTTTGCCATGCTGGAGGGGCTCCCAGCATGGCACCAGAGGTCTGTTGGGGGGGGCAGTGAAGCTGACAGGGGATTGGGCACCCCCGTCAGCCATACAGTGTGCATGCACCCGCAAACAAGTTCTTTTTCAACTCTGTATGCCTTCCTAATTAAAAAAAAATCAATAAAAATTAATCATGACATATGCTGCCAAAATACATGAACCAATGGCAGGGGCACACAGGTAGAAGTTCAAGGCTGCCTTGTAGCCTACACGCAGCAGCTCTCACATCAGATGGAATTCTGTTTGTTTCTCACTCCTTCCAATACTTTTACTTTGGTGGTGGATTTTAATTAACTTAAACGGAGCTGTCTATGACAGCCATATGGATGCAGTGCAGAGTGTAGGCACTTTGCATACTGCTGACGGCAGTATGTAAATTACCTGCCGACGGTAGTATGCAAATTGCCTACATGTTACCACCGCTGATTGAAGCAGTTTTTTGCCTTCAACTGTATGCCACTGCATCTGAACGGCTGTCATAGACAGCGCCGACATTCATTGGTGTGGTGCAGCTGTGCCTGCAAAAGGAGCAGGGCATTGGAAGTGGGGAGGCACATGTACAAAACTCATGGTGGGACATATGTTTCTTGCACATGCATGCAAGCAAACATAAAAATTGCTGATAATGTTGATGTTCCTATTTTCTGCTAACTTAAAAATACTCAGAAATGTTAAAAAGCAAAAAATGTCATGGGTGGGGGTGGGGGGTGGCAATCCATATAAAACTACTGACAACCTTAAAGTTCAAACACCACCTTAAAACGTCACTGACTTGGAACATATCTACCTACTGTGCTGTATACTCAGATAGCACAATCTGTCCAGATTTAAACTGGTAATTTTTTTTGTGAAAGAAATTATTGAAAGGGGATGATACAATAAGTCTGTTGAAAGTAGTGACCATCAATAAACAAGCATTTGTCAATGCCGAATGTTTGCTTGCTGGTATTAGCATTGGAAATGCAGGAGTTAGAGAGTGCAGAATAACTCTGCTAATGAACAGTGTCACTGTGATTTTCATAATGTGTCCCAAGCAGTGGATTGAAGTTCACACCAACCCTACCTCCATCCCATAGAGATGGACAGGTATTGGGGTAAGTGTTTGGGTCGTCACCCATGAGGGTCATGCAATGTCACCTCACCCTATTCTGCAGACACTGACATGGGTTGAGGTGTGCTTTAGGGTTTTTGGCTTTACAGTCACCCCATTCCATAAGGACATACGCTGAAATGGGTACAGCATAAGAGAATGAGGTGAAGTCTGGGGCTTAAGAGTCCAAGGAGCACCTTGATGCCTGTCAGTGGCTGGGGGGTGGGGGTGGGATGGCATGAGCAGTACAGTAGGCAATCCAAAGGCACATCCCGATAGCTGTCCATCTGTACAGGGTAGGACGTTATGGGCATTTGTTGGTATTTACAGAACAAATTGATCACATGACCTTTTGTGACCCCACCTCATGAAAACATTTGGGACCTCTCTTCATGAAGAGTGGCAGTGTGATTTTGTCACTGTGTCCCAAACATTGAGTTCCAAGAGTGGCAGTGCCATTCTGCACCACATGTATGAAAACACAGATCGGGCAGGATGTGAAAAATGACAGCTGTGCCATCCATAGGGAGATGTGAAGAGATGGCAATGCTGAAAGAGTGTAGTTGGAATATACCAAGCATACATGGAAACTGCACAATGCACACTCCCTGTGCTTATGAACAGTGTCACTGTGATTTTCTCAATGTGTCCTGAACACTGATTTTCTACATCAACCACGGTATTGTGCACCGGAAGTGCAAAAACACATTTCAGCCAGCATGTGAAAAATGACAGCTGTACTGTTCATAAGGAGGTGTGGAAAAATAACAGTGTTGAAAATGTGGAGTGAAAATATTACAAACGTGCGAGGTTATGAGCCTGTGTGGAAACTGAGTAACGCACGCTTGTAACACAGTCATTTTATGGACTTTTGTCACCAAATTTTCAACATAGGCATTTTAGGACCTGTGCTAATGAACAGTGTCACTGAGATTTTTGTAATGTGTCAAAGTGTGGAAACACATTTCAGCCAGGATGTGAAAAATGGCAGCTGTACTGTTCATAAGGAGGTGCGGAAAAATGGCAATGTTGAAAATCTGGAGTGCACATATTGCAAATGTGCCAAGTTACGAGCCTGTGTGGAAACTGAGTAATGCACGCTCATAACACAGTCATTTTATGGACTTTTGTCACCATATTTTGAACATAGGCATTTTAGGACCTCTGCTAATGAACAGTGTCACTGTGATTTTTCATAATGTGTCCCAAACAGTGCTGTCCCACAACAACCACGCTATTGTGCACCGGCAGTGCGAAAACACATTTTGGCCAGGATGAGAGAGGAAGTGGCGGGGCTAAGGTGGAGGTTAAATGGGGGGAAGCTGGGGAAAGGGGTTAGAGAGACAGGGACGGTATAAGCCAAGGAAGGAGTGGGATGGGCTGAGTGGATTCACTGGATGATTAGATACACTGTTCCGGAAGTCAAGGGCTTGGGAGGGAGAGGATGGAAGGGGATCCAGACGGGATAGACCAAAGGTGGTAACAGACAATAGCAAGTCCAGATTTGGGACAGGGACACCCGACACGGGAGGAAAGGGGTCAGTGGGAACTAACAGCAGGAAGTCTAGAGGCACAGAAATTATGCTTGTAGCTAGAGAAAAGGGGTCAGCCAGGGATCAGGAGGAGTGGAAGACAGTAGGCTCAGAAAAAGGCAGATGGATGCCCAGTATGAAGGACAATGCAGGCATAGGTGAAATGGACCAGAGGGTGGAAGTAACAAATAGTTTTGCCTTCCTAGGTATTCTAGTCAAGGACATTGGATAGGAAAGGGTCTGGCAGGGGCCATCAGAGAAGGGGGGTGCAGAGCAGCTGGGGGACGTGGGGGAAAGATCTCAAGTGCAGTGGAAGAGGGGAGGAGGGGGCAGGCACATCGCATACAGGAGAAGGGGTGGAGGAGGGGACTGGCTCTTTAGGGACACACCAAATGGTGGCACTAGGGGAACTGTGGCATAAGAAAAGGGGAAGGAAGGAAGCACTGGAAGAGATGGAGTTGAGCTACTTGGAGGCTGAAAATGAACTGGAGGAAACCCTGCAGGATAGGAGCTGCAGTAGGAGGCTGGGACATGCACTGGGCAGGTTGCAGGAGAGGGGAAATATGCAGACAGGGCAGGTGGTAAGGAGAAAGACTTCCCCAAGTGGGGTTCGGTGCTCAAAACCTTCTGCAAAGATGGTCAGGACAAGAACAGTTGGAGGGGAGATTAAGCACAGTTGGCACAATCTCACAGTGTTGCAGATGAGGGAAGGCCAGGAGCAGTTGGGGGGGGTCAGGTGAAATTGAATCATGCTCAAGCAGTGATGCAGGAGGGGTCTGCAGGGATGAAGGAAACCAGGCAGAAGTACAAGGGATGAAGAGGTACTGGAGGGGGCAGTCTGATGAAAGGCTAAAGGAACAGGGTGAAGAGGTACAGATGCTGGTGTGGGTAAAAATCGGGATAGGCTAGGTGATGGGGAACAAAAGATGAGCTGGGGCAGAAACCAATTCGGATGGAACATGAGAAGGAGTCCAAAGGGAGCCAAACCATGCATACATAAAGCTAGAGGCCTAAAAGGACACCCAGGAAGCAGGGGGCAGTAGAGTGGCACTCTTGGGGGACTCAATAATTAAGGGTCTAAAATGGGGAAGGAAGGGAACAAAAACAATGCCGTATGGGTACAGTGCATGCCAGGGATGATGGTGCTGGAGGTGAGGCATCATATTCCTTCCTGGGGTAAGCAGCAGGATGAAAGAACACATGTGGTGTTTCACCCAGGCACAAATGACTTGGAAGGGAACAGTCTGATGGAAATACAGGCAAGGTTCGAGGAACTTGCTAGGTTCTGTAGGAGCAACACTTTTTTTCCTTCCATTTCCTTCTCTGAGGTGTTGCCAGTTCCAAGAGCAAGCACACCCAGAAAGGAGAAGATAAGGGCATTCAACAATTGCTCATACAGTTGGTAGTCCAGATGGGGTTCGGCTGGATAGGTGACTGGGGCTCTCACATTGGAGGAGGAGGCTGTATGCCCAAGACAGGCTGCACTTGAGCTCTTCAGGGCAGCTGCGCTAAAGAGTAAACTGGGGACTTCATGGCAAGGAAGTTCAATTTAAACTAAATAAGGGGAGGCTAAGGACAGGGCCAGTTTACGTGAGCTATTAGCCTCCCCCAAGTCAAAATACTCATCAAGGGGACACTTAGCAGCAGGGAAGGACGGGATGGGGCTACATGTTGGAGGCCGTTGGTTGGAAATGCCAGGAGCCTGGGAACAAAATTGGAGAACTGGAGGCCACCATGATGGAGGAGAACCTAGACATTGTAGCAGTGAGTGAGACTTGGTGGAATGAGCACTACACCTGGGAGACAGTGATCCCCCTGCATCGGTTCTTAGGAAAGATCAGAGGGAAGGGGAGGTGGCATATATATCAGGAAAGGATTGGAGCCATGGAAGGGCAGGATGAGGAGGGGAAACAGAGATAATGTAGTCACCCTAGATAGGGGACAGGGAGAAAATCATGTGGTTGGGGTAGTCTTAGGCCTCTCCGCACAGGGGAGGAGGGGGATAGACACTTTGTAGAATCAGTAGCAGAATGGCACGGAAAGGGAAATTGTGCTGGTGTAGACTTAAACCTTCCGACATCAACTGGGAGGCCCAGACAGCAATCTCCAAGGAGCAGGGGCATCTTAGAGGCTCTTCAGGGCATATTCCTGCACAAAGGGTCAGTGAGCCCACTAGGGGTGTAAACCTGTTGGATGTGGTCCTCACAAATGGGGACAGTGTGGAGGAGGTGGAAGTGGGGGGAATAGCTTGGCACCAGTGACCACAGGGCTGTCAGGTTCAGGGTGAGAGCGGGCAGGGAGAGGGTTAGGACAAGAACCAAGGTAATGGACTTCAGGAAGGCTTGGGTTAGGACAAGAACCAAGGTAATGGACTTCAGAAAGGCTGACTTTCATGGAATGAGGAAGGTAGTTGGGGAAGAAATGTTGAGGATAGGGGATGTGCAGGGGGTGGAGGAATTATGGGCAGCCATCAAGAGAGGGGTATTTAAAGCCATGGACTCATGTATAAGAAGGGTAAGAAACAATAGAAGACAGAAAAGACCTCCATGGTTCACTAGAGAGGTGGAGTTAGGGGGTCAAGGAGAAGACTAGAGCATTCAAGAGGTACAGGAGGACACAAAAGGTTGAGGACAGGGAAAAGAGAATGGAGGCTGGGCAAAAGATAAGGAGGGCTAAGTAGGCCACTGAAGAGAGGATAGCAAAGCAGGCAAGGGGGGGGACAAAACCTTCTTTAGATACATTGGAGAAAGGAGGAAGGCACAGCATGGGATTGGAAGGATAAGGGGGGAAGTGGAACAGTACTGGAAGAGGACTTTGAAAAAGCAGAGGCATTAAACAGCTATTTCGCCTCAGTCTTCACAGAGGAAAGAGAGGGTAGGGGACCAGGATGCGGTGGGGAAAGTGACAGCCACTGGAGGTGGCTGTGGCAGAATTCACTGCTGAAGGAGTAAGGGAAGAGCTGGGTAGACTTAGGGTAGACAAGGCAATGGGGCCTGATGGAATACACCCAAGGGTTCTCAAGAAGGTGAAGGATGAACTGGCACCACATCTAGTGAGGCTGTTTAACTTGTCCTTGGTCACAGGGGTGGTGCCAATGGACTGGAAGAGGGCAGAGGTGGTCATGCTACATAAGGGGGGGCGGAAGGACGAGGTCAAAAACTACCGTCCTATTAGTCTTACCTCGGTGGTGGTGAAGGTAATGGAAACACTACTTAAGATCAGCTTGATAGAATACTTGGAGATGAATGTCATGCAGGATGACAGGCAGCATCGCTTCACCAAGGGAAGGTCCTGTCAGACTAAACTAATAGAGTTTTTCAATGGGGTGACACAGATAGTGGACCAGGGAGGAGCAGTGGACATGGCCTATCTGGATTTCAATAAGGCCTTCAACACCGTCCCGCATGGTGAAATGGTGCATAAGCTGGACAGACTAGGGGTGGACAACAGGATCACCAGGTGGGTGGAAAACTGGTTGAAGGGAAGGAGTCAGACGGTGGTGGTAAATGGGACACATTCCAGGGAACAGGCAGTGACCAGTGGGGTGCCACAGGGGTCAGTGCTAGGACCAATACTCTTTAACATCTATGTTAGTGACCTAGCGGAGGTCTGGAGGGACGGGTGTGCCTGTTCGCAGATGATACAAAGGTCTGCAGTAGGGTGGTTTCACCTAGTGGGCTGCAAGCCATGAGGCGGTACCTAGAGAGGCTGGAGAGGTGGTCTGACACCTGGAAATTGAAGTTTAATACACAAAAGTGCTTGATGATGCACCTGGGAGGAGGAAGAATAGGAGGGAAATGTACTCCCTTGGGGGGTTGGTGATTAAGGAGAAGGAAACAGAAAGGGACCTGGGGATTACGGTATCACGTGACCTCAAGGTGGGCAGCCAGTGTAGCAGGGCAGTGGGAAAGGCAAATGGAATGTTGGTCTGCATTGCGAGGGGTTTTAATAACAGGAAGAGGGAGGTGCTATTGCCATTATACAGAACCATGGTTAGACCACATCTGGAGTATGGGGTGCAGTTCTGGAGGCCTCACCTATGAAGAGATGTTGAGCTGATGGAGAGGGTGCAGAGAAGGGCAACCAAAATGGTATGAGGGATGCAGGATGTACCCTATGAGAGAAGATTGAGAGGGCTGAATCTGTACCCCCTGGAGACTAGGAGAGAGGGGGGGCATGACTGAGACCTTTAAGTATCTGAAGGGAATAAATAAGGTAGAGGGTAATAGCTTATTCAAATTGAAGAAGGGAGGAACACTAGGGACATAGTCTCAAACTGGAAGGTGGGCAATACAGAGGTAATGTCAGGGGGCAGTTTTTCACAGAGAGGGTGGTGGAGGCCTGGAACAAGCTGCCGGAGGAGGTAGTGGCAGCTGAAATGGTGAAGGGGTTCAAGAGGGCTTGGGATAGATTTAAGGGGTTGGGAAAAGAGGGTGGAAGCATAACAGAAGGAGGGAGGTAGGGTGTTGGGCAGACTAGATGGGCCGTGGTGCCTTTCTCTGCCATCACATTTCTGTGTATCTGTGTATGGGTTGATGTACAGTTGCACGCTCTTCAATATATATGGAATGAATCTCCTGTTCTAGTCTACTTTTCATACATAACAAAGTTATTTGTTTCTGTTGCAACACATATTGGCACATTGTTTGCCATATTACCCATTTACATATAGTCATAATTACTCTAAGTGTACCTTTATGGTAATTCCTCCATTCCCTCCCTTCATATTGCCCATAGATTAATATGTCATATGTCATATTTTGAAGTTGAGGAATACCCCATGTACTAGCTAGCAGTGGCCAAAAACCCTCCATGTATGGACCTTCAAAAAATAAATGTGACATGGTTTCAATTGTTATCCCACATCCCTCCCTTAAACATGATCTATCTTGAAGACTTTTATGGAAATGATTACCTCTTACATTCAGTCTAGAATAGCACCCTAGCCAAAGGGATTCCCATACCTTTCGCTTAATTCTGGCCTCTATTAATTGTGTGTTTACATCAGAGAGCTTGATGTTATCTGGTACTGAGACACATGGGGCCCCAAAACACTCCATTTGTAAATTCTTTTGATAAAATGTTTTCCTTGTAATATGTAAAACATCTGTAGTACTTATATGCCAACCTTTCAATTTCCTACATATTTCCATTAAATATTTGGACATACTCTCAGGTATTGCCTGAAATCTCCCCCATTGTTGATTCTCCCATCTATGCCAAAAGTAGGAACACCTCTCTTGAAGCAGACTTGCCCATTCCAGTTGTTTCCCAGTCAATATTGGCAAAACGTTTATATATACAAACATTGAAAAAAATAATATTACAGGATTCATCATATTTAGCCCTTCCTGTTTGATTGGCCAGTATGTACTGTTTCGTTTTATGGGGTTCAGACAACTCCCCCAAATCAATTGAAAGGCCACACATTTTGACCTTTAATGTTACCAGTAAGGGAAGATTTTGGCTAACTAATAAAAAAAGAAGAACAATAAATGTTTTGCACATGTATACCCGCTTTTTTTTTTTTTGTCATAGGATATCCTTTCCATCTACTTACTTTCTTCTCCGCCTGGGCTATGGCTGCTTCCCAATTGTTTTCCATATCCTCGGTCCCAAACAATATGCCTAGAATCTTTAATGGTGGATCCACAATTTGTACTCCTCCTAACTCCTGTGTATTCTCCCTAGGTACATGAATTCTCAACATCTTACTTTTTTGTTTGTTAACTTTAGACCCTGAGATCTTGGAAAAGGAATCAACCAGCTCCATGACCCTTTCCTCTGAGGCTCTATCAGTCACTAAAATGTTAATGTCATCTGCATAGGCCAAGGCAACCAGAAAGCTGAAATGGCTAGGCCCTGAAATAGGAGATATTCTGCCTTTCCCATTCAAACTTCAAAGTAAAGGATCTAAGGAGAAAACATACAACAAGGGGCTCAAAGGGCACCCCTGTCATACCCCTCTACACAATTTAACATGTTTCCCCATTCTGCCATTAACCAAAGGGCTTGAAGAAGCCCATTTATAGATCATGCTGATCCACTGTAGAAATGTATCTGGAATTCCATAATGTGACAGTAGATTTCACTGGCACTCGTGTCAAACCTGGAACTTTCCCCAGTTGCTGCACTGACAAAATTGTATACTTGCTCAAATATACACAACCTTCTGGAGGTAAAAAATATATATTTTTTATAGTAATTGCAAGAGCCCTAAAACAACAATGATGTGGGGCTAGTGCCCCTGAAGACTACAAAACTGGAGACCATCTTAGCTACCTCTGACCCTTATCAGCATGGCAACAGAGTGAGAGGGTGGCTGATAAATCAGTCCACAAGGTTTTATGATAATTGAAGAAACAAAACTCTGTTTTCAAGATTTGAAAATTCTTGGCTTAAACCCACAACTGCTAACCTTAAATTCTGGATCTGACAGGGATTCTACTGTCACTCTTTTGGTATGTGTATATAATAATAATTATAGATGGTGTTATATGTGGCAAATAAAATAAAGCAAAATAAAAATGTACTTACTTGTTTGAAATTTTGTGATAGGGAAAGGCACACTGAACCAGGGCTTAATTATACACGTGATTGGGGATGGTACAAGGGAGAGGAAAACAGTCAACAAAATGTGTCCTGCATTACTAGTTGTGAATATACATGTGTTTCAGTTGATTGCATATTGTATGTCTTCTGATTTTGCACAACTTCTGTTTTGCTGCAATGTTTGGTATGGTGGGATTATCCCTCTAGACCCACTCCACTGGGATACATCTATAACTGGGACCATGATCAACTGGTGAGGGTTGCCACTAGACACCAGGGAAAGAAAAAATATTCAGGGAAATAGACATCAGAGATTGGGGGGTGCCACTAGACAGCAGGGATATGAAGGGGTACAGGTATTGGATGGTGTGTGTTGCAACTAGGCACCAGAGAAAAACTTTACAGTACCAGAGATGGCAATTGGAAACATGGGCATGGATACTTGAATCACGAAAAAGGATCCTTTCCTGTGACTAATGATAAGAAAAAGGATTCTGTTTCATGACACATGATATGGAAAAGGATTCTTTTTCATATCACACTGTTATAAAAAAAAGTATTCATAGTAGTAAAAAAACACATTTCTAAAGCATGTCTGCAACTGTGAAGTGCAGATTACTCCTAAGGAGGTCCAGATCACCCAGATAGATGTGTTGATGTCTCTGAATGATTCCAATTTTATAGCCTTTGAATCATTTTTTATTTAAATGGACACAAGATGGTGGCAAATGAAAAAAGGAATATTCTAACATGACAGGATTTGTTTTTCATTTCATGCAACTATCCTGGAGTGCTTACTGAGCATGTGCAGAAACAATGTTTTTCAAATTTTAAAAATGCAATAACTTTCTAATGGCTCATTATGTTTTCACCAGACTAGCAAAGGCACATCTGTGGGCTACTCCCTTTCTGCCCTGAAAATTTCAGAACACAGTTCCAAACCATCTGGGCTGTAGGCAAGTTAAAAAACAGTTCCAGCAAAGTCGATGAGTAAAAAGTGCATTTTTCTCCTCTTGAGAACTCAGAAAACACATACCTCATGGAATATAACTTGTCACATCCAGAGATCTACCCTGGGTGACAGAGCATGACTATGGGTCACTCTTCTATTTTTTTGTTGCTCCCATTCAGTTGTTTGGGAGGGGCATAACATATGTGTGTCCCTTTGCTGGCTCCACTTTAATATCTTCCTCCCCTGCCTCATTCCCAGACAATAAACATTGGGATGGTTGGGAATCTTCTGTTTCAACCAGGTTGTCCCCTTCTGAATTTGCAATGGCTTCTAAGTCTCTCATAGCTGGAGCAGATGAATGAGAGTGTTCCCTTTCCGTGGGTGTATTCTGTGGGGATATCATATGTTGAGGGGTAATTGAGGAAGTGTATGTTGGATTCTGTTGTTTTATCCCTGGAGTTCTTTAAGGGTCTTGCTGATTCAGAGGGCTAGGATTGTCATTTTCAGATCCATCATCTGTGGCATTATGTGCAGCCCAGGGGCAAACTTTGAAATTATGACTCATTTCTTTGTACAATTTATTGACCACTGGGGTAGGGTAGCTGATTGCAACATGGCCAATCTCTCTCCACACAGAGAACACTTCATTCTATCACATGTGCTGCTAAGGCATGTATAAGCACCACAGTGGAAACATGACTTTGGTTGCCTGGAGTAAAAAATAAAACCTTGGTCCCTCCCCAAGTAAAAATAACTAGGCAAATGTTGGATCATTCCCCTCTTTTGTGGTAGGCGGACCTGGATACACCATCCCCCTGTCCAAATGTCTTCTGAGTCAATAATAGGGTCAGGTATACCAAGCACCGTGCATTTGGCATGTAACCAGAACAATATGTCAGATATAGCAACCCCTTCATTTTTAAACAGCACTGTTATTGTGCGATATGCAGGTTTCATGAGTGGGATAATAAAAAAACGACTCCATTCAGGGGTTTTCCCTCACTGTTTGGTATCTTTGCCAGAAGATTTCATGGCTACCTGCTGTTTTAAAACTTACATCAAAGTTGGGGTCCCCCAGAGGTATGAATTAGAATGTAAATTTCTTAAGCAAATAACCCCAAACTTTCTTTGATAAGTGTGCAGCCAACATAAATACAGTCAGGATATATGTCCAGTCCTCCTTTGTACTTAATACAGACAACATTCTGTCTTAGTAAGTTCTGGAGGTGCATGAAAGAGGCCTACATATGTTTTATTTGTGGAAGAACGGCCGCTAGTATCTGTTGATGGAGACTCATTATTAACAAAATGTTGTGCCCCCGAAGTAGATGGCCGAGGCTCTGGAATTGGGTTGCTGATATTGGGAGGTACAGGGGCCCTACTTGCACCCGTTGTCCCTTCAGGGAGGTCATTTTGCTCATGTCTTCTAGTGACCTTTGGGGAAGATAAAAGTTTCCTCTGTGGTTTAGGAAAAAGTACAGGGGAATTTATAAGGTCTAATGATGGAGGTAATTTGAATGGGTCCCGATCATCTATACAGGGCCTTTCAGGAGACACCCATGGTTGTCCTTTTGAATGCTTCACTCATCTTGCTAATTTTAGAGCTTCTGCCACAGTTACCCCTGTAATCAGTACATTTTCATCATAATTGGGTCAGTTTGAGGCTAGTGTCACTACATTTCCCCCATCCATAGCAGTAGTGTCACCTAGTATTACACCGTCTACATTTTGCTTCTCATGTTTTTCAAGGTCTGCCATACCAACATGCCCTTTTTCAAACCCTTCTGGGCCCATCACATTTTTCCTTCCACATTTTCCTCAGCACAAGTAAATAAGATGTTACTTTCCTGATTCGAGTGCAGCGCATCCTCCTGCATCGCATCCTTATTCAGACTGGACTGCTCCGCGATCGTGACCATCTCACTCACAGTTGCATTTTTCTTCTCAGTCAGAAACAAAACAGCAGCAGAAGGAACTTCCTGGCTGCCTCCATCTCCATCACCTCATCCATATCATGTAAGTTACCTGCTGTCCCTTCTTGCTCATGGCATTCTTCTTCTTCTGCCAATAAGGGCCTCAGATACTCCTGGATGAAGAGCTTTTTTCAGTCTGCCAGGATTCCATTGATTCACACTGCATGGGAAATGCAGTTACTGTATCTCAATGTCCTGCTATATTATCCCTTGCTGGCTGAGCAATCTGCAGTATTTCCACAGGAGTCTTTTTCCCAGTAGTTGTTACCTCTAGTTTTGTTAAAGTAGAGGAGAAGGCCATCTGCTGTACTTCTTCAGCACACACTTGTCCAGTAAAAACATTACTATCACCTGTCTGTACTGATCTGCTACCTGTATGTAATTGTTACATCTGGGTCACCCCTGTAAAAGGGACCTCCGGGGCCCAGTGGGCCTACCCAGTCATCAAAATTCAATAAATAAATAAAGGCTCCGCCATCTTGGCAAAAGGACCAGGATGTTAAAGGTTCCCCTACAGGTGAGTAGGGGAATTTCCCCAGTGTCTTAGTCAAATTTCCTGCACTCACTAAAAGTACCACCGACAGCTTACTCTGGTTCAATTTCAGTTGGTTACCATGTCCCCCCAGCCTTCCGGTCACCCTGAAAAAGGGACTTTTAGTCACAGTAGACCAATCCGGTCAACAAAATTCAATATCAAGCTCAGTGAGAAACTTGTCAAAAAATGGGGATGGGGAGAGGGAGCTAGTTGGAGATTAGGTGAGCCTTCAACCCTTCAGAATGCACACACCACAAGGGGATTGGCAGGAGATGGGGGAGCAGTGAGGAATAAAATGGGGAACAGAATGCTGGCACAGATGAGGTGGGTGTGGCTAACTTGAGGAAAGGGTGGGGAGGATTGGGAACAAAAAGAGGAAGGGAAAAGGCAGTATGAAATTGTGAAAGTGAAAAAGAAAAGTAGTGTGAAGAAGAAGGGAGGAGGCAAGCGTTACCCCCAGAAGTGGAACACTGAGAGTATGAACACTACTTACTGTAAACCCAGCTAGTGCTGGAGGCTATCAATATGCCTAGGAAGGGGAAGAAAATGGTAGAGTAGTGGAAATAGAACAGAAGAGAGGGTAGGGAGGGGTAATGAAGGAGAGGTGGGTCAGTTGCAATTGCAGAATGAGGAAAAATAGTGTCAAAGAAGATAGGACAATGAACAAGCACTCAGAAAAGAATGGATATCTAAGGGGAGGGAGTTCCAAATGTTTGGAAAGTGATAGGTGAAGACAGCTCTCCCTGAAGTAGAAGTACATGCAGGGAGAGAAAAGGTCCTATAGGGAGAGTTGCAAAGGGAGTAGTTAGGTGTAAATATAGAAACATAGAATTTGACGGCAGATAAGGACCGCTTGGCCCACCCAGTCTGCCCATTTCCCTACCTGATGGATAAGCTGTAGATCCTAGTTAACCAGCAGCCTACTTCTTCCTACCCCCACCCCTTAGAATTGCCTTATGACTGTCCCATGCATGCATGAATTCCACCACTGTTTTTGACTCCACAACCTCCTCTGGAAGGCTGTTCCATACATCCACAACCCTCTCTGTGAAAAAATACTTCCTTAAATTACCTCTGAGCCGCCCCTTCTATCTTCAAATTGTGCCCCCTTGTTCTTGCACACCTCTTTTTTTGAAAGATGCTACCCTCTTGGACTTTGTTGATTCCCTTGAGGTACTTGAAAGTTTCTATCATGTCCCCCCTCTCCCTCCTTTCCTCGAGGCTATATATATTAAGCTTCTTAAGTCTCTCTTCATATGTCTTCCAGTGCAGACCCTGCACCATTTTAGTTGCCCTCCTCTGGACAGCTTCCATCCTGTCTATGTCTTTGCGGAGATTGGGTCTCCAGAACTGCATGCAGTACTCCAGATGTGGTCTCACCAGCTGTCTGTACAGAGGCATAATGACTTCTTGTTTTCTACTGGTGATGCCTCTCCCTATGCATCCCAGTATCCCCCCAGCCCTCCTTGCTGCACAAGGTGTATTGAGGGAATGTGTTGATGTACAAAATCATTAACAAGGAGGATCTAATGGAAGAATAAAATTTAAAATCTTGGAATGGAACAAAAAGTAAGGGGACATGAAGAACAAATTCGGCCCAACAATTTTAAAACAAACAAGCATACGAATTATTACACACAAAGGACATTAGATATTTGGAATAATCTGCCTTCTGAAGTGATAAATATCAGTCTGATTGTTATGGCTGCCTGGGACAAGCTCCACAGATGTTATGCCATCATCAGAGTTGTATAAAAGCACTGTGGAAGTACGTGACTGGACCTCTGTCTGGTGTGCTGCCACAGTGCTCAGGTAGAGATTCCAATGATACTGTTTATGCAGCCCTTCCGTCTATGAGCCACATAAACATACATCCTTCCTGTGCACTACTTTTCCTTTCCACAATTGCAGAAATGACAGCCACCGTAGTAACATGTCGGGCTGACAAACTGCACATGCATGAGTATTGAGCATACATACTAATGTCAGTGCTGTCATGTTGCATATGGCTGACTCTGGGACAAACTTTACATGCATGAGTATCATGCATGTGCAGTACTGTAATCACTGCAGTATTAGTTATGGCTGACTACGATGTGGTGAGAGCTCTGCATATTTTTTTCAATGCTCTTGTCACTCCTAAAAGCTCTCCACAGCTGTATCAGCTTTGACCAGAGTTTGTTTGAATGATGAAGCCACTTTTTACGGCTGCAATGGACATAGCTCTGCAGATGTATTGCTTTGAGAAAAGGACTACCTGTATAATTACCATCCAAACAACATGGTAGAGTATTACAAATAGTGTCCTCTACTGAAGCCCCATTACTACACTGCCTGAGTGTGTATGGCAGCTGGCGAGCACAATTTTTCCTCTGGTTTGAGAAGCTAATTGAGCCCTCCTCAGTGCTGCCTTTTTTTGCGAGTTGAAACCTCCTTCATAGTGTTGTATGGTCCTTTCCATTGTTTAAGTTTCAGTGCTTAAGATGAGCCGTCCCCAGTACTGCCTTTTTTGGAAAATTGAAACCTCCTCCATACTGCTTCATGGGGGTTTCTTCTGGCTTGAGAGAAATTAAAGGAAAACTCCACCCGAAGTCCAAGTCTGGTGCCTCAGCAATTTGTCAGAATTTGCTAGGAGGCTATCCTGCACATTTTAAGTTCCTCCATAGGAGACATCAATAAAGCAACCAAATACAAACTAAGGATTGGATCATACAAACACAAACAATCACAAAGCCTACTTAGGCAATGAATGACCACAGCTACAGAATGATCACATTTGTCTTCTACACAAGACACAAGCAACTGAATCAAATGCACACACACACACATACACCCAGAATACAGCAGCAAAATTATTAGATTTGTCTATAAGCACTGTCTTCTAAGCAAGACAAAAGCAATTGAATCAACACACACACACACACACATATTTCTCATGTAGTTTTCCTTTGATTGATCTATCCCCAGTACTGTCTTTTTTCAAGCTGAAACCTCCACTATAGTGATCTTTCTGTGCTAAGTTTCAGTGCTTAATTTACAGCCATTTACAAACTGAGAAACTTATTTTTTTGGTATCCCCTTCCCCACTCATACAGAGATGTAAATTCATTGTTTGATAACCATGCTGGTTGATCTTACTTTTTACCATTTGCAATAGTTTACATTAAAAAGGAACAAGGAATATAACAACAACTGATGACAAGAAAGATGGTTAAATGTGGATGTGAAGAAAGTGACTCAACAACAACAACAAAAAAGCAAAACATGCAAAAAAATATCTAAAAACAAAAGCCATGACATAACCACATGGTCAGAATATGAAACATTTTTAAAGAAACATAAACACAAAAGTAACCATTTCTGAAAGAAAATGGAACTCAAATGCAACAAATGCAGACAAAAGTAACAGCAAGCAATTATGCAGTTACATCAATAGCTTAAACCAAAACAAAAAAAAAACAAATGTAAGTATACTAATAATAAAGTGAATACAGTAAAAAATCCAGTGGAGATAGCAAGGTAAAGTAATGAATATTTGTGTTCCTTACTCAAACCCAATCACAACTCACTCCCCTGCCCCTGTACAATACCAGGAATGCCAACAAAATTAATATAAATACAGACAACATACTGCAAAAAATTCAGAATAAGAAAATCAGAGTGCAAAGTTTCCACTAAAATGCTGACATTAAATATGGGGTAATCCATAATCAGACACCCCCTCAAAATATATATATTTTTTAATTAATAAATACAGGTTATGGATAGATTCTAGAATAACTAAGATTTAAGTCAGCTACATGTCTAACACTGATTTCAGTGCAGAGAGTAGCAGTGATTCACACAGGGATAATCAGATACCCTAAATGTAATGTGTTTCTATGAAAATGTAATCATATTCCTGGACAACACCTGATAGACATAATTTCTGTTATACCATTGCAAAACATGTGCCACTGTACCACATTTGGCAGTCATTGAAATATGTTTTCCTAGCTATTCATCCCTGAATTATAAACAGTAGAACCCAAACCAGCCAAACCATATGAAGATTCATCACTGTAAGCTATGTGTATTATGCAGACTGTGATACTCAACAGTTTTAGGGTAGGTTAGTCCATCTTGATTTATTTGCTGCATATGCATCTGAATTGCTAAGGGGTCCTGACTATATTCACCGTTCCTCAAGCCAAGCTAGCTACAGTATGTCTAGCACTAACACTAATGGGAAGATTATGCCATTAGCAAGAATCTCTTTAAATAGCCTTTTTTTGGCAAACTGAAACCTCCTCCATAATGTTTTATTTGGCTTGCCTATGGCTTGAGAGAAGTTAAAGGAAACCTCCACCCAATATTCAAGTCTGGTGCCTCTGTGATTTGCCTGAATTTGCTAAATAATACTATTCTGCACATTCTGAGTCCCTCCATAGGAGACATCAATAAAGTAACCAAATACTAAATAAGGATTGGAGCACATAAACACAATCACAATGCCTACTTAGCCAGTGGATGACCACAGCTGCAAAATGATTAGATTTGTTTACAAGGAGTCAAGCACTGCCTTCTGCACAACACACACAGACACACACATATACGCACATGCACACACAGCAGAACATAGCTGCAAAATTATTAGATTTGTCTACAAGCACCGTCTTCCATGCAAGGCGCAAGAAACTGAATCAGTACACACACACACACACACACACACACACACAGAGCTGTAAAATTATTAGATTTGTCTAAGAAACCTATATACATCATTATTGCTATGTTGTGTGAGTAAAGCATATCTGAACAATGTGTAGGTCACAGAAATTAAATCTACAAACAAACTACAAACATTATTATTAAACTTCAGTGTGAATCATATCTGACCACTAATGAGTAAACAGACCGGTACTCAGTGGGGGGTACCCTGTGATTAAAAAAAACAGTACTTGTAGGTTTAAAGTCAAGGTACAACCATAGCAAAGGGTACTTAATAAATGAAGGTTCACACTAATGTTTACCAGATATTTTCTCCATGTGATGATCACAGCGAACATTACATGCCCATCTGGGCCAGGAAAATGTTCTCCACAATGAGCTTTCTCTGGCCCAGTGGGACATGTGGTGTTTGTTTTGACCTATTAAATGGAGAAAATATTAAACATTATTGTGGATCTTTATTTATTGAGTACCCTGAGCTAGGGTTAATCTGTGACTTTAAGCCTCCACATATCTGAACACTGGTTATGTCACAGAAAGGAAATCTAGAATGCAATTGGCAGTATGACCCAAATTAAATATTACTCTGCTGTGTGAGAGAAACATATCTGAACACTGTGTAGGTCACAGAAATTAAATATACAAACAAACTACAAACATTGTTATAACACTTCAGTGTGAGTGAAGCCTATCTGAACACTAATGAGTAACTAGACCTGCAGTCAGGGGGTACCCGGTGACAAAAAAAAACAGTACCTTGAGGTTTAAAGTGAAGGTACAACCTAGAGTGTATGACGTTTTGCACAGATCAGTGACCTCCCTGTGCATTGAAAGTAGGCAACAGATAATGTAAGCATAAAACATGGACATGGAGAAATTATTATAATTTTCAGGATAGAGTATTGGGGTGTTTATTGTATTGCTGTTTTTTCACCTTGTGTTTGTTATTGTGCTAGCATATACTGCAACAGTCAAAAGTTTGTGCACTGGAAAAGCTCAGCTGCCTGCAGAGTCCTTCCTTCACACACACACACATGCACAGAGATTCCTACAGTGCTACACTCTACACACTTGGCAGCAGACCCCAAAAAAAAAGTTCTCGGTAGAGCTGCCAACCTCTGGCAGTTACAGGACTGCAGAGACTGATCATGCCATGTTGTATTTTAGGCATGCTTTTGATGTTTGTGAGCACGTGCAACAAACATGTGACATCTTGCCAGAGTAGCAGTTTGTGGATGTGCTGTTGTGTTGTGGCCAATGCCCCAACTGCTTTGTGGGGCTTGTCTGTGTGGCAACAATAAATAAGCATGCTGCCTATGATAGCAGTGCAAATGCATGATACTAACTTGAAAGAATTTTGCTGTTGCAATAAGGGAGCACCCCCTCATTGCAGGGTGTGCCTTGCCTAGTGTAACATTTTAATAAACATGGCAGTGGCTGTCACTCTCAACGTCTGCCGTTAGTCCCCAGAAAGCTGACATCAGGGGTGCCCAATACCCCTGTGGGCATGTCCTCGACCTAGTTCATTTGCTGATGGGGAGCCTAATCCCCATCAGCATAATGGTCCTCTGTCCAAATATGTCTGCCAAGGGGAGCCCAATCCCCTCAGCATCATTCCCCCAAACAAAGACTCCTTTTTTTGCTGAAGGGTGCCTAATCCCTGTAGGCTCTAGTCCTCCCCCACAAAACATCTAGGTGGCATGCTGGGAGCCCACCCCAGTGTGCTATATATCCCTGTAACAAAGCATACCTTTCCATGACAGTTTTATTTTGCTTAACCTGTGAACAAGAAAATGGTCCTCATGGCCTGCGATGCCCCCTCCCGCAACCTGCACCCACCCTCTGTGCACCCCACCTTCCCACCCACAATCACTCCATACTTACCTTCGGAGCCTGGCACAATGATCTTCGGTGGAGCAAGAATGTATCTGCACTATTCAAAGCCGACCACGAACCGAAGAAATGCGGGTAAGCTATATAATGGCATACAGTAAATTTTTTTTTTTTAACTTAGGTGGATATCTCAGCCAGTTTTGTGACTTTCAGCAGCAAATTTTCAACATGGGGTTTTTGGGACCCCACCTCATGAATTCAGTCACTGTCATGTCATTATTCAGTCCCAAAAGGTGATTTTTGGGGGGTGTGGCTAACCAGCGGACATAATGGTGACCTAATTCTACAGTGCCACATACCCAGAGCCGAGAACCCGAGTAAACCCTGCCAATAGTCAAACCCCTCCTGAGAATTTCTGAGGTAAAAAAGACTGGAACATTATACCTCATACCAGACCAACTTTGAGGAGAATTCGACGCAGGATTCCTCTAATATCGCCTATTTTCCTCCGAACAGTCCTGACATAGAAGGCCTCATGGCGCACTCCGTAAAGGGGAGTGAGGATCTCTCAATTAGGGAAATATTTGCTTCCATAATAACTAGTGTCGATGCCCTAACGCTAGCTTCTAACACCAGTGTGGTCTCCATACAGCAAACTGATGCCAGAATAGACCGGGTGGAACAAAGAGCAATTGCCCAAGATGACATTCTGAAGGGACACTGCGCTACCTTGTGAGGGCAAGCTGCACAAATCATCACGCTACAAGAAAAATTGGATGACCTTGAAAACAGGGGCCGCTGTAACAACTTGTGGTTCCTAGGTTTCCTGGAAGGCTGTGAAGAGGGCAAAACTATGCTTTTTTTTACAAATGGCCCTGCCTGAAATACTTAAGCTTCCGCCTGCCACCAGAATCACGATAGAGTGGGTGCACCGCTCTGTTCAGACCTAAACCTTGAATGAACTGAACTTGTACTCCCTGGAGGAGAGGAGGGAGAGAGAGGATATGATAGAGACATACAAGTATCTTACAGGGAGGAACAGGGTGCAGGAATACACTATTTTTAAGTGAAAAAGATGTTCCAGAACTAGAGGGCATGAGATGAAGTTGGAGGGGGGACGATTCAGAGGAAATGTGAGGAAGAATTTTTTCACAGAATGGGTGATGGACAAGTAAACACCTTGCCAGAGGAAGTGGTGGGGGCTGAAACAATCACGGGATTTAAGAATGCATGGGATAGACATAAAGGAATTCTGGAGGTCGGGGTAAGGAGGCAACAGACTTCTAGGAAAACATAAACTGAACTTACAAGCTCAAATGGGCAGACTGGGTGGGCCATAGGCCCTTATCTGCCGACACTGTCTGTGTATCTATGTATCTATGTAACCTACACAAGGGGACAAAATGAGGCCCATTATTGCCAGGATATTAAACTTCACTGAAAAGGAAGCCATCCAACACTGAACCAGGGAGCTGGGTACTCTTCAGTGGAAAGGTCAGAAAATTGTGATCTTTCAAGACTACTCGAAAGAACTCGCTAATAAAAGGAAAGCCTACACAGAGGTACGTCATAAGCTACATGACCTGCAAATCCCTTTTGCCCTACGTTACCCTGCAAAACTAAAAATAACTGTGAATGGCACCTCGCACCAGTTCACTACTCCAGATGCAGTGCTTGCCTACATCTTTGCAACATGGCCTACGAACACTGGCCTCTTGCATACACTGACTCAGGACTCTATTGTTGACTGCCCAGCTCTCAGCCCTCAAGGAGATTGCTACCCAAAATTGATTCCTCTGCGGACAAAATGCCAGTGGTTTATCAGGCATCTCAGAAAGAGCTAGGGCCTCAAAACCCTATAGTGTGGAAGAGACCCCCTTGAACGCTTCACTCCAAATGAGAGCACCCGCAAGATAGCAGATAATTGCGGACAGCCAAGACCAAAACTCCTACCCTGAGGACCTGCATGAGACAGTATATACTAGCCTGTATTTTTCACAAAATAGATACTCTCTGCTTGATCCTCATCCTGACAAAGACTCCTGGGACACTATGGACCATTCATCTACTGACCGGCCAAGATGAGAATTGGAAGAAGCAGACAATTCCTGGGCTGCAGTCACAGATGCTGCTTCTCCCCTACAGGACTTAGAAACACATTCTGCAGTATCCTGCTCTTCACCAGGCCGCAATCCGGCAACTCTCCCCTCTGAAGAGAAGATCTCTCCTTGAGAAGATTAACATGGTGACTGACTGCTTTGATTTAGATAAGCACCCAAGGTCTTGTGTCTGGGGGAGTAATGGGAGGGTTATAAAGAGATGATTGGGGAAATAGCTGACCTGGGATGAGTATTGGGTTTCTTTCATTGTAAGGCAGCCCTTGCCAGGGCCCTTACCCCTCTCTCATGCTTCTACTCATGTATAGAAAGACAGGAGGTGCCCTCTCACGGTACCCCCCCCCGAAGAGACACTCCACCTCGGAGGTATACCAATGTTGTGTGAAACTGCCACTTGACACACTCATTTATTGTATATTAGACAAAATGTTAATATGTTTGGTGAGCTGAGATGGCAATTCCCACACCACACCTTTTACCCATAGCTACTTGTCTATGGACTGTAGTGAACCCCCACCCTATGCCTTCTCTCTACAGGGGCAGACATAGGTGAACAAGGTAAAGCTCATGGAGTTGTGGTCTCTACTCATAGACCAGACCTTCAGTATATTTGCTTCTCTTCCCAGTTACTTGACCTCCATATCCATCAACTGATGTGTCCTACCCCCCGAACTCCATATACTTCATATACCCCTTACTGACTCCACCAAGGTCCTAGTTTGAATCTTCCTCCACCACTGCAGTTGCCTACCACTGACCTGACTGTTCTAGGAGGGCGGAGCTACTAGAGGGTCATTACCTGTTAGGCTCTGGGTTACGACCAGCAGACTATAGAAACTGTCTAATAGTACAACCCTTGAGAGTGATAACTTACTTCTACTCCACTATTTTTGGGGTAGCATATAGCTCTCTCTCGCTCCTGTTTCACTTTTGTTCCATCTCGCAGAAGTGAGAGGGCTTACCATTGGCTGGATCTCCAGCTGGTTAAGCCCTTCACAGTTCTCACTAGTGTTTTGTTTTAAAATCTTGCATTTACTGTTGACATTATAAGATATAAGTGTAAATAGTGTTTCGGTCAGTACTATTTAGTGGTATACAGCTTAGTGCAGAACTTCATATCCCCTCAGATGGGGGGAATTCCTGTAGTTGTTCTAGTGCTTTGCTTTTCCCCTTCCCATCCCCCAAGGTTTAACACTTCAGTCCAGAGTTCTCACCCTCTAAAGCCACCTCTTTACTGGAGAAGTGATGTCCTTGTCCCCTTTTCTCTTGGACCTCCTTACTGTTTTCTAACCCCTCCCACACCCCCATATGATCATAATGTCAGACATAATATTCCATACTTGGAATGTCTGGGGCATAAATTCTCCAGTGAAATGCAAAAAAGTTCTTGCTCACCTGAAATGCCTACACTCTAAAGTGGCATTTCTTCAAGAGACTAAATTCACAGGGGAGGATCATACCCGTATGTCAAAAGACTGGGTTGGACAACAGGCTCATTCCATCGCCCTCGCCAGGAAACATGGAGTCCTCATTCTAATCCATAAATCTCTCCACTGGACCCCTATTAAGACTCTGTCTAGCTCTGATGGTAGGTGGATCTTAGTAACATATGACACTCCCTCGTGCCACTTACTCTCTGCAACCTCTATGCCCCAATGAGGACACTTCACAGTTTTTCCATAATCTCACAGAGATCATCTTGGAATTTAATCCCCCTGACTGTCCTCTCCTTATCTGGGGAGACTTTAATCTCACCCTTATTCCAGCAATCGACAGGAACGATGGGGGTAAAGAAACACATATCAGAAGTGTTAATGCATTACAACAAATGCTGTCTGACCAAGGTCTGTCAGATGTATGGAGACTTTTTCATTCCAGAACCATGGATTATACCTTCCATTCAGAACACAATGCTTAATACAGCAGACTGGACTTTTGGCTGGGGTCATCTGCCATTACTGTGAAATCTCTTGATGCTGTCATTCTCCCATGGGTCATTTCTGACCATGCCCCGGTCCAACTCCTTCTCCAGTGGGATCCTGTTCCTCTCCCACCTCGGAACTGGAGATTGGACTCCATCTTAATGAGAGACCCTGATTTTATCCACTGGGCCAGAAATGAAGCCTCTCTCTTTATAGCCCATAATCCCATATCAGACAGCTTGGTGGGTAATACCTGGGAAGCTTTTAAAGCCACCATGTGGGGCAGTATAATGGGTTTCACTGCAGCTAAGAGATGGGAAAGGGAACATTAATTAGTAGCACTAGAACAGAAACTAAGGGAAGTGGAAACCATTTTCAAGCCTCTACTCTCCCCTTCCCCTCACACCCCATTAGGTAAATCCATTCTGAGTCTGTGCTTTGAAATCAATCCGCTCCTTGATAGGAAAGTGGAACTGGCAATCTTACATCTTCAGCACTCCTTTTGGGAAGGGAGCAATAAAGTTGGCAAGATACTTGCATATCAGCTTCATAAGCAGCAAACTAGCAGGTTTATTGCTGGCCTTTATATTCCTCTACACACACTCATTTGAATAGTGAGATGCAGCCCTTTCTGCAATCCCGACAGCTCCCTAAAATTACTCCCCAACAAGTGCAGCTCCTTGAGCTCCCTATTTCCTCAGAGGAGGTGAGTTTAGCCATCAGTCATCTTAAACTGGGGACATCCCCTGGGAACAATGAATACAAAGCAGATTTCTATCAGGCATTGGCCTTCACTATCACCCCTCTTCTAACCGAAGTGTTTCAGGAAATTGAACTCAAAGGCTCTCTTCCCCTTCCCTAAGAGAGGCAAATATTGTAATTATACTCAAAAAAGGTAAGGATCCCACAAACCCAGGTAATTACTGTCCAAAATCTTTAATTAACATCGACAGTAAATATGCTAAAATTCTGGCATCCAAATTAAGCCCACTTCTTGCAGGATTGATACACCCCTTTCAAGTGGGTTTTATTCCTGGTAATCATAGCTCTGACCATTTAAGGACCCTAATGAATCTTGGCAAGATCTCTTCCCAAACCTACTGTGGCCATCTTTCAACTCCATTGAATGGGATTATCTGTACCTGGTCTGCGCAGAATTTGGCCTAGGCACGAAATTCCTTTCTAGAATTCAAGCTATTTACTCATCTCCCTCTGCCAGAGTTAACACAAATTCTATACTGTCCTCCTCATTCTTACTCGAACGAGGGACAAGACAGGGCTGTCCCCTCTCCCCACTCCTTTTTGTCTTGGCTGTGGAACCGCTGGCTAATGCCATTCGGGGTCATCCAAACATTAACGGTATTAAGGTAGGGAATACAGAATGCACATCTGTTATGCATGCCGATGATCTGCTTCTCCCCTGATGGACATACAGAGTTCCGTCCCCCCCTTATTAAAACTATTGGACTCATTTTCCAAGTATTCAGGGTTGAAATGTAATCAAACTAAGACTGAACTACTCCCCCTGAACGGAACTTGTTCCCAGTAGATGGCACAGTCCGCAGGGCCACTCTGGGCCCCAAAAGGTATTACCTACCTGGGAATTACCATCACACCCTTCCTAAAGACACTCTGGCATATTAACATCCAACCCCTCCTGATGTTCCTAAAAACAGAGTTTGACAAGTGGAAACTTCTCAAACTTACCCTAGCAGGGAAAATTACAGCAATAAAAATGGTCTCTGCTCCTTAAATCTTTTACCTTCTAATGTACATTCCCATCTCCCTACCTAAACAGTGGCATTTGGCAATAGATAGACTCATTGGAGACTTCCTGTAGGAAGGCTCCAAACCCAGGTTCAGCCGCTCCCAACTTAGAGCCCATTGGAACCTTGCGGCCTGTAACATTCCCTGGATAGAGGACTGTTGTCAGGCATTCCTCCTAGCACAAACTGTTAGATGGATGCACCCTCTTACAATTCTCTCCCCACAATGGATCTATATTGAGCTAGATATTACTGAGACAATTCATACTTCCTCACTTCCGGTATCCTGTACGGCCCACAAACCCTGCCCTCCCTCAGGTCTCAAAAAGTTGCCCATCTTGCCGACTGTAGAGGCAGCCAGGTCTAACTGGCTTGCCACCCACAAAAGATTAAAGCTGAACCCCCTTCCACCCTCCTACATCATTCTGTGGCAAAATCCTGATATTACTATTGGTACTCAATGGATCTACTTGGAAATCCTGGGCAGACAGGGGCATCCATAAATTGGCGGACCTGATTGACTGCAGTCTTAAGGCCCTACATATGTTTTAATCCCTTCAGCAAATCTGGAATCTTCCCCAGTCAAAATTCTGGAAATATCTCCAACTGTGAGTGGCACTCCACTATGTTCTACACCCACTCCCATCCACATTAAGTAGGTCAGAGTTGCACAGCTGGATGCAACACCCTTCAGGTCTAGCAGGCGTATCTATGCTAAGCTGAGACATACTCTCCCCTCACAATCTGAAAGGGCAAAATACAAATGGGAAAGGATGCTTCAGACCCCTATTATTTCTTCTTCCTAGGAACAAGCATGAAAAGACATACATGGCTGGCTGAATGATGCCAGATCGATCAAGGCTTATACAAAACAAAATAACCCACTCCTGGTACAATACCCTGGCTGTTCTTGCTAAAGCCAAACTCCTCTATTCTGACACCTGCTGGAGATGCCAAGGGTCTGGGGCAGACTTACTGCATATACTCTGGTCCTGTCCACAATCCCTATGGCAAGGCATGCAGGACATTGCATCCAAGGTGATAGGAAAACAGATCCCTTTCAGTCCCCTTTTTTACATTTTGGGTATTCAGAATGACCTTCCAAAACTGACCCCCTCCGACACCAGATGGCTGGCCCTGCTGACTCTTCAAACCAAGAGAGTCTTGATCTGTAAATGGAGATCCCACTGACTCCCACACTGGTAGAAGTTTTGGCATTTCTCTCACCCCAGGTCAAACAGGACAGGATCTCCCACTTCCAGAAATACCAAATGACCAAATTCAAACTATGCTGGACCCCTTATCTAAACTTTCTGATCTCTCAGAATCTGGGCGATCCTCAAGTAAGCATTGGCTGAACTTCCCTATACCCTGTTTGTTAAAGCTAATCCTATAAGCAGGTGCTCTGAGTGGGGGGGTATGACCTCCACTGGGAACTGCCCTGTCAGTTCACAGACATTCAGGATACCCAGGACATCTGAAGAGTTGTAATGTCTTCTGCCTCTTGATTTCTCCACTTTATCCAATTATCTGGTCCCCCTGTAGACCTCACCCTCACCCTCCTGGAAGTGCACCCATACTTACCTTCTTCAGGTTTGCTAGATCAGGACCGGATGTTAAATAACTGGCCTCAACCTGCACTAGAGTCTTTGGGATATCTATGTCTTTGTTCTAGGTTAATCACAGATTTTGCCGAGCATATATACATGCTTACTCAGCTTTCTCCCTGAGGCCTTGACGAGGGATCTGGCTTGATATATTACTCCTGCAGGGTGTGCCTTTTTACAGCTGTACTCCATTGACTGAACTCTCTTGGTGAGTACGATAGTTATATAGATGTAATGGAACTTGTATGCTTTATCCTGCAGACTCTATGTAACCCTAAACTAGTGACTTTATCAGAATATAGCTCTGAAACACTTGTCCTGAGGGGCTATTCCATTGTGTTCCATTCACTAGGTTGTGAAGTCATGGCTTATACTTTTCCTAAATCCCTTCCCTCCCATCCCTAATTCCTACCTCCCCTCTTCCTCATTCTCCTCCCCCCCGTATAGTTAACTATCTGTACAAATGCTGTTTTGCAACTGGGCTTCAGCCCTGCTGATTTCTGTATTTTTATTGTGGTAAAATAAAACAATGTTACAACCAAGGAGTGATTTTGCAGTTACTGCATGGAATCACATTTTGGGACTGATTAACACAACAACAGTGTCACTGTTCATGAAGAGGGCTCCCAAAAAGCCTATGTTGTAAATTTAGTGAAAAAATCTAAAACAATTCCTGTGTTATGAGCGTGCATTGCGCACTTTCCACCCTCGCTCATAACTTTTAAGAATTTTTAATATTTTTACTCCAGATTTTCAAGATTGTAATTTTTTCACACCTCCTTATGAACAGTACAGCTGCCATTTTTCACATCCTGCCCAAAATGTGTTTTTGCACATCTGGCACACAATTTCTTTAGTTTTTGTTGACCGGGTAAGAGCACTAGACAAATCCTGCCTGTTTTCAGGTACGACCCGGGGGAGGGGGATACAGATGAATGCCAACTGACCTTGAACCAGATTAAACTGTTGGTGGTATATTTCTTTTTTTCTGTGACTAGAGGAAATTTGGCCATTGCACTGGGGAAATTCCCCTACTGTTGCTGCAGAGGACACTGAAGCGCTGCAGGAGAGTTTGGTGAAGCTCAGTATGTCCCAGACCATGGTTGGGGAAGGTCAGATTTCTGGAGCTTCAGAGGAAACACATATCCAGCCTGAAGAGAGTTCTCTCATAGATATGAATTCATTACCAGGAGTTATACCGGAGAAACGTATGGATCAACTCTTTATGGCCGATGCTGTTAGTGACCTGAATACTGAGGAAATTAAACTTCAGGAAGCTCTGGAAGTAAAGAAATCTCAATTATTGGCTCTAATTTCTACTGCAGAACAGGAATACAATCTCAGCAGATCCAGACTGGAGGAAGAAAGGAAAAAAATGGAAAAGGTCAGTAGCTAGTCCCATATTAGGTACTAGCAACCGTCTACCAATAAATGCTGGTTCTGCCCCAGAGGGAAATGTGGGGATTAATTATGAGGTTTTGACAAATGAAAATGTTTTACCAGAAGATTCAGAAGACTGGTCTCCGGAGGACGCTTTGCAGAGAGCAGGATGGCTATATCAAGGGAATCGTTGGGTTCCAGATCCATTGGTACCGATTCCAGGTTCTCCGGGTAACCCAGGCATACAACTGAGCAGTAGAGATGGACAAAAGCCTAAGTCCCCAATTGCTTCTTCTGCAACTGCGTGTTTTGATAAGAAGGCTCTAGGTTTGGATGCTGCATCAGACACGGTTCCCCCTTCGCTGGATCACCAGGACTCTGACGTTCTAAGCGGTTGTTCTCAGCAAGAGAACTTTCAAGAGGACTTCCTAGCTATCACTATGGAAAAGGTAGGAGAGAAGGGAGAAAGTTTGCAGCAAAAGACTGGGTGGGAAAACAATATTAGTTTCTCTAGAGAAGCGTTACCTGCTGTGCAAGATCGGGGGAGACCTAAGTCATATGCTGGGCTTTCTCGTAAGCCTGAAGAAGCAGCCAAAAGGAGATTTCGAGTTTGGATTCGATATGTTGGAAAGGCTACAATTCCTCCCGATAGACTTTGGGTGGGGAAAACTCTTATTAAAGATCGGATGGGTTTTACCCCTATTGATGTATATGCGTCTATACATGCGCGTGGGGTTAGGAACTACGATGTCAGTTTCTGTTCGATGGTACTTTTGGATAAATTTTGGAAATTATATTATGAACTGAAAGACTTAGAAGAATGAACATTATTCTTGGCAATCCCTATAACTAAACCCACTATTAAAACTATAACAGTGTTGTTTAGGAATGAGGGGGTAGATGTAAATAATATTAAATTTTGTTTAGAAAAATTATGTACAATCTTTGAACATCCTAGGCCAATCATGGACGGCAATGGATTTTGGAATGGAGGATGGAACTTTCAGGTTCAATTAAAACAAACTGATATGGGGATTCAACACTTGCCAAGTTCTTTTTTTGGGGGGGAAGGACAGGGGTATATTGTTTTATGCAGGACAGCCTAAAAGTTGTTACCGATGTGGAGCTTTAACTCATTTGAACAATGACTGTGATAGCATAAAGTGTTTTCATTGTGGGGTATTAGGACATTCAGCTGCCCAATGTATAGCTCTCCCAACCTGTAATCTTTGTGGAGATGAAGACCATGGTTTTCAGGAGTGTCCATGGGCAGCCCACAACTCAGAGAAGTCTTCAGATCATGAGATGTTTCTTTTTCAAGCTCGGAGGCCTTATAGGCACAGGTCAGAATATGAAATGGTACATCCTCCTCCACTTCGGCGTAGAGGAAGGGGTGAAAGTAATGTCTCCTCCTTTGAGGGTAGTAGGGAGAGGTCGCATATGGGAAGACAGGGTACAGCTGTCCCCCCTTTACCTCAGGCTAATAATAAAAGTAAAGAGAGTTCTGGTGTAGAGGCAGTGGTAACCCCTTTTGTAATCCTCCCACGGTACACCTAGGCGTGTTTCTGTTCAGTTAAATGTACCCTCTCAGGAGCAGATGGAAGTAGTGGACCTGTAGGAAGGCACTTTTCCAGGGAGTTCAGTAACTCCCCCTCAAGTTTGCTGAGGGCGGAATGTTCAGACTCTGTGCATTCAGTGTTACCCTCATCACCTTTACCACTGTTTAATAGATTTTCTGCTTTCACTTCGTGGGGGGAGCAGGTGGATAAGGAAGGCCCTATGGAAGAAGGATCGTAGATTTCAAGCCAAATTTCATAGTTATTATTAACCCCAGATCCGGAGGTTCAGAACTTACAAGAGGTGGTGTTACAAAAAAGGGTTACAAGGTCAAGTAAAAAAAATATAAATAAACCTCCCTGAAGCTATCAGTTTACGAGTGGCATGTTTAAATGTCAACAGTATTAAATCAGAATATAAACAGAAAATAACTTTTGGTATTTTACAAAATTTAGATTTTGATGTGTTTGTGTTGCAAGACACTAGACTTCATACATTAGCTGAAATATTGCAAGCAACTAGAGAAAGGTGGCAGGGTTCTTCCTTCTGGTCAATAGGAATGGAAGTCTGTTGTGGGTTGGGTTTCTGTTTTCATTCTTCTAATGTTAAGTTATTGCATTTAGTAGATATCGATCCTGGCAGAGCATTATTATTAAATGTAATTATTAATTTTTTGTGTGTAGATTAATTACAGTATGGTCCACAATCAAAAGCTTTAAGAATTGAATTGTTAACGAAAATTCAGCCTTATTTGTTTACTAGCAGACAGATTTTGGGGGGGATTTTAATATAAATTTTCAATTTCATAATGTTAAAGAGAAGCAATACTGTGATAAGACCATTTTGAAAATCCTGATATTTCAGGTTGGATTAAAAGATTTTCAAGGAAGTGGTATAAGATCTGGCAAAGCCGCCTTTTTTAAAGGTAACCTTTCCTCCCACATTGATTTCTTATTTATGGAGCAAATGTTGGAGGTTTCTGAAATTTCTGTTTTACCCATAGAAACGTCAGACCATATGTTGATAGGGGTAAATATTGCAATTCCCCCAGTAAGGGAAACTGGTTCAGAGTTTTGGAGATTGAATGTATCTTTATTAGAGAATCTCATAATTGTGTCTGTTTTAAAGAATTGATAAGGGACAAAGTATCTGCGATATTCCTACATGATGATACAGGATTATGGAGGGAAGATTTAAAAATTCTTATTGTAGAATTTTTTAAGATTCATGGGAAAGTTCAAGCTGTGTCAAAATACAATTAATATTTAGCATTCAGACATGAATTAGGTGTGTTAATATCAAGGCAGTGTGAGGAAGGGGTGGATCTCAGAGATGAGATTGTTTCAGTTAAACAAAATATGACATTATACCAGTATGACCGATTATATTCCCTTCAGAAAAAACAAACTTTTGGTACTCAGGGGAAAGCTGAAAGTATCAATCCTTTTGTCAGTTGTCAAAAGCGTAGAGAGAAGAAATTGATTAAATGTCTAAAAACACCATAAGGAACACTAGTAACAGATAATGGTTCTATTATAGGGATAATTACTCAATATGTAAAAGAAATGTTTAGTTCCCTGGTGGAATTTTCTCAATTTACTTCTCAAATTGCAGGCAGCAGCATTACCAAAACTTGCTGATGAATTTTGTGAGATTCTGATATCCCCTTTTTCAAACGTAGAAATGGATAAGGTAATTAAGAGTCTCCGCTAGGGGATTTCACCTAGCTCCGATGGTTTGCCTAATGAAATATATATATTGTTATGGGAGATTATTCCAGTAGAAATGCTGACTGTATATAGATTTTTTCAAGAAGAGTGTTATTTACTTCACAAAGTGTATGAGGGTCTGTTAATTTTTCTGTTTAAATCCGGGGATCCTGCAGACTTGGTTAACTGGCGGCCTATTACTTTATTAAATATTGATTTTAGGGTTTTTGTCAAATTATTAGGGAATAGATTAGCAATGGTTATGGAAGCTCTGATCAGTCCAACACAATTTTGTTCAATACCTGGAAGGAAAATTACTGACGCTTTGCTGTTATTTAGGGAGGTGGTAGAAGGAAATGGTATGGGGAAGAATTCTGGGTTCTTGGTCAGTTTTAGATCAAGCCAAAGCGTTCGATAGGGTATCTCCTTCCTTTCTATGGGAATGTTTACTTGCGTATGGGATTCCAAAAGAGTTTGTAGGTTGGTTGGAAGTTTGCTATGGGTTAGCATTTGTAGTTCCTTATGATAATGGTATTATGGGTCCTAAAATTCAGGTGTTGAGGGTGCATCAAGGTTGTCCCTTGAGCCCCCTCCTTTACATATTCATGATTGATCCAATTATGAGACTTCTTCAGCAATCCCCTAGAATTTTAGATCTATGTGAGGGATATTCTTCTGCCTGTAAAGTATTGGCATATGCCGATGATATGTGTTTATTGATTCAGGACCAACAGTCTCTGATTATTGCATTGGGCCTTATTCAGGTGGTAGGGAAAGCTTCAGGGGCTACTTTGAATATTAAGAAAACAAAATGTATAGATTTGAAGGGTTTTCAGGACACTCCAGGAGTGCTTGGAGGTTGTGAGGTAGCTACGAATCCATATTAAATTTTAGGAGTCTATTTTGGTGGTAGTGGAATGATGGAATATAATTGGTCTCGACTATTATCTGTGGGGAATGGGATGGTGAGTAGATGGAACAGATGGAAAGTTGGGAAAAGAAAAGGGTTTTCCTGATTAAGTCCTTTTTAACCCCGATTTTTCTATATATTAGTGCTATCTTTATGTTACCTAAAAAATTGGAAGTTTCTTTATCTAGAGTTTTTTTTACTCGTTTTTGGGGTAGTCGTTTAAACCCTATTAAAAGAAACATATTATATAAAGAAGTTAAAGATGGAGGGGTGAATATGTTGAACCCTATTTTATTTTTTTTTCACGGTATTTTTATATACAAATGTAGTACCCCTGATAAAAGGTACTACTCAGTTATGGAGTATGTGGGGGTTTTCTCTACTCAGAGGGATTTTGTTAGAATGGGAAAAGGGTATTTATTTTCATAAAAATAAAAGGAGTCCTCATTTAGTAAAAAGGTGGGAAGGGGTATTTGATTGGATTATTAAATGGGAGGTAAAGTATACTATGGTACAAATCTTTTCTAGGAAGCTTTTGTACAAGGAGTTATTGGTAGTTCAGTTTCAGGAATACCCTTTTTTGAGTTTTTCATGCTTTCAACAGGAGTCAATATCTGAATATATTATGGATCCCCGGATCTCTGAACAATTGTGGGATACAGTGTGGTTGGGGGTTCATCAGAAAATAAATGTTAAAGGAAGTCAGAAGCATAAAGCTTTATATGATAGGTATTGTCCTAGAGAGTGTTGTATAGAAGTGATAGAAATGATAGACCATTTATATTATTCTTGTCCCCATATTATTAAGTTTTGGGATAATATAAAAAATAGATGGAAAGATAGGCTACCTATACCTCAAGCTTCTACATTATTGTTTGTTGGTATCTCTGCTGCTTGAAGTAATCAGCTGAATATAGGTACAGTTAGGGTTTTGTTTGCCCATTTTTTATTTTGGATATGGATTTGCAGATGCCGTTTAGTTTTGCAGCAACAAGACATTGCCGCTTTGGATCTTTATTTCATTATAAGACAGGAAATAAAAAAATGGAAGTCTGATGAATTATTAAAGGGGAATACAAGAGAATCTTTGGAGAAATGGGCATATTTTGATTTTTTATAATAGGTTGGGGAAAAGGAAAGAAGGAAAAAGAAAGAAAAAGGAAAGAGAAAGAAAAATATATATATATATGTGGGCGGAGGGTGGGTTTATACTGTTTCTTTTTATATGTTTAGGAATTTGTATGAATTAATACTTATTTATTTTTTCTTTTTGATTCTTACTTTATTATGATTATGTATGATATAATATTGATTTGTATAATTTTGCTATGATTTGTTTAGATTTTAATAAAAATTCCCTTGCTTTTATAGTGGGGTGGGGGTAATTTTAAGGTGTTTGCATTATTTAAAATGTTTTCCTTATGTTTGGGGTTCTTTATGAATTAATACTTATTTTATGTTTATTTCTTTCTCTCAATGATTTGTATGACATATTACTGATCTGTATATATTTTGTTATGATTTAATAAAAATTCCCCTGCTCTTATAATGGGGTGGGGGGGTAATTTAAGTTGTTTATATTGTTTATAATGTTTTCCTTATGTTTGGGGGTTTTGTATAAATCAATACTTATTTATGTTTGATTTTTTTCTCTCAATGATTTTGTATGACATAATACTGATCTGTATATATTTTGTTATGATTTAATAAAAAATTCCCCCACTCTTTTCAAGAAGTGACATGGGATCTTTAACATCCACCTGAACTACCACCAGAACAGGCAGATGGGATCTCGGTTTAACATCTCATCCGAAAGATGTTGGTGCGGTCATTGTGGGAAGTTAATGTTTGGGACAGATTAAGAAAATCACAGTGACACTGTTCATGAGTGGAGGTGCCAAAATGCTTATGTTGAAAATTTGGTTACAAAATTCCACAAAATGACTATGTTATGAGTGTGTGTTGCGCAGCTGCCACGCACACTTGTAACATAGAGAATGTTTAATATTTTTACTCCAGATTTTCAACATTACCAATTTTGCCCACCTCCTTATGAACAGTACAGCTGTCATTTTTCACATCCTGCCCAAAATGTGTTTTCGCACATCTGGCACACAATGGCGCGGTCATTGTGGGAAGTTAATGTTTGGGACAGATTAAGAAAATCACAGTGACACTGCTCAAAATGTTGTTTTGCACATCTGGTGCACAATGGGTGCAGTTGCTGTGTGAAATCAATGTTTGGGTCAGATTAAGAAAATCACAGTGCCACTGTTCATGAGCGGAGGTCCCAAAATGCCTATGTTGAAAATCTGCTGTAACAAATCCACAAAATAATTGCATCATGGGTGTGTGTTGCACAGTTTCTACGTAAGCTCATGACTTCATCAATTGTTTTAAATTTTCACTCCAGATTTTCAACATTATCATTTTTTTACACCTCCTCACGAACAGTACAGCTGTCATTTTTTACATCCTGTTCAAAATGTGTTTTTGCACCTGTGGTGCCAAAAGGCATAGTCACTGTGCAAAATAACCTTCCAGCTAATGAACTGATAGCATCACTGTTCATGTGGTGGGGTCACAAAAAGCCTATGTTGAAAATGTGGAGTGAAAATACCAACAAACACCCAGGGCATCAGGGTTTCTGACCATAACACCCTGCTCTGTAGGGACTGACAGGCATCAGGGGTGTGACTTGGGACTGTCAACAGTAATGCTCACGCCATTCCACCCCTATCCCTACTCCGCAGCCAGTGACAGGTATCGAGGTGTGCCTTTGACTCTTCAGACCCATCGTTCACGCCATTCTCCTATACTGCACCCATTTCAGTGTATTTCCTTATGGAATTGGGGTGAGTGCAAAGCTCAAACACCCCAAGGCACACCTCAACACTTGTCTGTGTCTGCAGGGTAGGGTGAGGTGAAATGACGTGAATGTTATGGATGATGACCCAATGGCACACCCCAATGCCTGTCCATCTCTATGGGGTGGGGGTGGGTTTGGCATCACTTCAGTACTTCACTGCCATTCCTATTCTGCCTGTCTGTCTGTCTGTCTACCTATCTACCTACCTATCTGTCTATCTATCTATCTATCTATCTATCTATCTATCTATCCATGTAATTATCTATCTTTCTATCCATTGCCTGTATTACTATTTTTACCTATTTGTAATACAAACTTGTATATCACATTTGCCTGCACTCTGAGCACATGCATGTGATACTGTGCATATTTGTAATCCACTCCTGCATAGACCCTCATACTTTCCTAATATTCCCATTATCACAAGCATAACTACCCTAACCTTATCAACAGTGACCCCCTGAAAGTTACTATCACATTTTCTTTGCTAACAGTCCATCATTACACCTGACTGCCTGACATCAACACAGTGCTTAAATATAGCTTACATCACCTCATGGACAGAAACCCTGTTTCACTAAAAACTGTGTAAATAATCCCAAGGCTGAACATATGCCAGCCATTTTTTTCATACTGCCACCTTCTGTACCATCATGGGATTTGCATATGTTTCCTGTGGAGCTTTGCATTATTGGGGTATGTGCAATTGTGTTTTCTTTAAAATCTGGCTGTATGGCCAATATCATCCAGGATAACACATACCTCAGTGGCATTTGCTCTGGGTTCTTTTGTTAACCTATATTGCTTCCTATTCCTTCCATTAAAATGTACACCTTCATATAATTTCCTAGTAATGTGTATGCCTTCCTTAGAACAGGAAATGAAACAAATCTTACTACTTACAAATCATTTTGTTGTTTCTCCATGCTGCTTTAACAATTCCACAAAACTTCACTAACTTCATTATGCAGCAGTCGGATCTGACTCAGAATTTGTTCCTGTAAGGAACTGGAGAGTATAAGCTATTGTAACATGGGTAAAACAAGAGAACAAAAAGCAAGGAACAGGATTGGCACAAGAGTGTCAGGTGGTACAAGAGCAACACGGCATTATGGCATGATAATGCCGTGTTGCTAGCACTAGTAGGGGATGTAGGTAACTAGACTCAGACTCAATAGTGTCTTATTTACATTCCAGATAAGTAAATATATTCAGGACTTAGCTAATGGACAACTAACAGCTCCCACCCAGTGTACTCAGGATATTAACCAAAGAGATTATCAATGATCAACTCTTACTTTATCATCTATATTTAACTATTGCAAATTGTAATGGAAACCAAAATTAATCTGTCTTTTTATTTCTGCATGTTTCTCATAATGCAACCGAAATGCTTACTTACGAGTGAGATCATCCTGTTAGATGTTTTAATTAAGCACCTTACTGTTTTGTATACAGTGGGCCCAATATTTAGATGTGCACCTGGCAATGATGCAAGTGGGTGCTCAGCACAACTGAGTTGCACTGGAGCAACAAAGAGATATATTCAAAGGAGATGTGCCATGGTGCATCTCTTCTGAATATATCAAATAACCGGTGCATCCCCCGGTTAGGCCTGAATACCAGGAATGGCAAATGCAACAGTGCATCAGAGATACACTGTGAGCAAATTCCTGATATTCAGACACCAATATGCAAATGGGGCCATAATGCATGCAAGGCACAAACGGGGCCATTTGCATGTCATTATGGCTCCATTTGTATGAGCTATGCAGGACTGGCCAGTGAATGCACCTGGCACCCTACACATCATGCAGTGCCAACAGTGGAGGTCCAGAGGATCCCCCCATCCCTTAGCCCTGATCGCCCATAGTGTTGTGACTCCAATATCCCTGGTGACCCAGTGGTACCCCCTCCCATCCCTTAGCTCTGATCACCCATACTGTTGTAGAAATAAGTTCCCTGGTTGTCTAGCTGTACTCCTCCTTCCCATAACCCTGATCACCCAGATAATGCATGCACTCATTGCCCTGGCAGTCTAGTGACACCCTCTCCCCGCAGTAGCCCCAATCATCCATAAAGTTAAAAAAAACTGTGCCTGGTGGTCCAGTGGTTCCCTCCCTCCAGCACTTCGATCACCATGCTAATAATAAAATTAATTTCCCTCGTGGTCAGGGGTCCCCCTCCCCATCCTGACCCTCAATTGCTGAACATGATTTTCATTATTATCCTGGTGGTCCAGTGGTACCCCCATCCCTGCCAGAATCCCTGGTCACCATCAAAATAATAAAATCATTTCCCTGCTGGTCCAGTGGTACCCCCCACCCACATAGGACCCCCAGCTTACACAGCTCCCCCACGATCATCGGCTGGCAGCATACCCACTACATACCACTGTGGCTGTCTGCCGAATGACAGTGTACATTAGTTGCTGCTAGCTCATTGGTCCACACTGTGGGCCAATGGGGTTGCAGTGCATTCCGTAATAATTCGCAACTTTGTAAATGAAGTCATTCATTCACAATATTGAGTTATTATAATATACACTGCAAACCCATTGGTCCATAGTATGAACCAATGAGCTCGCAGCTACTACTGTAAACTGTAATTTGGTGGGCAGCTGCAGTGGTATGCAGGTGGGTATGCTGCCTGCAGATGACCGGGGAAAGCTGGGTGGGCTGGGGGTACTTTGTGGGTGGGGGGGTACCAATGGACCACCAGGGAAATGTATTTTAATACTTTGACAGTGATCAGGGATGTGGGTAGGGAGGAACCACTGGACCACCAGGCATATTTATTTTAATAAATGGACAGCGATCAGGGATTCGGGTGAGGGGGTACCACTGGTCCACCAGGGATAATAATGTACATCATTTTTGGTGATTGGAGTGTCAGGATGGGGAGGGGGGAACCACAGGACTATCAGGGCAATTACAGTACTTTCATTATTAGTACAGCGATCAGAGGTACGGGAGGGGAGGGGGTACCACTGGACCACCAGTGATAATAATGTACATCATTTTTGGAAATTGGTGGATTGGGATGGGGAGTGGCAAACCTCTGGACCACCAGGGCAATTACTTTCATTACTAGTATGGCAAGCAGTGGTACAGGAGGGGAAGGGGAACCACTGGACCACCAGGGAAGATATAAATCTGGAACTACAGTAATCAGTGTTACGGGACGGGAGGGGGTACCACTAGACTACCAGGGAAGGTATAACATTTGAAATACCGTGAATGGTGCTATGGGAGGGGAAGGGGCAAGGGGTGTACCATTGGACTACCAGGGACTATTGCGTGTGCATGTGCACAGTGTTTGGGGGTTGCCACCCACAGTCGGCAGCTGTCGTGTTGCACACTGCACTACAGCTGTCCACCTGTGGGTGGCTAGCACTTGAGCCAGTTTTTATGGGCTCAACTGTGAGCCCACGTATGTGGCACATCTCTGGGTTGTGCCAGCAGATGCACTGCAAATCCCAGGCTGCATATCGTGATGTGCCACATACAGTGGAAGGAGACAGACAGAGGACTATGGTACCCAATCAGTGTGCTGAAGCACAATCAGACTTGATAGACCAACAGGCCTATTCCACTGGCATCTAGTATGTTAGTATATGTATGGGCACACCCCCTGGAGATGTGTCGCATACATTATCATTGCACCCTGAAGCATTGGGAATGCGCTGTGCAGTTTGCACTTTTGAATATTATCCTGGGTACAGTTCTGGAGTTGCGCTGGCACAACATAGTTACGCCAGGTGCAACCCCTTTGAATATCTCAGCCAGTATGCATTTAGGTTAACTTAGTGTGCTTTTTTTGTCATCTGGCTAGCTTCCTTTTTAACATTTGTAATGGCAAAAAGCTGAACAGAATTGAATTGAAATAACTGCATCAAGAAGAGGACCAAACATCTGCCTGGGAAGGCTGTTTGGTATTGAGAAGGGTCATGAGGGCACCAAATGCAGGATTGTTATATAGCTAGTGAGATAGCAAGCAAAGACCTGTGAAAAGCCAAGGGCAAGGAAAGCTACAGCAATAACCATGCAGTCTGGGCTGATAAGGCATTGTACATGTTCCATGGCAGGTACTCATGGTTCTCAGTGATAAGTGCCTGTGGCTTACTCACTGTGTACAGAATTGCAGGACTCACAAACGCATATGTGCCACACACTCACAGACAGCTTGTCTCAGCTGCCTGGAGACTAGTATGTTTAGTTACATTGCCAGATAAAATCATGACCAGGAGTCAGGGCTGTTAAGAACGTTGGATTCTGATAGAGGAGTGTGAACTGCCAGTTTGTTGACTCCTTGCAGAAATCTCCTGCCATAGGAGACAGGTGACATCAATTTTCTGGCTTGTGACAGAAATACCCTGCCATGCAGTGAAGCAGAAGCTAGCACTGAAAATCTGTGGCCCTCAATACAGATACAGATGCACCCTGCCATGCAGATAGGCAGGAATGGTAGTTTCCAGTTAAGTGGCTTGCTACAGAAATCCACTGCCATGCAGAGAGGCAGAAACTAGTGCTGCCAATCGTGTAGCTCAACAGCAACATACCCTGCTGTGCAGGTAGGCAGGACTGGGAGCCACTGATCAGGTGGCTTGTCCTGAAAATGCACTGCCATGCAGGGATGGAGAAGCTGGAGCTGCCAGTTGGGTGGCTCAATACAGACACACACTGATGTGCAGTTAGGCACAAGTGGAAGCCACCAATTGGGTGGATTGTTGCAGAAATCCATTGCCATGTAGGAGGGCAGGAACTGGAGCTGAAATTATGAAGCTAGAGCTGACAGTTCTGTTCCTAGTTGAAAGAAATTCCCTGCCCTGAAGCCCGGACTGTACCTGCCACAGATACTTTAAAAATGCAACCTCTGCAAATCCTACAATGCAGAAATGAGGTTGTTCATTAGTAACAAGTGAGTGGTACAGAGAGGAGAGAAAACATTACTGGTGGGAACAATAACGTAACACATGAACAATAATGTAACACATGAACACAAGCAATACTGCTTTGCTTGATTACTGGAATTGTCTGACTCACCATCACATGGGATTAGGTAGTGCAACAAAGCAGACAGATTGATGATTATGGCTGTGACAGGCTATGGATGGCCAAGCCTCCAAAATACCTTGTTTTTGTGATACCAGTATGTTTGCTATGCCTTTGGTATGCCTTTGAAAAGCAAATGCATCCAAACCCAGAGTGTGGGGCTTACATTTGGCACTGCACAGTCCAGCTACCAGTTCTTCACTTCTGCTCCCTATAGCCCCTGAGATCTTGGGGTTAGTAGGGACCAGAGGGGAGCAGGAAGAGGACTGTGGCATCCTTACGTATGACTGCACCATACAGCCACAGCTCCTGCTGCATATCACAGGCAGCCACCAGGAAATTCTGGGAATCAGTCAGCTCCCTTCTAAAGCCCAAATCCAGTAAGACCGCCTTGCACCTGAGCTCCCATGATGGCCTGGTTACTGACCCCCCCCCGGAAATGGCCAGTGTATTCAACAGCAAATTCACCGACCTGTCTATGTACCTCAACAAACTCCCAAACAGTCAACCTAGCAGCTCGGTCACATATCAAAACCTGCCATCTTCCTCTGCCTGCCCTACCTCCCACTCTCAAATCCCCTTCTTCTAATTCAAAGCTGTCTCTTGTGCTGACACCACCAAGCTCCTCAAAAGCCTCTCGAATCATGGCTCCTCTGGAGCTGATGACCTCTCACCTGTCTTCCTCAGGTTGATCTCGCCAGCCATCACCGAACCACTCACCATTGTCTTTAATTTGGCTCTTTCCACCTCCTCCTTGCCTGACCCCTGCAAGATCACTAAGGTGATCCCCATTTTAAAAGCTGGTGACCCACAATCCACCGACAACTATCGACCAATCTCCATTCTCCCTTATCTCAGCAAATTGCTAGAGAAAGCCACCCACAATCAGCTTGCTGAACACATACTGTAGGCAAATACAACCTCCTGCGTAGCCAACAGCATGGTTTCCACAAGAACCATTCCACCACCACTGCCCTAGCACTTCTGACTAACCATATCCTCATGAATATGGATATTGGTAATGCCACTGGTACAGTCTTCCTTGACCTCTCCAAGGCCTTCAACACGGTGAACCATGCCCTCCTCCTCTCCAAGCTAACTTACCTGGGCTATTCCCGGGAGGTAACAAACTGGTTCTGTAGCTATCTCACCAGCCACTCCCAATTTGTCTGTGTCAGCCAGGCTTGTTCCCCTACCCAGCCTGTCTCCATAGGGGTCCCCAAGGGCTCCATACTGAGCCCCCTCCTATTCTCCTTATTTATTAACTCACTTCCCTCTGACAGTCCCAGCTGTCACTCCCTCATCTATGCTAATGACCTCGTACTCTTCTACAGCAACAAATCCACCATCACTATCTCCTAGGCCCTCAGTCAGAACTACACTGTGGCACACAACTAGTTTACAAACAATCTCCTCCTGGTAAATGTTAAAAAGAAACAAAAATCCACGTTGTTCAGTTCAAAACCCTTCCTTGCCAAATCCAGAACTCACTCCCTCCTAAACATCATCTCCCCAATGGCCTTGTTCTAGAGGCTGTCAACACATTCAAATATCTTGGAGTCCTACTGGACCCTTCCCTACCCTACCTTCTCCAATCATGTCAACTCCCTAGTTCATCGTGTTCATCAGAAATTAGGTGCAGCCTATAAATTGTGGCAATATCTCACCCCTGAGGCTAGACTAGCCATTGTCCAGGGAAATCTACTCCCAATCCTAGACTATTGTGCCCCTATCTATGCCAAGACATCTGCTACTGCTACGGCCAGCTCAACACTGCCTACAACAATGCCTGCCGATTTGTCCTACTGGCCTCTTTTTTGACCCACCACTGTGTCCTCTATGATTCCCTTAGATGGCTTCCATTTCAGGGCCACTTCAACCTTGCTCTCTGCTGCCTGGTGGATACTGTCATCTGCACTGGACAGGAATTTCCCCTTGCAGCTCTCCTCAAGACCTAAACTCTCCACCGCTGGCTGCGCTCTAACAGCACCCCCCCAACCATTCCCAAGGTATCCACAAATATGGGCAGCAGAGCATTGTTGGCAGCAGCCCCTTCTCTCTGGAATAGACTGCCTGCTGAACTCCGCTCCATCGACACACACAGTGGGCTTAAATCCTGCCTCAAACAATGGCTCCTGGCATATTGCTCCTGTTGCTGTTTCCCTTGGTAGGCCACCTTGCCTGACTGCTCTATCTCCTCCTAAATCTTCCCCAATGCAGTTTTTCCCATTTCTTCCACTCACTACAATATTATATTTGACTGCATGCTTTGCCTCTTGTGTTACCAGCTTTATGTATCTATGTATATATTACGTATATGTATCACCTGACCCATGTATTTCACTACCTGTATCCTGTGTTCTATTATATGTACTGTACTAATTAACCCTATGCCATTGAAAGTGGCCCAGGTCGTGCCTGAAAACGATCCCTGGGATCAGTGCACCTACCTGGTTATCAAAGTCATAAACAATAAAAATAAATTAAATAAATAAACCTGTCACTGACAGAAGATTCCACTTGCACTTGTGTCAAACCTGGAACGTCCCCCAATTACTGCACTGACACAATCGTATACTTGCTCAAATATACACAACCTTCTGGGGGTAAAATATATATTTTTTTAATTGCAAGAGCCCTAAAACAACAATGATGTGAGGCTAGTGCCCCTGAAGATTACATAACTGGGGACCATCTTAGCTGCCTCTGACCCTTATCAGCATGGCAACAGAGTGAGAGGGTGGCTGATAAATCAGTCAGCAAGGTTTTATGATAATTGAAGAAATGAAACTCTGTTTTCAAGATTTGAAAATTCTTGGCTTGAACCCACAACTGCTAACCTTAAATTTTGGATCTGACAGGGATTCTACTGTCACTCTTTTGGTATGTGTATATAATAATAATACTAATAGATGGTGTTATGTGTGGCAAATTAAATAAAGCAAAATAACAAAGTACTTACTTATTTGTTTGAAATTTTGTGATAGGGAAAGGCACGCTGAACCAGGGCTTAATTATACATATGATTGAGGATGGTACAAGGGAGAGGAAAACAGTCAACAAAATGGGTCCTGCATTACTAGTTGTGAATATACATGTTTTTCAGTTGATTGCTTATTGTATGTCTTCTGATTTTGCACATTTCTGTTTTGCTCCAATGTTTGGTATGGTGGGATTATCCCTCTAGACCCACTCCACCGCAATACATCTATAACTGGGACCATGATCAACTGGTGAGGGTTGCCACTTGCCACTAGACACCAGGGAAAGAAAAATATTCATGGAAATAGACATCAGAGATTGGGGTGCCACTAGACACCAGGGATATGAAGGGGTACAGGAATTGCCTTGATGGAGGAGGAACATCTGGATATCATGGCAGTCACAGAAACATGGTACACACAAAACCATGACTGGGACGTAAACATACCAGGATACACTATCTACAAGAGGGACAGGGAGGGTAAAAGAGGAGGAGGAGTAGCTCTTTACATAAGGGAAGGAATCAAAGCAACAGAACAAAAGAGAAAACAGGGAGGAGAAGAAGCACTGTGGGTAAATTTGAGACCGGCACAGGCACACAATCCGCATAGGATATATACAGATCCTCTCAGGGGAGGAAATGGACAAGGAAATGATAGAAAGAATACTTAGAATGGCAGAAAAAGGGAGATATTGCTAATGGATGATCTGAATATGCCAGATGTTAACTGAGTGCAGTTGCAGCAGCCACTTGAAGGTGGGGTTATTCTAGATGCCCTACAGGGGGCATGCCTTAGACAACTAGTATTGGAGCCCACTCGAGAGGGAGCAATCTTAGACCCGGTTCTCTCAAATGGAGATGGAGAGAGGATCACAGATGTAGAAGTGGGTAGCCATCTGTGAACTAGTGACCATCGAACAGTATGGTTCACAATAAACACAGCAATAGAGTCAAGCCATACAAAGGCAAAAGTACTGGACTTTAGGAGGGCTGACTTTGCCAAAATGGGTGAGTGCCTAAGGAATGCACTAGCAAATGGGCAGGAAGGAGGGGTGGAAGAACAATGAGGAATAATAAAAACTGCCATCACAGAGGTAACAAGCCTTTGTGTGAAGCAAATAAACAAAACGATGTAAGAAACCACTATGGATCTCAAAGGAGGGGGCAGTGAATGTTCAAGAGAAAAAGAAAGCATTCAGGAAGTACAAGGAATCACAGAAGGAGCAGGACAGAGAACTGTATCAGTTAAAGCAAAAGGAAGCTGGGAAGGCAGTCAGAACAGCAAAGGCCCAAACCGAGGAAAAGATAGCCAACTCAGATAAGAAGGGGGATAAAACCTTTTATAGGTACATCAGGGCGAAGAAAGACCAAGGGAGGGATAGTGAGGCTTAATAAAGGGAGGGAGGGTGGGCAGAGGGAAGACTGTGAAAAGGCAGAGATACTAAACAAATATTTTTGCTCAGTATTTACAAAGGAAGAGGGGGAGGTACCTAAAACAAACAGTAGAAACACTCTGGATACAGAAGTTGATACCAGCCCATTTACAGAAGAAAGGGTTCTGAAAGAACTCTTAAAACTGAAGGTGGACAAAGCAATGGGGCCTGATGGGATTCATCCCAGAATTCTAAAAGAACTAAGGGTAGAACTAGTGACACCACTGACTACCCTCTTTAACAAATCATGGGAGGATGGGGTGGTACCCGAGGACTGGAGGAGGGCAGATGTGATTCCCTTCACAAAAGTGGGAGCAAGGCAGAAGCAGGAAACTATAGACCTGTTAGTTTAACCTCAGTGGTAGGGAAAAATGATAGAATCACTTCTTAAGGAAAGAATTGTTGAGTATCTAGAGGCCAGAGGGGCACAGGACCCAAGGCAGCATGGATTCACAGCAGGAAGGTCATGCCAGACAAATCTGATAGATTTCTTTGACTGGGTGACCAAAGTAGTAGATCAGGGAGGGGCTGTGGACATGACCTACCTAGACTTTAGCAAGGCATTTGACACAGTCCCACACAAAAGATTAATATACAAGTTAGCCAGCCTGGGAGTGGGTCCCAAGATGACAGCCTGGGTAAAGAATTGGCTGGAGAATAGGACACAGAGAGTAATAGTAAATGGAGTCCATTCTGAAGAAAGGGGGTTACTAGTGGGGTACCACAGAGTTCAGTATTAGGTCCGGTCCTCTTCAATGTCTTTATAAACGACATTGCAGAGGGACTGAAAGGAAAACTATGTCTCTTTGCAGATGACACAAAGATCTGCAACAGAGTTGATGCACAAGGTGGGGTGGAAAGGATGAGAAGGGACTTGGCAAGGTTAGAGGAATGGTCAAATGTATGGCAGCTTAGATTCAGTGCTAAGAAGTGCAAGGTAATGCACCTGGGAAACAAAAACCCAGGGGAAGAGTACACATTGGGGGGTGAGATACTAACAACAACAAAAATGGAAAGGGACCTGGGGTAGTCATATCAGATGACCTAAAGGTGGGCAAGCAATGTGAGAGGGCAGCAAGGAGGGCTGGGGGATACTGGGATGCATAGGGAGAGGCATCACCAGTAGAAAACAGGAAGTTATTATGCCTCTGTATAGACAGCTGGTGAGACCCCATCTGGAGTACTGCATGCAGTTCTGGAGACCCAATCTCCACAAAGACATAGACAGGATGGAAGCTGTCCAGAGGAGGGCAACTAAAATGGTGCAGGGTCTGCACCAGAAGACATATGAAGAGATACTTAAGGAGCTTAATATGTATAGCCTCGAGGAAAGGAGGGAGAGAGGGGACATGATAGAAACTTTCAAGTTTCTTAAGGGAATCAACAAAGTCCAAGAGGGTAGCATCTTTCAAAAAAAGAGGTGTGCAAGAACAAGGGGGCACAATTTGAAGATAGAGGGGGTGGCTCAGAGGTAATTTAAGGAAGTATTTTTTCACAGAGAGGTTGTGGATGCATGGAACGGCCTTCTGGAGGAGGAGGTTGTGGAGTCAAAAACAGTGGTGGAATTCAAGCATGCATGGGACAGTCATAAGGCAATTCTAGGGGGTGGGTGTAGGAAGAAGTAGGCTGCTGTTTAACTAGGATCTGCAGCTTATCCATTAGGTAGGGAAATGGGCAGACTGGGTGGGCCAAGCGGTCCTTATCTGCCGTCAAAATCTATGTTTCTATGAGAAAAACTTTACAATGCCAGAGATGGCAATCGGAAACACGGGCATGGATTCTTGAATCACGAAAAAGGATCCTTTCCTGTGACTAAAGATATGAAAAAGCATTCTGTTTCATGACACATGATATGAAAAAGGATTCTTTTTCATATCACACTGTTATTAAAAAAAAGTATTCATAGTAGTAAAAAAACACCTTTCTAAGGCATGTCTGCAACTGTGAAGTGCAGATTACTCCTAAGGGGGTCCAGATTGCCCAGATAGATGTGTTGGTGTCTCTGAATGATTCCAATGTTATAGCCTTTGAATCATTTTTTATTTAAATGGAAACAAGATGGCGGCAAATGAAAAAAGGAATATTCTAACATGACAGGATTTGTTTTTCATTTCATGCAACTATCCTGGCGTGCTTACTGATCATGTGCAGAAACAATTTTTTTTTCAAATTTTAACAATGCAATAACTTTCTAACGGCTCATTATGTTTTCACCAGACTAGCAAAGGCACATCTGTTGGCTACTCGCTTTCTGTCCTGAAAATTTCAGAACACAATTCCAAACCATCTGGGCTGTAGGCAGATTAAAAAAAAGTCCCAGCAAAGTCGATGAGTGAAAAGTGCATTTTTCTCCTCTCGAGAACTCAGAAAACACATACCTCATGGAACATAACTTGTCACATCCAGAGATATACCCTGGGTGACAGTGCATGCAAATTTTTGTGTAAATCCACTGAATGGTTGCAAAGTTATTAAAGTGCAAAATTTGGGATTTAACAAGGAACGGCCTACTCAACCCTAATGTCCCTAGTGTCTAGTGGCACCCCGACCTTCTAATCCCCATACCCATTCATTTCCCTTATGTCTAGTGGCAATCCCACCCTCTGATATGTATCCCACATTTTCTTTTGCTTCCATGGTGTTTAGTGGCACCCACCAATTGCTGTACCACTTTATTAAATACATTGCCCTGGTTTAGCGGTACCTCCCCCAGGGTACTTCAAATGAGGTATAATACCTTTTTTTTCAACAGCAACAGACTTGAGTTTTATTCTCATTAGGAATCATAGATCTGATACCAATCCTATCTAATACATGATCTGAATAGCAGGAGAGGGGGCATGCTAATTAGGGCACAGAATGATCAGTGTCTAATGGGATTTTAACTCTTGGATCAACTGAATATTTCTGTGACACATTATTTACAAAATTCATCCTTTTCATGTTAGCAAAATATGTAATATGAACTATTTTATTTTTTCAGTTCTATCCCCGGACACTAACACAGGAAATACTAACCTTATTCTTTCGGAGGACCTGATCTGTGTGAAAGATTGTGACACTAAACAGCAGATTCCACAACCCCAAGGCATTTGATCCATGTGTCAGTGTGCTGGAATCAGAGGATTCACTTCACAGAGGCACCTTCGCAGAGCAAGCCAGCAATATCCGGATTGGAGCAGATCCTCATCCTTGAGCCTTCTGCTGAGATAAGGTTCAAAGGTCCCTTCACAAATGTAGTCACTACATATCTTAAACTAAAAAACCCAACAGAGAGAACAGTAGGTTTCAAAATGAAAACAACAGCAGCCAAAAGGTACTGGGTAAAGCCAAATGCTGGAATTGTATATCCACAGTCATCTGTAACTATTTCAGTTATGTTGTCACCATTTGTATACGATCCTCATGAGAAAGTCAAGGATAAATTCAAGGTAGAGATGATCTTTGTACCAAATAATGTTTTAGATTGGGATGCTATGAGAAAAAATGCAAAATCGGAGGATCTGATGCTTTCTAAGGTACTACGTTGTGTGCTTGAAATGCCTTCTGAAAATTAGAAAGGGACTAAGGCCTGGATATTCAGAAATGCACCAAAGTCTGGCACAAGTCTGGCACAGCGCAAATCCGATGTACCATGGCACAACAGTAGTCATATTTAGAGGTTGTACAGGCTGAACAGTGCCAGTGCAACGTGGCTGAATATGGCAGGGTTGCGCCATGGTGCAAACAGAGTTGTGCCATGGTGCAGAGTTGTGCCATGGCACAAAAAGAGATGCTTCAGCACAGCCATGGCAGCAGAGCAGCACAGCAACAGAGGGGGGCAGGGCACAGAGAACAGACCCAGGGACAGAGCCATGGAAGCACAGTGACAGGACACAGGAGGCCTCCATCAGCAGGGCACAAATAGGCACCCAGACACTGGACCCCAGAACTCAGCAGTGGCACAGCTAGCAGGCGACAGGAAGTGCCAACAGCCAACAGAGAGCCACCAAGGGAGTCCCCCTTGAAGGTCGCTGGCTGTGCCCCCTCTCCCAGACCATAGCAGGCCACACCCAGGACCATGCAGCCAAGCACACACATGCCACACAGGCACACAGGAAGCCCACACAATAGGCACTGAATGTGCTGGGTTGCGAGCAGCGTGGCAGACCACCACGTGGACAGGCCACTGTGCCAAGCTGAGGACCCCAACACAGTGTGTGGACAGTACCCTACCAATGACCATGGCCATGTGCCACCACCATGCACACACCTGCCACCCCTGACAGCCCACCCCATGGGCACCCCAGAGCCACTGACCTAGGGGATGAACCCCCATGGTGGGATACACCACAGCACACAGCAGTGAATCACGAAGCACAACATGCACCCCTTCTCATGGACACCACATGGACAGACACTGGGCCACTGCAGCATGGCTTCTCATGCCACCTGCAAAGCAGACACAGACACAATCAGGTATGTCAAAAAAATATATATATTCAGTAAACTATTTACAGAAAAACAGGGGCTGGGAAAGGGAATGTACAGTGAGGGAAGGGGACAAGGAACAGGGACTGTACAGTGGGAGGGTGGACTGTAGGGGAAGGTTCCACAGGGGAGACAGGGGCCAAAAAAGTGAAGCCTCAGTGACAGCCCCATCTGGCTGCCCTGGCAATCTGCCTTTCCCTCCTGTCTGCTGCCATTATGCGGCACATCACCACCACCACTTCTAGTATTGATGACACCACCAGCTGGTTCTGGCACAGCAGGTGACTCAACAACTGGCGCTGTGGTCTTCGCACTGGCTGCTGGACACCTATAGCAAGGGACAGGGCAGGTGATCAGCACAATGGCCCAAAGAACCATACCATCCACAGTGCGCAATGGGCAGCGGGAATGCACACCCCTGGAGGGCTCGTAATGGCCACCTGCAGGGGAGGTGGGTCAATGCCAGCCAGCAACTTGGTGCACCACGATGTTGCACAGAGGCAGTCCCTGCTGCACAATGCCCACAGAACTGTGCAATGACAGTCACATGACACAGTGCACCAGCAGCACCGTCGCAACAATGGTGGCAGCTGGGAGCATGCCCACCCCACCAACAGCCGGCACACCTGTCCAGTGGATGCACCACAGTGGCATGCACCATGCACAGTGCAACACACACAGCTGCTATGGCACATGGCACAAGCAGCCATGCCCGCACCCACTTCCCCCTGCCACCCTGCATGTAAAGTGTGAAAGACTATGACAGTGCTTACCTGCCCCTGTGGCCCTGCTGGTGCCGGTCCTTCAATTATCATGGCACACAGCTCAGTCCTCCACTGCCACAGCCCTGGCCCACCAGCAGTCCTCCAGTTCTGGGAATGGAAAGAAGACAGGTGCATATCAGTAACCGACCACAGCAGCTGCCCCCCAGGCTCCTGTGCACAGGGTATGCCCCTGCCTGACACGTCCTGCATGCCTGCATAGCTGCATCATAACACAATCAGAAGCTGGCAATGCCACTCCGTGATGAGCATGACAACAGTGTACCCCTCTGCAGGGCATGCCAGGCAGTCAAGTCAACACCACAGTACATCACCAGGGCAGACATGCAACATGGGATGACTTACCTGCATGGTGTGTGCCTACAGCCTTCTCAGCTGCTCAGGGCCCCATCTGATGAAGTCACCATACTGGTGCCTGCATTGTTCCCCTGTTCTGGGCACCACGGTCCTGTGCTCCAGGCTGGCAGCAATTCCCTGCCACACAGTGCCCCTGGCCTGCTGCAAGGACACCTGCCCAAACAGCTGGGGGTTGTGGGGCTCTACACAGGCCACAAGGTTGGCCAGTTCAACCAGGGATCAGTTATGGGCACGTCTACCTCTACCCTATGCCATTTTATTGTAGTGAGTTCGGTGGCCAAAATGGCAGGAAGAGGCGCATGTGTCCACTACATGCACTGGATGCACAATGCACAGGAGACTGCACAGTGTCCACCCATCATGCAGTGCTGGAGATGCACAGTGGGCGTGGCTAAGCGGAGTCATGGAGGTCTGACCTGGGGTCAGAGGTCACATGCCATTGCGCAGTGCACATATGCGTGATAGGCACAGTACCCCATGCACAACCATGCGCATAGATGGCAATGCACATCATGTGCAATGCCAATGCATTGCACTGTCTGTGAGTGGTGTGCAATTGACACCATGATAGCATGACATGCATGCACACTGCAGGCCTGCTCACTGCGCATGTGTGTGTACATTGCACCACGACTTGCTCCAGCGCAGTCCCATTGTGCACATCACAATATCTCAATATTCAGATGCTACATGCAAATGATCTCATCAGCCAATGCGTGGCACAATGGGGTGCATCAGCATGCCATTACTGTTGTGCATGACCTCATTTGCATGCATTGTGCCATATAAATGCCACTGAACAGCACAGGCCATGGACCGGTATTGCTACCTTGATAGGTAAGTGGTGGATGCCACTGCAGCACACTAGGAGCAGACAGCACTGCAGGGTGGGATGGACCAGGGAGATGCTGCCACTGACACACTGTGCTGTTCATGTTAACAGGAAGCATGATGTTGGCACATGAAGAAGGCAAGGATCGAGCACTTGCACGGAAGCACAGGCCTAACTTCACTAAGTCAGAGACAGATGCCCTGTTTGAGGCCTACCTGGACAGGGAGGCCCCGATAAGTGGTGCCACGGGCACACCACAGGCCAGGGCTGGTGCATGGGAGGAGGTGGCAACCTATGTGAACCAGCACAGCAGCCATCAGTGGTTGGCACAGGAGTGCTGCAGAATGGTTGGTACTGACAAGCGGTGGATTAAGGAGAAGGTGGCAGCCATCAGGGCATCCCATACTGCCACTGGAGGAGGACCAGTGGACGCACACACACTGACTCCGCAAGAGGATTTGGTGGCAGCCACCATGTTCCATACCACAGTGGAGGGTGTGCCTGGAGGAGGCTTCCAGATGGGTGCCCATCACTGCATGGTATGTATGTCAGACGTGCACAGCTGGTGGCCTGGAGAGTGTGTACATGGGCGTGCTGGTGTGCATGCAGCCATCATGCATGTCATGTGCATGTGTGCACACCCACGTGCATGCCATGCTGCAGAACACATGCAGAGGCAGTGTACGGGGGGTCACATGTAGGCATTGCATCACTGACACACCATTTTTCTCTTGCAGCACCAGCATGCCTCTGTGCAGAAGATAGAGCACCGATGGCAGCAATAGCACCCATGGCCACTGGTATGGCTCCGGACTACCAGCCTTCCACATCCACCAGCATCCAGGGGCCTGACAGGCTGCAGCTCTGCACCACAATGCCTGCGGATGTCCTGGACCTAGGGTCAGACTAGGCCCTGGTTGTTATCCTGCAGGATGCCAGTCTTGGTGTCCTGTGTGTGGAGACACAGATTGGGGTGCGGTCCTACTCCGATGATGACTACTTACAGCTACTGGACAGCATGGATGACATTATGGGTGTGTCGCCCTTGCTGGCATCAGACACGGGTACTGCACCCAGTGCTTTGCCAGTGGTGGAACAGCTGCCTACCACCACTGCAGGTGCAGTGAAGTGTGTTGCCATGGCTGTGACCTGCGGTGGTGGTGGTGCGGCCACGCAGGTGCAGGGCAGCATATAGCAGCCGGACAGGTGACAGCAGGTGCCACCGGGCAGCCGGCCACAGGGTCCACCATCAGTGCGCATGCTGTGCCCATTCCCCCTGCAGACCCCACTGTGCAGCATCCACCGGAGAGGGGGCTGTGCAGCGTCACCGGTCACCACAAGAGGAACTGCGTCCCACCTGGGAACCCCAGGAAACCAACCATCTTGCTGAGCCCACCCAGCTGCTGCAGACATCCATTCAGCAACGGGTGCTGCTTGCCACTGGAGCGCATGCACTGCATGCTGAGGTCCACCAGTTAGCTGAGCAGCAGGAAAGGGGCACTGCGCAGATCCTGGCAGGGATGCAATGCATGCAGGAGGCCATGACTGCATCCTTGGATTGCATTGCCAGTGTGATCATGGATGGTTTTGTGATACTGGCTGCCACAGTGTGTGGCTGTGCACAGGTGACCCCCTGCAGTGCACTGTCCACCCCATGGACCCGGTGTTGGGTGACCCCAACGCAGTCAGTGATGGCCAGGCATGCCTGGGGATGGCCTGTTTTTGTGCTTGCACACCCCCACGAGGACACAGTCACGGTCCCACGCTTCCACCCCTGGGGGGCTATTGCACACCCCCCCAGCTGATACACAGCCTGTGGCTGCTGATCTGCCCCGGCATGGCCACCCCCATTGCCATGGTGGCCATGGAACCATGCAGCTGTCCTGATCTGCGAACCACCCTGACCGCAGTCTGCAGCTGCTGCCTTGTACGCACATTGGAGGTGTGTGTTCCTTACCACTGGTGGCGTGCCTGTGTGTCGTGCCGCATGCTGCCTGTGTGTGCTTGCCTGGCCGCTGGACCATGTGGAGTGGGCATGATGAGGGCAGTCTAGCACCAGTTGTGCCTGTGCACCAGTGCAATGCGTCTAATCTACACCACATTCCAGCACATGGGTGGGTGCGCGCATGTGTCTGTGTGTTTCTGTGTGTGGTTGTGTGCCACTGACTCCCCTACTCCTGCATCATGCCTCTGTGTGTGCATGCCCCTTTGCCATGCATGCCTCTGCATGTGTGCTGTACCTGTTTGTGTGGCCCATGCATGTGTACTGTACCACCTACCTGTGTGCCCCATAGTGCTCCTTTGCGATGGTGTCATGGTGGCATCATGCCTGCTACAGCAGGCAGGGGTCCCTCCACCCAGTGAGTGGCTTTCCACCACCCTCCTGCCCATTGCCTCCGTCATCCCCACTACTGTTGCCCTCATCAGCCTCAACAGCTATCCCATGGTCAATGGCCATGTTGTGCAGTATGCAGCAGGCCAGGAACAGGCCACAGGCTTTCAAGTGGCTGTACTGTAGGGCACTGCTTGACCTGTCTAGGCAATGGAACTGTGCCTTCAGCATGCCAAAGATGCACTCAGTGATGTTGCGCATGCTGGCGTGTCCCTCGTTGTACCATTCCTCTGCTGGGGACGATGGGCTCTCTAGTAGGGGGTGAGCAACCGGGGCCTCAGCGGGTATGCGCTGTCACCTGTGTGGAGAATGACATGGTTAGCCCTCTGCTATACTGTGCTGCACCTCTTGCCTGTCCCTAGTGCCCCACCACCATGCAAACCCTGCCCACCCCATCCCCAAGTCTGCTGTGCCCATCACACCTTGCCCGTGCCATACTCACCCACTATGTGGCCTGTGGGGATGTTCCCACATTCGGATCTGTGGAACAGCGAAGAGCTATGCCAGATGAATGTGTCGTGCACTCCCAGGGTGTGTGGAGCAGACACTGGTGATGCACCCCGTGGCATTGCACACCACCTGGCAGTTGACGCTCAGGCTCCCCTTCCTGTTTATATACACCACACCCTCAGGGCCAGGTGGCATGTGGATGCCCACATGGGTGCAGTCAATGGCTCCATCATGCCAGGTGTTTTTCCCATTTGCAGCTTATAGTCTTTTCACCCACTAAAGGGGTTTCCCCCAACCTTCCAAAGCTGCTCTACATCTCCTTACTCTCTACTACTCCTGGCACTCTACCTTTGCTGCTCAGCTGCTATGGGTACCTACACTCCATTACTAAGTCTGCTCTCCTTCACCCTCTTGGTACAGATTTCACACAGACTGGAGCACCTTTCCTCCACACTAGGCACCACATCCCCAGGCTACCCCCACAGTGACTTGGCCCTCCCCCACCCTTGACACACCCGTGACCCCCCAACACCCCACACCTGCGAACACCTCCACTCCCTCCGCCTCAAAGGCCTGACCTGGACCCAGCTCTCCCCTGCTATTCCCACCCTTCGCACTTTATCTATCCCATGCACCCTGATTCTAAAGTCCTCAACTGGGTGTCGACCCAAAGGTCTCCATCGCCGCTGGCCACTAACCAGAATAATTACACTGCTATTATTTTTATCTGGTAATGTACACCCAAACCCGGGACCTATTGCTTCCAGCCCTTCTAAACCCTGTACTGCAACTGACCTCTGCTTTGCATCCTTAAACATATACAGTATCCTAAAGAAATCTGTTGCCCTCCAATGCTGGGTCGTTCAACATCAACCTGACATAATTGCACTGGTACAGACTTGGCTCTCCAAATCCACCCCTGACTCCGCTATCACTCTCCCTGGATATACCATCTACAGGGAAGACCGAATAGGCAAACGCGGTAGTGGTTGCTCACTACTCGTATGGGACTCCCTTATAGGTCAGGCACTCCCAGCTCCTAAACTCGATTATGGAGCCCAAGCTCTCACCTTAAAAATCACACATGACCCTGCCCAAGGCCCTCTCTTCCTCATGGCCTCCTATGTACCCCCGAGGAATCAAAACCAAGCAGTCCAGTCCCTCATTGACTATCTCACATCTCTCCCTCACAAAGTGGAGCAAGTCATCCTAGGTGATCTCAATGTTAACTGGCTTGCCTCCACTGCCTCCCATATAAGGGACTCCTTTGCTGCCCTGGATATGTCCCAGTTAGTCACCCAACCCACCAGATTCAATCACTCTACTGGCACCAGCACTCTCCTAGATGTTGTTATATCTAACCGCCCCTACAAAATCTGGGATGTCACTGTCCTTCCCAACTCTCTTAGTGATCACTCCCCAGTCCTCTGTCTCTGGTCATCCTCCACTCTGAAGCCAGTGTCCCAGGCCACTCTATGCCACCGTTTATGCCCCGGCGGCCTCAGAAAATTAAAACAATACCTAGCCCAGCTAGACTGGTCCCCTATCCAGCGCTCCCCTGACATTGACTCAGCTCTTGACCACTTCACAAATGCCTTCTGTAAGGCTTGTGACCTTTTTGCCCTCCTCACCAGGATCCGCTCCAACAAATGCAATGCCCCATGGATCACCCCACCCCCAGAGACTCAAAAACAGAGGTAATCTCTGGCACATTGCTGTAGAATCTGGAAAGGCTTCTGACAGACAGGCCTACAACGCAGAATGCAATAAGTGCACTTGGGCCATTAGGCGGGCCAAGGCAGAGCATTACCAGACCACCCTCACTTCCACTTGGGATTCAGCCCAGACCTTCTGGGATAATGTGAACAAGCTATATGGGAAGTCCCCCCCCACCACCATCTCAGCTGTCCATCAATGGCACCCCACCACAGATCCACTCCTCATAGCCGATTGCCTTAACACTGCCTTCTCTGACCTAATCTTGGTCCTCCCCAGCAGCTTCTTTGACCCAATCCTCACCTCTCCCTCCGGTCCTGCATCACCCACCATTCTACTTGCACTCTATCCTCTAAGAAGCCAGGCGCACCATAAAGCCTTAGACAGCAATAACCCCAGCAGTGACCCCCTCAACTCCAGGATCCTCCGTATGATCTTGGACGAGGTCCTAGTCCCCCTGACTGACCTTCTAAACTGGTTTCTATGCCTGGGTCAGTTCCCAAGTGCTTGGAAAACTGCTAAAATCACACCCATGCATAAGAGTGGGGACCAATCCACCCCAACAATTACCGGCCCATCTCCATCCTCCCCCCACTCTCTAAAGCCCTTGAAAAAGTGGTGCTGATCCAGCTCTCTGAATACCTAACCAAGTATGACATTATGTGCCTAGAGCACCACGGTTTCTGCCCAGGACACAGTACAACCATGGCTCTCCTGTAATTCTCCCAATAGTCGCATGCTGCTCTCGACTCTGGCAGTCTTGCAGGAGCAGTGTTCATTGACCTCTCCCTGGCCTTTGACACTGTCTGTCATCTCCTTCTACTTGACACTCTCCACCAACTTGACTTCTCTGGTGGTCCCATTTCCTGGTTCTCTAGCTACCTCTCTGCTAGATCCCAGCGTGTCAAGATCAGCGGCTCCTTCTCCAGCACTCTTCCCATTCACTCCAGGGTCCCTCAGGGCTCCATCCTGGGTCCAATACTTTTTAGTCTCTACCTCAACACCCTCCCTAGCTCATGTACCAGTAAAATGCTCCTCTATGCCGATGATGCAGTCTCCGTTGCCTCACATCCCAATCCCACCTCCCTCCAATTATCCCTCCAGCAAGCTTACAACCAAGCTGAAAGGTGGTTCGGAGACCGCAGACTGGTCATTAACCTAAAGAAAACCAAATCAATGCCCTTCTCCCATCACCAAAATAAAGCTAAAAATACCCCCCCTTGATTATCCTCTGCACTCTGCACCCGCTAGAACAAGTGACCGCATACAAGTATCTAGGCATCACGTTCGATACTGCCCTCTCCTTCCACACCCACATTAATGCCCTGTCAGCTGCCATTAACTCTCAGATTGGCCTGCTATACCAGCACAGGGACTGCCTGCCTCAGGTTGCCCTCAGGCTGGCCATCACCTCCTCCGTCTTGTCCCTCATGGACTATGGCTTGCCCATCTACACTGCAGCTGACAACACTGCCCTCTCCAAAATCCAACTCTCCAACAATAAGGCCTGTAGGCTCCTGACCGGTGCCCCCAGCCATACTCACACCTGCCTTCTGTATACTACCACGAATCTTCTCAACTTTGAGGAGTGAATGCTCTACAAGACCTGTCTTTTCGCTAAGAAATCTCTGTTAGGACTCTCCCCCCTTGGGGTCTCCACCTCCCCACAGCAGTCATCTTCATCTGTCACCACCCATAGCTCTGTTAAGGCCACTTTCAAGGTGCCCAGAACCAAGACCTGTCTTGCCCAGAGATCCTTCCTCTACCAAGCCCCCCCCTGGTTCAACTCCTCCCTCCCTCCCTAGCTGCATCTCCAACTTGCCAAAAATTGGCTCCTTCAAAACAGCCCTTCGGAACCATATTTTTAATACCTGATGTTGTAGGTGCAACTAACCCCCCCCAATTGTAACCTGAGGTTCCCGCCCACCTTGCCCCCTGGCTTGACAACATCCATTGGACAGCCTCTCCCTTCCCCAGACCTACTCCTTCCCTTCTAGGTCCAAACAGGGATGTAACCCACTGTCTTCTCTGAGGACCTACTATATCCATGAATGTAACTCAAAATGTTGTAACATTATGTAACCTAAGTAACATACAAACTACTACATTATGTAACCTAAGTGTATCTATGTTAAATGTTCCTTTTACTGCACTTGTTATGTTATCCTCTGTTTTAATCTGCACTGCAATAACTGTCTTGATGTCCCCCCCCGCGACGAGGTGCCTTTGTAAATGAGTCTCTGGCTCAAAGGTTGTAAACTTGATTTGTAATCACTAAATGAACGCGTGCCACCCTGTGCAAGTCCTGCATAGTTGCTGTATGATCCGCCTGTTTGCTGGGGGAAATGGATGAATTCCAAAGCACATGGCAGCAGAGCATTGAGGAACTGTGTGAGGAGGTGGGACGTGGCCGACTGGGTGATGTCTGTGATGTCCCCTGTTGGTCTTTGGAAGGTGCCCATGGCGAGCAGGCACATGACGGTGGTCACCTTCATTTCCATGGACATGGCGTGGCTCTGTCTGTAGGGTGCCTGCATCTCCTCACTGCACAGCTTGCAGAGCTGCCTCAGAATGGCCCTGTTCAGGCGATACCAGCCCATGATCTCAGTGTCGCTATAGTTCTCAAAGGTGATGCAGGCATGTTACCACCTGTGTCGGGCATACCGCCAACGGGCCCTTCCTCGGCCATGTCGCTGTTCCTCCTACCCCCTCACACCCCTCATTCTGCCTCCATCAGGAAGGGCACACTATCCATGGCCCTTGCTGTCCACTGTCCACCTGGGTGGTTGGCTGCTGGCTGTGTGCCACTCTGGTACACAGGTTGTGTTTGTGTGTGTGTGTGTGTGTGTGTGTCTCTCTCTCTCTTTCTCTCTCTGCCCCTATCTCCCTCTCCCACGCCACCTCTCTGTCCCTCTCCCTCTGTCTGTGATCTTGTGTCTGTCTGTCTGCCTTCTCTCTATCTCTCCCTCTCACTCTCACCCCTGGCACAACTTCTGTCTGTCTGTGTGCACCCTGTATTTATAGAAACAAGTCTAGCTGGCACAATTTTGATTTGCTCCACACTTACGCCATGGTTTCACATTTGAATATGCTATTGCGCTGGATATTCATGGGAATGCCCCCCTGTACTTGCGCAGCATACATTATGGTTGCACATTGGCACAATGGATTTTGCACTGTGCAAGGGCTCCCGCTGAATATTGCTCCTCAGCACAATTTCGCACTTGTGCCAGCACAACTCAGTTGCGCCATGCACAACTGCTCTGAATATCTGGGCTTGATTCTACAACAAGCAAAGTTGCTCCAGTAGTAAATGCATTAATCAGAGTAAATCTTACCTAAGTTCTGATTGTAATTGCTTCCATTTCCATTGGATTCTTTCTAGTGAAGTGCACTACGCAGAGGAAAAAACAAAACATGCAGTTTGCTCCCTTTTTTCTGGCCTAAAAAATGTTTGGTTTACATGCTACATTGTTTATATAGAGGGTCACAATGATTCGATTTGTGTACAGCATTCTCAAGGCTTGGCTTTTTATGATCTTTCACATGATTAGACCACACAATGCGAAAAAATGTTTTTGGGTTCTTCAGTTAAAGTTGTGCATTATTAAAACATCTATAGGAGGTATCTTGAGGTCACACATTCAGTTACGAAAGTACGTAAAGGATTATTCTCACCCTGGTTCTAATAAAGAGTTACATTAAATGTTTAGTGTCTTGTAATGTTATTTCAATCCCTTTACATTTAAATTGTTACTGGATTACCTCTTTGTTAGATTGCCATTTCCACTATGTGGGGATAATACAGGAGTTACATTGGAGAAATGATGCCCCCTTCATTGTAAATTTCCTGCTTTCCCTTTCTTAACTAATAATGTCAGAGTTTGCCACAGATTATACTTTGTAAGGCAGTTGCTGACTGAAAAGCTCTTCTTATTATTGTCCTGTCCAATATGATTTAACATAAAACAAATAAAACCTGCTAACATTTTTTGAAGCTGTTGTATAACAGGAAATATTTACTGTCTTTTTATCTTGGTTGTTTTAACTGGGTCCGTATTAGCATGAAAATAAAAAGACAGCGAATATTAGGTGAATATCTATAGAGTAACAGCTCTAGTGCTCCACCAGTGAAAATAAGGGGATGTGAACATGCCGGTGTGCTTGGAGCGCTAAATATAAGGGATGGGAATTTAAACAACTATACAATATATTTATGTAACCCAAAGGTGGAGCTATCCCAAGGGCTACTACCCCATCTGCTTGGCTAGCAGCAGGTTAAGGGGCCTAGGTATGGTGATGGGTGCCTCCACCCAAAGGTCAGGGTTGGTAATGATCAGGCTGACCAGGGCACAGCCCTCTGGGACACTGTGACCCCCCCTTTTCCTGCTAGTGGCCCACACAATACACAATATTTACCTCCACAATACCCCTGATATGCTTTGCAAATACACATACATTTGGCACTTACCACCAGGACTGGTTTTTCTAGCTTGACTCTGGGGACCCCCTGTAAAGCAAGGTTAAGCAGAACAAAGGCAACAGTACAATACCTTGAGCACAAACTGAAACCACAGTCTATGTAACTTGCAGAAAATAGTAGCTCTGATTTATTCAGGGGGTAGTAACACAGGAGAGGCACAATCAGGGTAATTAGCTTGAGTACTCTATCATTTACTCTACAGTGTGGGGCATTTAGAGTCCCTTCAACAGTTACGCTCTATGGGTACCCAGGTGCATGAAAGATGGGCTAGTCAGGATCGTTGCCTGGGTAGGCCGGCGTTGCAGCTGGTTGGGGCTCTGTGAGGAAAAGAAACAACATGCACCACACCTTAATTGTAATCCGGAGCCGGAGGGCTCAGTTCGTGCAGAAGAAAAGAAATAACAAACAATCAGGTGACATTCCTTTGATTTAGCTATATGTTGCAGGGAGCTATCCTGTGGTTACTCATGATACCCAAAACTGGACACAGGATGGACAATGGTTGAGACAGTAGATGAATTTTCTGGGTTGCCAGATGAAGCAGAGCCCACATGATTTGCTACAGTGTCGTTCCTGTTCAATCATGGAGCAGGGGGCTGATCCCCTGGCAGGTCTCTCATCGATGGATCTTCTCTGTGCAGTAGGGTAGGATGACAGGGCCCTTGTGGCAGGGCCTAACTGCATTGGATAGCAGCAGATGCAGTCCGTTCAGGCTGGGTACAGCTTCCAGGCCTCAGCACACAGCTTAAACAGGGGGAAAACCCGATCGCAACCCCCCCTCCAATTCACAGCACATTTATATGTTAGGAAAAACTTACTGCACCAGGCACAGCACTCGCTGGACACAGTCGCTAAGTTCTCCACACTCCCCAGCAGTATCGAGGAGAAAAAGGGGTTTGTGGCAGACTGATCGCATTCAGTACAATCTTTGGTCCTCCTCAGGTGAAGCCTGATTCCTTTTCAATTAATCGCTGGGTTTCTCCAAACTTGGATTCAATCCAAAAAGTACTCTTCCCCTCTTTTCCTCCTCACTCAACATGCCGAAATGCAGGCCACTAATTAGGCCTTTGAACAGTTCTCCCACTCGGACTAGGCAGCGCTTGCTCGGCTATCACGAGCTGTCCCTCTCTCTCAACTCCCAGCTTCTATCTGGCTTGCCAGAAAATAGCCATGGGGATTTCCTTTAGATCCAAAAGGTCCGGTTGGTCGGTGCAGCTGTCAGTCACAATAATAGCTCCCCCTTTTGGTGCAAAAAGGCACCAACAGTCCAAAACTACAAATCCCAAACTGGTAATCCGCATAGCCCCATTTCAGCAGGCTTCATTTTAGAGTCCTCAAGTACTGATTCGTCCAATTTGGCAGTTCGGGGCCAAAATGGTGGCGATGATCCAGACAGTCTTTGCTGCAAAGAAGGCAGGTTAGAACAACTACAATATTTCTATTACTCTAAAGAATCTCCAGCAAATAGTCACATCTTTCCACAGGGCTCCCTCTGTGCAATCAGCAATGGCAAAAGCGGAGCAATTTTTAAGCAGCCCGAGCGGAACTCGGGCATGGAAACACCCAGTTCCCCCTCCCAGATTAATTATGACTGCAAACAGGCAGCCCTAAAAGGACAGCACATGGAGGCCACACAGGCACTCACTGGCAATGCATTTAAACGGATATAGTGCCAAACACCAACCAGGCAGCGAGCAATTAGGTATGCTCTTGGAAGACTTTTCAGGAACCCCCATTTGTAGGGGGGTTACACCCTTCCTTGCCTGGAAAAACTTGGCGTATGCGTCAAGTGAGTACCATTATAGCAACTGAAATTGCAAACTATGTCATACAGCTATGAATTCACTAAAAATACCACCAAAAGCTTAATCTGGTTCAAATTCAGTTGCTTACCATCTGTATCCCCCAGTCGCCCCTGAAAAAGGGATTTCTAGGGCAAAGGGCTTACCAGGTCAACAAAATTCAACTATTCCTTTAGTAGGTTAGGTCTTTAGCTTCTAAGACATTAACCAACACATTCAACCTTTACAATACACATTCTCTACATTTCACAGTACAATTTTCCTGAATTACATCACACATATGTTGCACGGGTTATTCACACACACACTGCAGTTTGGAATCAAGTTATTACTTCCTCCACATTAAACAATGAGAAATGGGTCCCTTTTCTATCAGTTAACTTGGGGCTAGACGGGGCAGGGGCACCATACCTAGAGGGCAGAACAATCAACCTGGACTTGGCACTTAGGCTCAAATTGGGCAGTGAACTCTGGGACACATAAACTCCCTTGTGGACCATGTTGAAAGACAAATCTACTGGCCTCCCAGGAGAATCATACCTGAGGCGTACTATTGGTTTGACAGTTCGGCCAGTCTTCCTGGGGGGCACAGCCAGTGTCTCTATACTTTTCACCTCAATCTCTGTGCTTTCATTACTTGCAAGGGGGACCTCTGCCTGGGTGGAAAAGTTTGAACTTGGGGAACTGTCAGCCCCTGGCTCTGTGTCTTCAGGTTCTACAACACTTTGCTCACTTGGAATGCACTCCGGCACTGGAAGGGAATTATCATCACACTCAAAGTATTCTTCCTGTTCTGGCATGTCAGCAGTTTGACTTAGATCATCTGTCTCTTCCTCAGGTAAATCACACAGTTCCACCATACAAAGTGACTCAATATCACCAGACTTGACACTTCACATTTCACTCTCAGGCAGCATATGCTCCAAGGACAAAGCCAGGGGGTTGGGCAGTCCAGAAGGCTCAGCTTCATCCCAATTGACCATGGGGTTACCTTGAAACAGGTGACTTAGCTCATAAGAAGGGTAATAAGCATAGTTGCACTCACTCTCATCAGAACTGGACTGACAGTCATTATTGTTTTGGGTTTGCTGTGGGGAAAACCTTAAGTTGGTGACCACTGGGGTATGCTGACTCTGTCTTTGTTTCACAGCAGCATGAGTCACTGGTCCAGGGGGAACAATCTCCTGGGGCTCAGCGTCAATCATGATTTGACCTATAGGCAACAAATGATTACAGTGCATGGTCTTGACAGCTTTTGAGTTGTTTTCAGGCCGCACTTTGTACACTGGTAAATCATCCAACTTGCCTACTACTATATGGGGAAGATGGTGCCATCGGTCAGCAATTTTATGTTTACCATGCAATCCCAGATTTCATAACAACACACGGTCTCCAGCTCGAAGTTCTTGGGCCTTCACTTTTTTATCATATCATTCTTTATTGGCTAGGTTTCTCTTTGCAGCCATTGTCTGGGCTAGTTGGTATGCATGGTTCAATTGGGCTTTCAGTTTTTGTGCATACTGTGGAAAATTTTCAGCTCGGACCCCATCAGGCGAGACCCCAAAACAAACATCCACTGACAGCCGAGCCTCTCTCTCAAACATAAGACGGTAGGGGGAGAACCAAGTAGCATCATTTCTTGTGCAATTATAGGCATGTGCCAAGGTGCTAATCTGCTGACTCCATTTGTGCTTATCTTTTGGGTGAAGAGTACCTAGCATGTCAAGCAGGGTGTGATTAAAGCATTCTGGCTGTGGGTCCCCCTGCGGGTGATAAGGGGTGGTTCTTGACTTCCTCAACCTCCATAGAGAGAGCATTTCTTTGATTAAGTGACTCTCAAAGTCTCTACCTTGATCAGAATGAATTCTCTGAGGGGTCCCATAGTGGACAAAGAAATTATTAGCACCTTGGCCACGGTGGATGCCTTTTGATCTTTGGTGGGGAAGGCTTGGGCATACCTTGTAAAATGATCAGTGACTACCAATACATTACTGATCTTACGCTGGTCAGGCTCCAAACTCAAAACGTCTATGCAAACCAACTCCATGGGTGTGCTGGTGGTTTTGTACAGGAGGGGCAGCCCACTGGGGCATAGCCTTCCTCTGCAGGCAGCGACTACAAGTCCTTACATGATGTTCAACATGGGCCCCCATCTTAGGCCAGTAGAATCGAAAATCGCACTAGGTCAAGGGTTCTGTCAATACCGAGGTGGCCCATGTGGTTGTGTAGAGACCTCAGCACCAAGTCTCTGAAAGCTATGGACAAACCAATTGTTGCTTGTCTACTTGACCCCCTCCATCCACTGTTTGCCTGCACAGCAACTGATTAATAAGCTTCAACTTAGGGTCTTCTTTGAACAATAAAGCAGTTCACAAATCAGAGGAGCACAACTTGGACACATCTTTCCCTGCATAGAGGGCATCAAGTGCTCACCGGATCATAGGATCTTGGGATTGAGCCCACTGAATACTGTCATTATCAAACTGAGGCAGTGCACTAATATCTAGAGTGGAGAAGTTACAGTACACAGCTGGTATGCTAGTATCAGTGGGGCCCAAGCAATCTATTAAGCAGTCCACTGTGTTCATCTTTGTCAAACTTTTGGCACAGTGCTAGAATGTTAGGTTCAGACAGCCTGACCCAATCACACTTGGAAGTAGGCCTCTGGAAGAGGGCATCAGCATTTTTGTGATTCAGGCCCGATCTGTATTCAACAGCATGATCGTAGGTAGACAATGCAGAAAACCACTGATGCTCAATGGTGAATAACTTAGTTGAAGTCTTCACATAGGTCAACGGATAATTATCAGTCTTTACCACTATCTTTGCTCCATACAAATATTCATGGAACTGGTCAACGATGCCCCACTTCAACGCCAAGAACTCCAACTTATGCACAGAATAGTTTTTCTCTGATGGGGTCAGACTTCTACTAGCAAAGGCCACCACTCTCAAGCCATTCTCGTGTTCCTGATACAGCACAGCCCCCAAACCTTGTAGGCTAGCATCGGTGTGCAACACATAGGGTTTAGTAGGATCAGCATTGGCAAAGATGGGAGCATGGGTGAGCTGATATATTATTTCATGGAAAGCGGCTTCACAGTTGGGTGTCCAGTGGGACCCAAAAAGTTCACCCGGATGGAAGTATGCTCTTCCTGTTCTGGGGCAGCACCTTTCTTGTATTTTCAGTTTGTGGGAGGGTAACCCTGAGTAAGATTCAGGAGCAGGCAAATCACCCTCGAGTAGTCCTTTATGAACCGCCGGTAGTAGCCACAGAATCCTAGGAAGCACTATAATTCTTTCAGATTGTGGGGCTGGGAACAGGTGGTCAAGGCCTCAACTTTACTAGGATCAGTCTCTATTCCCTCGGTGGACACTATGTGCCCCACATACTTCACTGACGTCTGAAAAAACTGGTATTTGTCGATGGACAGCTTAAGGCTGAAATCCTCCAGTCAGTCTAACACTTTAAATAGTCAACTCTCATGTTCCTCCAATGAGCTTCCGAACACAATAACATCGTCCAAATACACCTGGCACTCCAACAAGTTCATATCCTCCACTAGATATTCCATCAACCACTGAAAAATGGCCAGAGCACCCAGTATCCCCTGGGGCATCATCATAAACTCATAGAACCCTAGTGGGCAAATGAAGACTGTTTTCTCATGGTCCTCCGGGGCCATGGAGATCTGGTAGTAGCCACTGCGAAGATCCAACACCGTGAACCACTTGCTCCCATTCAGACAGTCCAAAGCATCTTATATACGGGGCATGGTGTATTGATCTGGGATGGTTAAAGGTTCAATAATCACTCATTCTGACTGACCCATTCTTTTTCCGCACAGCTACAATAGGCCAAGCATAAGGGCTTCTGGATTCTTGTATCACACCAGCTGCAAGCATCTCCTGCAGGTGTCTTCTCACATCATCTATATCTGCAGAAGCTAGGCGCCGAGACCTCTCATGAAATGGCCATTCATCATGCAGGTGTATGTGATGCTCCACTCCCTGGACACATTCCACGTCCCACTCCTTCAATGAAAACACTTGGTCTTTCTGGGCAAGTCTCATGCTGATCCTAGTCTTCCATTCAGCTGGCAATGGGGAGTCACCAAAGTCAAACAAGTCGGGGTTTCTCTAGCAGTTGCTCCAGAGTGCTTGTTACTGGGTAACACTGCAGTGTCTGTGCAGTGTACTGTAGCTAGGGTACAGCCTCTATTCACCCAAATTTCCCAATCTGACACATTGTGAACCTGGACCATTACCCCTCGAGCATAGGCATGAGCATGAGCAGGTAAGATACTGGGTTTGACCAACAATCCCTTTGGCAATTTTCCATTGCCTGGTGCATCCAGCATTAGTATCTTATTGCTGACATCTTTCCACAAGTGGGCCTCCCCTTGTAGAGTACACTGGGTGTTGAGGGCTAGGATCATCAACTCAAAATCCATCTCCCATACAACCCTGACCGGTTGATCCTGATCCACCTCCTCGGTATTCTGCCGTGACTCGTAGGCCCTCTTAATCAATGCGGGAATCCTCAGAGCCGTACCAGTTCGTTGCCCTGTTTCTCGTAGCATAGTTGCGCCAATCTCCCGAACATATGAGCGTTGGTCCCAATTAGTAGAGGAACACCATCATACAGTTCAGTAGGGGGACACACCATGGCCAAGGTCTCTACTTGTTCCACCACTCCAGCCACTGAAGTAGGGAAAGACAACCAAATCCAGATACACCCAAAGTATGGATATGCCTTTTCACTCAACCCCCAGACATGCAGACCTTCCAGAGGTTGTACGGGCACATTAGGCAAGTGCTTCCGATACCAATCTTGAAACATTATAGTCACTTGAGAGCCACTGTCAAGCACAGCCCTGGTAGACACTCCATTCACCTTTACTGTTGTCTCCATGGGGGCACCCACCACCTCAGACCATTCAGGTGGTACTGATGTTGGTGTTAATCTGGCATTGGCCTTAGTAGAGTAACTCTTTTGAACAGCCCCACCTGGTGGCAGGTTGTTATTTCGTCAAATCACAGCTAATAACCTGGTAGTGACTCTCCTCAAATTCTCCGGTGAACGGCAGAAGAAATGGGTGTGTCCGTCCTCCCCGCAATGATAGCAAAAAGTAGGTTCTCTAGGATCTCGGGGGGAGTTCGCGGGCCATCTCCTGGTTTGTGTACCACAGAGGCATTGGGCAGCTCATCCTTGGCTCAGACTTTGAGTCCTGGATCCTCTGGACCTTCACCAGGATGGCGGTTTTGTGGGGTTTGCAACAAATCCCTCACTAGAGCTCTCAACTCTCATACTTCCTCTAATAGGTTACCCTCAGTCCAGGGTTCTGGAGAAACAACATGCACCCCCGCTCCACTTTTAGCCTCTGGGAGTGCCTGATACAGGTCAGGTTCCCTGGCTGCCTCCGTCAACTCTTTGATCAGCTCTCTCAGCTGTAGCCTCATCCGAGTCACTCCTCTCTGGAGTCGGGCAGGTACCAACAGTCCCAGCATAGGGCTCCCAGCCCTCTTCATGGTCTCACAAATTTCTTTCATAAGATGACAATACTCGGGAGGATTACCCTTTCTGTCTTGTAACTTGAGCTTCAATATCATCACACTAGAATATCTGGCAGACTTTAGAATATGGTCCAATCTGACCCGGTTCAGTTCCTTTACAGGCACTTCTCCTTTCCTGTGGGCCCTCTGCAGAGCCCTCTCAATCCTTGTAACAAATGCAGACAACTTCTCGTTTATCCACTGCTTAGCTAACTTGAACTTCCACAACAAGTCATCTCCCAACTCAGTGCTGCCAAACACTCCTTCCAGTGCAGAGAGGTATTCAGCCACCATAGCCTCTGGGCTAGTAGCTCGTAAAAAGTGGATGGCCTCCAGAGCAGGGTCTCTTAAGCTCTCCATCAGTCTCTTTATCTTTTCCCCCTCTGAACACTGCCATTCCTGTACCAAGGGAGTGGCATAGTTCATCCACGTTTCAAGGTCATCTCCCCAGCTACTGGGACTGTGCCAGAAAAAAGTATGAGCTTTCGGTAAGAATTCAACTGTTACGAGGGAATTACTATGGGGGAGGGGGCTACAGGGGAACTCTTGGGAGAAGCAGGGGATGTGGCTGGGGAGTGCAAGGGCGTGTGTTCCTCAGAAAGTTCTAGCACCTTTACTAGCTCTTGAGCAGTTCATCCTTCATGAGTTGCGCTCTTTGGGTACCCAGGTGGATGAAAGATGGGCTAGCCAGGATCGTTGCCCGGGGTAGGCTGGTGTTGCAGCTGGTCAGGGCCCTGTGAGGAAAAGAAACCACAAGCACCACACCCTAATTGTAATCCAGAGCCGGAGGGCTCAGTTTGTGCAGAAAAAAAAAAATACTGTAACAAACAATCAGGTGACACACTTTTGATTTAGCTATATGTTACAGGGAGCTACCCTGGTGGTTACTCACGATAGCCAAAACTGTACACAGGATGGACGATGGTCGAGACAGTAGATGAAATTTCTGGGTTGCCAGAAGAAGCAGAGCCCACACGATTTGCTACAGCGTCATTCCTGTTCAGGCATGGAGCAGGGGGCTGATCCCCTGGCAGGTCTCTCGTTGATGGATCTTCTCTGTGCAGCAGGGTAGGATGACAGAGCCCTTGTGGCAGGGTCTAACTGCATTGGATAGCAGTGGATTCAGTCCGTTCAGGCTGGGTACAGCTTCCAGCCCACAGCACACAGCTTAAACAGGGGGAAAACCCGATCGCAACCCCCCTTAACTTTTCCCTCTCTCCATGTGGCCATTGTCCCTTGGCTCTTTAAATGCAAATAGTATGAAGAGCCTTAGGAAAAGACAAGTAACACTGTCCTATTTCTTGTCCAGGCCCTTGAAAATTATTTTTTTGCAAGATACCAGGCTACACACTGTCTCTGAACTGAGTATTGTTGCTTAACTTTGGCATGATGGTCCCTCCTACGGGTCTTGGGTCCTGAACCTTGTTCTGGGGTGGGAATTTTGTTCCATTCTGACCTACATGTTTCTTTAATCAAATTGATCGATTTGATTCCTGTGCTGATATTGGATACTAAAATTGATAACTTTTATTTTCGTTTTGTTAATGTCTATGCACCACAATCAAAAACAGATAGGGTTTCTTTGTTTAAAACCATTCAACCCTTTTTAATTTCCTCCCAGGCAGTGATTCTTGGTGGGGATTTTAATTGCGGCCTTGATAAGCTTGATAGAGGTTCTAAGGCTTCTACCTCCAAAGTGTTTTGTGACTTGTCCACATTACAAACAGTGATTTCCACCTCTCATTTAAAGGACGCCTATATGTCTATAAATAAAGATATGCACCCCACCTTTCAAAAAAGGTCAGTTGGCCACTAGAATTTATGTTTTTTTTTTCTCTCTGATACACTTTCCATTTCTTCCTGTCAGGTTTTAGAAATCGAGTTTTCTGACCATAAATTGCTTTGTTTACATTTAGGTTCTGATGTGCACTTCCCACAAGGTCCAGGTTATTGGAAATGCAATTCTTCTCTCCTTTCCCAGACATTTATTTTACAAAATCTCCAGTAATTTATGGCCCATAAATGCTCAATTTTTGATATGTTTGACAATCCTGCCCTCTGGTGGGTGACTGTTAAATTGGATTTGAGGAAATTATTGCAGTCAGAAAGTAGGAAAATTCATTTTAATACTTATTTCCGATACTTACAACAGCGTAAACATTTACAAAAACTCCAGTCCTTGGCAAGGACTACGACCCATGATTTCAAGTCACAGATTACTCTGCTACAGCAAGATATGCAATCTTTTCATTTACGCCAAGCTGCCAGTTTACAGAACCAACAAGTTTTTGGTACTCATGGTAAGGCAGAAGTCATCTGCCCCTATATTCATTGCCACAATAGTGTTGATCATAAATGGATGGACTGTCTTTTAGATCTAGATGGCCATCTATATACTGATAAGGAGAATATTTTTTGTATTGTTTCACAGCATACTGCTTCTTTGTTTCCACATCCATCCTCTTTACTTGACTTAGTTTCTGTATTTCTATCCGTCACCCCCATTCCTGCCTGTCCTCCATATCTGTTGTCTGAACTCACTATGGATATCTCTGCTCCGGAGGTTGAACAGGCCATAAAATCATTACAAATTAATAAAGTCCTGGGCTTAGACGGGTTTACCCCGTAATTATATAAGATACTTGGACCTTTGATTTCTAAGGAATTGGCGTCGTTTTTTTATTTTCTTTTGAAGTCTGCTTCTATCCCTTTAGATATGGCACTAGGCCTATTGGTTTTCTTTTATAAGAAGGGAGATAGGACTAATCTTTCAAATTGGAGACCGATTAGCTTACTGAATACTGATTTTAAAATCCTTGCTAAAATATTACTCTCCAGATTATTACAGGTGACTATTCATCTCATTTCCCCTACTCAAACCTGTTCTATCCTGGGGAGATGAATGAGCGACCACCTCATTCTTTTACGGGAATTAATTGAAAGGGACAATAGGGAAGGTTTATCTGGTTTTCTTTTGTTTCTAGATCAAAAGCAAGCTTTTGATACTGTAGAACATAGCTACCTTTGGGACACACTTACTCAGTATGGAATTCCCGGCCCCTTCATTTAGTGGTTGCAAGCACTGTATAAGTCAGCTACTGTATCTCCCCTTATTAAAGGTTGGTTAGGGCCTATGATTCCGATTAAAAGGGGTGTTAGGCAAGGTTGCCCTCTAGGCCCTCTTTATATGTTTTCTGTATTGACCCCCTTTTGTGAGTTCTAAATTCTACACCACTACTAAAACATATATCTGTTGACACTTATGATAGTCCTCATGTGGCTTTAGCTTATGCAGATGATCTTACTATCTTGGTCGGTGACTCAACCTCCGCGCCACTGGTAATGACTATTTATCAATCTTTTAGTTCTTTGTCAGGCACCTCTCTCAACATGTCAAAATGTATAGGGCGTCAATTTGGAAGGCCACCATCCCTCCTAGATACTGTTGCAGGAATGAAACTCACCAGAGACCCGATTACTATTTTGGGGATACGCTTTGGTTTCCAAGATTTGGACATTTTAAACTGGAGTCCAAAACTTTCTCAGGCCCAGCAGGTGGTGACAGACTGGAATTCCTGGCATATGGGGAAATTAAAAAGGGTTCATTAAATAAAAACATTTCTTTTACCCTTCTTTATACATGTTAGTTGGTTGTTTCCCCTGCCTCAAACTTTGGAAACCTCCTTGTACAGTATTTTTTTTCAGGCAGTCTGGGGCAGCCGACTGAATCCTATAAAGCGGAATGTTTTGTACCTTCAAAAAACCCAGGGGGGCCTAGGAATGGTAAATCCAGTGGTCTGGTTTATGGTTATGTATCTAGTTTTTTATTTTAGACCTATGTTAACTCAAGTTCGAAGACCTTGGATTCCCTTGTTTACCCTTTCATGCAGTCCTTGGTTTGCACAATGGGAGACTGCCTGTCTCAGAATACTACGTGTTTCACATATCAGTTCTCCTTCCGTGAGAGACGTGTTTTTAAAACTTAAAAGTTGGCAACTATCTACTACCATGGTTAGTGGACAACATAGAAAACTTTTGTCTAAAGAGATAATTATCACCAAATCCCTTGAATTAAATTATTTCCTACATTGTCCCACTATTCACATTCAGATTCTGCTTGACTTTCTTAACAATCCCAGGATCCCGTAAAGAATGTGGGATACCCATTGGTTATGCTGCCACAATCAGTTGAACGTTAAAGACCACCAGAAACACAAACAGCTTTCTGAAAGGTTTTGTTCTCGGCCTACTTGTACTCAGCAACTTGAAACAACATTTCATTTATTTTTTTCATGCTTATATGTTTCACCCTTTTGGGCTATTTTAGCTGATTCCTGGGGTATGTCTCCCTTTTGTACTATTTCTTTAGAGGTTTTGTTATATGTTTTTTTTTTACTCTTCTTGGAGTAAATGGGATACTTCTACACTACAGGTTATTATTACTGTTGTGAAATGGTATATCTGGAACTCCAGATGTTGATTCATATTACAGCAGAGATCTGTACCTCTGTCCGAACTGCTGCAGAAAATTATTTGGGAACTCAGACAGCTGTACAGGCTAAAGTTTAAAACTCGATTAGCTTCCTGGGTTTTTCAATCCTGGAGGAATCTTCCTTGGGTCACTGACTCAGATTTTCCCATTACTTGAGCTTTACAACCGACTTTTTCATTTTTTTAATCAACTGTAATTTTTTGTGTGTTTTACTTTCAGGTTTCCAGGACTGCTTGAAATATCAGTTTTACTTTACATTTCTGCCTATTTCTGTATTAAGGGGAAGGGTCTGCTGGGTGGGGAAGTTTTCTGCTTTGCTTTTGGCACTTTCATATACTGCTATATTTTTTTTCTGTTCTTCTGTTTTCTCAATTGTATTACCTTTTCTATATTTGTTTTTGACAATAATTGAATGGAATTTGTACTTTTGAGTTTTCTTTTTTCCCCATTTACTGTCTTGAATAGTTTTTTTTTTTGTTTGTTTTTATGTTTAAATTTTATTTCTGTATATTGCAGCGCTTCTATATACTTTTGTTTAATACTGGATTGAAGAATTTCCCTACTCCTTTTGTGGGGGGTTGTTGGATAATGTTTTCCTTTGACACACTTGTATTTTGTTTGTTTTATGATTTTGTATGCTGTAATACTTTTCTGTATTTTGTTTGAAAATTTTGAATAAAAATTCCCTACTCTTTCAATAAGTGCCATGGGATCTTTAACATCCACCTGAACTACCACCAATCCAGACAGATGGGACCTCAATTTAACGTCTCATCCGAAAGATGGCACCTCAGAAGTGCAGCACCCCTCTCATGCTGTGCGACAATGTCAGTACTGGGATATTAACCCAAGTGCCAGATTTGGGAAATGAACCCACAGCCCTCTGATCTCCCAGCCTCAGAGGTGAGTGTGTTACCTACTGAGCAATCAGGAAGATATTAATATAACGCAGGATTGTGAAGGTGCAATGATTCCACAAAATATTGTAAATAACTCCATTACATCAGATAACGTATATAATCTGTGGTAGGGTGACCTATATTACATTGTACCTACTCTGAGTTCAGATGTGGTGCACCTGGTAGGGAGCTTATTGAGAGAAAAGGCTCATAAGGGAAATATACCTTTCTCCACAGCTTTCAGTAGGGTTTTCCAGGTTTCTAGAAAAGTGGAACCTTAATCACAGGCTCCCATTTTGGTGTGCTCAATTCTACAGCAGGTTAATAAATTCTGGCTGGGCCAGCCTGATGGTGTGGAGGGCTGCTGTGTCTTGCACCTCACCTCTTATCACACTGGCAACCCGAAGTCAGGAGTGAGCTTAGGTTACCGGGGGTTGGCCGTGGGAAAGCATTGAGCATCCACAGGATTGCTCTCCTGTCCTGGGGGGGCTGTAGTCTCCCTGGCTATCAACAAAACATAGCAGAGGCTGGGTGTGCAACAGCTGGGAACACTTTGGGAGCAGGGTGGAGGAGACAGTGGACATCCATAGGTCAGGTGCAGGAGTACACCCGTCCCATGCTGGACATCATTGCATGTCCACGCCTTTGGGATGTAACAAGAGAAAACCTCTCTGGAGATTAGCACTTTGACACCCTGGGACCTCTGCCTGAATGATGTGCCAGGCAGCAGCAGCCATGGCTGGGGTGTCTGCTGATCTCAGTCTCTCACCTCCATTCCTGCCTGGGGGAGGACCTGCCAGAAATGCAAGTTGTGTGCATGTCCTGTCCATGGTTGCCCTGGTAAGGGATGCCAAGTACAGTGGTCTGGGCACAAAAAATGGAGGAATTCTTCCACAGATCCAGGGAGCTAAAAGAAGGTTGGAAAAATGTTCTGGCTCCAGTGTGGACAGAGTTAGATGGATCAGTACTGTACAACAATTTTAGGTGCATTTACCAGGTTCATGTTCCAGGGTTGGCTTCTTTTAGTCTCATGAGGGTGCCCTGGGTTGACTCCCTACAGAAACTCTGGGGCAGGGGGGTTTGATAGGAGATGCCTTGGGATTCACATCATTATATAGAGGCCCAGATATTCATATTGCACCAGGCAGTGGTGCAAGCCTAGGCGCAGCACAACTGTGATGCTATGGGGCCAGGTCCAGGTGATATTCAATGGGGATGCACCATGGTGCAGCACCATTGAATACAGCAGGAGCAGCGTGGGGATACACCAACACAAGTGCAGTTGCGCTAGGCACATCACCCACAATATTCAGCAGGGGCATGCAAATGAGGCCATAATATATGCAAGGTGCAAATGGGGCCATTTGCATTTCATTATGGCCCCATTTGCATGCCTTACACAGGGCAGCCTAGCGACCTGTGCCTGGCACCCTGCACAGCAAGACGTGAGCTGTGGAGATCCTGAGGCATCCCCTGCCCTGTAGCCATGATCACGTGGTAGATGCATACATAGAAATCCCTGGTAGTCTAGTGGCCCTCCCCAGTCCCCGATACCCCGATAAATAATATACATGACCATCTCTGGTTGTCTTGTGGACCCCACCTGTCTGTTGCTGTGAGCACGGTAAATGTAAGGTACAACAGACCCTGGTAGTCTAGTGGACCTCCCTCCCTCCCAAGTCCCTGATCATGGTTCAACGCCCACATGAATGTCCCTGGTAATCCAGTGGCACCCCCATCCCTCCCACCCACACAAGACCCCTTGCCCACCCCGCTCCTCCCATCATCAGCGGGTGGCTGCATCCCACCTGCATACCGCCCGACCATCTGCCGAATGACAGGTACAGTATGGGCGTAAGCCCATTGATCCCTGTGTGGACCAATGGGCTTGCAGGGCATACTGTCTAGACAGTCTCCAAATATGTGAATGAACTATTCACATACTTGAATCGTCTAGTACAGTATGCTCTGCAAGCCCATTGGTCCACACAGGGGATCACTGGGCTTACACCATTACTGTACCTGCCGCAGGTGGTGGGTGGTATGCAGGCAGGATGCAGCCACCTGCTGATGATGGGGTGGGGAGCGGAGTGGCAAGGGTCTTATGTGGGTGGGTGAGGTGGGGGGTGCATTGAATTGCCAGGGATGTCTGTGGGTGGGTACTGAACCGCAACCGGGACTCAGGGAGGAGGGGGTCCACTAGACTACCAGGGACTGATGTAATTACATTTACCATGATCGCAGCAATGGGTGGGGTCCACTAGGACCACCAGGGATGGTCATGTATGATATGTATCCAGGAAACAGGGACTAGGGGGCCACTAGACTACCAGGGATTTTGTATTATACATCTGCCACATGATCGCGGCTATGGGGTGTGGGGTGGGTCAGTGTGTGATTGTGGATGGTGTTCTGGGTGGGTAGGTAGCCACCCAAGGCTGAGCTGCTGAGTTGCACCCTGCAATACTGCAGCCCACCTTTGGGTGGCCAGGAGTTGTGCCTACTCTGCAGAGGTTCAACTTTGTGCTCCCTGTGTGGCGCAATGCAGGGTTGCACTAGCATATGTGCTGCACATCCCAGGCTGAATATTAGGATGTGTCACATATGCATGGGCAAGCCCCCTACATCTGCGCTGCATACCATTACATTGCGCCCCGGCACATCAGGAGTTGCGCTGTGCTCAGCAGCCTTTCCAATATCCTGCCAGGGAGCAATGTGAGGTTACTTAGGTGCAACTCTGTTGCACCAGGCACAATCCCTTTGAATATCTGGGCCAGAGTACCTCTTTATTAACAAGCATTTGTCAATGCCGAATGTTGCTTGCTTGTATGTGCTGTTTAGGTATTTGGAAGTGAAAGTTCCATGCCTTACTCCCAAGACATCCACAGTGTCTTTCCGTTCAGTATTCACAGAAGAGTGGGAGGGGCAAGGGCCACAGCAGTACAGCAGTTGCCAACGGGGTGAAGAGGTGGACAATAGTCCATTCAAAGGCAAAAGAGTCCTGCAGGAGCTCACTAAATTGAAGGTGGACAAAGCGATGGAACCAGATGGCATACGCCCAAGGATATTAACAGAACTGCGAAGGGAGATATCAGTACCTCTGGCATCCATGTTTACTGAGTCATTCAACATGAGTGCATTGGAGGAGGGTACATGTGGTCCCTCTAAACAAGTCTGGCAGTAAGGAGGAGGCAGGGAACAATAGGCCATTCAGCCTCATCTCAGTAGTGGGGAAGATCATGGAGACATTGCTTAAAGAAAGAATAGTGGGGCATCTAGAAGACATCGGAGCCCAGGACCGTAGACAACATGGATTCACAGTGGGGACATTGTGTCAGACAAATCTGGTTGATTTCTTTGATTGGGTGACAAAGGAAGTGAATCAGGGTGGGGCAGTGGACAACGCTTACCTTGATTTCAGCAAAGCCTTTGACACCATCCCATATAGGAGGCTGATAAACTAGCTGGGTAGGCTGGGCATGGGGGAAAGGGTGGTAAACTGGGTTAGAAACTGGCTAACAGACAGGAGGCAGAGAGTGGTGGTAAATGGTGTGCAGTCTAGGGAGAGGGGGTTACCAGTGGGGTGCTGCAGGGATCGTTCCTGGGGCCAGTCCTGTTCAATGTCTTCATTAGTAACATTGCAGAATGTCCGATTGGAATTTTTTCACCAAATTTTCAACATAGCCATTTTAAGACCTCTGCTCATGAACAGTGTCACTGTGATTTTCTTAATCTGTCACAAACATTGACTGCACACACCGAATGCGCCATTGTGCGCTACATGTATGGAAACACATTTTGGGCAACACATGAAAAATGACAATTGTACTGCTCATAAGGAGGTGTGGTAAAATGGCAATGTTGAAAATCTGGAGTGCAAATATTGAAAATTCGCGAACTTATGAGCGTGCATAGGAACTGCGCAGCGCTCGCTCGTAAAACAGTCATTTTTAGGACTTTTTTCACCAAATTTTCAAACTAGCTATTTTAAGACCTCTGCTCATGAACAGTGTCACTGTGATTTTCTTAAAATGGCAATGTTGAAAATCTGGAGTGAAAATATTGAAAATTCGCGAACTTATAAGTGTACGTAGGATCAGCGCAACAAATGCTCATGAAACAGTCATTTTTGGGAATTTTTTCACCCAGTTTTCAACATAGTCATTTTAAGACCTCTGCTCATGAACAGTGTCACTGTGATATTCTTAATCTGTCCCAAACATTGACTGTGCACACAAACTGCGCCATTGTGCGCTACATGCATGCAAACACATTTTGGGTGACATGTGAAAAATGACAACCGTACTGCTCATAAGGAGGTGTGGTAAAATGGCAATGTTGAGAATCTGGAGGAAAATATTAAAATTAGCAAACGCACGAGAGCGTAGGGAACTGCGCAATGCATGCTTGTAAAACAGTCATTTTATGTTGCTTGCACGATGTGCAAGAAACATAGTGCCATCATTGGAGATTTCAAGGTGTCACTCCTCCTCCAATTCAGTCAGTGTGTTGGCAGGTGCGGCCCCTGTAAGCCAATGCATTCTGGAGCTGTCTATGACAAGCTCCAAAATGCAGTGGCATACAGTTGAAAGGGAGCTACACTTGAGTGAGCAGCGATAAGATATCGGCTGCTCAGGCGCAGCTCCCCACAGACACCACGAGGCAGTGCTCCACTCAGACCAGATCAGGTATAGCCGACGGGGTGCCCAACCCCGCTACTAAGCTGCCCCAGTAGTAAGTGCCATGCTGGGAGCCCACCCCAGAGTGGGCAAGCAATCCTAGGCTGGACGGGGTACCCAATCCCCATCGGCTGAACGCCTCATCCTCTGTGCCACGCTGGAGAGCCCACCCCAGCGTGGCAAGCCCCCAGCGTCTGCTTTTTTTTTTTCCTGCAAAGAAAAACGATCCCATGTAGACTCTCTGGCCCTCCTACAACCCGACTCCACCCACTGCACACCCTGCCTCCCCACCCCCTCTCACCCATACCTACCTCCGGACCTCAGTGCGATGATCTTCTGTGACCGGGAACACGTCTGCACTCTTCAAAGCCGACCGCAAACTGAGGAAATGCCGTAAGCTGTATAATGGGCTAGATAGGGTTCAACTTGTTGCATATCTCAGGCATTTTGGGAATTTTGCACCAAATTTTCAACAGAGGTTTTTGGGACCCCTTCTCATGAACGATGTCTGTCATAAGCGTTATTCAGGCCGAAGGTGATTTCGCAATCACCGCGCAGTCACTGTCAAAATCACCCTTCGGCCTGAATAACACCATGACAGTGACATCGTTCATGAGAAGGGGTCCCAAACCCCCATGTTGAAAATTGGTGCCAAAATTCAAAAATGTTTTATGAGCGACATGAAGTTCGATGCAGGCTCGTAAGTTTTGCGAAATTTCATATTTTCACTCCAGATTTTCAACATTGTCATTTTACCACACCTTCTTATGAGTAGTACAGCTGTCATTTTCACATCTCACCCAAAATGTGTTCTGGCCATGTAGCCACAATGGCGCAGTCGTGTGCGAATCAATGTACGGGACAAATTAAGAAATCACAGTGACACTGTTCATGAGCAGAGGTCTTAAAATGGCTATGTTGAAAATTTCCCAGAAAATTCCAAATGACTGTTTTATAGCCAGCATGCTATGCAGTTCCTCACGCACGCCGTAAGGTCGCAAATTTTCAATATTTTCACTCCAGATTTCAACATTGCCATTTTATCACACCTTCTTATGAGTAGTACAGCTGCAATTTTCACATCTCACCCAAAACGTGTTTCGGCCATGTAGCACACAATGGCACAGTCGGTGTGCGAAATCAATGTACGGGACAAATTAAGAAAATCACAGTGACACTGTTCATGAGCAGAGGTCTTAAAATGGCTATGTTGAAAATTTGGTGAAAAAATTCCCTTCAGGTGTTCTGCAATATTACTAATGAAGACATTGAACAGAACTGGCCCCAGGACCGATCCCTGCAGCACCCCACTGGTTGCCCCCTCTCCCTAGACTGCACACCATTTACCACCACTCTCTGCCTCCTGTCTGTTAGCCAGTTTCTAACCCAGTTTACCACCCTTTTCCCCATGCCCAGCCTACCCAGCTAGTTTATCAGCCTCCTATATGGGATGGTGTCAAAGGCTTTGCTGAAATCAAGGTAAGTGTTGTCCACTGCCCCACCCTGATTCACTCTCTTTGTCACCCAGTCAAATAAATCAACCAGATTTATCTGACATGATGTCCTCACTGTGAATCCATGTTGTCTATGGTCCTGGGTTCCAATGGCATCTAGATGCCCCACTATCCTTTCTTTAAGCAATGTCTCCATGATCTTCCCCACTACTGAGGTGAGGCTGAATGGCCTATTGTTCCTCCTCCTCCTTGCTGCGGACTTGTGTAGAGGGACCACATGTGCCCTCCCAATTCACTCATGTTGAATGACTCAGTGAACATGGCTGCCAGAGGTACTGCTATCTCCTTCGCAGTTCTGTTAATATCCTTGAGCGATGCCATCTGGTTCCATCGCTTTGTCCACCTTCAATTTAGTGAGCTCCTGCAGGACTCTTTTGCCTTTGAATGGACTATTGTCCACCTCTTCACCCCCTTGGCAACTGCTGTACTGCTGTGTCCCTTGCCCCTCCCACTCTTCTGTGAATACTGAACAGAAAGACACAGTGGATGTCTTGGGAGGAAGGCATGAAACTATCACTTCCAAATACCTATACAGCACATACAAGCAAGCAACATTCTGCATTGACAAATGCTTGTTAGGAATGTTTTCACCAAATTTTCAACACAGACATTTTAAGACCTCTGCTCATGAACAGTGTCACTGTGATTTTCTTAATGTGGCCCATACATTGATTTTGCACACTGACTGCGCCATTGTGCGCTACATGCGCGGAAACACATTTTGGGCGTGATGTGAAAAATGACAGCTGTACTGCTCATAAGGAGGTGTGGTAAAATGGCAATGTTGAAATTCTGGAGTTCAAATATTACAAATTTGCGAACTTACAAGCGTGCATAGGAACTGTGCAATGCACATTCGTAAAACAGTCATTTTTAGGAATTTTTTCACCAAATTTGCAACATAGGCTTTTTGAGAGCCCACCTTATGAACACTGGCACTGTCATTTTGTTAATCAGTCCTGAAAGGTGATATTGTGCAGTGACCATGAAATCACCCTTCGGGCCCGAGTAACGCCATGACAGTGACGGAATTCATGAGGAGGGGTCTCAAAAACCCCATGTTGAAAATTTGGTGCCAAAATTCAAAAAAATGCCTGAGATATGCAGCAAAGTTGAAAAAACCCCACCTATCCCATTATACAGCTTACTGGCATTTCCTCAGTTCGTGGTCGGCTTTGAAGAGTGCAGACATAGAAACATAGAAACATAGAATTTGATGGCAGATAAGGACTGCTTGGCCTACCCAGTCTGCCCATTTCCCTACCTAATGGATAAGCTGCAGATCCTAGTTAACCAGCAGCCTACTTCTTCCTACCTCCACCCCCTAGAATTGCCTTATGACTGTCCCATGCATGCTTGAATTCCACCACTGTTTTTGACTCCACAACCTCCTCGGGAAGGCTGTCCATGCATCCACAACCCTCTCTGTGAAAAAAATACTTTTAAATTACCTCTGAGCCTTCCCCATCTTCAAATTGTGCCCCTTGTTCTTGCACACCTCTTTTTTTGAAAGATGCTACCCTCTTGGACATTGTTGATTCCCTTGAGGTACTTGAAAGTTTCTATCATGTCCCCTCTCTCCCTCCTTTCCTCGAGGCTATACATATTAAGCTCCTTAAGTCTCTCTTCATATGTCTTCCGGTGCAGACCCTGCACCATTTTAGTTGCCCTCCTCTGGACAGCTTCCATCCTGTCTATGTCTTTGCGGAGACTGGGTCTCCAGAACTGCACGCAGTACTCCAAATGGGGTGTCTCACCAGCTGTCTGTACAGAGGGATAATAACTTCCTGTTTTCTACTGGTGATGCCTCTCCTTATGCATCCCAGTATCCCCCCAGCCCTCCTTGCTGCCCTCTCACATAGCCTGCCCACCTTTAGGTCATCTGATATGACTATTCCCAGGTCCCTTTCCATTTTTGTTGTTGTTAGTATCTCACCCCCCATTGTGTACTCTTCCACTGGGTTTTTGTTTCCCAGGTGCATTACCTTGCTCTTCTTAGCATTGAATCTAAGCTGCCATACATTTGACCATTCCTCTAACCTTGCTAAGTCCCTTCTCAGCCTTTCCACCCCACCTTGTGCATCAACTCTGTTGCAGATCTTTGTGTCATCTGCAAAGAGACATACTTTTCCTTCCAGTTCCTCTGCAATGTCGCTTATAAAGACATTGAAGAGGACCAGTCCTAATACTGAACCCTGCGGTACCCCACTAGTAACCCACTTTTCTTCAGAGTGGACTCCATTTACTATTACTCCGTCCACCGAAGATCATCGCGTCGAGGTCTGGAGGTAAGTATGGGGTGAGGGGGGTGTGGGGAGCAGGGGGTGCAGTGGGTGGGTGCGGGTTGTGGGAGGGGGGCAGGGAGAAGCACCGAGGAACAGTTTTTGTATTTACAGGTTGTTTTTTTAAATAAGACGATGGGGGACGTTTGCCACGCTGGGGTGGGCTCCCAGTGTGGCAGCTGAAACTGTTTGGGGGGACTGGAGCCAACAGGGGATTGGCACCACCGTTGGCCATAACACATTTTGCCATGCTGGGGTGGGCTCCCAGCGTGGCACCTGGATGCTTTGGGGGGGCGTGGAGCCAACGGGGGATTGGGCACCCTGTCAGCCATAACAAATTTTGCCACACTGGGGTGGCTCCCAGCATGGCACCTGGAAGCTTTGGGGGCATGGAGCCGATGGGGATTGGGCACCCCGTTGGCTATACCAGTGTGTGCATGGGGAGGGGAGGTGCATGAGCACACAGGTGCATGTGTGTGTGTGTGTGTGTGTGTGTGTGTGTGTGTGTAGAGGGGGAGCTCTGCTCACTAAAGCGGAGCTCTCCCTTTCAACTGTATGACCACTGCATTTTCAACTGCTGTCATAGACAGCTGCAGCAGTGATTGGGGAACTGGGGCCGCGCCTGCAAACACACTGATTGAATTGGAAGACGGGTGCCACACCTCCGAAAACTTGGATGATGGCACTATGTTTCTTGTACATGCATGCAAGCAACATAAAAAGGATAATTCTATCACACAATAGTGCTACAGTGGTAGCCTGAGATACAGTCAGATATTTCTAGACATTTTCCAAAATTTCTAAGAAGTTTGTCATGAAATATAAAGCCTTTATTAAGCCTTTAAAACTTTTTAGATATAATGTGCCTGTTCTGCTATGGTGTGCAGAAGTTTTAACTAGCTTCAGCTGCTGCTCCACTTGAGGGTGCTAGTAGTACTGATACATTGTTCATTAAAAGGACAAGTGCCACAATTATCCTACCTTTCCTCCTTTCTGATATGTGTTGCAGAGATCCACTGATGGTAATCCATGTAATTTTCTCATCCAAAGGTGCCAGTTTGCAATAAATAATGTTAAAAAATACACCCCCTTGCATTCCTGCTATTGCAGAGCTGAGTTGCCTGAGAACAAGCATGCAAGTCGTAGCAGTGTGATGTAATCTTGTGAATCACACTACTGCAACGCCCAGAGCCATAGCGCGCGATAATTGAACTATCAGCCTGGTGATCTCCCATACTGACTGAACAGCTGACATGTGTGGTTTTGCATTTAATTTATTTAATACAGGCTCCATTCCTGTTCCCATCATGTGTGACTCTTTGTATGTCTTCCTGTTTTCAGACTCTGATTCATAGTCCTAATATCGCATACAGTACTTGCCAGAACAGAAGCACGTAACTGGCTATAGTAGAGTAGCAGTGACGTTATGTTACACTTTCATCATTCCCCTATGATCATTATGATCACTAACTATGTTGTCTGCTGAATCAAAATGTTCCCATAAATACTTGTTTTCCACAGCTGGCTGACACTGTTTTCATGACCTCTTGTAACACATAATTTCTCCAAATGTACTGTACCATGCTGTCATGTGTGTATTGAGTTCCTGTGTCTAGTACTGTCCTGCCATTTGTTTATTCTGTCATCTGTTTTTATGTTGCTTGCACGCATGTCCGAGTTTTCGGAGGTGTGGCAGCCCTCTTCCAATTCAGTCAGTGTGTTTGCAGGCGTGGCACCAGTTCTCCAATGCCAGCTGGAGCTGTCTATGACAGCTCCAAAATGCAGTGGAGTACAGTAGAAAGGGGGAGCTATGCTTCTGTGAGCAGCGATAAGATATCGCCTGCTCATGTGCGCTCCCCCTACACACACACACTGCTGTGCTCGCCCCCCCACACTGTATAGCCAACGGGGGTGCCTAATCCCCAATCGGCTGTGCTGTGCTCCCCCCCTAGAGTTGCACATGCCATGCTTGGTGCCCACCCCAGTGTGGCAACTCATCACTGTAGCCGACAGGGGTGCCCAATCCCTGTCGGCTCCTATATCTCCCAGTATCTGATTGTCACGCTGGGGAGCCCACCCCAGCATGGAAAAGCTTGTTATGGCGATGGGGTTGCCCAATCCCCCATCAGCTCCAGCCCCCAAACAGTTTTTTAGCTGCCACGCTGGGGAGACCTCCCTAGCATGGCAAACATCCTGCTGCCTTTAAAACAAAAACCCTGTAAATAAAAAATGGTCCCTCGCAGTCTCCCTGTCCCCCCACAACCCACACCCACCCACCCACTGTGCACCCTGCCTCCCACCCCCCACCCTATACTTACCTCAGAGTCCGCGTGACATTCTTCAGTGGACCGGGAACACTTGCAGTCTTCAACGACCGTGAACTGAGGAAATGCCGGTAAGCTGTATAATGGGATAGATAGGGTTTTTTTCAACTTTGTTGCATATCTCAGGCATTTTTTTGAATTTTTGCACCAAATTTTCAACATAGGGTTTTTGGGACCCCTCCTCATGAATTCTTGCACTGTCATGGTGTTACTCAGGCCCGAAGGGTGATTTTGCAGTCACTGCGAGAAATCAACTTTCAGCACTGATTAACAAAATGACACTGCAAGTATTCCTAAGGTGGGCTCTCAAAAGCCGGTAGATTGAAAATTTGGTGGGCGATCCTAAAAATGACTGTTTCTGGTGATTGTGCGGTAAGAACACTCGCGTAAGTTCGCAAATTTTCAATATTTTCACTCCAGATTTTCAACATTGTCTTTTACCACACTTCCTTATGAGCAGTACAGCTGTCATTTTTCACATCTCGCCCAAAATGTGTTTCTGCCCATCTAGCGCGTAATGGTGCAGTCGGTATGCGAAATCACTGTATGGGACGCATTAAGAAAATCACAGTGACACTGTTCATGAGCAGCGGTCTTAAAATGACTATGTTAAAAATTTGGTGACAAAATTCCTAAAAATGACTGTTTCACGAGCGTGCGTTGCGTAGTTCCTACCCACGTTCGTATGTTTGCAAATTTTCAATATTTGCACTCCATTGGCTTCCAAATACCTGCACAGCACAGACAAGCAAGCAACATTCAGCATTGACAAATGCTTGTTTATTGTGGTTGTGAGGTGTGGGCTGTTGAAGTTTTACAATCATATGAGCTGTATTTGTTATCTTTATCATTATGCCAGCATAAATCCTTTCCAACACTGATGTAAACACTGTCCCTTTGAGGAGCATTTGAATGAATATATCAATCAATCAATCACTTTATTTAACCAGGCATTTTGAGCACCTTTGAGCAAGCTCATTTTCAAGGTGGTCCTGGGCATTAATACAATACAGTACACTTCATAAGATTACAATTACGGTGGACAGTTGTGCAAAAAAAATATATATTCCCTACCTGTACCTCATTATTTCGCATAATTGTGTTTGTAATGTTGACTTACTGTGCCATAAGAGTAACACACACACACACACACTCACACACCCATACAAAGTATCCCGGCTTACTCAAGGGATTTCTTTACTACATGCTACTGTGGTGTTGAACCTTCCATAAAATGACCTATAACTGTTTAGCACTTATAAAGATATACCTCTTACATTAGTAAATAATGTCCTTTATCTTCCTATACTTTCAGAGTTCCTATTACTGGTTTTACAGTAAAGGTATTGCAGCACAGCTGTTTCATAACTATCAAACATTTTGTGACTCACTGGTTGTTTTTTATTCTTTAATTTATTTAGAGTTCTATTATGTAATGGCCATTATGATTGGTTGGGCATCCATGGCACTCCAGACATTACCTTATGGGTTTTAGCCCACCTGATAGGCTAGTGATGCACATGACCCCAGATCAAATATCTAGTATATCCAGGTCCCAGAAATCCCTGCTCTCCAGTTTCGACTCATGCATCTAATCAGGCAACAAGCACACCAGGAATCCGTGTCTGCTCCACTAAGGTAGGCCCTTGAATTCAAGGGTATGTTTTAATTTATGTTGTAATTCAGGAAGAAAGGCAAAATATATTAAGATGATATCTGCCAGCTTGGAACTTTACTAAAATTGCTAAATATTGTGAGGAATACGGCTAGCCTAAGCTAGTTCTCTGGCTCTGAATCAGCCAGTTCATGTGTTTTCCAGCCTTCATTTGGGTTGTATCACTAATAATTGCACTGTTTTGTATGGTATCCGATTATATGGTATAATTGTTTTTGTATGGTATTTCTTTTGAAGAATAACCACGTGGCGCGGTACGCTATTCTGCCTGTGCGCCTCCTCGGTGCATGGTTGCTTAGCAAAGGTGCTATGGTGGCTATCTGTAGCTCCCCACACAGATAGCAGAGAGAACCCATAGGGCAGAGTATCCCGTGGCTGGCCAGCAGGCTCTGTCCGAACCACATGACGACCGCGTGGTCTCTCTGCGCCCCTCCCCACCTCCTTCTCTCTTTCGCCTCCCTATGGCCTCGGATTCCTCTGGAGGCCTGAAAAGAACCCCCTCCCTTCTGCGCCACGCGGCCCTCAGCCTAGTCCGTGGGCGCGTCCCTTTCACCCTCCCACGTGCCTTGTAGCACGTCCTACTAGTAGGCGTCTGTTTGGGCCTACTTCAGCCTGTGATCCTCTCCTTCTCCTCACTTGCCGGTCTAGGGGAAAGTACCCCTTCCTTACTGCAGCATACATTCCTCTCCCCGCTAGGCCGGCACTTGTTTGAGGGTGCCTCTCTCTCTCTCTCTCTCTCTCTCAGGCCTAGCTTGGGGGGAGGGAGCGTGGTACTTCAGCTCCAGGCCTAGAAGAGAGTGTGAGCACGCAGGGATCGCGCTCAGGTAGAGCGTGCCTACCTCCTTTCACCCAGCGCGGGCCAGCCTTTTCCTGGGGCTCTGATTCCATGCTCTCCTCCATAGGCCACACCTGGAGGAGCGTGGAGACCTGCAGAACCACCCCATTGCCTTCCTTTCCTTGTAGGGGGGCCAGTGTGGCCCCCCTACAAGGCTCCCTTAGGACTCCCACTGCCTCGGGGGAGCCATCCCTCTAGAATGGTCTGGGGATGTAGTGCGAGGACGCCTGGCTTAAAAAAAAAGCGCTGATTCGGCCCAAAAGCAGTTCTCAGGGGTCTCCCCTCCACTGTAGGGTCCCTCCCACAGCGACCCTCTGGTGGGGTCCCCATGATAAAAGAATAAGCTTCTCCCACCTCATTACTTGGCCTTGATCCTCCTGGGTCTCTGGTCCCTCCTACAGTGAACCGAGAAGGTAGGCCTCGCCTCCCCTGGACCTCCTACTCAGCCACGCCATGGCTTCCTCCCTGGAACAAACACCGCCCATCAGCCCCACCTGGATGGACCCGGGCTCCCTCCTAATCCAGAACCAGCAGTCCACGGTAGCCATGATGGAAAGCCAGCAGAACTTTATGCTCAAGATAATGGAAAAGTTGGGGTGGGGCAAAAAAAAGGTGGGAGGGCAACCGGAGGAGCATCCGAACCATAAGGACACCCTTCCAGACGACCCACGTGAAGACGCGCACAGAGGATAAGGATAAAGATGATGCAGAGGAAGAGGATGAGGCAGAATCAGATGAAGAGGATGTGGAGCTTCCATCAACACCTTCTCTGACCTCAAAATGGTGCTCTTTTGACACGATCCCAGGGCTTATGAAGATCATCAAGGCCATCATGGGTTTCGACACTGAGGAGAGTAAGCCTGAGTCAAAGCTCGACCCCATGATATAGCTGAGACCATCGATCACAGAGACTTTCCCAGTATGCCCTGCTATTGAGGATATCTTCAATAAAGAGTGGCAATCCTCGGAACCAGGCAGAATGCCGAACAGAAAGAACCTGGACAGAATGTACCCGGTTCAAGGGGAAAAATCAGATACCTGGTGCAAGGCCCCCACCACTGACCCTCAGGTGGCGGCTCTTAGCAAGAAAACTGTACTACCATGCGGTACAATCACCCTCAAAGACCCTACGGACAAAAAAGTAGAAGACATGCTCAAAAGGGCATTCGAGATCGAGGGCACCGCTGCAAAAACAACCACTACTGCCATCTGCACGGCACAAGCACAAATCCCCTGGCTCGAAGAGCTCCAGGAGCAGGCCATCCCTAAGTCCAGGGAGGCAGAACTGTTAGAATGTACTCTAGATGCAGCTAAATACCTAGCCAACATGGCGGTAGACACCTTGTGCCTCCACACCAGGGTTACAGCCATCACCAACTGTGCTCAGAGGGCACTGTGGCTAAAATTGTGGGATGCAGATAATGAGTCAAAAGCTCTGCTACAAAACCTACCACTACAGGGAAAATATGTGTTTGAGGAGGGTCTGCAGGATTATCTGAAGCAAAAGGAGGAGGGCAGAGACCTCCTTAAGAATAAGTCCAAGGATACCTACCTCCCCTCATCGAGGCGGAGGTTTCGGGGGGGAACAGACCGTACCAACCCCACAGGAACATGCCAAAGCAAAGCCACTCCTTTTGAGGCAGAGGCACCTCACACAGCTTCCGTGGCCCATACTCTCAAACCTATCAGTCTTCCTCATTCAGAGCCAGGGGACAAAGAACCAGAGGACGAGGTAGAGGCTACAGGGGAAAGCAACAGTGACTACGATCTCACAGCCAGGTAGGGTCAGGATCCCTACCCGCCAGTAGGACAAAGACTGACCTTATTCGCACATCACTGGCTCCACACAACCTCGGACAGGTGGGTCCAAGAGGTGGTAACCAGGGGGTACTCCATAGAGCTATCCCAGTCCCATATTCCCCAAAGATTCATATCCTCTCCCATAGCCAAAAGAAAGACATCCCATCATCAGGTTCAACAGATCTTGTCGGAACTGATTTGGAACAAAGCCATCCAACCCGTACCGGTGCCAGAACAGAACCTAGGAGTCTACTCCATATTCTTCCTGGTGCCCAAGAAATCAGGGGAGCTCCGTCCCATCCTGGACCTAAAGCACCTCAACCGCCACATGGTGTCTCACCGATTCAAAATGGAGACCATCCGATCAACTCTGCGCTGTGTCTGGGTAGGTGATTACCTGACATCCATAGACTTAAAGGACACATACCTTCATATTCCCATCATTCAGAGATACAGATAATTCCTTCAGTTTCACATCCTAGGCCATCACTTCCAGTACCAGGCCTTGCCGTTCGGCCTCTCCTCCGCCCCAAGAGTGTTCACCAAGGTCTCCATAACCCTGGTGGCCAGACTCAGGGAGCAGGGACTGGACATCATACCTTACTTGGACGACTGGCTCATCCGGGCCCGGTCCAAGAATCAGGCCCGACTACACACGGAAACAGCCCTACAGACACTCGAAGACAATGGCTGGGTGGTAAATCGGGAAAAGAGCCACCTCGCTCCCACACAGCAGATCGAGCATCTGGGAGCGCTGATCAACTCGGCCCAACGATGGGAAAAAACCAACCTCCTTGAGAGTACACAGCTTGATAAGCCTAGCCCGTCAAATAAAAGCCCACCACCAGACAACCATGGGAAGGATAGCTCAGTTGTTGGGCTGCATGGCATCATGCATAGACCTCGTGCCCTGGGCCAGGTGGCACATGTGTCCACTCCAAACATACGTCCTGACTCGGGGGCACCGAGAGAGCACAACCTACAGGTCGTAGTACCACTACCACCAGCAGTGAGACTCTCATTGACATGGTGGATGGTGGAGTCAAACCTGACCAAGGGAATCCCTCTAGAGGCCTCGTACACAACTGCAATAGAAACAGACACGAGCCTCTCTGGTTGGGGGGCTTGTCTGGGAGACGCAATGATCCAAGGCCTATGGTCTCCAGTGGAGTCAAAACTCTCCATCAATGTCCTGGAGATGAGAGCCATATTCCATGCCCTCAAAGCATTCAAGCACCTGTTATGCGGTCAGTTGGTCCTGATCTGCTCAGACAACCAGGTTGCTGTGGCCTACATAGCCAAACAGGGCGGAACCAGGAGCAGGGCCATGCTGAGGGAGGCTACGGCAGTCATCAACTGGGCCCAATTCAACCTTAGACACCCGGGCGCAGTTCACCTGGCAGGAAAGCTGAACATCCCCGCAGATTGGCTCAGCAGGCAACAGGTGCACTCAGGAGAATGGCGGTTGCATCCGGATCTCTTTCAGTTGATCCAAGCGACATGGGGACCCGTAACCATAGATCTCATGGCGACATGGGAGAACGCTCAGGTCAGGCACTACTACTCACGGTTCAGGGACAGTCTCTCCCAGGAAACAGACACCCTATCCCAACAATGGTGTCAGAAGCATGCTTATGTCTTCCCACCTCTCCCCCTGATTCCACAGGTACTAGCCAAGGTACGGGCATCATGTTGCACAGTCATCCTGGTGGCCCCCTACTGGCCATGCAGGACGTGGTTCGCTGCAGTTCGAGAGATGTCCCTAGCCAGCTTCAAGATACCCTACTGAGCAGACATGCTCTCGCAGGGTCCAGTAGTCCACCCGACCCCGTGGACTCTGAAGCTCACGGTCTGGCTCCTGAAAGGAGGAGACTAAGAGAGGTGGGTTACCATGACACTGTCATTAGCACCTTACTCCAGTCCAAATGGGCTTCCACCACTTCCACCTACGGTAGACAATGGTCTATATTCTCTCGTTGGTGCCTGGAACGGGGTAAGGTTCCCGAGCAGACTGACATGGCTACCATTTGGGCTAGCCCACTCTTCTCTCAGGGTGCAACTGTCAGCCATAGGGACGGCCACCGGGCACATCAGGGGGTACAACCCGGGAGCTCACCCAGATGCCTTACATTTCTTAAAGGCAGTAGAGATCCTCTATCCAAGAACTCGACCGACCATCGCACCTTGGGATCTCTCGCTAGTCCTTGATTCCCTCAGCACGGCACCTTACGAGCCCCTTCTTGAGGCGGATCTGCTCTGGGTCAGCCTCAAGACATGCTTCTTGGTGGCAATCTGCTTGGCCAGAAGGATCGGAGAACTAGGGGCACTATCCTGTGCAGAACCCTATACGGTATTCACCCCTCAAGGGGTCCGCCTGAGAACGGTATCTGCCTTCCAGCCAAAGGTGTCCACCATTTTCCACAGGGAGCAGCCCATCAAATTGCCCGCTTTCCCAGAAGGGCTCCAGCAGGGCACCAGTAGGGTCCCACATCACCTAGACATCGGATCTGCCCTCTCTGTGTACTTAGTCAGAACGCATCCCATACGCAAAACAGAAAGATTGCTCATCGTCGCTAAGGGACAAAGGCAAGGTAGAGCCACCTCCAAGGCCACCATTGCTGGGTGGCTAAGGAGAACCATCCAGAATGCTTATGTAGAAAATCGGATGACACCCCCTCAGGGGTTCAAGGCTCATTCCACCAGGGCAGTCGCCACTTCTTGGGTGGAAAGGGCCAATGTGTCCTCAGAGGACATATGTAGGGCAGCCACGTGGAGCTCCCTCCACACGTTCGCCAGACACTACAGGCTCGAACAGTTGCAGGCCGTACAGCCCACTTTCGCCACTCAGGTTCTTGCAGCAGCATCTTCAACCCCTCACTCTTAGACCACTCTGTTCCCTCCCTTGAGTACTACACTACTTCTTATCTACCCATGAGGTAATGTCTGGAGTGCCATGGATGCCCAACCAATCACAATGGGTGTTTCTCACCTAGTAAAGGTGATTGTGTTGGTGCATCCACCTGGCCTCTCAAAGGCCCCCCCCCCTTCAGAGTGCTCAGAGTGACCGGGACTGAACAAAGGGTCTTCGACCCACAGAAGGCTTACGAGGGGGTAGACGTTAATGTTGTTTCATAATGATAAATTACCAGTCGGTCCTTTTGGGACTGAGAGTAGATTGTAAATATTAGGGAGAATAAAAGCTCAGCCTATGGGCCACTGATACTACGATGTAGCCAGCATCATTTTTTGTCTCTTATCATATCTCATATTGCCATTGCTTGGTTGTGCCTACATTGTATGTTTCTTCCTCTCGTACTGACTAACCTTGATTTCAGCTATGGAAGATTCAAACTGGAGAGCAGGGGTTTCTGGGACCTGGATATACTAGAAATTTGATCTGGGGTCATGTGCATCAGTAGCCTATCAGGTGGGCTAAAATCCATGAGGTAATGTCTGGAGTGCCATGGATGCCAACCAACACAATCACCTTTACCAGTTGAGTAAACACCCATTAGTGGTCAAATACAAGATAGTGATGGCTTATAGTGGCTATGGTACCATATGACACCAGCCAGCAGTAGAGAGCAGGTCAATAATGTTATAACTGGTACCCAGACATGAGAAAGGCATCTGTCAGTTAATCATTGGACCATCTGGTTTCAATCATTTACCCCCATGCCTCAATGATTGCCCGGCCCCCCTAACCCCTTCGTCCCTCCATCAGTCATGGTCAGTAATGTGTCCTCAAATTCTGTTGATGACCTTCTACTGTGCAATTTTGTTTAAACACAGGATTTGTCCTATACTATACTTTGGCTCAGTTTCCAAGACCCCCAAATAACAGCATGTTGTGTATACTGTGACATGTGTTGCAACAAAGGTGTGGCCCCAGTGGCCGATGAGTCTTTAGTGGCCATGGCCAAATACAAACTTTTTTGCAAGGAGGCACAATGCACTGTCTCTCAGCACATCGTGAGTGGTTATCTTCCTTCAGTTGGGTTGCATCTTTCCTGCTACACATTGTATTCCTGACTTGTGCTGCACTTTCCAGCTGCTAGCCCTGCTGAATTCACACCAGTGATAGCATAGACTGTGTGGCTAGGGGGCAGGGGGATTAGGCAACCATTAACTTGTGTAGTTAAAAGGTCAGACATTGAACTGAACATTGCCCTGGGCTGAGGTGTTGTATGCAATTCTGAACCCCTTCCTTTTGGTACACTAACACTGGAGGAGAGACACAATGACATCCACTAACTTACCCCTAATACCATTACAGTATCCACTACTGTGACCTGTGACACCACGGTAATCATCACCGTCATGCCCTAGTGATCTCTGGTCAGCGATATCATCATTCACTTTAGAGACACTTACAGCTACCAGGATCCCCCTATCTACCAAAAGTGATAGAAACAGTGACTGCCCTCAATATTACCCATGTCTGTTGTGTTTTCTCTTATGAAAGTGCCTCCTAGTGTCACAGTTACCAATTTCCTGAAATGCATCCTTTCTCTATCTCTGTGCTACAACCCCCTATTGTCACAGCTATCTGAATTATCACCCAACTCATCAGTGGCTCTCCACTGCCCTCCAGTAGATCTGCATTCCACTCTAGAAGTACCCACCAGGGAGTCCAAGTAATTCTGCTGCACTCCACCTGAACACACTCCATCAATGCATGTGTCATGTGATGATCTCTGTATCTTACAACTTCATTACCTGTGTGCAGAGGGGCCGAGAGACAGCCACAGAGGCAGAAGTAGCACAGGTGAAAGTAATAGTTATAGGAAGTCCCATTGTGGCATATCACAGTACTTTGAAATATCATGAATGTCTACTTTCTTCAAAGGATACTGAACAAATTTCACTGTTCTCATCATGTTACATAATTTGATTTTCTTTTCATGCCTCTTGAGTGACCGAATCTTATAATTTCAATAACCTAATACACTGGTTGGAGTTATTGGTAGCTAATCCACTCACTGGGTGCTGTTATGGAATGCTGATTTTCCTCATCCCACAGAACAGACCCTTGTTGTGGTGTGACTGGCAATAATTACATACCCTAACATGTGTTTGCACTTTATTCACAGTTACTGTATGTCACTCTCCTGTTATTGTTACTGTAGCATTCTAATCACATTTGGTAATAATTGTTTACTGCAATGACATGTACTGTACTACAGTCATACATTCAATTGTTTATTATGTGCTTTGTATTGAGTTACTTTTACTAACATTTCTTTCTTGAGTTTATCCAGTGCCTGTGGGGAAGGGCCTTGCCTTGGCAGCACTGCTTTTCACTAATATTTCCCCAGCACAGTACTATTGTTTCCAACAATGTCATGGTAAGTCCGTTGTTTACTATGCATGCCTACTTACAATTTTTTTAATAACATTCTCCCCCTACTGGGGATGTTGTTTTTCTCTGTTAAGCTCTGCATCATCACAGTTCACTTTGTCATCCAGCAGATGCCATTGATGTAATGCAGTATGTCAGATCCCTTCCTGCATGTTTTGTATATTCATGCGACAGGGTATGGATGTATGCAGGCATGCTTCTGTGTTTGAACTTTCTCTCTTCATGACAGTCTTTTACTTTCTGACTACACAATAGTCTTTTGCCAGGAAATGTTCATTATTCTGGAGCGCTTTTTCAATCATACAATGATAAGACAGTACTTCAGGTACTAATTAATTGCCAACCTGGACCAGGCAATGGTGATTCTTGCTTGTTGCTTGTTTGACCCTGGAGTATACCATGGTGTAACATATGGTGAAAATGTGCATGAGCATAAACTGCCACAGATACACCATGAGTAGTTGTTGTGACGTGGACAGCCAGTTCTGAGTGCTGTATCATTTTTGTTTTAAATATAAAAATGTATTACTGATTGTCTCTGCTGAAAAATCTCGTGCTCTCAGAATGACCTCACTCATCCGCCCCCCCCCCAGGTTTCAGCCGAAAGATGAAAGCCATGAGAACTGCTCAAAATAGCATGTGAGATCACAAACACAGTTTTAGAGACAAGGGCCCAGATGATTCAAGGTTAGCCATGCGCACTTGGCACAGGGTTCTTGTCGCCAAGTCTACATTGCGCCATTCTGCGATATTCAGCAGGAGGCAGTTACGCCACTGACAACAGGTTGCACAACAGTGCAATGCAAATGAATGCATGCTCAACAGGAGGGGGAGGAACCATGCATAAACTGCGCAACCCGATATTCAGTCGGGTTGTGCAGAGTTGTGCATGCGCAACCCCCAACCTGCGCCTGCACAACCTTGAGCCAAAAAAAAAAGGATCAAGTTGAGGGCCACCCACAGGTGAGCTGCTGTATTGCAGGGTGCAACACAGCAGCCGCCACCCCTGGCTGGCCCCCAACTCAGTCCCTGTGTCCCCCACCTGCCCGATCGCGGGCAGAGCGTAAAATAACCCCCACATATCTCCTGATGCCCGATCGTGGGCAGAAAGTAACATGAACCCCCACATCTCGATGCCTGATCACAGACAGAATGTGTCAACCCCCAAGTGCCCGATCGTGGGCAGAATGTAAAAGCCCCCAACGAATATCTCCCTGGTGGTCCAGTGGACCGTAATGCCGATCGGCGGGCAGAATGTCAAGTTACAACCCCCAAACATCTCCCTGGTGTCTAGTGTCCCCCACCCACCCATGCCCCTCCACCCGCTCCCCGCAGCCGGAGGGCGGCAGCATCCCACCCTCCTTCATTCCTCGCCGCCGACTGACTGATCAGCTGTAGTATGGTGAGAGACAGCCACGGGCGCAGAGTTCATACAGAGATGATAGTCAGATTTGTGAATGATGTTCATTCACAAATCTGACTGTCATGTACGGTATGGGCTGCATGCCCATTGGCTGTAGCTCTGCACCAAGGGCGTGCAGCCCTACCAGACAGTCAGTTGGCAGGCAGCAGGGCAGCAGGTGGGTGGATGCTGCCGCCACCGCCGCCGGGGAGCGGGTGGAGGCTTCGTGGTGGGTGGGGGACACTAGACACCAGGGAGATGTTTGGGGGTTGTAACTTGACATTCTGCCCATGATCGGGCATTACAGTCCACTGGACCACCAGGAGATATTCGTTGGGGGCTTTTTACATTCTGCCCATGATCGGGCACTGGGGGTTGTTTCATCGCTCTGCCCGCGATCGGGCTTCGGAGATGTGGGGGGTTCATGATACTTTTCGCCCATGATCGGGCTTCGAGCTGTGTGGGGAAATGTATACACAGATACTCGCCCGCGACATGCTGTAGGCGTCGGTCCTCGACGGCTGCCTGGCAGGGTGCCGGCGCAAGTCCTCGGATCAGCGCACTGCATATGCTAATGGCATGCAAGGCAATGAGAATAGATGCAATGGCCCCCCGTGCCTTGTATAAATTATGGCCCCATTTACATGTCACCTTTTCAATATCGGAAATTTGCACATGGCGCTAATGGTACTTGTGCCACCGCAGTTTAATGTTCAACTCTGGCAACTGCGGTGGCACAAGTTCCACTGCGCCACGAGCAGTGGCTGTGGCTGGGGGTGATATTCAAAGGAGTTGCTCAATAGCGCAACTCCTTTGAATATCACCCCGGCCACACCCCTGCGTTACTATTTTGAGCAGCGCAGGGGCTTGCGCCTCAGAGTGGTGCAGTTTGAATATCTGGGCCAAGGTGTTACGTGGCAGGGCAGAAGCTTATTACAGACTTTTCTAAGTTAATGATAGCTTTGGCTGCTGAATCGGAGATCAATATCCATTGTATGACATTGGAGGATGAAAAGTAGGTTGTGACATATTATTGTGAAAATCATAAAGATGCTTTCATGTTCTGGAAGGGGAAGCTTATTATGAGAAAAGAAGTGTCATTTGAAGGACATGAATTATGCTGAAGTTGCATTGTGCAATACTTTGACAAGACATCCTGTTTTGTATAAGATATATATATTTTTATATATAATCTGACAGAGGAGGAGCTGGATGACCTCATACAAAAGGGGTTGGCAAAAACAGTTTGCTGTAAGGAATATTCTGTTTTACTTGGACACTTTTACCTAGACTCTGACAAAGAAAGCATCTGTGAGCACTTTCAAGCAGTCATTTAGACAGAGACAAAATCTAAGTACTGTAGGTAGGAATTGCACTTTAAACCTGTTTTGTTTTTAAGAGTTGTATGTCTTGGGATATAATAGTTCTGAGTTGTATGTTTTACATATTTTTATCTATTGTAGTAAAACTCTTTTTAGAGCATACTTGGTCTGTTTTAGCATTTCTTTCATCTGTAAGAAAAGTATGTATGGTTAAAGCAGACAATAGACATAAGCTTGAATGGTGATATCAAACTGGAAAGAGAAGTGTTTTAAATCTGAGGTCTTTATTAAAGTTTTTAAAGGTTCATCTCTGTATAGCTGGTTAGGTGCCTGTAGGCAAAGATAAATGACCCCCCAAAGACAGAAATATCTGAGCCTGTGCATTGGGTATGCTAGCAAGAGGTTCACAGTTTGAATCCCTCCAAGACTTGAGACCAAAAGTTGATCCGAACTCATAAAACAGACAAGAGGGTTACCTTGTTCTGTTAAACTGTTCACAAGACTGCGCTCAGAGGTTGGCACTTTGGGAGTAGAGGGCCTGACCTGCTGAGTGGGTTTGTGACAGATTGGTTGGCAGCGGTGGCATAATTTTGGTATCACAAGCTTTTATTGTTGTGTGTCAGCTGTGACCATGAGATCTTTTGCAAAGAAAGAAAAAAGACAGAGTTTTATTTTAAAAAGCAAACAAAACTGTGTATCAGTGGTGTACAGTCAAGTTCCTACCCGTTTTATTTTTTTTTATGAACGTGCAAGTCAGAGTAGCCATAGTCAGGGAAGAAGATGGCTTCTGACTACAGCAGGCACACTGTAGATTACTTGAAGCAGTTGTGCGGGGACAGAGGAGTCCCGTTCGAGGTGGCAGCCAAAAAACAGAACCTCATAGAGGCCCTGATGGTAGCAGATACCCAGAGCAGCAAGTCACAGACCGTAACTGAAAGGGACCAGACCTCGAGTGTGGCAGGACTAGCGGCCAGTGCTGTGTCCAGATCTGGTGAGGAGGACAGCAGGGCCACTGTCAGTGAAGGGCCACAGCAGCAGGAGAAGGTCACCAGTATCCTGAATCGAGAGGTACTCAGACTGAAAATTGAGTTGCGCAGGATGGAATTGGAGACAGAGCGAGAACAGAGGGAGGCAGACTGTGAGGAGCGTAGGCGCCAGTGAGCTGCAGAGAAGAGAGAACGCAAACACCGAGAGGCAGAGCAAGAAAAGAGAGATGCAAACCGTGAGGAGAAGAAGTGCCAGAGGCAACATGAACTGGAAAAGCTACAACTCCGACCAGCGGCACCAGAGCAGGTAAGTGGCTTGGGTTTAACTGGAACTGCAGGACTGGGTTACAAATTGAACTCCAAATTAATAGCAGAGTTTAAAGAGGGAAAGGACATGGATACCTTTTTAAATTCTTTTGAAAACATTTGTATTCAAGCTAAAATTCCTAGAGAGTCCTGGAGCTTCCAGCTATCCCCGATACTTACCGGGAAAGCTCAGAATGCATTGGGTCAAATGGACAATGAGGACAGTAATAATTACAGCAAACTAAAAGCTGCACTGTTAAACAAGTTTGCATCAACTGCTGAATCATACAGAGCTAAATCCGTAAGCTCAGGAGAAACCCTGATATGAGTTACGAGAAGCTAGCCACGGAAGAGCGTCAGTTTTTAAAATGTTAGTAGGAATGAATTGAGGAAAACTCGGTTGATAAAATTGAAAATGTGATTTTATTGCAACAGTTTTATTTGGCATGCCCAGCAGAGCTAAAAACCTGGCTAGAGAACCGAGATCCCAAAACAGTGCAAGAGGCTGCTGAACTCTTGGACCACTATGCCAAGAGCAGACCTGCTCTGAGAGTGAATGGGGCAGGCATGGCAGCACAGAAAAGGAAAAGAGCACCTTCAGGGCAGCTAAAACCCTCACTGCCTCCACCGAAACCAGTTTGCTCCAGGTTTCAGAGAAAAGATTTCTCTGAAGTAAGAAATGCCTGTTGGTTGTGTAAAGAAACTGGGCATATTGCCAGACAGTGTCCCAACAGGGTGAGCAATAATATTCAAGGTGGTGCAAGAAAAGTAGTGGGTTGTTTGTGTGTCCCTGGAAGCATGCCAGTGAACATGAGGGAACACATGCACCCAGTCATGGTAAATGGTGTGCAGACGCAAGGGTTAAGGGACACAGGGGCATCCCTGATGTTTGTAAAGGGGGATCTGGGATGGCGTGGTTTGGCCACCAGGAAGATGGCATCCTAAAAAGAGAGCTTCTGCCTTGAATGTGTCCATCCGTGCTTAATCGCCGCAATTCCGTGGAGTCCTGACCAAAAAAATGACTTAATGAATTGGTGACAATCTTACCTTCTGAGCGGCGTATGTTTAAAGCAGATGTCAGGACGAGCTGTATCGACATTTGGCACTGTGTGCTCAAGACTTGCAAGACTTCTGGGATGCTGAGTAGGCCCTAGTTGCAACCCCCAGCCATACTACACTCTGCAGCAAAGATTAGAGACGGTAGCTGAGCTGAGCACAGTGGAAAAGACAAGTAGGAAGATGACTCCCTCAGGGACAGCCCATTTTTCTCCTTCATCTAGCAAAGATGAGTTCTTCAGGTACTATCATTTCGGAAAATGCAACACCTTCACGCTCCGACAAGCCTCCCACTATAGAAGAATCCTTACAGCATATCACTCACCTGTTGGAGGCCTTAATTTCTAGGGTGGACTGGCTAAGTTTATCCCTTACAAACACAGCTACAGAGGTCAAACAACTTCAGGACAAGGTCAATGTTCTGGAGCAAAAGGCAGAAACCTGCGAGAATCATCAGTCTCAAATTTGACAAAAGCTGAGACAACATGAAGAGCGCCATGAAGCACTATGGAGTAGGGTAGAAGACCATGAAAATAGGAATTGCCGCAATAATTTACGAATTATTAGTCTGCCTGAGGGAGTGGAGTGTCAGGCTATGGAGAAATTCCTAAACCATAACATCCCTCTAATACTGGGGGAAAGATGGCAGGGCCCCATTGAAGTTGAAAGGGCCCACAGAGTGGCCAACCAATACAACAAGCAATCTGAGCATCCACGATCTATCGTGGCTGATTTGCTTCACTACTCAACTAAAGAGAGGATTCTAAGGGCAGCTAGGGACATTGGAGAGTTGCAATGGCAAGGAACACCAATACAAGTCTACAGAGTCTTTACACAAGAAAAGGCAGCAAAGAGAAGAGCATTCAGTCCTATCAAATGGTTTTTATACCAAATGACTTTCGTTTTAGGTTCAAGAACCTTACCAGACTTTGTGTCAGTAAAGGAGGGCATGAAATTGTTGTTGATCACCCAGAGGAGCTGGAACGTTGGATGGCTCGGATCTGGCCTGGTTTACACTTTCATACTACAATACCCAGAATGCTCTGGGAGCCCCATGCGACTATGCCTCCCCCTAGGAACCTTTCTGCTGAGTGACACATGCCTGGGGGCATGATAACAACTGGACCAGTGCAACCATCCGACAATCCCCCTGTTAGAAGAGGCAGTAATCAAATGCAGAAATCAACCACTGCACAAATGACCCAGACTAGCTCTCTGCCACAAAGATTGGACACTTCTTTTTCTAAATCTAGGCACCGAGCAAGAAGTGGACCCCTGCACTCACCCTGTAAAGACCCTCCTGCAAAAATCTCACGGGGTGACTCACATATCCCAGCTGAACCCAGAGACTTGAATTCCTCTTTTAGCTCAGCAATGGAGACAGGTGCTAAGGGGGATTGGGCAGATTTTCCAGATAGCACACTAATGGAAGTGGTGGAGGCTCCATCAGGAGTGAAGCCTGGTCTCTTATCATATGCGGCCGCTGCCGCAGAGGTCTCTTCTGATCCTGGGACTCTCCCTCGGGGACCACCCGAGTTGGCCAAAGGACTGAACACTTGAACCCTTGAATTGGCTGATAGTCTCTGAGGATTATGGACTAAAACTGTGTCTTGGGATATTTGTTTAGGACTCATACCTCCTTTTTTTTTTTTTTCCATCCCTCTCTCTCGTTTACAACTTGGAAGAGAAGATAGTCTCCCTTCCCCCCTTACATTAAGGCTGAAAGGCTGCCCTACTGTTGCTGTGGATTATTAATTGCTACCTTCTCCTTTTTCCCCTTAACGTGTAGAGAATATGGCTCTAAGATATAACAATAATCAGAAGGTGAATGTCCCCAATTACCCATCTCCACCCTCAATTCCCCTTAAGTTTCATCTGTGGATCTATCATTGATGGATTGTATACACCCCCCTTTTTTCACCTCCCTGCCCTTCACGATGTCGGAGTGACTGACCATGGATGTTCACTCAGCATAGGCTAACTCAGCTCGAGTGACCACACCCATTACACAACCTCTTACTGAGTGCTAGAGCTAGCATAGTTGTAGGGTGTTATTACAACCCTCTTTTGCAGTGATCTCTGCTCTCATAGATAAGATGCACGTTGGAGTCCTGTTTTCGGGACAGAACTTTGTTTATTAGCAAGTCAATTGACTATAGTTTCATTATTGTTAGAACTGCTTAAACCGTTTTGTTTTTCTTTTCTCTCTTATCACAGCAGTACAGTAAGATGTCACGGTCAAGATTTTGCCTGTTCCTAGCGATGCTGCCACCCCTATTTATCCTCCCTCCTGGTTGGATTGTGCTGTTTTGGACAGGGTGTAGTATTACGGCATTAAGTTCTGCCGCAGAGCTCCTCCCCCCCTCTAGGCCTAGCAATAAGTAATCTTTCTTCTCTTTCACTGAAGGCGAACATGATATTGAAAACTTCCCCATCCCAGGCCTATAGATGGGTGTCCTGGAATGTTAAGGGGCTTAACCACCCAATCAAAAGAATAAAGGTTCTGCAGCATTTAAGGACCTTGAAAGTAGAAGTAGCTCTACTTCAGGAAACACATCTCCTGGCTAGAGCTAATATTTGGCTGAAGAAAGCATGGGTTGGAGAGATGGTGGCGAGCTCCGCCCCTACAAAATCCAAGGGGGTAGCCATTTTTCTTCGCCGGACCTCTACTTGGAAGATTGGCAGTGTAAAGAAGGATAACCAAGGCAGGTGGATAGTTACACGACTAACCTCTCCGGAGGGAGCCCTGCTTTTGGGTAATATATATGCTCTCAACAGTGAGCACACTGATTTCTTCCCTGCAGTAAGTCAGGCAATCTCAGAGTTACAAGCAGATGGTCCCCCTCTTCCCATCATGTTGGAAGGTGATTTTAATCTAGTGGCGGACATATTTTCAGTTAAGTCTACACCCACCACTCATGCCACCCCTAAGGCGAGACACTCCCTTACTGAGTTACAAGAAGAATGGGCCCTGGTAGATGCCTGGCACGGGGACCACCCCACTGATAGAGACTATACTTTTTTTCTACCCCACACCAAACTCACAGTCGTATAGATTTCTGGCTGGTGAATGACCTAGCTGGGAGAGGCATCACTGGTACTGGGATAGGCTCGATAATAATATCAGACCACTCTCCAGCCTGGCTTTTATATCTCCCTTCCAAGCAACCTACCCAAAAAGTCCGGTGGCGCTGTAACCCAGGGAATGTTTTTTTCTCTCATTCACAGGGACTGTGTCTGAACTCTACAAACGCTACATTGATGACTGTGTGGAGGCCACCTCCTGCTCCAGGGAGACCCTCCAAGTCTTCCTTGACAAGTTTACCACGGCTCATCCTTCCCTTGAGTACACTGTTGAAGTATCCTCCTCTACACTGCCTTTTCTGGATATCCAGCTGTCAGTCCAGAACACTGGTCTGAAGACATCAGTCTATTACAAACCCACTGACTCTCACAGTTTCCTCCTCCACAGCTCCTTCCATCCTAAACATGTCAAGAATGGCCTGCCTTATTCACAGTTTCTTAGACTTCGCAGGTTATGCAGTGAAGAGGATGATTTTGCTGAGCAGACCCAAATAATGCATAGTTTTTTTATCAACAGGGGATACCCTAAAAGTACAGTGGACAGAGCACTCTCCCAGGTCAGTAACATGCCCCGTAACCTTGAGCCCCACAGGAGGGATACTGTCACACAAGAACAACGGCGAATTCCACTAGTTCTTCCTTTCCATCAGAGCGCACCTTCTCTTCACAGGATCATCACCAGTAACTTTCCCATTTTGCAAACTGACCCTAACATTGGTGCTTCCTTTACAGAACCACCTATTGCCTCCTACGCCGGGCAACCTAACCTCATGGAATCTCCTGGTTAAAAGCAGCCTACTCTACTCTAACAGTTCCTCCTCCCAGGTACCAAACCTTGCAACAGGACTCCTGCTACACCTGCAAATTTATTTCCAGTGTGACTGAGATTCGGGGGCCTACAGGTGTTTTTCACATCACCAAGGAGTTCTCATGCACCTCCACTAATGTGGTGTATTGCATTCTTTGCAGGAAGTGTACAGCTATTTACATCGGAGAAACTGGTAGGCGTCTTGCTGACCGTTTCAGGGAACATTACAGAGCAGTCAGGAATGGTGAAACTGCTAAACCCATTGTATACCACTTTATCTCCAGGGACCACAATGTCAATGACCTTTCTGTTTGTGTCCTTCAGCAGGGCTTCTGGGATCCTGACCATAGAAAAAACATGGAAGCCAAGCTGATCATCCGCCTTGGCTCCCAGCAGTCCTCTGGTTTAAATGATAGACTTATTTTCCACTAACATCTCTCAGCCATCCCTTTTTTTCCCCTAAAGTCTATTTGTTTCTGTACTCATTTAATTTATTTTTCATTTTCACCATATGTCTCCATTTCTGTCTCCTTCCCACATATTTGTCACATTTCAGCCTTCTTACTAGGCCCTGTTAATTAGTCTCCACCTGGGAACTTCCCCAGCTCTTTCACTCCCATTATGCTTTATCTTTCCCATCATCACCTTTTTGTTTCACAGATTCTCTCTTAATCTTACCATTTATTACTTCTCCCTGAGCCTCCCCTTTCTTCTTTCTCCACATATATATCTCTCTCATTTTACCTCTCCTCTACACTAACTTTTTTTTTCTTTTAGCTATTTCCTGAAGAAGACCTAAAGTCGAAACGTAGATTTTTAACTCTATTTTCTATTTTCAGTGTGCATTTAATATAACCATTTTGTTTTGCTTTTAGACCACATGCTGACGTAGCGCCTTGTTTTTGCTTTTTACAATTTGTATGCTACATTTGCTGCTACCCACAATGTCTAATCTGAAATCTCTTCTGAATTCTCTATGATGCTCCTTCATTTCATCTATGTCTGCATTCCCTTCTCATATTTCTAAGCCTTCCCTTGAATTATTTTATGCCATTTGCTCTAAGACTAAACTCTACAGTCACTTACAGTTTCTTTCCAAATGCTGCCACCTGGGTATTATTCCTAAAGGTTTCTGTTTGAAATTTCACCCTTGTTCATTTGGATCTGAGACACGTTTCCTCTACTAATAAACTTTTGAAAACTTTCTCTAGGAAACTTATCACGTACACCATTCTCTCCATCAAAACACAGCTGATCTCTGTGGACAAAACCATTCAAAGGCAAAAGGATTTCCTGCAGTGAACGGCTCCACATAACCTTCCTTTTATTAAGCACTGCATCCAAAACCTTAACTCCACTCTCTTTCAGTTTCTCAAGGATACCAAATCTGCAAAACTCCAGTCTCTCACCCAGCAGATCAACAACCAACATGAGCCCTCGAGTCAGACACAACCTAACAATTTGGTATTTTGTATTCCTCCAGACCTTCCCCTGACACAAGGTGAGCAATCGCTCCTTAGCAAAGGTCTCTCTTTTGTGCCCACACCCAGATATCTTGATGCACCCCAGGTTCAAGTTGATCGGCAGTGCTTCTATCATAGAGTACGCCTTGCAGCTCATTTTTCTAATATGACTCCTCTTCCCACAGATGATGACAGTATCACCAGAACAATCAATGATATCAATCCCCAGCGAAGTGCATGGACACCCCCTTCAGGACGTTTTGCTGTGTTGATTGTTTTGTTAACCAATGCATGGAAAACACCACTAACTTTAATCTTCATTGCAGGCACAACCATTCCAACCTGACACCTGGTGAGCTTGCAGCCTTCAGATCTCTACAATGTAGGAATTACATTGTTATTAAACCAGCTGATAAGGGAGGTGCTGTTGTGGTCTGGCAAAAGGAACTGTAAATCACTGAAGCCACACAGCCAACTCTCTGACACCAGGTTTTATTCTTCTCTTCCACAGGACCCCACTGCTGACTATCAGACTGTGGTTACCACCACCATCACCTCTGCTATTGAAAACAATGAGCTCCCTGCTTCTGCTAAGAGACTCATAGTTCAGCATCCCCAGACATCCAGGTTTTATCTCCTTTCCCAAATCCACAAAACAGGTAACCTGGGTCATCCCATAGTGTCTGCCTGCTCCTGCCGCACATCCCACATCTCAGCATTTTTGGACAGCCTCATGAGACCCCCTTGTTGAGTCCCTGCCCTCCTATGTTAAAGACACTGACCATGCTCTCCAGTTATTTGACAGGTTCAGATTCAGTGACTCTCATCAGCTCATCTTCACCATGGACATCGAATCTCTTTACACAGTGATCCCCCATGATGATGGTCTGACAGCTTTGCAGCATTTCTTAAATAAGCGGGAAGTCCAGCAGCCACCCACACGCACACTTACTCGTCTGGCAGAACTGGTTCTTACACTCAATGCTTTTTCTTTTAATAACAGTTTTTTTCAGCAGGTCAGTGGAGTTGCCATGGGTACCAAGATGGGTCCCAGCTTTGCTAATCTGTTTGTGGGTTGGGTGGAGGAACGTTTTTTTCTCTCATTCACAGGGACTGTGCCTGAACTCTACACACGCTACATTGATGACTGTGTGGGGGCCACCTCCTGCTCCAGGGAGACCCTCCAAGTCTTCCTTGACAAGTTTACCATGGCCCATCCTTCCCTTCAGTACACTGTTGAAGTATCCTCCTCTACACTGCCTTTTCTGGATATCCAGCTGTCTGTCCAGAACACTGGTCTGAAGACATCAGTCTATTACAAACCCACTGACTCTCACAGTTTCCTCCTCCACAGCTCCTTCCATCCTAAACATGTCAAGAATGGCCTGCCTTATTCACAGTTTCTTAGACTTCACAGATTATGCAGTGAAGAGGATGATTTTGCTGAGCAGGCCCAAATAATGCATAGTTTTTTTTATCAACAGGGGATACCCTAAAAGCACAGTGGACAGAGCACTCTCCTGGGTCAGTAACATGCCCCGTAACCTTGAGCCCCGCAGGAGGGATACTGTCACACAAGAACAACGGTGAATTCCACTAGTCCTTCCTTTCCATCAGAGCATACTTTCTCTTCACTGGATCATCACCAGTAACTTTCCCATTTTGCAAACTGACCCTAACATTGGTGCTTCCTTTACAGAACCACCTATTGCCTCCTACCGCCGGCCACCTAACCTGCAGAATCTCCTGGTTAAAAGCAGCCTACCTACTCCTAACAGTTCATCCCTCCCAGGTACCAAACAGGACTCGCTGCTACACCTGCAAATTTATTTCCAGTGTGACTGAGATTCAGGGGCCTACAGGTGTTTTTCACATCACCAAGGAGTTCTCATGCACCTCCACTAATGTGGTGTATTGCATTCTTTGCAGGAAGTGTACAGCTATTTACATCGGAGAAACTGGTAGGCGTCTTGTTGACTGTTTCAGGGAACATTACAGAGCAGTCAGGAATGGTGAAACTGCTAAACCCATTGTATCCCACTTTATCTCCAGGGACCACAATGTCAATGACCTTTCTGTTTGTGTCCTTCAGCAGGGCTTCTGGGATCCTGACCATAGAAAAACATGGAAGCCAAGCTGATCATCCGCCTTTGGCTCCCAGCAGCCCTCTGGTTTAAATGATAGACTTATTTTCCACTAACATCTTTCAGCCATCCCTTTTTTTTCCCTAAAGTCTATTTGTTTTTGTACTCATTTAATTTATTTTTCATTTTCACCGTATGTCTCCATTTCTGTCTCCTTTCCACACATTTGCCACCTTTCAGCCTTCTTACTAGGCCCTGTTAATTAGCCCCTCTGGGAATTTCCCCAGCTCTTTTACTCCCATTATGCTTTATCTTTCCCATCATCACCTTTTTGTTTCACAGATTCTCTCTTAATCTTACCATTTATCACCTCTTCTCCCTGAGCCTCCCCTTTCTTCTTTCTCCACATATATATCTCTCTCATTTTACCTCTCCTCTACACTAACTTGTTTTTTTTTCTCTTTTAGATATTTCCTGAAGAAGACTTAAGGTCGAAATGTAGATTTTTAACTCTGTTTTCTATTTTCAGCGTGCATTTAATATAATCATTTTGTTTTGCTTTTAGACCACATGCTGATGCAGTGCCTTGTTTTTGTTTTTTACAAGCTGTAACCCACTATTGTTCAAGGACCCAGATTTTAAGTGAATGATTTCACTTGCCACAGAAGAGTATTTCTCCGAACTCAGATTGTGGAGCATCTCCTAGCATGGTTTGGGACGCCTTTAAGGTGGTTCTGCAGGAACGTATCATTGCCTTTTCAGCAAACCGAGATAGGGCATGGAAGGCCAAGCTTACATCCCTGCAAGTAGAATTAGCAGGATTAGAACAGTCTTTCAAGGCTGCCCCAAGAGCAAACGTTGATAAAGACTTATATGGCAGAATACTTAATCTAAAATACCAGATTAATGTGATCTTGCAGCAAAAAGCTGAGTGGCTTCTCCTTCGAACTAAACAGGAGTTTTGGGCTAATGGGGAAAGAACAGGAAAGCTCTTGGCCTATCGCCTACATAAACAGCAGGTGGCCATGAGGATATATTCTCTCCGTACTTCCTCGGGATCAATAGCTTCTACCCCAAAAGAGGTGATTCATACCATGAAGTCATTCTATGAATCCCTGTACAAATCTCATTCCACGATAAACCCCACAGAGATAGGCCAGAAACTATTGAGCTTCTGCCGCTAAATGCACCTCCCATCCCTGTCGTCTGAGCAAGTCGGTCAATTGGAGGCGCCGGTATCCTGTGATGAAATATGGCTCGCATTAGCAAAAATGGCACATGGGAAAGCTCCTGGACCAGATGGTATGTCTGTCGAGCTATACCAGGCATTAGGCTCAGACATCTTTCTCCCACTTCAACAAGCCCTCCAGGAGTCACACAATAGGACTACTTTCCCACCAACTATGAGGGACACCCTTATCACTCTCCTACCTAAAAAGTTGTACGAACCCTTAGACTGTGCAAATTTTAGGCCAATATCTTTATTGCCAGTCAACACTAAGATCTAGCAAAGGTGCTTGCCACTAGACTGTGTGCGGTGCTTCCTTCTATCATTCACCCGGCACAGGCTGGCTTTATGAGGGGAAAGACAGGCGCTGATAATACACGCCTATTACTCGTACTTAAGTGGCTTGCATCTAAGTCTACCCACCCTATGGCAGCCATGGTAATAGACTTTGCTAAGGCATTTGACTCTATTGAGTGGGTATATTTGCACGAAACCTTAAAAGTGTTCGGTTCTGGGCCGTATTTCCAGCAATGGATACACACTCTGTATGCCTCACCCATGGCTTGTATCCTCACAAATGGTGATATTTCCCTCCCTTTTTCCTTGCAAAGAGGCACCAGGCAAGGTTGCCCGCTCTCTCCTTTCCTGTTCTTGATTGCCTTGGACCCGCTTATACAGGTTATTGCTTCAGACCTATTGATACAAGGCATTGAAAGTAGAGGGCACTCCTATATGGCTATGTCATATGCAGATGACCTTTTACTGACTCTAACTAATCCTTGGCAAGCTATTCATGAGTTATTTCTACTTTTGGAGGAGTTTGCCACATTCTCGGGTCTCAGGATCAATCAAAAAAGACCACTATAGCACCATTAAACTACCTTTGCACAAAGGAGTGTATACTTGGCACTAACCTTTCATGGGCTGACCATAGTTTTCACTACTTAGGAATACAAATTCCCTTTAAATGGGCAGCCCTTGAAATGGCTAACTTTTCACCACTGTGCGCACAGCTGGCTGTGGAAGTAGAGAGGTGGCAAAAATTCAAACTATCCCTCCCAGGCAGGGTAGCTACAATTCATATGTTGTCTCTACCATAGAAACATAGACTTTGACAGCAGATAAGGACCACTTGGCCCATCTAGTCTGCCATTTCCCTACCTACAGGATAGGCCGCAGATCCTAGTTAACCAAAAACTTATTTCTTCCTACCCCCCACAAGAATTGTCTTATGTCTGTCCCATGCATTCTTGAATTCTCCCACAGTTTTAGACCACACAACCTCCTCAGGAAGGCTGTTCCATGCAACCTGACCCCTCTGTGAAATAATACTTCCTCACATTGCCCCTGAACTGCCCCCCCATCTTTAAATTGTGTCCCCTTGTTCTTGCATGTCTCTTTTTCTGAAAGATGCTACCCTCTTGGACTTTGTTGATTCCACTGAGGTACTTAAAAGTTTCTATCATGTCCCCCTCTCCCTTCTTTCCTCAAAGGTATACATATTAAGCTCCTTTAGTCTCTCCTCATACAGCTTCTCTTGCAGACCCTGCACCATTTTAGTTGCCCTCCTCTGGACTGCCTCTATCCTGTCTATGTCTTTGCGGAGATGGGGTCTCCAGAACTGGATGCAGTACTCCAGATGGGGTCTCACCAACTGTCTGTACAGAGGGATAACAACTTCCTGTTTTCTGCTGCTGATGCCTCTCCCTATGCATCCCAGTATACCCCCAGCCCTCCCTACTGCCTTCTCACATTGTTGCAAACCTTAAGGTCATCTGATATGATTACCCCCAGGTCCCTTTCCTTTTTTGTTGTTGTTACTACCTCCCCCCATTGTGTATTCTTCCTCTGGGTTCTAGTTTCCCAGGTGCATTATTTTGCATTTCTTTGCATTGAATCCTAGCTGCCATACTTCTGACCATTCCTTCAACCTTGCCAAGTCCCTTCTCATCCTTTCCACACCTCCTTGGGTATCAACCCTGTTGCAGATCTTTGTGTCATCTGCAAAGAGGCATACTTTTCCTTCCAGTCCCTCTGCAATGTCACTTATGAAGACATTAAAAAGTACTGGACCCAATACTGAACCCTGCAGTACCTCACTAGTAACCCCTCTTTCTTCAAAGTGGATTCCATTTACAATTACCTTCTTTGTGCTGTTGTCCAGCCAATGTTTTACACAGACTACCACCCTGGGACCCACTCCCAGGCTGGCTAGCTTGATTATTAATCTTTTGTGTGGGACTGTGTCAAATGCCTTGCTAAAGTCTAGGTAGGCCATGTCCCAGCCCTCCTGTTCTACTACTTTGGTCATCCAGTCAAAGAAATCTATTAGATTCGTCTGACATGACCTTCCCGCTGTGAACCCATGCTGCTTTGGGTCCTGTGCCCCACTGGCCTCTAGGTACTCAACTGTTCTTTCCTTCTGAAGTGACTCCATAATTTTCCCTACCACAGAGGTCAAACTGACAGGTCTGTAGTTTCCTGCCTCTGTCTTGGTCCCACTTTTGTGAAGGGGAATCACATCCACCTTCCTCCAGTCCTCGGGTACCACACCATCCTCCCATGATTTATTAAAAAGTGTAGCCAGTGGTTTCACTAATTCCCCCCTTAATTCTTTTAGAATTCTGGGGTGAATTCCATCAGGCCCCATTGCTTTGTCCACCTTCAGTTTTAGGAGTTCTTGCAGAACCTTTCCTCTGTGAAAGGACTGGGATCGACCCCTATCAAGAGTGCTTCTGTTAATTGGATTAGGCACTTTCCCCTCTTCTTTTGTGAATACTGAGCAGAAATATTCATTCAGTATCCCTGCTTTTTCACTGTCCCCCTCTGCCCACCCACCGTTCATTCTATTCTGCCTCACTATCCCTCCCTTTGTCTTTCTATGCTTACTGATGTTCCTATAAAAGGTTTTATCCCCCTTCTTAACTGAGTTGGCTACCTTTTCCTCAGTTTGGGCCTTTGCTATTCTGACTTCCCTCCCTGCTTCCTTCTGCCTTAACTGGTACAGCTCTCTGTCCTGCTCCTTCTGTGTTCCTTATACTTCTGGAATGCTATCTTTTTCTTCCTGACTTTCACAGCCACCTCTTTTGAGAACCAGAGTGGCTTTTTCTTTCATTTTGATTTGTTTATTTGCTTCACACAAAGGCTTGTTGCCTCTGTGATGGCAGTTTTGATGATTCCCTGTTGTTGCTCCACCCCTCCTTCTAGCCTGTTTGCTAGTGTTTTTCTGAGGCACTCTCCCATCTTGCCAAAGTCAGCCCTCCTGAAGTCACCCTCACTTTTATATGGCTTGACTCTGTAGCTGAGTTTAACATGAACCACACTGTTTGATGGTCACTTATTCCCAGATGGCAACCCACTTCTAGATCTGAGATCCTCTCACTGTCCCCGTTTGAGAGTACGAGGTCTAAGATTGCTCCCTCATGAGTGGGTTCCAAAACTAGCTGTCTGAGGCCTGCCACCTGTAGGGCATCAAGAATGGCCCTGCTCTTGGATGTGGCTGCAACAAAATGTGCTCCAGTTAACATTTGGCATATTCAGGTCTCCCATCAACAGTATCTCCCCTTTCTCTGCCATTCTAAGAATGCCTTCTATCATATCCTTGTCCATTCCCTCCCCCTGACATGGGGGTCTGTACACAACCCCTGTGCAGATTGTGGTGCCCTTTCCAGTCTCCAAGGTGACCCACAGTGCCTCTTCTCCTCCCTGTTTACTCTTTTGTTTAGTTGCTTTTATCCCTTCCTTTACATAGAGCTACTCCTCCCCTCTTCTCCCCTGCCTGTCTCTCCTGGTTATGTACCATGGTATGTTAACATCCCAGTCATGGTTTTCTGTGTACCATGTTTCTGTGACTGCTGCGATATCCAGGCATCCCTCTTCCATCAAGGCCACCAGCTCAGGGAGCTTGTTGCCCAGACTACAGGCATTGGTAGTCATTACCCTCCATTTCCTGATGGCCTTACTCCTTTTTGCCCCATGCCTGTCCTTCTTGCCTTTGTCATTTTCTCCATTTACTCCATCCCTTCTCCCTAATGACACCTCTATGTTGGTGATTACCGCACTTACTATCATGATTTGTTTGTGGGGCTAGGATTTCCCTGCTCCTTTCCAGTGCCTCCCCCTTTGGCTAGTTTAAATGCTTGCCAATGAAGCATTTAAACCTATCACCTAGGATCCTGGTTCCCCTCCTGGACAGATGCATCCCATCATGCCAGTGTAGGCTTGCATCACTCCAGGTGGACCCCTAGTCTCCAGTGAAGCCAAATCCCTGGGCTCCACACCAGTTTTTCAACTACTGATTGAATCCCATGGTGTGGAACACCCTAGCCTCTCCTACGTCATAGATTGGCAGCACCTCCGAGAAGGTTACCGTGCATGCTACTTGTCTAAGGCCCCTCTCCAATTCCACAAACTCTTCCTGCACTTCTCTAATCCCTTTCTTAGCCAGGTCATTTGTCCCTAGGTGGACAATGACATCCAGCTCCCTCCCCTGTGCAGCTGCTCTGGCAATCCTGAGGATTTGCTCCCTGTCCCTCCAAGTCATGGTGCCAGGCAGGCACCTTACCACCCTCTCCCCTTCCTCCCCCAGTTCTACCTTCCTAACAATGGACTCCCTCACCAGGTGTTGTTCCCTTCCCCTGCAGGGTCCCCTGCCACCCTCCTGTGGGTCTCCTTTGTGGAGGTTCCCAGCATCCTCCTAGGTCTCCACTGCGGGTGCCTCCACAGAGGAACCACACTTTGCCAGAATGGCATAGGAATTGTGGAGAGGTACAGCTGCAGGGATGTGCCTCTGTTCTACCACCCTCACCCTCCCTGAGCCCACTGTGGTCCAACTGTTCCTCTTTCTTGGCAACCTCTGAGGCAACGACAGTGGCACTGGTGGTCCCTGGATGGAAGAGGAGGTCCCACATATCCTGGCCAACTCAGCCTGGAGATGAGCAACCTCCTCCCTCAGCCCAGAGAGATGCCTGCAGATGGGATAACACCGCATCCTCCAGAATGTCTCCTGGAAGACTGCTGCTCCACAGCCACTGCACTGCACCACTCCCATCATGTCTTATTTCTGGCCCCTTAACTGTTTGCAGTCCTTACTCTTTCCTCTGTTTTTTTTTCTCTCTTTCACCTTACTTTCTGCCTGTATGCCCTTTAAGCTCCTGATTGTCCTGTTCTGAGACAAGAATATCCTATATTTCTCAGTAGACCCCTTACTTGCTCAGAGGCAGACCTCCAGCAGCTAGAGGGGGCCAGAGAGCTACTCTTGCCCTTCTAGGATGGTGGGGCTTTGGTGGCTGTGTGATCACTCACTTCCTGCTACCGCGGGTCTTATTTCTTTTAAACAACTTACCCATCCCTCTATCTAAAAAACTTTTCCAATCCCTAGAAAAGCTAGCATCTAATTTTATCTGGGACTCCAAACCACCAAGATGGAGTAGGCAAAAAATAAGGGTGCATTGGACTAAAGGGGGCCTTAATGTACCCTGGTTTTATGGATATCACTTAGCATGTATGGCAGCCCATGCCACTAGGTGGTTTGTGGCAAAAAACAGGGCACCCCCTCTTTGGGTTCATTTGGAATCGGCCTTGGTGAGCCCCTCTACACTATATAATCTACTAGTCACCCACTCAAAAACAGACACACAACTCCCCCCCATAATCTACTATACCGCCAAAGCCTGGAGGCTTTTATGCACTAAATCCCACATGCCAAAGCAGAAATGGTTTCCCCCACTGCAGCTTGCCCCAATATGGCATAACAATTTAATTCAGATTGAAAGTGCGAGGGTGAACTGGCTGCAATGGCAGCAAAAAAGTATGCGAACAGTTCAGGATTTGGTTTTCCACAGGACGAAACATCTGCTTTCTTTTGGACAGCTACAGAATAAATATGTCCTACCGAATAAGGATTTGTGGTGTTATCTGCAAATTCACAGTGCCTTAACATCCTTGCTTACCAAAAATATAGCTAGCACACTGTGGCAATGACTCACTGACCCCCGCTAGCTAGACACTCGAAAGGGCCTTATGGATCATTTTTATAGTACATGGAGGGACTCACAACCTAACCCCATGCACAACTGTAGAATACAATGGGAATCACTGTTGGGGGTATCAATCTCTGAGGAACAATGATTGTCCTACTGTAAAAACATCCATTGTGCTTACAGAGATTCCAATAGCCATTTCATACAATTAAAAATACTGCTGTTATGGTATCAGTCCCTGGCAATGCTGCATAAGAGGGGTCTACTGGTCCATAGCCGTTGCTGGTGTTGCTCTCAGTTGGATGCTCATATTGCACATGTACTCTGGTCTTGTCCCCCCTAGTGCCACTCTGGGATATGATGGTTACTGACCTGTCGCAAGTGATAAGGGGCCAAGATTACTCTGACTGCCTCCCTGGTCCTTTCAGGAGACATAAGCTGGCTTGAATTTCCCTAAATCCCTGCAGCATCAGGCCCTCTCCTCTATATTGGAAGCCAAACATCTGCTCATGCATTGGAGATAACCTTTAATACCTAGCAGGAATATGTGGCATGCAGCTATAACTCGCCTCGCTTTGTCCAAAAAGCTTTCCGCCTTGCAAGGGCCAAACATGCGGCTATTTTCCGCTAAATGGGGACCCTACCTCCAATCTGATTTCTTGCAAATTACATAACAGTTGGGAAACCCTCCTTGAACACCTTTACCCAGGCAGCTAGTTAATAGGAAGTGTGAATATTCCCTCCTCCTACCTTTCTTGGTCTAGTTAGTTTTAGCTGGAGAGAAGCTGAAGAAAGAGGTGGAAGCATTGACAGTATTATACTTGATAAGTTAGGTGGTAAGGATGTTAATTCATTGATAGTTTTCTTTATTACTAATTTGTGGACAGAGATTAGTGCACAGATATGTGGAACAGATATGTATATATAACTCGTCATAATGGTGGTATATATCCTTGACCTAGATATGTTATTGAATCATTTTACAACACTGTGAAGTGTATTATTGTATGACAAAGAAAATACTTAATAAAACTTTATACGATAAAAAAAAGTAAAGGGGGATCTGGTACAGCCTGGTCAGCTTATACTCAATAAATACATCACTGTATAGGACTTTGCTGGTGAAGAGAAAACATAGCCACTGGCTAGTGTTCTCCTAGACTGGGGTGAAACACAGGGAACTGTGCAACAGGTGGCTGTAGCCAAAACATTAGCAGTGGATGTGATCCTGGGTAACAATCTCCAACAGGGGATGGTATGTGCAGTTACCCGTAGCCAAGCGACAAGGGAAAATTGTAGTTCCCTGAACCCCACAGAAGCCATTGTGGAAACCACTGAGAGTCTGGTTCCCCAGCCTATGTCTCCAGATGGGGAGACTAATAAATAAGGAGTAGAAATTTCCCCAGAAGCAAGGAACCACACAGCTACAGAGGGTTACTCCAAAAAGGGAGGGGTGACCCCTTGTCAGAGGGTTGGGATTGACAGTGATCCTGAGGGCCCTGATGCTAGTGATAGGGACCCTAGTTTAGCGACTGAAGGGGACCTGTCCCATGTCTTGGGAATGTGTGAGGGGTTTGCAGCTGCTCAGAGAAGTGAACCTAGTTTAGAGAAGCTGAGGGCTTGGGCAGACTCAGACGGTACACAGGGAGGTGACGGCAAACATAAGGTTTATTGGAAAAATGGACTTATGTATACTCAGGCAGTACAGACAGAGGGAGGGATGCTAGGCAGGCAGCTTGTCATTCCCAGGGGTATTGTGAGCAGTTACTCAAAATTGCACATGATAGTCCCTTGTCTGGTCATCTGGGAATTATGCGCACTACTCAGCGGTTAGCGCAGAATTTCTACTGGCATAACTTCACTCAGCAGGTGAAGGAGTATTGCAGGTCTTGTCACCGGTGCCAGGAAATAAGGCAAGAACACCCAAGCCACCCTAATTCCATTGCCCATAGTGGAGGAGCCATTCCAGAGGGTGGGAATGGATATTGTGGGGCCTTTACATACCCCTAGCTCCTCAGGGAAGATATTCATCCTGACTGTGGTGGATTATGCCGCCCAGTACCCAGAGGCAGTCGACCTATCCTCACTGAGGACAGACCAAGTGGCAGATGCCTTACTTGGGATTTTCTCCCATGTTGGGTTTCCGCAGGAGGTAATCACCAATTGAGGGGGTTCTGTTTATGAGAGAAGTGTGGGGTGGTGCAGAGATGCATGACACCTTATCACCCACAAGCCAGTGGGCTTGTGGAAAGATTCAATGGTACTCTAAAGTCAATGCTCTGGGCATTTGCTGAACAGCATGGGAGGGACTGGAAGAAATACCTTCCCCACCTGTTGTTTGCATACAGGGAGGTGTCCCAAGAGTCAACAGGATTTTCCCCCTTCAAACTCTTATATGGACACCGGGCACATGGGCCCCTAGACTTGATCCAGGAGGACTAGGAAGGCAAGCACACAACCCAGAGAACTCCTATTGTGGATTATGTCCTTAAGTTTAGGGAGAGGCTGAAGGAGCTTATGAGGACAAGTTCAAGTTCATGTTCAAGGTTATTGCAGGAAAGACTCCGTTGAGCAAGCTCATTCACAAGGAGGTCCTGAGGCACATACACATGCAGTTCACAATTACATAGACAGGAGATATAAAATGTAGAACAACAAAGAAAAAAATATATATAATATAAGAGGTATACACAATAGTGGTGGGCCAGGAAGTCATGGTCCTTATTCCAGTCCGGAAAGACAAGCTGCAAGCTGCGTGGGCAGGACCATACAAAGTGGTTAGGAAGGTAAATGATGTGAACTACATTGTGGAGTTACCTGACTGAAGGCAGACAAAAAGGATGTACCATGTCAACATGATGAAGCCGTATGCAGATAGGGCTGACATGGTGTTTGCAGTGTGTAGTCATGTGGAGGGGATGGATGAAGGAGACCCCCTTCTGGATTTGCTGCAAGAAAGTAAGTAGGAGTCCTCTGTGGAGGCAGTAAAATTGTCTCCCCAGTTGACCCCATGCCAGATCATGGAAGTAAGAGAGGTTTTGGCAGACTTTGTCCCATTGTTTAACTCCAAGCTTGGACTAACCCCCTTAGCGATACACAGTGTGGCGACAGGGACACAGACACCCATACAGTGGACAGCATATCAGCTGTCAGAGACTGTCCAAAAGGACATTAGGAGGGAAGTGGAGGAGATGCTGAATTTAAGGGTAATCCAGAGATCCCACAGCCCCTGGGCCACACCCGTAGTCCTTGTGCCCAAGCCAGATGGCTCAAATCATTTCTGTGTGGACTATCATGGACTGAATGCAGTCACAAAGTCAGATGCCCACCCGATGCCCCAGATGGATGAACTCCTGGACAACTTGGGGGGCGATCTACCTTAGACCTGACAAAGGGGTATTGGCAGGTAGAATTGACAGACAGAGCTAGGGAGAGGTCAACCTTCATCACTCCGATAGGCTTATTTGAGTTTAAAGTAATGCCTTTTGGAATGAAGAACGCCCCGGACACTTTCCAAAGGTTGGTGAACCAGATGTTAAATTGTGCTGCGGAGTATGCCATGGCATACCTGGATGACATTGACATCTTTAGTACCAGCTGGGAGGAACACCTATCCCACCTTAGGGAAGTGCAGGGAAGGATACAGAGGGCCAGGCTCACTGTCAAAGCCGAGAAGTGCCAGATGGCCATGACAGAAGTGGCATACCTCAGGCATGAGATAGGCCGGAGACAGCTCCGTCCTAACCAAATAAAGATAGAGGTGATCCAAGTGTGGCCCAGACTAGAAACCCAGAAGCAGGTCAGGAGCTTTCTAGGGACAGCAGGGTATTACAAGAAATTTGTACACAATTACAGTGCCCTGGCTGCTCCGCTATCTGACCTGACAAAGAAAAGGATGCCCAAGAAAATTACCTGAGGTCCAGCCTGTGAGGAAGCCTTTACCAGACTAAAGGAGGCACTGTGCAGTACTCCTGTTTTGACAAAGTCTGACTATGGCAAAACGTTTATAGTTCAGACGGATGCCTCAGACATGGGTATTGGGGCAGTACTGAGTCAGATGTCCAGCCAAGGGACAGATCACCCCGTAGTGTACCTGAGTAGGAAGTTAATTCCCAGGGAGCAAGCTTACTCCACGGTGGAAAAAGAATGTCTTGCCATAGTGTGGGCCCTAAAGAAATTAGAACCATACTTGTATGGGCAGCATTTTGTGGTGCAGACTGACCACAATCCCCTGGTTTGGCTGACACAGATGGGGAAGAACAATGGGAGATTGTAAGATGGAGTCTTGCTTTGCAAGGTTATGATCTGAAAATCGTACATAGAACTGGAGCAATGAACCAGAACTCAGATGGGCTGTCTAGGGTCTACGAGAAGTGAACTGAGTTTGGAAGCTTATCCCATGTAGGGGATAGAACCCCCAAATTCAGTCTAGGTGGGGAGAAATTGTGACATGGACAGCCAGTTCTGAGTGCTGTATCATTTTTGTTTTAAATATAAAATGTATTACTGACTGTCTCTGCTGAAAATGTGGTACGTTTGAAATGACCTGCTGAGTGGGTTTGTGACAGTTGTAACTATATTTCCCTACTTTTTCTTATGTGGTTTCACTGTTTTCATGTAATGTTTTTGTTATTGATGCATGTTGCTCACCATTGCACAAACAAACAGGTTCATTGATACTGCAATTTAATTTAAATCTTATATCCTTTCTACATGTGTGATCATGGAGGAAGACAACTCTAGTGTCAGTTATTATGCTGGGGTTGCATCATCCGACAGTTATGAAGTGAAGAATGATGAGTCAGATTCTGCAGTTGAACAGCCATTTCTTGGAGTACAGCCTACCTCTTTGAACAAACAATGACCCCTGAAGAGTATGCACTGTACTCCAACTCACTAAATGCACCCGATGACCAAGCCGATGATGAAAGAATTGGAAATAATGACTGGTAAGTTTTGTACATTGGGTATGGAAGCAATTACAGTGCTTTTTGCTGTAATGACTTCTTGAGTAGTCTGGTCAGCACTGAATTTGTAGTGCTGTATGGGTGTTCACAGTTCATCATGCCTCTAAAGCATGGAACAATACTTTAGATCATGCAACCTGTTGGAACAAAGGCTTATAATATCATTTTTTACAATAATGCACTTAGATTCACCTCGGGCCTTACCCAAAAATGATTTTATAAATTACCAAAAATAATAGAAATTCACATGATATTATCCTATGCTCTCCAGATTCAAATGTAATGGCAAATAACTCTGCTTTCCACACTTCTAAATATATGAAAAATATATATTTTATTTACACCTATACAATAATTCTGAATATTTCTCAGCATAAATATCAAGCCTAATAAATACAAACATCACAAAATTGTTTCAAACAATCCCACAAACTAATAAAACAAATTTTAGCAAATAAACAATGCAAAGGAATAAGCAATACTCAGCATAATAAATGGTAATAGTTATACTAAACGTTTATCATACTTAGTATTTAACATAACCTTCATGCATAAGAACATGCAACTCATAATATCAAAATCTCAGATGTCTGTATAAAATGTGTTTTAAAACTTCATAGCATATAGAATGTATTTTCTATGAGAACTGGCAACAACTCATAACATCAGTATTTTATACCATACTTTTATAAAACTCATTTTTACCTTTTCAAATCATGCAAAATATTTCTCATTTTAAAGCTTAATCTAGATACCCAGAGTATATAGTTAAAAGAAAATTTCCTTGTTACTCTCCCAGGTAAGCCAGTTTAAATTATTAAGGCTATTAATGAATAATTAGTGAAAGTAATCAAAACTGTACTTATATTTCTGGTTGTAGAAGTGGTTCTTCTTCTCTCAACTTAGAACTCCTGGTTGTTTGGCTCTTGATGGAAGTCTCTTTGTCAGCTAACCTTCTTGACCCTGGAACTTTTTTTGGCATGGACAGACACTGGTAAATTTCCTTTGCTGAAAGTCATTTTATCAAAAGTCAGTTCTTGGATTTGTAGAACACAACTTCAATCTGCACAGGCCATAGCAATACTGGATTCAAATAACTTTTCTTTTATAGATAGCAAAGTTGTTTCAATAACTGGAACTTTAATGACTGTTCATGTCTCATCTGCTATTAACCTTAGACACTGGACTTTCCTTACCCAAAATGCTGTATATGGCAGCTTGTATGAATTTTAAAGTAAAGTCTCTGTCTAGATAGCAGCAGGCAACATTGCTTCAGCCAAAATGTTCAGCAGATAAAACACAGACTTTGCTTCATACACAATGAGCATCTTGCATCTGTTTTTTTGCACCTAGATCTTGTGGCAGCACTGCATAAGCTGCTGGCTGTCCTTAGGCTGGTCCATGCATTCCAAACAGGCATGGCCCAAAGCTCTTTGGCCTAGCTACAGTAGAAAGCCATTCAAAGTCTTAGTTAAACTAACATACATCCTTCTGCATTGATATTTTGGCTCAGACTAATGTGTGGGCAGACAAATTCACTAATATAAAACTGCCCTGGGATGTCATCAACAGATTTTGATAGGCCTGAGTCACCAAAATGGTAGGACTTCTTCAATGATAAATGATGACATACAGACATGCCTCTAAAGACATCTCCTTTTTCCTCAGACTTGTTTTTAGTTCAAACTTATTTTCCTTAATAACATTTTTATTTACCATAATTTAAACATTAAACTTGCATATTCAGGCATTTTACATTAAGCAAATCATTTTGGTATAAGTCTGATATTTGTAGCATGGATACTTTTTAAGTTACACTACTAAGGGTTATAACTTCATAATTTTAAAAACATTTCTTAAGATAAAATGATAGTATTGCTCTAAATATTCTAAAGTACAGAATGATATAAGATTTGTAAGAAATATCCATTCTTAAAGTCTTTAAAACATTACTTTTATTTAGAAACACGGGAGTTCTTTGTTTTGCTTAAAGATATCAATCTTAAGCTGTTGCAAATATTCTTTTAGACTTTTTTCTGTATAGCAACAAAATACATTCTGAAGAGTCATATTTTCAGACTGCTTACGACATGAGCTATCACAAGGTGCTAGATTTGTTTAGTTTTTAATAAGAAAATTATATTAAAATAAGTTTTAATTATAACTCCTGAACTATTAGTCCTGCACTCATGAAACTTGGTAACTTTATTTATTATACTAGTATATAATAATTGTCCAATTTTCATGGTGGCATCATATTGGCTTCTTAAGTTACAAGCAAAATACTTTTCTTAATATTCAAAGTTTAAAGAGAGGCAGTTTTTTTTCCTGTTAAGAGACACAACAAGTTAAACCAGATATTGGGTAGCAGAAAACCCACAAGTTTTAATGAAAGTGTCTTCCCTGGAATGTGATTACCATGGCAACCTCTCAGTTGGATTAGCTAACTAGCAGCTATTCAAGGGCAAGTGACACTCCTTGGCTCTGTGGAGAAACCACTCTTATGAGACTTCCAATTTAAAAGAAGACTTTACTGGAACACACTTTTTTTCTGAACTATGAAACTGTCTCCATTTTAAATGCCATCATTCCTCTATTTTAATATTTTTAAGATTTAATCAACAGTAATCTTGACCAGAAATTAGAATAAACATTTCCTATGAAAATATAATAAGATAATAATAATAATAATTACAAATCAATTCTTGATAATAGAAATAAAAATAATTTTTCCATCAAGGGTTTTGTCCCTACAAACCTGCTACTGTCTGATTTTTATCACATCCTTGCCACTAACAAGTTTGTTTTTATTTTTATACAGTGATGAATATGAACATATGAAATGTGCCAGCAGATAAAGGCCTAGAGGTCTATCAAGTCTGCTCGAATGTGCAGCTAGCACTCCTTATTCTGCAGGTGCCCCTTCCTTCCTCTCTTCCCCTTCATTAACCCTCCCTTTTGTCCTGTCCCATCCCCTTTTGAAGCAGTCCATTGTTCTACTGGATACCACTTCTGCAGGTAACGCATTCCACCCAGCCACCATCTCTGTAAAAAAAGTCTCCTCATCTCCCTCTTGAACCTTTCTCCCTCCAGTCTCATATCATGGCCCCTGGTGGCCCTCCCCCCCTTACTTTGAACAGTCCCTCTGTACCTGTCTTGTTTATTCCTTTCATGTATTTAAAGGTTTCAATGATGTCCCCCCTGTCCCATCTCTCCTCCAGTGAGTACATGTTCAACTCCCTCAACCTCCTCTCGAATAAGTCCCCGGCACCTTGATCATCTTTGTCACCCTGCGCTGCATCCCCTCCAGTAACGTAATGTCCCTCTTCAGATACGGGTGTCAGTACTGCATACAGTACTCCAGGTGCAGTCTAACTAATGACCTATACAGTGGCAGCATCACTTCCTCCCTCCTCGAGGATATACCCCTTGCAATACAACCCAGCATTTTGTTGGCCTTTGTAGCTGCCTTCCTACATTGTGCCAAGTTGTTCATTGACCCTGTAATGAGCACCCCCAGATCCTTCTCCTCCTCTGTCTGGGCTAGCTGCACTCTCCCCAGCTGGTAACTCCTCCTTGGGTTCTTCATCCCAAAATGCAGCACCTTGCACTTTTTGGCATTAAAGCCCAGTTGCCAGGTGTCTGACCAGGTTTCACGCTTTGCCAGATCATCCTGCAACCCCTGCCATCCCCCTAGGTCATCCACCACCTCTCCTACATTGGTATCATTAGCAAACAGACTGATCTTGCTCTTGATGTCCCATGATATGTCTGCAATGAATATCCCAAACAACACTGGTCCCAACACCAAGCCCTGTGGAACACTGCTCATCACTATCCTTGGGTGTGAGAGCTCCCCACCCACCACCACCCTCTGTTGTCTTCCCTGAAGCTAGTTCCCTACCCATCTCACCAGCTTTGCACCCACCCCTGTGCCTACTAACTTACTTCCCAGCCTTCCATGTGGCACCGAGTCGAATGCCTCACTGAAGTCCAGATACAGACATCCACTGCATGGCCCCTGTCCAGTTACCTAGTTACCCAGTCATAGAACTCCACCAGGTTGGTTTGGCAGGATCTGCCCCATATGAAGCCATGCTGTCTGCTGTCCTGTAGTCCTTTGGCCTCTAGGAGGGCCACCAGCCTCTCCTTCAGGATAGTCTCCATTAGTTTACCCATGATGGATGTGAGGCTCACTGGTCTGTAGTTTCTCGGTTCATCCTTGGGGCCACTCTTGTGGAGGGGCACCATATGAGCCATCCTCCAGTCCTGAGGTACACATCCTGAATGTAGTGAGGCATTAAATAGGTCTGCCAAAGGTTCTGCAAGAACCTCTGCCAGCTCCTTCAGTACCCTGGGGTGGATGCACCTGGGCCTGGTGCCTTGTCCACCCTCAGTGCCTTCAAACCTTCCCGAACTCTGCCCTCCATGATTTCCCCATCTGTCACCCCTTCCCCCCCGTTTCTGCCATTTCTTCCCCCTTGGCTGTCACCTCCCTCTTCTCTTTAGTAAATACTGAGCAGAAGTGCTCATTTAGTGCTTCTGCCTTATCACACCCTGCTTCCACCCAACCCCCCTTCCTAATTCTTACTATGTGGTCCTTTCAGCTCCTTTTCTCCCTGATGTACCTAAAGAAGTCCTTCTCCCCCTTCTTAATACCTTGTGCTAGCCTGAGTTCCGTAGATGCTTTGGCTCCCCCTTACTGCCCTTGTCACCTCCTTCAATTCTGTCAAGTACTCCTCCCTGTCGTCCCCCCTCCCTGTTTTCTTGTACTTCCTAAAGGCAGCTCTTTTTCTCCTCACCTTTTCCATGACCTCCTTGCTCAACCAGCTCTGTTTCTTAGCCCTAGCCTTCTTGCTCTGGGCCTTGCAGCAGGTTTTGGTTGCCTCCACTATCCCCAGCTTTATGAGCTCCCACCTCTGGTTAGTGCTCATACTAGACTGAATTCTGGCCAGGTACCCTTTTACTACTTCCCCCATCCTCCCAAAGTTGGCCCTCCTGAAGTCCAGCACTCTCGTGTCTGATTCCACTCCTTCCTTGCCCATATCCAATGTGAGCAATACTGAGTGGTGGTCACTCCCTGACAGCAGTTCCTCCACTGTAAGTTCTCTCACAAAGTCCCCATTTGCCAGCACAAGGTCAAGGGTATTTCCTAACCTGGTTGGTTCACTGACCATTTGCAGCAGGAAGCTGTCCTGGAAGGCATCCAGCAGTACCTGCTCCCTTCTGTTCCTGGTTGTTGTGGTACTCCAGTCCACTCCTGGCATGTTGAAGTCCCTCACAATCACCACACTACCCTTCTCGCAGGTCCTCCTGATCTGTTCTGCCAGTTCCCTGTCTAACTCCTCCATCTGAGATGGTGGCCTGTACACCACTCCCATTCTAAGAATCCTATTCTTGGAATCCTGGATTTGCATCCAAAGTGACTCTGTACTACCCTCCTCCCCTTCCTCCCTTACACCCTTCAGTCCTTCCTTCACATATAGTGCCACGACCTTCCTTTCCCAATCACCCTGTCCCTACAAAATAACCTGTACTCTGGTACAGATAGGTCCCAGTCATTGTATTGGGTGGCCCATGTTTCTGTGATGGCTGCAATGTCCACCTCTCCCTCTGCCATGAGCACCTATAACTCTGCAGTTTTCCTCCCAAGGCTCCTAGCATTAAGGGTAACCACCTTCCACCCTTCCCCCCATCCTGCCCTCCTTTCCTAGCATCACCAATAGTACTTGCCATTTGTCCCTTGTCATTGTTATGGGGGTAAGCTCATATAGTTTCCCAACCTGTGATCTCTGCATATCTCTTGCCCGATTACCACCCCCCACTCCTAGTTTAAATTCCCAACTTCCTCTATGTACTCCTCCATCCTCTGTTTCAACACTTTCTTTCCCTCCTCACTCAAGTGTAGTCTGTCCTTGGCATAGAGACTACTGTCCTCCCAGGTCCCTCCCCTCCCCAACAGCCCATACCCTTTAGTACAACACCAGGTTCTTAGCCATCCACTAAATTCTTCTATTCTCAGCTTTCTTGTTGTGCTTGCCTTTGGCACTGGAAGTATCTCTGAAAAAGTTACTGATCTTCCTGCCCCCTCACATAAATGTGCTAGTTCCTCAAACCTCCTCTGGACTATATCTACTGCTTTGTCAGCCAGGTCATTTGTCCCAAGATGTATAATTAAATGAGGCTTGTCCCTACCCCTTCTAGCATATTTCAGAACAGATTTTCCCACCCTTTCTGCTGTCATTCCTGGCCTCCACCCAAATGCGACTATGCCTCTCCCCCTTGCTACCCCACCTGACTCCTCTTAGTATTGAGTCCTCCAACACTAAGATTCCACCACTCTTACTCCCTGCTTGCTTCCATTCCTCTCCCTCTCTCATTTCGAGCTCCTCTTTCTCCTCCTGCACATTATTTTCCCCTTTTTCCCCTGTTGCAATTCTCTCAGCAGAACTTCCCCCTGCTCCAGTTTGGTCCAAGCATTTATCAATTACTCATCTAATTTCATCATTTCCCTAATCCACCTTCTTCCTCTCTAGCAGTGCAAAACTATTTTCTGAAGACCCTTCACAAATGCCAGCTCCCTCTCTCTGCATAGTAACCTGTTCTCTCCTTTCCACTCCATGACTTTTGCCACTTCTTCACCTCCCCTCACAAGTTCCTATCTCCTCCCTCCATTTGTCTTTTGTCTCCTGACCTGGTTTCCCCAGCAATCGTTCTTCCTGGCCTGGGCTCCTTTGTCTCTGCTTCCCTTCTTATGACCCTCTCCTCACCACTGTTGGCTTAAATCACCCTCCCTCATCTCCCCTTCTTCCTCCCTGCAGTACTGGGCTAAACCCACCCCAATCTGTCTTGCATGTCTTAGTTCCTCCTGCAGACCCTCGATCTCCTTTCTAAGTTTCTTTATGTGGTTGCACACTAAACATCCTCCCACACTCCAGGCAATTTTTAGAAAGATTGGTGCACCACAGTTGTTGCAGTCTAACACCCTACCCATTGCTGTCATTGCCCACCAGTGACCCCCCACCCTTCCAGATGCAGGATACCAAACACTCCCCCAAGTCTCCCCTCTCCCCCTTCTATCAGTGTAAAACATTATTTTCTTTATTTCCCTTACCCCCTTTGTTGTACACTTTTAGATAGATTGAGCAACTGCTTTTTATATTCCTAGTCTTCCTATCCACACTCAAAAAGAGACTTTAAGTAGCTATTGCACAACCTTCTTCAAACTCCTTCTCCTCCTTTCCCCAATGCAATAGCAATGCGAAGAAGTAACAATGAAAGCTCCTAGATTTGCATTTACTTCCCTTCCATTGAGATAGTAGTCACCTCTTCACTTGCTGCTGTTCCTTTCCTGGATGTCTGCTTCTGCTATGACAGGTGCATATCCTTTGCCCATTTGAGGAACTGATGTCAGAACCCCTGGTATAAAGGAAATAATGGACCAGGGTGGTGGGGTGAGGGCTTGGGGTGGGACCAGTCCAAGTCTTCCAGAAACAATCAGGTAGCTCAGGCTCCTGGTCAGACCATTAGCACCCTTCCCCTACTCTGCACTAAGCTTTGCTGCTAGTGAAGCCAGCAACAGTGAATCACAATTCTACTCAAAGCCCCCAAAATAGGTTTGCTACCCAAAGAAACAGGACTCCAAACAGCTTCACAAACAACACATCAGAATAGGGTTGACATTAGAAGATATAGGTCTCCATTTCAAAGAAACAGACCCAGTTAAATCACACCACTTATGTTTTTAAATCAGAAGAAATAGGCCTCTACAAATGCAGCCTGCCACACAGTCAAACATCAAACAAATGAGCCCACTTATAGCTACCAAAACAGGTTTCAAAATTCCAACAGCCCCAAAAAATACCCTGCTAGCCCCTTAGAAGTAGTAAGAAAGAAAATAAATAACCTTCTACCAAGTAGAATCCACAAGAAACAATGTAAAAATAACAAGAAGAAGCTACTGTACTGTACAGATCTGATCCTGTCCCCCTTCTTGTTCCTTCTAGTCCCTAGTTGATTGCTGGAGTGGAGTTGTTAGTTGAGGTATCAATGACAGGTACCTTCATTTACACAGCTCCATGATCCTTTACTGGTTTGCAAAGTAGGAAGGTAGTGTCAGTAAGTGGTCACTGACTGCGCATATGTTGTTGTGCTGTATGTCTATGTGTCTGCAATGTTTCACTGGGTTGAGTGAAGAACCATGTCAGCTGCAGTTACTGCTGCAGACCATGCTAGTGTGTGTACACTGTAGTTATCACTAGATGCACCTAGAGTAAGAGTGAAGTAATTGACATGATGACTGTCCCATTTTTGGATGTTATAATGCCACATCCATGGTACTTTTTGACATGGCATGGGCCTATTTATTCTGTGCCTTGCTGGCTGATCTTGCATCTACAGACTGTGATCTTTTGCTGTGTATGCCCTTGCTTCTTCTTTTACAAGAAGCATGTCCTCTGAAAAAGAACAATTATGGGTATTCACAGGATCCCAAGGACCCTGAGGCAGGACAATCACTCAGAGGTTGAAGGAACATGGACAGATCACTTCAACCACCTGAACAAGCCATGCAATTATAATAGAGATTGAATCAGTATGAACATCCACAACATGTGACCCAGGAGAGACACGCCCATCATCTACACATAGCTTTGACTATCTTGTTGTCACACACGCTCCACATCAAACATGAGCAAAATAGTCATATACGAGAAGTGTGGCCTTACCAAACCTGACCCCTTCCCCCCCCACACACACACAGGTTCATGTGCCTAGGTGCTGATGCACTAGACAGTTACACACAAGTCCATGTTGTGTGGTTGTCGTGATAATTTTATGATGCTCTTTGCAACCATCACCAGTATGGTTTTGCCTTGTGCTATTCTCAATGTGGATGAAAATGAAGCTTCAGGTAGTTGACAGTGAGTCAGTGCCTTACTTAACTTAATATGTTACCAAATTGATTATTGGCATCACCATTGTGCAATACTAAGGTGTATATTGAACTGCACATTTCTTCTAACACTGCCCGTTGTGCATATGAGTTATGCAGTGGTCACAGCAGTGACTAAGACCTTCAATTGAGTGTACTGGAGTCAATGCATACTTGATGCAAATGGGCAACGTAAGAGCTGGCTGGCCTTGATGGTACTGGAGAAAGGCAGTCAGAGTTTTGTTTAGGTACATCACAACATAGTTACTGTATTCCTGTTTCTTTGATGTATGCAGTGTGCACCTGTGTCATACCTGCAGATGTCTGACTCCTACCACAACAACCACAAACATTTTCCAAAACTAGCATACTCTATCTTTTGCATTGCTCACAAAATATAATTCACATTTCTACTGATGGGTGCTCCTAGTTTGTGGCATGTAACAGATAAACATACAGGATCCAGTGCATAATCCCCCCCCCCACCAACATGGCAAATTTGAGAAATGAAACATATAAATGGCCTGAATTGGCTTTTCTTACTTTAAACTCCATGTCCTCTTAGTTATCATCAGATTGGAATTCCAATGTGAGCAAGCCAAACCACCAATCATCAAGGTGGGACCCCATGGTTTGGTCCCTACCTCACCAGCTCTGAAATGCCTGCAGTAGCTTCTCTTAAATAAGAGTGCATTGCCTAATTGGCTCCTTTATGATAAAGCACTTTCACCTAAGAAATGTCACAAGTGATCAAAAGGAGCATGCTAAAAAGAGAAACACAACTCCCAAAACTCTAAACACTCTCCAAAGCTAGTATGCTCTAACCTTTGCATCGCTCACAAAATATAATTTACATTTCTACTAAGGGGTGTTACTGGTTTTTGGCATGTAAAAGACAAACAAACAGGATCCAGTGCACAACCCCCCCCCCCCACGTGGCAAATCTGAGAAGTTAAACATATAAACTGTCTGAACTGGTTTTCTTACTTTAAACTCCAAGAAAAATGGGTTTCTCTTAGTTATCAGATTGGAATTCCAGTGTGAGCAAGCCAAACCATCAATCATCAAGGTGGGACCCCAAGGTTTGGTCCCTACCTCATCAGCTCTGAAATACCTACAGTGGTTTCTCTTAAATAAGAGTGCATTGCTGAATTGACTCCTTTATAGTAAAGTGCTTCTACCCAAGAAATTTCACAGGTGATCAAAAGGAGCATGCTGAAAGGAGAACCACAACTCTCAAAACTCGAAACACTCTCCAAAACTGGCATGCTCTAACCTTTGCACACAAACATTGACTGAATGTACTGTGGAATGTAATAGACACCCCATCACTGTGATTGGATGTGAGGCATGTGTGATGAAAAGTGTCACGGCAACAGCTGTCCGCATGTGGGACATCGCTGATTCTGAACCCCAGTGCATGTTTCAACAAGCAGTCAAGCTCAATGCTGCAACATGCACCAAAATGAGTTAATTGCCACCAGGATATGCAGTATAGTAAGGGCAGTTTACCACATGCCCATGCTCCTGTTCTTGCAACTGTAGCACTGCCTATATAGTGGCTCCCAATGTGTAATGTCGAACTGCCACGTGGGCATGTACAGCACCTTTTCCATGTTGCCTCATTTTTCAGTACCCACATATTTTGGGACTCATATTGTTTTGAAAACACATGGGGGAATATAGTACCAGCTTGTGAGGCTGTGAAGCATTACTAAATGCAACATGTAATGCCATTTTACAGTACTACAAACATTTACTTTCATGGCATTCATTGTGAATATAATTCTGTGACTTGTTTTGTAAGGCACCTTTCTAAAGCACATAACATTTCTTTGCAACTAAAATGTGTCCTGCTATGACTTGTGAACTGCAGTGATGTGTTGCTCTCTAACTCTTCTGTATTCATTTATTTTGTTGTTTCCCAACATGTTGTCCTTTCTCCCTGCAAGTGTTTCTGTGAATCCTGTGTCACAATGCCAATAGCTACAGAATCAGTGTGCTGCAGGGAGGTTGCAGAGATCCGCAGCCGTGCTGAGGAGTACAAATGCATTGCGCTCTACCCAAGATTTGTGGACAATGCGCCTGGATATGTTTGTGTTGTGGGCTGCCTACTTCTCCTTTAGACAGTACCAAGGGGGCATGGATGATGCAGAGACTCATGAGTAAATGTGATACTTTATATGCAGTCATAATTTCTGCACGAAAGCCACCATGTCCTTGATACATTGCAGTAGTGATCCAAATGCAATTCAATTGTAGTCTGTCACCAATATCACTAATTTACATGGCAATATGGCAACATTTTACTGTTATGCAACTCAGTAAATGCAGCAACTTTTCATATGGTAACCATAGTTCTGTGTGCAGCATTACAAATCAACTGTCTACATAATTTCTGAATTGCTGTTGATGTGCACACAAACATGCCCAAATCATCTCAAAGCAATAGTTTTGCTGCAAGACGTAGGACATGATGATGCTGTGATATTTGTGGCATATGTTTGGGAAATGTCATGGTGTGTGACATTAAAGTATGTTGCTGCCTTACTGTGTACTTTCACTAGGAAAATGTGGGTGGAGGGAACAATGATTTTAAGTAAACAGCATTGCAATTTCAGTAATTGTTATTGCTTCTGTTGCTGTGACCATGCACTGTGCTGAAGTATGGTAACATGTTCTTAATGTGAACATGGCAGGAGGAGGAAGCAATTACCAACAGTTTTATCTGTCAATGGTTCCATGACATTGTGACATGAACACACATATGAACATTTGAGATTGCATACAGAACAAGGCTTACAGGTCTATCAAGTCTGCTTAATTTTGCAGGTCTCAGTTTTTATTAACACTACAGCTGCCCCACTCCCATCCAATTCATTCCCTACCCTCCTGCTCCATTCCCCATTGGGTTCTTTTTTTTTGAACTTGCTGTTCCCCCCCCCTCAGGTCCCCAAGCACTGCACTTTTGAGAGGTGCCTGTGGTGTTAGCCCCTGCTTCCTTCACCTGCCTGGAACCATGCAGGACCCCCATGTAGCCATGGAACTGCCCCCCAGACAGGGGATGAGCTGGGGCCTGTACTCCCCAAACTGCCACGTCTTCATTGGGTCCAGCTTCAGAACAGGCAGCTGGAGCTTGGGGTCTGCACCAGGTGCTCCATCTACCTTGTGCCTGGAGAACCATTTTCTCTTTTTCTCTGGGTTGGCATGCATCCTGATATTAAGGCGTCACCACCCACATCTGCCACACCCATTCCCCAGCAACATGGCTGGATGCTTGCCATACCCCATGCCTCCGCCTTGTGTCAGTCAAGCATCAAGCTGCAACCCCTCCCTCCCTCCCTCCCTCCCCAGAGAAGTCAAACAGTCCCTGGGATGCTCAGCCTCCTCCCTGGCTGGCCCTCCAACTCCCAGGCTCATTCCTGAACCTGAGTCATCAGTGTCACAAAAAGTAGTGCTACTGCTGCGCTGGTGGGCCAGCCCCATTGAATTTTTGCCTGTACTAACTCTGTCCTTGACTGTATCCCACCACCACTTAATACTAGCCATTGTTCTCAGTTGGATTAATTCCTCCAACAGTGTGCTCCAGGCTGTCACCACTCTGTCTCTGTGAAGTAGTACCTCCTCATTTCCCTCCTGAACTTCCCCTATCCACTTCAGACTGTGTCCCCTAGTGACCTGGTGAACTTTTAAGTGGAACAATCCTCCCCCCTTGACTTTGTTTATTCCTTTCAAGTACTTATAGGTCTCTATCATGTTTCCTGTCCCTTCTCTCCTCTAGCAAGTACATGTTGGGCTCCCTCAGTCTTTTCTCATAAGGCAACCCCCTATTCCCATGATCATTTTGGTAGTTGTATGCTTTACACTGTACAGTACTCTCACATCCTTCAGAAGGGCAGGATAACCTCCTCCTTTCTCGAGGTGATCCCTCTGTCCATGAACCCCAGCATCTGATTTCCCCTTTCTGCCAGCATCCAGCATTGTCCTGCTATCTTCAGGTCCCCTGTGACTGCTACCCTCCCAAGCCTTTATCCTCCTCTGAAGCTCCAACCTGCACTCCCTCAGCCAGTAGCTGGCCCTGTAATTTCTGGCTCCAAGGTGCATGACTTTGCATTTCTTAGTGATAAACAGTAACTGCCACTTCTCTGACCAATGCTCATGTTTAGCTAGATCCTCCCTGAGTGCTTGCCTCCCTTCCTCACTGTTCACTTCTGCATAAATCTTAGTGTCATTGCTGAACGTGCTATTCTTAATCTTGACCTCTTCCACAATGTCTCTACTGAAGACATTAAATAAAACTGTGCCCAACAATGGACCCTGCATTACCACACATGCTACTGGCCTTGGCTTGTATGTCTCCTGTCTTACAGCTACCCCTTGTTGTCTGCCCTACAGCCATCTCTCCACCCATCCCACCAGTTTCTCCACCACCCCCATATCCCTTGTCTTGCTCAGTAACCTCCCATGCTGCACTGAGTTGAAAGCCTTGCCAAAGTCCAGATACAGGGTGTCCACAGTATGGCCATTGTCAACCACCCTAGTGATCCAGTAAAAGCTGATTAAGTTACTGTGCCACTGTCTTCTCAATGCTGTCTATCATCCTGTAGACCATTTCTATTGAGAAAAGTTGTCTGTCTCTCCTTCAAAATGGTTTACATAAACTTCCTCACTATTGCAGTCTAACTTACCAGTCTGTAATTCCCCGTATTGTCCTTGGGTCCATTCTTGTAAAGGTGCTTCACCTGAGACAGCCTCCACTCCCATGGTACATTCCACATCTCCTAAAAGGTTTTGAATCAGACTGTCAAAGGGCCTACCAACACCTCTACCAGTTCCTATAGGACCCTTGGGTGTATACCATCTGGTCCTGCAGCTTTGTCCATCCACAATGCTTTTTCTTGGATGACATCATCAGTTACATCTGCCCACCCTCCACCCTTGCACCCTTTCCCTTGTGGTATTGAGACATCACTATCTTTTGTGGACACATAGAAATATAGAAATTGTCAGCAGTCCCATCCAGTATGCCCCTAGACAGTTGTAAAAATAAATTAAATTGTCAGTCTGTGGGGCCCCAGCACCCCACCTCAGCTCCTCTGCCCAACACCCAGTGCTGCTTGGCTCTGCCTGGGATGGAAAATGCTGAACTTAGTCCCACTATTTATTTTATTTATTTTTATTTATTTATTTGTACATCAGTTTACAACCTTTGAGCCAGGGGCTCATTTTCGAAGGTACCTCGTCACAAAGAGGACAATACAGTGCAGACATTCATGTTACAGAATGTAGGTTACATGGAATTAACATACACGTTTGTGAGGAACATGATAGATACAGCAGTACATACAAAAACTCACTTAAGGTTACAGGATATGGGTACATCAGTAAATAGGTGATTGGCCGATATTACAGAGAGGCCAGATTGGTTATTGTGGCAACATAGAGACTAGAAATGGTGCAGTCAGTAGAGCAGTGGTAATTTAACAGGTTACAGCAGTATATAATGGTAAGAGCAGTCAGGAGCAGTGGCAAATTAACCAGGTTACAGCAGCACATAGTAACACTGCCAGGGCGAAATCAACAGAGCTGTTTAAACCAAGTTACAGTAACATATTGCAATACTGCAGGTTGAGCAGTCAGCAGAACAGTGGTAATTTTGCCAGAGGAGATACGTGGTGTGGTTTGGATGCTGCCCAGTGGGCATTGTCAGGGCACAGTGGGTAGGGCCTCAGATTATACAGGTGCAATTTCGTGTGGTGAACAGTTCACTTCTGAGTGCGGTTTTGAATTTGGAGACCGTAAGGGCATCTGTGAGGTGGAGGGGGAGTGAGTTGAACCAGGAAGGGGCTTTATGGGGGAAGAACCTTTGACCATGGGAGGTCCTGGCTCTAGGTGTCTGGAAGGTAGTCCTGCAGGAAGTCTGTGTACTGACCAGGGGTTTGGCTATGGGGAGGGAGGCCATCAGCCCTGGGGGGGACAGTCCTAGGAGAGTTTTTTTTGCTATTAGGCATGTTTGATAATGCAGCCGTTCATCTAGGTTCAGCAATGTTGCCAGCCCATAGAGCTGGCATGAATGTGTAAGTCTAGGGGCCCCAGTGATTAGTCTGCAGGCCTTGTTAAGTAACAGGCGGACTTTGTTGAGCGCAGTTGTGTCGGCAGCCCGGTAGACTGGGAGTCCATAGTCTACCAGGGATAATATCGAGGATGTTACCGCAAGCCGGAGGGCAGTGGGGAGAGCACTTTTGTAGCAGTATAAGATACCTAGCCACATATTGGCTGCTGAGGCAAGGGTGTCAATGTGGGTATGGTAGTTGAGGGCTGAGTCAAAGGTGACCCCAAGGTACCTGAACGAGTGTACTTGCTCTAGCGGTTTTTTGGAACCAGGGAGGATGTGGAGTGGAAAATTGCTGGCTTTGTTTTGGGGGTGGGCAAAGAGCATTGTTTTCATTTTTTTGGGATTTATGATCAGTCTATGCTTTGTGAACCAGGTTTCTGCCTCAGTATACGAGAGCTGCAGGGAGTCCTGAAGGGAGGTAGGGTTGCGGTGAGAGGCAAAGATGACAGCGTCATCTGCATACAGCAGCATATTTCTGGTGCATTCACTTGGCAGGGTGTTAAGGTATAGCGAGAAGAGTAGGGGTCCCAGGATGGAGCCCTGAGGAACCCCTGATCAGATGGGACATGATTTTGATAGTGTTCCATTAATTTTGACACATTGGGAGCGGGCAAATAGATAGCTGGTGCACCATGCGAGTGGCCCAGTAGCGAAGCCAGCCTGGTGGAGTGCACCCAGTAGGAGGGGGTTGGAAACAGTATCGAATGCCTTGGAAAGGTGGATGAACATTGCCCCATCTAGGGAGACAGAGTCCAGGGATGTGTGTAGGAATGTTGAGAACTCCACTAGTACTGTGCCTGTGCTGTGTCCTGCCTGGAAACCGTGCTGTTCAGGGCAAAGGATGTTATATTTAGTCAGGTACTCAGCAATCTGTATAGCGACCAGTTTTTCAAGGGCTTTGGAGAGGGGAGGGAGTATAGAGATAGGCCGGTAGTTCCCAGCTGAGGACCTATCACCCCCTTTGTGGATGGGAGTGACAATGGCCATTTTCCATGCTGTGGGGAACTGCCCCAGGCAGATGGATTTATTGAGAAGGCTGGTAAGTGGGACAAGGACCTGGTCCAGTTCACACGGAGAATGGTGGGGTCCACGGTGGAGTTGCTGGAACTATTGCTCTTTAGCCCACGGATCAGGTGGGGTCTAGCTTCAAGGGTAGTTACTGTACGTAGGTAGAAGCTAGGGTGCCGGTGATCTGGGGTCGGTAGGGAGGGTGGTGGGTCTAAAAGTTACTGGGAGGATGGGGCTGAGGTCCGTGAAGGAGAAGTTGAGGTGATTATGCGTGCCTATCGTGTCAGTAATGCTGGTGCCACCAATATTGAGATGGGATGGGGGAGGGGAGTGTGTGCTCCCGTTCAGTTGTTTGATATTGTCCCAAAAGGTTCGGGCACACCCCCAAGAGGAGGTGAGGGTGGCTTGATAGTAGTCGGCCTTGGCTTTTCGGACTGCCCAGGTGCACTTATTCTGAGTGGCGTTCTAGGCCTGCCTATCAGCCATCCAGCCTGTTTCTGTTGCGAGGTGCCACAGGTTATTCCTATGTCTAAGTAACTGTAATAGGGCAGGGGTAATCCAGGGCACATTATGTTTTTTGGTTTTGGTAGCTGTGAGGGGTGCGAAGAGGTCGCAGGCTGTATTAAATGTATGGGAGAAGAAGGCGAGGGCAGTGTGTATATCTGGAGCATGGTGAATGGGTGACCAGTTTGTTTGGGCCAGAAATTGCCTAAGGTTCTTCAGTCTGCCAGGTTTGAGACGCCGGCGAGGCATGTGCTGGGCTGTGGGTTTTGGCAGAACTATGGTTCTGGGAGGGTGGCATTCTAAACTGCTGTCTCCTGTTGCCCTCTTCCTCCTGCATTGCTGGACTTTAAACCCTCTGACAGTGGCAACATCCATATCAGCATCATCAACACTGTTAATGGCAGCCCTTTTTATTGGTTACTGCAGGCCACCATACAGTGACTTCTATTAGGTGACAGCAGGCCCTTGTGCAGCAAGCTGCACAAGGCCTCTGATGGAAATGGACAACCGAGAAGTATGCACTGAATGTCTCAGCCTAGTCTTCCACTTTTCCTTCCAAACACTCTTGATTTTAAATTCTAACACTGTTATCACTACAACTCATCTTCTCCCTTTTGTATTGAAAGAATCCCTTTTTATCCCCCATGCTGATCCCCGGATTCACTCTCAGCCCATTGCAGCCTTTGCTGCCCTGAGTGAGAAGAGGCCAGGAGGGGAAGGATCCAGATTAATTTCAGTACAGTGCAGTAACTGCACATTGCTGTTTTTGTTTTCAACCTAGATTTGTGGGCTTTTATTGACATTATTTCTTTGCTGTCTTTACTTAGAATTGTTTTGGAGCTGCTGTTTTGGGTGTGCTTTTAATGGTGCTATCTTCCTTTGCTGTCTTTACTTGTGTTTGTTTTAAACCTAGATTTGTGGGCTTTTATGGTACTGTTATTTCTTGCTGTCTTTACTTAGAATTGTTTTGGGGTTGTTGAAAATTTGAAACCTAGTTTGGTGTGCTTTTAGTGGTGCTGTTTTCCTTGGCAAGGGGTCATAATGTCACAAGACATAATGCCATATGGTAAAATTGCGCTGCCAATACAGCGTGATTTCTGCCATGCAGCATAAGTCTGTTTTTTGTGGGGGCTCCACCCTCCATGCCCCCAAACTGCTCAATAAAGATTTTCAACTCGGGGGGAAGGGTTCAACTCAAATATTGTTCAACTCAAATATTGCATAAAACGTGCAAAAAAGTAAAAGTTTTTAGGACCGGGAATCAAACCTGTTCCCTGAAGCAGCAACTGGGTTTCTTGCTTCAGTGGCTCAGTCCATTGAGCCTCAGCAGCTGCTTGGTGGAACCCAGTACTAGCAGAGGTCTTATCCTCTGCCTGGGGTAATGTGAATGGTGCAATATTGTGTACAGCAGCATTAGTGGAATTGCACCATTTGCTTTCAACTATGGTGCTATTCTGGGTTAGCTGGAATGTCATACACTATTAAGCATACAACATTCTGACCCGGTAGGGTTTTCATTTGCTGTCTTTACTTGATGTTTTGTTTTAAACCTATGTTTGTGGGCTTTTAGTGGTACAATTATTTCTTTGCTGTCTTTACTTAGAATTGTTTTGGAACTGTTGAAAATGTGAAACCTAGTTTGGTGTGCTTTTAAGGGTGCTGTTTTCCTTTGCTGTCTTTACTTGATGTTTATGTTTTAAACCTAGATTTGTGAGCTTTTAGTAGTACTATTATTTATTTGCTGTTTTTACTTAGAATTGTTTTGTGGCTATTGAAAATATGAAACCTATTTCGATGTGCTTTTACTGGTGTTGTTTTCCTTTGCTGTCTTTACCTGATGTTTTTGATTTAAACCTAGATTTGTATGCTTTTAGTGCTACTATTATTTATTTCTTTATTGTTTTCACTTAGAATTGTTGTGGGGCTGATGAAAATTTGAAACCTAGTTTGGTGTGTTTTTTGTAGTGCTATTTTCCTTTTCTGTCTTTACTTGCTGCAAATTTTGTCTTGCCTTCTCTGTCTTGTCCTGTAGTTTGGGGAATGGATGTTAATTGTCTGACCTTTGTCCTTAGCTATGTGCTGACTAGAGGTGGGGCTAAGTCAGATTTGAGGTAGCTGGATGATTGTTGGTTTCTCAGAAGAGGCCAGAAGGGGAAGGACCCAGATTCATTTCAGTATCGTGCAGTAACTGCTCATTGCTGTGTTTGTTTTAAACCTAGATATGTGGGCTTTTGGTGGTACTGTTATTTCTGTGCTGTCTTTACTTAGAATTGTTTTGGGACTGTTGAAAATGTGAAACCTAGTTTGGTGTGCTTTTAGTGGGTCTGTTTTCCTTTGCTGTAGTTACTTGATGTTTTTGTTTTTAACCTACGTGTGTGGGCTTTTAGTGGTACAGTACAACCTCAAAGTTACAAACTTCACTAATCTGGAATGACCTTTTAACCAAACCTCCCCCCCCACACACACACACAGGCATCAATCAGTGTACCTGTAACTGTCACATCTTAACATCTGTGATTGAACTTTTTAAAGGTGCTAATGGCAAGTGTGTGTTTAATGCTGGCACTAACGTGCTACACTGATTTCTGCAAACAACTGACTGGTAAGGATGCAATTAACCTGAGCGTCAAAGCCTGGGGTGAGATTACTGCAGAATCCTTAGCACGGTCCTGGAGCAAGCTATGGCCTTCTGATGATGACTTTGATGACCAGGAGTGCAATTATGTCACTGATATTCAGGTGCATTTTATGTAACAGAGAGCTGGTGGCAATAAGCGAGGAAGGGCAAGAGGAGTGGCTTACAGCCGACAGAGAGGAAACTGATCACAAGATCCTGTCAGACAAGGAGATCATTGACCTCACCAGAGAGAGTAAAAAACCAGACAGCTCGAGTGAACGGGATGATGAGACTACCAAGATCTCTCACAGCAGAGCTGTGGTTGGAGCAGCAGCCCGAAGCAACACCAATGAACTTAATGCTGCTACAGGAACTGCATAATCTGGCTGCAAAAAAGCACTACAGCTCATTAAAGCAAAGCGCTATTACTAATTTCTTTAAAAACTCAGAGGCTTAGTCATGTACTTAACTTTTTTAATATTCTAAATACAGTACAGCATAGTAAATGTTGATTAAATAAAGCAGTAACAAAGCAACAAAGGTAACTCCATTTTTTTAAGTCCATTTATTAATACATGTCTTTTAGTTTCAGAGATACAGATTTTTCAGAGTTATGAACATCCATCATTCCCATGGTGTTCGTAACTTCGAGCTTGTACTGTACTGTTATTTCTTTGCTGTCTTTACTTAGAATTGTTTTGGTGCTGTTGAAAATGTAAAACCTAGTTTGGTGTGCTTTTTGTGGTGCTGTTTTCATTGTCTGTCATTACTTGCTGCAAAGATTCACCCACTCTCCATCCCCTTCCCCAACTCTTAATTATATGCCCTGTTAAATTTGATTGACAGGAGCCAAGCAAAGGTAATAGCATGGGTTGTAGAGTAGGAGGGGCATAAGCAGGAATAAGCCCACCCTTGGCACAACAAGTTTTTCTACTCATTTTTTTTTTGTCATTTTCTTTCTTTTAAAAAAAGTATCTGAGGATCCATGGCAGGATTTTCAGGAAAGTAAATTAATATTAGTAATAAAGTATTTACTAAAGAGAAGGTAGGGCAGGGCCCACAGCTCAGCATCATGGGTACAGGGGGAGGTGTGCACTAGTCCTGTCACAAAAGAAAGGGTCCTACAAGAGCTTGATAACCTCAGGGTGGACAAGGCAATGGGACCAGATGGCACACATCCCAGAGTACTAAAGGAGCTAAGGGTGGAACTAGCAGAGCCATTATCAGAACTGTTTAGTTAGTCTCTGAGCACAGGAGAGGTCCCAGAAGACTGGAGAAGGGCTCATGTGATCCTGTTCCACAAGAGTGGTAGCAGGGAGGAGGCAGGGAACTACAGACCAGTCAGTCTTACCTCAGTAGTGGGCAAGATTATGGAGGAACTCCTTAAGGAAAGGATAGTGCAGCACCTGGAATCCATAGGAGCACACTATCCAAGGCAGCATGGGTTTACAAAAGGGAGGTCCTGTCAAACAAATCTCGTAGATTTCTTTGACTGGGTAACCAGAGTGGTGGACCACGAGGGTGCAGTTGATGTCACCTATCTTGACTTCAGCAAAGATTTCAATACTATTCCGCATAGAAGATTGATTAATAAGCTAGATAGGCTCAGGGTGGATCTGAAGTTGGTCTACTGGGTGGCAAACTGGTTGATGGGCAGAAAAAAGAAAGTGGTGGTGAATGGTATACAGTCAGAAGAGATGCAAGTCACAAGTGGGGTACACCAGGGATCAGTCCTGGGACCAGTCCTCTTCAATTTCTTCATCAGTGACATTGCAGATGGACTGGAGGGTGAGGTTTTTCTGTTTGCAGATGACACCAAGATCTGCAATAGAGTAGATGATCCAGATGGGGTGGGCAGAATGAGAAGAGATCTGGATAAACTAGCAAAATGGTCAGAAGACTGGCAACTGGGGTTTAATGCAAAGAAGTTCAAGATCATGCACATAGGGAAGAAAAACCCTGAAGCCACCTGTAGGCTGGGAGGGGAGTTACTGGGAGTCACAAGGGAAGAAAGAGACTTGGGCATCATCAACATCGATGACCTGAAACCATCCAGGTAGACCACTAAAGCAGGCTAGGGGGATGTTGGGGTGTATTAGTAGAGGTATCACAAGTCGGAAGAGGGAGGTAATAATCCCTCTTTACAAGACACTGGTTAAGCCCCATCTGGAGTGCTGCGTGCAGTACTGGAGGCCACGCCTTCACACGGACATTAACCAAACTGAGGCAGCCCAGAGAAGGGCAACCAAAATGGTGCAGGGACTGCATCAGAAAACAGATGAGGACAGATTAATGGAGCTCAACGTGTATACCTTATAGCAAGGGAGGGAGAAAGGTGATATGATCGAAACATTCTAATGCCTTAAGGGCATTAACAAGGTGAAAGAGTCTAACATGTTTCAATATAAGAAAAATAGCAGGACAAGAGGATGCAGCATGAGGTTACAGGGAGGCCAGTTAAAGATTAATGTGAGGAAGTTCTTTTTCACAGAAAGGGTGGTGGATGCATTAAATGGCCTAACTCAGGAAGTGGTGGCTGTGAATACAGAGCAGGACTTCAAACAGGCATGAGATAGGCATAAGGGAGCAATACAGATGAGTATGATTAGATAGGACTTTGACTGAGCAAATGCCAATGGCACATTCATAAAGTAGAAAAAGACATGGGCAGACTGGATGGGCCTTGCGGCCCTTATCTGTCATCAACTTTTATGTTTCAAGAAGGAGAGCTTCTGTAACAGACAACTACTGGAATAGCAGTATAAGTGCAGTATAATGTGGGGAGTGGTGCAATGCAGTGGATGTGGGATAACCATATTCAGGCAGACTATCTGGACACTGAGGTGCTGCCCTATCTGCAGGCATCTCTGTGGACTGTAGAATGAGGTAGCTAGGCCCAGAGTGGAAGTTAACTGGGTCAGGAGTACCTTCGTCCCTATCAAGAGACCCAGTCCAACATCATTGCCTCAAAGGATGCCAAGAACAAGGAGCTCTTGGATGATGGTGGGCTCAGGGAGGGTTTGGGTGGTCAAGCAGAGGCACATCCAAAATCCTATTCCACTCCAGCACTCATATGCTGCACCAAAAAATGGAGACAACCAAACAGAGATACCCAGAGAAGTGGAAGGGACAGATGTGGAGGTCAGCTAAGGAGATGACCTCAGTGGGGAGAGCAGTGGACCCCAGAGGAGGAGGAGGAAGCAAATTCTGGTTGGGACTCCATTGTTAGAGGGACCCAGCTATAAACGCAGAGGGGAGGACAGGACAGGGAGGTGAGGTGCCTACCAGGAGCCATGACATGGAGGGATGGAAGGAAGATCCTGGGGATCACCAGGAAGGCAAGACAGGAGGGTGAGCTGCATGTCATTATCCACTTATGTACTAATGACGTAGCAAACAGGGAGCCTAAGGAAGTTTAGGAAGAGTTCAGGAAATTGGTGACGTGTCTCAGACAAGTAGCTACTTCTGTCACATTCTCAGAAGAACTACCTGTAAAAGGCATGGGAGAGTGTAGAGGCACATGCACCAGGAACTTTAACTCATGGTTGATGAATTGATGCTGTGAGGAAGTGTTTGGATTAATTGGTGACTAGGGACCCACCTGGTGGGATAGGGGCTTGTTCCAGCATGACTGACTGCATCCGTCCTGGAGGAGAATCCAAGCAATCAATGATTCATTTAAATGCTACATGTACAAGCACTTAAACTTGTCAAGGAGAGTGTCAGGCCAGCAAGGAGGGTACCTAATAGCCCACCCCCCACAGCTAGCAGTGGAACCAGTGAACAGGAGGAGGGGCTATCTCTACAAAGCAGTGTGCAAAAGATGGAAATAAGCACCCAAGGTGTGAGTAGGCAGAAAGGAAGCAAAATTCAACAGAAGGGCAGACAACAGGGAGAACCAAGGATAAAAGACAACCAGGGAAGGGGCTGGAGTAGAACAGCTCAACAGTCCAGAGAGTTCACATCATGGAAAGCTATGTGTACCAATGTCAGGAGCCTTAGCAACAAGACAGAGGATCTGGAGGCTGCCATAGTGCAGTCAGACCTGGACATTGTGGCTGTCACAGAGACCTAGTGTAATGATAATCATGACAGGGAGAAGATAATACCTGGCTACAACATAGTCAGAAGAGACAGGGCAGGATGGAAGGGAGGAGGAGGAGGAGTGGCACTTTATGTGAAAGATGACATAAAGGCCACAGAGATTCAGGAGGAACAAAATGGGGGAGAGATACTGTGGGTTAAGCTGGAAAGGAAAATGGGGTCAGCCATCTACACATGGGTGGTTTACAGACCATCAACCCAGGAGGAAGAAACAGATGGGGAGTTGATGCTAGCCATCCAAAGGGTGGCAGACAAGGGGGGGGTGCTGGTTGGAGATGTCAGTATTCCAGATGTGGACTAGAGCTTCCAAGCAGCAGCATCAACCAGGAGCAAATTTATCCTGGACTTCCTTCAAGGTGCCTTCCTTAAGAAACTGGTCATGGAACAAACTCAGCAAAAGTCAATACTTGACCTCATGCTCACAAATCTGGACAGTGTGATAGGGATAACAGTAGGAGAGCACCTGGGGAACAGTGACCACCAGTCACTGTGGCTTGAAATCACAGAAAGAGCAGAACCAAACCACACAAAAATATGTATCCTGGATTTTAGGAGGGAAGACTTTGAGAAAATGGGGAGATGCTTGAAAGAGGCACTAATGGGAATGGGGAGGGAATCAGAGGTGGACAAACAGTGGACAATATTTAAAACAGGGATTACAAGAGCAACAGAATTATGTGCATGGAATGACTGCACCAAATCCTTTCGACAACAGAAATTGGACTACTACAAGAAAGCCCTCACTGACTCATGGGGAAATGGGAAAGCTTTCTGGGATAACATAAAAAAGGTCACTGGGAAACAATCCAAATCATCACCGACTGTGCTGCAGGTCAATGGGAGTACTAACTGGACCATAAAATCATTGACAACACATTCAACAATGTGTTCACTGACCTTAGCAGTGTTCTCCCCCCAGATTTTTTCAATGATGGTGACACTCCTCAATCCGCTCATCCCACTCAAACCAACAGCCACCCCCCTTTTCACATCAAAGTGGTAAGTAGAAATGAAGTCCTCAAGTACATCAACAAAGCCATCTGCAATTCCAGAACAAGCGATGATACACTAGACCTCAAGCTTCTGTCTCTCACATTAGAGGAAGTCTTGGGGCTTCTCACCAGGATTTTTCATCTCTCCCTATCACTCAGCCAGTTCCCAGACGAATGGAAATCTGCTACAGTCACTAAAAGTGGTGGTAGGACCACACACAGAAATTACCACCCAATCTCTATCCTTCCACCTCTCTCCAAGGCCCTGGAATGGATAGTAGCTGACCAGCTCACTGGCTATCTGGAAAAATAAAACATTCTCTGCCAGCAGCAACATGGCTTTAGAAAAGGTCATAGTGCTGCCACTGCCCTACTTGAGTTCACGGGTGCCATCCACAATGCTCTGGACAACGGTCTCCTAACTGGAGCAATATTTATAGACCTGACCAATGCTTTTGATACCGTCTGCCATCGACTCCTGCTTGGTCAACTACAGAATGCTGGGCTCTCCACTGAATCTGTTGTCTGGTTCAAAAGTTACCTGGGAAACTGGTCCCAATGTGAGAAAATTGTGGATGTGCTCTCTGATACCAAAGAGGTCTGCTCTGGTGTTCAGCAGGGCTCCTTCCTGGGCCCACTACTCTTGATCTTGTTCCTTAACACACTTCCGGACTCATGTGCCCAACAAATCATACTGTATGCTGATGATGTGGTAATTCTCACCTCCCATCAGGATCCAAACCACCTGCAACTAAACCTTCAGCATGATTTCACCTTGGTCAAGAACTGGCTCTTAAAACATAAGTTGATCCTTAACCAGAAAAAAAACAAGACCATGGTTTTCAGCAGCTCCCATAACAAACACAAGCATCTCCATCTCGCTATAAACACTCTGAATCAGGTCCAATCCTTCAAATATCTTGGGATCATGCTTGATTACCACCTATCCTACATGGCCCACATAAATAATGTTGCCAAAGCTGTGAACTCCAGACTGGGCCTGCTCTACTGCCTCTGGCAACACCTAACACAAGAGGCCCTTGCAGCTGCTGTCCAGAGCTCCATCATCTCCTCGATTGACTATGGCCTTGTCATCTACAGCTCCACCACTGCCACAGCACTCAGATGGGTAACTACCACCCTTAACAAGGCCTGTCAACTCATCACTGGTGCCAAATGTTTCACACACAGATGCGACCTCTACACTCAAACAAATTGACTGCAACTGGAAAATAGAATAAAATATCAAACCTGTGTGGTTGCACAGAAAATCCAGATGGGCCTTGCTGCACCTGGAGTCTGTACCCTCCTTCAACTGAAAACCAACATTTGAACCACCAGGGGATCAAAGCCACTACTGTTTCAAATCCTGCGCTGCTGCACAACACAAGGCCAAAGATTATTTGCCTATAGGGCACCCACCTGACTAAATGGTCTTGCTAGTGACACTACCACTACCACCTTGCTTGGTGTTTTCAATTCCAGGCTCCAAAACACCCTCATTGCCTCTAGCACCTGTGACTGCCCTGGCTAACTATTTCAGCCCTTCTCCTGTTACCCATTGTGTGGGTTTTTGGCCCATCTTGCAAGTGCCCTCCCTGGGCCCTTTCTTATGCTCTTATCCCCCAGACAATGCCACCTTGGCAGCTCGACCCCACTGTCCCCCGTCCTCACCTCAAAATCCCCCCATCCTCCCCTTACCTCCCAATCCCATCCCTTGTCTCCATCTATTAACTCCTGCTACCCCCCATTTCTTTTTACCCTTCCATCCTCTTTCTTCAAATCCCTTGTCCCCTTCCCAGCACAGTATGGTTTGTGTCTTGTCTCTAACTCAGTCCCAATGTTTTTTCTCTTGCAATTTGTTGTCTGCTGTAACACGAGACATGGAACCTTTGTAAAAGAGCCTTAGTTCAAAGGGTCTTGTAATCCTAGAATAAAAATAAATAAAATAAAATAAATGCATTAAGCAGGTTAGCAAAGGGAAAAGGAAGATGAGGCCATTATAGTTTTCCAAGGAAGTAGCAGAGAAAGTAAAAGCTAAAAAGATTGCATTTAGGCAATACACAAAAGATGCGGGGAGAAGGGTGATAGGGGGAAGTACCAGGAGAAGCAAAGAAAGGCAGGGAAGTCAGTAAGAAAAGCTAAAACTCAGAGAGGAGAGTGCATCGTAAATGTGTGGGTGGACGGGAAAAAAACATTTTACAGAAAAATAAAGGGCAAAGGTAGGGATAGTGATGCTGAGGGGGAGGATGGAAGTCACATGTAGGATGACAACAGTAAAGCTGACATACGGACCAGATATTTCTGCTCAGTCTTTACTGAGGAAGAGGATGGTAATGGGTCTGAAGGGAGTACAAGGGGTGGGAATGGTGCAGAAATGGACACAAGTCCCTTTGCACGGGAAAGAGTCCTAAAGGAACCGGAAGGAATAAGAGTTGATAAAGCAATGGGGCCAGATGGAGTGCACCACTGGGTCCTAAAAGAACTAAGAAATTTGGAGCTGAACCTCTGACAATCCTGTTTAGCCAATCACTGGAAACAGGGAAGGTACTCAAAGACTGGAGGACAGCAGATGTAATCCCCTTATACAAAAGTGGGAACAAAGAGGAAGTGGGGAACTACAGACCAGGCAACCTTTCCTTGGTAGTGAGGAAGGTCATGAAGCACTACTGAAGGAGAGTTTGGTGGAACATTTGTTGCCAGTGGACTACAAGACCCAAGGCAGCATGGTTTCACCAGGGGGAGGTCATGCCAGACTAACCTCATTGAATTTTTCTACTGAGTGACAAGGGATGTGGGTCAGGGAAGGGCTGTGGATATGGCCTATCTGGACTTCAGCAAGGCCTTTGACACTGTGCCACATAGAAGGCTATTAAGCAAACTGGGGAATATGGGAGTGGACATGACAGTAGGTGGGGAATTGGCCAGACGGCATGACACAGAGGGTGGTGGTAAATGGCTGTCACTCCACAGAGGGAAGAGTGATCAGTGGTGTACTACAGGGATCAGTGCTTGGACTGGTCATGTTCAACGTCTTCATCAGTGACATTGCACAAGACCTAGAAAGCAGAATTTCCCTGTTTGCTGATGACATGAAGCTCTGTAACAGAGTGGACATGCCAGAGGGTGTAGATAGAATGAGGAGAGACCTGCAGGAGCTTAAAGAATGGTCAAGGGTTTGGCAGTTGAAATTCAATGCAAATAAGTGTAAGATAATGCATCTGGGACATAAAAACCCTGGAACAACATGTCAGTTGGGGGGTGAGGATATAGCATGCACTTTAACACATAAACATGTAAAAGAGAATGTTGGGGAATCTCCCCAGGTGGAAGCACAGCAGGAATACCTAGAACACTTGGGTATCCCCAAATTGAGTACAGTACAACACAACACTCTAATACAATGGATTGAGGAAGAGGAAGTGAGACAGGCAATAAGTACCCTAAAGAATGGTACATCCCTTGGAAGGGATGGCATTACGGGGGAATTCCATAAAAAACTGTTGGACACTTACTGTAGTTCCTGAGCTTATATCTTTATGAAATGAAATGTTAGATTCAGGGATTTTACTACACTCTTTGGCAGAAGGAGACTTGATTTTCTTGTATAAAGGAAACAAAGCAGACATAAAAAAATTGTAGGCCCATAAGCCTGTTAAATGTTGATTTTAAAATTCTAGCTAAAATCTTAGCAAAACATTTGGCAACAATAGCAGATAGTGTAATTAACGCAGAACAGTCTTGTGCTATACCAAAAAGGAGCGTTCAAGACAACTTAATATTGCTAAGATAGCTCTTTCAAAGAGGAAAGCTGGGAATGGAAGATAGGTATGTTTTAAGCATAGACCAACAAAAGACTTTTGATTCTATATCACATGCCTTTTTGTTCTCAGTGTTAAAACATTACAATTTACCACAAATTTTTATTCAGTGGATTAAATGTATGTACCAGAAAGCCACACTCACACCCAGAGTGAATGGGTGGACTGGGTACATGATAAGATTATGGAGAAGGGTGAGAAAGGGCTGACCTCTCAGTTCTTTATTGTACATCTTTTGTATTGACCCTTTACTATGATCTATTAAGACATCAACCTTAATGGAAGGCATAGCTTTGACTCAGGGAGGTATCCCAGTAAAAACGCTAGCATATGCTGATGATGTATTAATAGTAACCAATAAAAAGATGGATGAGAGAGAATTTGTAAAACAGATTACAACATTTCCCACCATTTTTGGATCCAAGATAAATTCTGAGAAAAGTATTCGGATACGGATAGGATGCAAAACTGACATATCAAGAACTACCTATGAAGGTTTTAAACTTGCAAATGAACCAATTCCAATACTTGAGATCCTTTACGGGGAAGGGAATCTAGCTCTTTTGAATTGGGAGACCATACTGAAAAAGCTGAAGGAATTTCAGTAAACTGGAAATCCCAGCAGATTTCAAAAAGAAAAAGGGTATTACTGATAGAAAATATGTTGCTTCCACTTTTTTTGTACATTAGTTATATTTTCTCCTTCCCATGCAGGTTAAAACTAAACTGTATAGCATCTTCTTTCAGGCCTTGTGGGGAAGTAGGTTGAACCTGATCAAGAGAGACACAACATATAGAACGTTAAAAGAGAGGGGATTAGATATGATAGATCCTGTCTATTTTATTATAGTATTTTTATATACATGATTTCCAAACCAACGACAGTACCGAAACCATGAGAAAAGGGGGTCTTTGAATGGGTGGACATATGTAACCAGGCATTGGAGCAAAAGAAAGGTAGATTATTATCAACTACCAATGTGATTCCATGTTATGTAAAGCCAATGACTCAAGATATGATAAGATAGAAAATCCCTTTTCCAGATATTAAGTCAGCTACTAGACTGGAGATCTACAGTACTATATTACAAACAGGAAAGAAAGAACTGGAAATACCATACTGTCCAGCAACATGAGTAACAGACACTTTAACACAACTGACAAATAGGAGGATTCCTGCTTTTGCATGGGATATGGTGTGCCTCAGTATACACGGAAGATTGAATGTGAAAAACAGCAAGCACAAACAGCTCACAAAACAATATTGTCCAAGACCTTTCTGTGCATATATTCTTGAAACACAAGAACATTTATTCTTGGAGTGCATGTTTGCTAAGGAATTCTGGGATACTGCTAGACTATGGAAGACAGATACTTTTCATCATCCATCATATCAGGAAATAGTCCCAGCTCTTTATCCCAAGCATTGGGAAAGATTTCACAACGGGACACTACAAGTTATTTTTGCCTTATTAAAGTATTATATATGGCAGGCCCGATGCCAAATGGGTCTTGCAACTGCAAACGACATTACCAAGTATAATAGTGAAAATGTAGTTATCTCCCTCCAACAAGTCTATGCAAAAGATAAAGAAAATATGTCCATGGCAAAATGAAAAGACTTATGGAAGAATAGTACATTAATGATGGAGACAGTATGAAAGCTTGATAGTGGTGTGAGACAAAGATGAAAAAGGCAGGAAGAAATTATTGGATATTCCCTGGACCTGTATATAGGGTGATGGTGGCACATAGTAATAATTATTTGTAAAAAAAAAGAGAATGACACAAGAATGAAAAAAAGATCTAGTGAAGAGTGGACTATAGTAAAAAAAAAAAAGACAATGACGCTACTTATGCTTGGATCTGGTTAAGGAAACTGTTTGTTTTGAATTTTAAACCCTTTTCCAAAAAAACTCCTCTACTGTACTGTAGGGGGAACCTCTGGCCAAGATTTTATTTTATTTATTTATTTATTTAGCTTTTGTTGACCAGGTAAGTGCACTAGACAAATCCTGCCTATTTTCAGGCACGACCCGGGGGAAGGGGATACAGATGAATGCCAACTGACCTTGAACCAGATTAAGCTGTTGGTGGTATTTTTAGTGAATGAGGGAAATTTGGCCAGGACACCGGGGAAATTCCCCTACTCTTTTCGATAAGTGCCACTCTCTCTGAACCTTTGACTGAGATGGATGTGCAAGAGGTAGTGGAAATGGTCTCCTCCCCTGTCTTGCAGTCTTCTGAGACTGAAAGCTTTTCTGATGCTCCAAATACTTTCAAGGGAGCTCTGGAGACCGAGACAAATTCTACAGACAGCAAGAAAACCGTATGAGGAATGGGAGGAAATACTAGTCATTTATGGACCAAGAAACCCTCTATTGTCTAGAAGGAAAAATCTCATGATTTAACTAAGGATTTGGAAGCTCGGCTAATACAGGGGGAGTGAGACTTTCTTTTGAAACAAAAAGAACTCTGCCAAGCAATAACTTTGGCTAGAACCATAACGAACCCAATTGAGACTGTAAACACTATGGTGTCACTCCCTAGCAACTGGCAGCAGTCCCAGCTACAAACCTCAGGTGGACCTGGGTGAACAGCAGTAACACCAGATCAAATGAATGAATCACCCGTGGAGCAGCAGTCTGCTGAACAGCGACACGATTTTATAGCAAGTACACCTCGTGCTCCCTTATTTCTGTTTGATGGGAACAGAAGCAAAGCTAACAATAATGCAAACTGTAAAAATGGGGCTGCAGTGGTAATGGTAGAGACAGGCGTGGGGGCTCCTTGCCTAAATTGCAACCCTAATAGAATGGAGACAACAACTACTGAGTGGTCAGCTCAGTCTGCTTTGCAAGGTGCTGACTGGGAACAAACTGTAAATGGACAGTGGGTGTCTGGTTCCTCTCCTATACAAGTAACAAGGAAAGATATTCATTTATTTAATTTTGGATTAACACCTTTGAGCCAAAGGCTCTTTTACATAGGTTCCACATCAGAAACATTAGGGAAATACAAGGTACAGGTATACAATTGGGTTGGGTTGAACAAACATACAGAGTAATCAATACAAACATAAAAGTGTGATCTATACAAATACAATAAGTGTAATCAATCAGCTAGAAGAGAGGTAACCAACAGGTTACTAGATAAGTTAGGTAGAGGGTAGTAGCACAAGATTTGATTCTCAAAGGTGCAGCCAGAGGCCTTGTTAAGGGGAGAGGTGTAGCTGGGGCAGGTGGCAGGAGGCCTTAACGGAGTCAGGAGGAGATTGGTAGGGTGGCGTGGAGAGTGCACAGCTAGTACGGCAGCAGAGGGAAGGTGGGGGGGTAGGAAGAGAGATGAAGGGAAGGAGGGTATGAGGTGTAGAGTGGAAGTTTAGCCAGTAAGGGGAGGCAGGTGAAGTGGGGTGTGTGAGGATTTTAGATGATGACAGTGGAAGGTTGAAATGGGGGGGATAGAGGGGAAGAAGACAATAGATTAAATGTCGCAGTCGCAGGTGACTGGGGAAACAAGGTAGCCTCAGAGCTTTTGTTTAAAAGTGTCAAGGGTGGCTGCATCCATAATCTCCCTTGGCAAGGAACTGAACCATATAGGGGCTCTGAAAGCAAAGGACTGCTGACCTTGGGACATACGACACCAAGGGACATGTAAGGATGCGTTGTCAGAACTAATGGTATGGTGGCTGTTGCAAGAGAGGATGAGCAGCTTCTGCACTCCAGGGGGCAGGAGACCTAGGGTGGCCTTCTTCACTGTAAGACTGGTATGGCAGGAGATTTGTCCATGCAGTTGTAACCCTTCAGCTTGTTCATTGAGATCACAGGTGTGTATCTGAGGGGCAGACCCAACCAGTAATCGGCAGGTCATATTTAAAGCTAAAGATAGTCTCTTGAGTGCAGAGTCTGTTGCAGCTCCATAAATTACTAACCCATAGTCTATTAAGGAGACAACAGAGCTTTGAATAGCTATCTTTAGGGTTTGATCAGTAAGGCAGTGCTTTTGCCTGTAGAGGATGCCAATGCGGGTATTCACAGTCTTGGCAACAAGATCTATATGGTTTTGGAAGGACAGGGTAGAGTCCAGTGTAACACCAAGGTACTTGAAGGATTGGGTCTGTTCCAGAACTGTGCCTGAACTATTCCTGATCAACAATGGATCAACATGATGTTTGCTTTGGGGGCTGTGGAAGAGCATGGATTTTGTTTTACTGTAGTTAAGCACCAGTTTCATCCCCAGGAACCATTTGTCTACTTCTGAGAAGCTTTCCTGAAGTTGCATAATCAGTTGAGAGTAGTCAGAGTTCTTAGTGAAGATTACCACATCATATGCATAATGCAGGACTTGTACTGGGCAGCAGGTTGGGAGTTTGTTAAGAAAAATGCTGAAGAGTAATGGTCCCAGAATTGATCCTTGAGGCACGCCTGATCAGACGGGGAGCTTAAAAGACAGAGTTTCGCCTATTCTTACCTGTTGTGTGTGGTCAGAGAGGTATAGTAACTGCCGAATCAACCAAGAGGGTTAGAAGACAGTCCTAGTTCAGCTAGCTGTTCCAGCAATAGGGGGTGGTTGACAGTGTCAAACGCCTTGGAGAGACCGATAAAGGTTGCACCGACAAGCTGACCCTGGTCCAAAGCCTGCTGGATGAAACCCATACATTCCAGCAGGGCTGAGGTAGTGCTGTGACCTTTCCTGAAACCATGCTGGTGGGGACATTGGTGGTTAGACTTTTCCATATGCTTGACCAACTGATCTGCTACAATTCTTTCTAGTGCTTTAGACAGTGGAAGAAGACTGGAGATAGACCTGTAGTTGCCATGCAGGGCCTTATCACCACACTTATATATCAGGGTCACTGAGGCTAGCTTCCAGTAGCTGGGGAACTGGAGAGCATAAGAGACTTGTTGATGATCTTTGTAAGTGGATGTAAGACTACATCTAACAAGAGGACAATGAGCTTCAGATCCAAGGTGTCACCACTGTATCTGGTCCTCCCAAGTACTTCAGTTAGGTATTTTTGGCTTCACATTCAGTTACTGCCTTAAAATAGAATGGTGGATGTGCCAAGTCAGAGCCTACAGTACACTTTGGTGTTGTTCTGGAGGGCTGGGGGGTCAAAGAAGTTCATCAGCAGAACATGGCTGAGATCAGTGAAAGCAGTGTTGAAAGTGTTGGCAATCACTGTTGGGTCAAGGGTTATGGCACCATCTATAAGTAGCATGGAGGGAGCAGTGTTGGAGTCTTTCCAGTTATTTCCTTAAGGTTGCTCCAGAATTTTCTACCATCCTTCCAGGTATTGGTGAGGATGTTCCTGTGATAGTTTGCTTTCTCTTGGCGAATGGCCCTGGTACAGGCGTTCCTGGCAGATTTATACTCTTGTATGTCTGATTGCTTGTCTGTAGCCCTTGCCCAATACCACAGATGGTCATTAGTCTTCAGTTTGTTCAGTAGACCCATTGTGATCCATGGGTTGATAGTGCCTCTGATCTTCTGTTTTTTGAAAGGGGCATGAATATCACAGGCAGAGTTAAAGCTAGTGATGAAGAAATCAAGAGCAGAATCTATGTCAGCAGCTGTGTCAATTGTCATCCAGTCCTGTTGCTATAATAGATTTCATAAGGGTTCAGAATGGCCATGGGTGAGCACCCTACTGAGGATGTTTTTTTGGTGGTTGCTTAATGAGCTTATTAGTCAGTGACATATCACAGGGGAATGATCACTTAAACAGTCAGGCAGAATCTCTGTATGAGTAAAATGGTCAGGTCGGTTGGTAAGCACCAGTCCAGAAGACTACTGGTCCCAGTCCTGTAGTTTACCCTTGTAGGGGACTGAACCAGTTGAGAGAAATTGGCTGCAGCAAAAGCATCCTTATAGCTGCTAAAATTGGTTGACAGCCAGTTAACATTGAAATCACCAAGCAGTATGATCTCAGAGTTGGGCTTTAGGTTGTGGATGCAAGTCATGATAGAGCTAAGACCGCTGGTTGTTGATTTGGGAGGGATGTAGGGTTAGACAATGGTCAGGGCTTTATTGTGGTATCTGAGCAGCAGCCTGATTGCAAGGTACTGAATATCTGAGCTGTTTGATGATAGCACCAGAGCATATCACTTTATGGTCTCTTTAATGTAAACAGCACAGCCACTCCCTTTTTTAGGAGGTTTATCCTGCCTGAAAACAGTATAACCTTGTATTGCAATGCCAGTATCCTGGATCTGAGGGGACAGCTAGGTCTCTTGAACTGATAGAACATCAGGGGTATGCTGCATGACCCAGGCCGTGAGCACATCAAGTTTCTAAGGTAGGCTGCAGATGTTGATGCTGGCTAAGGTAAGAGACCCAGGCTTAAGACTGTTGATCAGGTTGTCAGATTGTGGGGCAGGGTTTGGGTGGATATTCCCAGAGATTAGCAGAAGGAGGAGGAGCAGTCATTTTAGCAATAGGGTTAGGAGCCTGTAACGACACACATGCTTTCTTTTCACTGTAAGTTGTTTAGTTTTGATTTGATGCATAGGTAGTGTGGTGTACTGGAGAAGCAAGGTACAGAGTAGAGGGTAGCACATTTTGATAGCTCCCTGCATAGGACTATCGTTAGGGGAGAGGTACTGTGAGTTATGGCACTGCAGGTACCAGCTGCATGGCTGTTCCAGTGATAAATGTAGTGAACAGGAGGGAGGGATACAGGTGGGCTACCGCCATAATGAAGGAGGGATATCAGAGAGAAAAGCAGAGTAGCAGAGGCAAATTGATAAAGGGTGTCATAATGCTAGCTATATGAGAGGGTGGGTGTTATGATAGGACCCCTTAGGTGAGAGGATATATAAACAGTGTTGGAGATTAAGGCAACAGAGTAAAGCACAGACTAAGGTATATGGGGAGTAAACATAGTAGGCAAAGTGGCAGGAGGTCTGGGTACATAAAGTGCGTTACCTGCCCTTAGTGCCAAGTGATTCAAATGTGATCAAGGTAGAGATAGTCAGTGCACTTGTAAGTGCTATATAATATGCCAATTGGGTTGAGCCAGATTGAGGAAGTAGTTATGCTTATTAGGTAGTAAAAAAACTGTCCAGACAGTCAGATAGAGAGGAATAACATAGTAGCCAATCAGGGAAGGGATACGGTAGATGGCTTAACCAGTAAGGGGCCTAGGTGAGTATGGGAGGTGCATAAGCATATTTAATTAAGGCCAGAGGTGGGGTGGGGGGCAGACAAAAATTTGCCAAGAAAGTGCAGACTGAAATCAGTTTGGGACACAAAATAAAGCACGTTGGTAATTATTAGGCAGTTATTGTGCAGACGTTCCTTACGGCTCACTTCGGGAGCCAGTCAAGCTGGAAATTTACTTACTGTGGCTAATCACAAGTAGGCAAGCAGCAGGCACCAAATTCAAAATAGCAGTGGATCACTGTAGAGAGGCCATACTTTAAGAATCCAGTCTGTAGTGGAGGGCGAGGCGGGCGGTGGCTGTAGTGATAGCTGTGCCATGGGGAAGCACACTCTGGTCATAGAGCACAGCTGCAAAACAGGGAGAAAGAACTGAGGTTAGGAAATGAATGGCTTGAATGGGGGGCGTCGGCAAGACACAGTACGCAGACAGTTGGGCAAGGGGACCAAAGCAGCTGAGGGATTAGCCAACCGGAGTCAGAGAGAATGAATAACAGAAGGAGCTGGGGAGAGGAGGATGAGGGTGGGACAGCACCAGTACCAGTACCAGGGGAAAGTTCAGCGAGTAGGAGAGCAAAGGAGAAGAGTAAGAAAAATTGGGGGTGAGAGGTGAGATAGACGGGTTACTAGCAGAGGTAGGAGCCCAAAGCGAGGGTCACAGCAGAAGCTCACAGTGCAGGGTGATAGTGAAAGTCAGAGAGTTTGAAATGAACTCTGCAGCTGCCCAGGCTGAATCAGATAAAATTAAATAGAAAATTAAACAGCTGACTTGAGAGTACCTCAAAGAGTTAGGCAGGAAGTTCTGCAGCTACTTAGCAGAAGCAAAGGGGTACAGGAAGATACAAGAAACATCTCTCCCTCTATTTTTCTTTTTTTTTTTTTTTTGAAAGCAGGAATTAACAGATTTACTCTCGATCTAAGTGGCAGCAATACAATTCTGAAGGGTAGTTTGATCTTATGGATCCTAAATAAATACAACAACAAGCATTTGTCAATGCCTAATGTTGTCTTGCTGCCATTGGCAGTGCAGGAGTTAGACAGATGCAGCATAGGAGTGGCAGTCAAGTATTGAACTGATGCCAACCCACCTCCACCCTACAGAGAGTGAGAGGCATTAGGGTGTCCCTATGGGTGTTTGGTAGTGCAGTGCGGGAAAACATGCTGGGCAGGATGTGAAAAATGACAGCTGCATAGTTCATAAGGAGGTGTAATTAAATGGCAGTGCTGAAAATGTGGCATACAAATATACGAAAGTGGCGGAGTTGCAAGGGTGAGTGGCAAATATGCAAGGCAAGCTTGCAGCACTGGCAGTTTGTGGGCGTTCGGCACCAAATTTTCCATATAGGCATTTTAGCACCTCTGCTCATGTACAGTGTCACTGTCATTTCCTCAAAGTGTCCCAAGAAGTGATTTCGCACAGCGACCACGCTATTCTGCGCCAAAAGAGCGGAAACACATTTTGGGCAGGATATGTGAAGTGACAGCTGTACTGTTCATCAAGAGGTGTGTAAAAATGGCAATGGTGAAAATCCAGAGTGAAAATGTCACAAATGCATGACGGTATGAGCATGCGTGCAATCTGCCAATGCACACTCGTAACACAGTCATTTTATTTATTTATTTTATTTATTGAAGAATCAGATTTACAACCTTTGAGTCAGCGACTCATTTACAAAGGTACCTCGTCAAATGGGGGGGAGACAACAAATAGTGAGGTTTTAGGACAGGGATTACATACAGGTGAGATACAAAAACACCTGGAGTTACAGGCAGCAACTATACAAGTACAAGCATAAGTTGAGTAATATACATAAGTTAACTTGCATATTATACATCATATTACACATCAATTAATAACAACATAGTTACAGACAGTATCCAGTCATCTAAGGGAACCAGGGGGCACAGGGCAAAGGGCTGGGTTAGGTCAGCTATCGACATTTGCAGCATCGACTGTCAATAATGTGTTGATGGAGGGCAGCTTTGAACCGCCAATCACGGGATCTTAGAGATAGCCCTCAGGAAGGAGTTAAACCAAAGGGGGCTTTATGATGGAAGGATCTTTGGAGCTGAGAGGTCCTAGCCCTGGGAACTATGAAGGTGGATGTGATGGAGTACGGGTAGGCAGGTGCCGGACAGCCAGCTGCAGTGGAGCAGAGACCCTGGCAGGCAAAGCCCTGACAAGGATTTTAGCCAGTAGGCAGGTATGGTATTTCAGTCTTTCATCAAGAGTGAGTGTTGGAGGTAGAGTATAGCAGGCAGATGTGAGTTCTGCTGTTGGCACCTGTAAGGAGCCTACAGGCTTTGTTAATAGAGGTCTGTACCTTAGATAAGGAGGTGGGGTCAGCCACAGCGTAAATAGGAAGTCCGTAGTCGGCCAGAGACAGCACCGATGAGGTAATGGCTAATCTTAACGCAGATTCCGGGATGCAATCTTTGTGGCAGTAGAGGAGCCCGATCCTGGAGTTCATGGCAGATGACAGGGTTTTTAAGTGGGCGTGGAATGTAAGGCCAGGGTCAAAGGTGATGCGCAGGTACTTATAGGATGTTACCTGTTCTAGAGTAAGGAGCTTGCTGGTGGTGATGAGAAGGGGAGTGTTCTTAGCACTGTTTTGCCGGTGTGAGAACAGCATGGACTTAGTTTTCTTCAGGTTCATGACAGTCGGCGATTATTGAACCAGTTTTCGGCTTGGAGGAAGGCGCGCTTGCAGTGTGCCTTGGAGTAGGGAGTGGTCAGGGTGTGAGATGCTAGGATTACTGCGTCATCAGCATAGAGCAGTATTTTTCTGGAGCAGGAGTTTGGGAGAGAGTTTAGGAATAGACTGAAGAGGGTGGGTCCGAGGATGGAACCTTGCGGGACCCCTGAGAGAACCGGCAGGTTGGAGGAGAGGGTCCCATTTAGTATAACTCTTTGGGACCTGTTTTGCAGGTAGCTAGAGAACCAATTCATTTTATGGAGTATCAGCTCCACATTTTCAACATAGGTATTCTAGGAGCTCTGCTTATGAACTGTGTCACTGTCATTTTCATAATCTGGCCCAAACACTGATTTCCCACAGCGACTGCGCAATTGTGCACCGGAAGTTCGGAAACACATTTCGGGCAGGATGTGGGAAATGACAGCTGTACTGTTCACAAGGAGGTGCAGAAAAATGCCAATGCTGAAAATACAGTGTTAAAATATTGCAAATGCACGGGTTATTTAGCCTGTGTAGTAACTGAGCAATTTATCGTTATAAACAGGCATTTCTTGATTTTTCACTAAATTTGGAACACAGGCTTTTGAGAGGCCACCATGAATCTCTTGCACTATCATTTCGCTATCGGTCCCAAAGGTGATTTCGCGAGTGACTGTGAAATCACCTTCTGAGGCTGATTAACGCCATGACAGTGATGGAATTCATGAGAGGGGCCCCTAAAACCCATGCTGAAAATTTGTGCCAAATTCCAAGAAATGCCTGAGATATGCAACAAAGTTGAAAAAAAACTCTATTCATTGCATTATACAGCTCCGCATTTCAGTTCATGGTCGCTTTGAAGAGCGCAGATCGCAGCCCCGTCCACTGGAAGATCGTCAGCTACCAGAGTCTGGAGGTAAGTATGGGGTGAGGGGTGGTGAGGGAGGCAGGGTGAGAGTGGTGGGTGCGGGTGGGGGGAGGGGGGCATGTAGACTACAAGGGATGGTTTTCATTTTCCAGGTGTAGAAAAGCGAAACTGTCGTGGGACAGTTTTTGTATTACAGGGCATTTGGCACACTGGGGTGGACTCCCAGCATGCCACCTATGGGGTTTTGTGGGGTGCTGCAGCCTACTGGGATTGGGCACCTCGCCGCACACAACACGGGTTAGCCGGGCGGGGATTGGGCACCCCGCCGCAAACAAAGAAAGGGGGAAGCGCGAGCCGAGGGGATTGGGCACCCACCTGCATTCAACAGTTGGGGTGAGGCTGGATAGGGAGTGGGCTCTGTCATGCAAAGAGCAGGGGGGTACGGCCAAGGGGATTGGCACCGGCATTCCACATTTGCGGGAGGATTCCACGTGAAGTGAGCTCCCGTCAGCACACAAACAAGGGAGGGGCTGCCGACAGGGATTGGGCACCTCGACGTCGGAAACCGTGAGCTGGTTAGCCACTCGCCACCATGATCATAATGGGGCGAAGATGGCAGCAAAGGACTGCTGCATTTGGACGATTGCAGCGGACCTTGCTTTGATGTGCTTGCCCCATTATGAATTCATGGTGTGGCGGTGGCATGCAGGCTGATTGGGGAATGAGGGACGCACCTACTGATGCATGCCCTGCATTCGCCCAAGAGCAGCCGCACCCCCAAGACCCGCACTGTCGCAAGATGTTTCTTGCACATGCGTGCAAGCCAACATAAAAATGATCAGGGTAGCTACAGTTACATCTTTTTTACTAGGCAGCTAGAAATAAGTTGTTGCAATTCTAAACATTTAAAAGCATCTCAGTGAAAATTTACCAAGAAAGTACAGCCTGAGATCAGTTTTGGGCACAAAATAAAGCACTTTAGTAATTATTTGGCAGTTATTGTGCAGATGTTCCTTACAGCTCACTCTGGGAGCCAGTCAAGCTGGAAATTTGCTTACTGCGGCTAATCACAAGTAGGCAGGCTGCAGGCATCAAATTCAAAATAGCAGTGAATCACTGTAGAGGGGCCATACCTTAAGAATCCAGTCTGTAGTGGAGGGCGAGGTGGGCAGCAGCTGTAGTGGTAGCCGCACCATGGGGAACCATGTCCTGGTCATGGGGCACAGCTTAAGTATCCAGTCAGTAGCAGAGGATGAGGTGGGCAGTGGCTTTAGTGATAGCTGTGCCATGGGGAAGCACACCCTGGTTGTGGGGCACAGCTTAAGAATCCAGTCGGTAGCAGAGGGTGAGGCGGAATGCAGCTGTAGTGGTAGCCATGCTGTGGGGAATCACACCCTGGTCATTGGGCACAGCTTAATAATCCAATCAGTAGCGGAGGGCAAGGTGGGAGGTAGCTGTAGTGGTAGCTGCTTCACGGGGAAGCATGCCCTGGTTGTGGGACACAACTGCAAAAGATATGAACATTCCAAAAGGGATAGCTAAGGCCATTATATCAGATGTCATGGCACTAGTACCTGAGAATCCAGTGGATATTGAAATGTCTCTGCTACATATCCCAGACATCTTACAGCTTACGCAGAACTCACAGCTTGACATAAACACTCCCACCATTGCAATTGAGAAGGAAATAGTCCAGGTACAACCCTTGGAGCCAGCACCTGAAGACACCAGGTCACATCAAAGTGAACCACAGGCAAATACTTCAGACACCACTGACCAGGACAGACATCAGAATGACAGGAGGAGCAGATCTTATGCATCTTTTTTTAAGGAACCAGTATATCCAGCTAAAAGGCACAATGCGGTCTGATTAAGTTAAAAGGAGGCTTAGATGTATTTCTTGACCACCTGTTTGTTGCTAGAACATTATTGAAAACCTTGATGAACTGCACTGCAACTGAAATATATGCACTTATACATGTATCTGGTGAGCAAACATTTGATGTTAATTTTAAATTTAACAGTGGTTTGCAGAAATTTTGGGAACTTTATCACAACCTGAAGACAATGCCCTTATAGTCACCTTTTGTGGCAATTCCCCTCATGAAACCAGCCAATAGAACAATAACTGTATTCTTCCAAAAAGTGGGGGTCAGTGTGACTGATTTTCTGTACTGGTTAAAGCAAAGATTTACAGTTTGGGGAAATCCAGAGGCAATCTTTGATGATGAGAAGATATGGACTGGGGTGGAGGGTGAAGATTGTTCTACATACCACAGAGACTGGGTTGCAACACTTACCGAATAGCTTTTTCATTGGACGAGATAGAGGTGTTCTGTTTTATCAAGGACAGCCTAAAACTTGCTACCGATGTGGGTAAACTGGACATATAAGCTCACTTTGTGATAAATTGAAATGTACATTGTGTGGGGACTTGGGGCATATGAGTGGTCATTGTCGAAATGAGCAGCTCAGTAATTTGTGCATCACAAAAGGGCACTCATATCATACGTGTCCCTGGGCTGCCCTTAACCAGCCCAATCAGTCAGATGGTGAGGAACAGCAATTACTAATAGCCATTGCACAGAGAACTAAGGGTAGAACCTTCCCCTTCCCGACTAGGGAGGACAAAGCAGGATGGGTGCAGCTGGTAGAAACGGACAAAAGAGATCAGAGGAAACAAATTCCTATTGTCAGTGGTCACCAGAACCAGGCACTAGAGAATCCCTTTCAAATACACCAAGCTGATAAATCAAGAGAGCTACAAGGAGAGACAACTCCAGTACTGGAGATGCCATGCCCCCCTCCCAGGTAGACACAGAAGCAGGGAAGTCTAGATGGGCCACAAGGAGAAGGCAGACTTGGTCCCAGTTTAAACCCAAAGTGTTAAAAACAACAGGAATCCCTGTTGCAAACAGATTTGAGGCCCTTACAGATACCCTAGAGACTTCAGGCAATGAATCAGATGAATCCTCAGTTCTCTTATCAATACAAGATGGCAGCTCAGACAGGGAAGACCCCCATCAGAGCTCACTAATCTTTCTGCTATGATTCATCCTCCAACTGAAGCCAAATCTAAACTGAAAAATGTCAGACAAACTAGGAGTTCAGTAAAGCAGCCCCCATGAGTTATTTAACCTTCCCCCCAATTTTTCTGCCTCACAATGAATGTTGATTTAGCACTGTATTCCCTCAACTTTAACATTGTCAAAAATCGTGGAAAAAGGCAAGCTGTGGTCTCTCACATTAAATCACTTGGGAATGCATATACTAAATGATACTAATGAGGCCACAAAGCTATGGCATATTGGAACATCATATAGGTCCATAGGCCCAGATACATGTTCAGGATTAGCAATCCTTTTCTCAGCGGTTCAGTTTCAGTTAGTGAAACTCCTCGATTTATCCCCAGGGAGAGCACTCTTGGTGGAAATAAGAATTCAAGAGGTCCTATATAGAACACTGAATATTTATGCAGCTCAAAATAAGGCTGAAAGGACAGAACTTTTTCAAATTATTCAGCCCTATTTACACTCCTCACAGAATGTGATTCTAGGAGGTGACTTCAATTGCAACGTATCCTTAACTGATAGTGGCAAAAACACGAAAACAAAGACTTTTTTTGTGATATGGCATTCTTGAGAAATATGGTCCAGGTAGCAAATCTAAAAGATAGACACCATTGTATATCAGGATATACTGAACCAGCATTCTATAAAGGTTCATTAGCTAACCGAATAATTACTTTTTCATTACATCATCTCTCAACATTATACAAGCAGGGGTATTAGTCTCAGAATTCTTGCATCACAAGATTTGAAGCCTTAAAATCGGTAATAAAAACAGCCCCCACTATGGACCAGGGCCTTGGGAATTCAACTCCTCTTTGTTAGAATCTTCAGAAATTTCACAGGAGATAAACTATTTTTCTTGAAGCTAGGAAATCTGCATTTGTCTTATATGATGACCCCCCCATTATGGTGGGAAGATACTATCGCGGACCTGACTCGTCTTGTTAAACCATATAACAAAAATAAAAGAAAGCATTGAATATCACCAGTATCTATAAAATAGAGTTCGGCTGTAGAAACTGTTATCTCTGTCCTACGTACAGTACATCACAGGCCAAAACTGTTTTTTCCCCAAATACAAAACATAAAACAACCAATGGTAGGATTATATCTAGCGCAAGCTCAGAATCTTCAAAATCAGCAGAGATTCTCCACGCAAGGAAAGAAAGCATATACCTGCCCCTTTGAAATGTGCAACAAAAATGCCATGCAAAATCAAATGGCAGTTTTAAGGGATGAAAACCAAGTTCAATGTTCTGAATTACCACACATCAAAAAGATTGTTGACAACCACACATAGCAATTGTTTACAACAGTCCACACACAGGTACATGACTATGATGGTCTCTTACATAATTTAGAGAACCCTAGATGCACAACAGAACATGCTGAAAGCCTAGTGCAAGATATTCATCTGGATGAAATACTTCAAGATTTAAATACTTTAGTGAATAATAAATCTCCTGGTGGTGATGGCCTGACCAATGAACTATATAAGTACATTGATCACAAACTACTACCAGAAGTTACACTGGTTTTCTCTTGTATATTCTGAACACATTCCCCTCCCTTAGAATAACTAGTGGACTAGTAATATCTTATAATGTATGGTAGAACGCTGTTAACCTTAGGAAATCATAATTTCCTAAGGTTGTTATACCATCGACGTGACGTAATAATGTTGTTAACCTATCGATGCTAAGTCACATCGATAGCTTAACAACAGGGATTGGTCTGCACATGTGCACGCCTTTTTTTACACTCGGGAATTGATGGATGCACACAGCAGTAAGGGAAGGACTGAATGGCCATGGCGGTGACTATGTTTCGAAAAGTAAGGAGCCATTTTTCATTTTTCTTGGGACCATACACTATAAAAAATAATGTATGGTCCTTCTATCGGCAACCGGTTACTGTTAACCATCTCGAGGTTGCTATGGCAACGTAAACCTCTCGAGCTTCGCTCTCAAGGTTTACAAGGTCGCCCTGGCAACCTCTCGACAGTTAACAGACCAGTTACTGATAGAGGACCATACATTATTCTCTACATTTAAAAAAGAAGATAAAAGCAATATTCAGGACTGGAGACCAATTTCACTTCTGAATACTGATTTCAAAATACTCACCAAAATACTGAACACCCATTGTTGAGGGGGGCTGAATATCTCATTTCCCTGGTTCAAAAAAGCAAAACATACCATGGGTTACCCTCTCCTTCCTTCGCAAACTTAAAATAAGAGACAACCTATAGCTCATTGCCATAGAATCTGGCAAGCCAGCTGATAGGCAAGTGTACAACAGTGAGTGCAATAAGTGTACTTGGGCCATTCGACAGGCCAAAGCCCAGTATTACCAATCCGCTCTTGTCTCCTCCTGGGGGTCAGCTAGAAACTTTTGGGATAATGTAAAGGAGCTGAATGGGAAATCCCGCTCTCCACCCCACCCTCAACTCTCCTTTAATGGAACTGTCTGCTCTGACCCCCTTGGCATTGCAGACTGCCTAAACCACACTGTCTTAGACCTGAGTTCAGTCCTCCCCAGTAACTTCTTTGACCCCATCCCAGTAGTACCCCTGCCCACTCTCCAGAGACCTCCTTTCTACCTACATACCACCTCCCCATTGAGGCTAGACCCCTTCTGCAAAAAGACATTGGTAGAAACAACCCTGGCACCTACCTACTGCACACTAGGCTACTTCGTCTGATGTTGGATGCTATCCTGGTTCCACTTACCGAGCTGCTGAACTGCTACTGTGCCTCAGGCAGTTCCCCAGCACATGGAAAACTGCCATCATCACTCCCATCCTAAAGAGTGGCGATCTAGTGACCCCGGGTAACTATTGACCTATCTCCATCCTCCCCCTACTCTCTACGGCCCTTGAAAAAGTAGTTGCCAACCAGCTTGCCAAATACCTGGCCATGCACAATATCCTGTGCCCTGAACAGCATGGCTTTAATGCAGATCACAGCACCACGCTACCTGAATTCTCCAACTTCCTGCACTCTGCTTTTGTTGCCACAAGTCCTGCCAGTGCCATGTTCATTGACCTCTCCAAGGCTTTTGACACAGTTTGCCATCCTCTCCTGCTTGACTCCCTCAGATGTCTTGGTTTCTCCCCTGGCCCCCTTGCATGGTTCACCAGCTACCTCTCTGCCAGAACTCAGTGTGTAAAAATCCATAGCTCCCTATCTGATACTTGACCGGTCCACTCTGGGGTTCCCCAGGGCTCCATTTTAGGCCCTCTCCTCTTCAGTCTCTACCTCAACTCCCTTCCCTTGGCCTACCCAAGTGAGATCCTCCTCTACGTGGATGACACTGTGCTCTTCGCCCACTGACCCCAACCCCAACACACTCCAGGCCACCCTCCAACAAGCTTCTGATAGAGCTGAGCATTAGTTCACATCATGAAGGCTAGTCCTGAACCTAAAAAAGACCAAAGCTATGTTCTTCTCACATCGCCAAAGCAAAGCCAGTGTTGCCCACCTCGTGATACTGCCTAGCACACTAAACTCCATTGAGCAGGTTTCTTCCTACAAGTATCTGGGCATTACCTTTGATTTGGCACTCTCCTTCCATTTCCATATCAATGCCCTTTCTGCTGCCACCAATGCTAGGATTGGACTGTTATACCACCATAGGGACTGCCTACCACATGAGGCCCTTAGATTGGCAATCTCCTCCTCTGTCCTGTCGTTAATCGACTATGGGCTGCCCATCTATGCTGCAGCCGACAACACTGTGCTTGCAAGAATCCAGCTCTCTATAAACAAGGCCTGCAGGCTAATGCTGGGAGCCCCCAGGTGCACCCATATGTGCCTGCTGTACTCCACCACCAACTTGCTCAACCTTGAAGAAAGACTCCACTTCCAAACCTGCCTTCTTGTAAAAAAGACCCTACTAGGGCTCTCCCCCCCGGGGTCACCACCTCCCTGCAGCATGCCTCCCCCTCAGTCTCCACACACAGCACTGTCAAAACCTCCCTTATTATCCCCAGGATAAGGACCTCTATGGCCCAGAGATCCTTTTGCTATCAGGCTCCCTCCTGGTTCAATTCCCTCCCAGCCAACATAGCTGACTCCACTAAGCTTGGTCCTTTCAAGGTCTCCCTCAGAAGCCATCTGACAAGCACTCGCTGCTGCAACTGCACATAATCCCCCACCTGCCCCTTACCTTCACCCCTAGGCTGGGTATGCCCTGTCTACTTTTGCTGTATATACCTGGGGTCTCATGTAGCATCTGCTGACTAATGTAATAAAATTGATTTGGTTGCTACCTGATGTGGTATTCATGTATTATATTATGACTACTGTGATCTACCTATTACCAAGCGTGTACCACCAGTGAATGCCTGTAACATTGGTTGCTTTTTTAATCTAAGCGTTATGAACTGTACTGCTTTGTTTGCTGTGATATATTGCTCTCTTGACGAGGTGCCTTTGTAAATGAGTCTATGACTCAAAGGTCTGTAAACCAATAATCTAATAAATAAATAAATAAACATGCTTGGTCCCAGGTTGGAAGATCACAGATCATTTAATCTTGTTACGAGAATTCTTTGAGCAAGGCAGGAGAAAGAAAGCAACTGGAATGGTCATCTCACTAGACCAGCAAAAAGCTATTGATTCAGTTCATAATGATTTTTTATGGGTGGTAATGACTCACTATGGTATACCATGAGAATTTATAACATGGATACAGTGCCTGTATAAAACCACAACAGTAACTCCAATGGTGCAAGGTTGGAAGGGAGACATGATCAGGGTAGGAAGGGGAGTGCGACAGGGGTGCCCCCTGAGCCCCCTTCTTTTTGTTTTTTGTATCGATCCCCTTTTATGAATTTTAAATAAATCTGAACAAATCCAACATATCATCCTGGCAGATAAGAAACTTCAGCTGGCAGCAGTAGCATATGCTGATGATCTATGCATCCTAGTTCAGGATCCAAAATTGGCCTCTTAGACCATTCATATATGCAACCAGTATTGAAACTATGCGGGTGTACATCTGAATGTTGAGAAATGCGTGGCTAAATCTCTAGAAAACCCTGATCAGGGACAAAGCAGCTGCAAAGGCCAACAAAATGCTGGGTTGTATTGCAAGGGGTATATCCTTGAGGAGGAAGGAGGTGATTCTGCCACTGTATAGGTCATTAGTTAGACCACACCTGGAGTACTGCGTGCAGTACTGGCATCTGTATCTGAAGAGGGACATTAAGTTACTGGAGGGAGTGCAGCACAGAGCGACAAAGATGATCAAAGGGCTGGGGGACTTATCATACGAGAGGAGGTTGAAGGAGTTGAACATGTACTCACTGGAGGAGAGGAGAGACAGGGGTGACATGATTGAAACCTTTAAATACATGAAAGGAATAAACAAGACAGGTACAGAAGGGATGTTCAAAGTAAGGGAAGGGAGGGCCACCAGGGGCCATGATATGAGACTGGAGTGAGGAAGGTTCAGGAGGGAGATGAGGAGACACTTTTTTACAGAGAGGGTGGTGGCTGGGTGGAATGCGTTACCTGCTGAAGTGACATGCAGTAGAACAGTGGACTGCTTCAAACGAGGATGGGACAGGACAAGGGGGAGGGTTAATGAAGGGGAAGAGTGGAAGGGAGGGGAAGCTGCAGAATAAGGGGTGTTAGCTGCACATTCGAGCAGACTTGACAGACCTCTAGGCCTTTATCTGCTGGCAAATTTTGTATGTTCGTAAGTTCGTAAAGCAGCATTAGTAGAATTAAGACAGCATCAGAACCAATAAATATTCTAGGTGTATTGTATGGTTTAGATGATGATGACACACTAAATTGGGCAGTAAAATAAAACAGGGGCAACAAATGGTAGCAGGGTGGAACAAATGGAAGCACAGCAAGTAAAAAATAATTTATTTAATGAAAATATTTCTAGTACCCTTTTTCTTATATCTCAACCATATCTATCCACCACCAAAATCATTAGAAAGTTTACTTTTAAGCATTTTCTTTCAAGAAGTCTGGGGAAGCCACTTAAACTCCATCAAAAGAAATATAACATACTTAGCTATTAAAAAAGGGGGACTGTGTATGATAAACCCCATCGTTTTTTTTGTAGTATTTTTCTGTATACTGATATTAAACCACTATTGGTTTTTGAGGGTCAAGAATGGGCTACCCTCATGTTAGACACTTGCTTATAATGGCTGGCTTAGTGGGAGCACGGAAGACTGAGAATTCTTAAAAAATTAGCAGTCGCCCCAGAATATGTCAGGAATACATTTTAGAAACTTAAGCAGTGGAAAATCATCAGTACAATGGTACTCATTAAAACTAGAAAGGAAACTTGCGTGGGTATAAGGTAGGTCCTTTAGTGAATTACTAACTTATCCAAGCTGTTGCTTGCACCCCCTCCTTAACTCCCTTACTTAAAAAAAGTAGGATTACAAATAGAATGTGGGACCTCCACTGGTTCAGCTACCATGAGAAGATCAATGAAAAATCCAATCACAAACACAAGCAGCTAGAGGATAGCTTCTACAGTAGGCAACAGTGTTTCCAAAAACTAGAGCCAATCTAGCATTTATTCTGTGATTGCTCATACATCCAAGTGTTCTGGGCAATATTAGACGCAGAATGGAATGTATCTTGGTTTAAGACTATTACTTATGAAGCTTTAATGTGTGGACTTTACATGGGTGATGCTCTCAGATGGAATGCAAGCTCATTACATATTGTCTTAATAGTTATTAAATGGTTTATTTGGAATTCTAGATCACTATTTAAGTTACAACAAAAACATATTATTCATACTGAACTCCTTGCTAAAATCAGACATGAACTTAATGACATATATACCAAAGGGGCCAGGTTGCTTACACAGAATAATTTACATGCTCACTGGAGAAACATGCCCTGGATAACTAATACAGATTACTTGATATAGACAATAATTCATTTTGTTAGGTAACTGCTAAATTCTGAAGGTTAGTACTGATGATTACAGAATGATGTTAATGCTGTTGTTTTGTATATTTATTTTCTTGTATTGGAGGTTTTTGTTCATTTTCTGTAACTCCATGATTAACCTGATTTATTTCTTATGGACCTGAATGGATACATTTGATTTGTATTGTATTGTTCGATTTTTCCATTAATAAACTCCCCTTCCCTGGCAAATAGAACTGTAGAAATACCGGAGTTCAGAAATGGAGAAGGCCCTCTGCAGGTAGCTGGGAACAAAGCCCCACAAGAAAGAGTAGGCCCACCATGAGGTGATGATGCAGGACCCACTTTAACCATAGGTCTAGGGGCACAGACCCTGCAAGATCCTAATGTACAAAAGAGGTACAAACCCCTTTTAAAGATGTCCAATCTTTTTAAGAATAAAGGAGAACCAGCACCATGCAGAAATGTGATAAGACTGATGTAGAAAGAAAGTCTTGAAGACCCGCCAGATAGGGTGTATATCAGAAGGACATTGCTTAACAATTCATGAACATTCTATGCTTCAAAAGTGTTTTCACTTATACACACAAATAAATATAATTATGACGTAAGCTTTAAAACTGTAGAATCACTAGACAGGTTTTGGTCAAAATACAGTGTCCTAAAAGATACACCACTATGGTCACCTTTTCTCGCTATTCCTATCACCAAACCAACAGTTAGGACTTTTTTGTTCAAAACAAAGGGGTGAATATAACAGATATCATGTTTTGGCTGAAAAAAACATTGTGAGGTACTGGAGAATCCCACCCCCATAATTGATTCAGAACAGATATTGACAGGGGTCTGGAGAGTCAAAATAAAATTAATGTCAAATACAGGAATACTACCCCTACCAAGCTGGGTTTTTTTTTGGACAGAGGTAGAGGTTCACTCTTCTCTGCAGGACAACCCAAGTCATGTCATAAATGCGGATTGAGGCTTCACCTAAGTAATGCATGTGACACCACAGGTGCACCCACTGTCTAGACACAGGACATACAGCTGCAGCATGTGTAAGCCAGTTTCACTGTAACCTTTGTGAACAGAAAGGTCACTTATATGTGCCTCACACAACATGGCAGATAACTCTTTGCATGAAGCGTTGGTCACACAGGTACAGAAAAAAGGATGTGTTAATGCTTCAGAAAAGAAGATGAAAGAGATAGCTAAAGCATGACAGGAGCAACATTTAGGTTTGGATACCCAAACACATCCACCCCCTTCACAAGACTCATTAATAGGTCCATCTACATCAATACAGATACAGGGAAGTGCAAAGGTGCCAGAAAAAGAACAATAAGAAAACACAGAAGAAGTAAGAGAACACCAAACAGAAGAAGGGAATCTGGTAGGAACAGTAATGGAGGATATCATCATTTTGGAACCCAGAGGAAATGAAAAACAGGAAACTATGCCTCCTCGCCCATCCAAGCCAAGATTAGAACAGGAATATAAGTCTGTAGTCTACAAAAAAAGACCAAGAACAAAAACTGGAAATAAAATAGAACCAATGAGAAAAGAGGAAAATGGTAAAAAGAAAATTAAAAATACCACTACAAAACAAATATGAAACATTTCAAAAAGAAACACAATCAATAGACACGGATGAGGAGGATATGGAATTATACTCACCATCCATACTTTATTCCTTAAAAGAACAATCCTCAGGTTTGGAGGATCACATTATTGGAGATAATGTGAAGAAAAAATGGGTAAAGAAATCACAACAGTAAGATCAAGTCATGTGGTACACCACCCTTTCATACTATTATGGCGGCCTTACGAGTCCTCACCATTAATGTCAACAGCATTAAGAATCTAAATATGAGGTGTACAGTAATAACAGAACTTATGAGACACAACACAGATATAATATGTAGTCAAGATACAAGGCTGAAGCCACTGAGGAAAATTGCAGAAACCACTAAACTATGGACAAAGGGACCATCCTTTTAGTCACAAGGACAAGAAAGCTGAGATGGGTAGGAATATTATTTTGCAACCCAAACCTAAAAGTTTTTAGACTAATAGAGTTAGAACCAAGGAGAGTTCTCATATTAGATATCCAACACAGGGAGAACAGATACAGGCTAGTCAACATATATGCCCCTCCCAAACAAAGATACAAAGAGTGGCACTCTTCAGAAGTATTCAGCCCTATCTGCATACAGCAGGGGCAGTAATATGGGGGGGGGATTTTAATTGTAGTTTGCACCAAGCAGAGAGAGTAATAAACACAGAGAAATTATTTTGCAACACAAAAGCACTAAAGGATGATACAGCAAGCACAATTAACAGATGCATACAGGTCTGTACATCAGCAAGGGGGTTATACATACCATAGAGGGATGCACCATACCAGAATTGATTTCTTATTTTTATCTCAAGTTTTACAAATTGAGGAAGTGTATGTAGAAGATTTGGCCTTTTCAGATCAAATGGGACTTTTTTTAAAACTCAAGGGAGAAAGTACTTCGACCTATAGTAAAGGCCCTTGGAAACTGAATGCCACATGGCTGGAAAAAGAGGAAATTACAAATGGAATTTTAGGCCTTTGGCAGGCTAGATTATCAGTACAATGTTTGTATGATACACAAACAGATTGGTGGGAGGACACTAAAAGATGTTTCAAACTTATTTTCAAAAAAAGGCAGGAAAACAAACCACTCAGTCATATCTTGAAACTGCCTCACCTTAAGGAAACAGCTACACAAACTAATATCCTATACAGAAACATATCAGAAAGATTATAGTAAAAAGATAAAAGAAATAAAGAAAAGGATGTATGCTCTACAATATGACAGAGCAAAAACCCTACAACAGGAAACTAGATTCGGAACAAATAACAACAAAAAAACCTTTAACCAGTTTTAAGAAAACAAAGAGATGGCAGAAAATAAATTAATTCAAAAACTGGAGGATGAGCAGGGTACAGAATATTCAGGGAAAAAAGAAATACTACAAAATTGTAAATAAGTATGTGACAGAAAAATTTAGCATACCTCCCATCATACTGGGGTATGAGCAGTTTTTAGATGAATTACATTTTGAGACCCCTACAACAGAGCAATCAGTAGAATTCACACGTCCAATAAGCATGGAAGAAGTGTGTCACATGATTAAAACCTTAAATAATGCTACTGCACCAGGCAATGATGGCCTAATGTCTGAATTTTATAAGAAATATATAGAATTGTTAGCACCCAAATTAACAGAACTATTTAATGAAATATTAGCACAAAATACATTTTCAAAAACTATGGCCAAAGCAGATTTGATTTTTTTATTTAGAAAAGGAAACAAAAAATAGTTAAGAAACTGAAGGCCCATTAGCCTGTTAAATACAGATGTAAAAATCCTTGGCAAAATCTTAGCTCAAAGGCTAGCAAAGATCTCAAATGACTTGATTTGTAAAGAACAAACATGCTCTATACCAAAAAGAAGAATTCACAATAACCTTATATGATATGAGAACTACTGTAATACAAAGAAGTCAGGAAGGAACAGAACACATATACTTACTTAGCCTAGGTCAACAGCAAGCTTTTGATTCAGTCTCACATGTGTATATGATTGCAGTACTAAAAACATTTGGAATCCCAGACACTTTCATTGAATGGATATCTGGTGTTTATTCCATGACTACAATAACACCTAGAATAAATGGGTGGGCAGGGAAAACTCAAAAACGACAATGGGGAGTCCAACAAGGGTGCCCCCTCAGCCCCATTCTATATGTATATTGCATAGACCCTCTATTATGCTCTTTAAACACATCTGCAGATATAAAAGACATAAAATTCATACCAAATACTACTACCTTCACAACTATGGTGTATGCAGATGATGTAGTTTTTATTTTAAATGAACAGACAAAAGAAGAATATGTATGGAACTTACTAGAACAGTTCTCTAAGACCTCAGGAGCAAAGATTAACAAGGAGAAAAGTATAGGGGTGCAATTAGGAAAAGGAAGACCACAGAAGCAAACATTTGCATCCATAAGACATACAGCAGATCCAATTTCAGTTTTAGGGATAAAGTTTGGAAATGGGGACCTGGCCCAGTTAAACTGGTAAGAGAAATTACAGAAAGCAGAACAGACATCAGCCAAATGGATACATAGGCAAATGGCGAAAAGAAAGAGAATTATGTCAATTACGAATCTTATATTACCCATTTTCCTATATGTCAGTTATCTGTTCCCTTCCCCTTCCCAAGTAGAAACCAGACTTTACAATGTTTTTTTTAGAGCCCTATGGGGCAGCCGACTGAACCCAGTGAAAAGATGGATCACATTTAGAAAGATAAAAGAGGGAGGCTTAGACATGACTAATCCCATGTCTTTTTACCATAGTATATTTATTTACTACAATTTCATAGAACTTAAAGCAGAGGCTAAAAAGCTATGGGTAGAAGTGATTGATGAATGGGTGAGGCTAGGCATGTAGGCATGGGAACAGGTGAAAATAAAGCTTCTAAATAGGGTCCAGATGATACGTGATATGTGAAAACAGCATTTCAGAAAATGATTAAATGGAAGTCACCAATGGAAGGATTTTATAATCTGACAAGACAGCAGTTATATCACAGGCTATTACAAACATAAATGCAGGAGAGGATAATGTTTTTCAATTGTCCGGAAACAAATAATGACATAATTATTTCACTAGATTTAGTAGTTGCCGTATTGGTCCTTGCAAGAATAGATCCAGAAGCAAATGATTTGATACCTTTTAATGGACCAACATAGATGTAACAACAAGAACAAAGTGCTCTAGCTTTCGGACCAACCAGTCCTTTTTCAGAAGCTCATGGCAGTTGTTTAGAAAATACAATACTTATAACAGCTAGATAATGCAGAGAAAACAGAAAAATCCCCATTGGTTTAAAATACTCATTAATAAAACAAAAAAAACAGAAGATGATGTCAGAGAAGTTTAATAGTACAATACTGCCCTCAGTCCGAAAGAACCTTGGGTTCAGATGTGCTTGTGCAACACACATACAAAGAATCCTACTCAATAAATTTAATTGACATAAGATAACACTGCTGAAGCAGATAACTCCCAAATCAAGCCATGAGTGTCACAGTCAGTATAAGGATGTGATTACTGAAAGGCAACCCCACCCAGCTTAAAGACAAACTAAGATAGTTATAGGGCTCATGCAATTACAATGTATGCATTAAAGACAAGAATTACCAGTAAAGTTGTCTAAAAAACATCAGTGCACACTGTGTGATGTGTAAAACCTAGCTGGACATGTCACCCAGCTGTATTCTCAAGCTAAATAAAAGGCCCAAGAAATTACAAAAACCTCAGGACTATATAAATGATAATTTAAATATGAATTGATAATATTAGTGTTAAACAAAAAACTCTAGTTGAGGAACCTCAAGGAATTAAGACCATGCAGCCTGATATGTACTAATGTCAATATATACTGAGAATGTAGCAACTTCATGTACCACAAGTGTCTAGGGAATCTGAAAAAGAGATAAAAATGTAATTTATCTCCTCCTGTTCATACAAACAATACAACCTAACCCACCCCACATCACAATAATGTGGGTTGGGGAGATACATAGCTTAAAGGAGATGTTGTCTCTCTCTCTTCCCCCCTCCTTTTTTCTCTCTCTCTCCCACAGACACACACACATACACACACTTACTCTCTCTCCTAGTGAAATTAACTTCAGTCACTGCAATTGTTCCCCAAAGGAATACAACTTGTCATGAAATCCTCAGTAAATGACTACAATATTAGCCTAATGTAAAAAGATCTGTGCAGGACCCCCAAGCAAATGAGATCACACATCCCAATATGTACAGAGTTACAAAAATTATATATAACAGTATAAGATAACACTCCTGTATGTACACTAGCAGGCTGGGTAATCTGAATATGGTGCAATGGAATCAATCCCCCCACAGGCAAAGATAAAAAGTAAGGAGAAATTCTTTATGTGTGTGAAATAAAAATAGTAACACATTATAACTCCATATAGCTAAATAGAGACTTACCTCAATGTGACAGCAAGCCCCAAATCTGTTACATCACATACCTCACAACACATACCCACACACATACATACACACACGCATCCACATCTCACACATGCTGAAATCCTATAATTTTAGTGACAATGGATGTAACATCCCTCTACACTAATATTCCACACGCAGATGGCATTGCAGCATGCCTTAAATACATACATGAGAAAGGACCTGACCAAAACATCAACCCTGGAGTGGTGGGGGAACTTATGGAATTCATTTTGACACATAACAACTTCAGCTTCAATGGTAAACATTATGTTCAAACTATGGGAACAGCAATGGGCACCAAAACGGCTCCACAGTATGCTAACCTCTTTATGGCTGACTTGGAGGAGGATTTTTTAAGGCAGTATCCCCACAAACCATTGGCTTATTTCCGTTACATTGATGATTTGTTCATCATCTGGACGGAAGGCACAGATGCACTCAAAGATTTTCATCACAAACTTAATAATCTCCACCCTACCATAAAGCTTACCTTGGAGTACTCTACCACCAAGGTTAACTTTCTGGACACCACAGTCATCATTAAGGGTGGAACCTTACATACATGTATTTACAGGAAGCCAACAGACAGACAGAGATACCTGCACAGGAAAAGTAACCACCCAAACCATACAAAAAATTTGTCATATACAGTCAAGCACTTCGTTGTCAACGTATTTGTTCAAATGAGGATGACAGAGATACACATTTGGCTATGTTGAAAAACACCTTTATGGAGCAGGGACACTCTTCCAGGAAATTGACAGGATAACAGAATGGGCAACGCAAGTACCAAGACAACAACTACTTCAATATAAAGAAAAGACAGCTACAGAAAGAATACCCTTGGTAGTCACATATCATCCAGACCTTGAACGCTCATGTAAGATTATTAAAGATCTCCACCCAATATTTAGTGAGGATGACACCCTTAATTGTATTTTAAGGAACTCCCACTACTATCTTTTAAACAACCACCAAATTTATCTAGCCTAATTATTAGGAGCAAACTTTCACCAGAACAGAATACCATGTCACACAATGGCACACGACCCTGCAATCAACGCCCCTGCAAGACGTGTGGCTCATTTCTACCTCAGACTGTGTGTGTTTACATCACAAACAGACAATCCAGGTGCATGGAGTTATACATGCATGTCACGACATGTTGTTTATTTCATTCAGTGCAAGAGATGTCCACAAACAGGTTATGTAGGAGAGACACGCCAACAGCTCCGCACTAAGATGAACTCACAGACATACTATTACAGCAAGGAAGACTGAAAAACCAGTGGGCATCACTTCTCCCAGCCTGACCACTCAGTCTCAGATATGTCAGTAATGGTCTTAAAAGGAAATCTCAAAAACACACAACAGAGACGAGCTTTTGAGATTAAACTTATTTTACATCTCAATATGGTAGCAGATGGGATGAACTTAGATCTTGGCTTTATGGGACACTACAGAAACTAACATCCACAGACCTTTTCTTCTTCAGACTGACATATTATAGGATTTCAGCATGTGTGAGATGTGGATGCGTGTGTGTATGTATGTGTGTGGGTATGTGTTGTGAGGTATGTGATATAACAGATGTGGGGCTTGCTGTCACATTGAGGTAAGTATCTATTTAGCTATATGGAGTTATAATGTGTTACTATTTTTATTTCACACACATAAAGAATTTCTCCTTACTTTTTATCTTTGCCTGTGGGGGTTGATTCCATTGCACTATATTCAGATTACCCAGCCTGCTAGTGTACATGGAGTGTTATCTTATACTGTTATATATAATTTTTGTAACTCTGTACATATTGGGATGTGTGTCTCATTTGCTTAGGGTCCTGCTAGATCTTTTTACGTTAGGGCTAATATTGTAGTAATTTACTCAGGATTTCATGACAAGTTGTATTCCTTTGGGGAACAATTGCAGTGACTGAAGTTAATATAGGTTCACTAGGAGAGAGAGTGAGTGTGTGTGTGTGTGTCTGTGGAGAGAGATAGAAAGAGAGAGAAAAAAGGAGGGGAGAGAGAGAGAGAGACAACATCTCCTTTAAGCTATGTATCTCCCCCCACCCACATTATTGTGATGTGGGGTGGGTTAGGTTGTATTGTTTGTATGAACAGGAGGAGATAAATTACATTTTTATCTCTTTTTCAGATTCCCTAGACACTTGTGGTACATGAAGTTGCTACATTCTCAGTATATATTGCCATTAGTACATATCAGGCTGCATGGTCTTAATTCCTTGAGGTTCCTTGACTAGAGTTTTTTGTTTAACACTAATATTATCAATTCATATTTAAATTATCATTTATATAGTCCTGAGGTTTTTGTAATTTCTTGGGCCTTTTATTTAGCTTGAGAATACAGCTGGGTGACATGTCCAGCTAGGTTTTACACATCACACAGTGTGCACTGATGTTTTTTTAGACAACGTTACTGGTAATTCTTGTCTTTAATGCATACATTGTAATTTCATGAGCCCTATAACTATCTTAGTTTGTCTTTAAGCTGGGTGGGGGTTGCCTTTCAGTAATCACATCCTTATACTGACTGTGACACTCATGGCTTGATTTGGGAGTTATCTGCTTCAGCAGTGTTATCTTATGTCAATTAAATTTATGTGCAGTAGATTCTTTGTGTGTGTTGCACAAAGCACATCTGAACCCAAGGTTCTTTGGACTGAGGGCAGTATTGTACTGTTAAACTTCTGACATCATCTTCTGTTTTTTTTGTTTTTTTTTAAAGAGTATTTTAAACCAATGGGGAATTTTTTCTGTTTTTCTCTGCATTATCTAGCTGTTATAAGTATTGTATTTTCTAAACAACTGCCATGAGCTTCTGAAGAAGGACTGGTTGGTCCGAAAGCTAGAGCACTTTGTTCTTGTTGTTACATCTATGTTGGTCCATTAAAAGGTATCAAATCATTTGCTTCTGGATCTATAATTATTTCACAGATTTTGAACAAGTGAATCCCCAGCTATGCTTGGGATTTACTGTGGTTGACCATACATGGGAAACCTGAATATTAGAAACAATAACAAGCATACACCCCAAATGAAAGGCATTGCCCAAGGCCAGATTGCCAACAAATCCTGGAAAAACCAGAACATTTATTTCTGGAATGTGGATATGAGAAATATTTATGGTTAAACTTAGCAAGGAAATGGAATACAGCAGTTTTTAAGAACATTTAGTATACAGAATTGGTTTACACAGTTTTCCTGCCTAAATGGAAACCTTTTGATCCAGAGACACTGCAAATCATATTCGCCATTATAAAATATTATATTTGGCAAGCAAGCTGTAAATGGACCTTACAATGACTCCAAATAACACATGAAGTGTTGATAAATAATATACAGACCTCTTTCCAACAAATTTATGAGAAAGATAAAGGAACCATGACTGACAGGAAAGTACAAAGCCTATGGAAAGGATGTAATTTTATCTGCATTGAGAATGGATAAAATATACTTGAGTTTTAAAGAACAGTAGAAACAGATGGGAAGAATAAGGGAAACAATTAAAAAGAGTGAAAACTAAATGAGTGAAACAGAAGGAATGGAAAAAGGAACACTTGGAGGAAAAAAAAAGAGATAGAATTCTTTGAGAAGGACAATGAACCAGATGATAATACAGTGGGTGTATACATTGAACGGAACAGAAACTTTTAAGAATACAGTACTACATTCCCTATTTCCCCAACCAAATTCCCCTACTCTGTCTGTAGGGTGAACCCTTGGCCATCTTTTCCAAGATGGCCACTTCAGAGCAGCCTGTGGACAGGATGGATGTCATAGAGGCAGGGGAGAAGGCCTCCTTCCCTGATCTCTCAACTCAAGAGGCCATCGACCTGGCGATGGCTGCTGTTGATGATTTTTCTAATGAGGAAATGGCTACTGATGGCTTCTTCTCTTTGGAAGATATTCAGGAAGAAGCCCTTTCTGTTGAAAAAAGCAAGGAATTGTCACAATAATTATCTGTTATTTCTAAAAATGTAGTGGCACAGGAGCTACATTTGACTCAATTACAAAGTTTGCAAGCTGAGAAACAAAAGTGTCTGCAGAAAGCTAAAGAGTTGGAGGCAGAACTAATATAGCTCATTAAACAGGTGCTGTCAAATCCTCCACCTCGTCTGTCAAGAAGAGGATGAGTCAACCTACAGCTGATGCACAAACATCGAAGTTTGTGGCTGTACAAGTGGAAACTATCATTGTGGACACACCGAGTGAAGTGCATGTTGCCGCTGGCAGTGAGAACAGCTCAGAAGCCATGTGCCAACAACCACTTCTCTCGATTTCTTCTCCACCTCCTCAAGAGCCAAGACTTGCAAAACAGCATTTAGGACCTGGCAGGCAGGCCTGTGGCTTAAACAACAATGCGGATGCCTCCTCTGCTATTCCTGTACATGAGAACTCTTCTAACAGTGTTTTTTCCTTTTTGAAAAAAACAGAACCATCTTGACTGGATTTCCCTTTCCGGAAGCTTCACCAAACTCTGTGCAACAACCAGCCCAGTGGAACTCAGCTTTTGGAGAAGGGAACTGGTCCCATGTCCATGCCTTGGAGGATGCAGGCTGGATTCAGGGGCCCTCTGGTGAATGGATGCTAGATCCTTTGGACCCCTCTTTTCAACAATTAACTGCTGTTGCCTCAAGTACTGTGGCCACCACCACTGGAACCAGTCCAAGCTCCAACATACCCAGGGGTAACACTTCTGATACTACTGTTACTAATATCAATGACTCCGATCTATCTACTCATGTTAATGTTTCCGTTTTACCTGTACTAACTGTGGTAAATGTGATTGAATTAAATGTAGCCCCCTCTGACAATGCTCCCCCTATTAGCGACCAGACAGATGAAGAGCCTGTAAGGTTTGGCACCCCTGCAAACTTGCAACAGGACATGCAAGGTAGAATGAGGTTAGACCCCATCTTTAAGCTTTTGGATTTATTTTCCAAAAAAAGGAGAACCTTCCCCCAGATGTAATGCTGTCAAGTTACTTTATAAATGTGGTTTAGAGCTCCCCCTGACAAAATTCATGTTGCAAGGGTGTTATTGAAAGGCTCCATGAAATTCTTCTTGTCAGAGATTTTCACCCTTATAAGCCTGGGTAATTCTAATTTTGACATTAGTTTTAAAAATGTCTCCAGTTTAGACTGTTTTTGGACACAACACCAAGCATTAAGGAACAGCCCTGTCTGGATCCCCTTTTAAGTCATTCCCTTGACAAAACCCCTAGTTAAGAACATTACTGTGATGTTTAAAAATGAGGGGGTGAATGTAGAGGACATCCTTTTCTGATTGAGACAAATGTGTGAAGTCCTAAGGAGATTCACCCTAAACCTGGATAGTGAGCAGATTTGGGATGGGGCCGGAGGGCTCGTATTAAACTGTATTCCACTGACTCTGGCCTAGTTCACCTCCCCAACTCTTTTTTTTTTTAGGTAAGGACAGAGACTCTATATTTTATATAGGGCAATCATGTTCTTGTTTCAAATGTGGGTCCCGTTCTCATCTTAGCTCAGCTTGTTACACCTTTCATTGTAGCCATTGTTTAGACTATGGCCACATTACCTCATCTTGCCTGAACCTTTTCAAATGTAATCTTTGTGAGCGTACTGGCCATGTGTATGGGTACTGTCCATGGGCCTCAAACAACTGGGAGGACTGTTCCTCCCATGAAGGCCTTATTAATGTAGCTCAGCAACAGCAGTCAAAGAGGTGGCAGAACAAAATTTAAGGGCAGCACAGGATACCTTAAAGGAAGAATTGTCCATCTGTCAGTCCCCCGACACCTCCCCCAATTAGCTTGTCACAATGAAAATCCATTTTTTTTATACTATGCAACTTACTTTATTTTAATTTTCTAATCTCCAGGTGTCTGGAACACGGTGGACAGTGCCCGACTCCATTTAGTGTTCAAGTGCGGTGCCACACCGCTTGCTTCAAAGCAAATGTATTGAAGTGAGTGACGCGGCATCAAACTTTTACACTAAATGGAGCCGCACACCATCCACCATGTTCTCGACACCCAGAGATTAGAAAATTAAAATAAAATAAATTGCACAGCATAAAACAAGGCTTTTTATTGCAAAAAGCTTAATCTTGGGGTAAGCCGGGGGGGGGGTCACTGATGATATGGACAGTTTTCCATTAAGAGCACAAGATCCTCCCCTGTACAAACACCCCTTGAATCACAGGATCCTAACCCCCAGCCTATGGAAGCAGACCAACAACCCCAGTTCAATTCACTTTTGACTTTGGCTGTAGAGACTACCCCCCAGCACATGAAGAGGACACTATTATCTCTGACCCCCCATTGGAAAGGAAAGACCTTTTTAAGTTGGTAGCCCAGAAAAAGAGAACTAGATTGGACAAAGCTATGCCCAAAAGATCTGATGTGGTAGGATCTAAACAGGTTACAGACTCTCACTCCTGGAAAGCAGGGAATAAGTGTGCAGCACTTAAAGGAAAATTCCATGTTAAAATCAGAAAAATATATGTAGTATTCTTTTTTCTGTGTTATAACCTCTTCCCAATATTTTTTGTTTCCTCTGACTGTGAGAGTTGTTTTTCTAACTTTCTCTGTCTGTTTTATTGCCCTTGGAGGCTGCCATTCTGGTTTCTTTTATGGCCTCTTGTCCTAGAAAGTCTTCCCAGAGTGCCCTTTGGTGCGATGTCTAATCGCCCCTGCAGGAAGCCAGTGACTTGTTACAGGGTCCATCACAGCTCATCCACAGAGAGAATACTTCTTCCAGAGAAATCACACTGCTAGATTTTGGGTGAGTGTAATCATTATTATTTTTTGATATTGGTATCATGTCCTGTTATATGTGTGTGTGTGCGCGCACGTACGTGTGTGTGTGTCTGTGTGTCTCTGTCTTTCTGTGATAACAGTGCAATTCTATCTGTCAGCCTGTCCATGTGAGGGGCATGCTGTACTCTCAGTGAACAGCCTTGCTCAATCATGTAACGGGTGGAAAGAGAGCCCGGGCAGCATAGACAGACTGCAAGGCTGCTGTTAGAAATCTGGAGTGACGTGACAGTACAAAAGTCATAGATGTTATGAACACCAAATGTCAGAAACTGATGGTAGTACTATTAAACTGCACTTCTAGCAGTTGTGTGTTCATAACATCAGTTACTTATGCATGAGTTGTTGGGCAGTACTTTTTACGTTGGCAGGTTACATTACATTTTCTTCTATTTACAGGGCACTAACCTTATTTCTTCGTTATTTTGGTGTTCTGAAAAAAATCCATGTTGTATGTGCAATAGCCCACTCCAGGGTGTGTGGTTATTGGGGATTAATTAACACCCCAGGCGATATGAGGACAATCGGCCTGTGGCCTTGTGCCTCGTAATGCACCTGGGGTGTTGATTAATTTCAAAAAAATGCACACCCTGTTGTGGGTTATTGCTTACTTAGTGGATCAAGATTGAACTCCAGAAGGGTTGCAGGGCTCAGCAGCTGTAGAATATGCAGACTACAACAGCTGGCCTGTTATTCATGGGCAGTAATGCTACAATAACATCAACTTTATTTTTTAAGGCAGTGTAGTGAGAGTTACACTGAAGCATTGCAAATGGAGGAGAGAAAATAGAGCAGGGGGCAAAATTAAGTTTTGCAGCTCCCAGCCAGCAGGGTATCACCACAGGATACCAGACCACACAATCTTGACACCCGGGAGCCCGACACCAACATCTCGACACTCAGAATCCCGACTGTCGAGAGTTGCTCTCGTCTGTCAAGAATTGCCCATGGTGGAGTAAACAACTGGAAACATGGTAAAAACCTCTGCTGCAGGCAATTCTAGACAGTCAGGATTCCAAGTGTCAAGATGCTGGTGTCGGGCTCCCGGGTGTCAAGCTAGTGGGGTTCGACATTCAGTAGTATAATCACCAACAGGGCTAGTGACTGGGACACCCTACTAGCCACACAAACATTTTCACTGGCCCAGCTAATGTACTTATTGAACTGTTACCTTCTCCAGTACAAGCCTATGGGGCTAGTCAAAGGAAATTCTTATTATCCTGATATAAAATCTACCAGCATTTGGCTAATGGGCCAGTGACAATTTTGACCCCTGCAGTGGGTCTGGAAGAGCATGATCAATTACCAAATGCATCACATAATGTTGGCTCTGGTTCTGCCCAGTGGAGTTGAAGCACATGATGAGTATGCATGAATCAGTGCACTTACTCTCCTTCTCTCAAATGTTCTGTGTGTTACCAAAACATGGCTATCCACCAGAATTCCTGACTTCGCTCTCTCCATTCCTGAATTCAGTTTATGCTATCAAGACCAAGGCAAGCACTGTGGAGGAATAGCCTTGTACATCACAGTCCCTCTCCTGCTCCATTACTTTCAAAGAACCCTGAAGCTCCTCCCATGAACAAGTCAGTGCTGGCTCCACTCTACATTGGTGCACTGTATGCTCCAGATAAAAAAATACACCAAACTCCCTAGTCTCCATCATCTCTTCTATCTCCTTTCATGCAGCTAATGGAGAACTCCTGCTTCTAGGTGATTTCAGCCTAGACTGGCTCTCCCCCTCCTCAAATCTTACTCTTCTCAGGATCGAGGCTCTTAACCTCACACAATTGATCCTAGAACCCACCTATATGAACCCTTGCTCCCAAAACCACTTCCTGCTCGACTGGGTATTATCCTCCCACCCCCAGTGTATCACTGCAGCAGGCATCCTACTGGATGCCCTCGGTGATCATCGCATCACATTTTGCATATGGAAGATACATTTCCACCGCACTGTCCCCAAATATATATGGCCCCACCCTCTCCACACTGTAGACATAGCAGTCTCATTCCTCCCCACACCCCCTGGGTCTGTGTGGTGGCTGCTTGTGTTTGTCTGTGTCTGTAGCTTAGTTTTTGTGGATTTACATGTTTTTCTGCTTGTGGTAACTATACCATTCTTGCTCACTACATCCGGGAAAGTCTCCTAGACTGGATTTCTGCAAAAAAATCATCATCAGGTATCTTTATTTTCATTTTAAAATCAACTTTTTGGAAGCTATCCCAAGCAAAACACAAGTGAAGCAAGTACATCTGACAAGCTTGGTGACTCTGGGTCCTGCTGGAATCCACATTTTCGTCTGACCTGCTCCATGATCTGTATGTGGGCTTTTCAGCAACCTATTTGAATGACAAAGAAGCATACAGACAAAGGGATTTCACATCCTGCATATGTGTAGGCAAAGTTAATCACCTTCAGGAATTTTAACATTTCATTGACTCTGGACCTCAGCTGTTGATCATTCTTTTGGCTTTTGACTTAACCACCAGGTACCTATCTGCAAGTGACTGGGTGCAACTGACAAGCTACAACAAGGATAAATGGGCATATCGTCCTCTATTACTAACAATCTCCTTGCTCTGGGTCCCTAGACGCCTGCACTGGTCCAAGCCGCATAAGCTTCAGAAGTGTAATTCAATTGACTACAAAGTACAGCAACTGTCTCTTAAACTCCGACTCTTGATATCAGGAAGTGTCCACTCAAATCCTGGCCCTGTCTCCTACAGTACAACAAAGCCTGCCAAAATGGAGGGGGGGCTCAAAATTGCTACCTTAAACATCTGCAGTCTCCTCCCAAAACTGGCCTCCCTTCAAATCTTTGCCAGCCAACACAACCCGGATATCCTTGCCATCATCGAAACTTGGCTGACACCTAATACTCCGGATCATGCCATCTCTATACAAGGCTACAAGATATTCAGGCTGGATAGGACCTCAAAAAGGTGGTGGATGTGCAATCTACATAAAGGACTACCTCACCTGTCTCCTGGTTCTTATCCCACCACAGAAACCTCAGTGCAACTCCTCCTATCAAGATACTACTTGGTGCCCAAAACAAAGTCCTCACTTGCTGCTGTCTATATCCCACCAAAAGATCCTGATTCCGGCCTATAGGCTGTCCTCGAGTTCGCAAGCACAACCTTCTGACATCGAACTCCTCTCCTTGGGGACTTTAATATAAATTGGCTTGCTCCTGATGCAGGGTCAAACAAAGATGCCATCCTAGCAGCAAATTAAACACAAGTGGTAAACTCCCCTACCAGGAAAACTACAAATCAGGGATCAGCACCTCATTGACTGGATCCTACCAGCCACCCTACCCGTATAACCAATGTAAGTGTTCTCCCTGACTCGCTCAGTGATTACTCTCCAAATATGTACCTGGACAAATAAGTTTCATAAGCCACCTCAAAACCATCTATATGAAGTCTCTACCTTATGGCAACCTTACTCATCTCAAGACCTGTCTTAGGCAGATAGACTAGTCCTTGATTTACAAAACTCAAGATGTTGACCTAGCCCTTGATTACTTTATTACTACTTTCAACACCACCTGTGACACCTATGCACCAGTAAAAAAGCACAAAATCAAAGCACTCACAAATCCCTGGCTCACAGCAAAGCTATTGGCACAACTCAAAAATAGTGATCACCTCTGGGCCACTGCAAGAGCTACTGGCACACTGTTGGACATTCAAAAGTATAAACAGGCTCGCAACCACTGCACTAAACAGATCCGCTTGATGAAGAGCTCCTACTTCAAGAATGCCCTCTCCAACTCCTGGGGTGAAGGGAATCCTTCTGGGACAACATAAAGAATATCTGGGTCAGCAGTCCAAATCCTCTCCTACAATAATGAATGTGGATGGAACCACTACATTAGACCCAGAGATCATTGCAAACACCCTAAATGATACCTTCACGGACCTTAGTGGTGTCCTCTCATCTGATTTTTTACTGATGCTGACCCTCCAATTTCTACTCTACTACTGCCTCTCCAACCAAACCACCTTCCATTTCAAATTAGTAGAGGCACATGAAGTCTATAAATATGTAAAGAAGGCCATTTCTAAGTCCCGAGCAAGCAGCGACACTATTGACCTTCAACTCTGTCCTCACTCTGGAGGAAGTACTGCTCCCCTCACAAAAATTTTCAATCTCTCCCTCTGCTACAGCCAATTCCCATGGAAATGGAAGGCTGCAGTTGTCACTCCGGTGCACAAAAGTGGTGATAAGTCACTGCCTGGTAACTATCGCCCGATATCAATACTACCACCTCTCTCTAAGGCCCTTGAACGCTTGGTGGTGGACCAACTTTCACACTACCTGGAAAAGCACAACATCCTATGCACTAAGCAGCATGGATTTATTTATTTATTATTTATTTATTTAGCTTTTGTTGACCGGGTAAGTACACTAGACAAATCCTGCCTATTTTCAGGCACGACCCAGGGGAAGGGGATACAGATGAATGCCAACTGACCTTGAACCAGATTAAGCTGTTGGTGATATTTTTAGTGAATGAGGGAAATTTGGCCAGGACACCGGGGAAATTCCCCATCTCTTTTCAAGAAGTGCCATGGGATCTTTAACATCCTCCTGAATTACCACCAATCCAGGCAGATGGGACCTCGGTTTAACGTCTCATCCGAAAGACGAAAGCTCTAATTTAGGAAAGGGCACAGCACATCGACTGCCCTACTTGAATTCTCAGGAGCAATCCACAATGCCATGGACAAAGGAAACCTAACTGGAGCAGTCTACATTGACTTAACCAAGGCATTTGATACAGTTCACCATGGCCTACTTATCAAACAACTTCTATCCCTAGGGCTCTCTCAGAGGTCCTGGTGACTGGGTAAAAATTACCTTGCTCAGCCTCTAATCTGTAAAAGTAGCTGGAGTTCTCTCAGACTCAAAACCAGTTCACTCAGGAGTTCCCCAGGGATCCATCCTGGGCCCTCCTTTTCAGCCTTTTCCTAAACTCCTCCCAAATCCTGCCCTGAACAATTAATCCTCTATGCCAATGATGCCGTGATTCTTGCCATTCATAAAGATCCGAACCTCTTACGCCTCAGCCTTCAGCATGCTTTTTCCAAAGTTGAGATGTGGTTCCTTGAACATAAGCTGGTTCTAAACCACAAAAAAACTAAATCCATGCTCTTCTCTAACCTGCAAAACAAGAAACGGCAAGTCCCACTCACCATTAATACATACCTGGGAAATACCCTTGAACAAGTGCCAATTTTTAAATATCTTGAATCAACTTTGATCAAGGCCTAACCTTTGCAACTCACATTGATAGTACAGCAAAAACTATTGATCAGCGAATTGGGATTCTGTACCGGAACCGACAGCTTCTTACCCATTCTGCACTGAAGATTGCCATCCAATCTTCTATCATCTCAGTCATCGACTATGGCTTAGTTATATATGGATCTGCCACTACTACAGCACTTAGTCGCATTACAACATCCCTAAATAAGGCCTGTCGGCTACTCACTGGTGCACATCGACGTACCCACACATGTGAACTCTATGCTGACTCAGGTTGGTTGCAACTCTCAAACCGGATAAAGTACCTTACCTGCCTGATGGCGAAAAAATCCACTCTGGGCCTCACTCCACTCTGTATCCAAGACTTGTTATGCCCGAGCGCTAGCACCCATTTTACCAGAAGATCAGAACACCAGCTTCTCCAAGTCCCCCGATGCCGGACTTCCCAGGGACAAAGATCATTTGCCTATTGTGCCCCCAGCTGGCTAAATGCCCTCAGCACTCATATTACTGCCTCCACCTCTCTAGGTATTTTTAAATCAAGGCTTTTCTCTCACCTTGCCACCTCCAGCTCCTGTGATTGCCCTGATTAAACCTCCTATTTTCTCACTACCCACCCTGTTCCGTTATTTGACAAAGACATGTTTGGGAAACCTTTTCTCCTGCTATTGTCTGCTCCCACACCTTTCACTTAACCTCTCTGTTCTGGACTTTTCCCTATTTGTTTCTCCTAATCTGGCATGACCTCTTTCTTGTAATAATAATGTGATTATTAATATCTCATGTCCTTTTGCACAAGTGATTTGATATGTATTTGAATATGTTTTCTTGCTCTTGACACAACACAAATTGTTGTGTTATCTAGATAATCTTTTGTACTGTACCTAATTGACGTGGAACCTTTGTAAAAGAGCCTCTGGCTCAAAGGTAGTAATTCCTAGAACAATAAACTAAACTAAACTAAACAGCCCAGCAACAAGATCTCGCAGAGACAGATTGGCAACCCATATTCTCAGCCCATGACATTGACTCTACCCTATCCCTCATCTCCATCATACTTTTTTTTTATACTTTCTTTTTCTCCCTCCTGGTTTCCTACCCTCTTGATCCTACTCCTTTGGGCCTCTCAATGCTCTTTTTGCCATCCCCTAGATCTGCCCCTAGAGTGCCTCTCCTTCCTCCTGCAGAGTGGGGTCTTGTCTGGTGTGGCGGTCTTGAGTGGAGAGGCCGTCATCCAGGACCGCGAGGGTGATTTTCCCCTTAACTTTTGGCCTCATCCCCTGGGGACGCCGGCGCTTGGGACTACGTCCCGAGAGGTAACGTGCTGACACACAGACCTCTCATGCACTGTGCGACGTCCCCCCTCCCCGACCCCTAAGTAGAGTCGTCATTCCTTTCAGGAATTGGTGCTTCCACCGAATTCCTTTATGGGAATGATGGACGCCATGCTGCCCCGGTATCTCACCCCTGAGGGAGGAGAGCATCCGTAGGGATGCTCAATCCTCCCTCCTCCCCACCAGCCCCCGGCTCCCCAGGTCTGTTACCGACCCCGGGTCGCCGGCGTAGTGCAAGGTGTGGCATCCAGCGCCTCAACCCTCAGCGCCACCAGGCCGGCCATCTCCATCATACTTAATCACATTTTGAACCACCATGCCCCCCCTTAAGAAAGCCAGAGTAAAATGTCACCATCATCCCTGGATAACAGCAGACCTGCTGGTCAAATGCAGAGCCAGAGACAAAGCTTGATACCAATATAAAGTGTCCTTAATTCAGGCAGACCTCCAAGCTTACAAAGCACTCAGAAATAACTGCACCAAGGGCATCTGCCTCTCCAAGGCTAAATACTTCGGGTCCCACCTGCAACAAGGTCAAAACACACCTGCTTCATTTTGGAAAGTACTACACTGTCTACTTGACCCCTCTGCCCAACAGGCCTTCCCGGTCTTCACAACTGATGGCTCTCCTGTCTCTGATCCTTCTTCAAAAGCAAAGATCTTCAATAAATTCTTTGCCATTTGCACTCACTGATAACCCCTCTCCCATCCCACTAGACTCCTCTTCTATCCTACTTGACTCACTCAATCCCCCTACTGTGACAGGAAGCTCCTGACACTCTTGAGGACTGACCTTTTCTTAAATCTGTTATAACAGTTCTTCTATTTCTTGGTCTGTTCTATCCTTTACAATTTCTAGTCCATAAGGTTGGCCACCTATGGGCACCCCCCCCCCTTTCTTGACTATGCTACAGTGTCCTCTTTAATTTTCCTTTACCCTCTGAGGTCCTCATACAGGGAGGTTATTGTTGTGACCTCCAAGTGTATGTAAAACAGGATGTGTTTATCATTGTTGGATTTAGTATGTAATAGCACTATGTCAAACTATACCTGGGCCCAGATATTCAAACTGCGCCCAGAAAATAGCACAATAGCAGGAGCAGGCACAAGTCCACTGCACTCATGTGCAACATGCGTGATATTCAAACACTGCACAGGTCAAGATGTGCCTGTGGCACATGACTGAATATCACACCAACTGCACCATAGTGCAACCAGGAATGTGCAGTGGTGCAGGTCAGATGCGCAACAGCACAACCAGGGATGCGCAGAGACAGGATGCAGGGGCCCACCACCCATGGTAGGGATGGGCAGAGGAGCACACAGCAGAACAGACATCGCCCCCACACCCCATGCACTGCACAACTGAAGGAGAGCTGGAAGAACCACCATCCCAGGGACACCCACAACAAACCGACCGCCGGGGCTTGGTGCCCCAGCACACCCCCTTGCAAGCTGTGACCGTCACACATTGATGCCTGGCCACCCTGTGCCACACCATCCCACCAATGCAGAGCACACCCCTGCACCATGATCCCCATACACCCTGCCCAGGAGTAGTGCCCAACAGTGTAGGACACCCCATGCATGCCACCACCCCTACTGTGACAATGCAAACTGGTGCACCACAGAATCATGCAAGGCAGCCCCATCAAGACCACCCTTCAGCGAGCGGCAGCAGACAGCGATGCAACAACTGCATACACAGTGCCATGTCATCCTGTGTGATTTGCATACACAGTGCTGCCATGCATGTTCCCCCCCAAAGGTACAGCCGAGAGACTGACCATGCGTCGGCACACGAGGTAACCCACACATGACAGGACATGCCCTGGACCCCACCACCAGTGGTACAGCACCCTGCACACCCTCCCAAGGACACACCCTGTCCCAGCACTGACCAGAACAGCCAGCGCAGACACCCACAGTGGGGCATGGAAGCATGCACCACACAGGATGCAACACAGTGAACAGACAAACAACCACCCATACCCAAGGGCACACCAACACAGGGACACAGTAACGGGTCAACCAAGCCCCCGGCATGTGGCCACAGCAGCTGTGTACATGCAGCCAGAACCCCTCCATGGCACAGGTGTGCCAGCAACCCTGTGCAGGCACCATAGTGCTGTACACCACCAGCATGCGGCCGGAGCACAAGTGACAGACAGTGGAGCACATTCCCTGCAACAGACACAAGTGACAGCATCGAGGTGGGACAACAACAGTGCCACCTGAAGCAGACATGCACCACACCAGTGGCAGGAGGCAACCCAGCATCGTGCTGGGTACAGTGGCTGTCCAGCACAGGCAGCCACCACTGACATGCCAGAAAACTGTGCAGGTCACAGACATGCAAGGGTGTCAGCTGCACAGGCCATGGATGGTCTGACAGGGGCACCATGGGCACAGTGCATGCACCGGGTACCACTGCACACAGTCATCCAGTGCACAGGGAACAACACACAAACCACAGACAGTGACTGAGAGCTATGCCTACACCAAAGTCACCTCCCCTATGGACACACACACACACACACCCATGATAGCACCACCCCTGATGCCATGCACACCACTGCAGCTGAGCACCATTAGCCCACTGCAAATCAGAAACCACCACAGTAGGCATAGCAAAACAAATGTATTGGAACAGTAATAACAAAACTATTTACATCTATTTGCAATAAATATGGGTGGCCATACACCTGGTGGAAAATGGGTGAACATATGGGAGAGGGAAGTAGGGGTGTGCAGGTGGGGCCAGGGGGGAGGTGTAATCCTGGGGTGCATGCAATTCAGTGGGAGCCCCAGTCCCTACTCCAATGGTGCCTCCTGCCATGCCTCCTGTGGTCTCCAAGCTGCTCCACCCTCTGAAGAATTTCCAAAGAGACCCTGGCCACCTGAAGAAACTCCTGCAGCACCTTCTCAATTCTCATCATCTGCCATCCACCTAGGACAAGGGAGCAGAGTCAATAGGCAAGAATGCACAGCCCCCTGCAGCTCACCCATTGTGCATGGCATACAGCCATGGAACACACCCCTGTGATGGTGTGCGACCACCCACTGTGATCGTGTCCACAAGACCTGCCCACCTAGGCGCACACAGCCATGCGGACCACTGCACACACCCAACACCCAAGTCCCACACAGCACCACCATGGTTGTACAGTGACATGACTATGTGGTGCGAAGGCAGTGGCACAGCCATGTACCTGGTGCATGCATGGACCACCAGCACTGCACACCCAGACATGCAGTGCCACTGGACAGTGCTGACTGTACCATGTGGCGTGCACAGCAGTGGTGTCAATGGATGGTGGCCATGCCCCACCGCCTGCCCTGCTACACAGCATGCACAGAATATCCTGGATGGAAGGCACTCACCATCATTGGGCTGGTCCTGATGCTGACCCACTATGGGACCTCTGGCATGAGGACGTAGCTCCCCTCCCATCCCCTCAGCTCACGTCTCTGCCTGTTCTTTCATGCACAACAATGCTCTTCAGGGCCTAGGGTGCAAACATGGAGAGAAGAACATTAGTACAATCCAGTAGCAAAGGCCCCCACCCTGAGTGTGTGCAATCCCACACAGCAAAACCCTTCAGCCCCCCAACCCTAAACCACCTCCACCAATGCCCACACTAGACATCCCACCCCCCTGTGTGGTGGACACATGCCCACCACGATACCTGTATGGACGCAACCAGTGTATGTATGGGGCAGCTACCTGGCCGTGGAACAGCGCTTCTCCTGGAGTGCCTGTCCAGGTCCCTCCGCTGGAGGTCCCCATACCAGTGTCGACACTGCTCTGCTGTCCTCTCCATCTCTGTGGCCTCCTCCAGCGCCACCGCCACCTCCTCCCACACGGCACTCCTGGCCCTGTCCAGGGGTGCCTCACCAAACAGATCACCAGCATGGGGCTCCACCAGTGCAACCAAATTGGCCAGTTCTATCTGGCTCCATATTTCAGCCCTCCGACGTGCCATCTTTGGATCATCTCTGATTCAAAATGGCGCTCCCTAGCACACGTCCACCATGTGCAGATGCTGTGTGGTACTGGGCTGCCATTCCCCATCGCACTGTCACCGAACAGTGTGATAGGGGTGCACCCATGCAGATGCATGGTGCCTAGGGGCAAAGGTCAGGCACAGGGTCAATGGTTTCTCTTGCATGGACCGCCACAGCGTGATTGGTACTCCCCGTGTGTAACGCGGTAGGGCACTTGTGTGGGACTTCCTGTAGTGGCCTACTGTGCTGTGGCACCACGGCATCTACAGCACCCCAGGGCAAGGGTGCCATACATTTGAACAGCGCACTAGTGCCACTGACACAGTGGTGGGCATGCCCTGCACTGCCTCCCATGCTCAGCACATCAGCAGCGCGGCAGGCGTCGGCGTCAGCACCCTGGGCATGCATCGTGCAGTGCCTACTGCACACATCACAGAGCTGCACCTCTGCCTGAGCACATTCAATACAATTGTGCAAGGTGCAACAGCATGATATACAGCCGGCATATGAAAATCAGCGCATCAGCAATTCCATGGCACAGCTACTGCATTAGCATCCACTTAAAATTGAGCCTCACCTCATTTGCATGCGTTGTGCTATATAAATGCGATACCGGACTGCAGAGGCCATAGTCTGGTATTGCAGTCTACTGTGGTGGGTTGCATGCTGTTTTCCAGTATGGACTGTAGTGTGTGGGAGATGAATGGGACTGCACATTCAGAGGTAACACCTGTCATTCCCACAGGATCAATAATGACTGAACATGAGGAGAAGGAAGAGGAACAGAGATGTGGGAGACAGAGGAGGCCCAACTTCACCCAGGCAGAATTAGATGCCCTGTTTGAGGCCCACCTTGACCAGGAACAGCTGCTCAGTGGACAGCGGAGAACACCACAGGCCCATGCTGTGGCACGGGATGAGGTGGCACGTGCCATCAACCAGCATGGCAGCCACCAGTGGCTTGAGCAGGAGTGCAAGAAGAAGGTGGGCATGGACAAGAGGAGGATAAAAGATAAGGTGGCTGCCATCAGGGCAGCACGTGCTGCGACTGGTGGTGGACAGCCGGCCATGCTACGTCTGACGCCACAGGAAGAGCGGGTGGCTGGCAGCATACGGCATTGTGCCATAGAGTGCATTCCAGGTTGTGGCTTCCAGATGGGTGACAGCTCATCACTGCATGGTAGGTCCTGATCTGTCAGTGTGTGGGGGGTAGGAGGAATGCTATAGGATAGGGCAGAGACATTAATGCTACTGTGTTCCCTTACAGTTTCTGAGTGTCTACATGGGTCAGTAATGGTGGGTTCATCCACTGAGGGCGATACCCTGGACACAGAGGAGTGCCCATCCACCTCCACAGGTGTCCGAGGGTCAGGACAACAGTGTACCCACCTGTCTGTCCAGACTGAGATTGGTGGTGCTGGTGCAGAGGAGGCCTTGCCCATGTCCCAGTGTGACAGCATCCATGGATGCCAGCATGCTGAGACTCAGACTGGTGCCATATCCATCACCGATGATGATGGAGCTCACATCATGGACAGTGATACGTGTGGGCCACAGGATGGCCCCACAGCAGGTAACAGCACATGCATAGCTGTGGGTGGTGCCGCTGTGGAGGCCTGCGTGACATCACAGTCCCAGCCTGTGCCTGTCTGCATCAGTTGGGCAACACTGGTGTGCATTCAGGCCAGTGGGGCTGTTGCAGCCACTGCGGCAGCACTGTAGAGCCCTGGTGAGCGGTGGCCAGAGGGGCAGTGTCAGCAGCCGGCCAATGGTGATGGGGGGACAGTGTTGGGGCAGCATCAGTGCACTGTGTGTGGCCATTCCCTGGCATGGCTCTGGTGTGCAGCACCCATCATCAAGGAGTGATGCCCAGCAGGGCCAGGAACACCATGAGGGACATCATGCCTATCCGGCGCATGACCTCTTTGATGAGCACAGCTGACTGCTGCAGGCTTCCGTGGATCAGCAGTCGCAGCTTGTCAGGCCAGTGGATGCACTCAGTGCGGTTCTGTGCCAGGCAGAGGAACCTGGCAGAGATGGCCCATCAGCAGGAGGATGTGACTGCCGCCGCCATTGACAGGCAGACACATGCATTCACAGCTGTCATGGCCACATTGGGCACACAGTTTGTTGCCCATGTGCCGCAGACATCATGCACTGTCATGTCCACCCCCCATTCCCGGCGTCATGCCACAGCCTCCATGTCAACACCGGGTTGAGCTGTGGGCATCTTGAGCATGCCTGGCGCAGGCATGTTCGGTGAGCTGCAGACCCCTACTTGAACACGGTCGCGTTCCCGCAGCGTCACACCTGGGGGACCATCGGTGCCACCTCATGAGGCCAATGGTCAGCTTGTCACGGCTGGCAGGTCTCGGCGGGGCTGCCCATGCATCTGTGGGGGCCATGGCACTGTGCCATGTGACTGACCTGTCTCCCACCATGGCTACTGTCTGATGCTGCCCTGTGTGCAGTGTGTTGTTCAATGTGTGATGCATGGGTGGGGTACCCGGCCCTGCACACAAACACATGGTCCATGTGCATGCCCTGCCAGCTGCTGGCTGCTGTGGTGTGTTTATGATGATGCCTGCATTGCGCTGTCGCCACTGTGTAATGGTGCCCAGCATCTGAGACATGCACAATGACGGGCACTGGGCATGGTTGTCTGTGGACCTGTGTGTGGCTAGGGGTAGCGGTCAGGGTCGCAATGCCTCCTACCCCTTGTGCATGTCTTGTGGGGGTGTGTGTGTGTGTGTGCATGACCGCGTGTCATGCTAGGCCTTGTCCATTCCTGACGGCATGTGCAGTTCCATGTTCAGCCAATTCCCTTGCCTCCATGCGCCCCTGGGGTTCATCCATGCGAGTTTGTGGGTAGTGCCCTTGCCATTGGTGGTTGCACGTGGCCCCATGACTTACCTGGGTTGGTTGAAGTGCTCCTCTGTGATGGTGTCCTGGTGCAGCTATGACATCCGGATCAGGCGGGGGTCCCTTCGCCCAAGGGGGGGGCTGCGCATCACCATCTGCACTGGCGTCCTCATCGTCCCCATTGCTGTCCCCCTCTTTGACCTCTACAGCTATCCCACAGTCATTGGCCATGTTGTGCAGGATGCAACAGGCCAGGAACAGCCCGCAGGCCTTCAAGGGGCTGTACTGTAGGGCACCGCCGGACATGTCCAGGCAATGGAAATGTGCCTTCAGCATCTCGAACACCCACTCCATGACATTGCATGTGGTGGCATGTGTCTTATTGTACCTTTGCTGCAATGGGATCGTGGGCCGCCAGTATGGTGTGTGCAGCCAGGGACAGAGTGGGTAGGCACTGTCACCTGTGAGTAGAGGGTGGTCAGTGTCGCTCTGCCATGGGCCATCAAGGCCAGTACCCATGGCACCTCTGACTATGCCCCCCTCAAAATCCATGTCATCCTGCATGATTTGCATACTCACCCACTAGGTGCCCAGTTGGGATGTCCCCAGTCTCGAACCTGTGGCACAGTGCAGACTGGTGCCAGATGAAGGCATCATGTGCTCCCACAGGGTGCATGGCACAGACATTGGTTATGCGCCCCCTGGCATCGCACACCACCTGGCAGTTGATGCTGGCAAAGCCCTTTCGGTTGATGTAAGTGGCACCTTCCAGGCCAGGTGGTGTGTGGATGGCCACATGGGTGCAGTCAATAGCCCCGAGCATGCTAGGCATGCGTGCTGCCCTGTGGAACTCTTGTATGTGTGCTGTGCGCACCGCCTGTGTGCTGGGGAAATGGATGTACTCCACAGCATGTGGCAGCAGTGCGCTGAGGAATTGTGTGAGTAGGCATGACGTGGCCGACTGGGTTATGCCTGCTGTGTTCCCTGTTGGTCTCTGGAAGGAACCCGTGGTGAGCAGGCACATGACAGCTGTTACCTTTGTCTCCACTGACAGAGCATGGCTTCGTCGTGTGGGTGCCTGCATCTCATCACTGCACAGCTCACAGAGCCACCTCAGGATTGCCCATGTTCAGGTGGTACCGGCCCACAATCTCTGTGTCACTGTAGTGCTCAAAGCTGGTGTGGGCTCGGTACCACCTGTTGGGGGCATACTGCCGATGGGCCCTTCCATGGCCGCTCCTTCTGCTGCCTGCCTTCTCACACCCCTCATTATCACCTCCATCTGAAAGGTGGAACTGGCCATGTCCCTGGCTGGTATTCCCCCCCCAGCAGCTGTTATCCCGTTCCCCCCACTGTCCTTTATGATGCTCCCCCTGCACTGGGTACACCTCCAACCTTTGGCTGTCCTGGCCACTGCCACTGCCCTCAGTCCACTGTGGCACTTCCCTTGTCTCTTCTGCATAGTGGCATGGGCTCCCACTCCTGTCCTGTTGCTGTTTGTTCCCAGGTATGCCCTGTCCTGCTCCTTTCCAGTCCCACTCACTGCTACCCTCTTTTCTGTTGCTGTCACCTTGCTCCCACCTCTGGCTTCCCAGTGGCGTTCTTGTGCCTCTCTCTTGTTCCTTTTTATTTTGGATCATTTCCGCTATCGCGCAACTTCCGCTTGCTCCCCTATTGCGCATGGCGCATGCTGTTGAATATTGCACTGCGCCATTTATTCATGGTTCCTCCCCCCATGGTTGTGCATGCATTCATTACCATTGTGCTCTTGCACATTGCATTTTGAGCGGCCCAGCTGTCTCCCACTGAATATCGCAGAATGGCACATTTTTGGACTTGCGAAGGTGCATCTCTGTTGCGCATGGCGCAACCCTTTTGAATATCTGGGCTCTTATGTTTATGAAACCTGTAAATGTAGAAAATACCATGACACTAGGTGTTTTTGATAATGGTGAAAAGTATTAGGTGGCTACTATTGAAATTAAGTTAATTGTGCTATTTAAAATGAATGTAAATTGCTGTAAACTGAACAAGTCTGAAATGGCATGGTGATTTGCATATATCCCATGGTGCTTTGCATTATGGAAGTATGTATGATGTTGTGTAACCCCCTTGTTTCCAGGGGTTACTAGAATCCCACTATAATCAGTGGCAGGCAGGGAAAGGCAGCTAGTGAAATGCCAGTTAGATGGATTTCATAGTGTCACACTCTGTTTTTCAGTCTCAGCTGAGCTGGAGTGATGATGTAATCTTGGAACTGTTGAAGCAGCATAAGCTGCACTCAAGCCAGCTGCATGGAGATAGCTTTGGAATGTTCAGTTAGAGCGAGTCAGTCTGCAGTTGGACTCAGTGGAGGAGGTTGCCGGTAGTGCATCTCCTCTCCTCACCTCTGTCAGAGAGCTACCAGTAGTGTTTTTGTTTGTTTCTCACTCTAGTGTGAGACAGCACAGCCTAATAGTGAAGGTGTGGAAACCAAGCCAAGTGGTTTTCATGGTGCCCCATCCCAGGAGGGATAAGGTGGATTACAGGATTCAGGGACAATCCCCTGGTCCAGTTTTGGTCTGTGATGAAGTTGCCTGAGATTCAACTGCTCTGTAAGTACCTGTGACTTTTGAGTGGAAAAGCCCTGGGGCATCTGCATTCCTTTTGGAGAATTTTCTCTGACAAAGGGGCTCTGTCACCTATACTGTTTTCTGTTTAAAAGTGTCTGCTAAAGTTGGAGTCTAGTGAAGAGACAGTGCCAATTACAGAACTTTTAACTTTCTGACACCTCAGAGGTTGTAATGTAGTATGTTAAGTGTGAAAGACATTTCAAGATAGCATCTACAAGTTTTCTGTGAGGGTGTTATTAACCAGATGAGTGGCCGAGTATAAATTTGGAAGCAAAAGGTGGGAGACCCCCCCATCTGGAGCAACCAGTTTGCCTCTCCGGGTTCAGTTTGGGCACCTGTGTTTTCTCTCAGTGCATTTGGACAATGCCTGAAGAAAATTGTTTACCCAGACATGGATTGGATTTTCTGTTAGCCTATATGTGCTCTTTGGTGGTTGAGGGTGCCACCAGTAATTCCTCATGAAATATGGGAAAGTGTCCTAGTACTGGCTGTGTGTGCCTAGTCAAGAGGAAATGTACCAGTTCTGTCTGTGTGTGCCAATCTCCTAATTCAGAACCAGATAGTTTGCTGTGTAATTCAGAACCAGAGAGTTCACTGTGGAATTCAGAACCAGAGAGTTCACTGTGTGTGTTCAGTATGCCTATGCTAAATGGGAATTTAGGAATGTCTGCACCTCAGTAATCTGCATTACCAGTAGGAGTAGCCCTGTGGGGGTCCATCTTTGCTTTGTGATTATTCTCTGTGTATATGAATAAAAGCCACATTCTAGAGTCCCAACCTGGTTTGGACAGTACTGTTATTGCTTCCACTGTGTCTGGATTTACTTGGGTGCCCCTGACCAGAAGTACAAACCTAGCATAATTGTGAGCAAACGTTTTCTCCCAGGGACCTAGGTTGATGGCCATGGTAAATGGTCCCACCAGGAGTGCGCCAAGTAGTTGCCACACTTGGTTGGCCTGTTTGTGTATGGCAGGCTCAGAAGAAGATGTACTAGTAAACTGAACTGTAATGACAACCCCCATCCCTCTCTTTGGTGCCATGTGGTGAGAGGAGCAGCCCTGCTAGTTAAACAAGGGGGTGGGGATTACAGTTGTATTTCTTTTAAACTTGATTTGTTGCTAATGCCCTTTGGGGTAACCTTTCTTTCAGTTATTCTGCACTGAGGTTTTTTTTTTAGCTTGTTTTTTTTTCTTTTGAGCCCCCACTACCTAAGCAAATGGGGCCCACATAGGGGTGAAGGATTTTCACGAAATGTGGTTGTTAGAGCAGAGATCAGTGTCAGTAGGTGCTGGCTAAGTGCAGAGAAAGGACATACATAGTCTGTTGCAGAAAACTGATGTACTGAAGAAGAAATATGGCATTGCAGAAGCTTATTTCCTGTATTTTGAATAAACATCACACAGAGATTGTGCGCTGAACCTGGAGTTTGGTGTCTGGTCCATCTGTTATCCCACAACCCCACCATAGACTTGGTGACAGAAGTGGAATAACTTGCTAGAAGTGTCTTGGCTGGCCAAAGAGGGATGTTTTTTGGTTGATGTCACCCAGATATCCCAGGTGGACAGATGCACTAGGAGTTGCCAGAGGAGAACATCTGTGGAGTTCTGGCCAGAACCATGGCTGTCAGATGGAAAGAAGCTGCTGCCTGGACTGGACCTGGGAGCTCGGAGGAAGGCCAAGCTTGAAGACAACAAATTGATGCAGGTCGAGGCATACTGGAGGTGAAAGAGACAACAATCCAGAGATAAAGACCCTGAAGAGGATGACCCACTGGGTGAGTGGGCAATGGCTGGAGGCAGACCGGCTATTCAGAGAGGCAGAACACTGGTGCCAGGTGCACGAGAGGTTCCTGCTGGAGAGTTTGGATAAAGAGAGGAGGATTTTTTTGTGGGCTCAGTTTGAGGAGGATCACCGACTGAGCAGGATATTCCTTTGTTTCCTGTGTTCCCAGGATGTTACCTGTTGGAAGTCGGGGATGCAATTATGGAACTTGAATGTGAGACCTCAAGTAAGCCTGTGCCTATGGATATTGTGCTGGGGTTGAAGACTCCAAGCAAGCAAGAAGAAGCCTATGAGGCTGAAGGGACTTTTTCTTGTATCGCTGCAGCTAAATTTATTTAACAGTATTGACTGGGGTACACTGCAAGCTAAATATGCTAATATTACCAATATGTTAAGATCAAGGAGGTGGTATATACATTTTATTTTTTGATGAAAAACCTACAAAGGAGGAGGTGGGTAGAAAAAAGATTGGAACCTGTGTTGGGGTAACACAAAAGAGTGTCTACCCTCAGGTGTCTGTATCTGTAGCAAGTGAAATGAATCCAGAGACATAGTGGGTTTATGTAGCGGGGTTGAACCTAGAACTGGGCCCCTGCTTAAAACTGACATATCTGGTGGGGCTGGAGCAGATAAATACTAACCTCAGAGAAATTATTTCTATGGTACTGGACTTTACAGCTGTCCAAATTTTTTGGTTAAGAAATATGATGTACTTTTCCTAATAGGAGATAGCTCAGGAAAGGTACTGTTAGTCTCTGCTGAGAAATGTGTTAATGCTTCAGGGTAAAGAATGATACTATCCACTATGTTTGTGATGACATATTTATAGTTAATAGGGAACCTGAGACAGAGCTTCTGAAGATGGATGGGTGGAAGCTCCATCCCTTCCTGGGACAGGAAGGTGGTAAGCAGTCTTCAATAACTGATTCCCCTCTTAAGGTGGGGTATTTGTGACAGGAAGCTCCTGCCACTCTTGAGGACTGACCTTCTCTTAAATCTGTTGCAACAGTTCTTCTGTTTCTTAGTCTATTCTGTCCTTTATAATATCTAGTCCATAAGGTTGGCCACCTATGGGCACTCCCCTTCCCTTTCTTGACTATGCTATAGTTCCTCTTTAATTTTCCATTTCCCTCTCAGGTCCTCATACAGGGAGGTTGTTGTTGTGATCTCCAAGCATATGTAAAACAGGTTGTGTTTATCATTGTGGAATTTAGTATGTAATAGCACTATGTCATAATATACCTTGGGCTGGATATTCAGACTGGGCCGTGCAGTGGTGCAAGCCTGATCGCAGTGCAACTGGGCTGTGCTGGGGCCAGGAGCTGGTGATATTCAACGGTGATGCTCCATGGCTTAGTACAATTGAATATCGCACGGTCGGTCCACGTACTGCGCATGGCACAGTGGCACTGCACCAGTGCAAGCCACAGAGAAGGAGCACGGGGATGCACCAGTGCTAGTGCAGTTGTGCTAGGTGCATCACCTACGATATTCAGCCAGGGGCATGCAAATGAGGCCATAATCTATACAAGGTGCAGTGGTCCATTTGCATGTCATTATGGCCCCATTTATATGCAATGCACTGGGAGTACTAGCGAATTGCATCTGGCGCCCTGCCAAGCTGCTGTCAATGGGGATTTGCTACCTGGTGGGCTATTGCAGCTACCCCTTCTGTATGCCCGATCATGGGCTGTAGTGTATTGAAACAGAGTCCGGGTGGTCTAGTGGAACCCACCCCGGAAGCTCGATTGTGGGCCGTTGTAATAACCAATGTCTACCTGGTGGTCCAGTAGTACCCCTCTCTCCACCCACCCACCAAGGCCCCTGGCCACCCAGTACCCCCCCATCATTGGCGGGCAGCAGCACCCCACCCACATACCACCTGCTCAGCCACCGAATGACAACGTACAGTATGATCTGTACAATCATTGGGCCACAGTGTGGACCAATGGGCTCGCAGACCATACTGTGCCACGCAAGTTCAGATCTGTGAATGAATGTGTTTATTCACAATCTGGACCTGTGTGATGCCCGTATGGTCTGCAAGCCATTGATCCACACTGTAGGCCAATGGGCATACAGATCATACTGTATGCTGTCATTTGGTGGGTGGCGGGTGAGCTGTGCAGGCAGGTCTGCGCCGCGTTGATGGGGTGCTGTGTGGCGGGGCCTCGGGTGGGGTGGGGAGCGGTACCACTTGACCACCAGGTAGACATTAAGTTAGTTGTGTTATGTAAAATGCATGTAAATTGCTGTAAACTGAACAAGTCTGAAATGTCCTGATGATTTGCATATATCCTCTGATGTTTTGCATTATGGAAGTATGCATGATGTTGTATTTCTTTGAAACTTGATTTGTTGCCAATGCCCTTTGGGATAACCCTTCTTTCAGTGATTCTGCACTGAGGTTCTTTGCTTTTAGCTTGTTTTATTTGTTTTATTCATTTTGAGCCCCAATACCAAAGCAAATGGGGCCGACATAGGGATGAAGGGTTTTCACTGAAAAGTGGTTGTTAAATCAGAGATCAGTGTCAGTAGGTGCTGGCTAAGTGCAGAGAAAGATACACATAGTCTGTTGCTGCAAACTGATGTACTGAAGAAGGAATATGGTATTGCAGAAGCTTATTTCCTGTATTTTGAATAAACATCACAAAGAGATTGTGTATTGAACCTGAAGTTTGGTGTCTAGTCCATCTGTTATCCCACAACCCCTCCACACATACCAAGTTCCTCTTCCTCTCGTTCTCCCCCATGAAGTCCACACGGCCCTCATTGCCCTGAACCAGTCCAAAACCAGCCCTGATGGTCTCCTCCCTGGGCTTCTCCATATCTCGGCTCCAGCTATAGATGCTCCTCTAGCCCACATTTTCAATTTCTCCCTCTCAACCTCCACCATCCCTAGGGCCTGGAAATATGCAAAAGTGTTACCTCTTCACAAGGGCGGTGGCTCTTCTGTGCCCAGGAACTACCAGCCCATCTCACTCCTCCCATATCTCGTCAGACTCAAGGAGACTCTCATTCACTCCAGGCTGTCTAAGTACCTTGCCACAAACAACACTGTCTCACCCATGCAGTCAGGTTTTGGGAAACAGCACTCAACCACCTCCTCCCTGTTGCAGGTCACTGACTCCATTGTCTCAGCAATGGTTAGAGTCATATTACAGCTGCCATTTTCATAGACCTGGCAAAGGCATTTAATTCAATCACCCATCCCCTCCTACTATAAAAACTTAAATCTGTTGGCCTCACAGAATCTGCTGCTAACTGGTTCCACTCCTATCTACATGATAGGCAGCAATCTGTCCAAATAGATGACACAATTTCCTCCCCTCTCCCTATCCTTACTAGGGTCCCTCAAGGTTCCATCCTCCTCTCCATATTTATTAAGGTTCTATGAATTCCATCCTCTTCTCCATATTTATTAAGGTTCTATGTGATAAGGGCTACTGCATAACGGTGACCCGTCAGAAGGGCAACCCCCCCCGGGCATTGACATTACACAAAGTGTTTTAATGCAGGGGGAGCTTTGCCCCCTACACCCCACCTTGTGGGGGGCTTTGACCCCCACACCCCCTTACCGTGGATTCCTACTCTAGGAGGGGACACAACTCAGGGAAGGGGAAAATCCAGGTTGCCCAAATTGTCGGCGCCATTGTTCCATTGCCCTTCTGACGGGCTGCCTTTCTGCAGTTGTCCTGTTGATGGGTTATCATTTATTAATGACCTCCCCTGAGTCTGCAGCTCCTCCTTTCTTTGACTGGGTGACCAAAGTAGTAGACCAGGGAGTGGCTGTGGACATTGCCTACCTGGACTTTAGCAAGGCATTTGACACAGTCCCACACAAAAGATTAATAAACAAATTAGCCAGACTTGGAGTGGGTCCCAGGGTGGTAGCCTTGGTAAAACATTGGCTGAACAAGCAGGACATAAATAGTAATAATAAACAGAGTTCACAGTGAAGAAGTGGGGGTTACTAGTGGGGTACCACAGGGTTCAGTACTGGGTCCGGTCCGTTTTAATGTCTTTATAAGTGACATTGCAGAGGGACTGGAAGGAAAAGTACGTCTCTTTGCAGACAACACAAAGATCTGTAACAGGGTTGATACACAAGGTGGGGTGGAAAGGATGAAAAGGGACTTGGCAAGGTTGGAGGAATGGTCAAATGTATGGCAGCTTAGATTCAACACACAGAAGTGCAAAGTAATGCACCTGGGAAACAAAAACCCAGGAGAACAGTACTTAATGGGGGGGTGAAATACTGACAACAAAAATAGAAAGTGACCTGGGGGCAGTTATATCAGATGACCTAAAGGTGGGCAAGCAATGTGAGAAGGCAGTAAGGAGGGCTGGGGGGATACTGGGATGCATAGGGAGAAGGACCACCAGTAGAAAACAGGAAGTTGTTATCCCTGTCTACAGACAGTTGGTTAGACCACATCTGGAGTACTGTGTGCAGTTCTGGAGACCCCATCTCTGCAAAGACATAGACAGGGTGGAGGTTGTCCAGAGGAGGGCAGCCAAAATGGTGCAGGGTCTGCACCAGAAGACATATGAAGAAAGACTAAAGGAGCTTAATATGTATAGCCTTGAGGAAAGGATGGAGGGGGGGGACATGACAGAAACTTTAAAGTACCTCAAGGGAACCAACAAAGTCCAAGAGGGCAGCATCTTTCAAAATAAGAGATGTGCAAGAACAAGGGGCACAATTTGAAGATAGAGGGGGACGGCTCAGAGGTAACGTGAGGTAAGTATTTTTTCATGGAGAGGGTTGTAGATGCATGAAACAGCCTTCCTGAGGAGGTCATGGAGTCAAAAACAGTGGGGGAATTCAAGAATGCATTGGACAAACATAAGGCAATTCTAGTGGGGGGTAGGAGGAAGTAGGCTGTTGGTTAACTAGGATCTGCAGCTTATCCTGTAGGTAGGAGAAATGGGCAGACTAGGTGGGCCAAGTGGTACTTATTTGCCATCAAATTCTTTGTTTCTTCAATATGCATATGTATGCAGATAATGCCATCATCTTCACCTCCGGTCCCTCTTCCAACAGCATGCAATCGCTTCTCCAGGAAGACTTCAACAGTGTGCAGTTTTGGTTTCAGTCTAACCGACTGTAACTCGCTACCAAAAAAACAGTGGGCGTGACATTCAGCTCAAGACAAAAACTGGCCGCCCTCCAGTCTCCTTCAGTCTTGTCTACTTTGGATGGTTTCCCCTAGAGATTGTTCAAGCTTTTAAATAGTTAGGGGTCTGGCTGGATAGCCACCTGTACTTCTCTACCCATATAGATGCCATCTGAACAGGTCACTGGTAAGGCCACACCTAGAGTATGGAGTTCAGTATTAGTGCCCCCACCTCAAAAAGAACATTAACTTGCTGGAGAAGGTCCAGAGGAGGGCTACAAAGATGGTAGAGGGTCAGCAGGGTAAGGCATATGAGGAGAAATTGAGAGCACTGAACATGTAATCCCTGGAGGACAGGAGAGAGAGGGGGCATGATTGGGATCTTTAAGTACCAGAAAGGGATAAATAAGGCAGCTAAGGATATTCTCTTTAAGCTGAGAGGCAAACATACATGAGGGGACACAGTCTTATGCTGGAAGGTAGGAGGTTTAGGAGGGAGGTCAGAAAGCACTTCTTTACAGAGAGGGTGGTGGACTCTTCGTATGAGCTGCTGGAAGAGTTGATCTTGTTGAAGACAGTTGACAGTTTTAAGAGAGGCTGGGATCGGCACAGGAGGAAGGTAAGTATAATTGGTATGGAGGATGGGAGGAGTGGGGAGGGGGTGCAGGAACAGTAGCTCAAGTTGTGGATCCTGCAATATGAGCAGACTAGATAGCCCAAACAGCCTTCTTCTGCTGACTTCTTCATATGGTTGTATCTGTACCAAACTGCATCCAAAGTTCACAGTGCTCTACTGTTACAAAGATAGTCTCCCTCTCCCCACCCACCAGGAACTGGTATCCAAAATTATTCTACCTGTCATTGTTTATGCCGACGTGGTCTATGGCACTGCTCCAGTCACATCCCTCTCTAGACTGGACACACTCTTAAACTCTTTCTGCCATTTTGCTACTGCCTCCCCCTTACATTCCACTGTCTGCTCTATTCTGCTCTCTCTCTAGCACCACTATCATACAGGAGGATGATTCACTGTGCCTCCCTTGTTGCTAAGTTCTGGTTTGGAACTCTCCCTACCTATCTCTTCTCCCACCTTTCCCAAGGAATCACTTCAAACTAGACCCTTTGCCATAGAGACCTACAGTATGTACTTTTTCTATCCCTCACACCCACTCTGCCACTGGCCAATCTGCCTTCTCCTATTGTCTCCCACTTCTATGGAATAAACTTCCCTCTGATCTTACATAGATACATAGATACACAGACAGTGTCGGCAGATAAGCGCATATGGCCCACCCAGTCTGCCCATTTGAGCTTGTAAGTTCGCTTTATGTTTTCCTAGAAGTCTGTTGCCCCTCACCACTGATCTCCAGAATTCCTTTATGTCTGTCCCATACAGTACATTCTTAAATCCCATGATTGTTTCAGCCCCCACCACTTCCTCTGGCAGGGTGTTCCACTTGTCCACCACCCGTTCTGTGAAGAAATTCTTCCTCACTTTTCCTCTGAATCGTCCTCTCTCCAACTTAATCCCATGCCCTCTAGTCCTGGAACATCTTTTTCTCTTAAAAATAGTGTATTCCTGTACCCTGTTTCTCCCTGTAAGATACTTGAACGTTTCTATCATATACGCTCTCTCCCTCCTCTCCTCTAGGGAGTACATATTCAAATCCTTCAACCTGTCCTCATAGGACTTGTGATGCAATCCATGTACCATCTTTGTTGCCCTCCTCTGAACCTTCTCTACCCTGACTATGTCCTTATGTAGGTAAAGTCTCCAGAACAGTACACTGTACTCCAGGTGGGGCCTCACTAGTGTCTTGTATAATGGAATTATGACCTCACTTTTCCTGCTGGTGATGCCCCTGCCTATACATCCCGGTATCCTTTTTGCTTTACCTGCTGCCTTGTCATACTGTTTCCCTGCATTGAGGTAATCAGAGATGATAACACCAAGGTCCCTTTCCTGCTTGGTGCATGCTATATCCTCACCCCCCAATTGATATATTGTGCAGGGTTTTTGTGCTCCATATGCATAATCTTGTACTGCTTTTCAGTGAATTTCAACTGCCAAACCCCTGACCATTCCTCAAGTTCCTGCAGGTCCCTTTCTCATTCTGTCTACACCCCCTGGTGTCCACTCTGTTATAGATACATAGATACATAGACAGTGTCAGCAGATAAGGGCATATGGCCCACCCAGTCTGCCCATTTGAGCTTGTAAGTTCAGTTTATGTTTTCCTAGAAGTCTGTTGCCCCTTACCCCTGACCTCCAGAATTCCTTTATGTCTATCCCATGCATTCTTAAATCCCGTGATTGTTTCATCCCCCACCACTTCCTCTGGCAGGGTGTTCCACTTGTCCACCACCCGTTCTGTGAAGAAATTTTTCCTCACATTTCCTCTGAATCATCCTTCCTCCAACTTCATCCCATGCCCTCTTGTCCTGGAACATCTTTTTCTCTTAAAAATAGTGTATTCCTGCACCCTGTTCCTCCCTGTAAGATACTTGTATGTGTCTATCATATCCCCTCTCTCCCTCCTCTCCTCCAGGGAGTACATGTTCAGTTCCTTCAACCTGTCTTCATAGAACTTGTGATGTAATCCATGCACCATCTTTGTTGCCCTCCTCTGAACCTTCTCTACCCTGTCTATATCCTTACGTAGGTAGATAAGGTCTCCAGAACTGTACACTGTACTCCAGGTGGGGCCTCACTAGTGTTTTGTATAGTGGAATTATGACCTCCCTTTTCCTGCTGGTAGTGCCCCTGCCTATGCATCCCAGCGTCCTATTTGCTTTACCTGCTGCCTTGTCACACTGTTTCCCTACCTTGAGGTCATCAGAGATGATAACCCCAAGATCCCTTTCCTGCTTGGTGCATGCTATATCCTCACCCCCAAATGATATATTGTGCCAGGGTTTTTGTGCCCCATATGCATTATCTTGCACTTCTTTGCATTGAATTTCAACTGCTAAACCCCTGACCATTCTTCAAGTTTCTGCAGGTCCCTTCTCATTCTGTCTACACCCTCTGGTGTGTATACTCTGTTACAGAGCTTTGTGTCATCAGCGAACAGTGAAATTCTGCCTTCTAGGTCCTGCGTAATGTCACTGATGAAGATGTGGAATAGGATCGGTCCCAGCACTGATCCCTGTGGTACCCCACTGGTCACTCTTCCCTCTGTGGAGTGACAGCCATTTACCACCACCCTCTGTATCCTGCCACCCAGCCAGTTACCTAACCACCACACTACTGTCCTGCCCACACCCATATTCCCCAGTTTGTGTAATAGTCTTCTATGTGGCACAGTGTCAAAGGCCTTGCTGAAGTCCAGGTAGGCCATGTCCAATGCCCTCCTGATCCACCTCCCTAGTCACCCAGTCAAAAATTCAATGAGGTTGGTCTGATATGACCTCCCCCTGGTGAAACCATGCTGCCTTGGGTCCTGTAGTCCATTGACAACCAGATGCTCCACCAATCTCTCCTTCAGTAGTGCTTCCATGATCTTCCCCACTACCGAGGTGAGGCTGACTGGTCTGTAGTTCCCTGCTTCCTCTTTGTTCCCACTTTTGTATAAGGGGACTACATCTGCTGTCCTCCAGTCTTTGGGTACCTCTCCTGTTCCTAGTGATCGGCTAAACAGGATAGCCAGAGGTTCAGCCACCATCTCTCTTAGTTCTTTAAGGACCCTGGGGTGCACCCCTTCTGGCCTCATTGCTTTATCAAATCATTACTTCCAGTTCCTTCAGGACCCTTTCTGGTGTAAAGGGACTTGTGTCCATTTCTGCACCATTCTCACCCCTTGTACTCCCTTCAGACCCATTACCCTCCTCTTCCTCAGTAAAGACTGAGCAGAAATACCTGTTCAATATGTCAGCTTTACTGTTGTCATCCTCCACGCGGCCCCCATCCTCCCCCTTCAGTCTCACTATCCCTCCCTTTGCCTTTCTTTTTTCACTTATGTACCTGTAAAAGGTTTTGTCCCCTCTACCCACTGATTTTGCAATGTGTTCTTCTGTCTGAGCTTTGGCTTCCCTTACTGAACTTCCTGCCTCCCTTTGCTTCTCCTGGTACTTCTCCCTATCCCCTTCTGCCTGTGTCTTTTTGTATTGCCCGTATGCAATCTTTTGGCTTTCACTTTCTTTGCTACCTCTTTGGAAAACCATACGGTCTCTCTTCCTTTTCCTCTTGCTAACCTGCTTAATGCATAATTCTGTTGTTCTTGTAATCCCCATTTTAAATACTGCCCACTGTTCCTCAACCCCTGATTCCTGCCCATTCCCCTTAATGCCTCTTTCGAGAATCTCCCCATTTTCCCAAAGTCTGCCCCCCTAAAATCCAGGATACATGTTTTTGTGTGGCTTGGTTCTGCTCTTTCTGTGATTTCAAAGCACAATGACTGGTGGTCACTGTTCCCCAGGTGCTCCCCCACTGTTGCCCCCATCACACTGTCCCTGTTTGTGAGCACAAGGTCCAGTATTGCCTTCTGCCAAGTTGGTTCCTTGACCAGTTGCTTGAGGAATGCACCCTGAAGGGAGTCCAGGATAAATCTGCTCCTAGTTGATGCTGCTTCTGGGATGCTCCAGTCCACGTCTGGAATATTGAAGTCTCCAACCAGTACTACCTCACCCTTGTCTGCCACCCTTTGGATGGCTAGCATCAGCTCCCTATCCGTTTCTTCCTCCTGGGCTGGTGGTCTATAGACCACACCTGTGTGGATGGCTGGCCCCATTTTTCTTTCCAGCTTAACCCACAGTATCTCTCTCCCATTTTGTTCCTCCTGGATCTCTGTGGCCCTTATGTAATTTTTCACATACAGTGCCACTCCTCCTCCCTTCCTGCCTGCCCTGTCTCTTCTGAATATGTTGTAGCCAGGTATGGCCATCTCCCAGTCGTGGTTATCATTACACCAGGTTTCAGTGATAGCCACAATGTCCAGGTCTGACTGCACCATGACAGCCTCCAGATCTTCCATCTTGTTGCTAAGGCTTCTGGCATTTGCACACATGGCTTTCCATGATTTGACCTCCCTAGACTGTTTCACTGTTCTACTTCAGCTCCTTCCTTGGTTGACCTTTATCCCTGGTTCTCCTTGCTGTCTGCCCTTCTGCTGAATTTTGCCCCTTTTCTGCCTATCTACCTCTTGGGTGCTAATCTCCATCTTTTGCACACTGCTTTGTAGAGATAGCCACTCCTCTGGTTCACTGGTTCCACTGCTAGCTGTGGGGATGAGCAAGTAGGCACCCTCCTTGCTGGCCTGCCACCCCCATTTGCTAGTTTAAATGCTTGTCAATGTAGCATTTAAGCTTATCATTGAGTGCTTGGATTCCCCTCCAGGATGGTTGCAGGCTGTCAGGCTTGAACAAACCTCCATCCCTCCAGGTGGATCCCCAGTAACCAATGAATCCAAACCCTTCCTCACAGCACCAGTTCTTCAACCATGAGTTAAAGTTCCTGGTGCATGCACCCCTGTGCTCTCCCTTGCCTCTCGTAGGTAGTACTTCTGAGAAAGTGACAGAAGTAGCTACTTACTTGAGACCCCTTCCCAATTTCCTAAACTCTTCCTGAACTTCCTTTGGTTCCCCATTTGCCAGGTCATTAGTACCCAGGTGGATAATGACATCCAGCTCACCCTCCCATCTTGCCTTCTCAGTGATCCCCAGGATCTTCCTTCCATCCCTCCATGCCATGGCACCTGGTAGGCACCTCACATCCCTGTCCTCCCCCTCCTGTGTTCCTAGCTGGATCCCTCTTATGATGGAGTCCCCCACCAGGATTCACTTCTTCCTCCTTTAGGGTCCACTGCATTTCCCCGCTGAGGTCACCTCCTTGGCTAACCTCCACATCCTTTCCTTCCACTTATCTGGGTACCTCTATTTGGTTGTCCCCATTTGCCAGTGTGGCATATGAGTTCTTGAGTGGAATAGGATCTGGGAAGTGCCTCTGCCTGACCGCTCTAACCTGCCCTGAGCCCACTGTCATCCAAGTGCTCCTCGTGCTCGGCATCCTTTGAGGAAGTTGCATTGGACTGGGTGGTCTGTGGATAGGGGTGATGGTACTCCTGACCCAGTTTACTTCTGCTCTGAGTCTGGCTACCTCATCCCACAGTCCAGAGAGATGCACGCAGATAGGGCAGCACCTCAGTCCAGAAGGTCTGCCTGAATATGGCTGCCCCAAAGCCATTGCATTGCACCACTCCCCACATTATACTGCAATTATACTGCTATTCCACTACTTGTCTGCTACTGAAGCTCTCCTAGTTCCCTTTTTATTACTTTACTGTCCTAAAAATCCTGCCACTGATCCTCAGATACTTTTCTTTAAAATAAAAAAGAAAATAAACCAGTAAATAAATAAATGAGTCAAAACACTTCTCGTGCTGAGGGTGGGCTTCTTCCCCCTTATGCCCCCCTACTCCACACCCCTTTGTGTCATATGTGAACAGGGAAATTCTGCCTTCTAGATTCTGTGCAAAGTCACTGATGAAGATGTTGAAAAGGACTGGTCCCAGCACTGATCCCTGTGGTACCCCACTGGTCACTCTTCCCTCTGTGGAGTGACAGCCATTTACCACCACCCTCTGTGTCCTGCTGGCCAGACGGTTACCTACCCACCACACTACTGTCCTGCCCACACCCATATTCCCCAGTTTGGGTAATAGCCTTTTATGTGGCACAGTGTCAAAGGACTTGCTGAAGTCCAGATAGGCAACATCCACTGCCTTCCCCTATCCACGTCCCTAGTCACCCAGTCAAAAAATTCAATGAGGTTGGGCTGACATGACCTCCCCAGGATCTTCATCTGTCATCCTCTTTATCCTCCCTCAAAAGACTCCTCAGACTTCTCCCAGCTCCTCAGTGCTCACAGTGTTTCAATCCCCCCTTCCTAAGCAACCTCCCCCCCTTAGAAGTCAATACTTTGTAGTTCTCATTGTCAAAACTGCCTATACCAGCCCAAAGGGCACTAACAGATTTTAAGGATGTCCTGGGACTATCTGACCCTTGGCGCCTCCTCCATCCTTCGAACCGTAAGTTTTCCTTCTATTCACATGTTCACCAATCATGGTCAAGAATAGATTTTATTCTTATTAGTACTTCACTCTTCCCTGGTCTTTACCAAGCTGATATTGAGCCTATTATTCTATCAGATCATTCAATTACCTGGTTAATGCTTTCCCCAGATTTTAATCTCCAAAGAGATACATCTTGGTGACTAAATACACAACTCTTGAAAGATGAGCAAACAGTCTCTCACATCAGAAACTTAATTTACATAGATACATAGATACATAGACAGTGTTGGCAGATAAGGGCCTATGGCCCACCCAGTCTTCCCATTTAAGTTTGTAAGTTCAGTTTATGTTTTCCAGGAAGTCTGTTGCCCCTTACCCCTGACCTCCAGAATTCCTTTATGTCTATCCCATGCATTCTTAAATCCCGTGATTGTTTCAGCCCCCACCACTTCCTCTGGCAGGGTGTTCCACTTGTCCACCAGAATAATAATAAATAGAATAATAAAGACTCTATACCTAGAGCTGACTTGGTCTGATGTGCCCTTAAATGCTTCCTACGTGGGGAACTAATCAAGCTAGCATCCAAGAGGAAGAGAGATAGAGATAGTAAAGCACTTGATCTCCTAACTCGTATTAAAGATCTAGAAAATACTCTGCTGAACTCCCCATCCTCCAATGGCATAGAGACACTGCTAGCATTAAAGAATGAGTACTCAGATCTATTGAAAGAGAAAGCAGAATATGCAATTTTGAGAACTCAGACCAAATACGTAGATCAAGGGGAAAAATCAGGTCGACTATTAGCTCTGAGACTACAGAAAATGGAAAGCTCTAGATTGATTCTGGCTCAGCAAGCCCAAGACGGCTCTGCTAAAACCTCACCCCGGGATATCACCAAAGTTTTTGAAGAATATTATAGTTCTTTATATAGCAAAAATTCCACCCCAGCATCTCCATCAGAGATTGAGGGTTACTTGGAAGGCATGAACTTACCCGGCCTACAGATGCACCACAAACTAGCTCTGTTCTCCCCTATCTCTATCTCAGAAGTGGAAGAAGCAATTAATGGCCTAGTTCCAGATAAATCACTGGGACCCGACGGTTTCCCATCCTACTTTTATAAAATCTTTCACAAAGAGTTAGCCCCTCTTCTACTCAATCTATATGAGTATATGTATAACGCAGACACTTTAGACTCCACATTACTGGAGGCCACAATAGTTCTACTTCTTAAGCCAGATAAAGCTCCTGAGGATCCGACTAGCTACCGGCCCATTTCTCTCTTAAATTGCGATATTAAAATATTAACAAAAGTACTAGCTAATAGGGTCAAGAAGTTTTGGATGCACCTGTTGAGTCCCAAACAAGTCAGCTTTGTGCAGGGCCATTCCTCGGCTGACCATCTTAGAGCTCTCTCTCATATCTTTCAGGCAGCCCAAAATTCTCATATCCCTATGGCCCTCATCTCATTGGATGCCGAAAAGGCCTTTGATCGAGTTAATTGGGACATCCTCTGGGCCACACTTAATAAAATGGACTTCCCAGATTTGTTCATCAGATGGATCCAGACGGTGTATAACGCACCCTCTGCAAGAATTTACTGCAACAGGGTTTTTTCGTCCCGCTTTCCGTTGTTTAAGGGCACCAGACAAGGATGTCCATTATCCCCCTTTCTTTTCAATTTATATCTGGAACCCCTTCTTCTCTCTATTAAACAGGACCCATATATACAAGGCTGTTCAATACATCAGCATACACTAACCTTATCTGCATACGCAGATGATATACTACTTCATCTGGCTCATCCTGATAAATCATTGGCTCATGCGTTAAAAATCATTGCTCAATATAGCCAAGTGTCCAATTATAAATTAAATCTCACTAAATCTGAAATCTTCCCATTGAATATTTTTACACATAAGGCCAGCTTTCTGCAGTTTGGGATGAAGTGGTCCTCCCACTCAATTAAATACCTAGGGCTGCACCTCTGTACAGACCTTGCTTCACTCAAAAAACTCAACTTGAATGACTTAATGGTAAATATTCAACATGATCTTAAATGATGGGCTAAACTCCCTCTCTCATTATGGGGTAGGGTTAACATCGTCAAGATGAATGTCTTGCCCTGCCTTTTTTATCCCTTGAATCTGCTCAGTATATGGCTTCCTTTGTCATGTCTGCAGCACCTTCATTCCACACTCTCTAAATTTATTTGGCAGTGTAAATGTCCCAGACGTTCTTTCTTTAAGCTTAGTCTCCCCAAGAACCTTGGGGGATTACGTCTCCCCAATTTTATATTCTATTACTGGGCTAGTCACTTGTCGAAACTGGGTCGATGGTTACTAGTTAGAGATGATGATCTTATCCCTATCTGGTTACAGCTTGAAAGACATATTCTGGAAACAAACAACCTTAAATCGTCTCTTATTTTCTCTCTCACTCAACACTACCATCTCTTATCAAAGAGTCTGTTATCAGTACTTCACTCAAGGTTCTGGATCAATGCTGGCATTTCTTTGTTATATCAGGCAAAAGGGACATGGCACAATCCCTCACTCTCAATCCCAATATCAGAATTGGTGGTTCACCGATTCCCTTAAGGTGGCTCCCCCAACTCCAAGGAAAACTGGTAGAGAATTTGTTCCCGCAGGCTGTCTTCTCTCGGAATCATGGAGTCTTTTGAAATACCACCAAAAGATATATTTAAAATATATCAATTGAGACACTTGGTCTTGAATAATATTGGCACGGAACTTAAAGAATCTCAAATTAAACCCTTCTTTTCTCATATTCAAAGTTATGTAACCCGACCACACGCGGTCTCGAGGATCTATTCCTTCTTACTAGGCCTCAAATCCCCCGAACCCTTACCGGGCTCTGCAGTTTGGTCTTTTCTCCTGCCAAATAATACATTTAATTGGTCTCAGATCTGGACAGATTTACATAGATTTCATACTCAGGATAGATTAAGACTTATTCAATATTACATCTTGAATAACATGTATTACACTCCAGTGAAATTGGTTAGACTGGGCAGGCTCTCTGATTCCAGCTGGACTAGATGTGGCCGGAACGAAGGTAATTTGCTACACATTTTTTGGCATTGTGAGAAAGTTGTACCATTATGGCAGACAATTCAAACAAATCTTAGTCCTTTACTGGGTTTGGATGGTCTGTTTACAATAGAAATATGTATTCTGAGTATATACTCTGATATTCACGTTATAGAACATAAATTCTACATGGCACTAATTTCGATGGGGGTTAAAAAACTGGTACTTAAGCAATGGATGGACCAACAAAATATAACCTATGCAGAATGGCTAAAAGAAATGTCTACCTGCTTTAAAAATGAAAGGCTGATAGCAAGTTTGCGTAACTGTGTGGGTTCATTTAATAAAAAGTGGGGTAAATTGTACACTCTGTATTTACATAAATAATCTGGGTGTAGGTGTCTCTGTTGGAGCCTCAACCTGTTAGAGTGATATCACAACATCTTAATAGAATTCTGATTTAGTCAGTTAGTACTTGAGCGGGGAGCACACTCCAGGGGTTGGGGGTGGTTAATGGGAGGGATTATAGGGATGATAGAATGTAGTTGTTGGGATTTGATGGAAACGGGCATTTCATGTCTTCATGTTCTTCTGTATGATATTGTTATATCTGTGATGCCTAGGAGGGGTTGTCCCCTCATCACGATGTATCTGTAATGAATACTGAGTTATTTACATCCTTAAACTCAATAAAGTGCTTAAATTTGAAAAAAAATACTTTGTAGTTCACCTTGCCCAAACTCCTATACTCCCAGTGTAGAGCTGTGTACCCTGCTCCTGCTTTTACTAGTCAGTACGTTTCAAAGTATATTTGTTACTTGTCTGTCCTACACCTAAATTTGCTTTTGAAGCTGTATTTTGTTTTGTGATTTTTTTTATTACTTTGTTTGTGTTATCCACTTGTATGTGGGTTTTGTAACCGTGACCCTTTTAATTGTTTTAAATACTGTTTATTTCCTATGTAACCCAGTCCTTGGGTCCCACATGAAAATGAGCCTTGGCTCAGTAAGCCTTTCCCAGATACCAAATTTAAATAAATAAATAAAAAGGAAAATGAAAAACTGTGAGAGTGACTAGTGGTCCAGCTATTTCCATGGAAATAGGTAGCTCTTGAAACCCTGGAAGGAGACAGGTGCATGAAAGAATGATGCCGCCTGCTGACTAGAAGTGAGCTCAGTCTTTTCAATCATGCATGAAAGAAGAGATTGTATCCACCGAGCAAGACGTTGAGTGTGACTGCAAAAGGAGAGTGACAGGAGAAGTTGGCTGAGTTTCAGGGTAGCTCATTGTGTGTGTTATTTTTCTGGCATTTTTATGTTTGCTTGCATGCTAGTGCAAGAAACATAGTGCCATCATACGAGTTTTCTAGAGGTGTGTCAGCCTCTTCCAATTCAAGTCTGTGTGTTTGCAGGTGCAGTCACAGTGCGCCAATCACAGCTGCAGCTGTCTATGACAGCAGGAAAATGCAGTGGCATACAGTTGAAAGGGAGAGCTCCGCTTGAGTAAGCAGAGCTCTCCCCCCCCCCACACACACACAAGCATGCATATTGTGTGCTGATGCGCTCCCTCCCCGCCACGCACACACTGTGTGGCCGACGGGGGTGCTCAATCCCCCGTCAGCTCCACACCTCCCCCCACCCCAACAACAGCTGTCCAGGTGCCACACTGGGAGCCCACCCCAGCATGGCAAGAACTGTCATAGCCAACGGGGATGCACAATCCCCCATCGGCTCCACGGCTGCATGCCCCCCCCAAAAAAGCTTTCCATGTGCCACGCTGGGAGCCCACCCCAGCATGGCAAAACATGTTATGGCCAATGGGGGTGCCCAATCCCCCATCGGCTCCAGCCTCCCCAAACAGCCTTTCCAGCTGCCAAGCTGGGAGCCCACCCCAGCGTAGCAAACGTCCTGCATCGTCTAAAAACCTGTAAAGAAGAAATCCTTCCCTCGCAGTCTCCCCCACCCCCACAACCCGCACTCCACCCACTGCAGACTCCTGCATCCCCACACCCCTCACCCCATACTTACCTCCAGAGCTCGGCGTGACAATCATAGGTGGACTGGGAACACGTCTGCACTCTTCAAAGCCGACTGCGAACTGAGGAAATGCTGGTAAACTGCATAATGGAATAAACAGGGTTTTTTCAACTTTGTTGCATATCTCAGGCATTTTTGGGAATTTTGGGCCCAAATTTTCAACATGGGTTTTTTTGGACCCCTTCTCATGAATTCTTGCACTGTCATGGCGTTAATTGGGCTCAAAGGGTGATTTCGCAGTCACTGCGTGAAATTACCTTTTGGGACCCATTAACGAAATGACACTGCCAGTGTTCATAAGGTGGCTCAAAAGCTCTATGTTGAAAAGTTGGTGAAAAAATTCCTAAAATGACTGTTTTACGAGCACGCATTGCGCAGTTCCTACGCACGCTCGTAAGTTCGCGAATTTTCTATATTTTCAATCCAGATTTTCAACATTGCCATTTTATCACACCTCCTTATGAGCAGTACAGCTGTCATTTTTCACATCTCACCCAAAACGTGTTTCCGCCCACGTAGCATACAATGGCGCAGTCGGTGTGCAGAATCAATGTATGGGACACATTAAGAAAACCACAGTGACACTGTTCATGAGTAGAGGTCTTAAAATAGCTATGTTGAAAATTTGGTGAAAAAATTCCTAAAAATGACTGTTTTACGAGCGTGCATTGCTCAGTTCCTACGCACGCTCGTAAGTTCGAGAATTTTCAATATTTTCAATCCAGATTTTCAACATTGCCATTTTACCACACCTCTTTATGACAGTACAGCTGTCATTTTTCACATCTCACCCAAAACTTGTTTCCGCCCATGTAGCGTACAATGGCACAGTTGGTGTGCAAAATCAATGTACAGGACACATTAAGAAAATCACAGTGACACTGTTCATGAGTAGAGGTCTTAAAATAGCTATGTTGAAAATTTGGTGAAAAAATTCCTTAAAATGACTGTTTTACGAGCATGCATTGCAGAGTTCCTACGCACGCTCGTAAGTTCGCAAATTTTCAATATTTTCACTCCAGACTTTCAACATTGCCATTTTACCACACCTGCTTATGAGCAATATAGCTGTCATTTTTCACACCTCACCCACAACGTGTTTCTGCCCATGTAGTGCACAATGGTGCAGTCGGTGTGCGAAATCAATGTATGGGACACATTAAGAAAATCACAGTGACACTGGTCATGAGCAGAGGTGTTAAAATGGCTATGTTGAAAATTTTGTGAAAAAATTCCCAAAAATTACTGTTTTAGGAGCGCACGTTGCGCAGTTCCTATGCTGGTAAGTTTGCGAATTTGTAATATTTGCACACCAGATTTTCAACAGTGCCATTTTACCGCATTTCCTTATGAGCAGTACAGCTACCATTTTTTCACATTTTGCCCAAAATGTGTTTCTGCACATGTAGCGCACAATGGTACAGTCGGTGTGTGAAAACAATGTTTGGGACAGATTAAGAAAATCACAGTGACACTGGTCATGAGTAGAGGTCTTAAAATGGCTATGTTGAAAATTTTGTGACAAAATTCCATAAAATGACTGTGTTACGAGTGAGCATTGCGCAGTTTCCACGCACTCTAGTAGGTTCATGAATTTGTAATATTTTCAGTCCAGATTTTCACCAGTGGCATTTTTCCACACCTCCTTAGGAACAGTACAGCTGTCATTTTCCACAACATGGCCAAAATGTGCTTTCACACTTTCAGCGCAGAAATGCGTGGTCGCTGTGGGAAATCATTGTTTGGGACAGATAAAGAAAATCACACTGACTCTGTTCATGATTGGAGGTCCCAAAATGCCTGTGTTAACAATCTGCTGTAAAAAAAATCTCCAAACTAGTTACATTACGGGTGTGCATGGCACAGTTTCTATGCACACTCATGACTTCACCAGTTTTTTTAAGATTTTCACAGCAGATTTAAAACATTGCCATTTTTTACACCTCCCCATGAACAGTACTGCTGTCATTTTTCACATCCTGTTCGGAATGTGTTTTTGCACCTGTGGTGCCAAATGCCGTAGTCGCAGTGCAAAAGCAGTTTTCGGCTAACAAACTGATATTGCTACTGTTCATGAGGTGGGGGTCACAAAAAAACCATGTTGAAAAATTGGAGTGAAAATACCAACTAATGCCTGAGGCATTAGGGTTTCCGACCATAACGCCCCACCCTGTAGAGAATGACAGGCATCAGGGGTGTGACTTGCGATTCTTACCTGTAATGCTCATACCATTCCACCCCCACCCACACCCTGCAGCCAGTGAGAGGCATCAAAGTGTGCCTTGGACTCTTCGGGCCCAAACTTTACCCCATTCTCCTATACCGCACCCATCTCATCGTATTTCCTGATGGAATGGGGTGCGCATAAGGGCCAAAGACCCCAAGGCACAGTGACACTTGTCAGTGTCTACAGGTTAGGGTGTGGTAAAATGGCATGGTCATTATGCCTGACGACCCAAAGGCACACCCCAATGCCTGTCACTCTCTGCAGGGTGGTGGTGGGGTTGGCTTCAGTTCAATACTTCGCTGCCATTCCTATTATGCAGCTCTGTAACTTCTACACTACCAATGCCAATGCCAGCAAGCAAACATTCAGCATTGACGAATACTTGTTAACCTAAGAGGCTGAGTTAGAAGAAGATCATTGCCAGAAATGTGAGAAAATGACAAATGGCTTTGGTGTTAAATTACTTAATATGCAGCAGGTGAAAGTTTGCATTTCTTGTCCTATTGTTGAATTGCACAGACATGCACACTGCATTTTAACTGACTCCCACAAAATACAATGAGCTGCTGCACACTTTCTGAAAGGGTTTGACTGCATGTTTCTGGCTGGTTCACCCTCAATGTTATTTACTAGCCTATGTAGGAGTGAGAAGCGTGTTTGTGATGCACTGTTTGAGATTTACCTTTCATCTGCCCAATGCGAACTGCCCAGGAGATTTTTGAGAAATTTGCTTTGGTGGCAGAGCAGGCTGACGCTGGCTTTGCAGCTGCCCCCAACAAAGTAGTTAAGGAATTTAGGATCTACACACTGATTTGGGAAAGCAGAGTGGAAAGAACTGACCAGGAAGAGACTCACTGCTTTCCAAATCATGCATGCATTTGATAGGGAACAGACTGAAGACTAGAAAGGAAGGAAGGTGTTTTCTATATTCAGCAGCACCTTCCTACCTTTTAAGCAGATCCCACTGCAGCAGTATGAAGTGAGGCATTGTACTAGGATATTAATAAAACACATCGGGCATAGTTTGGTTTTCTTTTCACTCTCTCCTGTCTTCTTACTTTTTTCTGGCTATCCTTTCATTCATATCAGGGTGGCCTACCTGATATTCTTCACTCTTATCCTTTTCTATCCCTATTCTGTAATGCATCCTGAACCTCCCCCCCATTCATAGGAAATCCTTAAAAATGTTTATTTGATTGTTTCCCTCTTACACAGTTTCCCTGGTGGTAATTAAAAAAGGGTATATGTATGGTGAGAGTGTAAGGCTGCTGTTTAATAAAGCCCCAGTAAGATGAAAATACCGACCGCGCGATCGCACAGCTGATTGTACACATATTCGCACAACCGCACAGCTCAGTGTGCGCACGATCATGCAGGAACTGCAGCCCAGAAAGAAAGCTGAAAAATCAAAAGAAATAAACTGCTGGTGAGGGTGAAAAGTGCCTAGGCTGAGCGATGTTGTAGAGAAACCCTGTTAAGTTGAAAGGAGCTGCTTCCGGCTCGTGAAATAAAGCGCAGCTTCAGCGCTAGGGGCTCAACAGGAGATTTAAACAAGTGACTATACAGATACAAAACTAAAAGGAAGTAATCACTCTGGTGAGTTTACTAAACAAAGAAAATGCCCCTTCCTTTAGCAAGAGTGATTCAAAGTAAACAGAAATGTGCATAAAGATACAGGAAATGGCATAAAAACTGATAGTTGTTACAGTGTCAGCTGAAAGTAAAAGTACAGCCGATGGCTGGAAGTTTTCAGCCTGTCAGAATATTGCCAACATTTGTTTTAAAGCAAATATGTATAATGACTGTTCAGATCTAAAGAGATATGAAAGTTTTGAGCATAAGAAGCCTGTCTTTTAGGTTGGTTTTTGGTTGTTTTGCAAAAAGGGTACCCTGTGAGGGGAGACACTGGAGGCCTTAACAGGGGAAAAAGACCTAGGGGTCATGGTGGATGCACGTATGAATAACTCTGAGCAGTGCAGGAGAGTGGCAAGCAAGGCAAACAGGATGTTGGGATGCATCGTAAGGGGGATCACCTCTAGGAGCAGGGAAGTGATTCTGCCGCTGTACAATGGACTGGTTAGACCACACCTTGAGTACTGTGTACAGTACTGGACACCACATTTGAAGAGGGACATACAGCTCCTGGAGAGGGTACAGAGGAGGGCAACTAAGATAATACGAGGACTAGGGGATTTGACGTATCAGGACAGACTTGAGGAGCTCTGCTTGTTTTCATTGGAGGAGAGGAGAGATGGGGGGACATGATTGAGGTCTTCAAGTACCTCAAGAGAATAAATAAGGTAAACATGGAGGGGAATTTTAGACTAAAGCAGGGAGGTATCACCAGAGGGCATGGTTTGAAGTTGGAAGGTGGAAGGGTGAGGGGGGAAAGAGGAGGAGGTTTTTCACTGAGAGGGTGGTGAACCCCTGGAATGCGCTGCCTGGTGAACTGATTCAGAGATCCACAGTGGAGGGCTTCAAGAGAGGGTAGGACAGACACAGAAAGCGGATGTATCAGATGATGGCCTGGCCCAGGGGGGGTGGGGATGGATGATAGGGGTTCTGGAACACAAGGGGAGGGCCTCGGCACCCAACTAGGGATCTGAGGTTCGAGCAGACTCGATAGACCGTAAGGCCTAATCTGCTGGCAATTAGTATGTTAGTATGTTTTCAAACATGCTACATTCAGAGGAGGGCTACCAGGTTAGTAATGGATGCTAGGAAGCAGGACTATGAGGTTAGATTGGATGACTTGAGGATGTTCAAATTGGAGTATAGGCATCTGAGAGGGGACATGTGTATGGTGTACAATGCACTTAAAAATACAAATCTAAGGGCTAAATTAGGACTTACATTGAGGGAACAGCGATATGACACTAGGACACATTCATGGCAACTTAAAGGGCAAAATTTTAAGACCATGAAAAGAAGGCACTGGTTTAATGTTAGAGTCACTCCAGTGTGGAATAACCCACCTGAGGAGGTAGTCACTAGTAAGACTACAGTTGAGTTTAAGAGGAAACTAGACAAGTATTGCATAGCAAACAAAATAGGGGGTATCAAAATTAGAATTAACAGCGAGCACAATGGACGAAAGTCTTCTTTGCTCTGAAATTACCTATGATACCTATTGGAAGAGCAGCTTTTTCTTTTACATATATAAACAGATAAGGAGCATGCCCTTTCCTGCCTGGATATAGAAAAATAGAAACATAGACTTTGACGGCAGATAAGGATCACTTGGCCCACCCAGTCTGCCCATTTCCCTACCTACTAGATAAGCTGCAGATTCTAGTTAACAAACAGCCTACTTCCTACCACACCCTACTGCAATTGCCTTGTGTCTGTACCATGCATGTTTGAATTCCTCCACTGTTTTAGCACCAACAACCTCCCCAGGAAGGCAGTTCCATGCATCCACCACACTCTCCATGAAAAAAAATTTCCTCACATTACCCCTGAGCCATCCCCCCTCTATCTTTAAATTGTGTCCCCTTGTTCTTACACATCTCTTTTTCTGAAAGATGCTACCCTCTTGGACTTTGTTGATTCCCTTGAGGCACTTGAACATTTCTATCATGTCCCCCTGTCCCTCCTTTCATCAAGTGTATACATATTAAGCTCTTTCAGTCTCTCTTCATATGGTTTCTGATACAGACCCTGCACCATTTTAGTTGCCTTCCTCTGGACTGCTTCCATCCTGTCTATGTCCTTGCGTAGATGAGGTCTCCAAAACTGCACACAGTACTCCAGATGGGGTCTCACCAACTGTCTGTACAGAGGGATAACCACTTCCCTTTTTCTACTTATGATGCCCCTTCCTATGCATCTCAGTATCCCCCTGGCTCTCCTTACTGACTTCTCACATTGCTTACCAACCCTTAGATCATCTGATATGACTGCCCCCAGGTCCCTTTCCATTTTTGTTGTTGTTAGTACCTCCCCTGCTATTGTGTACTCTTCTCCTGGGTTTTTGTTTCCCAGGTGCATTACTTTGCACTTCTTTGCATTGAATCTAAGTTGCCATATGTCTGACCATTCCTCCAACCTTGCCAAGTCCCTTCTCATCCTTTCTACCCCCTTGTGTATCAGCTCTGTTACAGATCTTTGTGTCATCTGCAAAGAGGCATACCTTTCCCTCAAGACCCTCTGTAATGTCACCTATAAAGATGTTAAAGAGGACTGGACCCAGTACTGAGCCCTGAGGTACTCCACTAGTGACCCCACTTTCTTTGGAATGTGTTCTACTCACTATTACCTTCTGTGTCCTGTTTTGCAGTCAGTTTGCTACATAGGCTACCACCCTGGGACCCACTCCCAAGCTGGCTAACTTGATTATTAATCTTTTGTGCAGACTGTGTCAAATGCCTTGCTAAAGTCTAGGTAGACAATATCCACAGCCCTTCACTGGTCTATTACTTTGGTCATCCAGTCAAAGAAATCCATTAGATTTGTCTGACATGACCTTCCTGCTATAAATCCATGCTGCTTTGGGTCCTGTGCCCCGCTGGCCTCTAGGTACTCAACAATTCTTTCTTTTAGAAGTGATTCCATCATTTTCCCTACCACTGAGGTCAAACTTACAGGCCTGTAGTTTCCTGCTTCTGCCTTGCTCCCACTTTTGTGAAGGGGAATCACATCTGCCCTCCTCCAGTCCTCAGGTACCAGTCCATCCTCCCATGATTTGTTAAAAGTGTGGTCAGTGGTGTCACTAGGTCCTCCTTAGTTCTTTTTAGGATTCTGGGGTGAATCCATCAGGCCCCATTGCTTTGTCCACCTTGAGTATTAGGAGTTCTTTCAGGACTCTTTCTTCTGTAAATGGACTGGTGTCAACCCCCCTACCCAGAGTGCTTCTATTGTCTGGTTTAGGTAACTCCTCCTCATCTTCTTTTGTGAATACTGAGCAAAAGTATTCATTCAGTATCACTGCCTTTTCACTGTTTCCCTCTGCCCACCTCCCCTCTCCCTTATTAATCTTCACTATTCCTCCCTTCACCTTTCTATGCTCCCTAATGTACCTATAAAAGGTGTTATCCCCCTTCTTAACTGAATTGGCTATTTTTTCCTCAGTTTGGGCTTTTGCTATTCTGACTGCCTTCCCCACTTCTTTCTACTTTAATTGATACAGTTTCCTGTCGTGTTCCTTCTGTGATGCCTTATACTTTTTGAATGCAACCTTTTTCTCCTTAACCTTCCCTGCCACCTCTTTTGAGAACCATAATGGTTTTTACTCAGCTTTGTTTTCTTTATCTGTTTCACACAAAGGCTTGTTGCTTCTATGATAGCAGTTTTGATTTTTCTCCATTGTTCTTCTACCCCTCCTTTTTGGCCATTTGCTAGTGTATTCCTCAGGTATTCACCCATTTTGCTAAAGTCAGCCCTTCTAAAGTCCAGTATGCTTGTTTTTGTATGACTAGTCTCCATGGTTGTGCTTATTGTGAAGCACACTGTGCAGTGGTCACTTGTTCCCAGATGTCTACTGACTTCTAAATTTGTGATCCTCTCTCCATTTGAGAGTACCAGGTCTAGTATTGCTCCCTCCAGAGTGGGTTCCAACACTAGCTGTCTAAGGCCTGCCCCCTGCAGGGCATCGAGAATGACCCTGCTCTTGGATGTCTAAAGGATATCTAAAGGAGAGATCTCTTTATCTGAAACTTGAGGTACAATTAAAAAATGGTATATTACTTTAAATAAAGAAATGCAAGTATAGTTACCCAGGTTGTGCAATATATGATATCGGTCCTACTATAGGGCAGGCTGCCCATAAAATGGTGGATTATATAAACTCAAGACAATGTGATGTCACAAGGGGAGGAGCTAAGCAAATGCACTGTCATCATAACCCTATAACTAAGCTTATAGCTGGGTTCTATGGCAGTATATGGAGACAGGTATCTATGTGAATGACCCCTAAAAATGCTAGCATAATGAGAGAGAGTTTGAAAAATAAATATATCTTTTAAAAATGATTGCAATTTACATTGTTTGACTTAATTAGGGTGTCACATGACTTATGAGATCACCCGTGATTGACTTAAAAAGTGCTCCTCTAGGGGGCTTAGGAGGAGTGGTGATCAGTAGCTTTCTGATCACAGTGAAGGAAGGTTCTATTGAGAGTGTGCCAGTTTTCACACTGAAAGGAGAGACTGCAGTAATTTTTTATGTTGTCTGAGAAAAACATAGAAACATAGAATTTGACAACAGATAAGGACCGCTTGGCCCACCCAGTCTGCCCATTTCCCTACCTAATGGATAAGCTGCAGATCCTAGTTAACTAGCAGCCTACTTCTTCCTACCCCTACCCCCTAGAATTGCCTTATGACTGTCCCATGCATGCTTGAATTCCACCACTGTTTTTGACTCCACAACCTCCTCCGGAAGGCCGTTCATTGCATCCATAACCCACTCTGTGAAAAAATACTTCCTTATATTACCTCTGAGCCACCCCCCTCTATCTTCAAATTGTGCCCCTTGTTCTTGCACACCACTTTTTTGAAAGATGCTACCCCTCTTGACTTTGTTGATTCCCTGAGGTACTTGAAAGTTTCATCATGTCCCCTCCCTCCTTTCCTCGAGGCTATACATATTAAGCTCCTTAAGTCTCTCTACATATGTCTTCCAGTGCAGACTCTGCACCATTTTAGTTGCCCTCCTCTGGATAGCTTCCATCCTGTCTATGTCTTTGTGGAGATTGGGTCTCCAGAACTGCACGCAGTACTCCAGATGGGGACTGACCAGCTGTCTGTACAGAGGGATAATAACTTCCTGTTTTCTACTGGTGAGGCCTCTCCTTATGCATCCCAGTATCCCCCAGCCCTCCTTGCTGCCCTCTCACATTGCTTGCCCACCTTTAGGTCATCTGATATGACTACCCCCAGGTCCCTTTCCATTTTTGTTGTTGTTAGTATCTCACCCCCTATTGTGTACTCTTCCCCTGGGTTTTTGTTTCCCAGGTGCATTACTTTGCACTTCTTAGCATTGCATCTAAGCTGCCATACATTTGACCATTCCTCTAACCTTGCCAAGTCCCTTCTCATCCTTTCCACCCCACCTTGTGCATCAACTATGTTGCAGATCATTGTGTCATCTGCAAAGAGACATACTTTTCCTTCCAGACCCTCTGCAATGTCACTTATAAAGACAATGAAGAGGACCGTCCTAATACTGAACCTCATGGTACCACTCAGTAACCCTCCTTCTTCGGAGTTGGACTCCATTTACTATTACTCTCTGTGTCCTATTCTCCAGCCAATTCTTACCCAGGCTGTCATCTTGGGACCCATCCCAGGCCGGCTAACTTGTATATTAATCTTTTGTGTGGGACTGTGTCAAATGCCTTGCTAAAGTCTATGTAGGCCATGTCCACAGCCCCTCCCTGATCTACTACTTTGGTCACCCAGTCAAAGAAATCTATCAGATTCATCTGGCATGACCTTCCCGCTGTGAATCCATGCTGCCTTGGATCCTGTGCCTCTCTGGCCTCTAGATACTCGATAATTCTTTCCTTCAGAAGTGATTCCATAATTTTCCCTATCACTGCGGTTAAACTAACAGGTCTGTAGTTTCCTGCTTCCGCCTTGCTCCCATTTTTGTGAAGGGGAATCACATCTGCCCTCCTCCAGTCCTCGGGTACCACCCCATCCTCCCATGATTTGTTAAAGAGGGTAGTCAGTGGTGTCACTAGTTCTACCCTTAGTTCTTTAGAATTCTGTGATGAATCCCATCAGGCCCCATTGCTTTGTCCACCTTCAGTTTTAAGAGTTCTTTCAGAACCCTTTCTTCTGTAAATGGGCTGGTATCAACTTCTATATCCAGAGTGTTTCTACTGTTTGTTTTAGGTACCTCCCTCTTCATTTGTAAATACTGAGCAAAATATTTGTTTAGTATCTCTGCCTTTCACAGTCACCCTCTGCCCACCCTCCTCCCTTATTAAGCCTCACTATCCCTCCCTTGGTCTTCATTCGCTCCCTGATGTACCTATAAAAGGTTTTATCCCCCTTCTTAACTGAGTTGGCTATCTTTTCCTCAGTTTGGGCCTTTGCTGTTCTGACTGCCTTCCCAGCTTCCTTTTGCTTTAACTGATACAGTTCTCTGTCCTGCTTCTTCTGTGATTCCTTGTACTTCCTGAATGCTTTCTTTTTCTCTTGAACCTTCACTGCCACTTCCTTTGAGAACCATAGTGGTTTCTTACATCGTTTCATTTTATTTGTTTCACACATAGGCTTGTTACCTCTGTGATGGCAGATTTTATTATTCCCCATTGTTCTTCCACCTTCCTTCCTGCCCATTTGCTAGTGCATTCCTTAGGCACTCACCCATTTTTGGCAAAGTCAGCCCTCCTAAAGTCCAGTACTTTTGCCTTTGTATGGCTTGACCTCTATTGCTGTGTTTATTGTGAACCATACTGTTCGATGGTCATAGTTCCCAGATGGCTACCCACTTCTACATCTGTGATCCTCTCCATCTCCATTTGAGAGAACCGGGTCTAAGATTGCTCCCTCTCGAGTGGGCTCCAATGCTAGTTTTCTAAGGCATGCCCCCTGTAGGGCATCTAGAATAACCTCATTCTTTGAAGTGGCTGCTGCAACTGCACTCTAGTTAACATCTGGCATATTCAGATCACCCATCAGCAATATCTCCCCTTTTTCTGCCATTCTGAGTATACTTTCTATCATTTCGTTGTCCATTTCCTCCCCCTGAGAAGGGGGTCTGTATTCAACCCCTGTGTGGATTGTGGTGCCATTGCCTGTCTCCAAATTTACCCACAGTGCTTCTTCTCCTCCCTGTTTACCCTTTTGTTCTGTTGCTTTGATTCCTTCCCTTATGTAAAGAGCTACTCCTCCTCCTCTTTTACCCTCCCTGTCCCTCCTGTAGATAGTGTATCCTGGTATGTTTTCGTCCAAGTCATGGTTTTGTGTGTACCATGTTTCTGTGACTGCCATGATATCCAGATGTTCCTCCTCCATCAAGACCACTAATTAAGGTAGCGTGTTACTCAGACTACGGGCATTGGTCTCATTGCTCTCCATTTTTTGATGGCTTTATAATATTCTGTGTTCTGAAGGTGTAAAGGGCTAACACAATTTATTTTCCTTTCTGTATACAAGTATTTTTTTTTGTTTTAAAACTGGTTGTAAGATCTGTTATTGGAACTCACACTACCACAGACATACAGATTTTTACTTTAGATTCAGGTTCATGCAAAAATTTTCTACCCTGCCATCTGATGCCATGTAGCAGCAAAATTTCTGATTGCTTAGTAAAAGCGAGTACGCTGTCACTTTCCTCCTTTTGGTAGGAATAAGAATTCTTGTCTACTGTGGGAAACCTGCCCATCAGGGGAGCTAGATTGTGCAATTATAAGGCAACCAAGAAGGCAGAGTGAATGAAAATCTGCTCATCTCTTGACCCGCTCTGACCTTAACAAAAACACAACCCACTGAAAATATTCACAGTTAGCATACAAAAGTGATCCAATAATACACACCAGGTGTATTGATGGATGGATGGCACTGAATTACAAAAATAACTCTTGTAACTACTTGCTTTTACAGTAGTAGGGAATGACTGAGCTGACAGTGCATTCTTAGATGTTCATCAGGAGGCACAGAGCATCTCAGAAGAGAATTATAAAGAGTTCTTGGTGCAAAAGAAAGAAAGCACAGATGGATTGTCCTTATGGAGAGTCACAGTACATGAAATTTTGGTGAGGACCGGAATAATTAGTACAAGGTCCCAAGAAGCATTCTGCTTAACACTGGTATCTGAGGTTTGACTGCTTGGATTGGGTGTTGTGTGTGAATTACATACATGCGAAGTAAACGGATTGGGGTTTATTGCTTATACACAAGACCTGCTCCGCACTGATTGATGCTCCTTCAGTAGGCATACTTCCCATGTGTCCCAGTGCTGCAGGTAACAATAGAAGGGATTACAATATGATGCTGTTGTACCTTAAATTGAGCCAGTAGCAGAACATTTCCCCCAAAGAGATTCTGCATACCACAGAGTTAGTATTGTAAACCAGCATTTTATGGCTATGTAGCGAAAGCTATGATGACATATTGCAAACAGAGAAGGAGGGAAAATAGGGAGTCTGGAAGAGCATCACTGGATACAGAATGCATCACGTACTGTTTTCTCCATGCTCCATGCTGCATGCAGTGAAGTTGAAGCACATGAATATGCATGAATTACTGCACTTCCTATCTCTCTCACTCCCTCTAAAATACATTTATTTATTTAGTTAGTTTTTGTTAACCGGGTAGGTACACTAGACAGCATAGCTGCCTATTTTCATGTACGACCCGGGAGAGTACACCAAAGGGTATGTAGACAATAGTAAATACAAGAAAACATAATGGGAACAAGTAGTTTAGTTTTAATAGTTTTAATGAAACACTTGGAATGTAACACAGCCCACCAGGCCAACTGCCATACTAGTGAGTTACTGGACTGTGTTTTTTTTTATGACTACAACCTCAATGATGCTCAATGGGCAGATGTTGCCATGGGCCAAACTGTAACATTTTGCTACCGCAATGCAGGCTGGGACCTGTAGTCTGTGCTTTTAACTCCCACCAGCATGTACACACTTTGTAGTATGGTTGTCTGCAGCACTCCCAGCACCCCACACTGTGCACATTTTATAAAGAAGTGCTTCTGGACTTGGGTAGTATGAGCCCCACTGAGAGGAGAGGGCACTCCAGAGAGGACGCTGAGAGTCACTGCCACTACTGGCTCCACAGTCTGACAGAGGCATGGGATGGGATGGACCCAAGAGCAGTTCTTTATTTATTCTTTTTTTTTTTGAGACTGTTTCTTCCCCGGGGCCTTGGGTCAGCTTTAGTGTCCTCGCATCCTGATCTCAGGCTGCTATTTGACCCACACCAGTCTCCCACTGAGGGCGATCACCTACATTGCCCCATGGCTTACCCTCCATGACTAGATGGCAGGGGGCAACCAACTCCCCTATCAAGTCTGGATCCACATGGCGATCCCCTCCTGAAACCGGCACAAGTACTCACAGATGGGCATCAAGCCACTATGACTGGGGTGCCCTTTTTGTGCTTTTTTCCCCTTGTGGGAGCTTGGTGTGCAATGACACCAGAGACAGGGTTCATGCACATTCCCATGCGTGCCCCCAGCAAGAGTCTGCCACTTCCCCTGTGTTTGTGCTGCTCCGTGCCATTGAGCCCCAGCCTCTGCTAGGGGTCAAGTGAGCACTGGTGGCTGGGATCCTCCCTCCCTTGAGATAGAGCGCAGTCTTTCAGATACTCAATCCATTTCCTCCCTGCCGACCCATGGTGACCCATGCTCATTCCCAAACATGGGTCGCCGACATGGTGTGAGGTGTGGCATCCAGCACTTCAGCCCTCAGCACCACTGGGCCAGCTCTATTTAATTATTTATTCATTTATTTATTCATTTTCTTATGTATTAAAAATTTCAGAGATTATCTTTGAGCACAAATGCAAATTTATGATGGTTTCTAGTCAAATACATAGTCAAAAAAATATTACAAGTACAATAAGCAGTTGCAGAGAAAATGCAGTGGGATCAGGCTCAAAGCACTTAAGACAGAACAGTTAGATACAGTTTTGAAAGAATCCATTCAAACTGTTTTATAAAAAGTCATAGGTTATGTACTGAGAGAAACTAAAAAAGTTTAACGGTTACAGTTGCTTTGGATTGCAAAGGCAGACCATAAAGATTTCTTAAACTGATTAAACTTGAAAAGATTCAGCAGTGTATCAAGCAATTTAACCAGTTAGCAGTCCTGACAGCAAATGACTGCTTGTCCAGTTGAGTATGCTAGAAAGGAGGCTAAAGGGCATTCCTGACCTTTGCTGCAGCAAAGTTAGTGTGAGTGAAGAGGTGAGGAGGGCTGCAGGTAATTCTTTGGTCCTGAAACTCAGCTGTATACAAGGGGAACTGTTAGGGACACTGAGGTCACTGAGCAGGGAAACCATCAACAGTAACGCAGTTCAACAAGATGTAATCAGTGGGACTGGTGTGCTGTAGGTATGTTGTCTCACTTGCCTGTAAGTAAGTGACTGAGGCTAATTTATTAGGCAGAAAATGTCAGCTATGTACATTCTTAGTTAGTGGGCAGAGATTGAATATCAAATCCAGTAGTGAAAAGAAACTGTAATATTCTAATCCGATCTACTGCTACTTGTGTTGAAAACAGAATTGTAAAAGTTGCTGATGCTTCATGGTAAGTATGATATACATGCCCACTGCTCAACTGATACTCAGGTTAAAAAAATGTTTATGATATCAGTAACATCCATGGCACCTTGAAGTAACAGTTAATCAGTTAGAGTCTGCACAAATGCATTACTTTCTGTTGTATTGGTGACTCTGTAGTTGGCACTTGGGTATCATACCTTAGTGGAATGGGTACCAGTAACATCAGGGTCATCTTGGGCTTCTCTCCCCCAGTCACTACCTGGTTCAAAAGCTACCTCTCCAACAGAACACAAGCTGTTAAGTTTAATTCATCCATGTCAGACAGTGCTGTTATCAACATTGGGGTCCCTCAGGGGTCTATACTTGGCCCTCTTCTATTCTCATTAATCGTCAATAAACTTCCTGAGCTGGTCACCACAGGTCACTCACTTCTTTATGCGGATGACCTGGTAATTTATTATCACTCTGATAAGGTCCTGGATCTAAATGTTGCCCTCACTGCAGATTTTCGTGCTGTACAACACTGGTTGAACTCTCAACGCCTGGTTTTAAATACAAATAAAACAAAAGTTATGATGTTTGGCTCCAATCACAAGCTTAGATCCTGTCCTCTGACCAGCTCTGTCTCTGATATCGATGGGGACCCTATAGAAACTGTCACTTCCTTTCGTTACCTTGGCATCCACCTGGATCAAACCTTGGACCTGAAAGCACATATACAGGAAACCTGCAAGTCAATTAACTGCAAATTGAGGGCTGCCTATAGAACCAAATACCTGCTCACCCCTGCTGCTAAATTGGTGATAGCCAGAAGCATTCTATTGCCAACCCTTACATATGGGTGTCCCATCCTGTCCTTGGCCACCAAATCTTCACTGCAGCTATGGGATACTACCTTCAATAATGTGTGCAGGTATGCAACCAAAGCACCTCGGCTGCAGCATCATTGTCTCTTATATCAGGACCTTGGTTGGCTCTCTCCTTCCTCTACCAGGCAGTACTACTTGTACAATTTAGTTGATTCCATCCTAAGGACGTCCAAGCCTGCTATCCTGTCTGATCTCCTCAGGCCAGCCATTCCCACAAGGAATCTTAGATCGGCTGATCAGACCTTACTATCCATCCCCTTTTGTCGGACTAAAAAGGGCATGGGCTCCTTCCATCATGCTGCCCCCCACCTATGGAACCTACTACCTCAGGATCTAAGAGATGTCTCCACTCATGTGACTTTTTAAGAGCAAACTCAGGACTTTCCTCACTACTATGGACAAATGTGTTTGCTTTGACCCTACCTGATCCGCTGCATTTGTACTGTTTCCTCATTGCTAGCACTTTTGCCTGTCCAAATGGGTGTTCTATACTGTGCCTTGTAATTAATGTTTTATTTTGTGCCTTGTAATTAATGTTGCCTTAACCTCTTTCTTTATAAGCCTAATGTTAGCTGCTGACAATTGTAAGTCGCTATTCTACTCCATGACATTCTTATCTTCACTTCACAGCCTCTCCTCACTTAACCCCACTGCTGCTCTCTTCCCCCTTCTTCTGTTATATCCTCTTCCCCCCTTTTTGCCACTCCCCACCAAACTCACCTTTACCTGTTCCTACCTCATCCATGCCCCTCCTTAGTCCCCACCCTCCTGGCTGTGCTTAGTCACTCTCTCCACCTACTGCCTACTCCCACCATCTCTGACCCCCCTTCCCTGCCCTGCTGCTCTTGGTTCCACGGGCTAGGCTTGACTTTGACACTTTTGCCGCTTATTGCCGAACTCCTCCGCCTCTATCCCCCTCTCACTGCATCCTCACTCTCGCCCTGCCGTCTATTGGTTCCACCAGCCCGGCTGTATTTTCCTACCTCCTACCGCTGTTGCTGTCTGCCCGCTCCCTACCACCTCTCTTCGCCTGGCCATCTTTCGGCTCCATAGGCCCGGCCGCAGGTTGGTACCTCACCCGCTGTTGCTGTCAGTTCTGGACGGCACCTCCTTTCCACTTAATCTCTCCTCCCATCCTTTTGCCAGTTTTCCTTCCTTGTGTCTTTTCTACTGATGCCTATCTCTCTTATTTTCTGCCTTCTACTATTCACATTTTTGAGTATGTTCCATGATCAAGGGCTAAAGCATATTTTTGTTTACTAATGTATGTTACATTGCCATATGTATTTCTCTCTGCATTTTTTGTACTCGTTGTCTTAATAATCTGGCTGTACTCTTTGTGTGTTGTAATTGTACCTCCCGGGTCGTGCCTGAAAACAGTCACTTGCTGACTAGCGCACTTACCCAGTTAACAAAAACTAAATAAATAAATAAATTTTGAGGTAACAGCAAATCAATCAGAGTCTGCACAAATTCATCACTTTCTATTGCAATGAGAACTCTGTGGTTGGCACTTGAGTGTCAGTACTTCAGAGGAATGGGTACCACAAATATACCATAACTAGCAGCTACTGTAAATATTAGTAGTTGAATTTTTGGGGACATCTGCCATATGCGCCTGGAAACAGCCTCTTGCAAGAAAAAAAAATAATTCTGTATAAACCCATAAAGTGGTTAAAATCATCCTGATCAGGACCCTGCTGATGAATTGTTTCACATGTTGAGGACAAAACTGGCATGAGCAAAATGCCTGATAAGTTTTCTTCTGAGTAGCTTGAGTGTGCACAGCCTTGAGGGAGATGTGAAAATTCTGCATCTAGTGTTTCCTAGAGAGTTCCTTCTGTGGTGCTATTTCATCTTTACTATGTTGTAAAGTACATCATGGTAATGGCTGGAGAAAGGTCTTTTTATTGTCTCCTAGAGCTTCTTAGGTTAGCACTAGCCTATATTTCTGGTCTCATGATACTGTATTCACCTGTTTGTCCCTGAAGGTTCCATGGTTGAATCTTCTGGTGGCTTTCACTTTAAGATGGGCTGCTGTCTGTTGTTTTTTTCCCCCCAAATAAATCAGTTGCAGGGAGTATCATGCATAGCGGTGGGTGAAGTGTCCAAAATTCGCTCTGCAAAGTCATTCGCGAGTAATACAGAATCCGTGAGTAGTCCACAATGCGAGCGGTGCCGCGTCATAATGAGGAATCACGGTCCATTGAAACCAATGACTTTGCGTTATTCCACCTTCCCCAGTCTACTTCTCCACCAATTGTAAGGTGAAATACATTGAAATCAATGTACTTCACATCACTTCGCCTTGTTATTGAGCTCCAAGGTGAATTTTTAAGTGCTTTGTGGGATTGCAGGTCATATGGGTTCTAGATTGTTCTGCACAGCCTTGGTTCTGTGTAGTGTGTGCGTAGTGGAAGATGGAGACAGTTTCCTCTCAGAGCTCTGCGATTCAAAGCCTCTAAAAGCTGTTAAAAAAGCCTTTTTGAGCCACTTTATTTTGCTCAAAATTTAGTACGTCGATTGTTGGAAACCCTCATGTGCTCATATCATCAAGTGTTTATTGTTTGTTGGTGGATTTTGAATGTTAATTTAGAACATTCAGTCTGTGTACTGACAGACACTTGAAGTGTGCTTTGGGGGAGGGGCGTATCTGTTGTGGAGGTATGTTAAAGCAGGGAGAAAAAGGCAGTCTTTTTGTTTTGGTTATATTTTTCTTGTATAACTGTGTTAATGTACACACAGTAATAGTTTCAGTAATTCTTGACATGTTTTTTCCTGATTGTTGTGGTGCAGCAGTGCATAATTTCAGTTTGTTTAAAAGATTTGGTTATATTACTGAAATTTTCAATTTGCTATGCATTACTTGTAGTGTAGTGTGTATGTGTGAGTGTGTGTGACATGTGCCATCAAATTAGATACATTTTATTATGCCATAGAGTAACTGCAGTAGTGTGAACCTGCTATCCACTGCACCTGCCTACATTTTTATGTTGCTTGCACGCATGTGCAAGAAACATAGTGCCATCATCCGAGTTTTTGGAGGTGTGGCACCCGTCTTCCAAGACAGTCAGTGTGTTTGCAGGCACGGCCCCAGTTCCCCAATCACTGCTGCAGCTGTCTATGACAGCAGTTGAAAATGCAGTGGCATACAGTTGAAAGGGAGAGCTCCGCTTCAGTGAGCAGAGCTCCACCCCCTCCACACACGCACGCATGCACACTGCATGCACATCCGCCTTTCCCCCCTCCCCCCCACACTGTACGGCCGACGAGGGTGCCCAATCCCCCATCGGCTCCATGCCCCCCCAAAGCATCCAGGTGCCAAGCTGGGAGCCCACCCCAGCATGGCAAAATGTCCTATGGCCGACGAGGTGCCCAATCCCCATCGGTTGCATGCCCACCCCTCCCCAAAGCATCCAGGTACCACGCTGGGAGCCCAGCCCAGCATGGCAAAATGTTTTATGGTTGACGGGGGTGCCCAATGCCCTGTCGGCTGCACCCCCCTAAGCATCCAGGTGCCATGCTGGGAGCCCACCCCAGCATGGCAAAATGATTTTATGGCCAATGGCGGTGCCCAATCCCCCGTCAGCTCCAGCCCCCCCAACAGTCTTCCAGCTGCCACGCAAACGTCCCTCATCGCCTTAGTCAAAAAAACCTGTAAATACAAAAACTGTCCCTTGGCACTTCTCCCTGCACCCCTCCCACAACCCGCACCCACCCACTGCGCACCCTGCCTCCCCACACCCACCCGCACCCCATACTTACCTCCGGAGCTTGGTGCTACGATCTTCGGTGGAACGGGAACACGTCTGCACTCTTCAAAGCTGACTGTGAACTGAAGAAATGCCGGTAAGCTGTATAATGGAATAGATAGGGTTTTTTCAACTTTGTTGCATAAAACAGGCATTTTTTTGGAATTTTGGGCCCAAATTTTCAACATGGGGTTTTTGGGACCCCTCCTCATGAATTCTTGGACTGTCATGGCGTTAATCGGGCCCGAAGGGTGATTTCACGGTCACTGCATGAAATCACTTTTCGGGACTGATTAATGAAACAACCCTGCCAGTGTTCATAAGGTGGGCTCTCAAAAAGTCTATGTTGAAAATTTGGTGAAAAAATTCCTAAAAATGATGGCTTTACGAGCGTGCATTGCGCAGTTCCTACACATGCTCGTAAGTTTGCGAATTTTCAATATTTTCACTCCAGATTTTCAACATTACCATTTTACCACACCTCCTTTTGAGCAGTACAGCTGTCATTTTTCATATCTCACACAAGACATGTTTCCGCCAAGGTAGCGCACAATGGTACAGTCGGTGTGTGAAATCAATGTATGGGACACATTAAGAAAATCACAGTGACACTGTTCATGAGCAGAGGTCTTAAAATGGCAATGTTGAAAATTTGGTGAGAAAATTCCTAAAAATGACTGTTTTACGAACGTGTGTTGCGCAGTTCCTACGCACGCTCGTAAGTTCGCAAATTTTTAATATTTGCACTCCAGATATTCAACATTGCCATTTTACCACACCTCCTTACAGCTGTCATTTTTCACATGTCCCCCAAAATGTGTTTCCGTGCATGTAGTGCACAATGGCACATTCGGTGTGTGCAATCAATGTTTGGGACAGATTAAGAAAATCACAGTGACACTGTTCATGAGCAGAGATCTTAAAATGACTATGTTGAAAATTTGGTGAAAAAATTCCCTTCAGACGTTCTGCAATATTACTAATGAAGACATTGAACAGAACTGGCCCCAGGACCGATCCCTGCAGCACCCCACTGGTCGCCCCTACTCCCTAGACTGCACATCATTTACCACCATTCTCTGCCTCCTGTCTGTTAGCCAGTTTCTAACCCAGTTTACCACCCTTTCCCCCATGCCCAGCCTACCCAGCTAGTTTATCAGCCTCCTATATGGGATGGTGTCAAAGGCTTTGCTGAAATCAAGGTAAGCATTGTCCACTGCCCCACCCTGATTCACTTCCTTTGTCACTCAGTCAAAGAAATCAACCAGATTTATCTGACATGATGTCCCCACTGTGAATCCATGTTACTCATGGTCCTGGGCTCCTATGGCATCTAGATGCCCCACTATCCTTTCTTTAAGCAATGTCTCCATGATCTTCCCCACTACTGAGGTGAGGCTGAACGGCCTATTGTTCCTTGCCTCCTCCCTGCTGCTGGACTTGTGTAGAGGGACCACATGCGCCCTCCTCCAGTTCACTCATGTTGAATGACTCAGTGAACATGGCTGCCAGAGGTACTGCTATCTCCCTTTGCAGTTCCGTTAATATCCTTGGGCATACACCATCTGGTTCCATCACTTTGTCCACCTTCAATTTAGTGGGCTCCTGCAGGACTATTTTGCCTTTGAATGGACTATTGTCCACCTCTTCACCCCCTTGGCAACTGCTGTACTGCTGTGGCCCTTGCCCCTCCCACTCTTCTGTGAATACTGAACAGAAAGACACAGTGGATGTCTTGGGAGGAAGGCATGGAACTATGACTTACAAATACCTAAACAGCACATACAAGCAAGCAACATTCGGCATTGACAAATGCTTGTTAATTCAGCATTACAGTACTGCTCCAAATGTAAACAAACCCCGACCTTCTCTCCAAATGTCACACTCCTATACATGCTGGCTGTGACGTCCTTAGGTGAAGACATCAATGGAGCAGCAGTGCCTCAGAGAGAGAACAGTGTGTGTAGCAACTTTGTTTCTTATCAGCTCCAATTACTGTGCATGTATATCAACCATTTTACACATGCACAGTAATGGATTTTGATGAGAAATGCTCTCCAAAGCACTGTCACTCCATTGACGTCACAGCATAATGATGTCGTGGCCATTTTAAGCATGTACAGGAATGCAGCAAAAGTCTGGGTTTGTTTACCTTTGGGACAGTATTGTAAAGCTGAAGAAAATGTATTAAATCACATTTTTAAGACACATTTAGCACATCATTCAGTGGAAAAGCCTGCAACGTACACTTCTATATTTTTGTTTTTTTGTTTGCTCATTTTACTAAACGCCTTTTTCACTTGTCCTTTAACTACATGAAGATAAATTAGCTGACAGCTAAAAGTAACAAAAATATGTTTTGCCAGTTTCAGATGGCAGACAGTTGCTTTCTTGTCTGTAATACATATTCACAGACAAGGAGTTTAAGCCATTCAAGCAAAACTAGACACAAATACAAGGTCTGAGCCCCAGCAGGTACATTCAGCCTTTCTCACAATGCTGAGGGTCCAGCCTAGCTAGTCTAGGTATTTTTCATGGTCAGGAAATAAATTCAGTCAGCAAGATTTTCAAGTAAGAAGTTCAGACTCTACATTAACTACACACACTCCCAGAGAGATAAAAGGGAGATCCAGACAAAACCCCAGTTGAAGACAGTGGCAGGATGCTGGTGAAGGAACCTGCATGTTTTTATCTGGAGATCATGACTGCTACCTGTGTAAAATAATTACTGGAAGAGAGACTAGCTGACCACAGAAGCTGATGAAACAAAATGTTTTATCCTTTTCAGCTATCAGATAGTCACTTTGCTGGTAATAAATTCACAGAGGCATTATCAGAGTCATTGGAGTCAGCAAGATTTTTTTTTAAGTAAGAAGTTCAGCCTATAAATTAACTACACACACTCACATAAAATAGTAGAGATAGTTACAGCCTCCAGTTTCAGACAGTGTCAAGATGCAGATGAAGGAACACAGAAGTTTGTTTTCTGAAGATCGTGACTGCTGCTTTTGTAAATTAATTGCTGGAAAAGAGACTACCTGTCCACAGAAGCTCACAGGACAAATTGTTTTCTCCTTTTCACCTGTCTGATAGTTGCTTTTTCCATAATAAATTTACACAGACAAGATCAGAGAGATGGAGAACTCCGGAGACTGCTGTTGAGTTTAAAGCACCACATTGGTGGAAAAAGATGCTCAGGATTTGCTACCCTCATCGCAGTTGAAGAGGGTAGCAAATCCTGAGAAGTTACTTAACATAATTTCATACTGCACTGGTAATTACAAATGACTGCAAAGTAAACTTCAGAGCTTGACAGTTCCTTCGAGTTGAGCACTGGGGGAGGGGAAGGGAGCAAACACTACCAAAGGAGGAAAGAACAACAAATAACCTTGTGACATTTCCTTGCCGATAACATTGATGCTGACCACGACTGCCGGGGTTATCCACCCCCCACACACACACACACAAGAAGACGCTTGCAAACACAGATGCATGGTTCTAGCTATGTTGGACACTGACCGTCCTCCCAATGTGCTCAGCTGAAGATTCCCTGTGTCCTAAACACATAGCACATTGTCCTTGTGATTCCTATGGCAACTTTCATTTCACAGTACTCAGCAGCTGCAACTGTGTACAATACTCCGTAATGCTGAGTACTGTGTAAAACTGATGCAGATCCCAACTGACCATACAGTTTTTTTCTCCCCCGCGCTCCTCCTCCCATGTGACTTACTTAGTAGTCCTACTCTGTCTGTCTGCCCTCCCTCTCTCTCTCTCTCTGTCATGGCAGTTCTGCTGCTCAATCTTTCTCTGCTCCCTGTGCAGTCGGCTGCATAGCTGCAACCCTTTGTCATTAGCTTCGAAATGCTCCTGCTACTCGCTGAAGCTGTGTGCTCAGCAACTCTACAAAAGTCTGACACACCATAAGGATACTCACCTGTGCTCCTGACTGGTGACAGTTCAACTGTGCAGGACTTGAATGTCCTGGTCAGGCACTCTCACCTTCACCCTGTCTCTGTATGTGTACTGGGGCTGGTTAGCATGGTTGCGCTTGCTAGATCATGCTGTCTTACATGCTGGAGACCAGGAGTGGAGACGGAGAATCTGGCTGCGGGACGAGTCTCTCTCATGCCTGGGGGGTATAAGGTACGATGACCCGCTGTCAGTACTGCACGGCTGGATTGGGTGGGGGAGAGACAACCTACTCTCTGTGCCGTGTCTCGCTTACTGTCTGTCTCTCTCTGTCAGCCTGTCTTTGAAAACCTACTGTACTCTTTGGCACACACTTTGAGTCCAACAAAGAGAGACACTCGGCAATGGCAAAAGTGACTGCATTTGCCCTACTGTGTTTAAGATGGTGAGAGACAGACAGACAGAGACCACGGTCAGTACAGTTAACTGGGCCTGCTCTCTCCCCTCCTAGACCACCCATTACAAACTGGGAGCTCTGTTGTACTCATATAGCATGGGTTATTGAAAACAGAAATCCATCAGGTGACGGTGGATTAAATGCATGTAAGAAACACATTGCAGAGTTGAGGGTGTCTTTCCACTTAGGCAGTGTGGTGCAGATTCCTCCCCAACCCATGGAGGGCATTTCTGTTGTCAAAATAACTTCCGTTACTAGTTTTTTTTTGGTTGCCTTTTTTTTGGATGTGTCTACTGTTTTTGAAGTTGCTTTGTGTTTTAAGTTCCAGTATACATTTTTGGTTGATTCCTGTTTTCCTTTTTTGCCGCTACACATCTCTTATCTCTTTATTGGTCTCTCACATTTTTACTTGTGTTGGGTTTCTTTGTTTGCATTCACTTTGTAGTTGTAATCTGCTTTTTGTTTGCTTTAACTTTTTATTTTGCTTGCACGCACATGCAAGAAACCTAGTGCCACAATACGAGTTTTCGCAGGTGTGCCTCCCCCACTTCCAATGCCTTGCTCCCTTTTGCAGGTGCGGCTGCACCACGCCAGTGAATGTCAGAGCTGTCTGACAGTCGTTCAGATGCAGTGGCGTACAGCTGAAAGCAAAAAAACGCTGCAATCAGTGGTGGTAATGTGTAGGCAATTTGCATACTGCCGTCGGCAGGTAATTTACATACTGCCGTCAACAGTATGCAAAGTGCCTACACTCTGCACTGCATCTGTATAACTGTCATAGACAGCTCCATTTTTGTCTTCACTCCCAAGTAGCACACTAGGAGCCCACCCCAGCGTGCTCATGCACTCTCGCACACCCATGAGCGTCGATGGGGTGCCTAATCACTCGTTGGCTGCACTGCCCCCAACATTCTCTGATGCCACACTGGGAGTCCACCCCAGCATGGCAAAAGTCCATACGGCTGACTGTGGGTGCCCAATCCCCCGTCAGCTCACTGTATGGTTTGTACCCCCCCAAAAACAGAGTTCCACATGCCACGCTGGGAGCCCACCCCAGCGTGGCAGAAGGGGGTGCCTAATCCCTGTTGGCTCCACTGGCTCCCCCTCCAAAAAAAACTTCCAGCTGTCATGCTGGGAGCCCACCCACCATGGCAAAGTCCCACGAGTCTAAAGACACTTAGACACACCTGTAAAAAAAAAGTCCCTCGTTGACTGTCTCGCCCTCCCCAACTCGCACCCACCCTCTGCTCACCCACGCCCCCCACCCCCACCCCATACTTACCTCTGGAGGCCGCACAACTATCTTCGTGACCAGGAACATGTCTGCACTCTTCAACGCTGAACCGTGAACTGAAGAAATGCCGTAAGTTGTATAATGCAATAAATGGGCTTTTTTCAACTTTGGTGCATATCTTGGCCCTTTTTGGGAATTTATTCACCAAATTTTCAACATGGAGTTCTTGGGGACCCACCTCATGAATTCAGTCACTGTCATTTTGTTATTCGGTCCCGAAAGGTGATTTCGCAGTCACTTGCGCGGAACCACCTTTTGGGACCTAGTAACAAAACTACATTGTCACAGTTAATGAGGTAGGCCCCCAAAAACCATATGTTTAAAATGTGGTTAAAAAATTCCCCAAAATTACTTTTACGAGGGTGCATTGCGCAGTTCCTATGCACGCTCGTAACTTTGAGAATTTTTAATATTTTCAGTCCAGATTTTCAATATTGCCATTTTACCACACCTCCTTATGAACAGTATAGCTGTAATTTTTCATATCATGCCCAAAATGTGTTTTAGCATGGCGCACGTCTGATGCAACATGCGAAATCACACTGTTGCAGGACACATTAAGAAAATCACAGTGACACTGGTCATGAGCAGAGGTGGTAAAATGGCTGTGTTGAAAATTTGGTGACAAAAGTCCATAAAATGACTCTGTCACGAGCGTGCATTGCTCAATTTCCACACACCCTCGTAAGTTCACGAATTTGTAATATTTTCAGTACAGATTTTCAACATTAAAATTTTTCTACACCTCCTTATGAACAGTACAGCTGTCATTTTTCACACCCTGGCCAAAATGTGTTTTTGCACTTCCGGCGCAGAATAGCGTGGTCACTGTGGGAATTTAGTGTTCGGGATAGATTATGAAAATCACAGTGACACTGTTCATGAGTGGAGGTGCAAAAATGCCTATGTTGAAAATCTGCTGCAAAAAATCCCCAGACTACTTACATTACGGGTGTACATTGCGCAGCTCCTACGCACTCTCATGACTTCGCCAGTTTTTGTATATTTTCACTCCACATTTTCAACAATGCCATTTTTTACACCTTCTCATGATTAGTACACCTGTCACTTTTCATATCCTGTTTGAAATGTGTTTTTGCACCTGTGGTGCCAAATGGTGCAGTCGCTCTGCAAAATCACCTTTCACATAACAAACTGTTAGTGTCACTGTTCATGCAGTGGGGTCACAAAAAAACATGTGGAAAACTTTGAGTAAAAATACCAAGAAACTCCCAGGGCATTAGGGTTTTCGACCATAACACCCTACCTTGTAGGGACTGACAGGCATCAGGGGTGTGACTTGGGATTGTCGACAGTAATGCTCATGCCATTTCACCCCACCCCACACTGCAGCCAGTGACAGGCATCGAGGTGCGCCTTGGACCCTTTGCCCCCAGAGTTCACCCCATTCTCCTATGCTGCACCCATTTCAGCGTATTTCATTATAGAATTAGGTGAATGTAAAGGCGAAACACCCCAAGGCACACCTCAACACTTGTCAGTGTCTGAAGGGTAGGTGAGGTGAAATGTTGTGACCATCATGGGTGATGACCCAAAGGCACACCCCAATGCCTGTCCATCTCTGCAGGGTGAGGGTGGAGTTGGCGTCAGTTCAATACTTCAATGGCATTCCAATACTGCATCTGTCTAACTCCTGCACTTCCACTGCTAATGCCAGCAAGCAAACATTCGGCATTGACAAATGCTTGTTTGTACTGCTTTGTAGTATCTTTACTGGTACAGGACAGTTACTGCCATGCACAACCCCCCCAACTGGCAAAAGGCATTCTTTTTCAGATTTGGATTTGTGACTTGTGAGCACTGGTTAGGTGTTGTGCCTTTGCGTCTGCATCTCTTGAGTGAGCAGTGCAGTCTTAATCTGTCTGTGCATTTGCATCTCTTTAGGGCCCAATCTCCATCTGTAACTTAAGTCACAGTTGTTTGTTTGGTTTCCCCTTCAGAGTGCTGGTGTGGTGCATATCTCTGCATAAACATTGTACTCAGTGATGTGCATTTTTAAGACAGGGCGATCATCATGAGTCACTCATGATACAAATTGCATTCTTCATCTTCGTGGTCATGATTCATGAATCACAAAGCTAAGTGTTTTTGTAGTTAGTTACATGAAATCCTGTTTCGTAGTATCTCAGGTCTCAGTTTCAATCACCATTGTACTCATTGATATGAGTTTTTAAATCAGGTAGTTTTGTGGTCAGGGAAGTACAGCTGTAGGTATCTGTGTTCCCGTACAGTTTATTATCATTGGTCATGTCACACTAGACATACATCACAAAACAAATCACGTTCTTCACGAATCACAGCAGTTAATTTTTTTTTCAGTTCTGTTGATATGCTAAAGACCTACAAAGATTACCTAAACATTGATGAATAATTTTTAACTTTTTTTAAATAATGTCCCCCAAAAAAATACTTACCTTCACTGACTTGATAGTATTCCAATGCCAAAATTCCTCATTAAGCCAAGAAATGCACAGCCCACGTTTGACTATATAACCTGTGATACAAAGCAAAAAAGCAATGATTATATCTATATATATAATACGGTATATACAGTATGTGTGTGTGTATATATGTGTGTGTATATATATATGTGTGTATGTGTGTATATATATATATATATATATATATATATCACAGTATATATATATATATATATATATATATATATATATATATATATATATATATATAAACATTGAAGGTCAGCTCAGGTTCTGTGGAAAACCATGATGGTGCCAGGTTCATTAACTTACCAAGGATAGTATTATATTGCACAGAGAGGGCATCCTTCCTGTTGGGGGTCAGTGCAGCAGGCATTAGACACCCAACAGCATTATCAAATCATCATAGATGGTTAACTCAATGGTCAGGTCATCCTTCTAGCACATCATTTGTCAAGACACTGTGCATCAGCCCAGTCAGGTCAAGAAGCATTACATGAAATTCCAAAAGCAGCAGCAGGGGACATACTGTAGTTTTTTATCAGAGTGTGTGCACACATGGCTGAGTGTGGCATGAATTACTTTTCTTTCCATTTTATGCTCTCATTTCTCTTCATCTGGAATCAGGAATTTTCTGGAGAAAAAACAGTAGCATTTTGAGGATGCATATTAATTCTGGTGACTGTGTGTGACCACTGCGCACATGACTGAGTGCACCATTAATTTTGGGAGACTTTACATTTCTTGTTGTGCTTTCATTTCACTGTCAGCACTGGCTAATTTTCTGGACACAAGACAGCAGCATCTTGTGATGCACATTAATTCTGGTGACTGTGTGTAACCACTGCATGCATGACTGAGTGCGCCATTAATTCTGGGAGACTTTGCATTTCTTGTTGTGCTCTCATTTCACTTCATCAGCACTGGGGAATTTTCTGGACACAAGACAGTACCATTTTGGGGATGCACATTATAAGGCAGTTACCAGGTCCATCTTGCAAATGAGCATTGCTCAATGATGTTCGCCTGGGTAAATAAAGATTTGATTGATTGATTGATTGAATTCTGGTGACTGTGTGTGTGTGGAGGGCTGCCAATATTGTTATCACGTCGTCTTACTTCACGTTAAGGCAGAATGACAACATGAAGTAATAATTACAAGGCAAAGAGAGCTTTTCATATTTTCCACTCTGCACAGTGGAATGACAAGGCAAAGTGCCCACTTCGCCAGTGAAATTTAAATTTGCTGCATCTCTAATCATGCACATGATTTTTTTTTTAGACAATTTATTTACAACACATCTAGGAAGCAACCACCATCAATAGCATAATTTTGCAACCATGCTGGCTCTGACCAGACAATGTTCTGTTTGCTTTCTTTCATTCCTGGATTAAGATATGGGATTTTGAAGTTTTTAAAACTTCCCACTTCCATGATGTGCCCACCATGAAAAATTGCATATCTTGGTATAGTCATGTGCTGTTTACCATCTGAAACATACCATAACACCATCCTAATGCATCCACAGCATGAGTATGTATATTTAAAAGGTAACCTCAACAGAAAGGATTTTTACAAATTGTGAGTGGTGGCCATCTTTAATAACATCAGTAATTAAATACAAAATTAGCTATAAAATGGGGTTTTAAAAATATCTGAGAAAAAATAGAGGATGAATCTAAGGATGCCAGAAATATATTTTTGTTAAAAAAAATATATGATGGAAATGTTGCCCACCGAAAAATACTGCTGCTTTATGTATTGGGCTTTGGATGAATTGCTCAAAATGTTACATGAGGATAGATCTCAGATTCCTAGAGTGTGTCACCCAGCACAGTGGAGGATAGGCGTGGGAGTGTGGAAATAAATCACAAACACTCCATAAGGATGTTCAGAGAGAGAGGATCCTGCAATATTAAGATAACGTAGAACGATTTCCTTACCCAGGGACTGGTAATAGATAGACTGTGCTAAGTACAGAGGTGCACTGAGGCTACTTGGAGAAAGTGTACAATCTATCAGTTCTATCTTATTTATTATGTTTGATTGGATATAAGTGCTGATTTTAATTGTATTTTTGTATACTTATAAAATGTTGTATTGTACTGATTGTGAAGTGCTCCGAGTCCTTGGAAAGGAGCACTATACAAATAAAGTATCTATCTATCTATCTATCTATCTATCTATCTATCTATCTATCTATCTATCTATTTAACAAGGAGAGAATGAACATGAACTACAGAAGCATAGAAACATACCTCGGTTACATTTTATACCTGTAATAAGGCAGTTAGTTAGTTAGAGTTGACAAGGTGGGCCCACTGAGACTCAAGAGTCCCTTTTTAGGTTTGACTCAGAGTTAATTGGATAGGATAAAACCAAAATTACAGAGATTCAGGGTCTAAAGAAAATATTGCAAGTACATACAATAACACTGAGAGTCCTGGAATAATACAAATGTTAATGGTAAACAATTATATACACAGGGATGCAAGGAATTAGTAAAAGCAGTGTATATATAACAGAGGTAACAAACAGGCCAAATTATGACTTGTCCCAAGAAGAACAGTCAAGAGCTAGAAAACAGTAAGCCGGGACATGTCATGGGCCAAGCAACATCATGGAAAAACCAAGGAAAGAAACAGTCACAAGAGCAAAAACCGGCACAAGATAGATGAAGTGAATTAAGGCTTTATTCTAAGGATACAATAAAAACCTTGACTGGTTTTATTTAGTCGAGCATCATCAGGAGGATCTGATGTCTTTGTACACACAACTGTTAAAGGAGCCTGGCGTAAACGGACAGTGTACTTAATAGTAAATTAATACATATGTGCATAGCAGTAAAACTTTGTTGAATACATTACGTATAGACTTACATAACCATATAAATAAATAATTCCATGTGACCATAAATCTTATCTATAAATATACACATGGAGTAACTAAATGTTATACATTATAAAAATACAAATGCATAGTTGTGTCTTGTATTAATATTCTATTTCTCTAGACAGCTGAGGGTGGACACCATGTTTGCAATTTTGTTTCCCCAAAACCATCATGGATGGAATTCAAAAGACCTTCCACAGGTGACCTAAAAGAAAATGCAGAAACATCATAATCTTTATCTTCAACATAAATATGTCTACTACATCATCAAGCAGAATTCTTGAAGCAACATCATGTTGTAACAATACAGAAAGACATTAAGACCTTAGACTGTATCAGCTTCTAATCTAACATTGTAGTCTAACATTTTATCAGTTTACTCTGATCTTTTTTAGTAAGGGGCATATCAATTTTATCATTGAATCCTGATGTTTTGAAGTCCCCATGGTACAAATCCAAAATGCCTCCCTCTCTAGGAGTTTGGCCTCAATATTACCCCTCTTGGGCCAAAGTTCAGCAGTTCGATACCACAGAACTTGAAGTTGTGTGTTGGAGTGACATTCTTACCTGTCTCTCGTACCATTTGTTTCTGTCATGCTGTGCCTCATACAGTGTGTTGCCAAAGCATTGGTGGTTTCACCTATTCAAATGCTTCTCAAATGCTCCCCTATTCTTTGTTTAAATGGTCTGGAGGTCTTTCCAATTTAGAAGGCCCCACACCTACAGGTAGCAAGATAGACAGCATTGTCAGTGACACAACTAAAGAAGTCTAACATGTTGTAGCTTTTGTGTGCATTGGTAGTTGTAAAACTATGGCATTTCAAAATGGAACTAAAAAACCTGAAGTTCCCGTATGGATAGATACCATTAGAACAGCAGGAAATCCAAGTACTGTCCCTAGATGTAGTGGAGTTTTGGAGACTATGAACCAGTCTATCCTTTAGATTGGCTCCTCTCCTGTATGACATTCATGTGGTCAAAATAGTGCAGTCCCTTAACAAGGGATCAGACTACAGAATAACCCAATTGACCTTCACTAGTTCCTCTATTGCACCAGACTGTCTACAATATGTGTAATTAGATTGAACTGTTTGGGGCCCTCTTGGCTGGTCTGTTGTGATGCTAGGAGGCTATCTCTTGGTGTCTCCAGTACTTGGTCAAAAGTATCTCTAACAATACCTTTGCTATATCCCCTAGATAAAAACCTGATACACATATTTGTATCTTATGCAGTGAATTCTGCCTCGCTATTACAATTTCTTCTAGCTCATAATAGCTAGGCCTTTGGAATATTCTCTACCAGATGATGTGGGTGGCAACTGCAAGTTAGTAACAATGAATTTCTGTATGTTTTTGAAGAAGGGTGGTTTCAATACTGCCATCCATTTTTTAGTGATTTTAAGATCCAATACAGTATTTCTATCATATTCCACAGTGAATTTCAAATTTGAATTACTTGACTAAATGTAACCCACAAATTATGTTAGTTCTTCCAGTGTGCCAAGTCAGACCATAAATATATAATCTATAAAGCGTCACCATAGATCAGTCTTATGGCAAAAAAGGACTGATCTCAGCATCATAGACATTTACTTTCTCCCAGTGGCCCACATAGAGGTTGAAATAATTTGGGGCAAAAGTTGCCCCCATTGCCATCCCCTTCGTCTGTAGATAATAATTATCTTGAAATAAGAAGTAGTTCCTTTTCGAAATGTATTTGGAACAGTCAATCAAAAACTGTTTTCTTACCTCACTAAGTGTATCAATACCTCTAAACCAGTATTCCATGGCTGACAACTCCCCTTCATAGGGGATATTGGTATACAAGGATGTTATGTCAATTGAGACCAGTAACCAGTAAGGTTCCAATTCTGGATTACCCAGGATGTCTAACATGCGGGTAGTATCATGAACATCGGATCTTAGGTTTTGAACTGGATCCTTAATGTGTGCATCTACAAATAAGGACAAATGTTCTATTGGGCATCCTGGAGGATTTGTCAGATCCTTGTGGATTTGGTTCTATGTCATAACAGCAGGTGCGGAAAGGCGATTGCTGTTAGTGCGAGTACACATTGCCAAAAATCAATGTCAGTGGTGTAACACTTGCACTACTTAGCAAAACGGCACCAGACATATTTTTTAATGCAGGGGGCTTCACCTCTCCAGCACCCCCCTTCTAAAGGATTTTCAGCTCCATGGGGGTGCATGTCAGGGGGGGTGCAAAAGCATGAAAAAAAAAGTAAAGTCCGGGTGCAACAAAACAAATGCATGCCCAGAACTGAACCTGGCACCCTCGCAACCCTAACCTGCCACCAACCCACCATGCCACAGAGCCATCTCAGCAGCCCACCACTGAAGTACACCTCATAAACCCTCTGTCCCTTTCAGCTTCTTGGACAGCATGCTTGCTTCCCCCATTGCATGTGTACATATAGCGACATCCTGCTGCTTTATTCACTGTCCCCATCCAGTCACCCTCTCTGTCCAGTAGCTCTGTACAGATGGTGCTGTTATTGAGTTGCCCTTTTTAAAAGAACTCAATAGCGGTCGCTCTATCACAGGCTACCGTGGATTTTTGGGAGGACATAAATACTTGCCTTGGTGGGATGAAGGACAGAAAGAAATTCTTATTAATTTGATGTAATACACACATCTAGCAAGGAATAATACAGGAAAGCATAAATTTCTGATATGTAAATGCTCATTATGAACTGGCTGATGAGAATTGAGTAAGCTGATTGGCTGAGAGGTTTTTGAAGTCGTGATGATATCGGGCTACATGCTCATGGCTTCAAAAAACCTCCAGCCACTAGCCTCCTCAATCTCAGCACAGTGTTCCTCACAACTGTGCCCATGACAGAAGGCAGCACAATGCAAGTTGCTGAGAGAAACAACGGTTGAGTGCCTCTCCAAAAAAAAAACATATCCACTTGCCATCTTTTCATATCCCCACAAACATCCCTGTAACCCTGCTGCCAAAATTTGCTGCCACAACTCAATCGGCTGTTTTTAAAACAGAGCTTCTTTTCAAGGAAGCGTTACTGCATGCAGGTTTATGATCTCCTCCTCTCTCGGTGGCTTGCTCTTTTCAGAGGCATGTGCTCGGCCTGCCGTCTACCGAATGCAGTAGCATTTACAAAAATTACAGTACTTACTTACCTGCATTTAACATCTGTTACAAGAACCAAAGTAAATACTGGCACTGAAACATACTCTGTGTTCAGAAGACTGAACACCAGGAAGCAAGTGTCCCTCCTACTCAGTCTGCTCTCTTTCATACTGTGAATTTTACTCCTTCTAGTGACATTAAAAAACTATAAATCTTATGTGTGTCAGGCACCTGGTGTGAAGTAGACAGAGAGTTCTTAGTTCTGTATCATTTTTTTAATATAAAATGTATTACTGAATTGTCTCTGCTGAAAATGTGGTGAACCAGGATTGATCTCACTCATCCCCCCTTCCCAAGATTTTAGTTGACAGATGCAAGCTAAGAGAAATGCTGACAGCATGTGTATCACTGACACGGTTTTAGAGACAATGTGATACATGGAAGGCCTTAATCAAGGATCTCCTGTGTGTCTGAGTTAATGATAGCTTTAGCTGTTAAAATGTTGAGCATATCCATTTTGTGACGTTCCAGGAAGAAAAACAGGTTGTGAAGTATGAGTGCGAAAATCATAAAGTTGCTGTCATGTCCTGGAAGGAGGAAGCTTGTTATGAGATCAAAAAGAGATGCCATTTGAAACATGAGTCATGCTGAAGGATTGCAAAATTGATACTTTAAAAAGCCTACTGTTTTTTTATTAGATATATTTTTTTTAAATATAATCTGACAGAGGAGGAGCTAACTGACCTCACCAAAAATGGGTTGGCCCATACAGTTGCTTAAGCAATAAAAATTATTTTGTTTTACTACACAGAGACACTTTTACCTATACTCTGACTGAGGAAAGATCTTTAGAGCACTTGTAAACAGAGATTTAGAAATATTTCTAATCTAAGTACTGTAAGTATGAACTTGTACTGTTTAAACCTTGTTTCTTTTAATAGATTTGTATGTCTTGAGATATAAGAGTTCTGTATTTTGTGTTTTATATATTTTTTAATATTTTAGTAAAATTCTTTTTAGAACTTACTTAGTCTGTCTTTGCATTTCTCTCATTTGTAAGAAAAGTATATATGGTTAAAGCAGACAGCAGGTATAAGCTTGATAGTGGTACCAGACTATAAAGAGAAGCATTTAAAATCTGAGGTCTTTATTTAAGTTTTTAAGGGTTCATATCTGTACACCTGGTTAGGTGCCCATAGGCAAAGATATCTGGCCCCCCGAAGACAGAAATATCTGAGCCTGTACATTGGGTACGTTAGCAAGAGGCTAACAGTTTGAATCCCTCCAAGACTTGAGACCAAAGGTTGATCCGAACTCACAAAAACAGACAAGAGGGTTACCTTGTCTGTTACACTGTTCACAAGACTGCGCTCGGAGATTGGCACTTTGGGAGTAGAGGGCCTGACCTGCTGAGTGGGTTTGTGATGCCTGGTTTCAATTTTTTAATCCCCAGACTGGACCACATCATTAAAACAATTGGCTCTTGACCACACTCTGCAGAGTGACATAGGAAGAGTTCAAAGTTCTTCCAATTATAGCACCACCTACTGCCCCATGGCCTTCCAGGAACTATTTTATCAAAAGGTACTCCTCCAACACCCCAAAAAGTCACCTTCAAAAGTTTTACGTTTTTTTCTTAACTCATAAAATGTTTAAGTCAGTTCATAATAGCAATAATGCACTCCAAGGTGTGGTATATCATGGGATATCACCATTTCTTGGGTGTTGGATGCACTTGGCCTGTGGCCTCATGCCCAGCCACCCAAGGCATGATGATATCCCTTGATATACCACACCCTGTTGTGCATTATTGCTTAATTAGATCATGTCTAAGCTTCTTATAGAAAGAGCTCTTTTCCAGCAGTCTGTTGATTTCATGTACATTATTTATCAGTGGACATGAACACCACCACATACCCCTTATCTGCTGGCTTAATAACAATTTCAGATTTATGTTCTAACTCTTTGAGTGCCCTTGCTTCTGTATCTGAAATATTTATATTGCCAGGTCTTTACCCTTGATTGGATAGTTCTTCAAATTTATTCAAGCAAGTGTGTTCAGACATGCGCATGGTATTATTTTAAGGGGGATTAAAGGAAGAAGGTGGACAAAAATCTGTAATGCTGTCAGAGTGGTGCCATTCTGTGTATCACTACCCTCCAGTGGACCCATGTCATTATTACACCTACACATTTTTAGATTTTCAAAGTGAGCACTAAGATTTAAATTTCTAATAAATTGGTGGAAATCAATGTATATCTCAAAATTATCTATGACCCTGGTAGAAGCAAATGACAAATCCTTCTGTAGTAATGTGATCTAATCTGTTGTTAAAGTAGTGTTAGAAATATTAATCACTGTGCATGCCTCAGGTACTACTTCCCTCTCTTGATGGATTGCCTTGTAATGGTGTTTCTTACTGCCCCTCCTTGTACACCTCTTCAGGGGTTCTGTACTGGTCACTGTTGTGGGTTCCTCAGTTCCCTCCGAGCTGGATCCTGGAACTGCACTTAACGTTCCTCCAACTTCTGTATTTCTTGGGACCCCTCTAAAAAAAATCTTCTCGTTGGTGTCTGAGTCACTGGTTGATGTGTAGTTGTATGGGGGAATTGTTCCGATTTCTTAGAATAGAACACAATATAGTGTATGTTAGAACGCTGTGTTCATTAAAAATCTAATGTCCCCTAGTCTTGCTGTACCACTGATGTGATGTAACGATGTTGTTGTACCATCGTGAGTATGTCACATTGATGGTAAAACAGATTTGACCACGTTTGCGTATGCATGGCTTGTGGTTCGTGGTGACAAAAAAATGGGCACCGCAGTTCATCGGAGGCACAGGAGTACGTTTTCAACTCTCAGTAAGTGCCGTTACTGCTTTACTTTTGTCCATACACTATAAAAGATAGTGGATGGGCAACAGTAAACATCAACACAGTTGTTCACTTCTCGAGGTTTCATGCCAACCGAAAACCTCTCGAGCTTTGCTCTCGAGGTTGTCTAGGTTGTCATGACAACCTCTCGAAGTGAGCAACTGTGTTATTTTTCACTGTTGCCCATCCACTATCCTCTATGTAATCATCGATGTCTGTGTATAACAGTCTCCCTGTGTACCAGTGGGATGGTGCTGTTGTTGACCTCAACCATGTCCTCATCCTCATCCTCATCTCTGGTATTTGTGTCTGTTAGTTATATTCTTATTCCATGTAAATACATGATTATGAGTGTAGTCTTATTTGTCATTTTCAAACTTTTTTTTTATTTCATGCTTTGATCTTGTTTCACTCTTTTAGTATGGTCTCTTTCAACTTTTTAACAAATGTCTCATAATCCATGTGGTCTCTAAACTTTGCTACATTTTCCTCTTTCAGTTTTATTTCAGCAATAATGTCCAGTTGCTGTCTTAAATAATCATTAACAACAGCTTGCACCAATCCATCAGAACCAGGCTGTAGCCCTTTGTTCCAGTCACTTACGAACTCAACCAATCAATCAATTTTATTTTATACTGGATAGCATGTGAGCAAAATGCTGTTTTCACAAACGTCCAGTTGAATGTGAAATTACAAGATACAAGAGACAATTTACAGTATACAATGTACATACAGTCTGAGGTAATATCTTATACACAGGAACTTACCACAGGCATGAGCAAACATGAGAACAAAAAGTTCATAGTACAATAATAATTTACAGAACATAATTTACAAAAGCATTCAGAATCCTTTGCAGAACGAGGATAACCAAAGAACAGATGGATGTGGGAAACAGGATGAGGGAGGAGAGAGTGCTGGAACAAGGGGAGTGGTAGAGGGAGAGGGATGAGGGGAACACAGTGGGGGAGAAAGGGTGGAATCTGAGGGGGTAAGGAGCAGGGTCAGATTCCATCTGGAGTAGGGGAACAAGTGCATGAGAGTTTAGCTTAGAGGTGGCTCTTGTGAGACCTTTGAAAGGCAAATATAGTGTTGCTGGCATGGAGGACAGAAGGGAGCTGGTTATAATGTTTTGTGCCCATAAAAGTGATGACATTTTGTACAACAGTGGTATGGAAAAAAGGGATGCTGAATATTGGTGGGCAAGAGTGAATGTGCGGAAGAGAGATGTAACACTCAGTGGTAGTTTATTTAGGTTCATTTTATGGAGGAAAGAAAGATTTTTGAGGGGGAAATGCCCCTTAAGAGGGAACCAATCCAAAGCTTTGTAGAGGGTGCAGTGGTGTGTTTCAAACCATATCCTTGTGTACAAACGAGACTCAAACTACGTGGAGCTCTGTCAACTTTTAAATATGCTTCTGTTATATGGTTCCTGTGATGTCTCCTTCCCTTTAAATGTAGTCCACTCCAATTGTATAAAAGCTGTTCAAATGTCATATATTCCTGTGTTTTCTCTATTTTCTGTTGTTGCTGCATTAATGTCATTCTCATTCTCTGTCAATTATTCACTACAAAGTGCCTCTTCCTTGTAATAAGTTATGAATGGTAATGTTAGACATACTACAAGTGTTTCAGGGAGTACCACACCCGATAAACCTGACCAGTCTGCTGCTAAAACTCCACTGATTTTCTACCGCAATCTGTACCAGTGATGATACATTTTTCAGATGTCAATACCTTCTTTTTAAAGTAGTTGCTCCACTATTCTCCATATTTCTGCCAAGAGAAGTGAAGTGAAAGCAAGATGGAATTAGAAATAAATAAGCTCGACTAGTCTTCAGCTTATTATTCAACTTTCTTGCAAACTGAAACATCTTTGCCCCCCTCAAACAAACCAGAGTCAGAGGTAACCACTTACTTGGATAACCCCTGAACTTCTGGCCTGCCTCATGGCTAGAGATTGAGCCTGGAAGTGACATAAAGCTACCCAGCATCCTAATGACCTTGTGAACTACCGCATGCTCCAAAATGCTTGCACCAGGGCTACAAGGTTATCCAAGTCAGAATATTTCAAATCTGCCTTCATCACCAACATCAATGCCCCTTCGAAGTTCTGGAAGGTGGTCCATGCCCTATTTACCCCCTCATCTCACCTGCCCCCCCGGTACTTAAAGTAGATAGCTCACTATTGTCTGACCCACCAGCCGTAGCTGCAGAATTTAACTCCTACTATAACTCCTGCATCACTGAGCTACTGAAATCCCTCCCTCCTACCCATCCCCCTCTCCACCCTCTACCAGTGTGCTCTCATCATCACCCTCCCACTTCTACTTCTCTTTCGCTACTGTAAACCCAAACAATGCCCTTAGTGCCCTCCTCACTATCAACCCCTCTAAAGGTGCCTCCCCTGACAGCCTTGACCCAAAACTCCTCTCCCTCTCTGATTCAGCCATTGCCTACCTCCCTCACAATAATCCTAAATCTCTCGTTCTCTACTGCCTCGGTCCCCTTTTCATGGAAATATGCAGTGGTCCTTCCTCTACTCAAGGGAGGTGACCCCTCATCCCCTGGCAACTACTGCCCAATTTCTCTCCTCCCTACCCATGCTAAGCTTCAAAAACATATTGTCCTCTCCCAACTTACCTCTTTTCTATCTGACACTTCCTCTTTCACCCCTTTCCAGTCCAGTTTCAGGAAAAAACACTCAACCACCACCTCTCTCCTATGGGTCACAGAGTCCATCCTAACCAGGATGGACAATGGCCAAATTACCTGTGCCTTATTTGTCAACCTGGCCAAGGCCTTCAACACTGTCTCTCACTCCCTTCTCCTTGACTTACTCCCGGCAGCTGGCCTGTCTCCCTCCACCACAAACTGGTTCAAGGCCTACCTTATAAGCATAACGCAATCAGTTAAGATCTTGGATGCCACTTCCCCTCCTTTCCCAGTTAGGACTGGCATCCCCCATGGCTCCGTATTAGGGCCCCTCCTATTCTCCTTCTTCTTAAATGACCATCCCTCTGTTTGCTCCCCATCCTCCACTATACATATGTATGCCAATGATACAGTCCTGTATGCATCTGGCTCCTGTTCTGATGAAGTTTCAACCAGCTTACAGCAAGACTTTGACAAGTTTCAGCTCTGGTTTGCTAACCATCAACCTTTCCTCAATGCCAAGAAGACTGTTTCCATGCCCTTAGGCACAAGGCAGAGACTCTTAAGGCTTCCATCCCTACCCATTTTCCAATCCCTAATGGGACTTTACTTGAGGACTCATCCTCCTTCAGGTACTTAGGTGTTTGGTTGGACCAACACCTAAACTTCTCTGGACATGGTGACACCATCCAGAAAAACTGCACCCCAAGCTTGGTGCCCTGTTCAGGAACCGTAGTTGCATCCCTCCTATGGCTAGACATGAACTTGTTCAGAAGATGATACTGCCCATTTTTGACTACTGTGACATAGTCTATGGTGCTCCCCCAAGTCCTCCCTGACCAGACTGGACACATAGGAACATAGAAACATAGAATTTGATCGCAGATAAGGACCACTTGGCCCACCCAGTCTGCCCATTTCCCTACCTAATGGATAAGCTTCAGATCCTAGTTAGACAACAGCCTACTTCTTCCTACCCCCACCCCATAGAATTGCCTTATGACTGTATCATGCATTCTTGAATTCCATCATTGTTTTTGACTCCTCATCCTCCTCAGGAAGGCTGTTCCATGCATCGACAACCCTCTCTGTAAAAAAAAAATACTTCCTCACATTACCTCTGAGCCATCCCCCCTCTATCTTCAAATTGTGCCCCCTTGTTCTTGCACACCTCTTTTTCTGAAAGATGCTGCCCTCTGGGACTTTGTTGATTCCATTGAGGTACTTGAAAGTTTCTATCATGCCCCCCCCTTTCCTTGAGGCTATACATATTAAGCTCCATAAGTCTCTCTTCATATGTCTTCTGGTGCAGACCCTGCACCATTTTAGTTGCCTTCCTCTGGACTGCCTCCATCCTGTCTATGTCTTTGTGGAGATTGGGTCTCCAGAACTGCACACAGTACTCCAGATGGGGTCTCACCAGCTGTCTGTGCAGAAGGATAACAACTTCCTGTTTTCTACTGGTGATGCCTCTCCCTATGCATCCCAATATCCCCCCAGCCCTCCTTGCTGCTCTCTCACATTGCTTGCCCACCTTTAGGTCATCTGATATGACTACCCCCAGGTCCCTTTCCATTTTTTTTTTGGTGTTAGTATCTCTCCCCCATTGTGTACTCTTCTCCTGGGCTTTTGTTTCCCAGGTGCATTACTTTGCACTTCTTAGCATTGAATCTAAGCTGCCATACATTTGACAATTCCTCCAACCTTGCCAAGTCCCTTCTCATCCTTTTCACCCCACCTTGTGTATCAACTCTGTTGCAGATCTTTGTGTCATCTGCAAAGAGACATACTTTTCCTTCCAGTCCTTCTGCAATGTTGCTTATAAAGACAATACATAGGACTGGTCCTGATACTGAATCCTGCAGTACCCCACTAGTAACCCCCCTTTCTTCAGAGTGGACTCCGTTTACTATTACCCTCTGTGTCCTGTTGTCCAGCCAGTTCTTTACCAAGACTACCATCTTGGGACCCACTCCCAGGCTGGCCAACTTGTATATTAATCTTTTGTGTGGGACTGTGTCAAATGCCTTGCTAAAGTCTAGGTAGGCCATGTCCATAGCCCTTCCCTGATCTACTACTTTGGTCACTCAGTCAAAGAAATCTATTAGATTCATCTGACATGACCTTCCTTCTGTGAATCCATGCTGCCTTGGGTCCTGTGCCCCTCTGGCCACTAGGAACTCAACAATTCTTTCCTTCAGAAGTGATTCCATCATTTTCCCAATCACTGAGGTTAAACTAACAGGTCTGTAGTTTCCTGCTTCTGCCCTGCTCCCATTTTTGTGAAGTGGAATAACATCTGCCCTCCTCCAGTACTCAGGCACCACCCTATTGACCCATGATTTGTTAAAGAGTGTAGTCAGTGGTGTCACTAATTCTACCCTTAGTTTTTTAGAATTCTGGGATGAATCCCATCAGGCCCCATTGCTTTGTTCACCTTCAATTTTAAGAGTTCTTTCTGAACCCTTTCTTCTGTGAATGGGCTGGTATGAACCCCTGTATCCAGAGTGTTTCTGTTGTTTGGTTTAGGTACCTCCCCTTCTTCATTTGTGAACACTGAGCAAAAATATTTGTTTAGTATCTCTGTCTTTTCACAATCACCCTCTGCTCACCCCCCCCCCATTAAGCCTCACTATCTCTCCCTTGGTCTTCTTTCACTCCCTGATGTACCTATAAAGGGTTTTATCCCCCTTCTTAACTGAGTTGGCTTTCTTTTCCTTGGTTTGGGCCTTTGCTGTTCTGACTGCCATCCCTACTCCCTTTTGCTTTAACTGATACAATTCTCTGTCCTGCTCCTTCTGTGATTCCTTGTATTTCCTGAATGCCTTCTTTTTCTCCCTAATCTTCCCTGCCACCTCCTTTGAGCACCATAGTGGTTTCTTACATCATTTTGTTTTATTTGCGTCACACAAAGGCTTGTTGCCTCTGTGATGGCAGTTTTGATTATTTCCCATTGTTCTTTCACACCTCCTTCCTGCCCATTTGCTAGTGTATTCCTTAGGCACTCACCCATTTTGGCAAAGTCAGCTGAAGTCCAGTACCTTTGCCTTTGTATGGCTTGACTCTATTGCTGTGTTTATTGTGAACCATACTGTTCGATGGTCACTAGTTCCCAGATGGCTACCCACTTCTACATCTGTGATCCTCTCTCCATCTCCATTTGAGAGTAGCAGGTCTAAGATTGCTCCCTCTTGAGTGGCTTCCAATACTGGTTGTCTAAGGCATGCTCCCTGTAGGGCATCTGGAATGATCCCACTCTTAGAAGTGACTGCTGAAAATGCACTCCAGTTAACATCTGGCATATTTAGATCCCCATCAGCTATATCTCCCATTTTTCTGCCATTCTAAGGATACTTTCTATCATTTCATTGTCCATTTTCTTCCCCTGAGATGGGGGTCTGTATACAACCCCTGTACAGATTGTGGTGCCATTGCCTGTCTCCAAATTGACCCACAGTGCTACCTCTCCTCCCTGTTTACCTTTTTGTTCTGTTGCTTTGGTCCCTTCCCTTATGTAGAGAGCTATTCCTCCTCCTCTTTTACCCTCCCTGTCCCTCCTGCAGATAATGTATCCTGGTATGTTTGCGTCTCAGTCTTGGTTGTATGAGTACCATGTTTCTGTGACTGCCACACTATCCAGATGTTCCTCCTCCATCAAGGCCACTAATTCAGGAAGCTTATTACCCAGACTACGGGCATTGGTACTCATTGCTCTATTTTTTGATGGCTTTTTGACACCCTCTTCAATTCCTTCTGCTGCTTTGCCATGTATGCCCTCCCTTGCACCCACTACTGTGATCTTTATCATGCTGTATCCTTCCCCTCTCTTGCAAATAGATGGCTCTCCCACTGTGTTAAATTCACCTCCAAGCACTGGTTGGGTGATCTCCCTTTCTACCTCACCTCCTCCTTTACAACACCCCCCCATCCTCTCATTCCCTTAGATAAACTGACTCGCGCACCCTGGTAGTCCCCCGCAGATCCACTCCAATTGGCCAATCCAGTTGCTTTCACCAAAACCCAAAAATCTGGAATTCTCTCCCCCCTCAGATCCAGCACTTATCTTCTGCCTATTCTATCAGCTCTGCCCTCAATACTTACCTTGCTTCTAGCTGCTTCTGCCATGCTCCTTCCTAACTCCCTCCTCTAAGCCCTGGACAAACCCTACCCCTCTACCATCACCTTCATTTTACCCTGTGCACACCCTCCCAAATTCCTAGCTCTCCTCTCCTCCCCTACCCTACCCCCAAATTGCTCCCCCTTACTGGTCTCCATTGATCTCTCATAGAATGTAAGGGGCCCTGAATGGTCTCCATGGGTCCATCTCCTACCCCCCCACCAAAGGGGCTTGTGTCTGTCATCTACTCCCTTCCACCACCATCCTGAAGAGATCTTTCTGGGTTACTTTCTTATCCCCTTCCCTTTGGTCCCACCAGCCCCTTTTCAGGGTTCCTTGTGTCCTGAAGTGGTCTTTAGGGACATGACTCTTCCCCCTCCCCACCTCACCACTGCCTCTTTTTTCCCCTTTTCTTTTATGTAAGCACTTGTTTACTTATTAACCCAACACTTATTATTGTCCACTCTTTTTACATATCATGTGCAACACTGTTGTTACACTGTTTGTAACATCTGCCTTACAAGTGTATGTTAATGTTGAACTTATAACTCGAATATTGAATGTCTCATTCCTAATGTACCCTTCCCCCAGGTCTCACTGGGAGATGAGCAACATGTCAGTCAGTGTGCCTTCCTGGTGAAACATTTCAATACATAAATAAAATAATTGTTATACAGTAGTCCATAGTGGTAGAAGAAATCAGTGCAGTCTGTCAGCAGCAATTGCTCCATTTCTTTCCATGTACCATGAAGGCAAAACTGGGTCAGAAAGAGACAAACCTGAACAGTCTGTTGTTGCTATTTCACTTGTCCCTGCAATAATCCATGGCAGTAAGAAATTTGTTTTCCTGGAGATGACTGTACCTTTCTGCAAAGTAGTTAATCCTTTTCCGGTGGCTATGTTCTCTCTGTATTCCACTGTACTTACAGCAAAGTGAAGCAAAATCAAGCTGAAGTCAGTAAAAAATCTTGAGTTCAGGCTTTCTGTTTAAAATTGCTGCTACTGCTATAGGAATACAGGATGCCAAATACCATCCAATGTGAGCAGGAGATATAACCAATCAAAGAAGAAGTGGCCACTTCTGACCCAGCTGCAAATCCATACCCGGTCCAAAAAACATACAGTCACAAGAGCAAAAAAAAGCATTTGTCAATGCCGAATGTTGTCATGCTGGCATTGGCAGTGGCAGAGCAAGAGATGCATAGCGCTTTGATTTTGTTAATGTATTGCAAAAGATGATTTTGTACAGTGAGCACGCGATTGAGCACCACAGCTGTGGAAACGTGTTTTGGGCAGGCTGCGAAAAATGGCAGCTGGACTGTTGATAAGGAGGTGTGCACAAATGCCAGTGGTGAAAATGTGGCATGAAAATATTGCAGATTGACGAAGTTACAAGGGTGCATGGAAACTGTGCAATGCACGCTTGCAACACAGTCATTGTATGGACTTTCGGCACCAAATTTTCAACATAGGCATTTTAGACCTCTGCTCATGAATAGCATCATCGTCATTTCCTCAAACTGTCCCGAAAACTGATTTCGCACAGCGACCATGCAATTCTGCTCTGGCTGTGTGAAAACACATTTCAGCCAGCTGTACTGTTCATAAGGAGGCATGGAAAAATGCCAATGATGAACAGCTGGAGTGAAACTATTACACATTCACAAAGTCACGAGCGTGCATGCAAACTGCGCAATGCACGCTCGTAAAACACTCATTTTATTGACTTTCATCCCCAGATTTTCAACATAGGCATTTTAGGACATCTGCTAATGAACAGTGTCACTGCCATTTTCATAATGTGTCTCAAGCACGGGCATTCCACAGTGACCGCACTATTCTGCGAAAACAGATTTTGGTCAGGATGTGAAAAATGACAGCTGTACTGTTCATTAGGAGGTGCAGAACAATGGCACTGTTAAAAATCTGGAGTGAAAATATTATAAGTTTGCAAACTTACGAGCGTGCGTGCAAACTGCGCAACACATGATCGTAACACATCATTTTATGGAGTATTGTCACCAGATTTTCAACACAGGCATTTTAGGACCTCTGCTCATGAACAGTGTCACTGTCATTTTCATAATGTGTCCCCGAACACTGATTTCACACAGCGACTGTGCTATTCTGCGCTGGAAGTGCAAAAAAACATTTCGGACAGGATGTGAAAAATGGCAGCTATACGGTTTACAAGATGGTGTGGTAAAATGCCAATGTTGAGAATCTGGTGTGAAAATATTGCAAATTTGCTAACTTATGAGCGTACATAGCAACTGTACAATGCACGCTCGTAAAACAGTCATTTTTATGACTTTTCTCACAAAATTTGCAACATAGGCTTTTTGAGAGCCCCCTTCATGAACAGTAGCACTGTCATTTCATTACTCAGCCCTGAAATGTGATTCCATGCAGTAACTGCAAAATCACCTTTCGGGACCGAATAACACAATGACAGTGCAAGAATTCATGAAGAGTGGTCCCAAAAACCCCATGTTGAAAATTTGGTGCAAAATTCCCAAAAAATGCCTGAGATATGCAGCAAAGTTGAAAACATCCTATTTATTCCATTATACAGCTTACCGGCATTTCTTCAGTTCGCAGTCGGCTTTGAAGAATGCAGATGTGTTCCTGCTCCACCGAAGATCATTGTGCTGGACTCGGAGGTAAGTATGGGGTGAGGGGGGTGGGGAGGCAGGGTGCACAGAGGGTGGGTGGCAGGGGCACAGAGACTATGATGGACCGTTTTCGTTTACAGGTAAAAGAAACATTTTACTTTGGGGACAGTTTTTTAGGGATTTGGCATGCTGGGGTGGGCTCCCAGCATGACACCCAACTGTTGTGGGGGTCTTAGCGGATGGGGATTGGGCACCCTCATCGGCACACAGCACGGGGGGGAGATGTTATGCCAATGGGGACTGGGCACCCCCGTCAGCACACAAAGCAAGCGGGGAGCTGAGCTGAGGGGGATTGGGTACCCCCCAGCATTTAACAATGAGGGGGTTTCTTTATGCCAATGGGGAGTGGGATCCCCCATCGGCACACAAAGAAAGCAGCGAGGTGGCAGAGACGAGGGGGATTGGGCACCCCCCTCGGCATTTAACAATAGGGGAGGGTTATTTATGCTGATGGGGAGTGGGTTCCCCCATTGGCACATACAGAGGTGCAGGGTAACCAACAGGGGGATCGGGCACCCTCGAATTCGGTAGTTTGGTGGCCACTGTGCCACCATGTTCATAATGTGGTGAGCACGTGAAGGGAAGGCCCGCTGCATCTGATGAGGTTTGCTTGCATTGCAGCAGACCTTTTCTTAGATGTGCTCGCCACATTATGTATGCATGGTGTGGCGCTGGCATGCAGGCTGATTGGGGAATGCTGGATGCACCTGCTGATGCGTGCCCTGCATTCGCCCAACAGCGACCATGCCTCCAAATCCCCACTGTTGCAAGTAGTTGGCTGCGCAAGTGCACCAACATAAAAAGGCACCTGATAGAGAAAGTGAATTAAGGCTTTATTCCAAGGTATGCCAAATGTGCCCATAGCTCCACATACAACAGAAACCTCGACTGGTTTTGCTTAGTCATGTCATTAGAAGGATCTGACGTCTGTTTACACACAACTGCTAAAAGAGCCTGGCTTAAAGTGACAGTGGACTTAATAGTAAATGAATATATATGTGCATAACAGTACGACTTTGTTGAATAGATAGGCCACTGACAGAGCAAAGGCCGATGGCACATTTATAAGGTAGAAAAAGAAATGGGCAGACTGGATGGGCCTTGCTGTCCTTATCTGCCATCAACTTCTATGTTTCTATGTTTCTATGAATACATTATATATGAATATACATAACCATATAAATAATTCCATGTCACCATAAACCTTTTCTCTAAATATACATATGAATTAACTAAATGTTAAACATTATAAAAATACAAATGCATAGTTGTGTCTTGTGTTAATATTGTTTTTCTGTAAACGGCTGAGGATGTGCACCACAATTGCAACTTTGCTTTCCCCAATACTGTTACAGATGGAAATTCAAAATAGTTTCCACAGAACCTCAGGAATCTAAAATAAAATGCATAAACACCATAATCTTGATCTTTAATACAAATATGTCTAATATATTATCAAACAGAATATACACCAGGGTGGGAAGAATTTGTAAAAGTAGTGCATGTATAACAGAATTAACAAACAGGCCAAATTATGACTTGTTACAGGGTGAACAGCCAAAAGCTACCAAACAGTAAAACAGAACAAGTCAAAGGCCTGCAATGGTTTGTTATGACTAATGTATGCGCTGTACCATGTGCAGAGGGATTTGTATTATCTTAAAATTCCTTTTGTTTCACAACTACTTGTGGGTGGGTTAAAGCACTTGGCTTTGCCCTGCCCCACATCATCCAAGGAGGGGCACTATCCCACAATGACATACAAATACCATCTTGCCTTACTGACTGATTAAATGATGACTCATTTGTATCATGTAATCTGATTGGATAGTTAGGATTAGAACCCATGCTGCTATCCCATAGCAAACAATGGCTTGTAAGCATGCATTGATTCTACATTCTCTTCTTGCTTTTATTTATAAAAACATCTTAGCCATGTTTTTATATAATATTTAAATGAATTCCATTGTATAATCACAGTAACACACTCCAGGATATTTTTATAGTTCAAAATATAGTAAGGCCCCTAACAAAACATGGTTTCAGGATGTTAAAATGATCTTTAGTAAATTCTTATGGAGCAGGGGGAAGCCCAGGATTGCCTGTAACTTATTAACTACTACAAAGAGAAAAGGGTGGGATGGGATGCCAGATCCTAGAAGTTATATGGAGGCACATATAATAGCAATGTTCTATCAATAGTCCTTCTTTCCTGATGAGGACAATACAGTATACCAAATGACTATGTACTCTTTGTCATCTGAATCAAAAGTACAGGATATATTTCTAGATATAGAGTTGTATAAATAAACCATTTTTTAGCATCATGGTTAACATTAATACAGGGATGGCTAGTCTAGAAGTCCAGATAGCAGAGGGGAAGGAAGCTGCAGTGAAGGAGCAGGGAGAGGACACCACAGGGGAAAATGTATACAGTGGGGAGGCAGTAGGCAGTATACCAAGAAGACACATTGGCAAGTGGGGTCAGTATAGTAATGGTGATGCAGTCTCTCCAGAGGGAGAGAAGGAGCAAGGAGACAGGAGGAAGGGGGAAGTGGCAGGCAGCCCAGAGAAGGCTAAGGATATTGAGAGGAGGGGAGTCCGAGTGGGGGATGGCCACATTTCAGGGAAGTAATAGTAGAGGAGGTGGTAGTGCAGTGGACAGAGCAACAAGTCAGTGCAAAGGGGAGGTTCCACACACAGAAAATAGTTCAGAGGTGGAGGTCAGTAGCCCAGTCATAGTTGTGAGGGGGAGAGGACACAACAAAGGTTAGGGTGGTAAAGGGGAACCAAGACAGGAGGGATGAAAGGTCCTCACACGTTGGGGGCAGGGAAGTGGAGGGCAACAAGAAGGTGAGCAGGAAAAGCATCAGATTGTCATCATTCTAGGGATTCTATACTTAAGGGTGTAAGGTGTGGGGGGGGAGGAGTGCCAGAAAAAGTAATATCTGGGTAGAGTGCATGCCAGGCATGACAGCGAGTAGAGTGGGGCAGCATATGGGCAGATATTTGAGGAAGGTGGGGGGTAAGCCACACATTGTGATGTGCCTGGGAATGGATGATCTGGAAGGGAGAAGGATAAATAAGGTACAAGACTGCTTCAGGGAAGTGGGAAAACTATGCAGCAAAGAGGGAACAACTGTAGCCTTCTCAGAAGTTCTGCCAGTGCCAAGGGCCAGTACAGACAGGAAGCAAAGAATCAGTGACTTCAACAAGTGGCTGAGGGAATGGTGTGTGACCAATGGGTATGGATTGGTGGGGGACTGGGGTAGCACATGGGATAACACAGATCTTTATGCAGGGGATAGGTTACACCTCAACAGGGCAGGTTCACAGGTGTTGAAGCAGAAGCTGGGGGATTTCATCAATGAGAAGTATCATTTAAACTAGGTAGGGGGGAGGCATTGGAGCTGTAAATCATCAGGAGAGTGGGTCCCATGGACCTCACCCCACTACAGGGATAGATACGACCTTAGGTGAAATAGAGGTTGGAGCGAAGGGCAAGGAAGCAGGAAGGATAGGTGCAGCATGGAGAATGGTTTCTCTAAATGCTAGGAGCCTGGGGAACAAGTTGGCAGAGTTGCAAGCATTGATGGCAGAGGGAGAGGTGGCCATAGCTGCCATTACTGAGACATAGGCAACCAAGCACAATGACTGGGACCTAACCATCCCAGAGTACAAACTTTTCTGGAGGGATAGCAATAAAGGGAAGGCTGGGGGGTTGCCATTTATATAAGGGAAGGGATCAAATGTAATAGGGAGGAAGGGGAGGAGGGCAGGTCGGATGTAATCTGGCTGCAACTACACAGCCAGAAAGGGACCAAGATCTGTCTGGGGGTTGTTTATAGACATTGACAGGGAACTGGGGGAGCAGATAAGGAGGCATAGTGGCAAAGGGAGCACAGTGGTGGTGGGGACTTTAATCCACCAGGGGTGGATTGGAGCATCTCAGCAACCAATTGTGTCGGGAGCAGGTCCTCATGGAAGCATTCCAGGATGGTTTCTTTACCCAGAGGGTAATGGAGCCATCAAGGGAAGAGGATATACTATACCTGGTACTGGAAGATGGGGAACAGGTCAGGAATGTAAGGGTGGAAGAACCTTTGGCAAGCAGTGACCACTGCACAGTATGGTTTTCAATCAACCTGGGTAGGCAAGTAGCCACTACAAAAACTAGGGTCCTAGACTTCAAAAGGGCAGACTTTGGCAGGATAAGAAACATATTAGAAAGTCATATGGTAAGCATCCACCCAGAAATGGACACAGAACAAAAATGGGCAGTCATCAAGACAGGACTGGCCGAAGCCACTAAAACTGTCAACAGACAGAGCAAGAAAGGTAGGACCAAGAAACCTAGTTGGATGAGTAGAGAGGTAGTGGAGAAGGTGAAGGAAAAGAGGAATGCATTTTAGACCTACAAGCAATCCAACAGAGCAGAAGACAAAGAAGAATATGTGAAGAAATCCAGAGAAGTGAGCAGAGTGGTAAGGGCAGCAAAGGCTGCTATGGAACAGAGGTTAGTGCAGGGGATCAACAGAGGAGAAAATGATTTCTTCAGACATAACAGAGAGAAGAAGAAAAGCAAAGATGAAAATGTTAGGATCAGGAGCGGAGGCTGGTGGGTAGAAAAGGGGACTGATCAGGCAGAAGTACCTAATGAATACTTCTGTTCAGTCTTCACCAAGGAGAGGGATGGGCCCATACCTGAGAGAAAGAGCAAGGTGGGAGAGTGTGGGGAAGAAGCAACCACAGATGGGGAAATCACGGTGGAAAGGGTGAGGGAGGGCCTTAAGTTCCTGAAGGTGGACAAGACACCTGGCCCAGACAGAGTCCACCCCAGGGTGCCGAGAGAGTTGGCAGAGGTACTGGCAGGGCCATTGGTGGACCTGTTCAATACCTCTCTGAACTTAGGGTGCATGCCCAAGGACTGGAGGGAAGCACATGTGGTACCTCTCTATAAGAGTGGACCCAAGGACGAACTGGGGAACTACAGACCGGTGAGTCTTACTGCAATTGTGGGAAAACTAATGGAGACAATCCTAGAGGAAAGACTGGTGCAATTTCTTGAGGATAACAACCTCCAGGACAGCAGGCAGCATGGGTTTGTTTCATGCAGATCCTACCAGACCAACTTGGTTGATTTTTATGACTGGGTTATGAGGGCACAGGACAGGGGACATGTGGTGGATGTCCTCTACCTGGATTTCAGCAAGGCCTCTGACTCAGTGCCACATAGTAGGCTGACCTGCAAGTTGAAGAGTCTGGGAGCAGGGTAGAAACTGGTCAGATGGGTGGAGAACTGGCTGCAGGGTAGATAGCAGCAGATAGTAGTGGGGGGGGGCATCTGAACCCAGGGCAGTAACAAGTGATGGGACTGGTTCTGTTTAACATTTTCATAGCCGACATTGTACTAGGGATTAAGAGCAAGATCAGACTCTTTGCAGATGACACAAAGATTTGTGCTGAGGTACTGTAGATGGGGGAGGAGCAAAAGTTCTTCAGGATGATATGGCAAAACTTAAGGAATGGTCTCACACTTCTCACACTTGGCAGCTTGGATTCAATGCCAAGAAATGTAGAGTGATGCATTTAGGAGGCCAAAAACCCAGGACACAATTACTGGCTGAAGGGTGTTCCATTAACAAAATCCAAGGAGAAGAAGGATCTGGGAGTGCTGGTAACTGGGGAGATGAACCACTCTGCTCAGTGCAGGAAGGCAGCAGCGAAGGCAAACAGGATGTGAGGGTACATAGCAAGGGGGATTACTTCTAGGAGTGGAGAGGTCATCTTGACCCTGTACGGGTGCATGGTAAGACCTCACCTAGAGTACTGCATGAAATTCTGGCACCCCTACTTGAAAAGGGACATAAAACTACTAGAGGGGGTATAGCGCAGGGCAACAAAAATGATCCTGGGGTTGGGGGACAGACCATATGAGGAGAGACTAAGAGAGCTTAATATGTATACCCTGGAGAAAAGAAGGGAGAGAAGGGATATGATTGAGACCTTCAAGTACCTGAAGGGTTTGAACAGAGTAAACACCAGGTGTATGTTCAATCTGAAGGGCGGAAAGGGAAACCAGGGGACACTATGAAGTTGGAATGGGGCAGGTTCAAGAGGGAACAGAGAAAGCACTATTTCACAGAAAGGGTGGTGGCAGGGTGGGACACTCTGCCAGAGGAAGTCATATTGCTGCAGAGTGTTGGGAGCTTCACGAGGGGGTGGAACAGATTCAAGGGGAGGATACAAAGTGGGAGGGGGCGCGAGATGAGGAGAGGGCATATGGGGGGGTATCTACATTCTAATGGACTGAAGTGCTGCACACTCGAGCAGACTAGATAGACTGAATGGCCTGTATCTGCTGGCAATTTTGTATGTTCATATGTTTGTATATATAAACCACCCCATTTCATTACAGATGCCTTGGTTATTTCTGTAAATATGCTATAATAAAAGAATATGGGGAGAACATCATAACAGCTTTAATTTCAAAAACTTACATGGAAAAGAGATTATGGTATGGAAAGATATTTTAATGAATGACCAATTGTGGTCCTATTCTGAGTAGAAGGAAAAGCTGAGGGATAGGAGATGGGGCCAGCTTAAATGAATTTCAAATATTTTCAGCAATTATTTGATGAGAATTTCAACATTACTAAAACAGCAGCAATGTTATATACTAAAGAAACAACTAAATTACTTGCTCAATTCTATCAAGTATTGTTAGTGAAGAGGAATAACTCTTTTAACAAAATAAATTTAAAATGGGGTGTTGAAGCTGGCACCATACTATCTCCTAAACAATGGGAGCTTATAAGAATTCAGAATAACACATTTTACGTATCAGCAAAAAATAAGTCAGTACAATGAAAAATTTCTGACAGAGCATACATATCTCCTGTTCAGATTTCTAAAATATATGTTGAACATGCTGAGACATGCTGGCATGACTGTGGTAACAAGGGTGCTTTAATGCATTGTTTTTGGTCATGCTTGAAGATTAAATCATGGTGGACAAAGCTTCATCAAATACTTAGTTCATTAATGAAATTAGATGTACCATTAGAATTAGACAAATTTCTGCTTAATAATTTAAATGAAACAGAATGGAATGTAACACAATGATCTTCATGCTGGCAACAATGGCTCTGAAACATTTAACATTAGAACACTGGAAAGACAAAAACCTTCCTGAATTAGAATATTATAAATAGTAATCCATATTAAATGAGACCTTGTTATTTGAGAAAGTAATATACCCACATTTTGATGATTTATATGGTACCTCTTGGAAAGAAATCCAAGATAATACCCATCCCAAATATGAACATTTAGGATCCAAAATTCATGTCCCTCATTCAAGACCCTATGACCAAGCTGCAAGATTAAAAATCATGCCCTTTAACAGATTATAATAGTATGAATTTATATTTAGCCTCCGGGGAGTCTGATTATTAAATGTGAAGGAGAGGGCGTGGGGGTGAGTATATGTATTACCATATGATTCCTATATTATACATGTATATACTTATTAATTATATTTTGTACTGAGGAATATGCATATGAAAAATTATATATTGTACACAGTTAAATCAATATTCAATAAAAAATTTTGTTTAAAAAAAGTAACACACTCCAGAATGTGTTCTTGGTAGGATTTAGGTACTCAGCTTTGTCTCTTGCCATGCCACCTGATGTGGTCATGATGTGCCACCCTGACACACACTCTGTTTTGTGTTAGGACCACTGTCACAGTACAGTAGCTAAACAAAATGTCTTTCTCGGTACCTATTATTTAATACTGTTTGTACATTCCCAGGACAAACTGAAAGCAGCATCATCTCCTCTAGAATCAAAACTGAAACAAAACTCCAGAACAAGCAGGAGCAGAAGATCTCAGACATCCAAGTGAGTGCATCAGCTTTTGTTTCTTCTAAACTACAGTCAGTCCTGTAGTGTCACACCATAATTATTGTTTTCCAGGACAAAGCCCTGAATTTGGAACAGCACATTACATCAGCATTACAAGCAGAAGGAATTCTGAGAGAGATACAGGAAATCCTGAGGGAAATTAAGGAGAAGAGCAGCAGCATACCGGGCAAATATCTGCTGTTCAGTCAAAGGTGGAGCAGGAGGATTCTCTGCTTTTCCTAAAAGTAAGAAATATTTGTAATGATTTTGTTTATGTGTCCTACCGTTAATGGCATTACATTAATAAAAGAAGTAGTAGCCATTTCCCTTTGCTGACTAGCTTTCTATCATGTTACTTCCTAAACAAAACATGTTACCTTTCCATCTGAGCAGGCTGTGCAATTCTACATTCCCAGCCAACACTGTTGAATTGTGGGATTCGATCTCAGATTCCAGACATGCCTCTGGCTCAGCTGTTGGTGACAATAAATAAATTAACCTCTTCTAAAAAAAATAAACATGCTGCTGCTGCTCTCCTACATACAGAGATGTGTGAGGTTGGCAAACTTCGCTCTGCGAAATAATTCTCCAAGTCTGCCAAATTTACAAAGTGCGAAGTGCCACTTTTTCAAGAGAAGTTACGCAAATTCACTGACAAAGTTGCAACTCCACCTTTATTAACTTCTGCAAAAAGTGCCATTTCCCCAGGAACACTCAATGAATGTGAATTTCACAACTTCACAAGTGAAGTAAAACATTGCAATTTGGAAACATAGACCATGACAGCAGAAAAAGATGAGGGGGTCCATCCAGTCTGTTCATATTCACAATAATCCCTGGAACCGATTGTTCTTTCAGGGTACTAACTCTCCCCATTCTCTCCCCATTCTCCTCTCTGTTCTTGTCTACCCAGGTGACCATTATACCCTTTGTTCTATCTTATGCCTGCTTGAATCCCCTATGTTTTCACCCACCTCCTCTGCCAACAGACTATTTCAACGTTCCACCACTCTTTCCATAAAGAAATACTTCCCCACATCCCTGTTGAACCGCTCTCCTGTTAATTTCTACTGATGACCATGTGACCTCAAGTTGGTATTCAGTGTAAATAACTACTCCCAGTTTACCATAATTCCTTAAAGGATCTTGAAGGTCTCTATCATATTTCCTTCTCCCTTCTGGTTTCCACTGAATACATAGTTAGGGCCTTGAAGTGCTCCTCATAGGATCTGTCCTACTGGCCCGGAATCATTTTGTTACTCAGTGCTGTGTACTGTTTCCAATCTATCCCTGTCATTTCTGAGGTGAGGGCTCCAGAAATGGATGCAGTACTCCAGGTGAGGCCTCACCAGGAGTCTGCAGAGTACAAGCATTACCACATTTCTTCTGCCAACAATATCCCTCCTGATATACAGTACACCAGCTTCCTGTCAGACTTGTTGCATAGTTTCATTTGTTTAAGGGAGTTACATATGATAACTCCTAGATCCTCTTCCTATACTGTACATCTCTACGTACACACTGTAGATGCAACATCACACTGCAAATCATAAGGTGCCTCCTATAGTGGTGTCTGGATTAAATACATTTACTTAGTTGGATGAAATTTTCAAATTTCTCTTTTTCTGGGATTCAGTATAATTATGGAAATTCCTCCTAAGTCCATGAAATTCTCTCAGATGTGTGTAACCCCCCTACCGCCACCCCCTTGTTTAACCAGCAGGGCTTCTCCTCTCACCACTTACACCTAGGGGCAACAGAGAGGGATGGGGGTTTACATACTAGAAAAGACATAAAAGAAAGAGAGATGGCCACCATTAGACTCGGTGGACCAGACTGTTACACAAAAACAGTCAACAAAGTGTGGCAACTACCTAGCACACACCTGGTGGGGACATTTACCATGGCCAACAACTCAGGTTCCCGGGACAAAATGTTTGCTCACAATTATGCTAGGTTTGCACTTCTAGACAGGGGCACCCAAGTAACTCCAGACTCAGGAAAGCAATAACATTACTATCCAAACCAGATTGGGATTCTAGAGTGTAGCTTTTATTCATGTAATAACGTAGGAATAATCACAAAGCAAAGATGGACCCCCATGGGGCTACCCATACTGGTATTGCAGATTCTGCAGGGTACAGAAATTCCTGGCTTCCCATTTAGCACAGGCTAAAGTAACACAAAACAGCGAACACTCCAGTTCTGAAATGAAGATTGGCACACACGGCCAGAAGTAGTACATTTCCCATCTACTAGGCACACACAGCCAGTACTAGGACACTTTCCCATATTTCATGAGGAATGATGGTGGTACACACGACCACAAGGAGAGCACATCCAGGCTCAGTACTTCCAGAACCCAATAAAATGGGGTAAACTGGGAGAAAACTACCCACATACAGGAGTAAACACTTTTCTCAGGCATTGGCCAATTGCACTGAAGAAAAAGTAAATGGCGCCCTTCAGAACCCGTAGAGGTAAACTGGTTACTCCAGGTGTGGGGTCTCCCACCTTTTGTTCCCAAACTTATACTTGGCCATTCATCTAGCTAATAACACCACACAACTGTAGAAACACTGTAGATGCTGTCTTGAAATGTATACACACTTAACATATTACTTTCACACACCTCAGAGGTGTCAGAAATTAAAAGTTCTGTACTTGGATGGTCACATGCTGGACTCCAACATAGGCAGATACTTTTAAACAGAAAGTCTAAGTGACAAGAGTCCCTTTGTCAGAGAAATTCACCCTTCTTAGAAATTGAAGATGCACCTGGGCTCATACAGACAAACTATACTCACAACAAATGAAGATGTCCAAGGCAGCTTCACCAAACAAGTGGATCAAGGGGATTGCCTCTGAATCTTGGAGTTTACCCCCATCTTTCCTGGGATGGGGCAAATAAACCTTACTGGCACAGGTCTCCACCACTTCAGAAAAACTGTCTTCTTTTTTCTTCTTGTAGGGTGAGAACAAACTGCCACAAACAAAAAGGGGTAGCTCTTTGTCACAGCTAAAACTGAGGAGCTGAACAGCAGCTGCAGCATGTTTTTAGAACTCCACTCTACTGATTAATCACTGAACATTTCAATTCACTCTAAAGCCAGCCAAACACTGTGGCTGATGCTGCAGCAAGAGTTCTATGATTACATCATCACTCCAGCTCGGCTGAGACTGAAAACAGTATGACAGTGTGAAACCCATTTACCTGGCATTTCACAAGCTGCCTGCCCTGCCTGCCATTGATTCTAACTGGGATTTTAGTAACTCCTGGGAACAAAGGGGTTACACCCACCCTTAGCCAGGAAAATGACTGTCCCCAGTCATTATCTACCCAGCACCGGACCAACCTACCCTATGTGTTGACTATGGGGAGGTAGCGCTACCTTCTCCCCTACTATGTGCCAGGCACAGGCATACAATACTAAGGGCCCAGTGGCCCTTGGCTGACAGACTGGCCTCTACACTATGATCTTACTATGAATAATCAGTGGCTCTGGAAGAACTGTCCAGAGCATCGCCCTAACAGACCAGAGCAGTGACCCCTACTGCAGATCAGGATCACAACCTGTCTATCCCCCTAGCCCTCTAGGGAAAACCTATCTAACCAAAAACCTACCCAAAAAGAGAGGAACCTCCCTCCAACCCAGGGCACCTGCAAACCAAAACACAGAGCTAACACTATACCAAAGCATTCCACTCCCACACTCCCCCATGCATACACCTGTGGAGGGAAAAGGTTAACACATGTTAACAACTACACTATTCTTTAAAACACTTTAAAGCACAGAAGAACTCTGATGAGCCCCTCTAATCCTCTTCTTGTCTTCTCTTCTTTCTTCACCAGGATCCACCTGAAAGAGAAAAAGAGACAAAACATACCCCAAATCCACAAAACACACAATATAACAACAATAACCCTTTCCATCAAACACTAAGGAATCCCAAAAAGTATTTTTTAGAAAAGTAGAAAAAGTAGAAAACAGTAGAAACTAATAACATTATGTACAATACACCTCTTGGGGGGATTGAGTGCCCTAAATGTCCAAACTAGTGACAAACAGTTTTGCCCGAAGGCAGGGTCCATTAAAGAGTCTCTCCTGGGCTGGGGCCCATTGAAACATAGTTCTTGAAGTATTGTAGTCCCAAAGGGGATAGTCTTTGTGGACAGTTCAAACAGTTTGTAGTCTGGCAGGTGTAGGACGTGTATTGCAATGTCAATAAAGTAAGAAAAGTTTGGACTTACCAGTCCCTTGAAGAATGAAAAATGGACATCACCTACTTCTCCAGCTGAGGACTCTCCCTGGCAGCATTTTTTGGATACTGCAGGGAGGAAATCTTCAGGAAAAGACTATGATGAAACTGCTGGATTGATGTCATCTAGGAAATGGAACCTTAGAACAGGAAGGAGCAGCTTGGTTGATGTCATCTGAAATTCCAGTCAATGAATCAAGAAAACAGCTGGACTGATGTCATCTATGCTATCTGGAAGACCAGGCGATGAAATTGGAAAGACACACTGCAGGGCTGATGAATCTGGACGCACCTTGGATCCTGGAACACCAGGCTGGCGGAACAACATGGGTACGGCAATGGCTGGATGGCAGACACTTGCTACCACTGCTTTGCTTCCCTCTGAGTAGGCACGGGCATATTCTCAGGAGGATGGTAACATTGAGGGTAGTACCACAATGAGTCAGGTGGATGAATTATGACCCCATCTGGATGCTCATAATTGACAAAATGGAAAGTCTCTTTCCCTGTGTTGTCCACATATTATACAGTGTCTATGGACAATGTACTGCCCAACTTCTAAAACTGCAGTCTATCCCTTATGACTTTGTTTCTGACATAACGGGTTGCACTTGGATGCATATTCTTGCTTGCTTCCTCTACTAGCCAAGCTCTCCTGTTTTGCTCAATCTCCTCCCAGACTGTTCGAGGAACGGTTGGAAAAGACCACCCATAGATGTAATTGGCCTTCCTACAAACAAGTCTTTCCTCCTTACTGCTCTTTATCAGTTTACAACACTTGGTCTGGCTTAAGTGGGGCCAGTCCTGGTTCAGCCAGTGTTGCATACTCAAAGCACCATAGAACTTGTCCCTAACCACTTCTGAGGGCAGGGCTGTGGAGTCACCAACTTCTTCTGGCTCCTCTGAGGCAAGAGCTTGAGGCAGCAGATTGTGACCCTCAACAGAAAGATACATATCTTCCTCCTCCTCTTCCTCACCCAAAACTTGGGCCCAGGAGTGAGCTGTCATCCTCACTCCCGAGACAGACCACTCCTCACTGGTGCGGAGGTAGACACCTGCCATTCTAGAGTCTCTTGAACCTCATCCTCTTCAATGAGGCTAGGTCTAGGACCCTCTCTCCATGGATCCACAGACTCACCCTCTGCACTGTCCATCTGTGACACGGGCATGGAGACATCACGAGGAATCTGCTCTGGCAGTAAATCTACATGCTCTTCCTTTGTGCCACACTCTGCTGGACCTCCCCCCAACAGGCTCAATCTGGTGCTGTGTGCTACTACATGCAGAGTTTTCTATTTTTGTCCAAGTGAGAGCCAAATGAATTTGTGATGTTCTAGTCAGACCTTGCTTCTCTAAACATCCTGAACAGTGGGAAATCAATAATACTTCCTTTCCAGACTTGAGGCACATTATGCATACTCTCACAGGGTAGTTGGGAATCACAACATGAGGCAAACTTCCACCATAGAAACAATGCTCAATTTCTTTAGGTTTGGCAACCTCCTCAGCTATCATAGCTTGGGCATAATCCTGGTAGCTGGATGGTCCCAAAACCGTGTCTGTCAATAAGCACACAAAAGCTCACTGTTACTACTAAGTTCACTATTCTTGGAACAGTCTCTCAAAATGGCTCCCTGCTGCTGGGTTTACATTACTGCCCCACCCTGTAATGGTGATGGCAGCACTCCTGATGCATCAACAGATCTGTATCTGAGTCAAGCAACTGCACATGTGACTTTCTGCTACTGATAATTTGCTCAAACTGTAACAATTGCACTGCATTTACTTCCTCAGCACATCTATATGATTTTTAAACTTTACAATTAGCTTTCAATCAATTTTACTTGCTTAAAGTCATTAAAAGTCACAGTATTTCTCGAACAGGATTGCCTGTTTGTTGCAGCCTTTCATACAGCTCTTATTTATTTATTGAAGATATCGTAAAACATACCTTTGAGTCAAAGACTCCTTTACAAAGATTCCACGTCATTAAATACAGAGACAACAAGTACAAGTAAGCAATAAGACACGACAGGGTGTGCATGGAACAGATTTTACTGCACGGCTAGGGGCGTAATGAGGCACGAGGCCTCAGCCGAGTGCCTTTAGCCCCTGGCGTGCAGTAAAATCTGTTCCATGCACTCACCTGGAGTTTCTTATTGCACTTATAAAATGGGCTCCTGTTTTAAAAACTTTTTACATTTGGGAAAAGCAAGTTTATATGTAGAAACAATAGATTTACTTGTGTGCATTTATGATCAAATAGTCCTTCCACTCACAACAAATGAGGTCACTGATGATGTCATTGTATTGTTGCCTACCTTCTTCTTCCTGTCTTTTTCTGTTTTTCCCCACATTCAAGATATGGACTGTTTATCACGGAATGTTTACCATGGAATACATGGATTCAAAATTCTGCTCATTTCCACTGCTAGAATGTTCCCTTTCTAACATACTATACACACACACACAACAAAGGCCTCTGTTGCAGCCAGAGACTCAATTATCTCACTGTGAGGGCAAGGAGAAGAGATTTCCCTGATGAGCAGGTAAAGATAGTAGGGGATTTTTCATGTCAGCAAAGAAACAGTTGTAATGAAAACTATAAACAATACTTAATGTTTCTATTTTTTTATGTGTGTAAGGAGAATGTGTTGATGAGGAAAGCAACATTTAATTAATCTGTTTTATTTTGTATTTAAGGTACTTTTATTTTTAGGGCCCAGTGCAAGTGAATGTGATGCTTCCAGTTACAGGGCAAAAAACAATGGCTGCCAGTTGAGTTTTTAACATTCTATTAGCTTAATGATTCCAGTGGTGATCAGTCCACATTTGGTAGCACTTTTTATTTTCCATGCATGGAACATAATTGCTACATGAACAACAGCCAATCAGATTTCAGGATTTTCTCTTACCATTTTATAATGGCAAAAATAAGACACAATAGTTACACAAGGAGCATGTACATTTGCAAAAGTGGTTACAGAAAGTTGCAAGGACAGGTACACAGTAAGGACAGTAATCAGTTAACTGGGTACATACATTGCAGGACTGTGGCAACAGCCATGTCCTGGTAGTTAATTATGCTAGTATATAAACCTGCTGCTCCACCTGCTCTGGTACACCCCTACAGTACCCCACAGCTCTGTTTTATGCTACTGTATAAACATGCTACTCCACCTACACTGGTGCACCCCCACAATACCTTGCACCACTGTTTTATGCTAGGATATAAACACGCTAATCCATCTACACTGGTGCACCCCCACAATACCTTGCACCACTGTTTTATGCTAGTGTATAAACATGCTGCTCAGCCTGCACTGGGGCACCCCCACAATACCCTGGTTCTCTACTTTATGCTAGCATATAAATACGCTGCTCCACTTACACTGATGCACCCCCAGAATAACCTGCACCTCCGTTTTATGCTAGTCTATAAACATTCTGTTCTGCCCGTATAATTGTGGACCCTGACATTATGCTGCACCTCTGTTTTATGCTAACGTATAAACACATTGCTCCACCTGCACTGGTGCATCCCCACAATACTCTGACCATCCATTTTATGCTAGCATATAAACATGCTGCTTTGGTGCACCCTCACAATACCCTACACCTCCATTTTATCCTAGTTTGTAATCATCCTGATCCTCCCACACTGGTGCACCCCCAAAGTACTCTGCACCTCAGTTTTATGCTTGTGTATAAATAGGCCACTCTGTCTGCTGCAGTTAACTGTCACATTACTATGAACCTCTGTTTTATGCTAGTGTATAAACATTCTGCTCAACCTGCACTGATGTTTTATGCTACCATATAAACACACTGCTTTGCCTGCACTGGTGCACCTTTACAATACTCTACACCTCCATTTATGCTAGTGTATAAACATTCTGATCCACCTGTGCTGGTGCAGCCCCACAATACACTACAACTCAGTTTTATGCTAACATTTATAAAATGGGCTTAAGAAATCCAGGTCTTTGATTGGCTACTACATCTGAGCTGTGTCCTTATCAGATGATATAGTAGCCAACCGGGACTACTGCCCACCATGATGCCCCACGACGACAATAAATCAGTGAGCTCTGCCAAACCTAAACACAAACTCTCATTAGCAGAGCTCACTGAAGCGGCAGCAATCCACCACAACGGCACTCACACCAGCACAGTAACACAGTACTGTCAGCATATCTCACTCAGATGCCACAAAATCCCCCTTCTGACACAAACTGTTAAAGTGTACTTTTCTTTTACTCACAGAGCTTTTGTTCCTCGTATTTCCACCGCGCTCCTCTGTCATCCTCGCTCGGATCTCCGTAGTCCACACTTGCCCCCTCCCACACTTTATCACTTCCTATAAATCACACCCTTCGCTACAGAGAAAGAACGTTAGCAGCAGAATACTTCTCGCTATGAATTGAAACTTTTAATTTTCTCAGTGTTCATCGTGGTTTAAAAAAAGCAGGAAGCAGTATCCTACGGCACCCGGTAATAGACCCGTTCGCTCCCAGTTGCCAAAAAGGAACTCACTCACTCCAGACACTGCTCACAATTCGGCGACTTCACTACCTAGAAAAAAAAACTCTGAAAACTAAAACACATGTAGTTATTTCTCCCAATGTTTACCGCCACAGTTTCACAAAACGAGGCGGTATAATCGGCACCAATGTGGACCGCTCACTCCCAGTGACCAACTAAGAACACGGTCGCGCCATTTATTTCTGCCAATATTTGATCACACAGATGCAGTCACATAGACAGACACGGTGGTACCTGTCAGTGAAAACACATACTAGCTCTCAAGATATAGTGCTAAAAACAGGTAAACATAACCTAAGAAAGCCATAGAAACCCAGTACTTCAAATGAAACACTTTTTTAAAGTGACTTCATAGGGGGACTATTTTTCCTATTTGAAGTATTAAACCTTTTCTTATATATTTTTTACTTTATCTCTTTTTCTTTTTACTCATTAAATAATCAATAGATAAGCCCATTTTATAAGCACAATAACACACTTCGAGGTGTGGGTTATCACCTGAGAAGAGCACGTCTAGGGGCATAAGGCACTCGGCGCAAGTGCCTCGTGCCTAAGTACACCCCTAGGCATGCTCTTATCAGGCGATAACCCACACCTTGTCATGTGTTATTGCTTGCATAAACACGTGGCTCTGCCTGCATCAGTGCACCAATACCCTGCACCTCTGTTTTATGCTTGCGTAAAAACACGGTGCTCCACCAGCACTGCTGCACCCTCACAATACCCTACATCATCATTTTATGCTAGTGTATAAATATCCTGCTCCACATCAACTGGTGCACCCCCACAATACTTTGCACCTCTGCTTTATGCAATTGTATAAACATTCTGCACCACATGTACTGGTGCTTTATGCTACCATATAAACACAGTGCTCTGCTTGCACTGGTGCACCCCCGCAATACCCCACAGCTGTTTTATGCTAGTGTATAAACATGCTGCTCCACCTGCACTGGTTACACCCACGATACCCTGCACCTTCACTTTATGCTACTGGATAAACACACTGAACTGCCTGCACTAGTGCACTCCTCAATACCCTTCACCTCTGTTTTATGCTAGCATATAAACATGCTGCTCCACCTGCACTGGTGCACCCCCACAGCACCCTGCACTTCCATTTTATGCTCGTGTATAAACCTGCTACTCCAACTGATCTGGTGTACCCCCACCGTACCCCGCAGCTCAGTTTTATGCTAGTGTATAAACATGCTGCTCCACCTACACTAGTGCACCCCCACAATATCCTGCACCTCAGTTTTATGCTAGCATATAAACACTCTGCTCCACCTGCACTGATACACCACCACAGTACCCCACAGCTCTGTTTTATGCTAGATTATAAACATGCTGCATTGGTGCATCCCCACAATACCCTGCACCTTCATTTTATGCTATCAGACAAACACACTGCTTCTCCTGCACTGGTGTCCCCGGGTCAGTAGCTTAAGCTGTGGACCCTGCAATACAAGCAGAAGAGATAGACCAAATGGCCTTGCTCTGCTGGTTTCTTTGCACAGCATGTTCATATGTTCTGTTCCCTCCGGAGTCATACCTGAAAATACGAATTTAATTGTCTTGCCTACTTACCCAGTTACAAAAAAAATAATAACTAAATAAACACATTTCATTCTCTGTACAAAATACAACTGAATACAAGAAAAAAAATTTGAAAGCTAGTGCAAAGGATAACGGAATCCTGGCTCATAAACAATGAAGATAAAGTTTGTATCCTGCTGAGGAAAAGAGGCAATGTAGCAGAAATATACATGTAACACTGGGAATCCCCACCCCTGCCTTTTTACCAAAATGACAGGTGGCATGCTGTTGACATTTGGCAGCAATACCTGGTGGGGGACCTGGGTTCAGGGAAGGATGAGGTGACCTGGCAAAAGGGACTTAGGTTTGGCTACTCTGCACAGGGGCACCCAAGTAAATCCAACTACAGGAAGCAATAGCTGTAATGTCCAGAACCAGAATTGGGATTTTTCAGTGTTGCTTTATTTATTAACTAACTGAACATAAACAAAGCATTGCATGGTCCCCCAAAGGGCTATGTTACTGTATGTGCAGATTAGAGGTTAACACAGCGGTCCATTTGAGGAATGAACACATTACTACAGTTGTCTGGCTTTGGACCCACCAGACACTCAGCCCGGACTTTGCATGCGCATTGGATACACAGCCCGACTGGCCTGGCTCCCCTGCTGGCCACTTGGCTGATGGTCCACTTGAAGAATGAACCCAAACTTTACTTGGAAAGACATCCCATCAAACAAGGAGACTCCCAAACTGTGGCTCCCCACACCACTTAGAGTCTGCGACTCCTAGAGAGATTTGTTTTCGTACTTCCAATCGAACTCCCATCAAACAAGGAGTAATTTTACCATCCTGTGGTTCCCCACACCACTTAGAGTCTGTGACTCCTAGAGAGATTTTCAAGTTGCGACCCACATCTGGGTACCCACCCCATCACTGGCCAAGTGCATGAGGCAAGTAGCAAAAACACAGAAGAAATCCGTAGAGGTGGACCTGGTTACTAAAGATGGGGAGTTTTCCCACCTCCAGCTCCCACAGCCCATACCCGGCCATTTCTCTGGATACACACAGAAAACTTTAGAACTTTAAAATGTAGATTGAACGGTGGATGACCTGAAGCACCCCCTCTACAGCGAACTTTAAATCCATTTAAAACTTTAAACTGTTTGATTGCTCTATTTGTTTGTCCTAGTTGACATAGTCCTCCCAAACAGCAGTCCACATTCATTTCCCAACTGAAGAAAACAATATGTTTGCCCCTTCAAATGGAGCCAAACACTCACCCATTCGTTCCAGGTGCCCCACAGGCGAAGTACTGTAACTTTTGCTGTTATCCAAGAACAGACAAACAAAATCAGGCAGCTTCCTTCCATGGTGAGAGAAGGGGATTGCCCCTGGAACCCACAGAGAACTTTTCCTCCCCCTCTGGAGGGAGGGGGGCACTGAGACCGGGGGAGCGGTCTCCACCACTTTAAAAAAGGTAAACACAGGAACACTTCCTTTTTCTTAGTGAGAGATCAAACAGCAGACTGATGCTTCCTTCTTGCTTAAGGACAAACGGAAGACTGACTTTGAATTTCCCAAAGTTCTAAACTCACTCCCTGAGCTGCAGATTCCAAAGTGGCTCATGCAGCTGCGACAGTTCTATAGTGATGTCATCTCTCAAGTCTCAGCTGTGACTGAGGACAGAGTGAGACAGTGTGAAACCCATTTAACTGGAGTTTCACAAGCTGCCTTCCCTGCCTACAACTAGGTCTTACTGGGATTCTAGTAACCCCGGGTAACAAAGGGGTTACACTCACCCTTAACCAGGAAAATGACTGTCCCTAGTCGTTATGCACCCGGCCTTAGGCCATCCCACCCTATGTGCTACCTGCGGAGGGGGGTGATCAAGTCCCCTCCTACCATGTGCGAGCACAGGTAGGCAACACTAAGAGCCTAGAGGCTTATTGCTGACACATCAGCCTCTACTCTATCCACTTACTACGGACACTTAGTGGCTCTGGTAGAACCGTTCAGAACATAGCCCTGATAGATCAGCACGCAGTCCCTATGGCTACTGAGGACCACAGCCTGTCTATCCCCCCTAACCCTCTAGGGAAAACCTATCTGCCTCCTAACATAACATCCCAAACAAAACAAAACCCGGGGACCTCCCCGACCTTGGGCAGCCTGCAACTACAATCATTAGCAATAACAACACAGTACATTTAAATTCTACACCATAAGCACTGACGAGGAACTCTGATGAGCCCCTCCTCCTCTTCTTGTCTTCTCTTCTCTTCTGTCTTCTAGGAACACCTGTAAGAAAAGACAAAAACAAAAAAAAAACACATCCTAATCTGCATGTACAGTCTATCTAAACAACAACAACGACAACGACAACAACAACCCTTACCATACAGAAAACAAAACACTGAACAATCCCAAAAAAGAAATTTTTTTTTTAAAAAGGTAGAAAAACAGTATTTACATTAAAGTACAGTAATGACATTGGTAACAATACACCTTTGGGGGGGATGGAGTGCCTTAAAAGTCCCAACTAGTGACCACAAGGCCCGAAGGCCAGTCCATTGAAGAGTCTGTCCTGGGCCGGAGCCCCGTGAAACATAGTTCTTTAAGGCAATAATCCCGAAGGGGAGCGTCTTTGTGGACAGGTCACATACTTCTGAAGTCTGTAGTGTAGGGTGTGTATTGCAATGTCATAAAGATAGAATAAAAAGATTTTTTCGGACTTACCAGCCTCTTGAAGTATTCGGATTTCACAAACCTGGTCCTTCTGAAGACTCTCCCTGGCAGCATTTCTTCTGATACAGCTGGGCAGACATCTTCCGGGAACCCACAGGAGTGCACATCTGGAAACAGCTGGGCTGATGTCATAACTGGAGAAGGAACCTTAGAACAGGAACAAAAAGAAAAACAGCTGGTCCGGCATCATCCGATTACCAGGCGATGAACAGGAAACAGCTGGGATGGTGTCCTCTCTGGATCTGAAGTCATCTGGTGGTGCCAGTAGATGGTTGCTGAACAGGACAGTACACTGTGGACTGAAGAATATGGGGCACCTGATTCCTGGTTTATTCATATTGGCAATTCAATAGGGCACTTCACAGTCTTAGTGTGCGAGTGTTGACTACCACTGCTAGCTCTCCATTTTGTAGGCACGGGCTTAATTACTGGGAGGTCCTTGCACTGAGGCCATAGTAGGGGGGTCAGGGCTTGAATTATTACCGTCTGGACGCACATAATTCACACAGTGGGATACTTCACATCCCTCTCCATCCACTATTCTCACTCTGTCCATAAACAGTGTCCTGCCTCTCTTCCACTGTGTATACTTTTCGTAGAACAGTCTATTCTTTACATGCTGGTTAGCCCCAGGATGCACATGTTTCATTGCTTCATCCCAGATCCAGGATTTCCTGCAGTTCTCAATCTCCTCCCAGACTCTCCGAGGAAAGGTAGGAAAGGTCATACCATAGATCTCATTTGCCTTTCTATGGACCAGTCTCTCCTCTTTACTTGCTTTGGTCAAACTGAGACCACTGGCCTGGCTTGGGGGTGGCCAGTCCTGGTTCTGCCAGCTTCGCATCCTCAATGAAATTAAAAATGGATCCCTGACTTCTTCTTCTTCTGGTGAAGCCAGGGCAGTGGCATCACCACCTTCTTGAACACATTCCTCCAAGGCAAGATCTTGAGGCTGTGTACCTGTTCCTTTCTTACAAGGCCACTTAGGTTCCCCTCATCTTCCTTTTCACTGAGGATCTGAGCCCAGGGAGAGCAGTAGTTCTCACCCTGAGACTATCCATTCATCACTGGGAGCGGAGGTCGACACCTCCCATTCAAAGGCCTCCCGCATCTCATCTTCACCTTCGAGACTTGGGCTAGGCCCCCCCATCCAGGGGACTATTGATGCTTTATCTGAACTTGCTTTCTGAGATCCAGCATCCAATGCTTCAATTTCAGATTCAGTCTCTAACTCTGCACTCTCTAACTTTGGGCCACACTCCCCCGAGGGACCTTCTTCCACAGGCTCCGCCTGATCATGTGTGCTGCCAACTGCAGATTCTTGAAGTTGTGTCCATGTGGGAGCCAAATGAATTTGAGGCACTTTAAACAAGTCATATTTTTGTAGACGTCCAGCACAGTGAGGAATCATGAAGACATCCCTTCCAGCACTCAAGCACATCTGGTATACACGCACTGGATAATTAGGAATTGCCACATCAGGAGGGAGTTGCCCTCTACAGCACCAATTTTCAATGTCTCTCAATCTATTTACTGCTGCTGTTACTGCAGGCCGGGCATGATCCGGGTAACGAGCTGGTCCTGAGGCCATAACTGCAGAAAAATAAACAAAAGTTCACTGTAACTGAAAGTCCCACTTTAAATGAACACACTCTGTAGCTTTAAAATGGCTCCTCTGCTGCTGTGTTTACTTTACCACCCAACCCTGTAATGGCGGCGGCAGCACTCCTGTGCATCAACATTCAGACTCTGGGTCAAGCCACTGCGCACCCGATTTACATCAGCTACTAATAACTTTTATTCAAACTGCCCAACTTGCTCTGTTCTGGCTGTTCACACATTTACAGGATTTTCCTTGGACTTTTTACATGCTGGCAACATTCATTTAATTACAGTCCCTTTAACTTCAGGTTTCAGCACAGGATTGCCTGCTTCTACTAGTGTTGCACTTTTTTACAACCCACAGTCTCTCTCTGGCTGCAAACTTTAAACTGAGGCTACTTTTCATTGCTATGCACACATTTAATGGCTTTACAGACTTGCACTTGCCAGCAGGACATCACACAATTGCTACTTGCAAAGCGACTATACAGCTGCACACACATTTTATATGGCATTACTGAAAATCACTGATTTGAGCAGTTTAATTCATTTACTCACTGTTATTGAAGCAGATTGCTGCAATGGGGTAAAACGCCTGCAGCCAGATTTTGAAGGCCTCAGATTGCAAACGGGCGGGCAGTCTCTGCGATCGTAGTATTAACCACACAATTCACTGATCCCACGATCGATAAGTGGGTTGAGCCCGATTTTTAACTGGAAAGTCACTTTTTTAATGTTTACAGCGCTTTGAACACTTCGCGAATGCTCCTCCACTGCCAGTACACGCACTACTCTCTGTCTCCCTCTCGAATGCTGAAGCATACTCTGAAGAGCTGGCTGAGGGGCAGGACTAATGGCAAACTGACCAACCACACAACGCCATGCAAATGAGCCTCTTCTTCCTCATGAGGACTCCTCTCCTCATGGCGATCGTCGAGCAGGCAAACTTAAACTGAAAGATGCACTTTTTTTTTTCAACTGACTCCACGGCGGGAGCCCATTTCAACCATGTAACATTGCCATTAACTCTGCAGTCTCTAGCATTGCACAGAAAGCATTTCCAATGTCCAGGGCATAATTTCTCTGTTGCTACCACTTTCCTTCACAGAACTTTATTTTAAAACTGACAAACGATGTAAACTATGTTGATGCAGGACAAAGACACACACTTTGGCTTTACAGCTCCTTGGTAAACAGTTGGCATTTTTTAAACAGCAGCACAAGATTCACAGCACACAGCACACACTAGGGAAATTGCTTCAACTTTTTTGGGCTACCGACTGCCAGATAGCCAAAACGGTAGCCTACTTGCCCAAGCACCTTCTTTCCCAAACAAATCCAAAGTGGTGCCTCCATTTTTGTAACATGGATATACATATGTGTATCTACGGTTTTGGGGAAGGATGAGGTTACCTGGCACAAGAGACCTAGGTTTGGCTACTCTGCGCAGGGGCACCCAAGTAAATCCAACTACAGGAAGCAATAACTGTAATGTCCAGAACCAGAATTGGGATTTTTCAGTGTGGCTTTATTTATTAACTCACTGAACATAAACAAAGGACTGCATGGTCCCCCAAAGGGCTACGTTACTGTAATGCAGATTAGAGGTTAAACACAGTGGTCCATTTGAGGAATGAACACATTACTACAGATGTCTGGCTTTGGACCCACCAGGCACTCAGCCTGGACTTTGCATGCACATTGGATACTTAGCCCGACTGGCCTGTTCTCCCCTGCTGGCCACTCGACTGATGGTCCACTTGGTGAATGAACCCAAACTTTACTTGGAAAGACATCCCATCAAACAAGGAGGCTCCCAAACTGTGGCTCCCCACACCACTTGAAGTCTGTGACTCCTAGAGAGATTTTGTTTTCGTACTTCCAATCGAAACTCCCATCATATAAGGAGTAATTTTCCCATCCTGTGGCTCCCCACACCACTTAGAGTCTGTGACTCCTAGAGAGATTTTCAAGTTGCGACCCACGCATGGGGCAAGTAGCAAAAACACAGAAGAAATCCGAAGAGGTGGACCTGGTTACTAAAGATGGGGGGTTTTCCCACCTCCAGCTCCCACAGCCCATACCTGGCCATTTCTCTGGACACACAGAACTTTAGACTTTAAAATGTAGATTGACGGTGGATGACCTGAAGCACCCCCTCTACAGTGAACTTTAAATCCATTAACACTTTAAACAGATGACTACTCTATTTGTTTGTCCTAGTTGACATAGTCCTCCCAAATAGCAGTCCACTTTACTTGAAATCCACTGAAGAAAAGAAGTTGTTTGCCCCTTCCAATGGAGCCAAAACTCACCCATTCGTTGCAGGTGCCCCACAGACAAAGTACTGTAACCTTTGCTGTTATACATGAACAGACTGAGCTTAAATTAAAACAGGCAGCTTTCTTCCCAGGGTGGGAGAAGGGGATTGCCCCTGGAGCCCACAGAGAACTTTCCCTACCCCCCCAGAGGGAAGGGGTAAACAGACAACTACTGGTGTCCTTCTTGTTTGCTTAAGGACCAACTCCAGAACTCCCTTTGAATTTCCCAAAGTTCTAAACTTCACTCTCTGAGCTAAAGATTCCAAATGTGGCTCATGCAGCTGCGACAGTTCTATAATGATGTCATCTCTCAAGTCTCAGCTGTGACTGAGGACAGAGTGAGACAGTGTGAAACCCATTTAACTGGAGTTTCACAAACTGCCTTCCCTGCCTACCACTAGGTCTTACTGGGATTCTAGTAACCCCGGGTAACAAAGGGGTTACATATCTACTCTCCAATTTTCAGCGTATCCCTAGACACAGGATTCAGTTTTATGCAATACTACAGTCACATACTACGTTTTAAGAGTTAGTTTATACTTACTAACAAACACCCTCAGTTACCAAGGTAATAAAACTTATAAGAAATAAAAAATCTTATAAACAGATTAAAAGCTACTATGAACTGTAGAACTGAAAGGAGAGACAGCACAGGGATGTCTATATTTAGCTGTGCAGTAAATCTTATCCTGTTGCCAATCTCTGCAACACCAAGAGCATAACTCAGAATGTTCTTGAATAACCTTTTCATCATACTCAGCTGGGAAGTGTTCATTCGCAGTTAGGGCTACTGGCTGGTTAAATGAGCTACCTGATACCTTGTTCAATCTACCCAAGTCTGAACCCAGTTTGAGAGAGCACTAATGGAACCCTAACAGTTCAATGCAACTGTAACTGCTCATCATCTTGACTAAACCCTAACAGTTCAATGCAAGTGTAACTGCTCATCATCTTGACTAAACTCTAACAGTTCAATGCAACTGTAACTGCTCATCATCTTGACTAAACTCTAACAGTTCAATGCAACTGTAACTGCTCATCATCTTGACTAAACCCTAACAGTTCAATGCAAGTGTAACTGCTCATCATCTTGACTAAACTCTAACAGTTCAATGCAACTGTAACTGCTCATCATCTTGACTAAACCCTAACAGTTCAATGCAAGTGTAACTGCTCATCATCTTGACTAAACTCTAACAGTTCAATGCAACTGTAACTGCTAATCATCTTAACTAAACCCTAACAGTTCAATGCAAGTGTAACTGCTCATCATCTTGACGAAACTCTAACAGTTCAATGCAACTGTAACTGCTAATCATCTTAACTAAACCCTAACAGTTCAATGCAAGTGTAACTGCTTATCATCTTGACTAAACTCTAACAGTTCAATGCAACTGTAACTGCTAATCATCTTAACTTTTGTGTCTGAGAAGAGCTCCCAAAGCTAAGTGCTTTTTGCTAAAATTTTCAGTTTAAAAATTGTTTTGTTTTATGTGAATTTAGGTGATTGTGAAAGACAACCCTGTAGGCTCCAGGAAGATATAAAATTTGTGTGGTAGATATTCATTGGAAGTCAGAAGGATCAACACATTTATTTAGTGTGATCTTTCTACTCTGATGTGGTTAATTTTAATACTATAGTTTAAACCCTTTCTGTGTGTGCCTTTGGTGGTGTCTGATATTGAGAACCTAAGTGTCATTTGTGGGTATTCTGTCTGTTTTGGTAGTATACTATTGCCTAATACTTTATAGTACATTGTATCTTTTTGTGCAGTCTCTGATTTTTTTCTTCTTTCTCCAATGTTTTAGAACTGTTTAGTTATTGTGGCAGAGGTGCGGTACTGTGTTCTTTCTTGTAGTTCAAGGTGCTTTTGGGACTGCTGATTTCTACTGGTTTAAAAGATTACGATTTTTTTTCTATTTGAAAAAAAGCTACATCAACTTAGTATGTTTTCACCTGTTTGTTGTTGCTAAGCAGCAGATGTTTTTGCATTGTGCTCTGGTTCTGTGATAGAATCTGTATTAGTAGAAGGTATATTATTGTGATTGTAGTTACCTTTTGATGGTAAGGGTAAAGAGCTGAGATAGAAATGTATGTATTTTTGAATGTTACAAAAGCCAGAAGAGGAAGGAAGCATATTCAGTTCAATGCTTTACAGTAACTGGTAATTGCTGTTTTTCTTTTAGACTTGGATTGTAGGCTTTTGGTGACACTGTACTCTCTTTGTTGTCTTTACTTAGAATTGTTTTTGTGCTGTTGAGGATTTAAAATGTAGTGGTGGTGTATTCTTTGCTGTCTTTGGTTGCTGCAAATTTGTGCCCCCCCTTCCCCCAACTCTTGATTATATGCCTTGTTAAATCTGATTGACAGGAACTAAACACTGGGTATAGTAGGGGGTGTGGAGTAGGAGGGGCATACCAGGAAAGGAAGAGCAGCAAGTGAAGAGGTGACTGCTCTGTCAGTGGAAGGGAAGTAAATGCAAATCTAGGAGCTTTCATTATTACTTCTTCGCATTGATATTGCATTGGGGAAAGGAGAAGTAGGAGTTTGAAGAAGGTTGTGCAATGGCTACTTAAAGTCTGTTTTTGAGTGTGGATAGAAAGGATAGGAATATAAAAAGCAGTTGCTCAATATATCTAAACATGTGCAACAAAGGAGGTAAGGGAAATAAAGAAAATGTTTTGCACTGGTAGAGGAGGGAGAGGGGAGACTTGGGGGAGTGTTTGGTATCCTGCATCTGGAAGGGTGGGGGGTCACTGGTGGGCAACAACAGCAATGGGTAGGGTGGTAGGCTGCAACAACTGCGGTGCACCAGTCTTTCTAAAAATTGCCTGGAGTGTGGGAGGATGTTTAGTGTGCAACCACATAGAAAACTTAGAAAGGAGATTGAAGGTCTGCGGAGGAACTAAGACAGGCAAGGCAGATTGGGGTGGGTTTAGCCCAATGGAGGGAGGAAGAAGGAAGATGAGGAGGGTGATTTAAGCCAACAGTGGTGAGAAGAGGGTCAGAAGAGGAAGCAGAGACAAAGGGCCCAGGCCAGGAAGAACAATTGCCGGGGAAACCAGGTCAGGAGACAAAAGACAAATGGAAGGAGGAGATAGGGACTTGTGAGGCGAGGTGAAGAAGTGGCAAAAGTCATGAAGTGGAAAGAAGAGAACAGGTTACTATGAAGAGAGAGGGAGCAGGCATTTGTGAAGGGCCTTCAGAAAATAGTTGTGCACTGCTAGAGAGGAAGAAGGTGGAGGAGGGAAATGATGAAATTAGAGGAGTAATTGATAAATGCCTGGACCAAACTGGAGCAGGGGAAGTTCTTCTGGGAGAATTGCAACAGGGGTAAAGGGAAATAATGTGCAGGAGGAAGAAGAGGAGCTGGAAATGAGAGAGGGAGATGAATGGAAGCAAGCAGGGAGTAAGAGGGGTGGAATCTTAGTGCTGGGGGTCTCAATACTAAGAGGAGTTAGGTGGGGTAGCTAGGGGGAAAGGCATAGTCGCATTTGGGTGGAGGCCATGCCAGGAATGACAGTGGAAAGGGTGGGACAGTCTGTTCTGAAATATGCTAGAAGGGGTAGGGACAAGCCTCATTTAATTATACATATTGGGACAAATGACCCGGCTGACAAGACAGTAGATACAGTCCAGAGGAGGTTTGAGGAACTAGCACAATTATGTGAGGGGGCAGGAAGATCAGTAACTTTTTTAGAGATACTTCCGGTGCCAAAGGCAAGCACAACAAAAAGCTGAGAATAGAGGAATTTAACAGATGGCTAAGAACCTGGTGTTGTGCTAAAGGGTATATGGGCTGTTGGGGGGTGGGGCGGGACCTGGGAGGAAAGTAGTCTCTATGCCAAGGACAGACTACACTTGAGTGAGGAGGGAAAGAAAGTGTAGAAACAGAGGATGGAGGAGTACATAGAGGAAGTTGGGAATTTAAACTAGGAGTGGGGGGTGGCAGTTGGGGAAGAGATATGCAGAGACCACAGGTTGGGAAACCATATGAGCTTACCCCCCATAACAGTGACAAAGGACAAATGGCAAGTACTGTTGGTGATGCTAGGAAAGGAGGGCAGGATGGGAGGGGGGGAAAGCGTGGAAGGTGGTTACCCTTAATGCTAGGAGCCTTGGGAGGAAAACTGCAGAGTTACAGGTTCTCATGGCAGAGGGAGAGGTAGACATTGCAGCCATCACGGAAACATGGGCCACCCAATACAATGATTGGGACCTGTCTGTACCAGGGTACAGGTTATTTCGTAGGGACAGGGTGATTGGGAAAGGAGGGGGGTGGCACTATGTGAAGGAAGGACTGAAGTGTGTAAGGGAGGAAGGGGAGGAGGGTAGTACGGAGTCACTTTGGATGAAAATCCAGGATTCCAAGAATAGGATTCTTAGAATGGGAGTGGTGTACAGGCCACCATCTCAGACGGAGGAGTTAGACAGGGAACTAGCGGGACAGATCAGGAGGACCTGTGAGAAAGGTAGTGTGGTGATTGTGGAGGACTTCAACATGCCAGGAGTGGACTGGAGCACCCCAACAACCAGGAACAGAAGGGAGTATGTACTGCTGGATGCCTTCCAGGACAGCTTCCTGCTGCAAATGGTCAGTGAACCAACCAGGTTAGGGAATATCCTTGACCTTGTGCTGGCAAATGGGGACTTTGTGAGAGAACTTACAGTGGAGGAACTGCTGTCAGGGAGTGACCACCGCTCAGTATGGCTTACATTGGATATGGGCAAGGAAGGAGTGGAATCTGGCACAATAGTGCTGAACTTCAGGATGGCCGACTTTGGGAGGATGGGGGAAGTGGTAAAAGGGTACCTGGCCAGAATTCAATCTAGTATGGACACTAACCAGAGGTGGGAGCTCACAAAGCTGGGGATAGTGGAGGCAACCAAAACCTGCTGCAAAGCCCATAGCAAGAAGGCTAGGGCTAAGAAACTGATCTGGCTTGAGCAAGGAGGTCATGGAAAAGGTAAGGAGGAAAAGACCTGCCTTTAGGAAGTACAAGAAAACAGGGCGGGAGGACAGGAGGAGTACTTGACAAAATCCGAAGGAGGTAACAAGGGCAGTGAGGGCCAAAAGCATCTCTGTAGACTCAGGCTGGCACAAGGCATTTAAGAGGAGAAGGGACTTCTTTAAGTACATCAGGAAGAAAAGGAGCTTAAGGACCACATAGTAAGGATTAGGAAGGAGGGGGGTTGGGTGGAAGCAGGGTGCGATAAGGCGGAAGCACTAAATGAGTACTTCTGCTCAGTATTTACTAAAGAGAAGAGGAGGGTGACACCCAAGGTGGGAGAAATGGCAGAAGCAGGGTGGGAAGTGGTGACAGATGGGGAAATCATGGAGAGCAGAGTTCAAGAGGGTTTGAAGGCACTGAGGGTGGACAAGGCACCAGGCCCAGATGGCATCCACCCCAGGGTACTGAAGGAGCTGGCAGAGGTCCTTGCAGGACTTTTGGCAGACCTGTTTAATGCCTCACTACATTCGGGGTGTGTACCTCAAGACTGGAGGATGGCTCATGTTGTGCCCCTCCACAAGAGTGGCCCCAAGGATGAACTGGGAAACTACAGACCAGTGAGCCTCACATCCATCGTGGGTAAGCTAATGGAGACTATCCTGAAGGAGAGGCTGGTGGCCCTCCTAGAGGCCAAAGTACTACAGGACAGCAGACAGCATGGCTTCATACGTGGCAGATCCTGCCAAACCAACCTGGTCGAGTTCTATGACTGGGTAACTAGGCAACTGGACAGGGGCCATGCAGTGGATGTCCTGTATCTGGACTTCAGTGAGCATTCGACTCAGTGCCACATGGAAGGCTGGGAAGGAAGTTAGTAGGCACAGGGGTGGGTGCAAAGCTGGTGAGATGGGTAGGAAACTGGCTGCAGGGAAGGCAACAGAGGGTGGTTGTGGGTGGGAGCTCTCTCACACCCAAGGGGCAGTGACGGCGGTGTTTCACAGGGCTCAGTGTTGGGACCAGTGTTGTTTGGGATATTCATTGCAGACATATCATGGGACATCAAGAGAAAGATCAGTCTGTTTGCTGATGATACATATGTAGCGGTGGTGGATGACCTAGGGGATGGCAGGGTCGCAGGATGATCTGGCAAAGCTTGAAACCTGGTCAGACACCTGGCAACTGGGCTTTAATGCCAAAAGTGCAAGGTGCTGCATTTGGGATGAAGAACCCAAGGAGGAGTTACCAGCTGGGGAGTGCAGCTAGACCAGACAGAGGAGGAGAAGGATCTGGGTGTGCTCATTACGGGGTCAATGAACAACTCGGCACAATGTAGGAAGAGCAGCTGCAAAGGCCAACAAAATGCTGGGTTGTATTGCAAGGGTATATCCTCGAGGAGGAGAGATGATTCTGCCACTGTATAGGTCATTATTAGACCACACCTGTAGTACTGCGTGCAGTACTGGTGTCCGTATCTGAAGAGGACATTAAGTTACTGGAGGGGTGCAGCGAGAGTGACAAAAGATGATCAAGGGGCTGGGGACTTATCATATGAGAGGAGGTTGAAGGAGTTGAACATGTACTCACTGGAGGAGAGGAGAGACAGGGGTGACATGATTGAAACCTTTAAATACATGAAAGGAATAAACAAGACAGGTACAGAGGGGCTGTTCAAAGTAAGGGAGGGGAGGGACACCAGGGGCCATGATATGAGACTGGAGCGAGGAAGGTTCAGCAGGGAGATGAGTAGACATTTTTTTACAGAGAGGGTGGTGGCTGGATGGAATGCATTACCTGCTGAAGTGGTATGCAGTAGAACAGTGGACTTCTTCAAATGAGGATGGGACAAGACAAGGGGGAGGGTTAATGAAGGGGAAGGGTGGAAGGGAAGGGCAGCTGCAGAATAAGGGGTGCTAGCTGCACATTTGAGCAGACTTGATAGACCTCTAGGCCTTTATCTGCTGGCAAATTTTGTATGTTCGTATGTTAACTAAACCCTAACAGTTCAATGCAACTGTAACTGCTAACCATCCTAACTAAACCCTAACAGTTCAATGCAACTGTAACTGCTAACCATCCTAACTAAAGTCCCTCCTGGTATACACGTTGAACTGTGTCAGACTCTGAGGCAATATACCATTATTGGAGCCTATGCATGATTGTGTGGAGTGGCTATGCTCCATGCATCTGTGGTACATAGCCACTCCGCACCCACTCCACCCCCCATGCAGCATGCACAAATGGGGGTTCGCAGCCCCTTCACACCCAATCTCCTGGCCATGTGGATTTCAATGCACCAGGGTTGAGGTGTGTGCCAGCACTATGTGCAATGTACATATGCACATAGTGCTGCCCATGGGGTGCAGAGGAGGGCACCAGTTATGCCAGGTGGGACCCTGCCATAACACACTGCATGTCCCAGGAGACTACATCCACTGGTCATGGCATCACTGGACCTCACCACCGGAGCCGCCCCTGCCCACAAGGTTGACAGGGAGGGCTGGGGTGGTTGCATGACTGGGAGCCTGTCCATGTGGGCAATGTGTCCATCATGAATGCAAACCAGATGGGTGCAAACAAACACCTGGCCCCTGAGTACTGACCAGCACCCCACCACCACAGGACTGCCCCACACCATCGTTGCCAAGCATACCCCACACATGCCAGCCCCTGGTCCCTATAATCAGTGCAGCCCCCCTCCAGATGTACACCCCATCCCCAGAGCATCAGTGTCCTCCCCCACTTGGACATCCGAGCCCTGGTACCTGGACCATGGGCACTGGACCCCTCTCATGCCAGGTCTGTTCTGAACAGCCCTGCATGCCTGCCCACCTCTGGAGCCCCTAGCCATCCCCCCAGCAACATCAGTGGTGTACAGTGGACTCCAACTGTCTCAGCACCATGCCCCCTACCCAAGACCTGACCGTCGGTGCCACAGCTGTGGAAGGATGGCATCATCGCCCTCTGCACACCTCCACTACTGCTGGGCATTGGACATCCATGATGTGTGCAACCAATGTGCACCCCGCCATATAGGGGACCCGGTATGAGCATCGTATTCGATGCCTAGCGGGGCCCATGACTCCAGCCCTGGCCACCCTATGGAGTCCTGTGTGATGGGGACAGAGTCGTACAGAGGTGAATTCAGCAGGCATGCACATGTCTGTAGGCATGCAGCTACATGAGTGGGATATGCACCTCTGGCACATAATTCCCACTAGTACATACATAGGCCCCAATATGCTTGTTCTGCATGTATTCTGTCAATCTTCCTTATTGTAAAATTGTATGCTGCTGATTCCAGCCCAGTTTATTTATTTGTACTTGTTCAACTAGTTCATTTTGTATTTCTTTTAGAGTTTGTATTTAATTGTTTAGTTAATAGTTTAGAAAGAGGCAACGAAGTGAGGTAAATTAGGGCTTATAATGTTCTTTTTTGGGTAATGCTTTCAGGCTGTTTCTCATTTGTCCTTGCATTGGTCAGTTTCCTACTGCATGTTTTGTGTCCTGCGAGTTCCGACCATTTTGCATGGTGACTGGTTGCACTCTCGGATGGGACTGAGACTAAATTCATTAACTTTGCGGCACCTTTTTCTTAGTTGACTGCTTAATTGTTAATGTGCATTTTCTCTCTTTTTGAGGAAGTGCTTAGTTGCTACAGTGAGCGCTTTCGTATGGTTTGCTGCCTGTGGCAGTCTTATTGTCACAATCAGTTTCTTTGGGTGCAACTGCTGGTTTGGCCGTGCCTTTTTCTTGGAAGCCCACAATAATGTGGCACTCCATTTCCACCACTTTTCAAGGAGCCTGTTGCTGGGAAGGGAATCTACTCCAAGGAGTAAGGACTGAAGGAAATCTCTATTTGAACTAAAGGAGGAAGATCTTCGGATGCTGTGAGTTTACCTAGGCTGTAAGGAGGTTTTTTTACTTTGGCCTCTGAGACTTCAGTGAGGGTGGGGGCTGTAGACAGCCTCAGGTGGCTGGGGTATTACTATGAGAGCCTTCTACTGTAGGGTGAGGGTCTTAGTGGTTAAGTACCTGGGCTGTCTGGCTGTTAGAGGATGGGAGGGAGGACCAGGTGCCATTCTCTAGCTATTCAGAGACTGTCTTAGCTTCTTCCCTTATTTGAGGATTTCTAGTTGGGGCCAATTTTGTCATCATAGAAATGATGCACCATCTGCTTCGATCTTGTTTTTGGTTCAATCCATGGAGCTAACCTGGTGGTGAGGTGTGGATCAGATTTTCCTCTCTGGAAGGGGAACGGGGAACTGAGGCTGGAAGGCAGAAGGATCCTAGGGTATACCATAATCATTGACCAGAGGGTCTACCTTTGGGGGCCGGTGTTTCCAGGGGGTGCTCTTCATGCTTTGGTCTCTAGGTGGGGCCCCATTGTGGATGGTATTGTTCTCCTGGATGTGCTCCTTTTCTATGGATGTTGAAGATCTGTTCTCATTATTGTTGATGGATTGACTTTATTACTGCTGCGTCCTAGTTTTTGGTTTGCAGGTAGTGAGAGGACCTCTTTTAAATTGTTTGTGCACTAACTTTGCAGTTGGGAGAATTACCGGACTGAGAGACTGGTATTTTTCATGAGACATTTAACAAAATGGTGCCTTCTGGGGGGTGAGAGCCTCGGTGAAGTAACACAGCAGCCAGACTATTAATATAACCTGGTTCTTTGCATTCCTTTTGAACTGAGGGGATTTTATTGTTGTTTATTTTGGGGTTACTGTTAGTTATTTTAGTGTGAGTATGGTGGGGTTTAGGTTTAGTATTTTAGTTGTTGTGTGGGTGTTTTATTTTGGGATAATTGGAGGCTTGAGTTCTGACCTGCCAGCATGTGTTTGAATGCTGCTCTCCCTGTCAGGAGCTACTCCCCCTTCAAGCTCTGGGATCTCTGTCCTTTAAACTGTCTTCCATTACCTGCCATGGTTTATGGTCAATGTAGGGCTTTGGGGATAGTGGGTAGAAGGTGGAGGGGTGGGGCCCTGGACCCGGGGGAGAGTGGGTGGCTGGATTGGAGTACTGAGGACCAGCAGATGCCCTGGGGTGAAATGAGTCCCAGAATCAGGTTCTCATTGCCTGGTACTCATACCCAAGGGTTCTGCTGTTAGTGGGCCGGTAGCTCAGTCGGCCTTGGTATCTCATCCGATTCAAGCAGTGTTGTGTGATGCCAGGTCAATTAAAAACAAGACGGCCATTAGTGCTGATCTTGTTGGGTCACCTGACATAGCTTGCATCACAGACCTGGCTGGATGAAAATCTGGCCCTGTTTGAGGCAGTGATTCCAGCTAGGTTCTCTGTAATGCATCACTCAAGGATAGATTGCAAGCATACCTCTCAACTGTCCCTGATTTTCAGGGACGTCCCTGATTCTGCCTCCAAATTTTCCTCTGTCCCTTGTAAAATTTGTGTTTTTGTGACAGAACAGCAGGGATTAAAAACACAGAATAATGTCAAACATTAAAGTTACAGACTTGTTCTTCTTCAGAAAATGCATCTTAACACAAATCCCCTTATTCTATCAGCCTTCTCACTGAATAGTACCAGTTTTTAAGATGTGTCCCTGATTTGGGGTCTTTGTCCCTGATTATTTTAAGCCTTGTCCCTGATTCATGAGGCAAGAAGTTGAGAGGCAATTTGCAAGGGCCAGGTCCTTTGAGTGCACGGTGGTTGCAGGTGTGGGGTGCAGGATCCTTCTCATCTACCATCCACCAGGGGGTGAGAAGCAGTTCCTGCAGGAAGTCATGAACTTCATTGTTGACATGGTGTTGGATTCACCCAGATTGATGGTGCTGGATGACTTCAATGCCTGGATCAACGACAACTCCCATAGTTTGGTCAAGACTTCCTCCAACTTATGAATTCATTGGACTCCACACAGGCAGTTGCCTCCATGACCCATAATCATGGTCACTCTCTGGATCTGGTCTTCCTCCTGGGGATGGAGACTTTTGACTTGGTGGTGGAACCAAATGGATGGTTGGACCAACACACTATAAGGTTCAATTTCATTTCCAAGCTCCCCCATAGGCCTGCCCCTGTGGAGATGGTCTGGTACCACCCATTTGAAGGACATTACACCAGGTATCCTATCAGCAGTGATGGACCAATCAGGATTACCGTGTGCAAGTTAGGGTCTGAAAAATCTGCTACAGGCTTATAATAGGGATGTGGTGGGGCCTGTTGATGCTATAGCTCCTGTCTGGGTTCATCCTCTCACACTTCACCCTCGGCCCCTTTGGTTTGATGGGATCTTGAGGGAGCTGCCATGAGTTGGACGAAGATTGGAGCACTGCTGGTAGAAATTGAGCCTTGAAGCTGACAGACTTAGATTGATGGACCATTATAGGGACTATCAATCAGCCATCTCTTGTAAGAAGGCATAGTTCCCATCTGGTGAGATTACAGCAGCACAGAATCAACTAGTGCAGCTCTTTTGATCTGTGAACAGGCTGTGCAATGCAAGAAAAGTGTGATGAGTTTCCTCAGTTCTTTGATGATAAGGTTGCCGACATCAGGCCTGAAATCTGATCAGTTCAGTCTTTGAGGGTTGGCGGTGGTCAGTGTGAGGTTGCTACTCCTCAGTTTTGTTGGATGAACTTTGACTGACTGGAGATCATGGATGTCATGCAGATTGTCCAGACTACACGGCTGATCTGCTGTAGTTTAGACCCAGACTCAATGTTCCTTTTAATAGGGTGCGTTGATGTCATCAGCCCAATCTTAATGGAGATAGTCTGGAGATCGTTAAGAGTCTGATGAGTTTCTAAACTCCCTGAAGGAGGTGGTGGTGACTCCCCTTCTTAAGAAAACTTCTCTCGAGGGCACGTGATGCAGAGCACCTGGTAGCAGCTCCATTTTATCACTCCAGCCACCCACTCATATCAAGTCCATTTTTCACCAGTTAATTAGTTGCCAAATCTCAAGAGCACCAGTCAGAAGACTTACCAACCTGCTGCCTGTACTCTGATTCCTGAAAACTGCCCCATGGAGGTCCAAATGAGGAAAGCACCACCAAAACACACTTCCCCTGTCACACAGGAGAAGGCACCTAAGAAACCTAGGGCCGCTACTACTACTACTACTCAACTGGGAACAGCTAACCCTCTGCCAGAGTGGGAACCACTTACAGTCAGCAGATTTCTGGAAGAGCTAAAGCCCTTCAGGGATGATATATGCTCCATTACTACTGAACTTAAATCTTTGGCACAGGCTATGTAAGATAGCTCTGTGCGAACATCAGACAGAGAAGCCCACATACACTCACTTGAAAAAAGGGTGGAGAAGGTACACCCTGAACTGACTATCACAAGGCAGAGACTTGCCAAGATGGAATTGAAAATCAAGGACCTTGAATGCCGCAGCCGTAGAAACAATGTGGTCCGCATCAGCCTGTCCGAGCATGAAGAGGGTCTTGATGTTGTCCTCTTTGTTCAAGATTTGTGAAGAAGGTTGAAGTCATCTTCATTTGGGCCTAAGTACGTAATTGAGAGGGCACACTGGGCTCTCTGCTGGCCTTCCCCCGGAAAGAGCTCCACCATGCCCGCTTATCTTCCATTTTCTGAACTTCTTGGAGAGGCAGCCCTTTCTCCAGAAAGTAAGAGAATTATAGGAGATCTGCTGAGAAGGGGTTAAAATTAGAGTGGCACAAGATTTTTCTGCATCAATCAGACAATGACACACCATTTTCCGCCCTCTGGTCTTGAAATTAATAGCTGCAGGGATTAAATCCCACATGAACTACAAAGCGAGGCTCTAGGTAATTATGTATTTATTTATTTATTTTTAGTTGCTTTTGGTAACCGGGTGAGTGCACTAGACATAGAGATGCCTATTTTCAGGCACGACCCAGGAGAATACAAGTGAGAACAAAAAATACACAAACTGTACAATGTGACACAGCACAAGGAAGAGATAACACATTGGAATTTAGTGCAATACAAACAATTGACAATTGGCCACAACAGAGTAAGATAATATCAGAAAAATATAAACAGTACCGTAACGAAAAATAAAACAAGTGCTAATAAATTTGTACTGGGACTGGCTGACAAGTCCATAGTAATTCCCAGTACAAGGTCAAATATAGAGAGAAAGAAAGGAAGGAGGGGAAAGGGGGAGATGGGAGGAATAAGAGAAGGGGTGAGCGGGAAAGAGGGAGGGTGAGGAAAGAAAAGGTGGAAGGATTAAAAGAGGTCAAGGTGGATGGAAGCATGAGCAAGGATTTAAGGCCAATAGGTGTTCATGGTGGAGTTTCTTGAAACCAGCATGGGCAGTAGCAAGGCAAATTTCTAATGGTGTAAATTCCAATACTTAGGGCTGAGTGGGAAAGCCCGTGTACCCATAACAGTTTTACATCTGGGTACAAAGAGGAGAGCATCGTCACTAGATCGGAGACCATAGGAGGGGTTTGGGGGTGTAGCAAGGAGGTGAGGAATTAGGAGACCTGATCTAGTTATACCATCTAATAGGAGCCAAGGCCAGTAGCTGGTGGGCAAAGGGTTGGGCATTTATGTCAGCATACAAGCTGACAGTGATGTTTAAAACATGGAGATCGAGAGGCATAGTGGCAGATGTTATTATAGGTGGTGTCCCATTTATGAAGGAGGTCTTTGATGCTCAAAGATGCGTGACTGAGCCACAGGCAGGAGCTGGGAAACAGGCCTGAGCCACTGCAAGCCGAGCAGATGGTGTGAGGCATAGCTAATGCGGTATGCACCTCCAATTTTGCGTTGACCGATTTGCAGGTGGTGGTGACATGGAGGTCAAAGTCCAAGGATTCATCAAGGAGGATACCCAGGTATTTGAAGGAGCTAGTACTAACTACCGGGGAACCATCCGCACACAAAATCTGAGAAGAATTTTGATTAGATTTAAGTCTAGCTGGGAAGCCAAAAAGCATAGAATGAGTTTTGCTAGTATTAAGAACAAGATTGTTTTCTATTAGGTAGGACTGAATATTAAAGAAGTAATTAGTAAGTGAACAGTTTATATCCACGACGTTACTTCCACTACGATAGATGACAAGGTCGTCTGCATACAACAAGGAAGAGCAGTCAGGTGCACAAGATGGGAGGTGATTTATAAAAATAGAAAAAAGTAGTGGGCCAAGTATGGAGCCTTGAGGAACTCCCATATGTATGGGAGAAGTATTGGACAGGGCTGAGTTGAAGGAGACAGCTTGTATCTGGTTGGATAAGTAGCACTTGAACCAGGCAACTGTTTCAGCAGAGAAACCAATTGATTGGAGTTTAGTAAGGAGAAGGGTGTGGTTTACCAGGTCAAACGCTTTAGTTAAGTCAACAAAGAGAGCACCTGTCAAAAAGCCAGAATCCATTGCACCATAGATGTCATTTGTAAGTTTTAGGATGGCAGTGGTAGTACTATGGCCTTTGCTGAAGCCATGCTGAGAAACAGCAAGGAGGTTATACTTCTGGAGGTACTCTGTGGTTTGGGTTGCTACTAGTTTTTCCAGAATTTTTCTGAGCATGGGGAGTATGGAAACAGGTCGATAGTTAGACATGATTTGAGGATCACCTTTCTTAAGGATAGGAGTGATTCTGGCCATCTTCCAGATGTTGGGAACAAAACCCTGACATATAGATAAGTTAAAGATTTTCGTAAGAGGGGAGGCAATGAGAGGAGCAATGATTTTTAGAAGCCTTAGTTCCAGACCATCTGCCCCAGTACTGGTGCTGTCAGAGATGGATAGTAGCAGCTTTAGGACCTCTTGTCTGGTGATGGTCCGAAGCCGGAAAGATGGATGAGAGAGAGCCGGATCCGTAAGAGGAGAACTGTAAGTGAAGGGACAAGGGGGGAAGGAGGCCGAAAAACTTGATAGAGCCAAGAAATGGTTGTTTAGTGCGTTAGTTATGGTCACTGGATTATTACAATAAGTGTTGTTTATCAGCATGTCATTTGTGGTAGAAGTATTGTTTTTTCCAAGGAGCAATTTTATGAAGGACCAGAATTTCTTTGAGTCACCAGCAGACTTCATTAACAAGTCCTTACAGAAAGCGCTTTTTGCTAGATGAATATTCCTTTTACAGGAGTTTCTCTTAGCCCTACAGTCATTAAAATCTGCTTGTAGCCCTGAGGCCTTAAAGCGCCACCAACATTTATCCCTTGTCCTGAGTTGAGTAAGAAGGTCCTTAGTAAGCCACTTTGTTTGTATACCCCGAATCCGGAGAGTGGCTCTAGGGGCATGGATGTCCTGTAGGTATCCAAACCTTGTAAGGAAGTAGTCAAAGGCCACTTGAGTATCACAGGAGGCAAGATAGGAGACCAGTCAATCAGAGAGGTCAAACAAAAATCGCCTGATTAAGATTGGCCAGGTTACGGAAGGTGATAAGTTTGTGAGGAGGAGATGGTTGTCTGGCTGCATGCCAGATGCATAAGATTGGAGAGTGATCACTTATAGCATCTGCCAGAGTGCCTGCAGAGACTATACTATCAAGGCGATTTGTGAGAGCCCAGTCAATTAGTGAGCTAGAACGAACGAGGGGGCCATGACCCTAGTTGGGTCTGTAATTAATTGGTGGAGGTTGTGGCCCTGTACCATGGTGTGCCAGGACTGGTTTACTTTATTAGCCCAGTTTAAATTTAGATCACCCAAAATATGGACCTCATTGCACCCAACAGCGGAGCTCACTTGGGATAATAGTTCCTCGAGTCCAGTGATACCCTCAATCGGGGGGGTTATAGGCACACACTATGTGCAGTTTCTTTGATCCTAATCGTAGGGTAGCATGAATGGCTTCGCAGTGAGAGAGGGAGAGGGAGACATTACAGTGAAGAGATAGGTGAGCTTTAAAGAGGATGGCAACACCACCACCATGCTTGGGTGTTGACCTATCTTGCCAGGGTATATTGTAGTTGGGTAACATACACAGGTGATCAGGTGTAGAGGGTTTCAACCAGGTTTCAGAGAGACATAGAATGTCAGGGTTATATTGAGTAGTCCAGGTCTCTAGTTCAGTTAAGTTTTGGAGAAGACTCCGGATATTTAGGTGTACAATACGCAGCCCTATTAAATCTTTCCAAGTCGTATCATAATGTGGAATTTTATCAGCAGGACTTGGATTGAGTTCAATGTCTCCCACTAAGCTTAATGATAGGAGGAGCAGGTACCACAGTTTGCGATGGAAGAAAGGTGAGGGCAAGGAGTAGGTTGAAGAGGGGAGTTAAAAAGCATAAAAGCAACATGGTAGGTGATCTTATGTGAGACAATGAGAGAGAAGGTGGCCAAAGACAAGTGGGATAGTGAACGCCTGTCGGAAGGCACATTAGGATGTAAAGAAGAGCCCTCCCAGGACAGGGGCATTGCTAGGAGAAGAGCCATAATGGGGAGTAATAGAGAGATAGCACAGGGATTTAGGGTGATATAGTTAAAAGAGTAGTAAGCCATAATCAGGAAATAAGGTATAAGACAGCTGGATAGCTATCTGAAGAGACCCCAAAGACACTATACAGATCAGAAAAAAGTGAGGGCAGAAAACACTAGATGCCCAACAGAAAAGCAGACAAAGAAAAAAATACTAATAATATTAGAGAGGTTTCAAAGATCCCTCTGGTGGTGAAGTTGTATAGGCTGCAAATGAGAAAGTGAGGAGATAGTTAAAATCCTCACGTTCTAAACGAGGCGGTCTACAGTGGGCAGGGCATACACCACTGTATAAGAAATGCAGAGAAAGGTGGGCATGGTGGGGGCGGGAGGGGAGCAGCCGACAATGCTGCGGAGCAGAAACAGTCATAGTCTAACTAGCTCAATACAGCTCTATTTAGGTTTAGGCAGTTCAGTGTTCCAATTAAACAGAGTTTCAGAGAGCGACCGAATCAAACTTAGCCTAGTTGAGCAACAAAGTACAGCGCTTAACAGCGAGGGGTAAAATATCCCAGTCTCGGAGAACCCTGCAGCTCTACTGCCAGTACAGCTACTTATGCAGACTGGGTCTTCAGATTAAAAATGAAGGTCGGAACACATTAAATTTTAGCAAGAGCTCCACGCACTTTGAAATAATAGAAGACAGAGCAGAGTTTAAAAACTGGCGCCCTGGTAGCTTGCAATTGTTTGGACCAAGCTGACTGCAAAAAGGCACCAAGATTCAAACAGACAAAGGCTGAGATGTTACGAGTGGTGCAGCTTCCACGGAGCCATCAGTTGCATCCAATAGATTACCTTGTGGGCGGTGTGGGTGAGTGGACCAGCCGCTCCAGGGAAACCCTCCAGCAGGGCTGAGGAGAGAGAAGAGTGCAGGGTTTAAATACAGTTACAGAGTGAGGGTGGGTAATTTGGCGAAGAGTAGGAAAAAGGGGTCGGGAAAGGAGGGGACTGATAGAGTAGCAAAAATACAGAGAGAAAAAACAATGAGGCAAAAATAGCAGAAACTGTAAAATTCAGCTGTAGCACAAAATCACTCATCTAGACATTTAAATAAAATTACATGGAGGGAAACAGTCGTAGTCTAACTAGCTCAATACAGCTCTATTTAGGTTTAGGCAGTTCAGTGTTCCAATTAAACAGAGTTTCAGAGAGCAACCAAATCAAACTTAGCCTAGTTGAGCAACGAAAATACAGCGCTTAACAGCGAGGGGTAAAATATCCCAGTTTCGGAGAACCCTGCAGCTCTACTGCCAGTACAGCTACTTATGCAGACTGGGTCTTCTGAATTAAAAATGAAGGTCGGAACACATTAAATTTTAGCAAGAGCTCCACAGCACTTTGAAATAATAGAAGACAGAGCAGAGTTTAAAAACTGGCGCCCTGGTAGCTTACAATTGTTTGGACCAAGCTGACTGCAAAAAGGCACCAAGATTCAAACAGACAAGGCTGAGATATTCACAGTGGTGCAGCTTCACGGAGCCATCAGTTGCATCCAATAGATTACCTTGTGGGCGGTGTGGGTGAGTGGACCAGCGGCTCCAGGGAAACCCTCCGGCAGGGCTGATTGGTAATGGGCTCTCTTATGAGGCACCTTAAGATGCTCTGACTGGGCTTAAAGTAGCCCTCCCAACTCTTTTTCAAGACACCTGAACTGGTGTACTGTGTTAGCTGAATGACTTTCTAAATGTGTGCAGAGCTTTCTAATTGAAAGATACTCGAGTAAGACGTCTCTGTTTATACGCCAACTGACTTATTTATCCCTTCTTCTTTGTGCAATGCTCATTAACAGGAACTTGTTTATTTCCCTATCGTGGTATGATGATGTGAAGGCTCTCCTGGGCAGATTAAGCTGTGAATATCCTGCAGACAAGGAACTGTACTACCAAATGGCAGACATTTGAGCAGATATCCAGTTAGTTCCATATGAAGGGAATCTGGTTGATTTTTACTTGGATTGCATTGAGATCTGTTAATAAGGCACAAGGCTAGGGTTATCATTATATATTTCTGCTGCATTTCATTTTATGTCAAATATTCACAAATGTCTAACTGTAACAAATTTACTTTACTTTGATGTTCCTGTTGAAGGGTATGCATGTGCCACTTGTCGTTGATTGGATTATTTATTAATGCCAGTAGACTAGCAAGGTATCACCTCAGTCTAAAACAGATCAGAGGCTTTTCCAACTTTATATGGTTTTGCTTTTTCTAAATATTGTTAACCATTATAGCTACAAGTTGCATCTTTAGCTGTTTGAGCTTACTGCTTTTCTTGATAGTGTTGCTAGAGTTAAAAATATTAAGATAGTCATAGCTAGACAAAAATCCCTAAAGAAAGTGGGCTTTGTAATTCTGGTTGTTTAACTTCATTTATGACAAGTTCTTTCCCCTTGTATTTTTTCTTATATTTTAATAGGTAGTAGGAATCTATCAGGGTGGCTGGAGGTAGGGAGCAGTAAAATGGTGTACTGCACAGCATAGTTCATAACAGTAAGGGGAGTGGGGAGGATGGGGTGAGTTCATTTCTTTGGTATATAAATCACATGTGTTATAGGTATTTGGGATTTCTGAAACATTTTTGGATTATTAAGGGAATGGGGGAGAGGGTAGGATGCACAGAGATCTTACAACAGAGGGGGGCCAGGACCATGGATACATAATATATTTTCTGGTGGATTTCCTGGGTGGTTAATAAACATAAATGGCTAGAGACATACAGTTTGCCACACTGAACATTAAAGGAGCTAGGCAGAAAGTGACGCAATACAAGGTTTTGAAGCATTTGAATTTACTGAAAACTGAGATCATTTTTATACAAGAAACTCATCTTTTGGATTCTGAAGCTATGTAGATGAGGAGACAGCAGATAGGACAGGTTTTGTATGCTGTTGATACTACTCAGAGCTGTGGGGTCATGATACTAATAACAAGGACAGTCCCATTTTCTCATGTACAAACCCTCAAGGATCCCAAGGGTAGATTTATTTTGGTTAAGGGCAAATTACATACTACTGAAGTTCTACTGGGAAGTGTATATGGCCCAAATACAGACACTACAGGGTTTTTCATGCAGCTACTCACCATGTTATCTCCTTTCCTCTTAAGCCCGATAATTATTGGGGGCAACCTAAATTTAACTTTTGACCCATCAATGGACTGATCAGGATTATGACATAAAGGGATCTCCCCTGCCCAGACGGCATTCCGTGATCTAGTGGATCGGTGGGGGGGCCTATGTGATATTTGAATTACACCTAACTGATAGGGAATACACATTTCTAGGGACATGGATATGTTGTTCATCCACACTTATTGGCAGGTTCCTTGCCACTTTAAATCTTGCCGGAAGGTCTTCAAGCTGGCTCCTCCCACCCACCCGGGTGGTAAAACTCTCGGCTCCGCCCCATGACACCAGATCTTCCTTACCGCGTGGAAGCTCAGGTTCTCTCCTTAGCTCTGCATTTTTCGACTGGTTCCTGATTCTTGATTACGTCCGAATTTAGTTTGAAGTTTTCTAAACTTGGTCTTTTTCCCTCATGGCTGCGATGGACAATTCGTTTCCCAGCTCTTGGAGGCACCTAAGCGGGCGGCTTATCTCAGGACGGAATCCATATTCCGCGTCAGGTATACTGCCTCGGGATTGTACCACGACCACAGGTCTGCGGCCAGCCGCGCCTTTTCGGATCAACGTCCTGGAGGATCATGCGGCCCAATTGAGGCTTGGGCGCCCCGAGGAATTTTCCCTGCTGGTAAAATCCATAGAGGCTCATCGGGCGGTGTCTGGGATGGCTGACTCGGCTGAGCAGCTTGAGCACTCTGTCGCCCTGGAGGAGGCAGCGGCCAAGGCCGCATCTCCCTCCTCCTCGGTCGTAGCATTTATCCTGCTCTCTCTGAGTTCCTCTAATTCGGCTTCATTCAAGGAGCTCCGCCAGTCCCTCTCCACGAAGGGATAGGGGCCATCGGGTCTTGCCTCTTGGCCCAGGTCGAGGGAGTTGCAGGGTAAGTCCCATCGTCGGTGTTTGTGGGAGCAGGAGAGGTCTCCTTCCCCAGACTGCCGACCGTCGACTTCGGTCGAGGTTGCGGCTCAGGCCATTGGCTTCACGGTGTCCCCGTCAGGCCAGCCAGCCGAGACTCCCGTCAACGCAGTTGAGTTTTCTCTCGACCCGTCACCTGAGTGCTCGACTGGAAGAGCCGTCAACCCTTCACCAGTTTCCCCGGTGGAGGCTGAAGTTTCGCCTGCGCCTTCGGGGCAGCAGTCCTCGGTCAAAGTGTCCGAGCCGAGGGAAGAGCGGATGTCCCCCACTCCTTCCAGACCCGCCCTCGGTTTCACTGAGGATCTTGGTCTCGGTCTTCTTCTCGGTCAAGCCACTCCCGCTGACTTCGGCGGTCTTGGTCGGGACACCGAGTTAAGTGGCAACACCATTCCTCCTTGTCTTCCTCCTTGGATGAGGAGAGGCCTCGATGCAGATGGCATCGACATTATGAGGAGTTTATGTGGCAGCAGTTGCTGTTGTCTGGGAATCAATCTACTCTGATTCATTCCCCATCTATCAAGCGGCTGCTGCATGAACGGCTGATGCAACTGTTCACCGCAGTCGAGGTGCCCACTTCCAGGCCGGTTGTTCGACCAAATCTTGCTGCCCCACCGATTGTGGTGGAACATCAGTCGGGTCACGGCCTGTCCCGCAGGTTGTCGGTCACCCTCATTCCCGCCCACCCTCGGCGGGTGAAGAGTGGCTCAGGCCTGAGGCAGCTCTTTGCAGACCCTTCGGAGTCCGACGATGACTCCTCCGTGTTCCCCAGGCGGGTGGGCCTGGAGCCCTCCCTGGACCAGTCTTTGGACGACAGCCCATCGTCCTTCCTGGGTCTGCTTAGGCTCATCTCAGAGTTCACTGGGATGCAGCTTGAGCCCATGTCCAAATGGGCCTATTATCCCCTGATGTAGATCCTAGACCGAGGGGATTCACCCTCGGAGGTCTTCCCTGTGGCTGAGGCCATTGTCGGCCCAGCCTTGGAGCTTTGGCAGCGGCCTACTTCCTGTCCTGCACCCTCGGCCAGGATGGCTAGGAAGTATGCAGTCCCTATTGGTTCTTTGCCCGGTCTCTCGGAACACCCCTCTGCTGAGGGGTTAGTTACTGATAACGTCTTCCAGCATTCCATAAATGCTCGGGATGTGGATAGGCATCCCGACAAAGAGTCCAAAAGGATGGACTATGTCGAGCGCAAGGTTTACACCACATCCTCCCTAGGCCTCTGACAGGTCAGCTCGGCCGTGCTGATGGCACACTTCTCCCATGCCCTCTTGGGCTCCCTGGATGATGTGATCCCTCATCTCCCGGCCGACCTGTGGACCACGGTCTGGCAGGTGCGGGACCAGGGTAGGGTGGTGGCTAAGCAGCAGCTTCAGACTGCTCTGGACATAGGTGATTCCTGTGCCAGGTCAGTAGTGGCTGCGGTGGCCATGCACCGCAGGGCATGGCTGAGGATATCCACCTTCTTGGCAGATACCCAGCACAAGTTGGCGGACATCCCCTTCTTGGGGACTGACCTCTTCAGCCCTGGAGTGGAAGGACACCTCCAGGGGATCGTGAAGTCTAATGCCACTCTGGACTCGGTCACCTCTGTCCAGAGGGACAAGGGCTGCTGGCAACCTCTGCGTAAGCTCCTTCATCCTTCAGCCCCTGTGGCACGACCGGCCCATCAGCACCAGCAAGAGGGCCAGCAGGCTTGAGCTTGGCAACTCGAACCCAAGTCAGTGGCTTCCTCTAAGGGGAAGCAAGGAGGTAAAGGCCCAGGAGCTCCCTTGGCCAGTCCCTCCTCCAAGCCTGCTCAGTGATGGGTTCAGGGGCATCACTCCCAGCCTCGTCACCCCTACCTGGGTCCCCCCGAGGGGACGGCTACGTCACTTCCCTTCCGTTGGGTGTGGAAGGTGGAAGGTAAGGGACTGTCTCTGGTCTTCGAGCGGGCTCTTCCCTTTCGAGCCATCACCCCCTTGGGGGACCATGGGGTCTGAAGACTTGCCGTCAGCCTGTCAAGCCAGTGTTGCCCTATGCCTTGGAACAGAGGTGATCAGAAAGGTGCGGATCCTCCTTCAGACCCGGGGCTTGTGTCCAGGTACTTCCTGGTCCCCAAACGGATGGGGGGCAGGCACCCCATTCTCGACCTGCATGACCTGAACAAGTTCCTAAGGTCTCAGACCTTCTGGATGGTCACTCTGACTCAGATATCCCATCCTTGGAATGAGGCATGTGGCTCTGTTCCCTGAACCTCCATGATGCATTCTTCACGTTCCAATCCATTCGTTTCTTCAGAGACTTCACCGTTTCAGAGTGGAGGGATCTCTTTATGAGTTCCGAGCCATACCCTTCAGCCTCTTCCCAGCTTCCAGGGACTTGTCCAATGCATAGCAGTGGTGATAGCATTCCTGCGGTGCCAAAGGGTCCGGGTGTACCCCTACCCAGATGGCTGGCTGATTGCAACCCCCTCTAGAGTGGAGGTGGAGTGGTCCGGAGTTCTGGCCCTCTAGGTTGCTCTCAGATGGGCCTCCTATTCAATGGAGCCAAGTCAGAACTCATGCCAAAGCAGGTGATTCTTTTCATCGGAGTGCGGACAGGGCCGAGGTTCTTCCTCCTTTACCCAATCATGTCTGATTGGGCAATCGCACCCTGCCCGGGACTTCCTGTGCCTCCTGGGCCTTGTGGAGGCCTGCACCAGCGTGGTCTGTTGGGCCCGTTGGTACATGCATCCCCTTCAATGGGGACTGGCCAGCCAGTGGTCACAACACTGTGATCCTTTGGACCAGCCCATGACAGTGACCCAGAGATGTGGAACACTCTCCAATGGTGGACCATTCCAGCACATCCGCAGGAGGGCATCCCGTTCGTCCGCCCCGAGTCGACGGTCTTCTTTCGACCGATGCATGTCTGATGGGTTGGGGTGCCCATCAAGGGGAGCACAGAGTGCACTGCCTCTGGTCTCCTCAGGAGTCCCGATGCCATTTCAACCTGCTGGAGCTTCATGTGGTCTGCCTAGCTTGCACTGCCTTCGCTCCATTTATACGGGGTCAAGTGGTTCAGGTCCAGGAGGACAATACCACGACCATGTGCTACCTAACCCGCCAGGACCGGATGCGCTCCTTGCCATTATGTAAGGAGGTTCTCTGCATATGGTCTCATGCACAGCCTGGAAGTGGTTTTCCTAGCATTTCGATGGCAGGAGCCTCCAACACCCTGGCCGATGCCCTAAGCTGGATAGGGGCTGCACCTCATGAGGGGTTCTCTCCTGCCGGAGGTAGCACAAGATCTTTCTCCCACTGGGTCACACCTCGGGTGGACCTTTTTCCCTCCAGGGAGAATGTGAAGCTGAGACTGTTTCATGCCTGCCCCCCTCAGCAGGGCTCGCTGTAGGGGGATGCCTTTCGAGGCCGTGGACCCCGGGCCTCTTCTACACCTTCCCCCATTTCCCTTGATCCACAAGGTGCTTCTCAAGGTGAGGAGGGACAAAGCACAGGTGATTCTAGTAGCCCCAGACTGGTTCCACCAGCTCTGGTATCCAGCTCTCCTCAGTCTCAGCTCCAGGCTCCTGAGGCAGCTTCCAGCCCGCCCGGACCTGATCTCTGTTATCAGGGGAAGGTATTCCATCCAGACCTTCAATCCCTGCACTTGATGGCCTGGTTCCTATATGGCTAGTTGCCAGGCCTTGGGTCTTCCGGTGAGGTCCTCAACATTGTTGAGGCATCCCATCAGGAGTCGACCGGATAATGCTACGCCTTCAAATGGAAGAGTTTCTCCATTTGGTGTTAGGGTAGGGCCTGGTCCCTTCTCCTGTTCCTCGGCAAGCATTCTGGACTACCTGTGGTCCTTTCTTCTTCTTCAGCAAGGGCTTCAGTTGACGACCCTTAAGGTGCTTCTGGCAGCCACCTCTGTCCTCCGGGCGCGGGCTGGAAGGCAGTCAGTGGTGCAGGAAAGGTGGTCTGGTGCTTTTCCAAGGCATTGATCACATTTCCCCTCCGGTGCGAGAATCTCCACCTCTGTGGGATCTACCGCTGGTATTGGCTTAGCTCACAGGCAAGCCATTTGAACCAATGCACAGGTGCGATTCTCCCACCTGTTGTGGAAGAACACCTTCTTAGTGGCTACCATATCAACCAGAAGGATGGGAGAGCTCCAGGTGCTTCCTTCAAGTCTCCCTATCTGGTCTTCCACAGGGACAAGGTTGTCCTGCGCCCCACTTGAAGTTCCTTCCGAAGCTGGTGTCGGAGCTTCACCTTAACCGGGTGTTGACTCTGCCGGTGTTCTACCCCATTCACACCTCAGATGCCAAATATAGGCTCCATTTGGACTCTAGTTGAGTGCTCGCCTTCTCAGGGAGCGTAGGGCTGAAGTTCGGGGAGAGGTTCGCCAGCTGTTTGTCATCTACGCTGAAGCCGCACCTGGCAGACCTGCAGCCAAGTGGATGATGAGTGGGTGGGTCACCTCCTGCATAGATCTCTGCTATAGGTGTGTGGGCATGGAGCCTCCCAGAGGGATAAGAGCTCATTTTACCCACCATAACGCTGCATCGGTGGCTGCTTCCGGGGATGTCCCTATCCAGGATATCTGCAGGGCTCCTACCTTGAAGTCAGCACCTGCCTTATTTACCCCCTACCACATCGACCTTGGGTCACGCTGGGTTGCTGGTTTGGGGCCTCGGTTCTCCAGTCCTTTTCCCTAAGTAGGGAGTGTGCGCCTTGCCTCCCTCCTCCTGGAGAACTGCTAGGAGTCTGCCAATAAGTGTGGATGAACAACATATCCATGTCTCTAGAAATACAGGTTACTCACCTGTAACAGGAGTTCTAGGAATGGTATATGTTGTTCATCCCACAACCCGACCTCCCCTGCTTTGACGCACAACCTGGCTTCCAGCGGGCTAGATCTGGCATCATGGGGTGGAGCCGAGAGTTTTATCACCCAGGTGGGTGGGAGAAGCCAGCTTGAAGACCTTCCGGCAAGATTTAAAGTGGCAAGGAACCTGCCAATAAGTGTGGATGAACAACATATACCATTCCTAGAACTCCTGTTACAGGTGAGTAACCTGTATTTACCTCCCCAGTACACAGGACATCATCCTGGATAGATTATTTACTTATCTCTCAGACTCTTATTCCAGGAGTGATGGACATTGCTATTCATCCAGGTCCTCCTTCAGATCACTCCCTGGTTACCTGTCAACTTTCCCTTTCAACTATCCCCAAAACAGGGGGATGTTGGAGGATTAAAAACCAACTCCTTAAGGACTCGGAAATAATTAAATATGTTGCTGACCATATCAGTCAGTTTACCAGTATTAATCAAAATTTCACCAACCAGCTGGATGTGGAGTGGTGTGCATTAAAAACTTTTTTGAGAGGTGTATCGATTGGATTGGCTTCAACCCATAAAAAGAAATTAGATAACCAACTACTGACCACTCTTTCTCAGATTCAGGATATTGAAACTAGACTCAATTCTCATTCCCCTGAGTCACTCAGACAGGAATTAGTTAAGCTGAAGGATGCATACCTGGAGCTGTTGAGAGAGAGGGAAGAATTTGCCATTCTGAAAGTTAAAGCATCTTATACTGATCATGGGGAAAAGGCAGGCCAATTACTGGTGCTGAGAATAAAGCAGCAGGAATCTTCCAGGCTGATTCCAATAATTCATTCCCAGAGGGATGTCTCTTTGAAAACTTCCCCGGAGGACATTGTCACTGAATTTTGCTGTTATTATAAGTAGTTAGATGGTCCTATGTTACATACACCCTCTGATCAGTATTTGGATAAATATTTGGCTGTATCTCATCCACCATCTATCTCAGAAACACAACAACACTCCCTCCTAGTCCCTATTTCACAAGTGGAAATGATTAAAGTGATTAACTCCCTTCCCACAGACAAGACCTCGGGGCTGGATGGATTTTCCTCTAATTTTTATAAAAAATTTGCTGACCAGTTGATCCCCATACTTCTACTCCTATATCAACACATCCTGTCAGGTGCAGAATCTGACATATCTTTATTTGAGGCTTTGATTGTCCTTTTCCCAAACCTGATAAAAATCCTGAATTAGTGATGAGTTATCGGTCCATTTCTCTTCTCAGCCAGGACATAAAATTCTCAACAAGCTATTAGCAGATCATATCAGTGTAATTCTTCCTGACCTTATAGACCCAGAACAGGTGGGCTTCATGAAAGGTAGGTCCTCAGTGGCTTATTTGTGTACCCTGTCTCATGTCTTCTCGGTATCCAGAGATGCACCTTCTCCAACAGTACTGATCTTTCTGGATGCCAAGAAGGTCCTTGACAGGGTCAACTGGAACTTTTTATTTCGATCACTAAAAGCGTTTAATTTCCAATTGAAATTTCAGAGGTGGATACATGCTCTATATAAGTCCCCGACTGCTTGGGTATCTGGTAATAGAATAACCTCTGAATTATTCCCATTACAATCTGGCATGAGGCAGGGCTGTCCCCTATCACCTCTACTTTTCAATCTTTACTTAGAACCTCTAATACGCAGTCTGATAAGCTGTGGTGAGATTCAAGGAATTAACATCCAAGGTTATGAGGTTAAGGTCTCAGCTTATGTAGACAATCTTCTCCTTCAGGTATCCTATCCAACCACCTCTATCCCACCCATGTTAAGCATTATTGAGGAGTTTGGCAAAGTGTCTAACTACAAGTTAAATGTTGGTAAGACAGTAGTCTTTCCCCTTAATCATAAACTCCTAAAACCAGAGGTATCAGCCCTGGGGCTTTCCTGGAAATCTGATTCCTTGAAATATCTCAGAATCGAACTTACAAGAAATCCATCCCATCTTTGACAGCTGAATCTAGATTCTCTTGTACATACAATTATCCAAGATCTGAACAGGTGGTCCCTTCTTCCTATCTCCCTCTAGGAGAAAATGAATCTGATTAAGATGAATATTTTTTCACACCTTTTTTATCCTCTCAACTTATTAAACATTTGGCTGCCTCTTTCCTGGTTTAAAAAAGTCCATAGTCTCATTACAAACTTCATCTGGTCGGGTAAGAGGCAGAGAATAGCATTTGTCTTTACCCCTTATTCAGTGTGCTGTGCCATTAAGGATATGAACAGGTGTATGTTGTTAGCAGTTTTGAGGAAGTGATGTCAGAACCCCTGCTATAAAGGAAGTTATGTGCTTGGGGGTGGCATGAGGGAGGGTGGGAGGAGTAAACCTATGCTGTCCAGAAACAATCAACTACAACTCTGGCCCTCCACCCCGGGAAGTGCCTTCCTTCCTTTCAGACACCTATTTCACAGAGGTTAAGTAACAGGTCTAGTTACAAATGACTGCAAATATCTCCCAGCTACAGTTCCTCTCTGGCAAATTAAAGTTAAAACTAAGAAAAGTCAACCCCAAAAACAGAATCAATACTAGTTACTTACACATGTCCAAAAAGTACTAATTCAGTTCAGTGTCGTCTATAACATAAACTCCTTGATTCAAGGAAGCTGTGGCTGCTTTATTACTCTCTCTGTCTCAGCAGCCAACCACTATGGTTATCAAAGGAAGTGACAGGGAAGGTAATGGAGAAAAAGATAGCATTCAGGAAGTATAAGGAAACACAGAAGGAGCAGGACAGAGAACTGTACCAATTAAACAGAAGGAAGTGGGGAAGGCAGTCAGAATAGCAAAGGCCCAAACTGAGGAAAGGATAGCCAACTCAGTTAAGAAGGGGGATAAAACTTTTTATAGGTACATTAGGGAGCAAAGAAAGACTAAGGCAGGGATACTGAGGCTGAATAAAGAGGAAGGTGGTTGGGCAGAGAGTGACAGTGAAAAAGCAGCGATACTGAACAAATACTTCTGCTCAGTATTCACAATGGAACAGCAGGGGGAGATACCTAATCCAGTCAATAGAAGCACTCTGGATAGGAGGGTTGATATTAGTCCTTTCACAGAAGAAAGGGTTCTGAAAGAACTCTTAAAACTGAAAATGGATAAAGCAATGGGGCCTGATGGGATTCACACCCAGAATTCTAAAAGAACTAAGGGAAGAACTAGTAACACCACTGACTACACTTTTTAATAAATCATGGGAGGATGGTGTGGTACCTGAGGACTGGAGAAGGATGGATGTGATTCCCCTTCACAAAAGTGGGAGCAAGATAGAGGCAGGAAACTACAGACCTGTCAGTTTGACCTCAGTGGTAGGGGAAATGATGGAATCATTTTTGAAGGAAAGAACTGTTGAATATCTAGAAGCCAGTGGGGCACAGGACCCAAGGCAGTATGGATTCACAGCAGGAAGGTCATGTCAGACAAATCTAATTGATTTCTTTGACTGGGTGACCAAAGCAGTAGACCAAGGAGGGGCTGTGGACATGGCCTACCTAAACTTTAGCAAGACATTTGACACAGTCCCACACAAAATATTAATAAACAAATTAGCCAACCTGGGAATGGGTCCCAGGGTGGTAGCCTGGGTAAAATGCTGGCTGGACAACAGAACACAGTGGATAATAGTAAATGGAGTCCACAGTGAAGAAAGGAGGGCTACTAGATTCTGAAGAAACTGATACATCCAAATAGGACAAAATTGAAGTTCTATGGGTCAAAATATCTCCCCGTCACTCACATGCCATCAACATTGGAGTAATATATAGAGCCCCATCCGTAACAACAGGTCAGGAGGAACAACTCCTAGATTTTCTGAATACTATAGGTGGAACAAAGAACAATATAGTAGTTGGAGATTTCAATCTACCAGGTATTAACTGGACAACCCTACAGACAAGTAGTATTACAGAATCACGATATTTGGAAACATGTTCACTATCAGGGATGAACCAATGGGTTAATTCAAATACCAGGAACAACCACATACTTGACCTAGTATTAAGTAACTTAGAGGATATTATATCATCCTGTAAAGTTATAGCTCCTCTCGGATCCAGTGACCATTCCATGGTTTATTTTTCCCTTGACATACTATCTGATAATAATAAAAGTAGGACTAGTAAATTTAATTACAATCAAGCTGACTTTACAAGTATGAGATTATTTCTAAAAAATTTGAATTGGGTTGAGGACTTCCAGAACAAAACACTCGAGTCTATGTGGGATCTTTTTGTGGGTAAAATAACTCTAGCTACTCAAACCTTCACCCCTCTAATAAAGAAAACAGATGTCACCAATAAAAGTAAACCCAAATGGATGTCTAAATCAATACGACTTTTGATAAAGAAAAAAAATAGAAGCTTTTACAAGGCCAAAAAATCAGGAAGTAACACATGGTGGAATACTTACAAAGCCCTACTAAAAAAGTCAAAAAAATGTATTAAAGAAGCTAAATCAAAATTTGAATTAAAATTAGCAACAAAAGTCCAGGATAACTACAAATCATTTTACGCATATATTAATAACAAAAAGGGAACTTACAGACCTATTGGCCCACTACACACAAATTATGGTAAAACAATTATGGACCACTCCCACACAGCCCAGTTATACAATGACTTCTTTATATCTGTATTTAACAATAAATCCTCCCCTAAACTTGAACATCTGCCTACTATACTAAACATAGAATCACTGATAACTAGTGAAGATATACTCAAAAGGCTATTTAAAATCGATCAAAACAAATCCCAAGGTCCGGATGGAATTCATCCAAGAATAATTAAAGAACTGGCAGACCTTTTGGTGGAACCCCTGACAGTAATCTTTCAAACCTCACTGAGAAAGGGGATGGTTTTGGAGGCTTGGAGACAGGCAAATGTGGTTCCCATATATAAGAAGGGGAATAAACATGATATATCCAACTACAGACCCATTAGTCTGACGTCAGTCCTGGGAAAAATATTTGAAGGTATCCTAAAAGAGTATATTATGGAACACATCAAGGAGACAGACTTGGTAGACCCGTCAGCATGGTTTCACCACTGGAAGGTTCTGCCAGACCAACCTCCTGGAATTTTATGGAAGGGTCAGCAGGGCATTGGGAGGCGGCAGCCTGTGGATGTGGTATATCTCGACTTTTCAAAGGCCTTTGATAAGGTCCCTCATGGCGAGCTCATCGATGCATTAATATTGCATGGCCTACCAGGAACAATAACAAAATGGGTGGATGCGTGGCTTACCTCTAGGAAACAATCAGTCAACATAAATGTGGCCAACTCAGCATGGGCCGAAGTGACGAGCAGGATTCCCCAGGGATCTATCTTGGGGCCTTGTTTATTCAATACATACATAGCCTCATTGAAGGTCAATAATGGGATTTGGGTTTCCAAGTTCACTGATGACACCAGGGTTGGATTTCCAATTAATAACCAGAACGACGCTATAGCACTACAAGAGACATTGGATACACTGGAACTTTGGGCAGTAGAGAAAAAACTAACGTTTAATGTAGACAAGTGTTGTGCTATGCATTTTGTGAAGGCAAACAAGCAGTTACCCTATATACTTGGTGGTAAAATACTTAGTATTGTCGAACAACAGAGTGACTTGGGAATTATGATTACGAATGACCTATCATTTAAGATGCACTGTAATGCAGTTATTAAAAAATCGAGCAGTATTCTACACTGTATCAACAAGCATATTACATCAAGAAGTAGGGATGTTCTCCTGCCCCTGTATACGTGCTTGGTGAGGCCTCACCTGGATTACTGTGCGCAGTTCTGGTCACCCATGGGTAAGACTGAAATAGTGGCACTTGAGAGAGTCCAAAGGAGAGCCACCAGATATATAGAAGAGGTCAAAGGCTTAGAGTACACAACAAGGTTAAACACTTTAGGTCTGTACTCCTTGGAATATAGACGCTTAAGGGGAGATATGTGTTTAATATATAAAGCAACTATTAATCCAGATTTATGGAAACTACTTGGCTTGAAATACAGGGAACCTATATATAATACCAGATCTTACCCACTACAACTATTTGTTGAATGTCCAAAAATGAATAAAAGGAAATCCTGGCTCACGCTGAGAGCCACCAGTATTTGGAATAAATTACCCTTAGAAGTAGTAGCTAGTGATACTGTGAACACATTTAAAAACAGATTGGATAGCTTTCTATTTAAATACAATATCCGGGGTTACTAACTAAATGGCGAGCAAAAGGACTAACGTCTATATGGCTCTGTATTTACCTATGAGACCTATGAGACTAGTGGGGTACCACAGGGTTCAGTACTGGGGCTGGTCCTTTTTGATGTCTTTATAAGTGACATTACAGAGGGACTAGAAGGGAAAGTATGTCTCTTTGCAGATGACACAAAGATCTGCAACAGGGTTGATATGCAAGGTGGGGTGGAAAGGATGAAAAGGGACTTGGCAAGGTTGGAGGAATGGTCAAATGTATGGCAGTTTAGGTTCAATGCAAAGAAGTACAAAGTAATGCACCTGGGAAACAAAAACCCAGGGGAAGAGTACACAATGGGGGATGAGATACTGACAACAACAAAAATGAAAAGGGACCTGGGGTAGTCATTTCACATGATCTAAAGGTGGGCAAGCAATGTGAGAAGGCAGTAAGAAGGGCTGGGGGGATACTGGGATGCATAGGGAGAGGCATCACCAGTAGAAAACAGGAAGTTGTTGGTCCTCTGTACAGACAGTTAGTAAGACCACATCTGGACTACTGTATACAGTTCTGGAGACCCCATCTCTGCAAAGACATAGACAGGGTGGAGGCTGTCCAGAGGAGGACAACCAAAATGGTGCAGAGTCTGCATCAGAAGACATATGAAAAAAGACTAAAGGAGCATAAGATGTATAGCCTTGAGGAAAGGAGGGAGATGGGGGACATGATAGAAATGTTCAAATACCTCATGGGAATCGACAAAGTCCAAGAGGGTAGCATCTTTCAGAAAAAGAGATCTGCAAGAACAAGGGAGCACAATTTGAAGATAATGGGGGGATGGCTCAGAGGTAATGTGAGGAAGTATTTCTTCACAGAGAGGGTTGTAGATGCATGGAACAGCCTTTCTGAGGAGATCGTAGAGTCAAAAACAGTGGGGGAATTCAAGAATACATTGGACAGACATAAGGCATTCTAGTGGGGGGTAGGAGGAAGTAGGCCGTTGGTTAACTAGGATCTGCAGCTTATCCCTTAGGTAGGGAAATGGGCAGACTAGGTGGGCCAAGCAGTCCTTATCTGCTGTCAAATTCTATGTTTCTGTTTCTATGTTCACAAACTGGCTGCCCTGAAGATCAGAGGAGGTTTACGTCTTCCGCATATTGCTCTATACTATTGGGCCAGCCACGCCAATAAATATCTCGGCTGGATTTCAGGGATGGTCTCTCAGTTTTCTCCTTTTTCACAATCTGGCTCAAAATCAAGTTAGCGCTAATAATTTCCTATGGCTTCTCTCCTTCTGCGCTCTTATACACACGACTAAAATTTCTTCCTTCACAGTTACGGATGTCCCCTATAGCAACTTCCATGCAAGTACATTCTCAACTTTGCTCATTTCTAAAATATACTGTAATTATACTAAACATCTGGCACAGAGTGTATGGGGTAACCCTCATTTCAAGATTAATAATCCAGTACTCTCAGTGCAATGGCTATCCCAGTTAGGGGACTTTCCTCTGACTCATTTTGTAAAAGATGATGGGTCCTGGTTTTCCTCTCCTGAAATCATGAATAAATTTAACATTCCATATGTCACGATTTTCAAAGTTTTTCGGTTAGGACATCCTGTTGAAGGTACTCAGATTAACCCCTCCACAGTCAACTAAAATATCTCTCTAGCTAGAGCTGAGATCATTAGTGGGATTTCCTAAAGCTGTCTCAAAACTATATGGCTCTATATGACTGGCTTTATCCAGACTGTTTTATTCCTACTACCTTCTGGTCCTATTATTTCCTTGACCATAAACTGTCCTGTGTTGTGGCATAACTGTCATAAATTTGTGACTCAGGATAGGCTACGCCTAATGCAATTTCATATATTGCACAACTTATATTATCCCCCACAAAAACTGGCTAAAATGGGTACAATGGCTTCCTCTTTATGTACTTGATGCATGCAGGATGAAGGTACATTTTTTGGTCTTTCCCAAAAGTGGCCCCCTTATAGGCTCTTATACAACAAAGGGTGGATCCTATTTTAGGTCTGAATGATTTATTCAATCCAGAAATTTGTCTGTTAGGGGACTTTACAGGGGTCTCAGTTCTCAATCATAAATATCATATGGCCTTAATATTCGTGTCAGTGAAAAATTGGTTCTAAGGCACTGTAAGGATAATGATGACATCATCTATATTAAATGGCTCAATGAATTACTGGCAAATCTCAGAACTAAGAAAGCAATAGCGAGCCTTTATAACAAACTTAAAAGAGTTATAAAAATCTGGGGTCCCCTGCATTCTCTTTACATGATATAAGACTTAAGATTGATACCTTCTTTACATCTCTGTTTTATGTTAAAGGTTACTCTGTGTGTAGGGTTTAGTGGGCAAGGGAGAGAGGGGCTTGGGATGGGGGTGGGGAAGGAGGATCTGACCGATAGTCATGTTGTATCTCTGGATTGTGTGTAAACTGTGGATCCTGTTTTTGTACTGTATAATTATAATAAACTTTGAATCAGTAGGAAAAAAAAAGAAAACTTCCCTCAACCCAGACTGCCCTGCTAACTACAGATAAGTCTCTAATTTCCCATTTGTAGGGAAGGTAATTCAAAACGTGGTTGAGCTGAAACTGAAGAATCATCTTAACATCTATGATATTTATGATCCTTTCCAGTCCTGATTTCAGAAGAGGCATAGCACTGAGATTGCTCTTGTTCAGGTACTCAGTGACCTCCTGATTGCAAGAGATCAGGGGACCTGTTCATCTTGTGTATGAGGAGAGACTCAGAGCTCTCAATGTGTACTCCCTAGAGGAAAGGAGAGAGGGGGGACATGATAGAGACCTTTAAGTATCTAAAGGGGATCAACAGGGTACAAGAGGGGAGCATCTTTCACATGAAGGGAAATAGCAGAACAAGGGGGCACAGCATGAGACTAAAAGGGGGAAAACTCAAAGGGAAGTTGAGGAAATTTTACTTCACTGAACGGATGGTGGAGAGATGGAACACTCTCCCCCAGGAAGTGGTGGGAGCAGCCATAGTTCAGGGGTTCAAGAATGTGTGGGATAAGCACATGGGAATTATCAAGCTAGGGCAAAGGGGGAAACTTGAAGCATCTAGGTACCTTAAACATTTGAAAGAGGGATAGAGCAGACTGGAATGGCCACAAGGCCCTTATCTGCTGACAACATCTGTGTATCTATGTATCTTGGTCCTCCTTGATCTCTCTGCAACTTTTGACACCTTGGACCACGGGGTGTTGCCTGAGCACTTATGGTTCATCTGTGGCCTGTCTGGTATACTGTAGTCCTCAGATGGTTCCATTCATTCCTTACTGGCAGGTCTCAGAGGGTGGTGTCAGGGATTCATTCCTCCAAGTCATTCTCTCTGCCATGTGGGGTACCGCAGGACTTTGTGCTATCCCCCATGTTGTTCACAGCGTATATGTTGTCTTTGGGGGACATTGTAAAGTAGTATGGTCTGGGGTTTTACTGCTATGCAGATGACACCCAGCTTTACTTGTCATTGGTGCCCGATTAGGATAGTGTGATTACAGTGTTCAACAACTGCCTTGCTGAGATACAGGACTGGATAAATGCCAGCTGGTTGAAGTTGAATCCTGACATGACCGAGGTGTTGGTGGTGGATTCGAGTCACAGGACAGAGAGGCTGGTGGCTGGCTGTCCCACCAGGATTTGACTTGGGGTAGCCAGTTACTGACCTCTGAACAGGGGTTGAACCTGGGTGTTATGTTTGACGATGAATTGACGCCTCATTCATAGTTATTAGCCATTGTCAAGTCCTCTTTTTACCATCTCAGGAATATTACCCAGATTAAGCACCTTGTTCCATTCGGTGACCTTCCAATGTTGAGCCACACCTTTGTGACTTTGAACCTTGACTACTGTAACTCCCTATACCTAGGGCTTTTGGGGGTTGATATCTGCCACATGCAGCTGGTGCAGAATGCAGTGACCAGGTTGTTAACTGTGCTATCTAGGTCCAGTTATATTACTCCTGTGCTGCGCATACTGCACTGGCTGCCATTTCATTGGTGGATCACCTTCAAGGTTGGCTTGCTGATCTATAATGCCCTGCACAGACAAGGTCCGAACTACCTGCAAGATCTTCTGTGTCCTTACTGCCCCATCTGACCACTCCACTCAGCCAACAGGGGACTGCTAGAGATTCCCAGGATATGGCTGAAGACGTCAGGGTCATGATCGTTTATGTTTGTGGCCCCTACCCTGTGGAACTTTCTACCTCATTGGATAAGAGAGTGCCTGACAGTGGAGAGCTTTAAAGCCACTTTAAAAACATATCCATTTGGGCTTGCTTTTGGTGATAATATGATAATATGAACTAACTATAATGTTATGACTGCTGTTATTATACTGTATGTGTTTTTATGTATTTATTGTAAGGGCGCTATGATCTTTGGAATAGCACCTTTTTAGAAATAAAGCTGATTTGATTTTTTTTAACCCAGGAGAGACACACTAAGCTGATAGCTTGTTTACTGGTGCAACCTGGGAGCACAAAAAAGTTAAGTGACTTGCTCAGCGTCACACAGATGTAACTGGGGGCTGTGGGATTCAAACCCAGGTCTTCAGGTTTGAAGCTCAGAGCCTTAAACATTATACTGCCTCCCAAATTAGATTTGACTATATTGTACTTGTTTGACTTCATTCCCCTGGAACTCACTTACTGTATTCATTATGCTGCTTTGTAATCTCTGTTATTGACATGGAAACTTTATAAAAGATCACTCATGCTAAAAGGTATTCTCTGAAATGTTACAAATCTCCAGTGCAGATATTAGTACAGTTTACCATTTGTATTTTTATTTAATCAACTAATGAGTCCATTGTGGACAAAACTTCCCTATGGATAAGCAAAACCTGAAAGAGATAAAACACATACCAAAATGAACATGTAGAAAATATTAATGAAAAAACTCAAACAAGAAATGATGCCTTTGTTCCCAGAGTAGAACAGTGTTGACAAAATAACATTGATCTAACTAAAGAAGGGAAGGGGTGGGGAATGGAAGCGAGTGGAGACTGGATAAGGATAATGGAGAGTGAAGGGTTGGGGGGTTAGGTATGAAAGATATAAAGAGAAGAGCAGGCTTACTGTGTGTGTGTGAGGAGACGATGAAAGCGAGATAGAGCATCAAAATACTAATTACAGGACATTACTGACGTAGTGATCAGAGCCAAAATACTCATCAAAACACAAGTCCAGAAATACTACTATGAGAATACAATGAACATTACATAAATGGTACAGAGTCCCAACTATTATTAAGTCCATATAGACTCACAGCTCCAAGGATATGTAAGAGTCACCTCATATATCTCCATTCCTACTTAAACCCCTCCCCAAAACCTCCACTCCCCTTACCCTTATCCATATCCACGCTCCTCTCCCTTTTGTTCCCACCCCTTCCCTTCCTTAATTAGTTGGATCGATGTTATTTTGTCCACATGTTATACTTACTGTTTGGGAACTAAGGCATTATTTCTTGTTTGAGTTGTTTCATTAATATTTTCTGTGTGTTCATTGTGGTATGTTTTTGATATCTTTCAGATCTTGCTTAACTATACAGAACTTTTGTGTACAGCTGACTTATTTACTATGTAACATACAAAAAATAAAGTGTATTACAATATGTACCAGAGATTTACTGCAGATCTCAGTGCATACTGTACAGCTCTGTACTGTCTCCCACTTCAGTTCTACTATTGATAGTAATTTTTAATCTATTTATAAGAAAGATTTTATTCTTATCATTTGTGTTACTCACCTTGGTGTCTGGGGGTTTTTTTTTAAGTATATACAAACACTTATAATGTAGTATGTGATTGTAATATTGCATGAAATTGAATCCTGTGTTTATGGATACACTGAAAGTTGGGGAGTAGATATATGAATATTCACTATTTTGGACTTTTATTTAAACCCCGTCCCCTAAGGAACATCTGAGTAAGGTTCAAAGAGACCTTTTTTGTGTGTGTGTTCTGGTTTTGATGTGTACTTTACTGGAATAAACAACACTGCTTACTGACTGTACTACAGATTTTGTCCTGTTTTGTATGTGGTATCAGATGTGCTTTTAGGGGTTCAAGTTGGAGTGCAGCATGCCGTATCAGTAAATATGCAGATATTGTTTTCTTGATTTGCTCACTTTAAGATCTACTAATTTGTTTTTTTTTCCTGCTATTATATTCTATGTTTTGTATGAGAGAAGAGGAAGCATGCCTTAGACAACTAGTATTGGACCCCACTCGAAAGGAGCAATATTAGACTTGATTCTCTCAAATGGAGATGGAGAGAGGATCACAGATGTAGAAGTGGGTAGCCATCTGGGAACTAGTGACCATCGAACAGTATGGTTCACAATAAACACAGCAATAGAGTTAAGCCATACAAAGACAAAAGTACTGGACTTTAGGAGGGCTGACTTTGCCAAATAAGGTGAGTGCCTAAGGAATGCACTAGCAAATGGGCAGGAAGGAGGGTAGAAGAACAATGGGAATAATAAAAACTGCCATCACAGAGGTATGAGCCTTTGTGTAAACAAATAAACAAAACAAGGCGATGTGAAACCACTATGGTTCTCAAAGGAGTGGCAGTGAAGGTTCAAGAAAAAGAAGCATTCAGGAAGTACAAGGAATCAGAGAAGGAGCAGGACAGAGAACTTTATCAGTTAAAGCAAAGGAGGCTGGGAAGGCAGTCAGAACAGCAAAGGCCCAAACCGAGGAAAAGATAGCCAACTCAGTTAAGAAGGGGATAAAACCTTTTATAGGTACATCAGGGAGCAAGGAAGACCAAGGAGGGATAGTGAGGCTTAATAAAGGGAGGGAGGGTAGGCAGAGGAGACTGTGAAAAGGTAGAGATACTAAACAATATTTTTGCTCCAGTATTTACAAATGAAGAGGGGAGAGTACATAAAACAAACAGTAGTAACACTCTGGATACAGAAGTTGATACCAGCCCATTTACAGAAGAAAGGGTTCTGAAGAACTCTTAAAACTGAAGGTGGACAAAGCAAACGGACCTGATGGATTCACCCAGAATTCTAAAAGAGATAAGGAGTAGAACTAGTGACACCACTGACTACCCTTTTAATAAATCATGGGAGGATGGGGTGGTACCCGAGGACTGGAGGAGGCAGATGTGATTCCCTTTCACAAAAGTGGGAGCAAGGCAGAAGCAGGAAACTACAGACCTGTTAGTTTAACCTCAGTGATAGGGAAAATTATGGAATCACTTCTGAAGGAAAGAATTGTCAGTATCTAGAGGCCAGAGGGCACAGGACCCTAGGCAGCATGGATTCACAGCGGGAAGATCATGCCAGACAAATCTGATAGATTTCTTTGACTGGGTGACCAAGTAGTAGATCAGGGAGGGGCTGTGGACATGGCCTACCTAGACTTTAGCAAGGCATTTGACACAGTCCACACAAAGATTAATATACAAGTTAGCCAGCCTGGAGTGGGTCCCAAGATGACAGCCTGGGTAAAGAATTGGCTGGAGAATAGGACACAGAGAGTAATAATAAATGGAGTCCACTCAGAAGAAAGAAGGGTTACTAGTGGGGGTACTGCAGGGTTCAGTATTAGGACCGATCTTCTTCAATGTCTTTATAAGCGACATTGCGGAAGGACTGGAAGGAAAAGTATGTCTCTTTGCAGATGATACTAAGATCTCCAACAGAGTTGATGCACAGGGTAGGGTGGAAAGGATGAGAAGGGACTTGGCAAGGTTGAGGAATGGTCAAATGTATGGCAGCTTAGATTCAATGCTAAGAAGTGCAAGGTAATGCACCTGGGAAACAAAAACCCAGAGGAAGAGTACACAATGGGGGTGAGATACTAACAACAACAAAATGGAAAAGGACCTGGACTAGTCATATCAGATGACCTAAAGGTGGGCAAGCAATGTGAGAGGGCAGCAAGGAGGGCTGGGGATACTGGGATGCACAGGAGAGGCATCACCAGTAGAAAACAGGAAGTTATTATCCCTCTGTACAGACAGCTGGTGAGACCCCATCTGGAGTACTGTGTGCAGTTCTGGAGACCCAATCTCTGCAAATACATAGACAGGATGGAAGCTGTCCCGAGGAGGGCAACTAAAATGGTGCAGGCAGGCAGGGATAGGCTTGTGAGGATTCTGAGATTGAATCCTCAGCCTATTGAACAGCCACAGCTGTTCATTCTGGTTAGAGGAGCAGAAAGAGGAGCAGCAAATACAAGGGGAGAACTAGGCTGACCGAGGCTCGTCCACAGAGATGGGACTTACCTCTTGTCCTAGGGTCCCTCCTGATGTTCCACCCAGTCCATAGTTGATTGCTCTCTCTCCTGAGTTGCTGCATCAGTGTGTTGAGTCCTCAGTGCCCACATCGGCGCTTGTGTGCTGTCAGGAAGGGCGGCAGGTGTAAAGGCTGTCCCCTCCAGTTTTTAGCAGTCACAGAGTGGTTCCGTTGGGAGTAGTGGTGGCAACAGTAAATGTCTGATCCCCTCCAGCAGCATGCCCAGCAGTAGAGTACCAATGGGAGGGGCGGGGAGTCCAGGCCGCACCCTCCAGCATCCAGCAGCAGCAGGAGATTTTCCAGGAGGGGCGTCATCAGCAGAAAAAGGCTGTCCCCTCCATCACCAACAGCAGCCAAAGGTCCTTGAGAAGAGGCAGGTCCAGACCTCCCCATGGTGGCTCCAGTAATCCAGGGAGGTGAGTGCGAGGAGGTGGGCCTAGGCCTCACCAACAACAGCAGCAGTTCTGGCCCCAAGGAAGGATGGCCGCAGGGAGGGTGGCCACAGCACCAGGTTTGGTTGCTGGCCATTGCCGGAAAGGCACTTTGTTTTTTTTCTTTTAAATAAAAATAAGGAAACTTTGGGTGCTCCAGGTGCAGCAACTGTTTAGGCCGAGTTAGGCCCCAGAACTGGACAGCCCATGGGGCGGAGCTTCATCAAGGCTCAGTTGATCCAGGGAAATGTGGGGGCAGACAATGCCCCAGTAATGGACCACCCATGGGGAGGAGTTTAAGAAGGGGTCCCATGAGCTAAAAGACTGTGGGGCAGGCTAGGTCCCAGAATTGGACTGCCCATGGGGCAGAGCTGCATCAGAGAGCACCAATGATATAAAGAAAAGGGGCTGGGATTGTATAAATGTTTAAAAATAATACCGACTGCCTGTCTGGTAGTTTTAAAGGGGCAATGACAGGCTCACCAATGTTAAAGGGGCAATGACAGGCCCCTCACGTTTAAAGGAGCAGGAGTGAGTACAAAGCTCTTGAGCCATGGAACTGTAAATAAATGACTACTTGCAAAAATGATTGTGGATTAATGCTTGCTATCCAAAGAGGATCACCAAGAGACAGTGCCACTGTGATTCTCATTTAATCGAATGACTTAAACTGTTTGATTTTTGTAACATGCCAAAACTAAGTAATGCTTGCTAGAAATAAAGACACTGACACAAGGTTTAATAAATGTTTTATTTGTGCCACCACCCTTCTGCTTGCATGTGGTCCCAGGTGCCCCGACCGTGTTTTCCCTGACCAGCTGGCTTGTCCCCATCTGTTGTCTCCTTGGTTCTCATGTCCTTGTCTGTCCTAAGTCCCAGCAGTCCACAAAGGGGCTAAGGCTGGGGAATCTTGTGTCCAGTCAGTCTGTTTAGGGTCTGTGGCTGAGTAAGGTTGGCAGACTAGTTCATGGAGCAGTGTCCTTTTCCAGTGGTCCATGGAGACCTGTAAGCCTATGTCCCGCACCACCTTGGAATAGTCCTTTGACCTGTATCCTGTTTGGTTTATTCTCCCTGCCCTGGACAGCTGGTTCCCCATGTTGTTTCCTTCCCTTCCCTTCCCCATCTGGACACACATGGGTGGCTGATAAAATTCACTGTACAGCAATGCATCTAGAGTATTGTTAGTCAAAACTGTGGGATGCAGTACAAGAATTTTGTACTGTGTAGATATTTAGTCTTTTAGAGTTTAGGATTTGGGGGTATAGTACATCAGATTAGTAACGTTATAATTTTTACAGAGTTTACAGTTCAGAGTTTAGACATTTCTCGTAATAGTATTTTAGTATGTTTAATAAACTTTGACTGTATTTTTTTATTCAAGTCAGCTTCATGCCTCTCCTTGTGTTTCCAGTTAGTAGCAATTGAACTTGGGTTCCCTTTCCCAAAATTTTCCCAACACCTGCTGGCCGCGCATCACGCAAAAATCCACCTCTGGGTGGTTTGTGTAGTTGAATTGCATGTTTTCCCTCCAAGTTGTAAAGTAGCTGGAGTGGACCTGTGCCCTGACCTGACCAGGCCATTTTGAGAGCAGTCACTGTCAGTGGCTTCCCTCACCCATTACACCAGTGGAATGTGGGGTTGAGTAGCCATCTCCAAAAGTGGTGGTTACCATGCCATAGGCACTGGGTACATCGCTGTTCATGGAATAATTAGGTGGTGGCTGTTTATTTTCCAGTTTTGACAGAGCTACCAACTTTATTATTACTGGCTGGATCAGAATGCTGCATGGCCGATACACAATTGCCATTGTAGAGAAGTGTCAGTTGCTAATCTGGTAGCTTGGTGGGGAATCTTTCCTGTGTTTTTAATAAAAATGATGTTACGTGATTGTGTTTGTGCTCTTGGGGATTTGTCGGTGGAGAGCAGTTTAGAGTGGTGGGGGAGTTAGAAGCTGTCTAGTGGTAGCACACTATAATGGGCTAATGGTAAAAAGGATACTTAGTTTTCTACAGGCAAGTTCATGTGATTAGCAGTACCTGTATAAGTAAGAGCCCAGATAGGGCAGTGGGGAGATTTAGAAGTTGCAACTTTAAGAGCAAGACATATGACTGGAGGGCAATAGGTTGTGTGCCAGGAGGAAAGGAGAGTAAAATTACTGAGGGTACTCAGCTGGTAAACTTTTATTCCTAATAAGCAATGTTAGATTAGGCTGGGTGGCTGGTAGCATCCCCCTATCTTTTTTTGCATGATTCGTTTATCCCTCCTCCATGCTCTAGTGTCCCCCACTCCTTTGGGCCTCCTAGGCCTCCGACTTACCATCGGCCATCCTCCTTCAAGCCTCTCCATCCTCATATCGCAGCCGACCCACGGGGTATCCTGGTGTAACCTTTTGCAGGGTGGGTCACTCTCTTCTGAGGGGGAAGGCACCAGGGGAAGGGTACCAGCACACTAACTGTTAGGTCCCAGGGGTGCTGCTAAGGTGGAGATGGCTCTCTGGAAGTTCTGGCGGTGTCGGGGTTCAGAAGCCGTCATCCGGTGGACACCAGAGCTGTTTTTTCTGGTTTCCTAAGTTCCCCTTCATTGCATTGCTCATGCAGTAATCCCCAGTCTCCACTGGGGGCCGCTGCCGAGCGATGCTTCCCACTTCCCCACCCCAGGAGAGCAGAGGAGAGCAGTTCTCCGGACACTCAATCCTCTCCTCACCCCTGCTGACCCCTGGCACCCGAGTCCATTCCTGAACCTGAGTCACCAGAGTGGGGCACCCTAGCTTTTAAAGGGAATAATGGTGTTTCAGATAACTTATTTGTATCTGGCCCTTTAAGTGGGACAGGCAGCCTTATAGCAACAGTAATTGGTTAGAAAGATCAGTTGGGGTGGAGCCTGTAGGGCAGGGTGGGTAGCAAAAGGAGGGGCTGAGAGTGGATTATTGGGAAGAAAAAAATAATAATACAATAGGTTTCACCTTATTACGCGTGTCCCTCTAGTGGCTGATAAGTATAAAGTGTTAATGGAAAACAGGCACAAAAAAAAAAAACGGGTAACAGCTTCTAAATTAGTGATAAAAGTTTCAAACTGTACAAAACTGCAGAAAACTACCTTAAACAGCTTAAACACATCAATTAGTTAAATCAGCAGTATACATACAGTTTTTAAAATGACTTAGCTGGGGGGCGTGGCTACCACCCAAGCCGAATGGACGCCTGAGCTCTGAGCTCCTGCCTAACCCAAAAAATCTGCCTGTTATCCACAGTTCTTCTACCTAAGACAGCACGACTAACTTATATTTTATGCCCGGGTAGCCTATGCACGGTGAGAACTGATGTTTTTCACCCTCAGCCGATTTGTTTGTGGTTACTCTTCATAGTGCTGTGTCTGGGTAGCAGGGCCTAACCGCTCGACAAGATGAAGTCGGTCTCGGATCTCAACCAGCAGCAAGGCGACATGTGTGAAAATCGGCAAATGTTTTCAGAGATTTTTCAGCATATGGACAAACTAGATGTGGCAGCTAAACAAAATTCTGCGGACATTACTGATCTGGCCCTACGGGCGTGCATTACCGAACATAGATTGGCTAAAGCGGAGGATGGATGGCACAAAGCGAGCGCCTGGCTCCAAGAACAAGAGCACCTTATCCAGGTTCTATGGGGCAGGGTGGAGGACCTGCAGAATCGGAGCAGCCAGAACAATTTGCGACTAGTTGGCTTCCCAGAGGGGTGTGAGGGTACTGACACAATCAGCTTTTTGCAAAAAGAACTGCCCGGCTTGCTGGACTGGCCAGGTAAGGCCCCAATTGAAATTGACAGGGCCCACAGAACTCTAGCACCTCACCCTGAAGCTGGGGCTCACCCATGCACAATTCTGGCATGTTTTCTCTGATTCCAAGACCAGGAGATGATCACTAGGCTGGCACGTACTAAAAAGGACTTGCAATGGAAAGGGCACAAAATACAGATTTTTGCAGACTATTCACAAGAGGTCACTAACAGGCATCTTGCCTTCACAGCTGCCCATAGAGCCTGTGCAGAATTGGGATTAGAATATACCTTGAGATACCCAGCTTCACTCAGGATTATCTATAATGGGGCCCCCAGAATTTTTTATAACCCCACTGCTGCGGAGAATTTCCTTTCGGAGCAAGCCCCTAAACTGTCCTGGGGCCGTCTACGGGAGCCTTCTGGCTAGCAGACTTTTCCCAGCAGGTCTACGCCGGTGGAGGTATCACCACAAGGGACTGACCACAATATTCAGAGCCCCCCTGTGATCCAGAGCAATTCTAACCACCCATCCCCACCAAATCCCTCGGGTGGCAACAGTAAACGAAGAAATAGGAGATGACAGAGGCTTGAGGGGCTACATGTCGATAAACACCCCTGTCTCCGGTCAAGGAGCCGCAGTGAAAGCTTGGATTCATCTGCATCACAGGACTCTTTCCAGCCAGATATGAGCAACAATAAATACCAGACATTGATGGACCTGCCAACTGAAGGCTCCCTGGCTATTCCCCCTTTGCCCTCCGATCTTCTCCCTCTAAAAATACTGAGTCTAAAGGTGCCAGAAATACTACAAGATCTGAGGTTCAAGACCCTTCCTGGGATGCCTCACACAATTTAAGTAACCGGCATGAATTAAAACCGTCGGAGGATTGGGTCCCAGTCAAGGTGGCCGTGGGCTGATGTCTCCCCAGTATACTTTGCTGCTGCCCTCTATTCGGGCTGGTATAGGCTCCCAGCGATGCCCCCTTCTGTATAAGGGTCATTACCAAGGCGTTTCCCCTTGTCCCCTCCCTCTCCCCCGTGGGGGCTAACCGAGATTGGACAAAGGGGGAATATACTTAGTAACTGCTATAACATCAGTCACTTCGGATCAAGGACTTGAGGGGTTTCACTAGGACCGCTGGATCATACCCCTCCATATCTGGATTATACAGATTTATGTGTGGGCTAAAGGATGTTAATACTGACTATCTTGCTGCCTAGCCCCATGTGTGGGACGCTGGGGTCGTCTGTGTTTTTTTTTCTTTTCTTTCCTGCAGTGATAATATGGGTAGAAGGACTCACTTGATGATGGGGGGGTTGGGAGTGGATGATATCATAGTTGGAGAGTCCTCCTTATCTAGTGTAGTCTGTGGCTACACTACCCTCAGTGATCTCTGCTGGTATCTGGGCCTCTGGTTGGTCGGTACGTTCAGCGGTTGCTGGTCTGGAATGGAACTGTTTTTGGGTTTGGGTAGTAGGTGGGTTCAGGGTATGGTTGTTCTTTGGGTACTTAGAAGTAGTTTGTATTTCTGCTTGTTAGGGGCAGTTTTTGCCCTTGGATATACTGTTGTACAATGTTGTTCTGCGTTCTATTACGGCAATCTGAAATCTAGAGCCATACATGATACTATGGAATTAGATAGGGAGTCTGGGTTTATTGGGCACAGTACACTTGGGTGGGGCTTCCTCATATATCTCCTTTCAGCCATGTTAACTTACTGGTCATATGGGGACTAGACTTGTCTCCTGGAACATGAGGGGGCTCAATTCACCAATTAAGCGTAAAAAAGTATTGCTCCACCTAAAGAAACTGCAACCTATGGTGGTGTTTCTCCAGGAGACAAAGCTGTCCCTATGTGAGGCCAAGAAGCTCAAGCGGGAATGGGTTGCCACGGAGTTTCATAGTGCAGCAAAGGCCCATAAAAGGGGAGTTTCTATTTTACTTCACAAGAACTTGGTGTGGAAAGTGAAGCGACACAAACAGGACAAGGAGAGAAGATGGATCTTGGCAGAGATAGAGACTCCAGAGGGTTCCTTGATTCTAGCTAATCTTTATGCCCCTAACCAGGATTGCCCTCAGTTCTTCTTCACTTTCAACCAAACCCTTACTGATTTTAATGAAGCCAATGCTCCGGTAGTTGTAGGTGGAGACTTTAATTTAGTTTTAGATTTCTCTATGGATAGAAGCAACAAAACCCCTCAACCCCATAGACAAGCACTCAAAGCGGTCCAGACATTAATGTCAGAGCATATTTTGCTGGATGCCTGGAGAACTATGCACCCAGGTGTCTATGATTATTCCTGTTATTCTCAGGCTCATGGCTCTTCTAGCAGAATTGATTTCTGGCTTCTCTCATCTAGTCTTTATGAGAAGGTAACCAGCACTGATATACATTCCATTTATGTCTCGGACCATGCTCCTATAGAGCTAGGGATCAAACTGGGCTCAGACTCCACCCCGACTCCCACATGGCGGTTGGATCCCCTGTTACTTGAGGATACTGATTTTTCTCGCTGGCTGGGCTTGTGGTGCAAGAATACTGGGAAATCAATGACAATGGGAAAGTGAATGATTCAATGCTTTGGGAGGCCTTTAAGGCCACCAATCGTGGTAAAATTATTTCATATGCCTCTGCTAGATGGAGGCGGCACCAAGCTGATCAAAGGGCTCTAGAAAAACAGTTAGCCTCCCTGGAAGCTCAGTATAAGTCTTCAGTCCCATCTCAATCCTTATTAGCTCAGTTGACGAGTACCAGGATTTCTTTAAATGCCCACCTGACCCGACAAATGGAATTAAATCTCAGACGGCTGCGTCATTCTTACTGGGAAGGGGGGGAAGCCAGTAAACTTCTGGCTTATCGACTTAAGCAGCAACAGGCATCCCGTACCATCCATGTGTTGAAAGATAAGCACAGGGTCTCAACCCACTCTCATAAAGGGATAAATGAGATCATGGCCCAGTTCTATGAGACACTGTATTCAGCTCTTCACCATCCCCACCCCTTGAGTATTCAAATATTTGGGGGGAAACTTCCTATTCCCCACCTAACGGTTTCTGATGCAAAACTGTTGGAGGTGCCTATCACTGTGGCGAAAGTGGATAAGGCCATTATATCCCTAAATTCTCGAAAAGCCCCAGGAAAGGATGGCCTCCCCATTGATTTTTACAAAATTAAGGGAACTAATCTCGCCCCATACTTGATTAGGATGTTCTGACATTCACTACAGGTTGGTTTTCTCCCCCGTCCCTGAGGGAGGCTACGATCACAGTGCTTCCGAAAAAGGGGAAGGATCCTCTTCTGCCAGGTAGCTACTGTCCCATTTCCCTCATTAATGCGGATGCTAAAATTCTGCCCAGGCTTCTCGCTAGTAGGCTAGAATGCCTCATGGTAGATCTGACCCACTCTGCCCAAGCGACTTTATTCAAGGGTGACTAGGGTCGGATCATCATAGAACGCTGTTGTCACTTTTGCACCATACCACACTATCTAGCAAGCCCTTTGTAGCCTTAACAATTGATTTTGAAAAGGCATTTGATTCTGTTCAGTGGCCCTTTTTGTTCCTCACTCTCTCTAAAATGGGTTTTGGGCCTGGTTTTATTGCCTGGGTAAAACTGTTATATTCTTCCCCTATGGCCTTTGTCTTAACAAATGGTGTTATGTCTCCGTCCTTCCCCTTACAAAAAGGAACCAGGCAGGGGTGCCCCCTTTCCCCTCTTCTTTTTGTCCTGCCCATAGAGCCACTGGCCATTGCTCTTAGAGAATCATCTAATATCCCCGGGCTAAGAGTGGGTAATAACACCTTCAAAATGTTTTTATATGTGGGTGACTTGCTTAGCACCATGGAGTCCTCTTCTGAGGTGATTGACAGTATCCTTGAGATTTTGGCCACCTTTGCCGAGGTATCAGGGCTTAAGATCAATCACTCCAAAACCGAGGTGCTTCCACTGAACTCTAAGACCCCTGGGAATGACTTCATAAACAGAGGCCTTCATTGGTCCCCTAATGGCATAACATATCTGGGTATTACCGTTCATTCTAATATAGGGAAAATGCTCTCTGCTAATTTTGCATCCTTACTAGATTCCCTTAAACAGGACATGGGTAGGTGGAAGGCTTTAAGACTGTCGCTGGCTGGTAAGATTGATTACATTAAAATGATGGCTGCCCCCAGGATATTGTATTTATTAGCTCACCTACCCGTGGCTATCTCCCAAAGATGGTTTCAGAAACTAGACGCACTAGTGGGTAACTTCTTATGGGAAGGGGCCCTGCCCCGGTTCAGTAAACTCAAGCTCCACCAACACTGGAGTAAAGGAGGATGGGGCCTTCCCTGGTTTCAGAGATACCATATGGCTTTCATTACCTCTCAAACTATCAGATGGTTTACTAGGATTGGTCTGACCTCTCCAACTTAGCTCCCCTTAGAGGCATCATTGGCTCAGGCTCCTTCACCGGCGGTGGTGCTATATAGTAAGAAGAAGCTATCCCATGTTCTCTCCCCTCCCATGCAGGTCTCTATTCTGTATTGGAAACAAGCCCTCTCAGTTTTAGGACAGGACCCAACCCCATGGAGACATATGCCCCTGTGGAACAACCCAGCTCTACAGATAGGGAGGTCCCCAATACACTGGAAATACTGGGAGGCCAAAGGCATTTCTAAGATTCATGATCTGTTGCTCCCCAATACTGTCACATTAGATACCTTTAAATCATTAAAAGAAAGATTTGGCCTCCCCCAGTCTCACTTTTGGAGATATCTTCAGATTAGGGATGCTATTCTTCATTTGCCTAATGCACCACGAGATGGAGGGGGCAGCACCTACCTCACCCGTTAGCTGTCTGGGGGAAGAAAAGTAAGGGCAGGGCCAGTATGATCTATTCGGCTCTTAGGGATGCCACTGTAGATCCTACTCAGCGGGCCAAAGCACAATGGGAAAGGGACCTCCAGGTCTCAATCTCTGACCGGCTGTGGCAGCACAGCTGGATCAGAGCACATAAGGCCTGTCGGGATGGGTGCACCCATCTTATTATGAATAAGACTAGTCACAGATACTATAGGGATCCAACTAAACTCCAGAGGATGGGTCTCTTGTCAAAGGATATTTGTTGGAGATGTGGCAAGGATGGGGCGCAATTGTTCCATGTTCTTTGGGACTGCCCTAATCTGCACTCCTTTTGGACATCGGTTAGGGGCATGTGCCAGCAAATTTTCCCAGACATTAATCCAGACCCACCCCTTTTACTTCTTGGATGTGCACAGTCAAATGTACCTAAATGCAACCCTGGGGTCCAATGGGTCACTGCAGTAGGGGCGGTGGCCAAACGACTTATCTTACTAAAATGGAAATCCTCAGCGACACCATCCATTCAAGATTTTTTACTGGCATTAGCCCAGGGGCTATATTTGAAAGGATCTCCAGCTTTGCAGCTGGATCTATAGCCCAATTTGAGAAATGCTGGCAACCCTTCCTGCAGTCTAAATTTTGCCATAATGTCCCCATTCGAACAGCCCCCATAGCTTGCTAGTGCCCCTGTTTAGGTTGCTAACCTTTTTTGGAGGTGGTGCCCCCTTCCTCTCTTGACCCCAGGCTGTCCATTTACATTGCCCTCTATCTAGTGAAGATTGCCTATCTGTATATAGTTGATATGGTCTCATGTTCCTACTTGGCACACACAAGATCAATACTTGCTATGGACTTGACCCGGCAGGATTATCTACCTTACCCTGGCTATGCTTATTACTAAATGTATCAAGTACTGTAAGCCCTAGAGGTGCAGAAGACTCAGGCTGATCCTTCATTAAGTATGTCTTATCAAGTGACTGTTATGTATTCCTATGGTCAATACCAATAGATATTTGTGTTTAATGTATTGTAAGGTTTTGTCTATCTATGTTATCCTGGCCTCTCTAATTGATGCGGTCTGCCTTGGCATAGACATATCATACTGTGACATGTGTGTGTCTTATCAAATAATAAAAAAATTGTTAAACAAAAAAAAATAAAATGACTTGGCTAAACAGTAATTATAAGCAGAGACAGTAGATCACATTCAATTCAAAGCAGACTGAGTCTTTCAGTACTTCTGCCTGCTCTGCCCATCTTTACCCACCCTCCCTCCTTCCTAATCCTTGCAATCTGGTCCTTGCAGTTCTTTCTCTCTCCAATATACCTAAAATAAAAAAACAAGCATTTTTCAATGCCGAATGTTGATTGCGCTGGTGTGTTGAGCTAGCTCACTGGCCCTCTGTCACTCGCTCAGTCTGTTTCTCCCGGTGCTGCAGGCTGCTGTTTTGTACTGGGCTCCTGCCTGCATTGGCACCTTATTCTGCCCATTAAGAAATCCGTAGCTGTCCCGACAGAGCTGCGTTGAGGTGGCTCACTCCCCCTCTCTCACTCACTCATTCTGTTTCTCCTGGCACTGCAGGCTTCCCTTTTGTACTGGGCTCCTGCCTCTGTTGGTGGCTTTTTCTTCCCACAAAGAAATCTGCAGCAGTCCCAACACAGGTCTGTTGAGCTTGCTGAGTCCCCCTCTCTCACTCACTTGTTCCATTTCTGCCGGCACTGCAGGCTGCCCTTTTGTACTGGGCTCCTGCCTGTGTTGGCACCTTTTTCTGCCCACAAAGAAATCCGCAGCTGTCCCGACAGACTCCGTTGAGGGCACTCACTCCCCCTGTGTCACTCACTCATTCTGTCTCTCCTGGTGCTGCAGCCTGTCCTTTTGTACTGGGCTCCTGGCTCTTTTGGTGCCTTTTTCTGCCCACAAAGAAATCTGCAGCAGTCCCAACAATGCACCATTGAGCTCGTTCAGTCCCTTTCTCTCACTCACTCATTCCGTTTCTGGTGGCGTTGCAGGCTGCCCTTTTCTATTGGGTTCCCTCCTGCATTGCCGCCATTTGCAGCAGTTACAATACAGCTCTGTTGAGCTCACTCACTCCCCCTCTTTCACTCGTGCATTCTGGTTTTCCTGCCACTGCAGACTGCCATTTTGTACTGGGCCCCTGCATGCATTGCTGCCTTTTTCTGCCCACAAACAAATCTGCAGCAGTCCCAACAGAGCTCCGTTGAGCTCACTCAGTCCCCCTCCCTCACTCGCTCATTCTGTGTCTCCTACCACTGCAGGCTGCCCTTTTGTACTGGGCTTCTGCCTGCATTGGTGGCTTGTTCTGGCCAGAAAGAAATCTGAAGCAGTCCTGACACAGCTCCATTGAGCTCGCTCACTCCCCCTGTCTCACTCACTCATTCTGTTTCTACCCGCGCTGCAAGCTGGCCTTTTCTACTGGTCTCCTGCCTGTGTTGCTGCATTTTCTGACCACAAAGAAATCCACAGCAATCAGAAAGGAAATGGGGCTGTAATTTTCCACTGATTCTTTAGGACCGACCTTTTGCACTGGTACCACAAAGCAATTTTTCTGCTTATAGGAATTCTCTTCTCTATAGGAGATTTGTTAAGAAGCATAGCAGCAAGGGAGACAATGACAGATATTGCTATATTTACAAGCTTAGGCTCAAGGTTATTGAACCCTTCTGAACCTTCCACTTTTAGTCATCTAAAGAGAATCAGCACTTCTTTCTTTGTTATCCTAGGAAAGTGGAATTCAGGGGGTAGGTTTTTTGTAACAGGAGGTGGAGAGGGGTTCAAAGGAAGAGAATTTGAATCTACTGTATTTAGGTCAGTGAATAATTTATTAAAGAAATTGGCAGTCATTGAGGCATAGATGAAATTCTTACCATTGGTCACTATGTTGTATTCTAAAGAACTGGTATGGCCGTTTAAGACAGCATTAATTTTTACCCAGAACTTCTTGGGGTTTAACAAGTTTTAATTCCTGTAGGTAAGTTAAGTATTTCCTTTTGGCAGGTTTAAGATAATGTTTGCAGTTATTCCATCCTGATTAGAGATGCAGCAAAGTTTGACTCCACAGGCGAATATGTTGCAAGGTCACAAACCTCACGTAATTGCTGAAAATGATCCGGATTTCACCATTTGTGACTTTACCTTGCTTTGGGAAGGGGTTAAGTGCAAATTGCACTTAAAAAACTCCAAGCAAGCAGAGGCTACAGATAGTGACCCCCCCAACACCATGTCAGATCTATCCCTGGTGTCTAGTGGCCCTCCCCCCTACCGATCACCAGTCCCAGTTTAAAGGAAAGTATATACAATCCTTGGTGTCTAGTGGACCCCCCTAACCCTGCCAATCACTGGCCCCAATAATAACAATCCCTGGTGTCTAATGGAACCCTCCCACCCAACACTCTGTCAGGTTGTGCCTCCACCAGCACCCACCCTGTCCCCAACCTCAAGGTACCACAATCACATCCTTCCACTCACCTCCGCAGCTGGCAGCCAGACTGACATGCTCTCTCCTTCTGAATGAAAGAGCATGTGCTTGTGCTCATTCATTCCTTTAGTCAGTCAGTCAGCTCCTTGTTGTAGTGAACGTTATACCTGGAGCTAGAGAAGGGAGAGCGGTTGTTCTGGGCCTCTGCCGGGGGGGCTGGATGAGGGGAAATGGTGTTGTGGACCCTGAAGGGTTCCACAACACTATTCCCCCCATCCTGCAACCCTGCCAAAGCCCGGAGCAACCCCCTGCCTTCTCTAGCACCAGGAATAACATCCACTACAACCAGGAGCTGAATGAATGAATGAATGAGCATGTGTTTGTACAAGCACATGCTCATTCATTCAGAATGAGGAAGCATGTCAGTCGGGCTGCCGGCAGGTTAGTGGATGGCTGTGCTGGTGGATTCTTGGGGTCAGGGACAGGGTGGGGGCTTGGGGGTGCGCAACCTGACAGGGGTAGGGAGCGGGGTTCCACTAGACACAAGGGATTGTTATTATTGGGACCAGTGATCAGTAGGGTGGGGAGTCCCACTAGACACCAGGATTTTTTTTTATTATTGGGGCCAATGAGTGGTAGGGTGGGGGATTCCACTAGACACCAGGGATTTTTTTTTATTCTAGGAGCCAGTAATCAGCAGGGTGGGCGGGTTCCACTAGGCACCAGGGATTTGTTTATTATTGGGGACAATGATAAGGGGGATTCAGGGTTCCAAGAGACACAAGAGATTTTTATTATTAGGGTGGGGGATCGGTGAGGTGGGGGTCCAATAGACACCAGGGATTCAGGGCAGGCAATCGGTGGGGTTGGGGGGTTCCACTAGACACCAGGGATTCCCCAATTTTTTTATATTGAGTTGGTGGGATGGGGGTGGGGGCATACTTTTGCCTTTGATCTACGCTATGTGAAATGATAAATCTCACAAATTGCACTCCTCAGATTGAGCGCAATTTGCAAAATGCTCTGCATAGCGAATTTTGCTTACTTTGCCCACCTATATTCCTGATCTCACGGTACTTAAACCAGTCAGAAAAGAGGCCATCTCCAGTTGTTTTCTAACTTCATGGTCCAAAAATCTTGAGTGCTAAACTTTTGTCCTGATCAGGGGTGCATATAGAGTTCTAAGAATGGGCCAGTGTATGTCAGATATGGTCACCAGAAAGGAGCCGGGATCTAATTTAAAAATCACTGCTCATGAATATCCTTGGTGGAGGTTCATATGAATAAATCAACATCCTACAGTGGCTGGAGTACAATTTTTTGTACCAAGTGTATCTGTGACAATAATGTTGAGTCAAGTGTAATCCATTATGGGCTTTATTGTTTGCTACAAAAGGTTTCAAGGAGTAAATGGTTTGGACCCAGACGCCTAACAAAAAAAAAAAAAAATTTAATTGATAACCAGAAAATGTTATGGCTGTTTACAGGTAAAAACACTGTCAGAATCTTTGCACTAACTAGTTTTGCACATTGGGCATAAGGGGAATATATACCGGTATTCAAGAAGGGTAGAAGAAGATTACAGTGGTTTATTATGGCTAACTTATGCACTGTACCACGTGTGGGTGGATTTGCATTATTTTAAAATTCCTTTTGCTTTATAACTACTTTTCTAATGTGCGTTACAATCATGTGATATGATATTGTGAAGATTTTATAAACAAACAATAAAATATGACTGAACAAAACAGCAATAAGGCACTCCAGGGTGGGTTATGTAGGTAATGATCACCATTCCTGGGTGGGGTAATGCACGTGGCTTTGCTTTGAGCCACATCATCCAAGGATGGGCACTATCCCACAGTTACATATAAATAGCATCTTGCCTCATTGACTCATTAAATGATGATTTATTTGCATGATGCAGTGTCATTGGCCAGCTATGATTAGAACCCATCTTGCTATCCCAGCACAAATAATGGCCTGTAATAATCATACATTGATCCTGCAATCTGCTCCATCATTTATTTATGAAAGGATCTTAGTCATGTTTTATATATCTTTTTTAACTGACTTCTGTTGTATTCTTGGTAGGATTCAGGCACTCGGCTTTACCTCTTGCCACACCACCCCAAGTGGTCATGATGTGCCACCCTGACACTCACTCTGTTTTTTTGTTAGGACTGCTGACACAGTACAGTAGTTAAACAAAATGTCTTTCTTGTACCTATTGCTTGAAAGAGTAAGCAGAACCAAAAATATCAGACAAGAAAATGTTACTGTAACCCCCTTGTTACCCGGGGTTACTAGAATCCCAGTAAGACCTAGTGGTAGGCAGGGAAGGCAGCTTGTGAAACTCCAGTTAAATGGGTTTCACACTGTCTCACTCTGTTCTCAGTCACAGCTGAGATTTGAGAGATGACATCACCATAGAACTGTCGCAGCTGCATAAGCCACATTGGAATCTGCAGCTGAGGGAGTGAGTTTAGAACTTTGGGAATTTCAAAGTCAGTGTCTGTTCACATTGTGAGGGAGAAGGAAGTCAGTCTTCTGTTTGTTTACAAAGAGGAAGGAAGCCATCCTGTTTTACCTTTTAAGTGGTGGAGACCGCTCCCCCCGGTCTCAGTGCCCCCCTCCCTCCGGGGAGGGGGAGGAAAAGTTCTCTGTGGGTCCCGGGGGCAATCCCCTTTGCCCACTATGGAAGGAAGCTGCCTGGTTTTTGTCAATCTGTTCTTGTATAACAGCAAAGAAAGTGTTACTTCCGCCTGTGGGGCACCTGCAACGAATGGGAGAGTGTTTGGCTCCGTTTGAACGGGCAAACAAATTGTTTTCTTCAGTTGGGAAAATAATGTGGACTGCTATTTGGGAGAACTATGTTTACTAGTATGAACAAATGGAGCAGTCAAACAGTCTAAAGTTTTATTGGATTTCAAGTAATGCTGTAGAGGGGTGCTTCAGGTCATCCACCGTTCAATCTACATTTTAAAGTTCTAAAGTTTTCTGTGTGTATCCAGAAAAATGGCCGGGTATGGGCTGTGGGAGCTGGAGGTGGGAAACCCCCCCATCTTTAGTAACCAGGTCCACCTCTATGGATTTCTTCTGTGTTTTGCTACTTGCCTCATGCACTTGGCCAGTGATGGGGTGGGTATCCAGATGTGGGTCACAACTTGAAAATCTCTCTCTAGGAGTCACAGACTCTAAGTGGTGTGGGGAGCCAGAGGATGGGAAAATTACTCCTTGTCTGATGGGAGTCTCCTTGTTTGATGGGAGTTTGTTTGGAAGTACAAAAATAAATCTCTCTAGGAGTCGCAGACTCTAAGTGGTGTGGGGAGCCACAGTTTGGGAGTCTCCTTGTTTGATGGGATGTCTTTCCAAGTAAAGTTTGGGTCCCTTCTTCAAGTGGACCATCAGTCAAGTGGCCTGCAGGGGTGCCGGGCCAGTCGGGCTGTGTATCCAACGCACATGCAAAGTCCAGGCTGAATGCCTGGTGGGTCCAGAGCCAGACAATGTAAAAATGTGTTCATTCTCAAATGGACCACCTTTAGTCTCTATCTGCATACATAGTGAACGTAGCCCTTTGGGGGACCATACAATGCTTTGTCATGTTTCATCTAGTTTTGAATAAAGCCACACTGAAAAATCCCAATCCTGGTTCTGGATATTACAGTTATTGCTTCCTGTAGTTGGATATACCTGGGTGCCCCTGTGCAGAGTAGCCAAACCTAGGTCCCTTGTGCCAGGTAACCTTATCCTTCCCGAACCCAGGTCCCCCACCAGGTATTGCTGCCAATGCCAACAGCATGCCACCTGTCATTTTAGTAAAAAGGCAGGGGTGAGGGGTTTCAAAATTGGAGGCACCGCTTTGGATTTGTTTGGGAAGGAAGGTGCTTGGGCAAGTGGGCTAGCGTTTTGGCTATCTGGCAGTCGGTAGCCCAAAAAAGTTGAAGCAATTTCCCTAGTGTGTTGCTGTGTGCTGTGAATCTTGTGCTGCTGTTTAAAAAATGCCAACTGTTTACCAAGGAGCTGTAATGTCAAAGTGTGTGTCCTTGTCCTGCATCAAAATTGTTTATAGCATTTCTGTCAGCTTTTAAAATGAATTTCTGTGAAGGAAAGTGTGGAAAACTAGGGGTAGCAACAGAGAAAATATGCCCTGGATGTTGGAAATGCTTTCTGTGCAATGCTAGAGACTGCAGAGTTAATGGCAATGTTACATGGTTGAAATGGGCTCCCGGCGTGGAGTCAGTTGAGAAAAAAAAAAGTGCATCTTTCAGTTTAAAATTTGCCTGCTCGACGATCGCGGTGAGGAGAGGAGCCCTCGAGAGGAAGAAGAGGCTCATTTGCATGGCGTCGTGTGGTTGGTCAGTTTGCCATTAGTCCCGCCCCTCAGCCAGCTCTTCAGAGTCTGTTTCAGCATTCGAGAGGGAGACAGAGAGTAGTGCATGTACTGGCAGTGGAGGAGCATTTGCGAAGTAATCAAAGCACTGTAAACAGTAAAAAAGTGACTTTCAAGTTAAAAATAGGGCTCAACCCGCATATCAATTGTGGGATCAATGAATTGTGTGGTTAAAACGACGATCACGGAGACTGCCTGCCCATTTGCATTCTGAGGCCTTCAAAAATCTGGCTGCAGGCCGTTTTACCCCATCGCAGTAATCTGCTACAATAACAGTGAGTAAATAATTAAAACTGCTCAATCAGTGATTTTCAGTAATGCCATATAAAATGTGTGTGCAGCTGTATAGTCGCTTTGCAAGTAGCGATTGTGTGATGTCCTGCTGGCAAGTGCAAATCTGTAAAGCCATTAAATGTGTGCATAGCAATGAAAGTAGCCTCAGTGTAAAGTTTGCAGCCAGAGAGAGACTGTGGGTTGTAAAAAAGTGCAACACTAGTAGAAGCAGGCAATCCTGTGCTGAAACCTGAAGTTAAAGGGACTGTAATTAAATGAATGTTGCCAGCATGTGAAAAGTCCAAGGAAAATCCTGTAAATGTGCGAAAAGCCAGAACAGAGCAAGTTGTGCAGTTTGAGTAAAAGTTATTAGTAGCTGATGTAAATTGGGTGCGCAGTGGCTTGACCCAAAGTCTAAATGTTGATGCACAGGAGTGCTGCCGCCGCCATTACAGGGTGGGGTAGCAAAGTAAACACAGCAGCAGAGGAGCCATTTTAAAACTGCAGAGTGTGTTCATTAAAGTTGGGACTTTCAGTTACAGTGAACTTTTGTTTGTTTTTCTACAGTTATGGCCTCAGGACCAGCTCGTTACCCGGATCATGCCCGGGTTGCAGTAACAGCAGCAGTAAATAGACTGAGAGATATTGAAAAGTGATGCTATAGAGGGCAACTCTCTCCTGATGTGGCAGTTCCTAATTATCCAGTGTGTGTATGCCAGATATGCTTGAGTGCTGGAAGGGATGTTTTTATGATTCCTCACTGTGCTGGATGTCTACAAAAATATGGCTTGTATAAAGTGCATCCAATTCATTTGGCTCCCACATGGACAAAAATTCAAGAATCTGCAGTTGGCAGCACACAGCATCAGGCGGAGCCTGTGGAGGAAGGTCCCTCAGGGGAGTGTGGCACAAAGTAAGAGAGTGCAGAATTAGAGACTGAATCTGAAATCAAAATTTTGGATGCTGGATCTCAGAAGGAAAGTTCGGATAAAGCATCAATAGACCCCTGGGTGGGGGGGCCTAGCCCAAGTCTCGAAGGTGAAGATGAGATGCGGGAGGCCTTTGAATGGGAGGTGTCGACCTCCACACTTAGTGATGAATGGATAGTCTTGGGGGTGAGAACTACTGCTCATTCCTGGGCTCAGATCCTCAGTGAAGAGGAAGATGAGGGGGAACCTATGTGGCCTTGTGAGAAAGGAACGGGTACACAGCCTCAAGATCTTGCCTCGGAGGAATGTGTTCAAGAAGGTGGTGATGCCACTGCCCTGGCTTCACCAGAAGAAGAAGTCAGGGATCTGTTTTTAATTTCATTGAGGATGCAAAGCTGGCAGAACCAGGACTGGCCACCCCCAAGCCAGGCCAGCGGTCTCAGATTGACCAAAGCAAGTAAAGAGGAGAGACTGGTTTGTAGAAAGGCAAATTAAATCTTTGGTATGACCTTTCCTACCTTTCCTCGGAAAGTCTGGGAGGAGATTGAGAACTGCAGGAAATCCTGGATCTGGGATGAAGCAATGAAACGTGTGCATCCTGGGGCCAACCAGCATGTAAAGAATAGACTGTTCCATGAAAAGTATACGCAGTGGAAGAAAGGCAGGACACTGTTTATGGACAGAGTGAGAGTATTGGACGGAGAGGGACATGAAGTCTCCCGCTGTGTGAATTATGTGCATCCAGATGGAGTAATAATTCAAGCCCCTGACCCCCTCTACTATTGGCCTCAGTGCAAGAACCTCCCAGTAATTAAGCCCGTGCCTGCAAAATGGAGAGCCGAGCAGTGGTAGTCAATACTGCCACATCAGACTGTGAAGTGCCCTTATTGATTTGCCAATATGAATAACCAAGGACTCAGGTGCTCCACATTCATCAGTCTACAGTGTACTGTCTTGTTCAGCAACCATCCACTGGCCCACCAGATGACTTCAGATCCAGAGAGGACACCAGTCCAGTTGTTTTCATGTTCATCGCCTGGTAATCGGATGACGTCGGACCAGCTGTTTTTCTTTTTGTTCCTGTTCTAAGGTTCCTTCTCCAGTGATGACATCATCCCAGCTGTTTCCAGATGTGCACTCCTGTGTTTCCCGGAAGATGTCCGCCCAGCTGTATCAGAAGAAATGCTGCCAGGGAGAGTCTTCGGCGTGGACAAGGTCGGTGCTTAGTCTTATACTTCAAGAGGCTGGTAAGTCCGAAAAAACCCTTTTTTTCTATCTTTATGACATTTGCAGTACACACCCTACACTACAGACTCCAAAAATGTGTGAACTGTCCGCAAAGACTCTCCCCTTCGAGATTATGGCCTTAAAGAACTGTGTTTCACGGGGCTCCGGCCCAGGAGAGACTCTTTAATGGACTAGCCTTCGGTCCTTGTGGTCACTAGTTGGGACTTTTAGGGCACTCCATCCCATCAAATGTGTATTGTTACCAATGTCATTATTGTACTTTAATGTAAATACTTTGTTTTTCTACCTTTTTCTAAAAAATTCCTTTTTTTGGGATTGTTCAGTGTTTTGTTTTTTTCTGTATGGTAAGGGTTGTTGTTGTTATTGTTGTTGTTGTTTTGATAGACTGTGTATGCAGATTAGGAGTGTGTTTTTTTTGTCTTTTTCTTACAGGTGTTCCTGGGAAGACAGAAGAGAAGACAAGAAGAGGAAGAGGAAGAGGGGCTCATTGGAGTTCCTCATCAGTGCTTATGGTGTAGAATTTAAAGTGCTGTGTTGTAGTTGCAGGCTGCCCAAGGTTGGGGAGGTCCCCAGGTTTTGTTTTTGTTTGGGATGTTATGTTAAGAGGCAGATAGTTTTTCCCTAGGGGGTTAGGGGGGATAGACAGGCTGTGGTCCTCAGTGGCCATAGGGACTGCAGTACTGATCTATCAGGGCTATGCTCTGGACGGTTCTACCAGAGCCACTAGGTGTCCATAGTAAGTGGATAGAGTAGAGGCTGATGTGTCAGCTATAGGCCTCTAGGCCCTTAGTGTTGCCTACCTGTGCTTGCACATGGTTGGAGGGGGCCTGATCACCCCCCTCCGCAGATAGCACATAGGGTGGGATGGCCTAAGGTCGGGTGCATAATGACTGGGGACAGTCATTTTCCTGGTCAAGGGTGAGTGTAACCCCCTTGTCACCTGGGGTTACTAGAATCCCAGTAAGACCTAGTGGTAGGCAGGGAAGGCAGCTTGTGAAACTCCAGTTAAATGGGTTTCACACTGTCTCACTCTGTTCTCAGTCACAGCTGAGATTTGAGAGATGACATCACCATAGAACTGTCGCAGCTGCATAAGCCACATTGGAATCTGCAGCTGAGGGAGTGAGTTTAGAACTTTGGGAATTTCAAAGTCAGTGTCTGTTTACATTCTGAGGGAGAAGGAAGTCAATCTTCAGTTTGTTTACAAAGAGGAAGGAGGCCATCCTGTTTTACCTTTTAAGTGGTGGAGACCGCTCCCCCGGTCTCAGTGCCCCCTCCCTCCGGGGGGGGAGGAAAAGTTCTCTGTGGGTCCCAGGGGCAATCTCCTTTGCCCACTATGGAAGGAAGCTGCCTGGTTTTTGTCAGTCTGTTCTTGTATAACAGCAAAGAAAGTGTTACTTCACCTGTGGGGCACCTGCAACGAATGGGTGAGTGTTTGGCTCCATTTGAAGGGGCAAACAAATTGTTTTCTTCAGTTGGGAAATGAATGTGGACTGCTATTTGGGAGAACTATGTTTACTAGGATGAACAAATGGAGCAGTCAAACAGTCTAAAGTTTTATTGGATTTCAAGTAATGCTGTAGAGGGGGTGCTTCAGGTCATCCACCGTTCAATCTACATTTTAAAGTTCTAAAGTTTTCTGTGTGTATCCAGAGAAATGGCCGGGTATGGGCTGTGGGAGCTGGAGGTGGGAAAACCCCCCATCTTTAGTAACCAGGTCCACCTCTACGGATTTCTTCTGTGTTTTGCTACTTGCCTCATGCACTTGGCCAGTGATGGGGTGGGTACCCAGACATGGGTCGCAACTTGAAAATCTCTCTAGGAGTCACAGACTCTAAGTGGTGTGGGGAGCCAGAGGATGGGAAAATTACTCCTTGTCTGATGGGAGTCTCCTTGTTTGATGGGAGTTTGTTTGGAAGTACGAAAACAAATCTCTCTAGGAGTTGCAGACTCTAAGTGGTGTGGGGAGCCATGGTTTGGGAGTCTCCTTGTTTGATGGGATGTCTTTCCAAGTAAAGTTTGGGTCCCTTCTTCAAGTGGACCATCAGTCAAGTGGCCGGCAGGGGTGCCGGGCCAGTCGGGCTGTGTATCCAAAGTGCATGCAAAGTCCGGGCTGAGTGCCTGGTGGGTCCAGAGCCAGACAATGTAAAAATGTGTTCATTCTTAAATGGACCATCTTTAGTCTCTGTCTGCATACATAGTGAACGTAGCCCTTTGGGGGACCATACAATGCTTTGTCATGTTTCATCTAGTTTTGAATAAAGCCACACTGAAAAATCCCAATCCTGGTTCTGGACATTACAGTTATTGCTTCCTGTAGTTGGATTTACTTGGGTGCCTCTGTGCAGAGTAGCCAAACCTAGGTCCCTTGTGCCAGGTAACCTCATCCTCCCCAAACCCAGGTCCCCCACCAGGTATTGCTGCCAACGCCAACAGCATGCCACCTGTCGTTTTAGTAAAAAGGCAGGGGTGAGGGGTTACATTACAAAGAAATTTTAAGAAATACTTAGTTGTAACTTGTCATTTATGAAGTATTTATCTTGTTTCCTTTTGTTCATTGGATTGTTTTCCATGTGACAGTATTATGCTGAATGTATGGAATAGCACTCTGCCTGGCAGCTGACATATCTAGTTATATTCCTTTCACTGCACATCATAATCACTGTGACCTCACTGATATTGACATCATATGTGACTGACCAACCAGCTACTGCGTGGCTCTTCCTGAGAAGCTGTGATGTCACAGTCAGTGAGGTCACAATGCTGGTGATGTAATGGCAGGAATAGAGCTAGAAATGTCAGCTGCCAGGCAGAGTGCTCCTTCTAGCAACAGGTAAAAAATCTTCTAATTACCAAAGGGAAAAAGAAAAGTAAAGTACCTTAGATATAAAAGGTAATAGTTGAGAGCTCTTAAAAACTATTACTTTTAGGCAGTACACAACTTCACTAACACTGTTTGTATCTCTCCAGGACAAGTTGAAAACAGCCTCATCTCCTCTAGAGTCAAAATTGAAAGACCTTTCAGAACTCCAAAACAAGCAGGAGCAGAAGATCTCACACATCCAAGTTAGTGAATCAGATTTTGTTTCTTCGAAACTGCAATCAGTTCAGTCATTTCACACCAAATTTATTGATTTTCTGGATAAAGCCCAGAGTTTGGAGCAGCGAATTACATCAGAGTTTGCCAAATTGCACCAGTTTCTCCAGGACAAGGAACAGCGGCTGATCCAACAGCTCAAGGAGGAAGCAGCAGGAATTTTGAGCGAGATGGAGGAAAACCTGAGGAAATCAAAGAGAAGAGCAGCACCATACAGGGGCAAATATCTGTTGTTCCGTCAAAGATGGAGCAGGAGGATTCTCTTCTTTTTCTAACAGTAAGAGATATTTGCAACCATTTTCTGTTGTGCATCCGAATGTTAAAGATCAGCACTGAACTTGAAAGTAGTTTTCCCTGAAGAAGCTGTTTTTATGTTGTCTTGTGTGCGCAGCGCAAGCAACATTTTGTGACAGCTTTCTGGAGTAGCAGGTTGTGGAGGTGCAGCCATGTTGTGACCAATGGTGCCACTGCTTTTGTGGGCTGGTCTCTGTGGCACCAATGAATGAGCACCGCTGTCTGTGATAGCAGTTCAGAAGTGTGCCACCAACTTGAAAGAATTTTGCCGTGGCAATGAGGGAGTGCTCCATCATTGCACAGTGTACCTTGCCTGCTGAAGCATTTCAGTAAACATGGTGGCGGCTGCTGCTGTCCACCTCTCACAATCTCATGAAAGCCAACGTCAGGGATGCCCAGTCCCCCTGTCAGCATGCCCCCTCTCTGGTTTGTTTGCGACAGTGGTGCCCAATCCCCATCAGCATAATGTTCCCCCTTGTTTTGTCTGCCGAGAGGGGTGCCCAGTCCCCCCTTGGCATCATGCCTCCCATATACAGACAGGCTTTCTTTGACAATGGGAGGCCCAGTCCCCATCAGCTTCAGTCCCCTGTCCCAAAAAATACAGGAGGCACACTGGGAGCCCACCCCAGTGTGCCAAAATGTTCTTGTCACACCCTGAAAGAACAAAACCTTTCAGTGACATTCATTTTTGTTTTTTACCCTGTAAAACAGAAAACAGTCCCTCGTGGTCACGATGGCCCCCCTCCCCAAACCTGTACCCTCACTCTGCGCACCCCACCTCCCCACCACCATAACCCCCATACTTACCTCCGGAGCCCAGCACGATAATCTTCGGTGGAACAGGAACACGTCTGCACTCTTCAAAGCCGACTGTGAACTGAAGAAAATTATGGTAAGCTGTATAATGGCATCAATGGGGGGGGGCTCAACTTAGGTGGATATCTTGGCCATTTTTGTGACTTTTGGCTCCAAAGTCTCAACACGGGGTTCTTGGGATCCTACCTCATGAACTCAGTCAATGTCATTTTGTTATTTGGTCCCAAAAGTTGATTTTGTTGTCAGTGCTCAGAATCATCTTTCAGGACCTATTAACAAAACAACAGTGTCACTGTTCATGAGATGGGCTGCCAAAAAGCCTATGTTGCAAATCTGGGGAAAAAATTCCAAAACATGACTGTGTTACAAGTGTGCATTGCACAATTTTTACACACGCTCGTAAGTTCAAGAATTTTTAATATTTTCAATCCAGATTTTCAACATTGCCAGTTTTTCACACCTCCTTATAAACAGTACAGCTATCATTTTTCACATCCTGCCCGAAATGTGTTTTCGCACATCTGGCTCAGAATGGCATGGCTGCTGTGGGAAAACAATGTTTGAAACAGATTAACAAAATCACAGTGCCACTTTTCATGAGCAGAGGTCCCAAATGCTTTCATGAGGTGGAGTCACAAAAAACCCATGTTGAAAAACTTGAGTGCATATACCAACAAAAGCCTGGGCTGTTAGGGTTTCTAACCATAATGTCCCACTCTGAAGAGACTGACAGGTGTCAGGGATGTGACTTTGGATTATCAGCTGTAATGCTTACACCATTCCACTGCCACCCCCCACCCTGCAGCCAGTGACAGGCATCAAGGTGTGCCTTGGACTCTTCCGCCCCATAGTTCACCCTATTCTCCTATACTGCACCCAACCCAATGTATTTTCTTATGGAATGGGGTGATCATAAGGCCCAACAACACCAAGGCACAACGCGACAGTTGTTGAAGTCTGCAGGGTAGGGTGAGTTGAAATGATATGAGCGTTATGGCCGACGACCCAAAGGCACACCTCAATGTCTGTCAGTCTCTGCAGGGTGGGGTGGGGTTGGCAACAGTTCCATACTTCACTGCCATTCCTATTATGCATCTCTCTAACTTCTGCACTACCAGTGCCAATGCCAGCAAGACAACATTCGGCATTGACAAATGCTTTGTTTTTAAATAGTGGTTCAAATTCCTATTTATGATCCACCTATACAGGTCTGTTAGCAACATCAGTGTTTCTGAGTTACACTCTGTTTTCAGTACCATTTTAGAACTCTATGATGTACTGTAGGTTATGCCCCTTGCAACCACTGAGTTCTGTACTAGAACAAGGATGCATTGTGTCAACAACAGAAGAGCTGAGTAAGGGATATTAACTGCACCACACAGTTCTAAAATGATGCTTTCCACCTGTGTGTAAATCAGAAACGCTATGTAGGATAACTAAAAACCAAGTAGCTGTACAGCAGTAACAGAATTGGAAGCAGTATTTAACAAGCTCTGGCAGAGCCACTATGACTGTGAATGCATTAACTAGATAAGGGTTTTTCACGGCATAAACATTTATTTATTTAAAAAATATCAGATTTACAGACCTTTGAGTCAGATACTCATTTACACAGGCACCACATCAAGAAGACCAAAGCAGTTCAAATAATATACAGTAGCTAAAGCAAATAGACATCAGGAGTCAGAGAAGCCCAGAGTGTTCACATGAAGTCTGTTGCATACACTAACTGAATCAAAGTACAGTACATTGAGAAAGGGCATATTTAAACAGAGGCAAAGCCGAGTGCTTCCACCACCCCAGGAGTGATGTTATTATGTGATAACACACACCCTGGAGTGCCTTATTGCAACTATACAATGGCTTGTTGTTATATACAGAATTTAAAGGATGTTTTTGTTAGTGTGGAAAAATATTTCTTAAGAGAAAATGCAAGGAATGATCCAAATCCAAAGTTACTGTGTAATAACATCACTGATTCAGTGGGTCAGTAAGCAATCAGTTTCTTACATTTTTCCTTGCCATTGTATAATTAAAAATAATGCCACCATCTGTATTATAGTTACCTATATCTTTTGCAATTTATTCTATGCACTGTTATAGCAATCGACTCAACAGAATCAGGCCATCATATACATGAAGGTACTGTACCCTAACTGAAAACACTGCTGAGACAACTATATGTTGTGACAACATGGAAGATAAACACAATGTTGAGACAAGTTTTTGAAGACATTTGGTGTGTTTGATTGTTTTTTTTTTTTTAGAGACTGATATACAGTTCACACACAAAATTCATATAATATAAAAGTACATATGTCCAAATGCCACATTTCATTACAAGCTGTTCTCTTGAAGGAAGATATTACTATATAAGGCCTAAAAATGGGCATCAGGTACAAGTAAACTGGGATAGGTGTGTTATTGAGGGTATTGCATAGTTTATCTTTTATTACTGCTCCACCAGATCAGCAGTATTTGCACAAGCTGTGCCTAGTCCAGATTTTAAAGCTGTGGCCTGGTCTGGTGATCTGGGTTTTAACCATACCCCACTTCATGTGGCTTAGTGATATACTGTACAGATGGCTACATAGTCTAACCCATTGAAGGCTGAAATTTTAGAAAATCATTATGTTTAAAATACCAAGACTCACTCCCCCCATCACAATTAATCCTCTACCAAAGTCATGCTTAAATACTGGTGCTTCTACATCCGTACCACTAAGCTTTTAATGCCAACATACCACTTCTGCTGTTATGAGCTCCCCCATCCGTGAAATTCCATTCCACTTGTGGCAACCCCCACCCCCAAAACCAGGTAATTTTCCAGGGAGCAGCTCTTTAAACAGCTAGTAAACAGATCTAATTCATTATTTGTGTTTTTGATGTTAAAACACTCCTGCTAGCTAGACCTGATGCACAGAGAAAACAAAAGTAGTGAATTAGAGCTATTTAGTAGCTGTTGTCCTATAGAAACCCCAGTTAGCTTGCTCTCAGGTATCTGCTAAACTAACTGTTGACATTTGTGCTCCCTGGATAAGAACAGTTACAAGGCTCTGCTGTTGCTAAACTAATTTTAACGCAGTACACATGCTAAATCTAAGGGCATGGCTACATCACTGTCACAAGAGACAGGGGGCATCGTAGGAGAAAGAAAGCCAATAAAACTATTTGTCATGGAGATCCCCAAGGGTCATAAAACTACCATACAGCTAGCAAGCTAATTTAGGAAAAACTCCTAATAGCAGACAGAGGGAAGGACACATGAGGATTTAGCATACATATCAAAACACTTTACATAACATATGTTTTTTGCACATTCTGGGTGGACTACTACTTTAACTTTCTGTGGTCTCAATTAACTCCTCAAACCAGAAGACAAATAGTGCTCTAAAGCTTCCTATCTACTACACACAGGCACAGAAACTGGAATAACAGGTTACAAGGAGTATAAACTCAGCAGGAATGTTAGGGAGATGGCAGCTCTGATAGTTGTTCCAGTCTTTCTTTTCACTGATAGAAACTGAGCCAGAAAAAAAGTAAAATAGATTTCATCACAGACTGTTTACACCAAGTACATGAACCTGCATTATTTATCTGTAAAGACAATTAAAAATGTATTTCTAAATGCATTGCTAACCAATGCTTTCAAGGTTTGAAACTACTAAAAAGACAAACTATATATATATATATATATATATATATATATTTATATAGATAGAATACAGTAAACAAATATTGTTAATCCCAAAAGCTGAACTTTGTTTTTAGTATATAAATGTTTAAGAAATACCTGAAAGCTGAGTCTTTCCTTTTTGAGACACCAGGTGACTCTGATAATCATTTGTTCCAAGGGTTTTTAAGTCAGTTTGAATGCATTAAGTATTATCTGTTCTCCTAGTCCTTAACAAAATGCAGGGACTCCACAGATTTGTTCTGTTCCTTGGCCACATACCAAACTAGTGACTCTTTTTTCAGCATGATAGGATCCACCTCATGACCCTCCCACATGAATAAAAAAAAAGGTGGGATGATTTTTAGGAACTTCTTGGTGGAGATGGGTTGGATCTTACTTCCCCAAAAAAACAATGCTGCCTCCCACTACTCAAGTTCCAGTTCTTGTACCACCCATTTAAGAAAGAAAACAGTACCCTGCAACCATTGACTAACATGAAAATATATTTATTTGAGGGCAGAAAACATTTATTGGAGGAGGGTAAGGCGGAGGAGACTATTTACACCTTCAGTCAGTTCCACAGATAGAAAACATGACATCACTCCTTTTATACATGCAAAACTCCTGTTGGCTCCTCCCACAGTCATAAAAATCAGCTTTGACAGTGAAAAATGCTTTAAAGATTCAGTGCACTTCTCCTTTAATGAAATTACATTAAAGGAGTATTACAGTGGAAATTTGCAAAACATATGTTGTGTGCTGTGTTTTGATTTGTGTGTATAGTCCTGGCATGTTATTTCCTTTGCTATTAGGATTTTTTTTCTAAATTTGCCTACCAGTTTTATAGCCCCTGAAGGTCTTCATGTTAGCATAGTTTATTGCTCTTCTTTTTCCTTAAATGCGTTCTGTCCCATGTGACAGTGATGCATGCAGAAGTATAGATTGAGCACATACTGGTTTAGGTTGTGGAGTGATGGGCTAGATATGAAGATACTATCTCTGACCCTTGATGTTCTGATCAAACCCATTACAGTGCTATTTAACAAATCCTTGGCCCTAGCTCAATTCCTGGAAGTTTGGAAGCAAGCCCTGGTAACTCCGGTGCACAAGAATTGTGACAAGGCACTGGTATCTAACTACATGCCAATATCTATCCTCTCCCCACTATCCAAAGCTCTGGAAAAAATTGTGACAAACCAACTCACAGAATACCTCAACAAGTACAATCTGCTCTGCCCAAACCAACATGGTTTCCAGCAAAAACACAGCACCACCACTGCACTGCTGGCATACTCTGACTATGCACACAAGGTGCTGGATGAAGGTAAATTGGTGGGGTCCATCTTCATAGACCTAACTAAAGCCTTCAACACCATCAACCACCCTCTACCGGTATTCCAGCTTTAAAGACTGGGAGTGGCTCTGAACACCCTAAATTGGTTCGATGATTTCCTATCACAAAGGAATCAGTGAGTCAAAATCGGGCAGACGTTATCCAGTTCCAGAGATGTACTCCTAGGAATTCCTCAAGGATCAATCCTAGGTCCCTTGTTTTTCAGCCTCTTTGTTAATGAATTGCCCGTGGCTTGTGACACCAATCTCATCCCGTATGTGGATGATGCTGTGCTGCTGAGTAGTGACACATCCCAGGCTGCCCTACAAAGAGAACTACAGACCTCTTTCAACAAACTTGAGGACTGGTTTTGTAGGAAAAATTTGCTACTGAACTACAAGAAAACCAAGGCCACGCTCCATTCCAGCCCCTACAATAAACACAGGCTCACTCCCCTCGAAATCACTAATAACGCTGGTGAGCAGATTGAGCAGATATAATCATTCAAGTACCTAGGGGTCACCATTGATGACTCTCTCACTTATATGAACCATATTGACTCCCTTGTCAGATCAGTAAATACAAAGATCGGGGTCCTCTATAGACACAAGAAATTCCTCACTCCGGAAGCACTCCGAATCTCAGTCTTCAGCTCAATACTCCCCACGATAGACTACGGGCTAGTGGTCTATGGAGCTGCCACTGATACTGTACTCAACAGAGTCCAAATTGCATTAAATAAGGCATGCTGCCTGACCCTGTGCACAGATCATTACGCTCACACTTGCACCCTATATAAGCGTACAAACTGGCTTAACCTAAAAGACAGGCTCAAATACCAAACCTGTCTACTGGGTAAGAAGGCAATCCTTGGAAAAACCCCACCCTGCATAGAAAACCTGCTTGAGGCCCCTCTCTCTCATCCCACATCACCAGAGGGAGGAAGAATGGAGCACTGTCCATCCCATTCCAGCGAACCTCACTTGGGCAGCATACTTTCTCCTACCGAGCCCCCCCTGGCTAAATGAACTCACGTGGAAACTACAAACACACAGCCTGCCACAGTTCAAAACAGGCCTCAAACAGCACCTAAAGTCTAGCTCACAATGCACCAGTTTCTCAGGCCAAACTTGAAAGACTAACCAACACCTCTGGTTAAACCCAGCACAGATACCTAGAAAAACCTGACCTCATCCCAGCCTTGCCAGGAGCACTAGTAAGCTATTAATCATCCTTACCACACTGCGTACTGCCCCCCCAAACCACCCATCTCCCACTTTCCCAACCATAGTCTATCAATGGACTTTTCATGGTCTCCAGGGCTGAGCCACCCAGAGAATCATCCAAGACATAACCTATATCCTCTTATAATCACTTTGTTTTCCAGTGTTTGTCTAACTTCTCATGTACTACTCTTTAATTGCCTAATATGCTGAACCCTTGTAAAAACTGTATTTGTTCTGAACCTGTAACTACTGTATTCGCCTCTTGTATTATTTGTCCACCCTGACGTGGAACCTTTGTAAAAGAGCTCAGGCTCAAAGGTCTTCCAATATTACAAATAAATAAAATAAATAAATAGAGTAACTTTTACAGCAGTAGAGTTGTGATTTTAAGTCACTTTCCTAAGCATTTGGGAACTAAAGGCTGCATGTACAGCTTAGCAAACACTGGAGATCTAATTGACTGAGTAGTCTGTAAGAAAACAGCTATAGCCATTGCAATTTATAGCATTGATGACCTAGGGTAATCTGTATTCTTTTTATGGCTGGGTGTAGTTTGATGAAAGTAAAAGGTTTAAAAGTAAAACATTTACTCCTGCTGGCTAGACCTACATGAACACACAGAAAACATAAATTTTGAATTTGAGTTATTTAGTTTAGGCCAGAACATCAAACTGCTATCTGCAGATTACTGCTGCAGTAATTTCCCTCAGTATCCCAACAATAGAGTGGAGGAAAGAGGGTGGGTTAATGTGTGTGCTGTGACTAGTACAGAAGTAATCTTGCCAACATGGACTTCCATGCATGTGCCACTTTGGTTGAGCTGACACTTCCTTGCCTGTTCAACATTATACGTGCAGGTCAAATTTTTTTTTAACATTTTGGGTGGGTGCGGGGGCATAGACCCCACACTTGAGATCCTCCCACCAAGTAATTTTAGCACTTCTTTTCCTCCCTTTCTCTACCTTGCTCTATATAGCTGCACTTTATGCGCCACCTAAAATGACATCTGATGCCCTAGTCTCCACCATCACTTCCATCTCCCATCACATGGCAAATGGGGAATTGATGTTTCTAGGGGACTTCAACTTAGGCTGGCACTCTCCCTCTTCTAAGCCTATCCTCCTTTAAACTGAAGCTTTCAACCTTCCTCAACTGATTCACAAACCCACCTGCATTAACCCCATTTCCTTAACCACTCACTGCTCAACTTGGTGTAATCCGCCCACACCCACCATATCACTGCAGCAGGAACACTGTCTAACACCCTTAGTGATCACTGTGTTTCATTCTGCATAAGAAAGATTTACCTTCCCCATGCCCCCCAAATATGTATGGTTCCACCCCTCCACAATCTAGATGTCTGCCCTCCTGCATGATCTATCTGAGGCAGACTAGCAGCCAAAGATGTTGGCTGTGCTCTGTCTCTCTTTTCCAGCCTTGTCTTCTGCATCTGGAATCACCATGCCCCCCTTAGGAAGTCCAGAGTAAGAAGACTTAATCACCCCTGGATGATTGCCAACCAGCTGGCCAAATGCAGAACCAGGGACAAAGCTTGGTACCACTATAATGAGTCCCTATCTCAAGTGGGCCTCCAAGCTTACAAAGCCCTTAGGAATAGCTACACTAAGGCCCTCCACCTCTGCAAGGCTAACTACTTCAGGCACCACATGCGGCAAGATTGACACATGACTGCTTCATTTTGGAAAGTGCTCTGCTCCCTACGTGACCTCTCTACCCAACAAGCCTCCCTGTCCTAAGAATTGATGGCTCCTCAGTCTCTGACCCTGTCTTAGTCACTGAGATTTTCAATAAATTCCTTACCACTTGTACTCTCCCTTAAAACCCTCCCCCTACCCCTGAACCCCATCATGCCCTCCCACATTCTCCAGGTCAACCTACTAACCTACTTAATTTTAATCCCCCCCCATTCTCCCCGCTTGAAGTTTAAACAGCCCTCCTTCCTGCAAGGAAAAAAATCAATGACAAGGCTGCTAAGGTAACCCAGAGGAGGAGCCGAAAAACAATATTAAACTCACTGAGAACACAAAACTTTCAGCTACAAACTCCACCGTAGAAAAATTCAGCTCTAGGGTACGTTAAAACTTTATATTTATTTTAAAATATGCGTAGCACCCTTGTAGTTGACGTATGTTTCACATCACACAGATGCTTTTTCAAGTCTTGAAAAAGCATCTGTGTGATGTGAAATGTACATTGGCTACAAGGGGGTGTAATGTGTATTTTATAATAAATATAAAGTTTTAACGTACACTAGAGTTGGGTTTTTCTATGGTGGAGTTTGTAGCTGAAAGTTTTGCATGCTCAGCCCTCTTTGCCCTTAACCCTGTCAAGTCCAGCTCTGATGTTCTCCACCCCAGGCTTCTCTGCATCTCTTCCCCAGCTAGAGCCACCCCACTCTCCCTCATTCTTAACCTCTCTCTCTCTCTCTCTCTCTCTCTCCCCCTCCTCTACCTCTTCTGTCCCAAAGGCCTGGAAATCTGCTAAGGTCTTACCTCTTCACAAGGGAGGTGATCCTTCTGCTCCCAGAAACCTTTTTTTTTGTAACTTCTGAGCTAAGTCACTGAATAGTGACTAGTTAAAGGGCCACTTTCAACCTTTTTTTTTTTTTGCATCATATTATTTTTAGGAAAAAAACACATTTTATGATTGCTTACCTTCTCTAAAATTCATTGATGTTGCTGGTTGTTTTAGCTGCTTCTTTGCTTATTAGAACTGAAATGCATAGTAATGTATGGCTATACTCAGCCTTGTTTTGCTTCAAATCAATGAACTACTCTTACTGCATACTTCCTGAACATTAGAAATACCCTCAGCCATACAGCCACTAATGATACCATAGTCTCCTCTATTCTCACTGCATAATGAGTGACTAGATTGTGTGGGGGTGTTCCTGAGTCAAGGAAAGATGCAGTGGTAGTTGATCAAGAAATGTGTAACCACCCAGTCCCCTGGAGTTACTAGAATCCCATCAGTATTATTGTTAGGAAGGTAGCAGGCAGCTGGTAGGAAGCTCATTAGGGGCGCCTTACATAATGACATCATTGTTTACTCACTAGCTTGAGGGGAGAATGGTTAGGTCATTTAGAACTCTTACAGCAGCATAAGCCACACTGTGTGGATAGCTGCTCTGGGGAACTTAGAATGCTCAGTATTGTTTAGCCAGTTGTGGAGTGAGGATGTGAGAGTGGCAGAAGTACTGCTAGTGGGCCCTGAGAGAGGGTCCATGATTTGTCACTTTAGTGGAGTGTCATTTCCAGCTTCCAGTTGAAATGGTCAAGACAAGACTACAGCAGGAGTTTCTGATTTCTACTCTCTTTGAAGTGGAAGGATCTGCTTGTTCTCTGTGGACTCAAAGAGCAATCCCTTGAATGTTCTGTGGTGTTTTCAGCTGCCTTGGATAGGACCTGAAATAGACTGTTTGGACTGGCTACCTAGGAGAGTGCCTTTTCCTTTTTTCATTGTTCTACGCCCTGTGGAAGGAACAACTCCTGTGAGTACTGTGAAGGAGACTAGATTTCCACAAGTTCTTAGGGTACCGGATAGGCTGGGGTGTGTGTGCCCATAGATAAGGCTGGATCGCACCTGTCAGTGCCCCTAGTCTCACCAGTGTGTGAGAGAAGTGAAGTTAAACTGTGGACCGCAGTGAGTGCAGTTTATTTTCTCTGGCGACTCCAGTTTTTGACAAGTTAAAGTGTGGGAACTCTAGCATTTCAGTGTGGAATGTGGGTTTCAATGGTGTAACCCTGAAAAATGGCAGAGACTGTTGGTTGGGGCAAAGGGTGGGAGGAACGCCATCTAAACACTTACAAGGCAGAACTTCCTGGTTTGTAAAGTGCACTAGTGTGTTTACCTGTGCAAGGGCCAAGTTGCAGGTTAAGGTCTGTGGCTGAGTTTCACATACTACACCTGCGTCCAAGAAGAGTTCTGAGTGTGTGACTTAGATTCACTAAATAACACTCATGGGAAGAAAGATGTTAATGTTTTTGTTCATGAACTGTACTGCATGCAGGGAGAGTTCTTGAATTTGTATCTGTCCAGTCTGGACTGACCCTTTGGGGTCCACATCAGCTTTTACTTTCCATCTGTTGAATAAACCCATACTGCACAATCCCAGTCACTGTTATGGACATTCTGATTATTGCTTCTGGTCATGTGGATTTACTGGGGCCCCCTCAGCAGGTTAGATCAAGCACATGCCTAGCTGCCTCCATCCAGGACCTGGGATGTGTTTTTTACTCAGGGTTCTAGTTGTTTGTTTCTATACCCAAACCCCTCTCTTCCTCTAGAAAATGAGCCAGGTATACATCCTAAAGCCAAGGGTGGTACCTACCTCCTTGTAAAGTAAATTGGTATGCCAGTATATGGGCACTGGGGTTTCTCCAGATATTTAATTTGAGTAGCACCAACAAAAATGGGGGGTGTGCACACTAGTTAAAGAAGTGGTCTGGGGGTAACAAATGTAAGCAAATATGTTTTGCTGTGGTAACACTAGTATGGTGGGCACTCAGTGTTTCACTTTTTAAAAGAAAAAAGGGATATGAATCAAACAACCAGCTGTGTCAACAATCTCTATAGAATGTGAACAATGATAAAATGTGTTTTTAAACTAGGTTACTTTGAGACCTAAGGGGGTTGACAGTGTCCCTTTAACAGAACGCTCATTACTGCAATATTTAAAACATTGACATTTCAAGTATATTATACATGTCTGCAAAATTGGCAGTAAAATAAAATGAACTCTTCTAGACTTTCATGCTGCAAAGTCCTTGATTAGGTCCCAGTAGTCAAACTTTCTGGCTTCTTCCCTTTTAATTTAAAGTGTAGCTAATCCAGTAAGTCTGTTTTGACTCATTGAAGAATGAAAGTAGCCTTTCACAAGTTTTAATTTTGAAAAGCTTTGTTCTGCAGATGAAACCGTTACTGGTAACATCAATAAAATACGAAATGCAATGAAAGCATTTGGATACAGTCCAGTTATTTCACTCTCGTGAATGTATGTCAGTATCTAACAAGCATTTGTCAATGCCGAATGTTTGCTTGCTGGCATTGGCATTGGTAGTGTAGAAGTTACAGAGCTGCATAATAGGAATGACAGTGAAGTATTGAACTGAAGCCAATCCCACCACCACCCTGCAGAGAGTGACAGGCATTGGGGTGTGCCTTTGGGTCATCAGGCATAACGGCCACGCCATTTCACCACACCCTACCCTGCAGACATTGACAAGTGTCACGGTGTGCCTTGGGGTCTTTGGCTCTTATGCGCACCCCATTCCATCAGGAAATACAGTGATATGGGTGCAGTATAGGAGAATGGGGTGAACTTTGGGGCCGAAGAGTCCAAGGCATACCTCGATGCCTCTCACTGGCTGCAGGGTGTGGAATGGTATGAGCATTACAGGCAAGAATCCCAAGTCACACCCCTGATGCTTGTCATTCTCTACAGGGTGGGGCGTTATGGTTGGAAACCCTAACAGCGCAGGCATTCGTTGGTATTTTCACTCCAGATTTTCAACACTTTTTTTTGTGACCCCCACCTCATGAACAGTGGCAATATCAGTTTGTTAGCCAAAAGCTGCTTATGCACAGTGACTACGGCATTTAGCACCACAGGTGCAAAAACACATTCCGAACAGGATGTGAAAAAAGACAGCTGTACTGTTCATGGGGAGGTGTAAAAAATGGCAATGTTGCAGATCTGCAGTAAAAATATTAAAAACTGGTGAAGTCATGAGCATGCATAGAAACTGTGCAACGCACACCTGTAATGAAATTAGTTTGGGGATTTTTTACAGCAGATTGTCAACACAGGCATTTTGGGACCTCCGATCATGAACAGTGTCACTATGATTTTATCTGTCCCGAACAATGATTTCCCACAGTGACCATGCATCTCTGCGCTGAAAGTGTGAAAACACATTTCGGGCATGTTGTGAAAAATGACAGCTCTACTGTTCATAAGGAAGTATGGAAAAATGCCACTGGTGAAAATCTGGACTGAAAATATTACAAAGTCATGAACTTACGAGGGTGCGTGGAAACTGTGCAATGCTCACTCGTAACACAGTCATTTTATGGACTTTTGTCACCAAATTTTCAACATAGCCATTTTAGGACCTCTGCTCATGAACATTGTAACTGTGATTTTCTTAATCTGTCCCAAACATTGCTTCCGTACACCGACTGCACCATTTGCGCTACATGTGCGGAAACACATTTTGAGGCAACATGTGAAAAATGGCAGCTGTACTGTTCATAAGGAAGTGTAATAAAATGGCAATGTTGAAAATCTGGAGTGAAAATATTGAAAATTGCAAACTTACGAGCGCAAGGGAACTGCTAAACACACGCCAGAAAACAATCATTTTGTGAATTTTTTCACAAAATTTTCAACATAGCCATTTAAGACCTCTGCTCATGAACAGTTTCACTGTGATTTTCTTAATGTGTCCCATACATTGATTTCGCACACCAACTGTGCCATTGTACGCTACATGGGCGGAAACATGTTTTGAGCAAGATGTGAAAAATGACAGCTGTACTGCTCATAAGGCAGTGTAATAAAATGGCAATGTTGAAAATCTGGAGTGAAAAAAATGAAAATTAGCAAACTTACTAGCGTGCATAGGAACTGTGCAACGCACGCTCGTAAAACAGGCATTTTTAAGAATTTTTTCACCAAATTTTCAACATAGCCATTTTAAGACCTCTGCTCATTACCAGTGTCACTGTGATTTTCTTAATGTGTCCTATACATTGATTTCACACACCGACTGCGCCATTGTACGCTACATGGGCGGAAACACGTTTTGGGCAAGATGTGAAAAATGACAGCCATACTGCTAATAAGAAGGTGTAGTAAAATGGCAATGTTGAAAATCTGGAGTGAAAATATTGAAAATGCGTGGACTTACAAGCATGAGTAGGAACTGCGTAACGCATGCTCGTAAAACAGTCATTTTTAGGAATTTTTCCACCAAATCTTCAACATAGGCTTTTTGAGAGCCCACCTTATGAACAGTGGCAGTGTCATTTCATTATATCTGTCCCGAAAGGTGATTTCCACAGTGATCATGAAATCACCCTTCGCCCACTAACGCCATGACAATGACAGTATTCATGAGAAGGGGTCCCAAAACCCCATGTTGAAAATTTGTGCAAAAATTCAAAAAATACCTGAGATATGCAGCAAAGTTGAAAAACCCTGTCTATCCCATTATACAGCTTACCGGGCATTTCCTCAGTTTGTGGTCGGCTTTGAAGAGTGCATACGGTTCCTGGTCCACCTAAGATCATCGCCCGGAGTTCAGAGGTAAGTATAAAGTGGAGGGGGTGGGAGGCAGGGTGCACAGTGGTGGGCGCAGGTGGGGGCAGAGACAGCAAGGGACCGTTTTCTGTTTCAGGGTATATTTGTTTTTACAGAAGGATGACACGCAGGCGATTTGCCACACTGAGGTGGGCTCAGCGTGGCACAAGGATGGCTGTTGGGGTATGGGAGCCAACAGGGATTGGGCACCCCATTGGTGATAGCATCTGTTGCCGCAGTTGGGGTGGCCCAGCGTGGCACCCCTGTACTCTCTGGGGATAGGTGGAGCCAATGGGGGATTGGGCACCCCCATTGGCTATGTGATGTGTAGCCACGCTAGGGTGGGCACCCGGCGTGGCATGTGGAACTCTGTTTGGGGGGGAGCACTGCACAGCTGACAGGGGATGGGGCACCCCCATCGGCTATACAGTGTGTGTGTGGGCAGGGGCGAGCACGCAGTATGCATGCATTTGTATGTGTGTGTAGGTGGAGCGCGCATGAGCAGGCAATATCTTATCTCTGCTCAATGAAGCATAGCTCCCCCTTTCAACTGTACTCCACTGCATTTTCGACTGCTGTCATAGACAGCTCCAGCAGCCATTGATGAACTGTGACCGTGCCTGCAAACACACTGACTGAATTGGAAGAGGGCTGCCACACCTCCAAAAACTCAGATGATGGCACTATGTTTCTTGCACATGCATGCAAGCAAACATAAAAAACAGACAGACTGTGTCCAGATATCCTGGCTAATGAATGTATCTTACTTGCCAAGCCCTCTGCATCAATGTCACTGGTCCCATCCTTTCCTCTTAAGTAGATCTGTAAGTCTTTGCAATGAATTCTGGAGACCCCATCTCCACAAAGACATAGACAGAGTGGAGGCTGTCCAGAGGAGGGCAACCAAAATAGTGCAGGGTCTGCACCAGAAGACATACGAAGAAAGACTAAAGGAGCTTAATATGTATACCCTTGAGGAAAGAAGGGAGAGAGGGGACATGACAGAAACTTTCAAGTACCTAAAGGGAATTAACAAAGTCCAAGAGGGTGGCATCTTTCAGAAAAAGAGATATGCAAGAACAAGGGGGCACAATTTGAAGATAGAGGGGGGACGGCTCAGAGGTAATGTGAGGAAGTATTGTTTCACTGAGAGGATTGTGGATGCATGGAACAGCCTCCCTGAGGAGGTCGTGGAGTCAAGAACAGTGGGAGACTTCAAGAATGCATGGGACAGGCATAAGGTAGTCCTAGTGGGGGGGTAGGAGAAAGTAAGCTGTTGGTTAACTAGGATCTGCAGCTTATCTGTTAGGTAGGAAAATGGGCAGACTAGGTGGGCCAAGCGGTCCTTATCTGCCATCAAATTCTATGTTTCTATGTTTCTATGAATAAAAAGCACATCTTTCTCCATTTGTTTTATCTTAGCGATGTTGAAGAGAAATCCAAATGATGTTTTAATGTCATTCATTAATTTGAACCCTTCTTGCAACACCTTTATAGTCACATTCAGCAGGCAGTAGAAAAAGTTTACCTTGTACTGATGTTTGCTGTTCTCAATTGGGTCTTCCTCACATTCATAATCAAACTGGCATTTAACTCTCCGGCTGCGTTTTTGTGGGAACTCTGGACTCACACTCATCTGCTCAGCAAGCTCTACTGCAGTCTTCAGTGCCTGCTCAGATCCATTTTCTCTGCAGGCAACTATCTAGTCCTGGGTACTCTCAATGAACTTTATGGCTGTGTCTATTTGCATCTTTGGATCTTGCATAATTTTACTCCCACAATTTATGATGTTCAGCGTGTCATACCAGAGCACAAGACACACAAGAAAATCAAGGCTGCTCACTTTCTTTTCAAGGCTTTGTGCTTCTACAAAGGTCCTTGTGTCCTTTCCTCTTGCTGAGTCCTTGATTTCACTAAGTGTTCAACATACATCTGCTGTTTGGAATCGAACAGCCTTTACTGGGTTGATTTTACATTCCCATAGTGTGTCACAAAGAGTTTGACAGTCACCTTTACATGCTTCTTAAGGATATCCCACCAATCTGGTGATGCTGGGTACACTATGTACATCCTTTGCAGAACATCAGAAAAGGATGTGGCAGTAATGGATGAATGTGCAGCATTTGCAACAACAAGGTTAATGCTGTGACAATCACAAGGCACATAGAAAGCGTTTGGGTTCATGTAGAGAATTCTGGCCTGCACTCACTTACGATGACCTTTCATATTGCTGCCATTATCATATCCTTATCCACGGCAATCATCCAGATTAATGCCATACTGATGTATGGTGTGAAGCAGAGCTTCAGTCAGTCCTTGTCCTGTAGTATCTTCCATATTTAAAAACTCAATGAAATGTTCTGACACCATGACTTCGCTGTTCTTTGTAATTTTCGCAAATTGCAATACCATGCATCTGCTCCTGGTGACTAATATTAGAAGCACAGTCTAAAAAGGACTGAATAATACTTTGCCACCTTGACACTAGCAATGATTAACTTTGTAATATGTGTGACACAATCTGTATGTACTCATTTTGTATACTTTTTCCCAAATAGTGATTAGGAATTTCCTTTTGCTATACACGTTAAACATGTTCTGCCATTACAGGATCAAATTTTGCCATAAGTTCAACTTGCCCCAAGAAGTTTCCATTGCTTCTCATATATAGCTGATCCACATTTCGTCATAAAGCCATGTTGCATTCAGCAAAGTGCTGAATAATGGCTAGCAAGTGTTTAAGGACAGCACACCAGTGCTTTTTTTCATTCTCAGTCTGTTGCTCATTATAGTCATCCACACTTTTATTTGCTTTTATATAATGATCAAGTTCCTTCTACTTTGTCATGCATCGTATGTGCTCTGGGGAAGTTTCATGGCATTTTAGATGCTGTGTCATGTGTCACCATGACATAAAACCAACCTTTGTTAGTAACATGAGTGCATCGCTAAACAGCTTGCAACAGAAGCAAAACAACGCATCTTTCAGTTTGTAATAAAGGAACCATGTTCTTTCAATTTTCCCTCCATTTGGTAGTTTTCAGAAATAGTTCTCTGGTGTAAATCTACATCCACTTTCAACAGCTGGGAAGTATAGCAGAATAGTTCTACTACTGTCCTTTCTTAACCAGTTCAACACGCACATGATCATCCATCTTGCCAGGCCAAGTACCAGGATCATCGCTGCTGAAAACACTTTCCAAATTCCCCTCATATGGTTCAGTTGTTGATGTAAGAGAATCTGTAGCGGTAAACACATACTCTGCATCCTCAAGAGCAACCAGCGGAACAGTGCCTGGGATTTGTGGCTCATGTCCACAATCCTGAGAAAAACAGTTTCACTCTGCAAAGACTGTATTAAGTATGTAGCTTCACCATTCAGGAAAGATGGAACGAGTTTGTCTTTGTGGTCCTTAATAATACATTTTTCCATGGAGCCCTTCAAATACTTAACAGATTAATCTCTGTGCTTCTTTACTTTTCTTTTTTGCTGCACCAAACAGATACATTGTCTGTTCCAGCTTCAAATTTTTGGATGCGGGCAACACTAAAACAGATTAAATAGTGAGATATTATTTATTTATTTAATTTTGTTCACTGGGTAGGCCCACTGGAACCAAGACATCCCTATTTCAGGGGCGACCAGGAATTAGTTACAGAGAATTTTTTTGGTACAGGACATTTCAAATACATGACAGTTATAGGCCAGTTTAAGGAGTCAAGCTCACAGTGGTGTTACCTTGGGATGATCTGGTAGCAAATCTCTCAATTGTGTTATAAAGAACTTGCATCCTGCCAGCTTCTTACCAGATAGGGCCTGGATGATGGGAACTGCATAGGTTAGATTGGGCGGGAGGATACTGTTTGCGATTGCAACCTTAGTCTTAGGGATAAGTTGTGAATTCAGTCTGTGGAGCAGCCCAAGGTTCTCATGTATTGTTTGGTGACCTGGTCCACCTGGTATGTAAATGTGAGGCCTTGATCAAGGACAAGGCCCAGGTACCTAAAAGAGCTCATCACTTCCAAGGGTGTCCCTGAGGACAAGCCAAGGGGGAGTAGCAGGGATCTGTCTGAGCCTAGTGTCCTGGGTCCACAGACCATGACTTTTGGTTTTTGTTCATTCAGCAGCAGCCTGTCCTTCAGCAGCCACTTTTCCAGTGTTCCAAAATCCTCCTGTATCAGAGGTTTCAAATCCACTATGCTGCCAGTGATTCGGTACAATACAGCATCATCCGCATACTGTATTACAGAGCTGCCATGACAGTTGTTGCTGAGATTGTTGATGAATAGGAAAAACAGGAGGGGCCCAAAGATAGAGCCTTGAGGTACCCTCTCCTTGATAGATAGACAACCTGATAATTATCCATTCCACTTAAGCTGCTGGGTTCAATGAGAGTGTTAACTCTCACACCAAGCCAGGGAGTGGTGATCTAGGCCTATGTTCTTTAACTTTTCTACTAGAAGACCATGGTTGACCAAGTCAAAGGACTTTGTGAGGCCAGTGCAAATTACTCCAGTGGTGTAGACATTGTCAAGGGCCCTGAGGGTGTCCGTTGTAAATGTGATAAGTGAGTGTCAGTATCATGATTTGTTCTGTAACCATGCTGGTTTGGTACTAGTAGCTGATGCATATCCAGATAGTCCCAGAGCTGGTTATGGATAAGTCATTCCTGTATCTTGGCCAAGATACAGAGGAGCAAGATACAGTGGTTGTTATAGTAAAGTGGGGTATTCCTAGTGGTGCGCAGTTGCAGTACCCATTGAATAACATGTATACTGCGGTTCCACTATGCTGCATCGACAGGAATCCTGTTGAATGTAATTACAGTGATGGCACAGTGCCGACAGTAGGCATTGTGCCATCCAGGAACACAAGTGTTTTTTGATCTGCCCCCCTGCTCCCCCCGCACTAAAGATTGCCAATCCCAAGGCGGAGTTGTTTCAGGAAGGGGGCAATCTCCCAGAGACTGCAGTGTCAGTAACACAGCAGACCAGTACAACAAACAGCTGATTCTGTCACTGTATTGGTCTTCACAGTTTTCCCATCCCTGTAGCAATGGTATAGTATATACCTCTACCATGCAATGACATGCAGTGTGCAGTACTGTGCAACTTAACAGTGACAACCACTGTAGGCCTGTAATTGCCAGTTGGTTCCTTCTGACCACCCTTATGTACAAGGACTACGTGGGCCTCTTTCCATCTGGCTGGGACAACTCCTTCTAATAGGGACCCGTTTATTAGCCAGGTAACAGGAGAGGCAATAGCAGGTGCAACCTCTTTCAGTAATATGGGGACCAGGCCATCGGGTCCTGCAGTTTCCCTGGTCTTTATTTTTCTTAGTAGAGAGAGTATATCCTTTTGCTTCATCTTTTTCAGATGGAATTCAGGATGTAAGGGTTCTGGCCTGCTGGGGCACAAGTAGTCAGAGGCTTTTGGGGGGGGGGAATTTAGCCTTGTATTCCTCCAGATCAGTAAAGAACATGTTGAAGGCATTGGCTGCCTCTAGGCTGTCACTAATAGTGTGGCCATTGGAGACAACTGGTCCTTGCTGGGATTTACTCTTGCCTTTTAATAGACCACTGATATGCTGCCAAAAATACCTAGGGTCAGTGATACTGGCCTGCTGCAGGTATTTGCCATATTCTCTTTTGGGAGTTTTTAAGCATTTTTTGCTTTGGTTTCTCAGCTCCCTGTAAACAACCCGGTGCTTAAGGAGTGATTTTAGCTCAGGGGTTATCCACTTGTAGCATTGCCCCATGACTCTGAGCTTTCTAAGTGGAGCATGCTCATTGGTTGCTGACAAGAAGCCATTCTGGAAGTAATCCAGTGCTTTGTCTATGTTTGGGAGAAGATGACTAGGGCTCCAGTCAAGGCTGGAGAGATAGGACTGGAAAGCAGGTGCTGAGAACTTAGAGTAATTTCTTGCAGTGAAGACCTGTGGAGAGATTTTAAGTTGCCTGTTCTTTCATATGTAAAATATGGGTGAATAGTCACTCAGTGCATCTGAGGGGGATGTCTGCTGCTTGTATATTATGGAGGTTTGCCTTGTGGGTACAGTGACAAGTTTGGTCAGGCACGCCTCAAGTGGCCATAACTTGTACCCTTGTTTTGAGTCAGTCTCCCATTGGAGATTGAAGTCTCCCAAGAGGAGAACTTCTGAAGGTACATAGTCAGCCAGTATTTTTGTTAAGGCCTGTTTGGCTATTTCCGGGGAGGTTTAAAGTCCTCCTAGGAGCTGGGACTTGGTGTTGCTGAGTATTATTTTTATGAATAACACCTCACTACCCAGAAAATTCTATTGTTGGGAAGGAGGCTATTGACACACACTGGGTGTCTCTAGAGTATATTATTACCCCTTCCCCTTTCTTGCCTTCCCTGACTTTCCTAAAGGTAGTGTATCCTGGAAGGTCAACTGCCAGTGTTAAGACAGTTGGTTTATGCCATGTTTCCATCAATAGCAATAGGTTACATTTATACAGGTTAACCCAGCTCTAGACCTTGTCTATTTTGGGTATCAGGATGCAGACATTAATGTGAGCTATTCTTAGTCCCTTGGGGATAGCCAATTCAGGTCATGAGGAGGACCAATGGAATAGCTTACCTTAGGAGGACCTGGATTTGTTTGGAAATCTCCAGAAAGTATAATTAATAGTAGGGAGACCAGACTTAGTTTAAGGCCAGTTTGCATGGACTGGACTAGGTTCCTACCATCTCTGGACTTGGTGCTATAGAACATAGAGTAGCAGGCTCCTTTTTGTGTAAGCTCGCATTATAATTATTGATTATACAATGGGCAAGTTAAATCCTGGCTTCTGATTGGCTAGCTATCAGGATTTAAAACATGTAAATCCTGATAGTACCCCACAGGAAAAGTACCAGATGCCCCTATGCCCCTGTATCCAATCAATATTGCTCTGACACCGTACATCAAAGCCACCGGCTGCCATTGTATCTCCGCTCGCTAAGAAAAGCTGTAAATTTAAAAACCTCCACATGAACTGCTCCTTTAAAATAATTGCTGAAAGGGATCTAGACCACATATTCTGTAACATTACAAAGCCTTACCAGCCACTACAAACATTCAGGCTTCCAAGGAAGACTTACCTGAAGTAACAGTTTTACTCATCGAGCAGTCCCCCTGCCTCTAACACCTCAGAAGTGCCACCAATGCTACTAACTTCTTGTCCTATAACATCACCAACTCCACCTACTGCAAACACCCTCTCCACCACTCCTCCACTAGTAACAGGCCTGCCAGCTCCACAGTTCTAGCAGGGACTATTTTTTCCTTCAAATCAACAGATGTAGGTATATATATAATAAAATAAACCATCAACATTTTCTGATTCCATCTTCACAATTCCCAACTATATAATAGTAATATCCCACTCGAGACTGTGGGTAATGCCAGGATTTTCCCACTTCTGGTGTGTTGTTGGTAACTCGGCTCAGCCTTGTGACTGAACAATACACCAGGCGTGGATAAATCCTGGCATCACCCACAGCCTCTTGTGGTATATTGCTTGATCATTTAACAGAGATTTCTAGGAGATATTGTAAGTTTAGGTACAGATGGTATTGCTACCCCAGTGGGGACTGTAGCCATTCTCCTTACCCAGGGGGTGGTCCAGCCCATGGATTGCTAGGGCATACAGGAGTAGCAGGAGTAGACTTCTACTTACCATTTTCTAGGCACAGCAAGGTTAGCAAGCAATAAACCCAGTAAATTATTATGCTTTGGGTTGGTAGAATATTTCCTATTCAAACTGATCTATGCACTGGTCACCACACTGCTGTATTTGAGAAAGGTGACTGTCTTACCAATTAAGTCTTATTCACATCGATTCAGAATGGGACCTGTCAGGCAGTGACAATACCATCAGATCTGCTAGCCCTAATAGGGAGCTTTCCAATTGGTTACAAAGTGATATAGCTTCAGGATTACCTTTACATTTATGAGGGATACTCGAAATGTGGGTGTTACAATCCCTAAGGCACTTAACTCAGTGTAGCACTATTAGATCATCCTGACAGTACTGAAGTAGTGAGTAATCAGCAATTAACCTAGTCAGAAAGAGATGTAGTAATAGTACCCTCAAGTGGTAGAAATGTATAACTTGTAAATGAGAAAGTGGGGATATAAAAATTAAAAGCTATACAGTAGCTATCTAACCAGCAGCACTACTTAACAGCAAAAAAAAATATTTATATATATATATATATATATATATATATATATATATATATATACACTGTATGTATATAAATATATTTATACCACAGGGCTGAGAGCTTTCTCAGTAGGATATCCTGTGTTATTTCCACTGGAGTGAGGATAAATTCTGATGACATCAGCAGAGTGAGGATATCAACATTTATCCAACTTTGCTGATGTCACCAGAGTGAGAATATCTGTACTGCAGCTTGCATTCTAAAGGAAACTGCTTCAGAAAACAATTTATCTTTCTCACTGAAGCTGCAACTTACTCAATTAGCTTTGCAAAACACTCTTACCTGTGTCCCATTGTGTTTCTAACACTCCTAGCCCATTACTGTGCTGATCTCAGCTTCAAAACAACATTAATTCTAAATGAAACTCTTTTACAAAGCAGTTTCTCTCTCTCACTGCTGCCTGCAGCAGTTTCTTTCTCACTGAGCCTCTGACTCACTCAGTTAGCTTTGCAAAACACACTCACCTGTGTTTCTGACTCCCAGTCCATTCAGAACACACACACACTCTTTCCCTGTCCTTACAATACCCACATTTCTTGCCTCCTGACAATTTTTTTTCACATAACCAGAGCACTCTAATGGCAAGCTAATCTACAGTGGCGTGAAAAAGTATTTGCCCCCTTCCTGATTTTCTCTATTATTGCATATTTGTCACACTGGATGTTTTCAGGTCTTTAGAGAAAATGTAATATTAGATAAAGGGAACCTGAGTGAACAAATAACACTTTTTTTTTTTAATTTCACTTATTTAATGAAAAAAAGTTAACCAACACCAACTGGCACTGTGTGAAAAAGTAATTGCCCCCTTACACTTAATAACTGGTTATGGCACATTTGCTGCAAACGACTGCAACCAAACACTTCCTATAATTCAATATCAGTCTTTCACATCGCTGTGGAGGAATTTTAACCCACTCTTCCTCGCAGAACTGCTTTAATTCAGTAACATTTGGTAGGTTTTCGAGCATGAACTGCTCATTTCAGGTCCTGCCACAGCATCTCTATTGGGTTTAAGTCTGGACTTTGACTAGGCCACTCCAAAACTTTAATTTTACTTCTTTTTAGCCATTCTGATGTGGACTTGCTTTTGTGTTTTGGATCATTGTCTTGCTGCATGACCCAACTACGCTTCAGCTTCAGCTGACGGAAGGATGACTGGACATTCTCCTTAAAAATTTTCTGGTACAGAGCAGAATTCATGGTTCCTTTAATTATGGCAAGTCATCCAGGTCCTTAGGCAGCAAAGCATCCCACACCATCACACTACCACCACCATGTTTGACTGTTGGTATGGTGTTCTTATTGTGGAATGCTGTGTTTGCTTTACAGAGACATTATGGGATCCATGTTGTCCAAAAGTTCCACTTTGGACTCATCTGTCCATAGAACATTTTCCCAAAAGGCTTGTAGATCATCCAGGTGCTTCTTGCAAATGAGAGACAAGCATTTATGTTCTTCTTTGGTTAGCAGTGGTTTCACCTTGCTACCTCTCAGCATGAAGCCCATTTTGCCCAGTCTCTTTCTGATTGTGGAGTCATGAACACTGACCTTAGCTGAGGCAAGAGAAGCCTGCAGTTTTTGGATGTTGTTTTAGGATCCTTTGAGACTTCTTGGATGATTTTACACTAGCCCTTTGAGTAATTTTGGCAGGCCCACTCCTGGAAGGTTCACTACTGTTCCAAGTGTTCTCCATTTGGAGATTATGGCTCTCACTGTGGTTTGATGGAGTCCCAGAGCCTTAGAAATAGCTTTGTAACCCTTTCCAGACTGATAGAGGGCAACAAATGTTTTCTGATCTTTTCAGGAACTTCCTTTGATCATGGCATAATGTGCTTGTTGAATCTTTGTGCTGTAGCGTGACTCTGATGGTAAGGGCCAAAATAAGTGAGGTTTATATTGAGCAGGGCTGGCTGTAATCAAGCCTGGCTGTGTTCAATCAGCTGACTCTAATTATCCCTTTAATTGGGTTGATTTAACTAGGGGGCAATTACTTTTTCACACAGTGCCAGTTGGTGTTGGTTAACTTTTTTCATTAAATAAATGAAATAAGTAAAAAAAAAAAAGTGTTATTTGTTCACTCAGGTTCCCTTTATCTAATATTATATTTTGTCTAAAAACCTGAAAACATCCAGTGTGACAAATATGCAATAATAGAGAAAATCAGGAAAGGGGCAAATACTTTTTCACGCTACTGTATATGACCCTTACTTTTTTCATAAAAACTTTTGTGTTCCACTATAACACTGAATTTGACATATTCAGTGACTTAACTGGACAATTCTAGGCCCAAAAGCCTGTAAATATGAAGCACTAAGTCTACTTATGCAGTTCCGATTCTGGGGTATAGATTTTTTTCTTTTTCCTTTTTTTTGCATTATTTGTTTATCCCCTCGTCCTCACCCCTGGTCAGCCACTTCTACAGGTCCCTCAAGGTCTTCCCTATCTGCTTGCTCACCATCTCACCAGTCACTTACCTCACATTATGACCCCCTGGGTAATCAAGCATATCCCTTCACCAGACGGGTCCCCCTCCTCTGAGAGGGAAGGTACTGGTGGGGGTGGCCAGCACACTATTCTAGCTGGCCTGGGTGCAACTGAGGTAGGACTGGCTATCAAGCCCTGGTGGCAGTGGGAGACCAGAGGGACTGTCATCTGGTCAACCAGGGCAGTTTTCCTGGGTTTTCTCCCTGGGGAGTGGCGTGCCACTGATGTCATGGCATATGCCGATGTCCACCACTCCTCCAGCTATTTCAGCTCAGGCAGCTGTGCTGTGCTCCCAGCCTCTGCCAGGAGCCAGCAGATGCCGAGATACATCCCTGCCTTCCCCTCAGAGAAGGCAAGCCATCCTGGGATGCTCCTTTCCTTCTCCCCCAGCAGACCCTCCAGTGACCCAAGTCTGTTCTTGAACCTGGGTCGATGGCGTTACAGACTTAAATCCAATCGCTGCACCGATGAGCCGGCTTTTTTCTTTCTCAGTCATGAATTACCACCTATGCTGGGTATATATTAAACCAAAGAGTGTGTGTGTGTGTGTGTGTGTGTGTGTGTGTGTGTGTGTGTGTGTGTGTTACATGAGCCTTAAGGACACTAAGTCCCTGGTGTTTCAGCAACCCCATATCAAAGTCATACGATTTGGCCGAGTACATGATGGTCATCTAAACATTTAAAATCCACAACAAAAAACCTAGGTTACCATGCTCATTTTTAAGTTTTATTGGTGAGATTTAATCTCTCTCTCTTTATGGAAAAAAACTGGCAGGGGTCAAATTGTTTTGTGTGGTTATAACATCAGAATTTTAGATGCCAATATGAGTGTGAAAGAAAATGCAAAGCAAGGAAAGACACATCATTTGTCATGATGCTTGCTTCATTTTTTCCACATATGCAAAAATAAAGAGTAAATTACCAATATTATGATACCCTCTTGAACTGATATTCCACCAGAATGGGGGAAATATGTATATGTTTTATACATAAAACCATTTCAAACCCATGTCCTTTTCATAAAACTTTTCTGATAGATGTAGAATATGGTTATGAATATAGAAACAGAAAGAGATATGGGGTTGCCATACTTCTTTAGTTTATATCTGCTTTCAAAGTTGCAATTTCAGAGGTGGTTGGCTCCGGACAAAAATAATTGAAACATCCCGATAAAAAATAAAACTTGCAAGAATGCTGTTCAAATGATTCAACAATACATGCAGAATTGCAAGGACTTTACATAAAATAAACTGTGTAGCCAGAGACAGACAGATATTTAGGTAAAGTTTCTTGAATGATACCTTCTGCTGCAATTGTGGGAGCTGATTTCCTTGCTGCCATCCTGTATATGTTCTTAGCTGGGCATAACATAACAGGATAAATCGTTATCCTAATAATAAATCCATATGTTTAAGAATGTACTTGAGCCAGAAAACAACATTGAAAACTTTTTCGAGAGCATCAGGAAAATGGGAATTTGAAACATCAGGGACCATCTTTAATGGTACATCTGGGAACCTGAATTTTCAGTCTTTTCCTGTTATGCCCCATTCACTAATATACTGTAGTTCATATGATTACAACAACATTAATGGGAGGAGAAATACATAGATAGATAGATAGATAGATAGATAGATAGATAGATAGATAGATAGATAGATAGATAGATAGATAGATATTGTATTTATTTATTTAGTGATTCAGAAAAAACCTTTGCTCACAAGCTCTTTTACAAAGGTTCCGTGCCATAAATTGCAAAACAAGGTACAGTAGGAGAAAGCAAAGGTACATTACAATGAATGATATAGTTTGGATTCAGAACTTACAGAATAACTCAAAACATAGGTACAAGTTAAATAACAAGAAAAAACACTTTATGAGGGTGGGGGTAATAAGCAGCCACAAAGTGCCTTGTCAGTAGTTCAGAGGGACAGGATAGCTGGCAGAGGGGTGAAGAAAGGAGGTACGAGAAAGAGAGAGGTAAGTACTGTGGTGGAGGTGAGAGGGTGGGGAAAAGGGACAATAAGGTATAGGGAGAAATGGTGGGGTGAGGGGAGCCTGAGCGGAGAGGACATGCTAGAGTAAAATGGTGGGGTGTGAGAGGGCATGGTCAGGCAGCCAGCATTAGTAGTGACTGTTTGGGAAACTCACAGAACTGTAAATTGTGGGGGGTGGCAGGTGCCAAAGGAACATGATGCAAACTGATTGTTGGGGCAAGTCATGAGACGGGACAGAGGGAGGGGGTACCTGAGGCCTGCCTAGTGCTTGCTGGAGAGCAGAGAGAGCAAGTTGGCTGGACTCAGGGGCAGGTGCAGTTAAAAAGTGTTATTAGGTGCTGTTTGAGGTCAGTTTTGAATTGTGCCAGACAATTGGTGGCCAAAAGGTTCCCAGGAAGTTCATTCATCCATAGAAGGTCCTGGTAGGTAAATGCACGTTGCCCGAGTGAGGTGCGATGGAAAGGGATCACCAAGGCCCCTCTAATCCTCCCTCTGGAGACCTGTAATGAGTTGGCCACCTTGATCAAACTGCCTACACAAGGTGGTGTTTTACCCAATAGAGCCTTCTTTCCTAGGATACAAGTCTGGAATTTGACCCTGTTTCTTAATGACAGTCAGTTGGTATGTTCATACAGAGTTCAGGTGTGAGTGCCACGCTCAGCACCCAGGGTGAGTCTGCAGGCTTTGTTGAGAGCAGTCTGAACCCTCTTGAGCGCTGTATCCATTGCTGCCCCATAGACCACTGGTCCATAGTCAATAGTAGATATAATTGAGCTGTGGACTGAGAGGTGAAAGGCCCCCAGAGAGAGGTATTGCCTGTGCCTGTACAGGACACCAATCTTGGTATTGACTGTCTTGACCAGAGAGTCAATATGTTGCGCAAATGTGAGGGTATCATCTATTATGACACCCAGATACTTGAACAAGTGAACATGTTCCAGCGGCTCACTGCATGAGTTGGAGATGAGGGGGTGGTGCTTATTTTTGTTGTGGGGTCTGGACATAAGCAAGGCCTTGGTCTTCTTGTAGTTTAGTAGCAACTTATGACTACAGAACCAGTCCTTGAGTTTGGAGAAGGAGCTCTGCAGCTCAGATTGTAGGGCAGTCTGATACATGCTGCTGCTCAGGAGCACAGCATCATCTGCATATAGTATGAGTTTCATGTTGCAGGCTATAGGAAGGTCATTTAAGAATAGGCTGAAGATTAGGGGCCCCAGTATTGATCCCTGGGGTCCTCCTAATGATACCTCTCTTGCGCTGGATACTGTTTGCCCAATTTTGACACATTGATTTCTCTGTATCAGGTAGTCTTGGAACCAGCAAAGGGCATTGGGCACCACACCCATGTTTCGCAGTTGGGTCAGCAACAGGGGGTGGTTGACTGGATCGAAGGCTTTGGTGAGGTCAATAAAAACAGACACCACCAGTTTACCTTCATCCAGGGCCTTATATGCATAGTCCATGTAGTCCAGCAGGGCAGTGGTGGTACTGTGATTTTGTCTGAAGCCATGCTGGTTGGGGCATAGCAGATTATACTTATTGAGGTAGTCGACGAGTTGACCTGCCACAGTCTTTTCCAGTGCCTTGAACAGGGGGAGAGGATCGAGATGGGTCTGTAGTTGGCTACCAGAGACTTGTCACCTCCTTTATGCACTGGCATAACTAGGGCCTGCTTCCAAACCTCCGGAAATTGGGCCAGGACCAGGGACTTGTTGTACAGCATGGTAATGGGCACTATAAGAACGTCCAGGGTGAGGGATAGAAGTTTCATGTCTACCCCATCACTGCCCAGCCTGGTCTTACCTAGTATTTTCTTGACCACAGTGAGGGCCTCCTTCACTGTCACCGCTTTAAATTAGAAGGCCGGGTGAGAACACTGGGTAGATAAGTTGTTGGAGTGGTTCAAGCCAGGCTGAAAATAGGCAGGTGGTAGCACTGGGGTAAGATCGGTGAAGGCCTTATTGAAGGCTTCTGCAATAGCTAGAGGGTCTGTAGTGGGGGTGTTACTGATACTGAGCAGCTGAGGGTGTTTCTTGTCCTCCTTTCCATGGATGCTTTTGATGTTATCCCAGAATCTTTTCCCATCACCCCAAGAATTGCAAAGCTGGGCCTTGTGATAGTTGGCTTTGGCGAGCCGGATTAGTTTGGTGCAGCAGTTCCTGGCTGTTCTGTAGCACTGGTAGTCATTTTTGCTACCTGTGTTTCTGGCCTTCTCCCAGAGTATGTCTCTTTCTTTCAAGTGGGAGAGCAGCTCCCCATCAATCCAGCCATTTGCCTGCCCCCGAAGTTTTCTTTCCGTGAGTGGGGCATAGATGTCACAGATGGAGCTAAAGCCGTTAATGAAGTAACTGAGGGCCTGATCAAGGGTAGGCACCAGGTCAATAGGAGTCCAGTCATGCAGGGCAAGGGCTGATTTGAGGGCTCCAAGTTTACCCTTCCGCAAGACCCTGCTTTCACTGAGGATGGGTGGACTTTTGGGAAATTTATTAGACCACAGGAAGGTGATTGGGGAGTGGTCACTTATTGTGTCTGGGAGAACCTTGATCTCAGAGATCCGGGATCATGAGCTTGCTAGGACCCAATCAAGGAGGGTACTGTTTCCTGTCTTATAGTTCTGCCTGGTGGGGCAGGTGACAAGTTGTGTCAGGTTGGAGCTGGTTATCAGATCCCTGAAAGGGGCAGCCTCCTTTCCATCCCAGTTTTTGTTGAAGTCCCCGGTAATGGCAAGCTCCATCCCCTTTGGAAGGGTGCTGATAACATCCATAATTGTGGGAAAGCCTGTTGTGGCTTTCTTGGGGGGTAGGTAGATTGTGGCAAGGATGAGAGTTTTGTCAGTCTAGCTGACCTGAGCCTTTATCACTATTATCTCATGGTCCTCAGTCACCCTGGTTCCAGGGAGGACAGTGCACTGCAGAGAGTCCCTGGGAAAGGAAGGAAGGAAGGAAGGAAGGAAGGAAGGAAGGAAGGAAGGAAGGAAGGAAGGAAGGAAGGAAGAGAAAGAAAGAAAGAAAGAAAGAAAGAAAGAAAGAAAGAAAGAAAGAAAGAAAGAAAGAAAGAAGGGAAGAAATTGGTTCTCTGAGCGTATTTAGAAGGTGGTGTTTGGAGGGTTAGCCTCATCCCCAAGGTGGGTTACTAGTGGGGTTCCCCAGGGGTCAGTGCTGGGACCACTCCTGTTCAACGCCTATATCTCAGACATCAGGAGGGGGGGATGAGTCTCTTTGCAGATGACTCAAAGCTAGGCACAGTGGTAGATGGGGAGGAGGGGAGGGTGGCCTTGCAGGAGGACCTGGAGACTCTGGAAAGGTGGTCAGGAAAATGGAAACTAAAATTCAATGTGAGGGGGAAGTGCAAGGTTCTGCACCTGGGAGTCAGAAATCTAGGCTGGGGTATACCCTGGGAGGAGACATGATTCAAGTCACGGAGGGTGAGAGGGACCTGGGAGTAGTGGTAGATGTCAAAATTAAAAGCTCAGAGACCTGTAGGAGGGCATCACCAGGGGGATTACCTCCAGAAAGGCGGAACTGATCCTCCCACTGTACAACTGCTTGGTTAGGCCACACCTCGAGTATTGTGTACAATTTTGGAGACCACATTTAAGGAGGGACATTACACTCCTAGAGAGGGTCCAAAGGAGGGCAACTAAAATGATCTGGGGCCTGGGGGAGAGGAACTATGAGGAGAGGCTCAAGGAGCTCGACATGTACACCCTGGAGGAGAAGAGGGACGGGGGGACATGATAAAGGTCATTAATTACATGAAAAGGATCAATAAAGGAGGCCCAGTCAGGGTGCTCCAAAGGAAGAAGGGTTGGGAAACAAGAGGTCATGTGTGTAAGCTGGAAGGAGGCAGGCTCAGAGGGGAAGGGAGAGGAGATATTTCACTGAAAGGGTGGTGGAGTCATGGAATGCACTGCCCATGGAGCTGGTAGAGATGGAGACTGTGGATGGGTTTTAGAGGGGATGGGACAGGTATAGAGGGAAGGTAAATCTGACCAGGCACAGTACAGGTGGAACATCTGGGACTGGGGACAGTATAACCAGGGCCCATAGTGCTCTGCAGCAGAATTTTCTGATTTCTGCGACAGGGCTCCTCGGCTTCTGCAGCAGCATTTTCTGATTTCTGTGGCATGATTTATTCATTTCTCTGGCAGAACGCAGTCCTGCCATTGGCTAAATATGATGTGATGTCATGACATCACATGCTGAGCACAGAGTAGGGGTTTCAGGATAAGCAAGACGGGAAAGAAAGCCTGACAGTATGGAAAAACAATATATTTTAATGAAAATTCACCAAAAACAATGAATTCTGTGGCACTAGATATATTCTGCTGCATGGTGCAAATTCTGCGTAAAATTCCGCAACTGCAGAATCACAGAATTCCAGGGGCCTTAAGTATAACCCAAGGGGGAGGGGGGCAACATCAAAATCGGCCCTCAGTGCAGGTGCTGAAAATCGAGCAGACTTGAGAGACCATTAAGCCTATCTGCTGGCATTTTAGTATGTTAGGATAGATAGATAGATAGATAGATAGATAGATAGATAGATAGATAGATAGATAGATAGATAGATAGATAGATCGATCGATCATTGGTCTATCTGTCTTTCTGTCTATCTATATATGTTCAACAAGGTTTATTCTAGCCAGTGGTCTGAACAGCATTCAGCTACTCCAAACCACCCTGCCAAAAAAAAAAAAAAAAACACCACCACTGTGGAAAACACACTCAGAAAATTCCTTGATCTCATTTTTTTTTTTTAGCAGTCCACATCCTCTCATCTATCCTTACTGAAGAAAAACTGTCCCATCTGTGCTACAGTTTAATTTTTTATAGACGAGACCAGCTCTGCCAGCTGCAGACAAACTCCCTTCCCTTTACTAACTAGAACAAATTCTGGGCAGAGCTGATGCAGCATGGCTCCCAGAGCAGTGGCCATAGTGGACCAGTGGCAGCATGGGTCATGGAGTGGTGACAGCAACATTGGAGCACTGGTCATGGTGGTTTGCCACTCGAAAGATGGCGGCTGGGGGATGAAACTGTGCAGTTCTACCAGAAGTGCACTCGTGAAGACGTGCACTCTGGGGAGGGGGGGGGACCATGTTGCAGGGGGCAGCTCCATCATGGAGGACAGAACCTAGGGTATCAGTGCTGCCTTGATATTGCCGAAGTACTGTAGGAGAACACAGGGCCGCATTCTGGAGCTGACCCTCTGTTCTCCTACAATGAAAGCCAAACATCTGTGGAGCTCCACCCACGCAGCCATAAAAATAACTAGTCTCAGATGATCATGATGTTATTTTTTTATATTTTACACTACTTACATAAGGTATACTACCCCTGCCTTCACTTGCTGAAATCCTCCATATTGTATCTTTGCACATATCAACACAATGCTTTCTTCTATTAAACATCTTTTCATATTTGCTGGTGTGGTGCCCAATGCCCTATCCAATTCTCCAACCAGGTATCCAGCAGAAAATGCTTCTTTTTCATTCTCAAGAGTTAAATGCACACACAATCCTTTGCTTTTGAATATTTTTTTTCTTACCTTTTCCCAAATTATCAAATTGATGAACAGCAGCTCCAGAGCAAATGCAGTGAGATTGGTCTTGACTGTCCTCCTCAAGCTCTCCATTCCAGACCAAACCAAACAATGCTAAACTCAATCCTCTGCAGGTAAAGTAATGTTTCTGTTTGGTTGGTTCTCCAGGTATAACAGACATTAGTACCCCCAGTTATATACTGTAGATCCAGATCCCACCCAGAGCCCCATCCTCATACAATAAAATCCCTGCATGTGATGTAACTGCAAGAAGTATTATCCCTACTAGCTACTCCCCCACCACCACCACCACCACCACTACCAAGTACTTGCTAATTACCTGTGGCTGTGGGACTAATAACTATGGAAGGGGCTGAGCCCTGCCTTATCTAAGAGGGGTTGGAAAGTGAGGGACACAAGTGGATGCAAAAAGGCTGGGTTGTCACCAGGGATGAATAGGGGGCAGTACCTGGATGGAACAAGCATTTGTCAATGATGAATGTTTGCTTACAGGTATTAGCATTGGAAATGCAAGAGTTAGAGAGATGCAGAATAGGAATGGCAGTGAAGTATTGAACTTCACACCAACCCCACCTCCACCCTGCAGAGATGGACAGGCATTGGGGTATGCGTTTGGGTTATACCCCATAACGTTCATGCCAGTTCACTTCACCCTATCCTGCAGACACAGACACATGTTGAGGTGTGCTTTGGGGTGTCCGGCTGTATAGTCACCCCATTTCGTAAGGAAATACGCTGAAATGGGTGCAGTATAGGAGAACAGGGTGAACTCTGGGGCCGAAGAGTTCAAGGCACACTTCGATGCCTGTCATTGGCTGCAGGGAGGTGGGGGTGGAATGGCATGAGCATTACAGTCAGCAATCCAAAGCCACACCCCTGATGCCTGTCTGTACAGGGTGGGACGTTATGGTTAGATGCCCTAACACCCAGGGTGTTTGTTGGTGTTTACACTACAAATTTTCAACATAGCCTTTTTGTGACCCCATCTCATGAAAGCATTTGGGACCTCTTCTCATGAACAATTGAACTGTGATTTAGTTAATGTGTCCCGAACTTTGAGTTCCCACAGCAACCGTGCCATTCTGTGCCAGATGTACAAAAACACAGATCAGGCAGGATGTGAAAAATAACAGCTGTACCATTTATAGGGAGGTGTGAAGAGATGGCAATGTTGAAAATCTTTAGTGAAAATATTAAAAATACTTGAATTTCCGGGCTTATGTGGAAACTGCACAACGCATGTGCATAACACAGTCATTTAGTGAAATTTTTTCATCCAATTTTCAACATACGCATTTTGTGACCTCTGCTCATGAATAGTGTCACTGTGATTTTCCTAGTCTGTCCCAAACATTGATTTCCCACAGCGACCGTGCTATTCTGCACCAGATGTGTAAATGCATATTTCGGGCAGGATATGAAAAATGACAGCTGTACTGTTCATAAGGGGGTGTGAAAATATGCCAATGTTGAAAATCTGATGAAAATATTACAAATGTGCGTTAATTATTAGAGTGTATTAATGAAGTGCGTATGCGTGTAACACAGTCATTTCATGGACTTTTGTCACTAAATTTTCAACACAGGCATTTTAGCACCTCTGTTCATGAACAGTGTCACTGTGATTTATTTTTAATCTGTCCTGAACACTGACTTCCCACAGCGACCACGCTATTCTGCGCTGGGCGCGAAAACACATTTGCCAGGATGTGAAAAATGACAGCTATACTGTTCATAAGGAGGTATGGAAAAATGCCAGTGTTGAAAATCATGAGTGAAAATATTACAAATTTGCGAAGTTATGAACATGCATGGAAACTGCGCAATGCATGCTCGTAACACAGTCATTTTATTGAGTTTCATCACCAAATTTTCAACATAGGAATTTTAGGACCTCTGCTCATAAACAGTGTCACTGTGATTTTCTTAATGTGTCCTGAACACTGATTTCTCATAGCGACTGCGCTATTCTGCACCAGAAGTAAGAAAAAACATTTCAGTCAGGATGTGAAACATGACAGCTATACTGTTCATAAGGAGGTGTGGAAAAATGCCAATGTTGAAAATCTGGAGTGAAAATATTACAAATTTGCAAAGTTACAAGTGTGTGCATGGAAACTGCGCAACGCACGCTCATAAAACAGTAATTTTTTGGATTTTTTTCACTAATTTGCAACATAGGCTTTTTGAGAGCCCACCTCATGAACACTGGCACTGTCATTTCGTTAATCAGTCCCAGAAGGTGATTCCACGCAGTGACCGCGAAATCACTTTTCGAGACTGAATAATGCCATGACAGTGGCTGAATTCATGAGGAGGTCTATAACCCCATGTTGAAAATTTGGTGCCAAAATTTCAAAATGCCTGAGATATGCACCAGAGTTGAAAAATCCTATTTATGCCATTATACAGCTTACCAACATTTCTTCAGTTCGTGGTGGCTTTGAAGAGATGCAGCCGTGTTCCTGGTCCACTGAAGATTGTCGCACCAGGCTCGGAGAGAAGTATGGGGTGAGGAGGTTGTGGGAGGTAGGGTGCGAGGGTGGATGCTAGTAGGGGAGGGGCGGCGACCGGCGAGACCCGTTCGTTTGTTTCAGGAAGAAAAAAAAAGAAAAAAGACATCACAGGAAGGTTTTTTTTTTTTTCCGGGCTTGCTTTCAGCACACTGGGGTGGGCTCCCAGTGTGCCACCTGCCTTTTAGGGTGGGGGAACTTAAGGTGATGGGGATTGGGCCTCCCATTGGCAACAAATAACTGTTGGGGGAGGGCATGATGCCGAGAGGGATTAGGCACCCCCTTGGCACACAAAAAATGGGGGAGAGGGTTACACCATGCCGACAGGGAGTGGGTTCCCCTGTCAGCAAATGAACAGGGTCAGGGCTGCCTATAGGGGGACTGGCCACCCACGTTCAGCTTTCATGGGGCTGAGAAGCAGCAGCAAGCCGTTGCCATGTTTACATAAATTGTTACACTAGGCAAGGTACCGCCCTGCAATGACGGGTCGCTCCCTCATTGTAGTGAATGACAGACGCTACAATGACAAGGTGGCCCCTCATTGCAGCAGTGAAAATGTTTCAACTTGGTGGCACTTTTGGAAACCAGTGTCATCAGCACACTGTGCGTCCATTGGTCCACCAGTGCCAAGCCCCCAAATGCAGTGCAGTTGGCTGCCACAGTGCTGCACCTCCACAACCCGCTTCTCTCCTAAGCTGCTGCATAATGTTTCTTATGCATGTGCGCAAGCAAACATAAAAAGTACAAATTAAAAAAAAAATAAGCAAGCCACATAAGACTGTAGAAACCACTGAGTGCTTTTTGAGTGATTGCTCATGTTTGCTTGTCAGATGCTCCAAAGAAGAAATTACACATGTTCATTCTAGGTAATTCTCCTATTAAAGGAGTCAACACAATTCAAAGAAAGAGTGTGAGACTGTAAAGTAAGCATATTAGGGCCTGAAGCACTAAAGTGTCCTGGCTCTTCAGCACATGCAGTTGGCCAGTGATCAGCTGCTGAGAGCCTCATCCACACATGTTGAGAACCCCACAGCCTTCCCAGAATGAGGGTTATTGTCACCTCCACAGTGCCTGATCCTGCTCCACCCACACATCTATGGGCATCTGGGTGATGCATGGGTCCCTTTCAATGCTGGGGATCGGGTATGGAGAGTGTGACAGCAATTTGCTCCCAGAGGGCAGCAGTAGCTGTTTGCCTTCTGTGGAATTGCCCTCATGTGTTCTCAGGAGCTTCCAGGGGCCTGATGTTTGCCAGAGCAGCTTGCATCCAGCACTCCAAGCTGTCTGACATGGAGATCTAGGGTCATCCTTGGAGAGCTGCCATATGCCACATTCCCCTACTCTGTGCGGAGCAGAGGAACCACTGTACCACTGAACTGGGTAGCGTCCTTTCCACCTTCACTCTCAAAATCCCCCAGCTCCTCTCGGCTCCTGTTTATGCATATTCAGCCTGTTTTTGTGAAATGGGCATTTAAACTCCAGGAGTTTGGTAAAACTCTGCTTCCACTTATAATGTGTGCTGCATTCTGTTATGCTCTAGGTCTAAGGTTCTTCTTTAAGAAGAAAACACAAAAACTTGTTGCTCACCTGTCCTGGAGAGGGTTCTTTCACATGGATCCTGATCCTGGATGGGGAGGGTACCTGAAAAATAAAGGCAAGACGTCAGAAAGGAGCTGCAGTTCTTTTAACTGAAACTACCTTAGAGTAGCATAAGAAGAAACACAGTACTTATCTAATAGGGTAGCTGTGATCTCTGTCCAGATCTGCAGTGTAAAAAGCAAAAATGTTAGTTCAGTTATGATAGTTTGGATTCAGTTAGGAAGGTAGAGCAAAAAATAAGCTAAAGTTAAAGGAAGACATGAGGTTAATGACAGAATAGTAAGCAAAGAAGAGGGAAAAAAGGGTAGCAGAGAAAGCTAGAGAATAAAGAAATATATAGAATTGGAAAAAAAATCCCACACACTCCACCACACAAATAGAACACTGCTCGCTTTTTGTCCAGTAAAGTGATGTTTCTTATTTATTATTCAATGTGCAGTGCTCAGGCATGTCTTGACATGTTTCAGACCTCAGTCTGTTTTGCAAAAGACGTTCCCACGTAGAGAAAACCACAACTTAAATACACACACACGTGACGTCATCATTCTAAGACAAAGTGCAAAGACATGGAGAAGTGTTAATTAAAATTTAAAAAGAAAGACAGGACTAATGTAGTGCAAATGTAGTTAAACATAAAAGTACATAGATACACAGAGCAATGCACTGGAAACCAACAATTCATAGTTTTTAACAAGTGCATCCTAATTAAAATCCATAGGAGTTCAAAAATACAAATACAAAATCTCGTGGGCAGTCAGAGACTCTGCAAAAAGACTAGCTCCACCACAGATTTAATCCACTCATCTCCAAATCAGATCTGAAAAAGAAAACTGTATAAATCAGAATATTATATCCATAAATATGAAGTCACATATGGACATATATGGTAAATTCTGATTTCTAGCATGAATTTGAAGCATTCATTACTATGGTTGTGATATAAAGTAAGACATTATCCTGAACCTTATAAAGTGTCTCATATAAAAAAAAACAATTTGTTTACATCAGTTCCCTACACCCTAAGTTTAATATAAGGAGTGATGTTAAAGCGATCGTTCTGACCTGGTGGTCTGCAAGCCACCAGGGTGTACATCAGAACCCCTCTCACTGTAGAACAAGGTTTCTGAAATCAACCACCCCCTCACCCCAAGTTTTGGGAGCACTTTCTCAGTTGTCTGAAAGGTGAATATGTGTTCACCATGGTTCCCTGCTCTCCTAAAATGCAGGGCAGTTGCATATGAGAGATTCTTTTCCTAATTGTTCTGCAATGTTTTCCCACCCTGCATTTTAAAAGATCTCTCTGTCTTGCCTGTATAAAAGGCATTGCAACTGCTTATCACCAGATAAATCACCCCAGTGGTGTCACAGGTTATTAGTTGGTGGACCTCAAAAGTTCTGCCACCACGTGGGCTAGTGAATTCCTTTCCTGATATAACAAAAGAACAATACATACACTTTTTTGCATGGATAATAACCCACATATTTGTTAATAAGCCAAGTTTGTTGTATGGGTCTGCTCAGTTTGCTGTGGAGCTGCTGGTCCTTCAGGGTTTCAGCCCTCCGATAAGACAGATGTGGGACACCGTTGTGATGTTTCCTCAAACAGTCATCCCTTCTCAGGATGTTCCAGTTTCTGTGTATTACTTCATCCACTTTATGTGCATCAATGGAGTAGTTAGTAACAAAACGTCTAGTGTCATCTTGTTTTCACCTAGGTCCCTTATACAGAACCTCATTTCTAGGTGTGTTTCTGACTAACAATTTTGTCTCATGCACCTTGTTAACACCACAACACCAAAACCCTTTGAGGCTCTCAGTGACATAAACAAGCATTTGTCAACGCCAAATGTTGATTGTGTTGATGTGTTGACCATGCTCACTGGCCCTCTGTCAGTCGCTCAGTCTGTTTCGTCTGGTGCTGCAGGTTGCTGTTTTGTACTGGGCTCCTGCCTGCATTGGCACCTTGTTCTGGCCACTAAGAGTTCTGCAGCTGTCCCAACAGAACTCTGTTGAGGTGGCTCACTCCCCCTCTGTCACTCATGCATTCTGTTTCTCTTGGTGCTGCAGGCTGCCCTTTTGTACTGGGCTCCTGCCTCTGTTGGGGGCTTTTTCTGCCCACAAAGAAATCTCTGACAGTCCGACACAGGTCTGGTGAGCCTGCCTGGCTCCCCTCTCTCACTCCTTTCGTTTCATTTCTGCCAGCTGCAGGGTGGCCTTTGTGTACTGGGCTCCTGCCTGCGTTGGCACCTTTTTCTGCCAACAGACAAATCCGCAGCAGTCATGACAGAGCTCCGTTAAGGTTGCACATTCCCCCTGTGTCACTTACTCTTTCTGTCTGCCCTGGAGCTGTAGGTTGCACTTTTGAACTTGGCTCCTGCCTCTGTTGGCACCTTTGTCTGTCCACAAAGACATCTGCAGCAGTCCTGACAAAGCTCCATTTAGCTCGCTCACGCACTCCCCTTCTCTCACTCACTCATTCCGTTTCTGCTGGCACTGCAGGCTGCCCTTTTTCATTGGACTCCTGCCTGTGTTACCGCCTTCTTCTGCCCACCAAGAAATTTGCAGCACTTACAATGCAGCTCTGTTGAGCTTGCTCACTCCCCAACTGTCACTTGCTCATTCTGGTTTCCCTGCCAGTGCAGGCTGCCCATTTGTACTGGGCCCCTGCGTGCACTGGCACCTTTGTCTGCCCACAAACAAATCCACAGCTGTCCCGACAGAACTCTGTTGAGGTCGCTCAGTCTCCCTGTCTCACATGCTCATTCTGTTTGTCCTGGCTCTGCAAGCAGCCCTTTTGTACGGGACTCCTGCCTGCATTGGTGCCTTTTTCTGCACACAAAGAAATCTGCAGCAGTCCTGACAGAGCTCTGTTGAGCTCACTCAGTCCACCTGTCTCAGTCACTCGTACTGTTTCTCCCACTGCTGCAGGCTAGCCTTTTGTACTGGCCCCTGCCTGCATTGATGCCTTCTTCTGCCCACAAAGAAATCCACAGCAGTCCTGAAACAGCTCCAGTGAATTCGCTGACTCCCCCTCCATCACTCGCTGTCTCGTTCAGTTTTTCCCAGTGCTACAGACTGCCCTTTTGTACTGGGCTCTTATGTTGTGCCCTTTCTGTGCCCAGTAACAAATCCACAACTGTCCCGACAGAGCTGTGTTGAGGTCGCTCAGTCTCCCTCTCTCACATGCTCAGTCTGTTTGTCCTGGCTCTGCAAGCGGCCCTTTTGTATGGGACTCCTGCCTGCATTGGCGCCTTTTTCTACACACAAAGAAATCTGCAGCAGTCCTGACAGAGCTCTGTTGAGCTCACTCAGTCCCCGTGTCTCACTTGCTCGTACTGTTTCTCCCACCGCTGCAGGCTGGCCTTTTGTTCTGGGCCTCTGCCGGCATTGATGCCTTTTTCTGCCCACAAAGAAATCCGCAGCAGTCCTGAAAGAGCTCCGGTGAGTTCGCTCACTCCCCCTCCCTCACTCGCTCTCTCGTTCTGTTTCTCCCAGTGCTGCAGGCTGCCCTTTTGTACTGGGCTCTTGCGCTGGGCCCTTTCTCTGCCCACAAACAAATCAGTAGCAGTCCCGACAGAGCTCAGTTGAGCGCGGTCACTCCCCCCCTCACTCATTCAATCTTAATGTGTCCCACACAGTGATTTCCCACAGCAACCGTGCTATTCTGCGGCAGGAGTGCAAAAACACATTGTAGCCACGATGTGAAACATGGCAGCTGTACTGTTCATAAGGAGGTGTGGAAAAATGCCACTGTTGAAAATGTGGGGTGAAAATATCACAAAATTGCGAAGTTACAAGGGTGTGTGGAAACAGGTCAATGCACGCTTGTAACACAGTCATGTCATGGAGTTTCGTCACCCGATTTTCAGCATAGGCGTTTTAGGACTTCTGCTCATGAACAGTGCCACTGTCATTTTCTTAATCTGTCCTGATCAGTGATTTCCAACAGTGACTGTGTTATTCTGTGCCGGAATTGTGAAAACACATTTCGGTCAGGATGTGGAAAATAACAGCTGTGCTGCTCATAAGGAGGTGTGGAAAAATTCCACTGGTGAAAATGTGGCGTGACAATATTACAAATCTGTGAAGTTACAAGAGTGCGTGGAAAGTGTGCAACGCACACTTGTAACACAGTCATTCGATGAGGTATTATCACCAAATTTTCAACATAGGCATTTTAGGACCTCTGCTCATGAACAGTATCACTCTCATTTTCTTAATCTGTCCCGGACAGTGATTTCCCACAGCGGCCGCTCTATTCTGCGCCGGAAGTGCGAAAACACATTTCTGCCAAGATGGGAAAAATGACAGCTTTACTTTTCATAAGTAGGTGTGGTAAAATCACAATGTTGGAAATCTGGAGTGAAAATATTATAAATTTGCGAACTTACGAGCGTGCGTGCAAACTGCACAATGCATGCTCATACCACAGTCATTTTATGGAGTATCATTACCAAATTTTCAACATAGCCATTTCAGGACCTCTACTCATGAACAGTGTCACTGTCATTTTTGTAATCTGTCCCAAACACTGATTTCCCACAGCAACCGCGCTATTCTGCGCCAGAAGTGCAAAAACACATTTCCGCCAGGATGTGAACAATGTCAGCTGTACTGTTCACAAGGAGGTGTGACAAAATGCCAATGTTGCAAATCTGGGCGTAAAATATTGCAAATTCACGAAGTTATGGCGTGCGTAACACTACTTGGCGCATGCTAAATAAAACAGTCATTTTGGATTTTTTCCACCAGATTTGCAACATAGGCTTTCTGAGAGCCCACCTCATGAACACTGGCACTATTGTTTCGTTAACCAGTCCCGAAAGGTGATTCTACGCAGTGACAGCAAAATCACCTTTCCGGGCTGATTAACGCCATGACAGTTCAAGAATTCATGAGGAGGGGTCCCAAAAACCCCATGTTGAAAATTTGGTGAAAAAATTCCCACAAATGCCCGAAATATGCAGTAAAGTTGAAAACCCCCTATTTATTACATTATACGGCTTACCGGCATTTCGTCAGTTCGCGGTCGGCTTTGAAGAATGCAGACGTGCTCCTGGTCCACCGAAGATCGTCGCACCGAGTTCCTAAGGTAAGTATGGGGTGAAGGGGGGTGTGTGGGGAGGCAGGGCGTGCAGTGGGTGGAGTGCGGTGGGAGGCAGGGCAAAGCGCCGAGGGGCAGTTTCCTGCTTTCAGGAAAAAAAAAGCGGATGACAGCAGGACCGTTTTCACTTTGCAGGCCTCTGCACACTGGGGTGGGCTCCTGTGTGCCAGCAGCTTTCTGATTCGGGGCAGCAGTAGCTGATGGGGATTGGGCACCCCATTGGCAAAGGGGCGGGAGTATCGTTATGCCGATGGGGATTGGGCACCCGTCGGCAGGAACAAAAAGGGGGGGGGGTGACAGAATGCCGACGGGGAGTGGACTCCCCCGTTGGCAACAAAACAAATGGGGGGGATGGTTATATTGTTTGTGAACACGGCGGCAAGCCACCGCCATGGTCACAAACAATCTCAGGGGTTTACATCCTGCCATGCAATGACAGGTCGCTCCCTCATTGCAGTGGATGACTGATGCTGCAATGACGAGGCGGCCCCTGATTGCAGCGGATGTTTTTTTAGAAAGTTGTGGCATGCTGGCTGAACTAGTGTCAGCAGTAGTGTGCCACGGCATTGGGGGAACCGGGGCAAGCCTCTGCAGGCTGTGGGGGCATTGGCCACAACGGTGCCACGCCTCCACAACCTGCTTCTGTACAAACCTGTCGCAACATGTTTCTTGTGCATGCACGCAATCAACATAAAAAGGACAAATCAATCGTAGTGAAACCCACTGACAAGAGGGATGCTGTAGTCATACAAGACACTACATATTATGCATCTGAGGTTAACAGAAAGTTAAGTAATGTAGATTTCTATAAGAAGTTAGACATAGACCCAACCCATAATTTTAAAAAAGAAGTTGATATGTCACTGAGGCATTCCAAAGAGCTTGATAGACTCTACTGTGAGGGACTTTTTTAACAGTTGAGTACCCCATTAGAGCAATGATGTATACACACCCTAAGGTCCATAAAACATTCTCAGCCCCACCCTCCGGGCAAACCTATAGTTAACAATATAGGGTCCCTTACCTATCCCCTTTCTCAGTACATAGATTTTCCTGTAAGATCATTCCTGGAGAAGTTAGGCTCATACATCAGGGACACAGGGAATATCTTACTGGTGTTGAAGGAAATCGAAGTACATACAGACTCATTTTTAGTCACTATGGACGTGGTGGCCTTGTATACTGTTCCCCAAGAAGGGGCCCTGGAGAGCATCAAACATTTATTCAGTAAAAGGGACAGTAATATGGAACCCCCTACTAAATGTGTGGTCAGATTGTCTGAATTTGTTCTCAAGTTTAATGTCTTTACATTTCTGGATAAATTCTATTTGCAGACCAAGAGAACAGCCATGGGGCTACTATTGCCCCCAATGTAGCTAATCATTACATAGGCATGAGGGAAGATGTCTTTGTGAGAGGCTCTGACTTCAACCCATTTTTTCATCATATCGAACAATATCACCATCTTGTCGATGCTGTAGTTATGATATGGCATGGGACCATAGAGGAACTGGATCTTTTCATTGTTTTTCTTCACCAATCAAACCCCAATTTACGTTTTAGCTATAAAGCCAGCAGATCTGATATTTTTCCCTACATTTATACATTACCAAAACATGGAGGGTAATGTGGGATCAGATATTTACAAAAAGTCTTGTGTTAGAAATACTTTACTACTATCTTCAAGCTGTTGCCCACGACATGTGGTTGACAACATCCCGAAAGGGCAATTCTTAGGTATTTGGTGCAATTGTAATACTATAAAGAAATATGATAGAGCTGCACAGGATCTAGAAACAAGGTTTGTCAACAGGGGTTATGGTGTTAACAAGGTGCATGAGATGAATTTGTTAGTCAGAACACACCTAGAAATGAGGTTCTGTATAAGGGACCTAGGTGAGAACAAGATGACACTAGACTCAGTTTTGTTAGTAACTACTCCACTGATGTACATAAAGTGGATGAAGTAATACACAGAAACTGGAACATCCTGAGAGGGGATGATTGCTTGAGGGAATATCACAACAGTGTCCCTCATCTGTCTTATAGGAGGGCTGAAATGCTGAAGGGCCAGCTGGTTCACTTTAAGCTGAGCAGACTCGTACAACAAACTTGGCTTTTTAACAAATGTGTGGGTTGTTATCCATGCAAAAAATGTATGTATTGTTCTGTTGTTATATCAGGAAAGGCATTCACTAGTCTGCATGGTGGCAGATATTTTGAGGTCCACCAACTAATAGCCTGTGATACCACTGGGGTGATTTTTCTGGTGATATGCATCTGCAATGCCTCTTATATAGATAATAGGCAATACAGAGAGATCTTTCAAATGCAGAGTGGGAGAACACTGCAGAGCAATTAGTTATGAGGATCTCTCATATGCCACTGCCCTGTATGTTAAGAGAGCAGGGAACAATGGTGAACACAGATTCATTTTTCAGGCAATTGAGAATGTGTCCTCAAAACCCAGGGTGGGGGGTGATTTCAGAAACCTTATTCTGCAGTGGGAGGTGTTCCGGATGTACACCCTGGGGGCTTGCAGACCACCAGGTCCGAACGATCACTTTAACATCACTCATATTAAACATAGGGTGTAGGGAACTGATGTAAAGGAATTGTATTTTGTATGTGACACTTTATAAGATTCAGGATAGTTTCTTGCTTTACGTCACTACCATAGTAATGAATGCATCAAATGCATGATAGGAATCAGAATTTTCAATATATGTCCAAATGTGACTTCATATTTATGAATATAATATTCTGATGTGTACCGTTTTCTTTTTCAGATCTTATTTGGAGATGAGTGGATTAAATCTGTGGTGGAGCTATCATTATGTTTGCTTGCACGCATGTGCAAGAAACATATTGCCATCACCTGAGTTTTCAGAGGTGTGTCACCCCCTCTTCCAATTCAGTCAGTGTGTTGGCAGGCACGGCTCCAGTCCTCCAATGCATGCTGGAGCTGTCTATGACAGCTCCAAAATGCAGAGGCATACAGTTGAAAGCAGGAGCTACACTTCAATGAGCAGCGATCAGATATCGCCTGCTCTCACGCCTCCCCTACACACACACACACACAAACACGTACCTTACTGCGTGCTGCTGCCTCTACGCACACACACTGTATAGCCGACGGGGTGCCTAATCCCCCATCGGCTGTGTGCACTCCCCAAACCTTCCACATGCCAGCTGGGTGCCCACCCCAGCATGGCAACTCATGTATAGCCGGCCAGGGGTGCCCAATCTGCACGTCGGCTCCACTGTCCTCCCAGAGTACAGGGTGCCACGCTGGGAGCCACCCAACATGGCAATAGATGCTATGGCTGTGAGGTGCCCAATCCCATCGGCTCCACACCCCATCCAGCCATCCTTGTGCCACGCTGGAAGCCCACCCAAGCGTTGTCATTTAAAAAAAACCTGTAAAGAAAAAACGGTCCCACAGAGTCTCCTGGCCCCCCACAACCCTCCACTCCTCACGCACCCTGCCTCCCCCCCCTCACCCCATACACCTCGAGTCTGGTGCGGCGATCTTGGTGGACTGGGAACATGTCTGCACTCTTCAAAGCCGACTGCGAACTGAGGAAATGCCGGTAAGCTGTATAATGGGATAGATAGGGTTTTTTCAACTTTGTTGCATATCTCAGGCATGTTTTGGAATTTTTGCACCAAATTTTCAACATGGGGTTTTTGGGACCTCTTCTCATGAATGCTGTCACTGTCATGCCGTTATTCGGGCCCGAAGGGTGATTTCACAGTCGCTGCACAAAATCACCTTTCGGGACCAATTAATGAAATGACACTGCCAGTGAACATAAGGTGGGCTCTCAAGAAGCCTATTTTGAAAATTTGGTGGAAAAATTCCAAAAATGACTTTTTTACTGATACCATACGCACGCTACCATGCGCTAATAGTTCATAATTTTCAATATTTTCCTCCAGATTTTCAACATTGCCATTTACCGCACCTTCTTATGAGTAGTATAGCTGTCATTTTCACATCTCACCCAAACATGTTTCCGCCCATGTAGCGCACAATGGCGCGGTCGGTTATCTTGAAATCAATGTACAGGACAAATTAAAGAAAATCACAGTGACACTGTTCATGAGCAGAGTCTTAAAATGGCTATGTTGAAAATTTGGTGAAAATTCCTAAAAATGACTGTTTTACTAGCGTCGTTGCGCAGTTCCTATGCATGCTCGTAAGTTTGCCGATTTAATATTTTCACTCAGATTTTTCAACATTGCCATTTTATTACACTTCCTTATGAACAGCACAGCTGCCATTTTTTCATATGTGCGCCCAAAATGTGTTTTCACATTACGTAGCGCACAATGGTGCTGTTATGTGCTGAAAGCAATGTTTGGGACAGATTACAAAAAATCACAGTTACACTATTCATGAGCAGAGGTCTTAAAATGGCTATGTTGAAAATTTGGTGACAAAAGTCCATAAAATGACTGTGTTCGAGTGAGCATTGCGCAGTTTCCACGCACCCTGGTAAGTTCATGACTTTGTAATATTTTCAGTCAGATTTTCACCAGTGGCATTTTCCACACTTCATATGAACAGTACAGCTGTCATTTTCACAACATGGCGAAGTGTGTTTTCACACTTTCAAGCGCAGAGATGCGTGGTCGCTGTGGGAAATCATTGTTCTGACAGACAAAGAAAATCACAGTGACACTGTTCATGATCGGAGGCACCAAAATGCCTGAGTTGACAATCTGCTGTAAAAATCCCCAACCTAATTATATTATGGGTGTGCGTTGCACAGTTTCTATGTCGTCTGTGACTTCACCATTTTTTTTAATATTTTTACTGCAGATTTGCAACATTGCCATTTTTTACACCTCCCCATGAACAGTACAGCTGTCATTTTTTACATCCTGTTTGGAATGTTTTTGCACCTGTGGTGCTAAATGCCGTAGTCGCTGTGCATAAGCAGCTTACAGCTAACAAACTGATATTGCCACTGTTCATGAGGTGGGGTCACAAAAAAAACATGTTGAAATTTTGGAGTGAAAATACCAAGGAATGCCTGAGGTATTAGGGTTTCCAACCATAACGCCCAACCCTGTAGAGAATGACAGGCATCAGGGGTGTGACTTGGGATTCTTGCCTGTAATGCTCATACCATTCCACGCCCTGCAGCCAGTGAGAGGCATCGAGGTATGCCTTGGACTCTTCGGCCCCAAAGTTCACCCCATTCTCCTATATCGCATCCATCTCACCGTATTTCCTAATGGAATGGGGTGCGCATAAGGGCCAAAGACCCCAAGGAACACCGTGACACTTGTCAGTGTCTGCAGGGTGGGGTGTGGTGAAATGGCGTGGCCATTATGCCTGACGACTGAAAGGCACACCCCAATGCCTGTCACTCTCTGCAGGGTGGTGGTGGGGTTGGCTTCAGTTCAGTACTTCACTGCCATTCCTATTACGCAGCTCTGTAACTTCTACACTACCACTGCCAATGCCAGCAAGCAAACATTCGGCATTGACAAATGCTTGTTTTTGCAGAGTCTCTGTCTCCCCACGAGATTTTGTATTTGCATTTTGGAACTCCCATGGATTTTAATCATGATGCGCTTACTACTGTATACACTATGAGCTGTTTGTTTGTAGTGCATTGCTCCATGTATCTGTGTACATACTTATATTTTTAACTACATCTGTACCACATTAGTCCTATTTTTCTTTTAAAATTTTAATTAATTCACTATGTGTTTACACTTTGTCTTAGAATGATGACATCATATGTGTGTATTTAAGTTGTGGTTTTCTCTATGTGGGCATGGCTTTTGAAAAAGAACTGAGGTCTGAAACATGTCACGATGTGCCTGAGCACTGGCACTTTGACTAATAAATAAACAAGCATTTGTCAATGCCGAATGTTTGCTTGCTGGCATTGGCAGTGGTAGTGTAGAAGTTACAGAGCTGCATAATAGGAATGGCAGTGAAGTATTGAACTGAAGCCAACCCCACCACTACCCTGCAGAGAGCGACAGGCATTGGGGTGTGCGTTTGGGTCATTTTTAGGAATCTTTTCACCAAATTTTCAACATAGCCATTTTAAGACCTCTGCTCATGAATAGTGTCACTATGATTTTCTTAATTTGTCCCGCACATTGATTTCACACACCAACTGCGCCATTGTATGCGCTACATGAAGCTGACGTTTTGGGTGAGATGTGAAAAATGACAGCTGTACTACTCATAAGAAGGTGTGGTAAAATGGCAATGTTGAAAATCTGGAGTGAGAGCATATTGAGTTCGCAAACTTACGGCGTCTTGTAAAGACAGCTGGCACTTAAGTAAAACAGTCACTTTTGGAATTTTTTCACCAAATTTTCAACATAGCCATTTTAAGACCTCTGCTCATGAACAGTGTCACTGTGATTTTCTTAATTTGTCCCTTACATTGATTTCGCACACCGACTGCGCCATTGTGCGCTACATGGGCAGAAACACATTTTGGGTGAGATGTGAAAAATGACAGCTGTACTACTCATAAGAAGGTGTGATGAAATGGCAATGTTGAAAATCTGGAGTGAAAATATTGAAAATTCGCGAACTTACGAGCCTGCGTAGGAACTGCACAACACACGCTCGTAAAACAGTCATTTTTTGGGAATTTTTGCACCAAATTTTCAACATGGGGTTTTGGGACCCTTCATGAATGAAATGTCACTGTCATGGCATTATTCAGGCCCAAAGGTGATTTCACAGTCACTGTGCAGTCCTCTTGCGAAATCACCCTTCGCTCGAAACGCCATGACAGTGACATCATTCATGAGAGAGGTCCCAAAACCCCATGTTGAAAATTTGGTGCAAAATTCCAAAAAATGCCTGAGATATGCAATAAAGTTGAAACCCCTATCTAGCCCATTATACAGCTTACCGGCATTTCCTCAGTTCGCGGTCGGCTTTGAAGAGTGCAGACGTGTTCCCGGTCCACCAAAGATCATCGTGCCGAGGTCTGGAGGTAAGTATGGGGTGAGGGGTTGGGGGTTGGGGGAGGCAGGGTGCGCAGTGGGTGGGTGCGGGTTGTGGGAGGGTGTGCAGGTAGACTACATGGGACAGTTTTTATTTTCCAGGTTGAAAAAAAAATGAGCGATGTGGGGCGTTTGCCACGCTGGAGTGGGCTCCCAACATGGCACAAGGGCGGTGGGGGCGTTCAGCCGATGGGGATTGGGCACTCCGTCGGCCATGACATTTGTTGCCACGCTGGGGTGGGCTCCCAGCGTGGCACCTACTGGGGGTGGGCTGGCGGGGATTGGGCACCCCGTCAGTGATAGTATATGGGGGAGAGTCATTGAAGCCGACGAAGTTGGGCACCCCGTCGGCTGTAGCTAACATTTGGGGGGGCGCAGCACAAGCTGATGGGGATTGGGCACCCCGTCGGCTTCTCGTGTGTGTGAGGGGAGGGGAGTTTCTGTGTGTGTGTGTGTAGGGAGCTGCGCATGAGCAGGTGATATCTTATTGCTGCTCACTCAGGCATAGCTCCCCCTTTCAACTGTATACCACTGCATTTTGGAGCGTGTCATAGACAGCTCCAGAATGCATTGGCTTACAGGGGCCGCACCTGCCAGCACACTGACTGAATTGGAGGAGGAGGAGACACACCTCTGAAATCTTGGATGATGGCACTATGTTTCTTGCACATGCGTGCAAGCAAACATAAAAACAGCACTTTATTGGACAAAAAGCAAGCAGTGTTCTATTTGTGTCGTGGAGTGTGCAGGACTTTTTTTGATTCTACATGTCTGGTTGTGACCCACCATCCCAACCAGGTGTGATCTTCTTTTGGTTTCAGAATAAAAGGAATTAAGAGAGATAGGCAAAGTGAAATAAATAAAGTGAAATTAGGGGAAGCAGTGTGGGACCTTCAGCACCCATGGGCACTTGCTATTATTCTAGTGACTAGAGGTTGGGTATTCTTGGGGTGCCTGTGTTAGTGTGTGTGCCCTGTAGTGTTTTATTGTGGGTCCTGGAGGTCAAGTGGGCTATCTGGTGTTCCTTGGTGTCTAGTGGTTGGTGGAGAAGGTTCCAGAGGTTTGGTGGTACCACATTTTGTTTTAAAAAGTTATTTCTGGTAGTCTGCTGGGCCCAGAAGGGTTGTTTCCTTCCAGGCTACTTCCAAGTATGCTCACCACTTGTCAGCATCTTGTGTGCTGGGGGAGTTGGTTGAGACAGTGAGCACCACTGCACTCTTTCAGATACTGTAGGTGCAACCACACCTACAGTGCACATCTGCCACAGTGCCACCAACTCCAGCCTCTAAAGAGCTCAAGCTGGGGCCTGCTCCATAGCGAGGCACGAGGATGAGAACCAGTATAGGTAGGAGCCCCTGAGTTTGACGCTGCTCCTGTGTCTGGATCTAAAGGTGCAGGTGAAGGTGCAGCGGACAGTAGTGAAATGCCACTGACACTCCTGTAACTGCCATCCCCCAACTTTAGTGTATGATACAATGGCTGGGTGGGGATGGAACTGAGACAGCAGCTAGTTTTATGGGATGGGAATGGGACTAGCAGCTTGAACATGGACAGACTGATCAGGTTGGTCGGGTATGCATCTATGAGTCTGGCAGTCACATGGCTAAATGAAAACTGTACCATTTTTGAAAGGCAAGCAAACACAGTCTCTCTGAGTTTTTCTGATTTCTTGTACCTTTTTTGTAAGGCAGCATGGAAGCAACAGTGTCTGAGTTTTTCTGTTTTTTCTATGATGGTCATCTGACCCAGGACGATAATAGTTCTCAGTGCAGCATGGTTAATAATAATTGTTAATGGGGTAATCATTATACATCTACACAAATTAATAATAAGTAACAATAACAAATTTTTTATAGTAAATACACCTAGAGTCAAGAGATATATGTAGATAGACTATCTAAATCTGTCTCAACTATGTGTATTTTACTATAAAAAATATTTTTACTTCTAATTATTAATATTCTGTGTAGATGTATAGATTACCCAATTAACAATTATTATTAACCATGCTGCAGTGAGATTGTGAACTATTTTTGTCATACTGGGTCAGGTGACCATCAGAAATATTAGAAAAACTCAGAGACTGTGTCTGTTGCTTGCCTGTTGCCTCCCTTCCACAAAAGGTACAGAAATCAGAAATATTCAGAGACTGTGCTTCATGTTTCCTTGTTCCTTGCAAAAATGGTATACATTTTTCATTTTTTCCTGCGACCTGATCAGTTCCTCCATGTTCATTCAGACCTGCTTGTTTGGCCCGATTCCCGTTCTTTCCATGATAAAACTCCAGCTGCTCTTGAGACAGTAATCAACACCTGCACAACAGTAATTCCCAAATCCTGCCTAACTATTTTCATGATAGATTGTCCCAGCCACAGCAACATACCAGGTGGTTCTAGCTGTCTGAGCTGTGTCTCTAAGGGCACATAGAAGTGCAAGGGGCAAGGTGAAGCAAAGCAGACAGGAAAAAAGAGAAAGTAAAACAAGCATTTGTCAATGCCGAATGTTGTCTCGCTGGCATTGGCATTGGTAGTGCAGGAGTTAGACATGCATAATAGGAATGGCAGTGAAGAACTGAACTGTCGCCAACCTCATCCCCACCCTGCAGAGACTGAGAGGCATTGGGGTGTGCCTTTGAGTCGCAGCTATAACGTTCATGCCATTTCACCTCACCCTACTATGTAGACACTGACAAATGTTGTGGTGTGCTTTGGAGTCTTTGGGCCTTATACTTACCCCATTCCATAAGGAAATACACTGAGATGGGTGCAGTATAGGAGAATGGGGTGTACTTCGTGGCCGAGCACTCCAAGGCACACCTCGATGCCTGTCACTGGCTGCAGGGTGGGGGTTGGGGCGGAATGACGTGAGCATTACAGCCGATGATCCCAAGTCACACTCCTGATGCCTGTCAGTCTCCACATGGTGGGGTGTTACAGTTGGAAATCCTAATGCCATAGGTATTTGTTGGTATTTTCATTCCAAATTATCAACATGGGCTTTTTGTGACCCCACCTCATGAAGAGCGGCACTATCAGTTTGTTAGCCGAAAGGTGGTTTTGCACAGCGACTGTGTCATTTGGCACCACAGGCATGAAAACAATTTTTGGGCAGGATGTGAAAAATGATAACTGTATTGTTCATGAGGAGGTGTAAAAAAATGGCAACAATGAAAATCTGGAGTGAAAATATAAAAAATTGGTGAAGTCATGAGCATACATAGAAACTACGCAACACACACCCGTAACTCAATTATTTTTTGGATTTTTTTAATCACATTTTCTACACAGGTATTTTGGGACCTCCTCTGAAGAACAGTGGCACTGTGATTTTGTTAATTTGTCCCAAAAGTTGATTTTCCACAGCGACCATGTCATTGTGCACCACAGGTGAGAAAATACATTTAGGGCAGGATGCAAAAAATGACAGCTGTACTGTTCATAAGGAGGTGTGAAAAAATGTCAGTGTTGAAAATCTGGCATGGAAATATTGCAAATTTGCTAAGTTACAAGGATGTGTGGAAACTGTGCAATGCATGCTTGTAACATAGTCATTTTATGGACTTTCATCTCCAAATTTTCAACATAGGCATTTTAGCACCTGTGCTCATGAACAGTGTCTCTGTCATTTTCTTAATCTATCCCTAAAACTGATTTCCCACAGTGACCTCGTTATTCTGCGCCGGAAGTGCAAAAACACATTTCGGGCAGGATATATAAAATGACAGCTATACTGTTCATAAGGAGGTGTGAAAAAATGCCAATGTTGAAAACCTGGAGTGAAAATATTACAAACTCATGAAGTTACGAACATGCGTGGAAACTGCACAACGCACTCTCATAAAACAGTAATTTTTTTGATTTTTTTCACCAAATTTACAACATAGGCTTTTTGAGAGGCCACCTCATGAACAGTGGCACTGTCATTTCATTAATTGGTCCGAAAGGTGATTCCTCGCAGTGACAGAAAAAATCACCTTTCAGGACTGAATAATGCCATGACAGTGACTAAATTCATGAGGAGCGGTCCCAATAACTCCACGTTGAAAATTTGGTGCCAAAATTCCCAAAAATGCCCGAGATATGCCCCAAAGTTGAAAAAAACCCTATTTATGCCATTATACAGCTTACCAGCATTTCTTCAGTTCTCGGTCGGCTTTGAAGAGTGCAGACTTGTGCCCGGTCCACGAGATCATCGCTGGAGCTCCGGAGGTAAGTATAGGGGAGGCAGTGCGCAGAGGGTGGGTGCGGGTTGGGAGGGGCAGGAGAGACCATGAGGGACCGTCTTCTTCTTTAACAGGAGAAAAAAAAAAGACAACAAGGGTCAGTTTTCTTTTTTTGTAGGTGTTTGTTTGGTACACCGGGGTGGGCTCCCACTGTACCACCTGCATTATGGGGAGGGGGACCACAGCTGATGGGGATTGGGACCACGTCAGCACAGAAACAGGTGGGGGGGCACGCATGATGCCGAGGGGGATTGGGCACCCCCTCAGCACACAGCACAAATTAGGGGTTGGGCAAATTAAGCCAATGGGGAGTGGGCTGCCCATTGGCAAATTGAACTGGGCAGGGGGACTGAAGCTGACAGGGATTGGGCCCCTCATCATCAAAGAAAGACTGTTGGGGGCGCATGTTGTCAAGGGGGATTGATCACCCCCTCAGCACACAATTGCAATGGGGGCATTATGCCAATGGGGAGTGGGCCCTCTCATCGGCAAATGAAGTGGGTCAGGGCAGGCTGAAAGGGGGGATTGGGCACCCCTGAAGTTGGCATTGTGCACGGCGATAGTCAGTGCCACCATGTTTACTGGAAAACTTCTCCAGTACAGGCACGTCGGGAGGCGTGTTATTGTGCCGCTGCATGATGAGATTGCCTCTCATTGCAGTGGCACTTTTGTTTGATCTGGTGGCCAGTTTATGTGTGCCTGATGCCAGTACCTGCATGCTGACTATTGGGGACTGAGGGACGCACCTACTGATGCATGCCCTGCATTCACCCACCCCTCCAAATCTGCTACTACTGCAATATGTTGACTGGCGCGCATGTGCAAGCCAGCATAAAAAGTGACTGCTGACAGTAATACTAATGTGGACACTAACACCCAGGTGAGCAGCAGCTGAAAGCCTCCTTTATGATCAGAAAATGAGCTCCCCAACTGGCCATTGAACGTTACACTGAACAAGTTGGGGGCAGTGCAGGAGCTATAGGACAGTCAGCCAGTCAGGACATCACCTGTCACAATCACCACAGTCCGTGACTCCTGATCACTGGAGAGGGGTCGAGGCTTGCTGCCATTTCATTCACAGCTCATCAGCTGAGCTGTGATGATGACATTGCAGACCAAGTCCCTCAGCCCTAAGCCAAAATGCAGTCAGACAAGAAGTAAATATGATACAGCATAATTTCTGTAAACAAAGTGGACAGGGACAGGAGACTTCCAATGACTGGAAACTAAAACTTGATTTCTCCCTGCCTACCCCCCTTCACTCCTGCCCAGGTATGAATCTTTTGTTGAACTTTTGTGACAACAAGTTACAAGCTGAAGGTGTGTAAGATGGGGCACTTAACTTAATCAGACACTAATTCACACAAATTAAGATTTGGACCACAGAAAGCAGCCAAACAAAGGACATGATGTCACCTGATTGAGTGTCCAATTAAGTGCCTGATCTCCAGCCAACATTAATTCTCTCACAAATAACAGATTATCATTATCACCACAGTAGTGTTCCATGACAGGGCCAGCGGGGATCTTCGGGGAAGGCCGAGGAATGCAGGCTCTGTTTCGGAGGGGCCCTTATCAGTAACCTAGGTTAGACTGCTTATAATAAAACATTAACAAGGCAGTTGCTGGTCAGGGGCCCAGTGTAGTTGGGGGTCCCTGCAGTGTCATTGTTTGCACGATGGTAACACCAGCCCTTGAGGGAGAGAGAGTAAGAGAAACTGAGATAGAGAGGGAGAGAGGAAGAAACATAGACAGAGAAGAAGAGATAGAGGAGACAGGGAGCAAGACAGATAGAGAGTGAGCAAGAGAGGAGACAGAAAGGGAGGGAGAAATAGAGAGATAGGCAGAGAGAGCGATGGTGAGAACTAGAAAGAGGGAGATAGCACGAGGCGGGGGACAGAGATAGAGAAAGAGAATCCGTGAGCCCCTGGGTTCCTAATCATACTCTACCTCTCAACCTCCTGCATTGCAATTTAGGGACAGTGCTTAAAAAGTTAAATGGCAGCTAAACAAAATCAGGGACATATCTTAACAACCATTTGTCCATACCGAATGTTGTCTCGCTGGCATTGGCATTGGTAGTGCCGGAGCTAGAGACGCATAATCAGAATGGCAGTGAAGTATTGAAGTGATGCCAACACCACCCCCACCCTGTAGAGAGCGCCAGGCATTGGGGTGTGCGTTTGGGTCATCAGCTATAATGCTCGTGCCATTGTACCTCACCCTAGCCTGTAGACACTGACACGTGTCATGGTGAGCTTTGGGGTCATTGGGCATTATACTTACCCCATTCCATAAGAAAATACGCAGAAGCGGGTGCAGTATAGGAGAATAGGGTGAACTTTGTGGCCAAACAGTGTGAGGCACACCACGATGCCTGTCACTGGCTGTAGGGTGGGGGTGGGGGTGGAATGGCATGAGCATTACAGCCGATGATCCCAAGTCAGATCCCTGATGCCTGTCAGTCTCTACTGGGTGGGGTGCTAGAGTTGGAAACCCCTAACACCATAGGTGTGTGTTGGTACTTTCACTCCAAATTTTCAACATGGGCAGTTTGTGAGCCCACCTCATGAAAAGTGGCACAATCAGTTTGTTAGCTGAAAGGTGGTGTTGCACAGTGGCTATGCCATTTGGTGACATAGGGATGAAAACACATTTTGGATAGGATGTGGAAAATGGCAATTGTATTGTTCATGAGGAGGCGTAAAAAAAAGGCAATGTTGAAAATCTGGAGTGAAAATATGAAAAATTGGTAAAGTCACGAGCATGCATAGAAACTGCGCAACACACATCCGTAACCCAATTATTTTTGGGAGCTTGTTAGCCACATTTTCAACATAGGCATTTTAGTACCTCTGCTCATGAACAGTGTCACCATCATTTCCTCAAACTGTCCTGAAAACTGATTTCGTACAGCAACCACGCTATTCTGCATCGGACATGCGAAAACACATTTCGGCCAGAATGTGTAAAATGACAGCTATACTGTTCATAAGGAGATGTGGAAAAATGCCAATTTTGAAAATCTGGAGTGAAAATATTACAAATTCAAGAAGTTATGAGCGTGTGTGGAAACTGCACAACACATGCTCGTAAAACAGTCAAACAGTAAAACAGTCATTTTTGGGATTTTTTCCACCAAATTTGCAACATAGGCTTTTTGAGAGCCCCCTCATGAACAGTGGCACTGTCGTTTTGTTAATCAGTCTCGAAAGGTGATTCTGCGCAGTGACCGGCAAAATCATCTTTCAGGACCAAATAATGCCATAACTCTGACAGAATTCATGAGGAGTTGTCCCAATAACCCCATGTTGAAAATTTGGTGTCAACATTCCCCAAAATGCCTGAGATATGCACCAAAGTAGAAAAAACCCTATTAATGCCATTATACAGCTTACCAGCATTTCTTCAGTTCACGGTCGACTTTGAAGAGTGCAGACGTGTTCCCTGTCCACCGAAGATCATTGCGCCGGACTCTGGAGGTAAGTATGGTGTGGGGGGGTGTGGGAGGCAGGGTAGGCAGAGGGTGGGTGTGAGTTTTGGGAGGGAGCAGGGAGACTGCGAGGGACCGTTTTCTTTCTTACAGGTGTAAAAAAAAAACATTGTGGGACTTTTTTTTACAGGTTATTTGGCACCCTGTGGTGGGCTCCTGGTATGCCACCTAATTGTTTTTTTTTGAGGAGGGATGCTGGACCTGACGGGGGTTTGGGCACCCCCCTCGGCTCACAACAGAAGTGGGGTGGGGGAGACATTATGCTGACGGGGACTGGGCACCCTTTGGCAAAGAAAAACTGTTGGGGGGGAGCATGATGCCGAGGGGGATTGGGCACCCACTCGGCATACATTATAAATGGGAGGGGGAGTCATTTTGCCGATGGGGAATGGGCTCCCCTGTCGGCATTCTGACAGGAGGCGTGGCAGTGTTGCGTGCACGTCGGGGAGGCGTGTTGTAGTTACGCTGCATGAGAGCTTCGTTCTCACTGTAGTGGACCTTTTGTTAGATCTGGTGGCCACATTCCAAATTGCTGATGTGGCACCTGCATGCTGCCTGATTGAGGAATGAGGGATGCACCTACTGATGCGTGCCCTGAATTCACCCAACAGTGACCATGCCTCCAAATCTGCTACTAGCGCAAGATGTTGTTTGCGAAAGTGCGAGCCAACATAACAAATGACAAGCTCAGCTCAATAAGCCTCCCGCAATCTGTAGCTTAAAATTAAAAACATTCTCTGATGCAGAATTAGATACTAACACTAATGTCTGATGATAGTATGTCATGCTTAAAATCATTATGTTTCAGGGGCAGTAGTGTACATTGTAGGTTTGACAGAGGTATGTTCTGAGGCAAAATCAGGGATGTCCCTAAAGAATCCCTAAAGAAATCAGGGACAGTTGATAGGGATGTTCCTAATATATGTATCTCATACTGTCCACAGAGGACAGGGTTAATGTATGGACTCCCCCTTCCACTCATATCATGTAATAGGGGAACTGATATCAGGTGATAGGGGCCTGCTGTAGGAGCAAAAGCCAGCCTGCAGTCCTCAAGAAAAGACTGTTCAGAGTAGAACCACAGAGGGTGTGCCCTGCCTGCACTTCCCTCTGTCCTGTGGATCCATTTGCCATGAGATGTGTAATACCAGACCTGAACAGCAGTGTCAGAGGGCATTTATATCCTTATAGTGGTGGGTCAAAGAAAACACTATGAACTAGGAGTTTCCCTGCTGCTGAGATTGAAACAAGAGACACTGTGGGTTAAATGGGTGCACCAGGTACTGGGTATAAGAAGACATGAACTTTGCAAAAATTGAGTGTCAGATTACTAAAAGCCAGGGCAATTCAGATTTCTAAGTTATAGCAATATTTTTGCTATGCTCTCTGTGGAGATAGTGCTCATGACTGAGGATCAAAGGGATTTCAGTGGGTATGCTGTGGATCATACAATGCCCAGCCTTAGATGTGGTGCCGTATTTGCTGTAGTACATGTAACCATCCCCAAGTTTGGTGCTTGCTATTCAGCCCTAACTCCTCCCCTTTCCCTTTTATTGGCTGTGGGGTTTATGGACCACCTGCAGGTTGGGTGGGTCTATGACTCCCAGCCGGGGTATTTAATGGAGGTTTTGGCACCTTTTGGGGCAATGAGAGAGGTGAATTAGTGGAAAAAGGAGGTTGATAGTCCGGGATTGAGGAGGCCCACACTGTCCTCTGCCCAGCCTGGATCCTTAAGTGGGCAGGTGAAAGCAAATTGACCAGCAGAGGAGCAGGAGTGAGGAGTGGCAAAAGTGCAGTGGTCCCTGGAACAGAGGGAACAGGAAGCAGTGGGGGGTTGGGAAAGGAGAAGAGGTAAGAGGGATGAGAAACAAGCCAATATTTGGACACGAAGGAGGTACAGTGGCCCTGATAGAGGACAGAGGGAGTACAGAAAGGGATGAATACAGTGAACAATGGTGGGCGTGGGGGGGTATTGTGTAGCCAAGTGGCTGAGGAGTTGCAGAAGGTATCCAGTCTGGCAAGAGAAATGGAAGGGATGGTGCCACAGATCACATCAATGCAGTCAAAGATGAGGAGCAGCATTTTAGAAACTAGCTTCTTGTGAACATAAGGAGATAAGTAGTCCTTGATGCAATACAGGGCACTAAGCTTGAGACAGAGTTCTGCACGGATGCATTGATGTGGACTAGGAAGTCAAGCTTACTGTCTAGTCAATCTCCAAAGTACTTGAAGGACAGAACTGCTTCAACAGCCATGCATATCCTATACCTGTATTTCTTTTTTTTTTGGAACTATAACGTTTATCATTCCATAGCACAGGTAATACAGATACACTTATCATGACAATAGCGTCTCAAAACAATCCAGTTGAGTATGACTAATATTTAAAATTAAGATACTCATAACGTTATACGAAATAATTTTAGCATGTCATGTCATATTATAGGTTCATAGGTAGAATACGTGATCGAGGGACAAGCCCATTTTGATTACGTCACCTACGCAAGGTGGACCTCATATTTTAATTCATCCATGTACAAATCAAGCTTTAATTAAAATTGAGTTAAATTATCACTATGCACAACTTCATGTGGGAGGGAATTCCATATCGGGATTATTCTCTGTGTAAAACAGTTATTTCTCTTTGAGGTCCTATTTGTATTGGCCTTTAATTTCAGATTATGTGATCTAGTAAGACAAGTCGAAGGATGCCAATTCAGATAAATGGCTTCAAACAAAAATTCATCCTTCATAGCTCTGAAAAGTAAGCAAAGGTCTCCTCTCAAGGAACGATATTCCATAGTGTAGAGATTTAATTGTTTTAATCTTTCATTATAAGTTAGGGGGCACATACCAGTGATGTGCTTAGTAAATCTTCTTTGAATGCTTTCCCTCGATCGTCTGTCTCGAATTAAAGTGGGAGCACTAAATGAGGAACAATAATCAAAATTTGATCTCACAATGCTGGCGTATAATGGAATTAATACAGCTGGCTCCCTATTTTTTATATTTTTCAGGATGCAACTAGTCAAACGGGTACACTTTTTAACCGTATTATTTAAATGTTCAGAGAATTTTAAGTTATTTGAAATAATAACCCCCAGATCTTTTTCAGAGCTGGTTTTACTTAATAGTTGATCATTAATAAAATAGTTGACACGCATATTATTTTCCCAAAATGCATAATTTTGCATAATTGAAATTTAGTTTATGCGAGGCAGCCCAGTCTGAGATTAATTTTAGATTGTTCTGTAAATTTTGAGCTGAGGTCATATTATTTACAGTGCCTCCCAACATAGCATCATCAGCATACTTTGTTAGCCAGATTCCATCCTTAGAGCTCATACTAGCTATTAAGATGTTAAATAAGATTGGACCCAGGACTGAGCCCTGAGGTACACCACTTGTAATCTCAGTCAATGTAGATGTATACCCACGCAGGGTAACCTGCTGTCTTCTGTCAGTTAACCATTGCAAAATCCAGTCAACTATATGTTTATTAAAATCCATCTTTATCAAACATTCAATTAAGATTTTGTGCGATATTCACTTTCTTTTCTTTCTGTTATATCAATCAATCAATCAAAGTCTTTATTTATACAGGCAGTCACCGTTGAGCAGAACTCATTTACAAGGAGGACCTGTTTTTCACATATATTGACCTATGGCTGAGGAGTTGCAGAAGGTATCCAGTCTGGCAAGGGAATAGGTTGAGATGTCCCATTCTTTCTTTTCCAGAGGTTACTTTGAAAGCAAGGTGTACCACAAGTCGTCCTTCAAACTATTCCTGTGCCTTTCAGTTTTCTCCATAAGTGCATACAGTCTATTGCCTTAACACTGCAATAACATAACTTATATATTACTTAAAAAGTAAAAGAATAAAACTAATTTTTAATCTGGATTGTTTAGCTGGTATTTCATTTAGTTTAAGGTTTCTATGTCACCATCTGTTAACAGTGCAACATTCCGAAGGAAATCCACATGTCTTCAGTAATATTTGTCCCTCTTTATATGCTCATAGGCATGCTTGCTCAGATAAATCTGTAATGCCCTTTTTTTCCTCTATGAGGTTCATAAATGGAAGCCATATTCCATTAAATTTGTCTGTCTGGAGACGAAGCTTTGCTGTGAGCCTTTCTTCCTTTTGTATATATTTAATAATGTCTATCCACTCTTGAACAGTCGGTGGCTCAGGGGATAACCATTTCCTGGTAAGTGCCTTGCTGGCAGCTGCCAGCAGGACCCCTTGAAATGACTTTTGACTGTGAGTGCTTTTCCTCTCAGGTGGGATCCCCAGAATCAGGTGCTTGAAAGAGGGTGGAGTTTCCATTCCCATTAACCCCCATATAGCTTTTTCACTTCTTCCCAATTGGGCCTAATTATAGGGCAGTCCCAAAATATATGATAGTGTGAGCCAACTAGTCTGCACCCTCTCCAGCAAAGCTCCAACCCCACAGGACCAAAGTGTTTGGTTTTCGAGGGATTATTAAAAAACCTACTTATGATTTTCCATTGAAATTCCTTCCAGTTTTGGGATGCTAAGGTGTGAAAAACACCCTCCCAAACCTTTTCCCACTGCTGATCCCCCAATTCCCGGCCTGTCTCCCTTTCCCACCCCTTCTGACACTTCAAGGCCTCCCCTTTCTTATTATCCATGTAGGTGTTTCCTAAATTAGATATCAGATGTCCCTCCTCTGGGTTAATGACAGCTCTACTAATTAAATTTTCTATAGGGTGAGGGTCATGTTGCACTCTCTGTTTGTTGTTATCTAGGTGCAAAAAGGATACCACCTGGAGATATCTGAAAAAGTGAGTTTTAGGTATCTTAAATTCCCTCTGAACCCGAGCAAAAGTCTTAACTTGACCCTGAGCCATAAATTGGGAAAAATGCAGCAGACCATACCTTTGCCAAGTGTAGAATGTATGGTCTTCTCTGGGAGGCTCAAAACCATGGAATTCAGAGATTTTTGTTTGATTTGAGAGGGATTGTGATATGTTAAGCTCCTTCTTAACTTTTCCCCATACCCTATATGAGTGTTCTTGCCATGGATTTGACAATTTCACCTTCAACAGAATCCCTGGCGGGGCGGTGAAATCCACTCAAGATACCCCCACTGTAGCTGTGCTATCTTCCATGTGTACCCAAATATTACCAGGATCCTTCTGAAAGTATGTCACCCATGCTGTGATCTGTGCCATCTCTTAGTAGAGTTTTAAATTTGGTAGCCCCAAACCCCCCTGTGACTTTGGTCTCTGGAGATCTTTCCAGGCTATCCTGAGTTTTCCCTGGTTCCACACAACCCCCCTCATAGCCCTATCCAATTTTATTCAGTCTGTTTTAGCTATACTTAGGGGCAAAGAGCTAAATAAGAACAAAAACCTTGGCAGGACATTCATCCTTATGGACTCCATTCTGCCCAGTTATGACAGTGGCAAAATATTCCACCTCCGCAGATCCTCACATACCTCCCTTATCAATTTGTTATAATTAACTTCATACAAATTTGCCAGGTTCAGTGGGATCTGAATTCCCAGATACTTTGCATTGATTGATACCCACCTGAAAGGGAGTGCCTGCGTCAGTTCCTTTGTACAGGGTCCACTGACCAATAAAACTTCAGTCTTATCTGAATTTATTTTAAAGCCTGAAATTTCACTGTACCTATCCAGGATGGTTGCTAATACGGGGTAAGTTCTCACTGGGTCTCTTAGATATAACATTGTATCATCTGCGTATAACAAAATATGATTTTCCTCTCCTGCTATTTTTATCCCCTCCAGCCCCTGATCCCTCCTAATGTGTTCCGCCAAAGGCTCCATACTTAGGGCGAACAGCAATGGGGATAGGGGGCATCCCTGTCTTGTACCCCTTTGTATATTCAATGCCTCTGAGATGCTTCCATTTATCTTGACCTGTGCTGTTGGTGTTTTATATATAGCTCCCACCCAATTTAGGAATTTCTCCCCCAAATCAAATTTGAGCAACGTCTCTTGAAGGTATCCCAACCGTAGGCGGTCGAACGCCTTCTTGGCATCTATCATAATTGCAACTTGTTGGACCTTAGCTTGTTTCTCTAGTTGTAGTATATTGAGGCTTCTTCTAATATTATCTTGAAGAGGTCTCTGGGGGATGAAGCCTGAGTGTTCTGGGTGAACCAAAGCTGGAAATATCTTATTTAATCTAATGGTCAGAATCTTTGTAAAAATCTTTGAGTTTACGTTTAGTAATGAAATCGGCCTGTAGGAGGCATTGAGTTCTGGGGGCTTTCCCTCCTTAGGGATCACAGAAATCAAAGCTTTTCTCCATGTATTTGGGAGGTCTTCTGTTTCTACACAAGAACATTGCCGTCAGCTGAGACACCAATTGCTCTGCAAACATTTGGTAAAATTCAATTATATAGCCATCTGGCCTAGTGGATTTGCCTTTTTTCATCTCTTTTATTACTGCTGCCACTTCTGCTATTGTAAATGGGGCATCCACAGCTACCCTGTCCTCTTCTGAAAGTGTGGGCAAAATTAGTTCTTTTAAAAATGTTTCCATATTTTCATAGATTTTTTTCTGTATTTACCTCATCTGAATACAGAGCGGCAAAGTATCCCCGAAAAACTCCTGCAATTTCTTTTGGGGTGTATACCTTCGTATGTTTTGTTCCTTCTATTTTTTAAAGTTTTTGAACATATCTCTTGGCTTGAAGCTTCTGTAAGCGGAAGGCCAATAGCTGTCCCGCTTTATTGCCCAGCTCATAATATTTTTGGCTTGCAAAACGTAATTTCACTTCTACTTTTCTGTCCAATATTTCTTTTAAGTCCTTCTTAACCTGTCATAACTCCTTGTTTTCTTCTCCTTTACCTTTCCTTTTATGTTCCTATTCTAGCTGAGCCAGGTGTTTTTCTAGGCCAGTCTGTTTCTCTGAAATTTGTCTCTTCAGGCGAGATGAGTAGGCTATTATCTCCCCTCTTAATGTAACTTTTAAACCGTCCCAATACCATTTCCACTCCATTTCTTCTGGTTTATTATGATATTTATAATCCTCTATCAGTGAGCCAATCTTGTCTCTAAAATCCTTCCTTTCCAACAGAGAGGCATTAAGCCACCACTTGGTGACCCTATTCCAGTCCCCCATCTGAAGTCGCAGAAAGACTGCTTCATGATCTGACATCCACCTGGGCTGTATGGTGCAGTCCTGTATCTTATGTCTATCTATTTGACTACACAAAAACAAGTCTATTCTGGAGTATGTCTGGTTCGGGTTTGAATCAAAGGTAAAGTCCTTGGTGTGTGGGTTCAGATCCCACCAGACATCCACCAGTGCTAGCTCCTGAATCCCCTTTCTAACCGTTCTGCTCATGTTCTTAGTGGTAGCCACGTTCTGGGAAGAATGATCCAAGGCTGGATCAAGAACACAACTGAAGTCCCCCCGTCAAAATCATACCCTCCCCCAACTCTGCCACCTTTCCAAAAAGATGTTTATAAAATGAAGGATCATCCTTATTGGGTGCATAAAGGTTGATAAGATGTATTTTATGGGTAAATAATGGCCCCAACACAATTACCCCTCTACCCTCACACCATGATATTTCTGAGGTAATCTCTAGAGGGAGGCCTCTTCTGATAAGTATTGCTGTCCCTGCTCATTTCCCTTTAGGGTGGGAGGAGCTCACCACATGCCTCACCCAGGATCTTCTAAGTTTTCCATGCTCCAGGGGAGTAAGCCTTGCTTCTTGTATAAACCCAATGTCAATGTGTGATTTCTGCAAGTAATGCAAAATCATCGTCCTCTTTATTGGAGAGTTCAGGCCCTGAACATTCAGGGATGCGATCTTAAGAGAACCCATTTAAACTAGGCCCTGCACCCATCCTTCAGCCCTTTCCCTCCTTCCGTTCCTGTGATCCCCTCTATTGTTTGGAGCCCTCCCTTTTTAAGTGCTATTCAGATGTTTGTCTTAAAATTTATCTCAATTCTATGTACACCAGCCAGATATCTCATATTTGTTGCACAACAGGTGCAAAATAAAAACATTGTACACTGTGCCTTTAACTCAGCGGGCACTGGGTTAACTGTCTGTAACTGTATATAAACCATCAACTTTTTAACCTTTAAACAGTGAACTACTTCCAAGGTTTAACCTAGAGTGCAGCGAAAGCTGCTGTAGCTTGTTCAGTTACAAGCTAGTCCCACTACCTCCACGTGTGTGTGTGGGTAATGCAGGAAACAAAAGGTGGCAAAACAAAAGGGCGTCCGGGGACCACTGTTCCTTGTAGCAGTTAAATTAAATATTATCTACTGGAGGTGAGAGATCTCCCCCCCCCCAACAGCTATCTGCACAATTGTGCAATCATAATGTCACTGTCTGGGTAACTCCCAGTGTACAGAAAGATCATCACAAATTAGAATTTAACTAAAGCAAAATGTCCTGGTTAACTACTATCAAGTCATGTGACAAATTATTGCTGACAAGTCCCAGTAAATCCAAAAGGCATCTAGAATCTGTAAAATTTTGTTACCAGGGCTGGGTCATGTCCTTCAGGTTGGGGGGGTTTGCTGAGGGGGCCTGGAAAGCCTGGTCAGTATCCTCTCCTGATTAGTTCTCCCGGGCCAGAAAGTCTTGTATGTCCGCACTGAGATATGAGGCCCATGCCACTGAAGTAGGCTGTCCTGTATGGGGCCTACCCACTTGTCTCCATGCTACCTTTGCTATGTTGTGCTCGAGTGTTACTGCTGGGAAATCAGGGACTCTGATACCTGACTTGCGCAGGGTAGATGTGGCTTCATATAGGGAGTCAAAAATAATTGGCCCTTTCTCCGTTTGAATTTTGAAATGTGCTGGATAAAACATTTGCACCTTTAGATTTTTTTCCTTTGCCTGTTTAATAATATCCCTGGCTTGTTTTCTTTGAGTATTCAGATAATCTGAGAAATCTCGATCAAAAGAAAGTCTCTGTCCATCGAGCCTAACCTCTCTCTGCTGCCATGTTGCTTTCAGAATTAGCTGTCTATCACTGTAGTTTAACAGCTTAACAATAATAGAGCATGGTCTATTATTTTGTTGTTTTGGGCGGAGTACCAGGGAGCAGTGAGCCTTCTCGACCATCATATTGTACTCCTCGGGTATTTTTAGCACTGACCTGATTACATGGAGTATAAAATCTTCCATTGAGGAATGCGATTCTTCTATGCCCTCCAGAACTCCATATATTTGGAAGTTGTTCCTGCATAAACGATTCTCCAGGTCATCTATCTTAAGCTGCAATTCCCTTTCTCTGGTGAGTAAGTATAGTATGGTCTGATCGTGTTGGGCAGATGAATCAGAGAGGTCCCCCACCACTTGTTCCACCGCCAAGGTTCGCTTGTCTTTTTGTCTGATATCAGCTCTAACATCTGTCAGAGAGGATTCCACACAGTGCAAAGCTTTTATTATGCTATCCAGTTTCACCATCACAGCACTTGGATCTAAGGGTTCAATACCCTCTTTAGAATCAGCGATGCTAGCAACCGGGGACAGCGAGCGTGAGTCGCTCTGAGAGGCCTGCGATCAATCTGCATCTGTCAGCAGTCAGATCTTGGTTGCCTGTGAATTTCTCCCCTTAGCTTTTGCAGCCATTGTGTTGCGGTAGGGTTATTTTTAATTGTTGTCCTATTTTAAGTGGTTTAGTGCTGGCAAGAGCTGTTTTAGTCTGCGGTGGCCCACGGAGTGATCCGGAAGATCAGCCGCTCATTTGATGACGTCACCGGAAATCCCTCTACCTGGATTTCAGCAGACCTTTGACTCAGTACCTCACAGAAGGCTGATCAATAAGTTGAGAGACCTAGGAGAAGGGGAGACACTGATGAGGTGGGTCGAATCATGGTTATGGGACAGACAGCAAAGGGTGGTAGCTGGTGAACTTTCAGAACCCAGAGCCATAATCAATGGGGTCCCACAGGGCTTGGTTCTAGAAATGATACGGTTTAACATCTTTACTGCAGACATATTGTTTGGGCTGATAAGTAAGATCAGTCTCTTTGCTGAAGACACAAAAGCCCTGTTTACACTGCTGACTTTGCAGAGCACCAATCCATGTGCATGGGTTAATGTGCAGCAAAGTCGGCAGTGTAAACACTCTCCAGAATGCCTTCAGCCCTCTTTGAATCCTTTTTTTGATCTGACTCAGTTAGGGGGATCAGCAGCAGAGCGAGCACCTTACGTGGTGGTGTGAACACTTTGCTGCACTCGTTCCTCTACAAGGGCCATCTTCCCTTCATTCTCCAGTGAATTCATGGACCTTCCTCAGAGGGACCTGCAGTGCTTTGAAGGCAGGCTGTGTAAATGGTGAATTACTGGAGAAGCAGGGAACACAGCGTGAAGGGAGCAGTGCAGATGCTGGAGCGCTGTCGCTGTGTAAACACAGCTTAAGATCTATGTGGATGTAGATAGTGAGATGGATGGCAAGATTCTCCAAGAGGACTTGGCTACAGTACAGAGATGGTCAGACACATGACAGCTAAGATTCAACACAAAAAAGTGCAAGATTATACATCTGGGAGCCAGAAACCTTTGGAATAGCTACTGGTTAGGTGGGGGTAAAGCTATCACCTACTATGGAGGAGAGGGATCTGGGTGTACTGGTAAATGGGGAAATGAACCACTCTGCACAGTGCAGGAGGGCAGCAGCAAAAGCAAACAGAATGCTTGGGTGCACTGCATCCAGATGGGAGGAGGTCATTCTGCCCCTGTAGAGGTCCCTGGTGAGGCCGCACCTGGAGTACTGTGTGCAGTACTGGTGACCCTATTTGAAAAGGGACATCAAGCTGCTGGAAGGAGTTCAGAAAAGAGCAACGAAAATAATCCTGGGGCTGTGGAAGATGTCTTATGAGGAGAGAATGAGGGGACCTCAACATGTATTCCCTATAGGATAGAAGAGAGAGTGGGGACATGATTAAGACCTTAAAGTACTTAAGAGGCATCAACAGAGTTAGCACTGAGGGTTTATTTAGGCTGAAAAGTGGGAGAGAAACCTATGGACATAGTCTGAAGCTGGAGGGTGGAAGATTCAAGAGGGTAATGAGGAGGCACTCTTTCACAGAAAGAGTGGTAACAGGATGGAATGCACTGCCTGAGGAATTGGTAGGATTAAGATGAGTGTGTATCTTCAAGAGGGGCTGGGACAGAGTCAAGGTGAGGGTCAGGGTGAGACAGGAAGGGGAAGGGGCAGCAGTAGTTTGCTAAATTGGGTGCTGCCCACTCGATCAGACTTGATAGACCATAAGGCATTTTTTGATGGCACATTCTTAGTCACCGAGAAAACAAAGATGGGGGCAGTGAGTCTGGCCAGTTTCTGACTGGTACCAAAGGTCATGAACAGCATTTTATATTGCTGATTATTCAATGGGGTCTGTTAGTCCACTAACCTGACTGATCCACTGTTCCAACTGTCCCAGCTGACCACAGCACAACCTAAAATCACTACCTCTTTCCATTTAGTTTTCAACCTCCATTTATCCATGGAGTCAGATCTGTTCTTGTGATCCCCACAGCTCCACAGTACACACTCCTTGAAAAAAATGGGGAAAAAAATGCCAAGTTGGAGAATCGCTTTGCATCACTACCTTCCAACTAAAAAGAGCACACTAGCTCTGAACCAGACCCTCATGACAGACTTTAAGTGCTGTAAACAACCACGCTGGACAGAAACAAGCCACCATACAGAAAGTATTTCCTGCCTGATATATGAACATCCAGTCTTTATGGACCACAGTAAACGGCCTTCTGCTACTCTCCTGTCATTTAAACAGCCTTCTGATACTCGCCTGTTAATTTACTGCAGCTTTTCACACCACCAACTCCACACAGTGCCAGAATGTTACCTGCAGGTTCACAGAGATGTTTTTGTTTTTATAATTAATAGTCAAGCGATTGTCAGCATGGGAGCCATGAGTCGCATAAAGTGTGGGTAGGATTTCCTTGGGTTGGTGCAGAGTTTCACAAATTAAAGTGCTGTCGGGGGTTGTTCATAGATGAAGAAGAAGAAGAATCAGCATTTATATAACACTTTCATACGCAATGTATCCCAAAGCACTTTATAAGCAATGCTAGACTGGTAGGGAAGTGACTGAATGTGTACTGGAGGCCATATCGCACATCAGCACCCACACACAGCCTGAACAATTGTACAAACCAGTTTTATGGGAAGGGGAATATTGACCAGGACACTGGGAATGTCCCCTACTCTTTGTGAAGAATGCCCTAGGTTCTTTTACTTCACCTGGACACCCACCAGGACAGCACCAGGATGGGTAGAAGGGACCTCGGTTTTAAAGCCTCATCTGAAGGACAACACACTCCAACAGTGCAGCAGACCCCTAATACTACACATGGGTGCCAGCATTTTAGGTATGATTCCTATCCCAGTGTGGGACAAGAGCCCATAACCTTCTGGTCCAAAGGCAGATGTGTTACCAATTGAGCCACGCTGACACCAGCCAGGAGGGAGCTCCAGTTTCATTTTGGCCAACATTACAAATGGTATCGTCTTGATAACATGCTGTCTCACCTTAATCACTGTGTTGTCTCTATCTCTATTCCCCAAACCTTTCAGTGATGGCTCTCTCTCACATCAGAAGTTTACCGCCAATGACACCCTTTATGCCCCAGCACCAGCAGTTGTTTCAAATCATTTGTAACATGGTTACATGGGTTAATTCTTACTTGTTTCTCTCCTAGACTGCACACCTTACCCTGTAGCTGTCTCTATCCACAGCAATAACACATCTCTTCCTGGCTCCAATTTAGTGATGGCTCAGAGTATCAATGGGAGGGACTTTTTTATTACCAGTGGAAGAATATTACCTCTGCAGGGCTCTGTGTTGGGTCCGGTGTTGTTTCAGTTGCTTATTGCTGACTTGGGTAACAACATGAGCAACAGACTTATTAAATACATGGACAACAGAAAACTAGGAGGCCCATATGAAACACCTGAGGAAATCGTATCAATTCTAAAATACTTGGATCAAATAACAAGATGGGCCTACAAATGGGGGATGTGTTTCAACACAGATAAGTGTTGTGTATTTCACCTGGGAAAAAACAATTAACAAGTTACATACGTATTAAGCAGTTCAACCCTGAAGCAAACAAATGCTGAAAAAGATCTAGATGTGCTAATAGATAGCAACCTAGACTTTAGTGAGTAGTACACAAATGTAATCTCCAAGGCAAACCGAGTAGCAGGATCTATTAAAAGGGACATTAAAAGTAGAAGGGCAGCTGGCCCGGTGGCATAGAGGGTTGAGGCACTGGTGCCTTACCTCTTCCCACGCCGGCAACCCAGGTTCAGGAACGGACTTGGGTCGTCGGGGGTCGGTAGGGGGAGGATAGGATTGAGCATCCAACGGATGGCTCTCCTATCCTGGGGAGGGTTAGGGATTGCCTCGCTCATGTAGCAGCCCCCAGTGGAGACCAGGGGCACTACAGGAAGCAGTGCACTAGGGAAAACTAGAAAAGTGGAAAATCCACGCCTGAAGTCTGGCCGGATGATGGCTTCTGGCCCTAGGCATCCCCAAAGACTCCCCATGAAGCCACAGAATACCTCAGCAGCTCCCAGGACCACAAGAAAGAAATAGTGTGCTGGTGCCTCCTCCCCGCCGGTGCCTTCCCCCTCGGAGGAGTGGGGACCCACCCGGTGAAGACTTACACCAGGGCTACTCCATGGATGGCTGCATACATGAGGTATATGGCTGAAGGGGGGGGCTAGTAGGGAGAATGCCTGGGGACCTAGGAAGCTTGAAGGAGAGGCAGCTCGGGTGCACGTAGGGGTGATAAAAGATTACTCAAAAAAAAAGTAGAAGGGCAGATGTGATACTGCCACTCTGTAGATCCTGTGTCAGGCCACAGCTTGACTATTGTAGTCAACTATGGAATCCATACAAAAAAAAACAAATTAGCATACAGAGGATTGAGAGAACACAACATAGCATGACAAGAATAATCACAGGTGACAAAGACCTCCCATACATAGAAAGAAACAGTAAACTAAATTTATACACTCTAGAGGAGAGAAGGTTACGAGGGGGCCTGTTACTTTTCTATGATGTAATTAAAGATCCAACCCTTGTGTATGAGCTGAACATCACATTTTTAAAAGCCTAACTCCATAACCAGAGGACATGACTAACAAGTTCAGGGCAGCAGCTTTCGGAGTAATAAATGAAAGTTTTTCTTCACTGAAAGAGTGGTTAACTGGTGGAATGGTTTGCCAGAGAACATAGTAACAAGTGAAAGTAAACAGACCTTTAAAAAAAGTTAGATAAACGTATGGTGGAAGAATGCAATATTATCACAATATATAGGAGCTCCCTTGGGTCTCTGCCTATTTTTTTGCTGCTTTACAATAGTGAACAATATTAAAAAAAACACTTCCAATAATGTTTTTTATTTAACTAACTCTATTAAAAGTATTTTTTTCTTTTAATTTAAGGCCATAGTATAATTGCAATACTTCACTCCAGGATGTGGGTTATGCTGGGATTTATCCATTTCTGGTGTGGATTTGGTCACCCAACTGCATGGGTAAATCCCAGTGTAACCACCCAGTCCCCTGGGGTTACTAGAATCCCAACAGTGTCAGTGCTAGGTAGATAAGGCAGCTGGTGAATAACCAGTTTAATGGTTTTTACACCTACTCACTCTCTGTTTACTTGGTCTCAGCTGAGATGACAGAGATGATGTCATTTAGAATTCTTGCAGCAGCATAAGCCATGGCAACTGGCTGTGAGTGGGGAGTTTTAGAATCTTGAGTCAGTTTTCAGTTGGAGTCTGTAGTGAGTAGTTGGAGGAGTGAAAGCTGCAGTGTGGGCTCTGAGAAGAGAGCCTATTTTCTCACCCTAGTCCTGAAAGACATCTGCCTGCCAAGAGAAGTGGTGGAATCCATTGTCTAAAGCAAGAGTTCCTAATTTTTCATCTCAAGAGAGATGGAAAAGAATGCTACAGGATGGATCTGAGGAGCAATCCCCTATTTGATCCTAGACCCTTTTTGAAGCTGCCTGTTTTGTTGCCAACTGTAAGTAATCTGACTTTATGCTTCCTGGAGAGAGTACCTGTTTTGGGTGTTTCTCTGACAAAGGGAATTATACACCAGTTCTGTTCTAAGTTGAGACTGTTCTCATGTTTTAAAGTTAGCTGATAATTGTGGGGTCCAGAGGAAGACTAATGCACATGTACAGGACTTTAGTTTCTACACTCAGCAGTAGTGTTTTCATATGTTGGATGTGAAAGTCATTCCAAGATGCATATTCCTAAATGTTTTAACAGAAGTTTTGAGGTGTAACTCTGAAAGAATAGTGGGGCATAGACGTGGAAGTGAAAGGTGGAAGCCCCTATCTGGAGTGACCAGTTCAGTATTACAGGTTCTGTAAGGGTGCCTGGTGATTCAGGACATCGTGGCCAATGCCTGAAGAGAAATCTTACCCCCTAGTTTGGGTTGTGCTCAGTATGAGCACCAGTGTGCTCCATTGTGGCATGTTGCCACTTACTGAAGTGTTAAAGTCATATGCAAAATGGGAACGATGTGCTTAGTTGTGGCCTATGCCACTGGAAGAAAGTGTGTTCAGCTGAGGCCATTGCCACTGAAGAGAATTTGAGGTCCTGTGACATATTGGGATACGCAGAGTTTCTGTCCGATACATACTAAGGATCGTACTAAGGAGATGAAGGAGCTAGAAGGTTTAAAGGCCCGTAGATGCTCCTTATTAAATAATAAGTAATTTTGTTACCAGAGAGGATATATTTATCTAAACAGTGCTTAAATATTTGTTTCGAACTGCTGGTAATTATTTCAGTAGTAAGTGAGTTCCAAGGATTTACAGTTGTTAAGGTGAAGAAATATTTCTGTGCCATCAGATTAAAAGCTTTACCATATAACTGTAGATGGTGGCCTCTAGTGGTATATGTGTCATTTTTAAATTTAGTCCCAAGACAGTTAGTAAGTATAGGTCCTGGATGATATCATACATGAAAAGGAGATCCCCTCTTAAGCGCCGAGTGTCAAGTGTCATAAGATTTAAGGATTTGATCCTGGTTTCGTAGGGGTCATCATATAAAGCATTAATATGTTTAGTGTATTTTCTCTGCATCTTTTCCAATAAGCCAATGTCAGAATTTCTGTAAGGGCAGCAGAGTTGTGATGCGTACTCCAAGTGTGGATGAACATACACTCTATACAAAGGCAACAACACTTTTCTATCCCTGGATTTTGCATTTCTTTTGATAGACCAAATAGCTTTGTTAGAGTTAGCTATAGCCTCATTTATCTGAGTTGTAGGGAAAAAACCTTTAGATATATTACTAATAGTACCAAGATTTTTTTCATTAGAAGTAGTTGTTATTATTTTACAAGTTAACTTGTATTTAAATAGAGGGTTGTTTGGTCCCAAGTGCATTACCTTGCACTTGTCCAGATTCAGATTCATCTGCCACTTACTAACCCACTGTGAGATGATATCAAGGTCTTTCTGGATAGTAGCTGTTTGCTCTGAATATAGACAGGGTTCCCAAATTTTAACATCATTGGCATATTTTATAGCTGAAGAAAAGTAATCTTCAGTTAAGTCTCCTATGAATGCTTGGAATATGGATGGGCTGAGCACCTAGCCCTGTGGGACACTGCTGGTAACGCTACCAATATCAGAAAGATGGCCAGTAATCAGTACATATTGTGTCTTATGTGACAGCCAATTGGAAATCCAGTTAACTATGTTTTTGTTAATTTCTAATTTATTTAGTTTAAGGATTAAAGCCAAATGTGGCATTGCATCTAATGCCTTACTAAAGTCAACAACAATGACATCATATGGCATTTTGTAATCAAGCTGATGACTCACTTCTTCATAGAAACACAATAGGTTGGTTAAACAACTACAGCCTTTTTTGAACCCATGTTGATCTTCATCGTGGTTGTCCAAAATAGGGAAAATTAAATCCTTAATTATACTTTCCAATATTTTACAGAGGGGAGATGTTTAACTAATTGGTTTATACTTTTTCCAGTCATTCCTAGGGCCCTTCTTATGAATTGGGATAACAAAGGCTGTTTTCCATACTTCAGGAACAAAATTCAAAGCTAACATTTTTCAAAAAATAGCTTTAGCGGGTGCGCTAGAGAATCGGCGAGCAGATATAAGTAATGTCCTGCTGCTTGATCTGGGGAGGTATTACTTTTACCCTGATGCGAAGCTAATTTTTGTAGTACACACTCATCTGATAAAATAATGGACTCATCCAAACAATTAGTTGGAGTTATCTTATACTGGGTTGATTGAAATATTTCGCAAAATTTAGTTTTAAAAATATTGGCCATTTCAATGGGTTCATATATTATGCTGTCATCATGTTGCAGTGGGCCTACCTGGCAAACTGGCTTTTTAAGTGAGTTAATGTATGAATATAGAGATTAATTATTGGTTTTGTTGGCGTCAGATGCTAGTTTGTATTCCCATTTAATTTCAGCTCTGCGTATACCTTCTTTGCATTTGTTGGAGTAGTTAGATAGGAATCCCAATTATCTTTTGTTCGTGATTAAGATAATTTGAATATTTCTTATTTTTTTGTTTAATGAGTTTCTGTAATGATGTATTCATCCATTTAGGACAGTAGTTATTTTATTGTTTTTAATTTTATAAGGGATGTATGCCTGTCTAAGACTGGTTAGGGTTTTGTGAAGTATATCCCAACTATCCTTGACTAGTAGAATGTCAACGGTTTCATCCCAGTTAGTGCTATTCAACTCTGATTTTGTAGGAGTGATGTAAGCTTTATCATACATATATATTTTAGTTTCACTAACTTTATTTGAGAAAGTGTTTTCCATTGTGAATGTGATTGTATTATGGTCACTATTTCCTATTGGTGAGTGAATCATATTTTTTAATGCCATATTAGCATTGTGTAAGATTAGGTCCAGGATTCTGTTACATAGATACATAGATACATAGACAGTGTCGGCAGATAAGGGCCTATGGCCCACCCAGTCTGCCCATTTGAGCTTGTAAGTTCAGCTTATGTTTTCCTAGAAGTCTATTGCCCCTTACCCCTGACCTCTAGAATTCCTTTATGTCTAACGCATGCATTCTTAAATCCCGTGATTGTTTCACCCCCCACCACTTCCTCTGGCAGGGTGTTCCACTTGTCCACCGCCTGTTCTGTGAAGAAATTCTTCCTCACATTTCCTCTGAATCGTCCTCCCTCCAACTTCATCCCATGCCCTCTAGTCCTGGAACATCTTTTTCGCTTAAAAATAGTGTATTCCTGCACCCTGTTCCTCCCTCTAAGATACGTGTATGTCTCTATCATATCCCCTCTCTCCCTCCTCTCCTCCAGGGAGTACATATTCAGTTCCTTCAACCTGTCTTCATAGGACTTGTGATGCAATCCATGTGCCATCTTTGTTGCCCTCCTCTGAACCTTCTCTACCCTGTCTATGTCCTTATGTAGGTAAGGTCTCCAGAACTGTACACTGTACTCCAGGTGGGGCCTCACTAATGTCTTGTATAGTGGAATTATGACCTCCCTTTTCCTGCTGGTGATGCCCCTGCCTATGCATCCCAGCATCCTATTTGCTTTACCTACTGCCTTGTCACACTGTTTCCCTACCTTGAGGTCATCAGAGATGATAACCCCAAGATCCCTTTCCTACTTGGTTCATGCTATATTCTCATCCCCCAACTGATATATTGTGCCAGGGTTTTTGCACCCCATATGCATTATCTTGCACTTCTTTGCATTGAATTTCAACTGCCAAACCCCTGACAATTCTTCAAGTTTCTGCAGTTCCCTTCTGATTCTGTCTACACCCTCTGGTGTGTCTACTCTGTTACAGAGCTTTGTGTCATCAGCGAACAGTGAAATTCTGCCTTCTAGGTTCTGTGCAATGTCACTGATGAAGATGTTGAATAGAGACTGGTCCCAGCACTGATCCCTGTGGTACCCCACTGGTCACTCTTCCCTCTGTGGAGTGACAGCCGTTTACCACCACCCTCTGTGTCCTGCTGCCCAGCCAGTTACCTACCCACCACACTACTGTCCTGCCACACCCATATTCCCCAGTCTGTGTAATAGTCTTCTATGTGGCACAGTGTCAAAGGCCTTGCTGAAGTCCAGATGGGCCATGTCCACTGCCTCCCCTGATCCACCTCCCTAGTCACCCAGTCAAAAATTCAAACGAGGTTGGTCTGACATGACTCCTCTGGTGAAACCATGCTGCCTTGGGTCCTGTAGTCCATTGACAACCAGATGTTCCACCAATCTCTCCTTCAGTAGTGCTTCCATGATCTTCCCCACTACCGAGGTGATACTGACTGGTCTGTAGTTCCCTGCTGCCTCTTTGTTCCCACTTTTGTATAAGGGGATTACATCTGCTGTCCTCCAGTCTTTGGGTACCTCCCCTGTTTCCAGTGATAAGCTAAGCAGGATAGCCAGAGGTTCAGCTATCACCTCTCTTAGTTCTTTAAGGACCCTGGGGTGCACTCCATCTGGCCCCATTGCTTTATCAACTCTTATTACTTCCAGTTCCTTCAGGACCCTTTCTCATGTAAAGGAACTTGTGTCCATTTCTGCACCATTCTCACCCCTTGTACTCCCTTCAGACCCATTACCCTCCTCTTCCTCAGTAAAGACTGAGCAGAAATACCTGTTCAATATGTCAGCTTTACTGTTGTCATCCTCCACTGGCCCCATCCTCCCTTCAGTCTCACTATTCCTCCCTTTGCCTTTCTTTTTCACTTATGTACCTGTAAAAGGTTTTGTCCCTCTACCCACTGATTTTGCAATGTGTTCTTCTGTCTGAGCTTTGGCTTTCCTTACTGACCTCCCTTTGCTTCTCCTGGTACTTCTCCCTATTCCCTTCTGCCTGTGTCTTTTTGTATTGCCTAAATGCAATCTTTTTGGCTTTCACTTTCTTTGCTACCTCTTTGGAAAACCATAATGGTCTCCTCTTCCTTTTCCTCTTGCTAATCTGCTTAATACATAATTCTGTTGCTCTTATAAACCCCATTTTAAATACTGCCCACTGTTCCTCAACCCCTGATTCCTGCCCCATTCCCCTTAATGCCTCTTTCAAGTATCTCCCCATTTTCCCAAAGTCTGCCCCCCTAAAATCCAGGATACGTGTTTTTCTGTGGTTTGGTTCTGCTCTTTCTGTGATTTCAAACCACAATGACTGGTGGTCACTGTTCCCCAGGTGCTCCCCCACTGTTACCCCCATCACACTGTCACTGTTTGTGAGCACAAGGTCCAGTATTGCCTTCTGCTGAGTTGGTCCCAAGGCCAGTTGCTTGAGGAAGGCAATCTGAAGGGAGTCCAGGATAAATCTGCTCCTAGTTGATGCTGCTGCTGGGATGCTCCTGTCCACGTCTGGAATATTGAAGCCTCCAACCAGTACTACCTCACCCTTGTCTGCCATCCTTTGGATGGCTAGCATCAGCTCCCTATCTGTTTCTTCCTCCTGGGCTGGTGGTCTATAGACTACACCTGTGCGGATGGCTGGCCCCATTTTCCTTTCCAGCTTAACCCACAGTATCTCTCCCCATTTTGTTCCTCCTGGATCTCTGTGGCCCTTATGTCATTTTCACATACAGTGCCACTCCTCCTCCTTTCTACCTGCCCTGTCTCTTCTGAATATGTTGTAGCCAGGTATGGCCATCTCCCAGTCATGGTTATCATTACACCAGGTTTCAGTGATGGCCATGATGTCAGGTCTGACTGCACCATGACAGCCTCCAGATATTCCATCTTGTTGCTAAGGCTCCTGGCATTGGCACACATGGCTTTCCATGATTTGACCTCCCTAGACTGTTTTGCTGTTCTACTCCAGCCCCTTCCTTGGTTGTCCTTTATCCCTGGTTCTCCTTGCTGTCTGCCCTTCTGCAGAATTTTGCCCCTTTTCTGCCTATCCACCCCTTGGGCACTAATCTCCATCTTTTGCACACTGCTTTGTAGAGATAGCCACTCCTCCAGTTCACTGGTTCCTGCTAGCTGTGGGGGTGAGCAAGTAGGTACCCTCCTTGCTGGCCTGCCACCCCCTTTGCTAGTTTAAATGCTTGTCAATGTAGCATTAAACTTATCATTGAGTGCTTGATTCCCTCCAGATGGATGCAGGCCGTCAGGCTTGAACAAACCTCCATCCTCCAGGTGTGTCCCCAGTCACAATGAATCCAAACCCTTCCTCACAGCACCAGTTCTTCAACCATGAGTTAAAGTTCCTGGTGCATACCCCTATGTCTCTCCTTGCCTCTCACAGGTAGTACTTCTGAGAAAGTGACAGAAGTAGCTACTTGCTTGAGACCCTCCTCAATTTCCTAAACTCTTCCTGAACTTCCTTTGGCTCCCCATTTACCAGGTCATTAGTACTGGGTGGATAATGACATCCAGCTCACCCTCCGTCTTGCCTTCCCAGTGATCCCCAGGATCTTCCTTCCATCTCTCCATGCCGTGGCACCTGGTAGGCACCTCACCTCCCTGTCCTCCCCCTCCTGTGTTCCTAGCTGGATCCCTCTTATGATGGAGTCTCCCACCAGGATTCACTTCCTCCTCCTCCTCTGGGGTCCACTGCTTTCCCTGCTGAGGTCACCTCCTTGGCTAACATTCACATCCTTTCCTTCCACTTCTCGGTACCTCTAATTGGTTGTCCCTGTTTGCCAGTGTGGCATATGAGTTCTTGAGTGGAATAGGATCTCAGATGTGCCTCTGCCTGACAGCTCTAACCCTTCCTGAGCCCATTGTCATCCAAGTGCTCCTCGTTCTCGGCATCCTTTGTGGCAGTTGCATTGGACTGGGTGGTCTCTGGATAGGGGTGATGGTACTCCTGACCCAGTTTACTTCTGCTCTGAGTCTGGCTACCTCATCCCACAGTCCAGAGAGATACATGCAGATAGGGCAGCACCTCAGTGTCCAGAAGGTCTGCCTGAATATGACTGCCCCACAGCCACTGCATTGCACCACTCCCCACATTATACTGCAATTATACTGCTATTCCACTACTTGTCTGTTACTGAAGTGCTCCTAGTTCCCTTTTTATTAATTTACTGTCATAAAAATCTTGCCACTGATCCTCAGATACTTTTTTTTAAAAAGAAGAAAATAAACCAATAAATAAATAAATGTGTCAAAACACTTGTCGTGTTGAGGGTGGGCTTCTTCCTCCTTATGCCCCTCCTACTCCACACCCCTTACTATCACCTGTGTTTAGCTCCTGTCAATCAGATTTAACAGGGCATATAATTAAGAGTTGGGGGAAGGGGAGGGAGGATACAAATTTGCAGCAATTAAAGACAGCAAAGAAATACACCACCACTACGTTTTAAATTTTCAACAGCCCAAAAACAATTCTAAGTAAAGACAGCAAAGAAATGACAGTGTCGCTAAAAGCCCACAATCTAAGTTTAAAAGGAAAATAGCAATTACCAGTTACTGTAAAGCACTGAATTGAATATGTTTCCTTCCCCTTACCCCGAGTTGGTTGATTAATGCTTTGGGTAAGGCTACACTGCTGACATACACTAATTCATTTTTTGCCTGGTGCTGATGATGCTGTATAGTCCAACCAAGATATTTCCTCAAGGTTAAAATCGCCCATGAGTATGATATCTTCTAGTGCACAGGCTGTTTCAATTTAATTTGAAATTGCATTGAGGATCTCAAATGTTGCATTATGGGGGCAGTAACAGGTCCCTATAATCATGTGTTTGGTCTTATTCAGAATCAGTTTGATCCAGAAAGTTTAGGTGGAACAATTCTGTATCTTTATTTTATCTGCGAGATCAAGAGTCTGCAAGGTCTGCCTCACAAACATGGCCACACCCCGACTTCTTTTATTTTCTCTGTTAAGTAAATAGGGAGTATACCTAGGCATGAGGTTATTTCAGTCAGATTTCCGATCACCCCATGTTTCTGTTACAGCAAGTACATCAATTCAATTAGAGGCTAGTTGTAGATTGAGTTCATCAAGTTTGTTAAATAGACTCCGAGCATAAAAGTATAGAAATTTCTGATTGTTCCCAATGCATTTCATATGGCCAATATTACCTGCATTCATAGTGGAAGGATTTACCTGTCTTTCCCCCATGTAGTTTACTTTAAATTCTTCTGTATGTAACTCATGATTTGTTTGGCTAATAATGTGCTTCCACGCTGGCTTAAGTGGAGTCCATCACCACTGAAGAACTCAAATCTGCATGAGAATTTTTCCAAGTGTGTAGTACACTTGTGGTGTTGTCTAAGGCATCAGTTTCTTTCCTTTTTTTTTTTATACTTTCTTTTTCTCCCTCCTGGTATTTCCTACCCTCTTGGTCCTACTCCTCCGGGCCTCTCAATGCTCTAGTTGCCATCCCCTAGATCTGCCCCTAGAGTGCCTCCTCTCCTTCCTCCTGCACAGTGGGGTCTTTGTCTGGTGTGGCAGTCTGAGCGGAGGGGACGTCATCCAGGACCGCGAGGGCGATTTTTCTCCTTTTTGGCCTCATCCCCTGGGGCGCCGGCGCTTGGGACTACGTTCCGAGAGGTAACGTGCTGACGCACAGACCTCTCATGCGCCGTGCGATGTCCCCCCTCCCTGACCCCTAAGTAGGAGTCGCCCGTCCCTTTCAGGAATCGGTGCTTCCACTGAATTCCTTTATGGGAATGACAGACGCTTGCGCGTCCCGGGTATCCCACCCCTGAGGGAGGAGAGCATCCTTAGGGATGCTCAATCCTCCCTCCCCCCCTGCCAGCCCCCAGCTCCCCAGGTACATTACCGAACCGGTCGCGCGAGCGTGAGGTGTGGCATCCAGCGCCTCAACCCTCAGCACCACCGGGCCGGCCTAAGGCACCAGTTTCAAAGCCACTCATTAAAGTTTTTATTTTTAGATTGATCTCGTATAATACTCGTGGTATTGGCAGGATCTCAGAAGAAGCAATATCGCATCATATTCCTACCAGTCTGTTAGATAATGCAACTAGGTATTTTTTGTCTTAAGTAGGTCATCATGCATGATGTTATTAGTGCCCACATGGAGTATTACATGAGGATTACACTCACTATTGTTAAGGATGTTATCCATCATTGCTGTAATGTCAGCTGTTTTAGCTCCACGAATGCTGGAGCATGTACTATTTGCTTTATCCTGGTCACATATATCTCTGTCTAAATGCGTAATAATTGAATCCCGTAATACATCTGTCTGTGGACAGTTGTATGTGATGAAGGACTTTGGGTATTATCCATCAATAAAGGGGAGGTGTTAGTTGTTATGTTTAATGGAGTGGTATGAGAGCACTTACCAGGTAAATCTGGGCTCGTAGGTGATGCTATGGATTGCAAAGTGGTATTATCACAAGCTGGATTTCCTTCAATACTATTTCCTTGGTCATGTACTTCCAAAAGAGGGGCAAACCTGTTCTGTGTATCTAGGGAGAATACTGTGGCCTTTCTCCCCTTTTTATGTTTGCTTGCACGTGTGTGCAAGAAACACAGTGCCATCATCGGAGATTTCGGAGGTGTATCACCTCCTCCTCCAATTCAGTCAGTGTGCTGGCAGGCACGGCCCCTATAAGCCAATGCATTTTGGAGCTGTCTATGACATGCTCCAAAATGCAGTGGCATACAGTTGAAAGGGGGAGCTACGCTTGAGTGAGCAGCAATGAAATATCGCCTACTCATGCGCAGCTCCCCCACACACTCACGCTGCCGCCCATGCAGGCATGCTTGTGTCCCCCGCATGCACTGTATAGCCAACGTGGTGCCCAATCCCGCCGGCTGTGCTGCGCTCCCCGCCTCCCCAAAGGCTTCCAAAATGCTACGCTGGGTGCCTACCCCAGTGTGGAAATGAATCATATAGCCAACAGGGGTGCCCAATCCCCCGTCAGCTGCACTGTCCTCCCCCCCGAGTAGTGAGTGCCACGCTGGGAGCCCACCCCAGCGTGGCAATCTATTCCTTAGGCCGACGGGGGTGCCCAATCTCCCATTGGCTGAACGCCCCCCCAACATCCTTGTGCCACGCTGGGAGCCCACCCCAGTGTGGCAAACATCCCACGTCATCTGTTTTTGGTTTTTCTACCTGTAAAGAAAAAACAGTCCCACAGCGAGTCTCCCGCCCCTCCCACAACCGCACCCACCACTGCACCCAGCCTCCCCACCCGCCCACCCCATACTTACCTCCAGACTCTGGTGCGATGATCTTGGTGGACGGGAACACGCTCGCACTCTTCAAAGGTGACCGCGAACTGAGGAAATGCCGGTAAGCTGTATAATGGGCTAGATGGGGGGGTTCAACTTTGTTGCATATCTCTGGGATTTCTTTGAATTTTTGCACCAAATTTTCAACATGGGGTTTTTGGGACCCCTTCTCATGACTGATGTCACTGTCATGGCGTTATTCAGGCGCGAAGGGTGATTTCGGCGCGGTGACTGCGAAATCACCCTTCAGGCCTGAATAATGCCATGACAGTGACATCAATCACGAGAAGGGGTCTCAAAACCCCATGTTGAAAAATTTGGTGCCAAAATTCTAAACATTACTGTTTTCTCCGAAAGCGTGCGCTATGCAGTCTTACGCAGGCTCGTAAGTTCACGAATTTTCAATATTTTCACTCCAGATTTTCAACATTGCCATTTTATTACACCTTCTTATGAGTAGTACAGCTGTCATTTTTCACATCTCACCCAAAATGTGTTTCCGCCCATGTAGCGCACAATGGCGCAGTAGGTGTGCGAAATCAATGTACAGGACAAGTTAAGAAAATCACAGTGACACTGTTCATGAGCAGAGGTCTTAAAATGGCTATGTTGAAAATTTGGTGAAAAAATTCCTAAATTCCTAAAAATTACTTTTACGAGCGTGCGTTTCACAGTTCCTATGCATGCTCGTAAGTTTGCAAATTTAATATTTTCACTCCAGATTTTCAACATGTCCATTTTATTAAACTTCCTTATGAACAGTACAGCTGCAATTTTCATATGTCACCCAAAATGTGTTTTGCACATGTGGCGCACAATAGTGCTGTTGGTGTGCAAGCAATGTTTAGGACAGATTAAGAAAATCACAGTTACACTGTTCATGAGCAGAGGTCTTAAAATGGCTGTGTTGAGAAAATTTGTGACAAAAGTCCGTAAAATGACTGTGTTACGAGTGAGCATTGCGCAGTTTCCACACACCCTCGTTAGTTCATGACTTTGTAATATTGTCAGTCCAGATTTTCACCAGTGACATTTTTCCACACTTCCTTATGAACAGTACAGCTGCCATTTTTCACAACATGGCTGAAGTGTGTTTTCACACTTTCAGTGCAGAGGTGCGTGGTCACTGTGGGAAATCATTGTTCGGCACAGATAAAGAAAATCACAGTGACACTGTTCATGATCGGAGGCACCAAAATGCCTGAGTTGACAATCTGCAGTAAGAAATACCCAACCTAATTATATTATGGGTGTGCGTTGCACAGTTTCTATGTACGCTCGTGACTTCACCATTTTTTTAAATATTTTTACTACACATTTGCAACATAGCCATTTTTTACACCTCCCCATGAAAGAGTACAGCTGTCATTTTTATGTTTGCTTGCACGCATGTGCAAGAAACATAGTGCCATCATCTGAGTTTTTCAGAGGTGTGTCAGCATCTTCCAATTCAGTCAGTGTGTTTGCAGGCATGGTCACAGTTCTCCAATCACTGCTGGAGCTGTCTATGACAGCAGTTGAAAAATGCAGTGGCATACAGTTGAAAGAGGAGCTACGCTTCGGTGAGCAGCTCCCCCACACACACACAGATCAACTGTGTTGGTTACCTGATAGACTGCTGTAGTCTTGTCTAGCTTAGAGACAAGCCACACATCATTACTTTAATAAACTGTTCCTGCCACAGCAGGACCACGCAAATGTGGGTGCTAACGGTCCTTACTCACACCAGCTCTCCAAGCACACCTTCATGGACTCCATGGGTTCTAATCCTCCAGAAAAAAAATACCTCAGCATTTGATGTGAAAACTCAGACTTCGTTGTGTGTGTAATTCCAAGCGTTTTCTCTTACTAGACTACATCAATGTGAACTCCCCACTGCTAAAACCTATGCAAACGAACTTGAGCGTACTGTACTACCTGCAGCTGAAGCAAAGAACAGCCAGAATGCTCAAAGGAGAACATACTGCTATGTATTTTAGCAGCAGCCAGTGGGGGAGGGTTTCATGACTGAAGCACTTTAATGCACCTTTTAGTGCTGTCATATACACACCCCTGTGCAGTAATTCACTAAACTGCACACTTAGTCTGGTAATGCAGCTTCAAAATATTTTTTTCTTCTCTGAATTGCCATGGGCTGGTATTTTTATGTGACTGCAGAAACAAGATGCTGTATGTCAGCCATGTGTCTGCATTCCCACACTCATCGCCCTCACAACTCTCAAACAAAGCCAACGGTGCTTACTGAATTGAGAAGAGTTACATGGATTTCAGAAGTTGTGCCAGATACACTGCACGTTGCCTCATCCACTCTCTTTGTTTCAACCTTCCACCTCCACTTCTCTTGGGCAAAGCATGAAGGCTAGTTCACACTAGCACATTCAAATACTTAATAATTCACACTTCCTTTCAAATCAGCGAAAGGCATGTTGTTGGTCTATTACACTATGAAAACAAGCATTTGTCAATGCTGAACGTTCGCTTGCAGGTATTTGGCACTTGGACATGGCTTAAAAAAATCAGTGACAAAGAAGTACAAGCATTTGTCAATGCTGAATGTTGCTTGCTTCTATGTGCTGTTTAGGTATTTGGAAGTCATTGGAGTGCAAATATTGAAAATTCGCGAACTTACGAGCGTGTGTAGGAACTGCGCAATGCACACTCGTAAAACAGTCATTTTTAGGAATTTTTTCACCAAATTTTCAACATAGCCATTTTAAGACATCTGCTCATGAACAGTGTCACTGTGATTTTCTTAATGTGTGCCATACATTGAGTTCGCACACCAACTGCGTCATTGTGCGCTACATGGGCGGAAACACATTTTGGGCAGGATATGAAAAATGACAGCTGTACTGCTCATGAGGAGGTGTGGTAAAATGGCAGTGTTGAAAATCTGGAGTCAAAATATTGAAAATTCACGAACTTACGAACGTGCGTAGAACTGCGCAATGCACGCTCATAAAACAGTCATTTTTTAGGAATTTTTTCACCAAATTTTCAACATAGCCATTTTAAGACCTCTGCTCATGAACAGTGTCACTGTGATTTTCTTAATGTGTCCCATACATTGAGTTCGCACACCAACTGTGCCATTGTGCGCTACATGGGTGAAAACATGTTTTGGGCAGGATGTGAAAAATGACAGCTATACTGCTCCTGAAGAGGTGTGGTAAAATGGCAATGTTGAAAATCTGGAGTCAAAATATTGAAAATTCATAAACTTACGAGCCTTCGTAGGAACTGCGCAATGCACACTCGTAAAACAGTCATTTTTAGGATTTTTTTCACCACATTTTCAACATTGCCATTTTAAGACCTCTGCTCATGAACAGTGTCACTGTGATTTTCTTAATGTGTCCCATACATTCATTTTGCACACTGACTGCGCCATTGTGCGCTACATGGGCGGAAACATGCTTTGGGTGAGATGTGAAAAATGACAGCTGTACTACTCATAAGAAGGTGTAATAAAATGGCAATGTTGAAAATCTGGAGTGAAAATATTGAAAATTCATGAACTTACGAGCCTGCGTAGGAACTGCGCAATGCACGCTTGTAAAACAGTCATTTTTAGGAATTTTTCCACCAAATTTTCAAAATAAGCTTTTTGAGAGCCCACCTTATGAATGCTGGCACTGTTGTTTTGTTAATTGGTCCCAAAAGGTGATTTCATGCAGTGACTGCGAAATCACCCTTCGAGCCCAAATAACACCATGACAGTGACAGAATTCATGAGAAGGGGTCCCAAAAACCCCATGTTGAAAATTTGGTGCAGAAATTCCAAAAAATGCCTAAGATATGCAACAAAGTTGAAAAAACCCATCTAGCCCATTATACAGCTTACCGGCATTTCCACAGTTCGCGGTCAGCTTTGAAGAGTTCAGACGTGTTCCCGGTCCAGCGATGATCGTTGCACCAAGCTCTGGAGGTAAGTATGGGGTGAGGGGGTGTGGGGAGGCAGATTGCGCAGTGGGTGGGTGCGGGTTGTGGGAGGAGGGCAGGGAGACTGCATTGGACTGTTTCTAATTTACAGGTTTTCTTTTTTCTATAATTGACAATGCGGGACATTTGCCATGCTGGGGTGGGCTCCCAGCATAGCAGAAAGATAGCTGAGGGGGCTGTGGAGCTGATGGGGGATTGGGCACCCCGTCCGGCAGGCAGCAGCGGGACGTTTGCCACGCTGGGGTGGGCTCACAGCGTGGCAGCAGAGGAAGTTGTTTGGGAGGTGGAGCCGATGGGGGATTGGGCACCCCCGTCGGCAGACGATGCAGGACACTTGCCATGCTGGGGTGGGCTCCCAGCATTGCAGCAAAAATTTTGGGGGGGACGTGATGCGCTGCAAGCACACAGCGGTGGTTTTCTTTGAAGAGAAGACCATCGCTGTCATACACAGCACCGCAGTGATTGGTGCAGGACCGCCACGCCTGCTCAACAGAGCAGGGGATTGCACAGGGCAGGCACACCTCCAAAGTGTCCCATTCTCCCAAGACGTTCCTTGCACATGCACACAAGCGAACGTAAAAACCAAAAACAAATGATGCACTTTAGAGGACACAGTAGCAGTGCTATCACATTGATTTTGCATTTTCCTGTAACTCTAGCGCAAATTTTCCTCCCCCCCGTACATTTCATTATTTCACATGAAGCAGAATTGCTCTGATGCCACTGAAGCAAATGATTATTTACCTTTTAATGGACCAACATAGATGTAACAACAAGAACAAAGTGCTCTAGCTTTCGGACCAACCTGTCCTTCTTCAGAAGCTCATGGCAGTTGTTTCAAAAATACAGTACTTATAACAGCTAGATAATGCAGAGAAAAACAGAAAAACATCCTCATTGGTTTAAAATACTCATTTAAAAAAAAAAAAAGAAGATGATGTCAGAGAAGTTTAACAGAACTATACTGCCTTCAGCCAGAAGCAACCTTGGGTTAAATGTGCTTGGTGGAACACACATACTAAGAATCCTACTGCATATAAATTTAATTGACATAAGATAACACTGCTGAAGCAGATATCTCCTAAATCAAGCTATGAGTGTCACAGTTAGTATAAGGATGTGATTACTGAAAGGCAACCCCCACCCAGATTAAAGACAAACTAAGATTGTTATAGGGCTCATGAAGTTTCAATGTCTGCATTATAGACAAGAATTTACCAGTAAAGTTGTCTTAAAGACATAAGTGCACACTGTGTGATGTGTAAAACCTAGCTGGACCTGTCACCCAGCTATACTCTCCAGCTAGATATAAGGCCCAAGAAATTTCAAAAACCTCAGGACCATATAAATGATAATTTAAATATAAATTGATAATATTAGTGTCAAACAAAAAACTCTAGTCGAGGAACCTCAAGGAATTAAGACCATGTAGCCTGATATGTATTGATGTCAATATACACTGAGAATGTAACAACTTGATGTACCACAAGTGTCTAAGGAATCTGAAAAAGAGATAAAAATGTAATTTCTCTCCTCCTCTTCAAACAAACAATACACCCTAACTCACCCCACATCACCATAATGTGGGTGGGGGAGATACATAGCTTTAAAGAGATGTTGTCTCTCTCTCTCTCACCCCCCCTTTTTTCCCTTCTCTCTCTCTCTCTCTCCACAGACACACACACACACACGCACACACACTCACTCTCTCCTAGTGAACCTATATTCACTTCAGTCATTCAGTCTGCAATTGTTCCCCCAAAAGAATTCAACTTGTCATGAAATCCTGAGTAAAAGGGCTTATGTCTGATGCCCCTGTAACCAATGCAAGTCAATGGGAACAATTTCCTGTAAATGACTCCCTATAGATCTGGGAGCCCTGCTGTATGTAGTCTGCCAGGGTCTTACAATATAATTCTTATTTTAATGCAGTGCATTCAAAAAAATTATATTGAAGCAAATGATTTGTTGCCTTTTACTGAACCAACATACATGGATGTTACAAAAAGAACAAAGTGTCTAAGTGTTTGGCCCAACAAGGTCTTCTTCTGAAGCTTACATGAGTAAACTTACAAGGGATGTTCTAGCCTGTGTGACAATGGTTTCAACTATGCCACTGAATTTGAAAAAAAAACCAGCAGTTAAATAGCTTAGGATAATGCAGGATATATAAATGAAATCAGCACGCACATGTGAAGGCATTGTTGTCATGTCAAAAGAAAGCAACAGTACAGCAGCTACCTGAATTCACCTGCTTTTAATTGATGTTTTAAAAGGGGGATATTTTTTAAATATCCTGTAAATAGTTTCACAATAATTCCCTCATACCTTTTTACCAAGTGTCTGCTCTACATAATTCAATGGTTGGCAGCTCCTCCACAGCACACAAATGAACAGAGACTATTTTAGTTGTCATTTTTCATATCTCGCCCAAAATGTATTTCCGCGCATGCAGCGCACAATGGCACAGTTGGTGTGCGAAATCAATGTTTGGGACAGATTAAGAAAATCACAGTGACACTGTTCATGAGCAGAGCTCTTAAAATGGCTATGTTGAAAATTTGGTGACAAAAGTTCATTAAATGACTGTATTACGAGTGAGCATTGCGCAGTTTCCACGCACCCTCATAAGTTCATGAATTTGTAATATTTTCAGTCCCGATTTCCACCACTGGCATTTTTCCACATTCCCTTATGAACAGTACAGCTGTCATTTTTCACACCATGGCCAAAATGTGTTTTCGCACTTCCAGCGAAGAAATGCGTGGTCACTGTGGGAAATCACTGTTTGGGACAGATTAAGAAAATCACCATGACACTGTTCATGAGTGGAGGCCCAAAATGCCTGTGTTAATGATCTGCTGTAAAAAATCCCCAAACTAATTACATTATGGGTGTGCGTTGTGCAGTTTCTATGCTCACTCATGACTTCACCAGTTTTTCTGATATTTTAACTCCAGATTTTCAATATTGCCATTTTTTTTACACCTCCCCATGAACAGTACAGCTGTCATTTTTCATATCCTGTTTGAAATGTGTTTTCACAACTGTGGTGCCAAATGGCGTAGTCACTGTGCAAAATCAGCTTTCAGCTAACGAACTGATACTGCCACTGTTCATAAGGTGGGGGTCACAAAAAACACAATGTTGAAAATTTGGAGAGAAAATACCAATGAACATCTGCGGCGTTCCCTGTAGAGACTGACAGGCCTCAGGGGTGTGACTTGGGATTGTCGCCTGTAATGTTCATACCATTCCACCCCCACCCACACCCTGCAGCTAGTGAGAGGCATCGAGTTGTGCCTTGGACTCTTCGGCCTCAAAGTTCACCCCATTTTCCTATACTGCACCCATCTCACCATATTTCCTAATAGAATGGGGTCAACATAAGGGCCAAAGACCCCAAGGCACACCGTGACACCTGTCGGTGTCTGCAGGGTAGGGTGTGGTGAAATGCCATAGCCGTTATGCCTGATGACACAAAGGCACACCCCAATGCCTGTCAGTATCTGCAGGGTGGTGGTGGGGTTGGCTTCAGTTCAGTACTTCACTGCCATTCTTTTTATGCAGCTCTGTAACTCCTACACTACCGGTGCCAATGCCAGCAAGCAAACATTCGGCATTGACAAATGCTTGTTTACATCCTGTTCAGAATATTTTTGCACCTGTGGTGCTAAATGCCGTAGTCACTGTGCATAAGCAGCTTTTGGCTAACAAACTGATATTCCCCCTGTTCATGAGGTGGGGTCACAAAACAAACATGTTGAAAATTTGGAGTGAAAATACCAACGAATGCCTGAGGTATTAGGGTTTTCAACTATAATGCCCAACCCTATAGAGAATGACAGGAATCAGGGGTGTGACTTGGGATTCTTGCCTGTGATGCTCATACCATTCCACACCCTGCAGTCACTGAGAGGCATCGAGGTATGCCTTGGACTCTTCGGCCCCAAAGTTCACCCCATTCTCCTATATCGCACCCATCTCACCATATTTCCTAATGAAATGGGGTGCACATAAGCAGGGGCGTCACCAGAGGTATAAAGTTGGGGGAGCTAATGCCCCACGTCAAAATCCTAACAATGCTAGGGGGGTCCGGGGGCATGCTCCCCCGGAAAATTTTGAAAATTGTACCTTCAAATGGTGGCTTTTCCTGAATTTTAATGGTGAAATATATGTTCGAAAAGTCTGATTATCATGACATGTATTTAATGGTACATGTGAAAAGATTTGGTTTCTGGACCACTGAGGACAATAGAAAGAGAGACACCATTTTCCCAGCAGATCTACTGGGAAGGTTATAGGACCCCAGAGCTAATAAGAGACCAGTCAGACACCATTAGCCCAGCGTATCTACTGGGAAGGTTACAGGACCCCAGAGCTAATAAGAGACCAGTGAGACACCATTAGCCCAGCCGCTCTGCTGGGAAAGTTACAGGACCCCAGATCAAATAAAGAGACCAACTAGACACCATTATCCACAGCATTATCAGGCAGGACTGAGCATTACAGCACACAACAGGTCTGCTCCGAACACACTAGTATGATAAGTGCCAACTTCTTCCAAGAATTGAAAAAATTAAAAAATGGCTTTTAAAACAAAATAATCTGACTGAATAGCTTAGTTCACAGCCTGCTTGCCTGCACTAACCCTTGTTAACCCTGTATGTTAGAAAAAAACAAGGGGGTTAGGTTATTATACTTAGGCACTGCTGGCAGTACTTTTTATCTTATAGACAGTGCTAATAACCTTGCTTGCTAATACTGCCACCACACAAACCTCTGAGGGTCAGGCAAGGCAATGCAGAAGAGATAGGTGATGTAATTTTTATTACAGTAAATTTTTGAACTGTAATCTGTCTGCTCTTCACCACACAACTGACAGTAATGAGGAAGGAGAATAAGAAATGCTTTTAATAATATTGTTTTCACACTCAAGAGTCACAGGCCATCTGTGAGCAAACACAACACAACACAATACACCCCCAAACTTTCTCTACAGACCAAAAAAAAAAGAAGGTTAAAAATAAACATGAATACACTGCTCTTAATTAAGTAAGAATATGACTCTAGTTTTAACTTTTTAATCAAGATAATTAGAAAGATAGGTCTGTAAATTGAATCTCTGCTGCTCGCTCCACTGACTGTGACACTACTGCTTACTGACTGCACACAACGGGAGTCATGTACCACATGGGTGTTGAAGAAACACAGCACGTGCTTGTGCAATGATTGGGTTTGCAGCGCTATTAACTGGCTCAGGCTGTTGCTATGCTGGTGGCAAGCACGGGCAGGTGTCAGTGAGAACAGAACCCCTCCCCTGCCTCCTCCTCTCTCATTCCCCATCCTCTCTGGCCATTTTTGGTTTGTCCCCGACTGCCGACTCCCTCTGTTTGTATGTGTGCTATTAATAGGCAAACCACACTCCTGTGTGATTGTTAAAAGTAAATATGTGTGTTGCCATTGGGTAGTACATTTGAGAAAGAGTAATGTGCTTAGGACAACCCAGGTTCCAATTGTCTCAGTGGCACAGCTGGTTAGCACAATTGGAATGGTATTCCAGGCAGCTTGGTTCAAGTCCCAACCATTACCATACCTTTGTTTTTTGCTCATCCAAACCACCACACCAGCAGCTGAAAGCAAGCTCACCATCCCAATATATTGAACAAGCCACAAAAATCTATGGTTTGGGCAGCCACACCACTTTAGACCATTACAATAAAATTACCCCCTTCCCCTGGCCCCCACTTGTCCAGACCCTATCATAAAAAACAAACAAAAATCAATTGGTCCAACACCGATATGCTCCATTTTTCAATGCGGGCAGTAATGTGACACTTGCTCTCCTCCAGTATTAAATTATTTAATTACACTCACTAGTATGCAGTCTTTCATCAGGCAGGGGTTCGATTATACAAAGGCTTGCTTTAATAAACACAGCCAGGGACAAGTTTACTCAGTGCCCAACAGGTATCTAAAATGAACTCTTCTGGACAGCTTTCCCTCAGTATTTGTCCTCGACTCCTCAGTCCAGGTTAAAGTCTCCAGGCGTTCACTGCAGCAGCAAACTCAGTTGTCCCAACTAACCTAAAGCAAGCTCTGACTCTGTGGCACAACAGTTCTCTCCCTCCCCCCAACATGTTACAGCAACAGTCATTCTCTGGGACTACTTGCAGAGCATGAACCGGTACCAAATTGTCCCCCATCACTGAGCCTCCAAAAATATATCACAAATCTAAAACATCATATCCGGACCTCAGTCAGGCCACAGCAGCAGTGGATTCCCCCCATCCATGAGCTTAAGTAATTTAATCTCTCCGGCGCTGCAGCGGCCACTCTGAGGTAGTAGAAGCAGTGCACTTACCAGGCAGAAGCTGGCTGAAAAGTTATTGATATGCCGACCACTGGCAGAATCTTTGCCGCTTTTTTTACTTTACACAGCTCCATTCTCGATCTCCCGTTTTCGGCTCCAAACAAAATTCAGCGCTTCCATGTTCGTAGAGGAAAATGGGCAGCCCGACCACAGATGCCCTATGGGAGCTGAGCAGGAGAAACATAAACCTGGGAACTGATTGGCCACGGGGCACGGCTGCAGATTCTGACTGAACTCGAACAGTAATTGGGTAGTCAGGGAAGGGGTGGGGGTCATTCTCACAAGGCGGGCAACAGTCAGCTGAGGGAGGAGACGGAGGGTTGCACATCACAGCAGAGGAGAGTCAAGCGGCCCTAAGCTTTTGGCATTCTGATTCTAAATGGACAAATAATTTAAAGGGACAGAGCATGATTTTAGCAGTCGGACAAAAAAAAAATCTGCCGGAGTGCGGGGGGGGGGGGGATCGTTCGAACCTGATGAACCCCACCTGGCAACGGGCCTGAAAATCGTGGCATTTTTATTCAGTCAGGACATGAGCAAAGTTTCATTAATAGGGATAATGATTGGGGGGGCTTTAACTTACATTGGGGGGGCTTCAGCCTCCCCAAAATCAACGTGATGACGCCACTGCGCATAAGGGTCAAAGACCACAAGGAACACCGTGCCACTTGTCAGTCTCTGCAGGGTGGGGTGTGGTGAAATGGCGTGGACGTTATGCCTGATGACCCAAATGCACACCCCAATGCCTGTCACTCTCTGCAGGGTGGTGGTGGGGTTGGCTTCAGTTCAGTACTTCACTGCCATTCCTATTACGCAGCTCTGTAACTTCTACACTACCACTGCCAATGCCAGCAAGCAAACATTCGGCATTGACAAATGCTTGTTATAGACTCTCTTACTCTGAACTTCATATCATCGATCATGTAAATTATCACTGGATTCATTATCTCTTGAGCATTTTCTATTGCATGGGTAGGAGGCAGATACCTCATTACTAGCACAGCCACCCGGAGTCTTAGACACATGACATACAGGTGTAACACTATGAACCAAGACCATTTGCTGTGGTGAGGGATCATAAACCCTAGCTAAATCAGCAACAGTGGTTGCATTACCTACAGAGAGAGGTCCCAAATCTGCAAACTGAGCAGACATTTGCTCCTGACTATATTATAAAGCCTTTAGTCTGGTGCTGAACAGAGAAATCTCCTGATGTAGAGAGGTATTCTCTAGACACTGAGAGCAAATAAAGCTTTGTTGTGCTTTTAGACCCAATGTAATGGCATGCATGTGACAGTAACTACATTTAAAACCCATCTCTCCATCAATTGTCATTGTTGTTTCAGCAATGATAGTAGAGAATAAGTACTCCTTCTGAGTGCCTTTAATGCTTCTTGCAACCCAGTACAATGGCACTATGGTAAGCACAAGAGACCAAGGAGGTACACTGATAGAAGACAGTAACACACTTTATTTACAGTACTCACTGGAATGTTGTAGCTTATGTGGGATAACTATATACTGCCTACATACTTACAGTACACATCTGTCCGCTTGCTCTAGGGTATTTTGTTACACCTCGCAGACCAAGCTGAATATGTGAAACATGCGCAGTTGTGCATGTCTCTGCACACGTCTCTAGTGTGAGCCTTTCACACTTCCCAAAACCAGAAGTTAGTGTATATCTCCTTCTGTTTCAGCGCTGAACACAGTTAGTTAAAAAAACAATATTTAAAAGTACAAATGGTCTATATTTCACACACTAGTGCTCTAGAAGCCGTGTAAATATTCCCCTACACCTAGCATTACTCCAAACAGAGTTTGTGAGGCACTAAACCCTAACAGGACCTCCTGTATCCCTGTACACCCTATAGTAAAAACCACAGAGTGCTAGACATGGAGGATAGTCTCTCTGGCAGTGTCGTTGTGGGACTCAGCTATAAATAATGCACTTTAGCAATGGTACATATATATTTCCTCAAGTGGTAACCACTTCTTGCCACAGGTGCGTTTACTCCAGCTCAGAGAGCATATACAGATTTCTGTTGTTTTGCCATTGCCTTGTGCCATGATATGTAAACCTTGGGGTTCCACACTTGCTTTAGAGTACCATCTTTGGAATAGTCACACTCTAGAATCCCAACCTGGCTTGGATATTCATGTTACTGCTTCCTGTGTGGAATTACTGATTACCCCTCTAGAATTACAGATCTAGCATTGCCCTAGCAAAACGTTCTCTCCTCAGGACCTGGGTTTATTTGGTCATAATTGGTATTTGCTTTTGTACACCCCCAACCCTTTCTGACTTCTAGAAATAACAAGCCTGGTATACATTCCCAAAGCTAGGGATGGTACCGATTGCCCAAAGTAGTTTGGGTGCCCAGTCAAGGGTACCAAGGGGTAGCTGACTGTGCATAGTAGTGGGTGGGGTTACACAAGCATAACCCACACCCATTCATAGATTATTGCTTAAATTTAAATTAATTGGATTGGAGCAACTGAAAAATGTTGTTCCAGTCCCTCTGGAACAAGTGTTCCACAGCTGTGGTGGAAGGATCAAAGGTGCAGATGACTATGTTATCTGCATACATGTCAATATGTGAATTGACACAGGCAGAGGTAAGATCATTTAGGAAGATGGAGAAAAGAATGGGACCCAAGCTGGAGCCATGTGGGACCCCAGCATGGATAGGAAAAGGAGGTGACAAGACACCTCCAACCTGTACCAATTGTTGTAGCTCTGCTGTGGTGCAGGGTTTGCCCAGTATTAGCTCTAATGCTAGAGTTGGCTTTGGGATGCCAGTTTGCTATTACTTAACTTGTCCCTGAATGGATACCTACAGGAAGGTGTGGCTGGAAGGAAGGGGATGAAAATGCAGTATAACACCTGTTATAGTTTCCATGCTGTAAACCATCACAAATGAATTGCCAGGAGGGTGGAGTATAAATATGGAATACATTGCCATGATGCCTGCTTTACAGCTGTGCAAACATTTGCCTTTTTTGAGTTTGTGTGTTACTGGTGCCCCTGAGACATCACACCCCATGGTTTATATCTTCTATTATAAAATGGGTCTAGGTTTTCAAGGGATCTGCTTGGCTTTTAGTCGTGCATTAGAAGGGTCTAATGCACATCTAATATCAAGTCCAGCAGCAGGTGCCCCAAAACATTTGGAGGGAATAGGATCAATGCTTTTGGGCTTAGGATTCTGAAATAGAATGTTCATCTTTACGGCAGCATGGGGATGTCACTATGATGATGTATTGCTGTGAGTAGGGGACTGAGAACTATTTAACAGGACAGTGAGAGTGTGGTCTTCCATTTAGTAATTTGGATGACTACATGACTCATATTACTCCGCTGTTCTCCCCATTTACCACAGTGGTGTGTGTGTGTGTGTGTCTGCAACCCTGCCTGCAGTATATAGCTCTGTTTCTAGAGTCCCTTAAATAATTGTGCCTGTTAAAAGAGCTTAAGGCAGTATTGGCCGTAATTTCTATTGAAACACATTCATCATTTTAAGGGCATGTAAGATAAATAGCTATGGAACAGCTAGCTTCCATAAACAATGAAAAGATTATTTCTTTTTAACAGCATTTATTTTCCTGCTCTCTAGTACTGCATTCCACTGTGTAGTATTCCAGTCTGCTTCAGCTTGATTTTCCATTACAAGATTTTGCCTTTAAAGAGTTTGTTCCTATTATGTGCTTATAATTTTTTATTGCTGCATATTTACCTGATTCTATGATATATGTGTTGATTTCCTGCAAAATGTGTCTTTAAAACAAAGATATTTATAATAATTAGATAGTTAACGAAGTTGTGTGCCTTTTCTGGTATTTTAATGGTTATAACTCCCCCTGTTCTCAGATTACCTTGCAACACATTTGAGTCTTGACCTTTAATTATGCTGGTCATTAATCTTCAGCCTTCTTGTGTGCTTTTAAATACACAAATGCTAACATTTTATTTTCTTTTTCAGTCCCATAAAGGTCTTGTGTTTTTGCAGTTTTTTTTGCAAATTTCTCCCATCCTTCATTTAATTTTTCTGTCCAATGTCCACCTCTACATTTACATTTTTTTATTTCTATTTGATCAAGTTTCACAGCATGTAAGGCCAGCAACAGTGGCAGCTCCAGCTTCTGTTGGTTACCAGGGCACTGGCTGGGCACTACAGTTGGAAGCCAGGGCACCTATTAAAACCAAAATGGCAAGCATATGTGCATATTCATGTGTGCCTGCTTCTTGGAGTATTTGAACTAAAGATGAATGTTATGCTTCTAAAAATAAAAATGCAAATTACCTTTTATTTTTTTACAGGGGACTGCCCTGCTTCTCCTGTCTTGGAGGTGGGGGTACAGATGGCCTGGCTTCTCTTGGCTTGGGATGGATGGCTCTGATTCTCCTGGCTTGGAGAGGGGGGAATGGCCCTCTGCCCTGCTTTCTCTAGCAGGAGAAGCTGGGCCACATGACCCAGAAGATAGGTCCACCCCTCCAAGCCAGGAAAAGCAGGGCCACCCCCAAGCCAGGAGAAACAGGGAGATACCCTTCCCCCAAGCCAAAATAAGGTGGGTCGTCCTCACCCCCCAGGCCAGGAGAAGCAGGGCCTCCTCTCTCTCCACACCAGGAAAAGCAAAGCTACCCCCCCCAGGGACAGGAGAAGTAAAGCCATCCCCATCACACAAACAAGAAATGGCCATTCCAACCCTTTACAGCAGGTATCCACCTACCAAAATGGTCCTCAATGGAATGGCCACCTGCAGTGGCAGGCCAGGAGATCAACTGCCATGCAGTCTCTTTTGAGTCTCTCCCCTCCTTTCCCCATAGTATTGAGACATGTTCAAATAAACCCAGCCACTTACCTTAATGAAAAGGCACAAGCAGTCAGAATTCTGTCTCTCTGGTTCTGCAGGCAGTTTTCTTTCTTGGCTGTTTTTGCTGCTGGCAGGACTTTTACTTCAGGGTCTAACTCTGTGCTGCAGCTACTGACTGGGCAGGGTGGCTAGCTGGTGCTGCACTGTCTCATTACCTACCAGATTGTGCTCTAGTAGTTTATGAAAAAAGCACAGCATAGTACAGATCTTTGAAGGTTAGCTATACTGCTGGGTTGGAGGGGGGCTTCTGTGCTGCAGCTTTCAAGCAATAATAATATGGTTCTGTTTTTGTGGGCATGGATGGCTGGGTGACTCCTGATTCAAGCAGATAGGCAGTCACCAGGAGCCAAACCACAGTGCCACTTCTTGCCCCCCCCATTTATGAGGTTGGATGGTAAACTAAAATGAAAGGAAGAAGCCACTTGCTGCTCAACCCTGTATCCACCAAACTTTCCCAATTCTGACACCAAGTGCCTAAACCTAGAGTCAGACAGTAAATGAAAAACAGTAAGCAAACAATGGCTGTCAAACCCCAGTGCTGCCAACTCTCCATTCTAACATTAGGTGCCAGCCCCCTGGTCCAACAGTCAATGAAAAAAGTAAGCAGACAATGGGAGCCGATCTGCAGTGATGTTTTAGAAAGAAACGTTAGTTGTTTTCTGCATTGATCTATTGTAGCATTGCTCCCTGCTGTTCATTGTACTATTGCACATTTGTGTACTTGTCACTTGTACATCAAATAAAAAGCCATGTTATTCCATAGTCAGCAGCATAACTTTAACCTGCTTAATGGAAAAGCATATGGGAATTCATAGGATGAATACTAAAAACAACAAACGTGCAGCAGTGCAATGAATATCAGGGAGCAGTGCTATGCCATGTTGGGGCAAAAACAACTAATGTTTCACTCCAGAAGCAGAGTTTTATCAGAGTTAGTAGCTTAATGCAGAAATGCCCTTATATTATCTCGCACTAAATCTGAATTGCACATGTACGAACAGCACTGTCAATAACAGCACCTTCCATACAGCACTATACAGAACAGTGGCAAGAACAAAGGCTGCAGGTAAAGGCAGTGCCACTGGTAGTGGTCACAAAGTACACTGACGACTGATACCAGTCCAAACACTTACTTTAGTGGGAGATCTGCCCCCCACACCCCCCTTAACTAAAATAATCAACTCTGAATTGGAGCTGGATTACAGGAGAAAAACAACATTTTGAATGCCAGGATTAGAACCCTGATCTCCACCACTCTTGTGGCCAAGCAGCTCCATATCTCAGTCCTCTCTGCCATGGGAGTAGCTCATCCACCATTTTTGATTTCCCAGCCCCTGTCTTCTTCTTAGTACTATGGACAGTGACCTGGGTAGCACAGCACTGTTTAATCCCTGTTGCTGTCTGTGGTACAACATTCTGACATCGCTGTTTTTTTCCTTATGCTATATTTGTAGCACTAAAATTACAACTGGCAATTAATGTAATGAAAAGTATAATATCAAACCTGCTATAAACGACCCAAAAGGCATATTTTCACAGTTAGTTAGTGCATGTAATTACACAAAAAGCTTTTCATATAAACTACAATAACAGGAAATATAAACCCTATAGAAATCCATTTTGTGAATCTTGGAGTGAAGCAATTAGTATATAAAATTGATAGGTATTCATTTATATATTCTCTTAAGAGACATTTTCTTTAGGATTGTGGAATCAATGAACTCTTTAGTACAATGATTCCAAATATCAGAAATCTATTCTAAAACATTAGATAAAAAGTAGGGCATTGTTATATCAGATACTCAGCCATAATGGAGCTATACCTTGGGGGCTCGCTATAGCCCAGGTGTGAATGATTGCTTTGAACGTGTGCACTTTCTGTAAGATTTTTATAGACAATCTTTATTTCCTCTATATAAAGATGGCAGGCATACTTTGCAATAGAAGTGTTTTTTGTTATTGTATTACAGTGGTAGTTATCTAAAAGTTGCCTACCTCGAGGTACCACTGAGACACTCAATTTACAAGTTGCGTTGACTGTAATGTGATTCTGCCTCATTCTGCTTCAGTATACCTAGGTATACCTCAGTACTGAGAAACTTCTAGGTATACCTCAGTACTGAGAAACTTTTCTATGGCTATCACTGTATGATTTTAACTAAATGAGCATCTGATATAATAATGTCCTGCTTTTTATTGTTTTTTAGAATACATGCCTGATATTTGTATTGTGTATCGTGGAGTTCATTGGCTCCATAGTGCTAGAGAAAATGTCCCTCAATAGAGGGAATACTTATGTATGAATGAACACCTGAACATTGTATGTACTTAGTGCTTCACCCCAACATGTGCAAAATGGACATTTTATATAAATTTATATTTACTGATATTGTGGTTTACTGTATATGTAAAGTTTTTTTTAATAATTACATCTACTAACCAACTGTTGAAAATATGCCTTGTGGGTAGTTAATATCAGGTCTGATGTTATACTTTTCATTACCTTTATTGCTAGTTGTAACTTTATGAGCCTCCTCATATCCTGAGAACATGTCACATTAGTATCAGACTGCTAACGTCTCTTTCATATATGATACTGTATGCCATTTTACATGTAATATGACACATTTTAAATAGAATCTAACAACAAAACAATATGCTAATTCCTGATATCATGAGCATTTACTCAAATCAATTTGCTGCTGTATTGACTCTGACTAGAGTTTGTTAAAAATGTCACCATTTTTTTCTACAGTGTTGGTGAGGACATCTTGAAGTAAATTCATAAAATACAAAAGCCCACCACTAACCATACTTGCTGACCTATTGTAGCAAATGTAAGGCTAACACATAGGAAACATTTATAATGTGGTCATCAACTGTATTTTCTCACTTTGCACTTCTGCTCAATCGCGTACGAAGATCAATGCAGCTCCTGCAGTTTGACCTGTCGATCGCGCTGCTGTTCTCACAGTTACCCAAGGCAACAAGTATAGAACGCACTGCTGATGTTGCTTCAGTTTCTCTAAAACAAAAAGTTGACAACCATCTCATAAGCTTTGTCACTTTCTCATAATTTTGATATCTTGAAACATCGCTGTTTTCCCCACAGCTGAGACACACCTGAATAAAAAGGAAAGTTTTCACAGGCGTGGTTGCCCACTCCCAGCCGATGCCTGAATGCTTATACATGAACACAAGCATTGTGTGAAATACCTCCTATGTTTTAGTTTCACTTTTTTATAAGGAAATAAATAAATTCATGTCTGACCAGTGAAATAAAGCCATACCTCTTTCAGACAGTGATCTCCTCCCCACCTAACTGCTCACTCCCTTGCTAATTTTCCTTTTTACGACTGTGGGCAGAGCCTACCGGAGTATTGCATGTACAAAAGGAGTGACGTCATGTTTTCTGTCAGTGGAACTGACTGAAGGTGTAAATAGTCTCCTCCGTCTTACCCTCCTCCAAGAAATGTTTTCCGTCCTCAAATAAATACGCTTTCATGTTAGTCAATGGTTGTAGGGTACTATTTTCTTTCTTAAATGGGTGGTGAAAGAACTGAAACCTGAGTAGTGGGAGGCAGCATTGTTTTTTGGGGGGAAAGTAAGGTCCACCCCACCTCCACTCAAGAAACTCCAAAAGGTCCATCCCACCTTTTTTTTATTCATATAGGAGGGACATGAGGTGGATCTATCATCCTGAAAGAAGACTCACATGTTTGGGATATGGACCAAGGAACAGAAGTCTGTGGAGTCCCTGCATTTTTTTAAGGACTAGAACAGAAGATGCTTAAAATGCCTTCAAACTGACTTAAAAACCCTTGGAACATATGATTATCAGAGTCACCTGGTGTCACAAAAGGAAAGACTAAGAAGTGTCTAAAAACTAAGGAAAATAGCTTTCAGGTATTTCTTAAACACTTATACTAAAAACAAAGTTCAGCTTTTGGGATTAACAATATTTGTTTACCATATTCTATCTATCTATCTATATATATATATAGTTTGTCTTTTTAGTAGTTTCAAAATCTTGAAAGCATTGGTGTTAGTAATGTATTTAGAAATACATTTTTTTAATTGTCTTTACAGATAAATTATGCATGTTCATGTGAGGGCACATTTTTTGGGGGATGGGGTTCAAATTATTTTAATCATGGGCACCGTGCTTGGTAAACACAGTCTGTGATGAAGTGTATTTTTCTTTTTAAGTTTGAGAAGTGGAGTTGAATGGATTAAACACTTCCTGGAACTTTCTGCATAACAAGTTCCCCATGGCAGCTCATAGCATTTGACACTACCATCTTAAGAAGAGTCAGTGTGTTACTTTACAGGGCATTGCATAGCAAGAGACCTAGCCTTCCCTTTTTCAAAATAATATACCAACTTCATTCTCAGGCAGGCAGTTCTGGGCTACTATTTATATTCTACTGAATCTTCTTAAAGGAAAACTGCATGTTAAAACCAGGAATATATGTATTACTACCAGTTTTGAGCTCCCACTTCAATCCAGCGTTTTGTTTCTGCCTAGGCTGTAAGAGCAGTTTTTCTAATTTTCCCTGGGTGTTTCATGATGTCTGGGAGCTGTCATTCAAGTTTGTTTTATTGCATCTTCTCCAAGTTAGTCTTCACAGTATACCCTTTGGTTTGATGTCTAATAGCCCCTACAGCAGGCCAGTGTCTTGTTACAGTGTCTTGCTTAGCCACAGCAGAGAGAAAAAACACTGCAGCCAGGATTCACAGTTCTATACAATATACTATAGAAAGTTACATGTTTAAACCCATTCACACACACACACACACACACACACACACACACACACACACCCCAAGCAGAACACACCTGAATAAGGTACCAGTATTTAGGAAACTTGTCATACTTACCCAGAGTCTAGCAATGCAAATCCTGGCTGTGATTATAGGTGTTTACAACTGAATGATAATAGCCACATTTGCTTCACTTGCAGATAGGTAGGCATTTGTGTCTAATTTCTGTTTGACTTACTGTAGGTTACACATAGAATCTGAAAAACTCATAACATGCTGTATTGTGATTCAATGAACCGATAAATGGGGATTTCGGTTTCTTTTACAGATTCATTTTTCCTGACCATGGATATACTAAAACAAAAATTTCTCAACAAAATGTTTTTAAATAAAGAGTTTAACTCACAGCAGCAGAAGAAGCATGTTGGCATTAAAAGCTTAGTGGCATGGATGTAGAGGCATCAGTATTTAAGCATGACTTTGGTAGAGGATTAATTATGACTGGGGGGGTGAGGGAGGGAGGGAGTGAGTCTTGATATTTGTAGTATTATGGTTTTCTGAAACTTCAACCTTCAATGGGTTAGACTCTGCAGCCATCTGTACAGTATATCACTAAGCCATATGCAGTGTGGTATGGGTAAAACCCAGATCACCAGACCAGGACCAGTGCTGTAAAATCTGCACTGAGCACAGCTTGTACAAATATTGCTGATCCAGTGGATCAAATAAATATGTGCAAATAAATAAATACTCAGCTTCGCCTTGTGCCTCAACCCACCCCAGGAGTGATATTATTACATGATAACACACACACACCCTGTCATGTCTTATTGTTTATGCCCTTTCTCAATGTACTATACTTTGATTCAGTTAGTATATGCAGCAGCCTTCATGTGAACACTCTGGGCTTCTCTTTGACTCCTGATGTCTATTTGCTTTAGCTATTGTATATTGTTTGAACTACTTTGGTCTTCTTTTGATCTGGTGCCTGTGTTTCTAAACTATGTGATCTTTTTATCTACTGTTACCCATGTAGCTCCAGTGAATGATTGTTATAACAGTCTGCTCTCCGAGCCATTGTTTTTGAACTTGTTAACTGTGCTGTCTTTGTATTAGTTTCAATGAGGTGCCTTTGTAAATGAGTCTCTGACTCAAAGGTTTGTAAATTTGATATTTTTCAAATAAATAAATAAATGTGTTTGTTTAAGCCCATGAAACACCCTTATTTAGTTAATGCATTCACAGTCGTAGTGGCTCTGCCAGAACTTGTTTTATTAGCTACACCTGGCATTTAATACAGTAGTTAAAAATGTTTATTTTTTGTATCTGAACTTGCCAGTCCCTGCAGTGAGACAGCTCACAGGTTACTGTACAACTCTCGTGCCACAGAACCACAGCAGCTTTCCCACACATTGGCTGGATCACCTGCCTGCATCTCTCAGTGGATGTTTGAAAAAAAATTGATCTGTAATTTATTTGCAACACAGAGGATTTTTACAGTCTTACTGATGTCTGTTGTTTCCTTTGTTTTCTGTCCCTGCCCCCACATGCTTGTCAGGCACTTGCTCCCATTCACAGTGATCTGCTCTCCGTCTGGCACTCACAGCCACTCACTGGCCAACTAACCTTTTTAATTTTAAATGTTTGTGAACATTACACTGACTTCAAAATAAATTGGAATATGCAAACTAAAGTCACAGTTCCATTTAAATTGTATAAAACAAAGTGTGTGTGTGTATGCAGAGGGGTTGGGGTTGACGGGGAGACATGACAACAGCCATACAGACTAGTTACAGCCACAGTTTATGGTAGTCACGGCAGAGGAACTATTTTACATTAAAAATGTACTAATGATTTTATTTTTCTATTAATTTAGCCTACAAATTTCAATTTTCCATCCCCAATTTACAAGCACAATAAGACACTCTGGGGGTGTGCATTAGACACTTCTAACAAATGGCCAGGGGCTGAAGGCATTCTGCCTCCAGCTTTGTGCCTCACTACACCCCTGACTGTGCATTAGATGAGTCTAATGCACACCCCCTCATGTCTTATTGCTTACTTGCTGTGCAGACATTTGCCTTTATTGTGTCTATGTGTTATTTGTTTCCATCAGACATCACCCCCCTGGTTTATATCCTCTATTGCTGTGTGGGCATTTGTCTTTATTGAGTCTGTGTGCTGCTGGTGCCCCTAAGACATCACACCCCATGATTTATATCCTCTATTGCTGTGTGGGTATTTGCTTTTATTGAGTTCATGTGTTACTAGCATCCCTTCAGACATCACACCCCGTGGTTTATAACCTCTACTGCTGTGTGGACATTTACCTTTATAGAGTCTGTATATTACTGGTGCCCTCAGACATCACACCACATGGTTTATATCCTCTGTTGCTATATAGACATTTGCCTTTAATGAGTCCATATGTTACTGGTGCCTACAGACATCACACCCCATTGTTCATATCCTTTATTGCTGTGTGGACATTTAGCTTTATTGTGTTCATATGTTACTGGCATCCCTCAGACATCATATCCCATGGTTTACATCATGTGTTGCTGTGTAGTATTTGCCTTTATTGAGTCTGTATGTTACTGGTGCCCCTCCAACTTCATGCCCCATTGTTTATATCCTCTATTGCTGTGTGGACATTTGCCTTTATCAAGTATTTATCAGACATAACACCCCATGCTTTATATCCTCTATTGCTGTGTTGACATTTGTCTTTATTGAGTATGTGTGTTATTGGTGTTCCTCACACCTCACACCCCATGGTTTATATCCTCTATTGCTGTGTGGACATTTGCCTTTATCGAGTATCTGTGTTACTCATGCCCCTTCAACTTCACACCATGTTGTTGATTGACTTGATTGCTGTGTGGGCATGTGTCTTTCAGTCCATGAGTTATTGGTGCCCTCTGATCTCATACACCATTAACTGACTCTGTTGATGTGTGGAGCGGACATTTTTCTTACAATCCATGTGTTACTGGTGCACCTCAGACCTCACACCCTGTTGTTAGTAATTCTACTGCTGTGTGGACATTTGTCCTTATTGAGTCCATGAGTTACTGGTGCCCCTCCAACCTCACTCCCCATAAAAAGACTCTATTGCTGTGTGGAGTAGACATTTCCCTTAGAGTCCATGCATTTCTGTTGCCCCACAGACCTCATGTCCTGCTGTTAATTGCCTCTCTTGCTGTGTGGACAATTGCCCTAATTGACTCCATGTGTTACTGGTGTCACTCAAACACTACACCATGCTGTGAATTGACTACTGCTATGCTGTCATTTGCCTTTATTCAGTCTGTGTGTTGCTGTGGCCCCTCAGACCTGAGGAAGGATTGAGGAAGGGACTGAGAGAGACAGAGGGAGGGAAGGACAGAGAAAAGTGTGGAGCAAGGGGAGGGAGGAGGGAGAGAGAGAGAGAGAGAGAGAGAAAGCCCTCTGTGCACACCGGTAGGTTTTCAAAATTGTTTAAAAAGTTTAAAATGCAGTACCTAGCAGGGTAGTCAGAGTGTCCACAATGCCCTCTGACACCATGCTAGCCCAAGCAAGTTCTTGGGCATGATTGCTGCACCAGTGAAAAGCATTTTTGGTGTTGCAATGAATTCTGGGTTACTTATGAGCATGCATCAGTGCTGATTGCAGCAAAAAATACATGACTTAAATCAGGAACTCATTGGGGGCTCACTCATTTATTATAAGTAGTTTTTTCAGTTTCTGCAGCAAAAAAAGTTTCTTTTACATCCTGCTTCCTTAATGGATCATGTCTACACTGATTTTAACACAGGTTAAGGTAACTTTGTTCATTTAATACCATACTACAGCCTTGCCTAAGAAGGGTTTTAGCACAATTATTTTAACACTGATTGTAGTACAGTTTTTACCATGATACAGTTTGGATACAACAAGCCCAGTGTGTACAGTGCCAGAGAGGGTGTGTGTATGTGTGTGTGTGTGTATGTATGTGTGCGTGACTGAGAATGTAGGTGGGAGAAAGGGAAGGACAGAAATAGAGAGAGGAAGATGTAGGAAGGAACAGATTGAAAGAGAGGAGGTAGAAGGGAGAAAGATGGAGGTGGTGTTTGTACTGTAGACATGAGAAGGAGAAGACAGAGTAAGGGATAGTGTATGAGAGAGAGAGAGAGAGAGGAGGGGAGAGGGAGGGGGAGGAAGGAGAGGGTGTGTGTGTGTGTGTGTAAGATAAAAAGAGAGATTATGAAAGGGAGAGAAAGGGAGGGAGACAGGGAGACACAAATTAAACTGGAAGCCTAAAGAAGGCACAGCTACGTAGCCAGTATGAAAGCAGTGCAATTGAAACAGAAATATATTTCATTCTCCACTGTACAAAATACAACAGTATACGAGAACAGTGTTTTCTAAAGCTATCACAAAGGACAGTGGTTTTCTTTGAAATACAACATAGATGCATAAGTATGTTTATGTCTTTTGAATAGTGTGATGTATAAACTTTGACAATACCTGTATATCTTGTCATGCCAATAGTTATTTTGAATATGAATTTGAAAGGGTTGTGAAGATAGAGAAAATAAAAGAGGTATGGAGGACAGCAGACCACTTTATGACCTAGGAGTTTCTCTGCCATATGAGTCTATGCTTTCTATGAGAGAGTGAAAGGGGGAGGGAAGGAGGTGGGACAGTAAGAGGGGAGGAAGGGATGGAGAGAGAGAGAGGGAGACAGAGGGAGGGGCAAAGAAAGAGGGATGACATGGAGGGAGAAGGACAGAGGGATGAAGAGAGTGGAATAGAGTGTCTGAGAAGGAGGGAGAGAGAGGCATAGTGAGAAAGTGAAAGAGAGAGGGAGGGACAATGAGAGAGAGAAGAGAAAGGAGGGAGAAAATTTCAAAGAGAGGAAACAAGTGTGTGCGTGTGTGTGTGACAGACAGAGAGAGAGGAGGGAAAAAGAGAGCAAGACAGAGACAGAGGGTGAAGACTATGTGTGTGAGAGAGACAGAGAGACACAGAGAAGAGGGTAGGGAGGAGGAGAGAGAGAAGGAGAGAGAGAGAGAAAGATAGAAAGACAGAGGCAGAGAGAGAGATGAAAGGACAGAGAAAGTGAGAGGAAGAAAAGGTGCAAAGAGAGGGGAGGGTGAGACAAAGAGAAAGGGGGAAGAAAGGAGAAAGAGGGAGAGTGTGTATGAGAGAATGAGGGAGAAAGAGGAGCAGGAGAGTGTGTATTATAGAGAGAGGGAGAGAAATAAAGAATGAGGGTGAGTGTGCACCAAACAGAGAGAGAAGGAAGGAAAGAAAGAAGGGGATGAAGAGAGGGACAGAGAGAGACGGGGGTAGGAGGATAGGAGACAACTGAATGAACCCCTAAGTCTTATTCTGCATGAGAGAGTCTGTTTTCTATAAGATTAATGGGTAAAAGAGAACAAGAGAAAGGGAGACAGGGTGAGAGGAATGGAGGGAACAAATGAGGAAGAGAGAGAGAGGGAGAATGAGAGAAAGAGCAAAAGGGAGGGACTGCCATATGTCAGACATGACAGAATCATAATCCATAGAGTTAGGTACAATGGGCCAGATATTCAATCTGCACCCAAAAAAGTGCGCAATAGCAGGAGCAAGCACAAGTCTATTGCGCCCATGCGCAAGAGACGCGATATTCAAAAACAGAGCAGGCCAAATTGTGCCTACAGCCGACGACTGAATATCGCACCACCTGCACCATAGCGCAACTAGGGAGGGGAAGCTGAGCAGATCTGATGCACCATAGCGCAACAAGAGATGTTCAGCTGAGCAGTCCAGAGGCGCCATAGTGCAACCAGGGAGCCCCCCAGCTGTAGAGCAATGTAACAGCACAATCAGGGAGGTAGGGGCCCACCACCCATGCCACAGATGGGCACAGGAACACACAGCAGAACAGACATCATCCCCCCCACACCCCAAGTACAGCACAACTGGGGGAAGGCCGGAATAACCACTGGCCCATGGTGACAAGCAACCAACCCACAGCCGGGCCATGGTGCCCCATCACACCTACCGGCAAGCTGTGACTGGCACACAAGGAGGGCAGACCATCTTGTGCCACACCATCCCCCCCAGTGCAGAGCACAGTCTGCACCGTGACCCCCAGACACCCCCATGAGCAGTGACCACCACTGCAGGAAACCCCATGCATGCCACCACCCCCACTGTGTCAATGCAACCCTGTGCACCACAGAACCATGCAAGCCAGCCCCACCATGAGCACCCAGCAGTGGGTAGCAGCACATGGCAATGCAACAATGGCAGACACAGTGCCACCATGCACAGTCCCCCCCAGGTACTGCTGAGAGACCGACCATGCATCGGCACAAGAGGTACCTCACATGGGACGGGCATGCCCTTGACACCACCACCTGTGGTACAGCACCCTGCACAGTATTCCAGTGACACACTCCGACCCACCACTGGCCACAACAGCCAGCACAGACACCCACAGTGGTGCATGGAAGCATGCACCACACTGGATGCCACACAGGGTATGGACAGACAACCACCCATACCCAAGGGCACAACAACACAGGGACGCAGTGATGGAGAAACCAAGCCCCCATTGTGGGCCTATGTAAGCCATGTACACACAACCCACAGTCTACCATGGCACTGGAGTGCTAGCCACCCTGCGCAGGCACTGTGGACCTGTACACCACCAGTAGTCACCCGGAGCACAAGCCACAGACAGTGGGGCACATCCCCTGCAACACACACAAGCCACAGCATGGAGATGGGACAATGACTGTATTGACCACAGTGACACCCAAGCCAGGTATGCACCACACCACACCACTGACAGGGGCAACCCAGCAAAGTGATGGGTACAGTGTCCGCCCTGCAGGGAATGCCACTACTGACATGCCAGCAGACTGTGCAGGTCACAGACAGGCATGTGTGTCGGCTGCACTGGCCATCTACGGGCCGATGGGTGTGCCATGGACACAGAGCATGCACCATGAACCACTGCACACAGTCATCCAATGCACAGGGAACAACACACACAACACAGGCACTGACTGATATCTACCCCCCCACACCATAGTCACCTCCACAAGGACACACACACATAACCATGACTGCACCACCCATGATGCCATGCACACCACTGCAGCTGAGCACCTATAGCCTGCTGCAAATCAGAGACCACCACAGTATTCATATCAAATTCAAATGTATTGTAAATATAAAAGTGAACTATGTACAACAATAAAAACTATTTACAAGCTTGGGGGGACACAAACAAGGTGGGGGTGGGTAGGTGGAAGGGGTGGACAAATGGGATGGGATAGGAGGGGTGTGAGGTGGGTCCAGAGGGGTAGGGGAAGTAATGGACTGAAGGACTTTCATCTAGACCACCGTTCCTGGCTCTGGGATCTCTGGCCTCTCTGCCTCCACAGCACCCCCGTTGTGCCAAGCCTCCTTAAGATTTTGATGGACTCACGGGCCAGTTGTAGGAACTCCCGTAAGGTGTCCCGAATGTCCCTGAGATGGCGTGTAGCTAGGACAAGGAGGCACAGTCAATGGGTGTGAATGCACAACCCCATACAGCCCGCCCACTGTGCATGGCATATGGCCATGGGACATACCACTGTGATGGTGTGAGACAACCTGCAGTGATCACGTCCACAGGACCAGCCCACCCAGGTGCATACAGCCATGCGGAACACTGCACACACCCACTGGCCAAGTCATGCACAGCACCACCGTGGCCGTTTAGTGTCATGGCTATGTGGTGCAAAGGCAGTGACACAGCCATGCACCCGGTGCACGCATGAACCACCATTGACGCACACCCAGACATGCATTGCCACTGGACAGTGTTGACTATAACAGTTTGCTTGCATGGCAGTGATGTCAATGAATGATGGCCATGCCCCGGTGCCCACCCTGTCACACAGCATGCAATAGTAATCATGGATGTATGGCACTCACCCTCATCGGGCCGGTCAGGTGGGCGTTGATGGCCCTCGCTCCGTCTGGCTGCATTGTCCTCCCCATCCGCCGCTCTGCCCGCAATCTGCGGAGTTTGTCCGGGCCTGTGAGGAAAGAAAGGAGAGAAGAACATCAGTACATTTCCGAAGCAAAGTCCCCCTGCCCCAAGGTGTGTGCCCTCTCACCCAGCCAGACCCACCCACCCCACACCCTGTGAACACTGCCACAGCCAACCTCATCCGGTCCCTCCCCTATGTGCTGGACACATACAACACTATGACACATATGGACGATAAAAGTGTATTGATGGAACCCCTACCTGGATGTGGCACCATGCCCCTCCTGGCACGTGACCGAAGTCGGGCCGGTAGCTCTGGCTCCCTCCTGCTCAGGTCACCATAGTAGTGCCTGCACTGCTCAGCACTCCGCCCCCATCCTGTGGCCTCTTCCAGGGCAGTGGCCACCTCGTGCCACATCTGGGTCCTGGCCCTGTCCAGGGGGTCCTCCCCGAAGAGAGACCCATGGTGTGGCTCAACAATGGCCACCCAATTGGCCAGCTCAATTGCTGTCCACTGTGCTGCCCATCTGCGCACCATTCTAGCAGCTATAGTAGGCAATATGGCGCTCTGCAGCGCGGCTCCCCACGTGCAGATGCTGCGCTGTACAGCACTGCCATTCCCATCGCACTGTTACTAAACAGTGCGATAGAGGTGCACCAATGCCTGACACATGGCGCCAAGGGGGCAAAGGTCTGGCACACGGTCAAGGGTCTCTGGCACAAGGCCATGCACAGTGCCATCAGATGACAATGCATGTAGTGCGATTGGCTGCCTGTGTGCCAGCACCATAGCGGACTACCGAGCAGTTGGGCCATTGCACCTATGATGGCCCAGTGCCACAGCACCATGTAGTGACCATCGCTATAGTGCCACTGGCACAATGGTGGCCATGCCCTGCATTGCCTATCGCACACAGCACATCATCAGTGCAGCAGACGCCTGTGTCAGCAACCCGGGCATGCGCAGTGAGGTGTACTACGCATGTCACAGGACTGCGCCATTGGCTCAGCACATTCAACACAATTGCACAAAGTGCAACAGCACGATATTCAGCCGTAATATGCAAATCATCTAATCAGCCATTCAATGGCGCAGCACTGCAGTTTGCATCTACTTAAAGTTGCTCCTTGCCTCATTTGCATGGATTGCGCTATAAAGGTGCGACAATGTGCTGCAGTGGCCATAGTCAGTTACTGTAGTTTATTGGTGAGTTGCATGCTGTTTGGGAGTGTGGACCGTGGATTCAGGGACATGTGTGGGACTGCACAGTCACAGGTAACAACTGCCATTCTTACAGGCTACATAATGACCGAGTAGGTTGTTGGAGAGGAGGAAAACAGTGGTGGGAGGAGGATGAGGCCAAACTTTACAAAGGCTGAAACAGAGGCTCTATTTGAGGCCTACCTGGATCAGGAGCCAGTGCTCAGTGGACGGCTGGGAACCCCTCAGGCCCATGCTGCTGCATGGGAGGAGGTGGCATGTGCCGTGAACCTGCATGGCAGCCACCAGCGCTCCATGCAGGAGTGTAAGAAGAAGATGGGCACGGACAGGAGGAGGGTAAAGGAGAAGGTGGCTGCCATCAGGGCAGCACGTGCTGCAACAGGTGGGGGACAGCCAGAGGTGGTACAGCTCACCCCAGAGGAGGACAGACTTGCTGGAAGCATGCAGCGAAGTGCCATTGAGGGTGTTCTGGGTGGTGGCTTCCAGACGGGTGGTGGTCCATCACTGCATGGTAAGTTATGGTCTGTCTATGGGGGGGCAGGGTAGGTCATACGCAGTAACGTGACTTTGCTTTCCCTTGCAGATCCTGAGTGTCTGCATGGGTCAGCAGTGGTGGGCCTGTCCACTGTGGACAGTCGGATGGAGTTGGAGGTGGGACCATCCACCTCCACAGGTATATGTGGATCATTGCGACAGTGGGGCCACCTGGCTGTCCACACTGATGTCATTGTGACAGGTGTGGAGGAAGCCCTGCCTGTGTCCCAGTGTGCTGGCATCCATGGATGCTAGCACGCTGTGGCTGTGGCTGGGTCAGAGTCCAGCACCAGTGATGATGACACAACCGTCATGGGCAGTGACACATGTGTGCCGCAGGATGGACACACAGCAGGGCAATTTGCTCCCATGGCTGTGGGTGGTGCCGCCGTGGAGGCCTGCATGTCAGCACAGTCCCAAGCTGTGCCTGTCAGCACCAGTGGGGCAGCACTGGTGTCTGTTCAGGACAGTGGGACTGTTGCCGCCACTGCGGTGGCACCACTGAGCCCTGGGGTGCGGCAGCCGGAGGAGCAGCATCAGCAGTCGCCCACTGGGCTTGGGGGTACAGGGTTCAGCGGTGGCATCTGTGCACCACCTGTGGACATGCCCAAACCTGGTCCTGGTGCACAGCACCCACCCTCAAGGAGTGCTGAACATCAGGGCCTTGCACACCCTGAGGGACAGGATGCCGAGGAGGCTGATGACCCCTTGGACGAGCACACCCACCTACTGCAAGCATCGGTCCAGCAGCAGATGCAGCTTGCGACATCCGTAGATGCACTGCGTGTGGCTCTGGAGCAGGCAGAGGAGCGTCGCAGCAGGGACACCACACTGATCCTGGCACAGATGGATCGTTTGCAGGAGGATGTGACCGCTGCCATTGACAGGTATGCACAGGCATTCATTGCTGTCATGGCCACAATGGGCACGCAGTCAGGTGCCCATGTATTGCGGACACCACGCAGTGCACTATCCACCCCCCATTCCTGGCATCATGCGATCCCCACCCTGTCGACGCCAGGTTCAGCTGTGGGCATCCCGAGCACTCCTGGTGCAGGCATGTTTGGTGTGCTGCAGACCCCTGCAGGAGCACGGTCATGTTCACGCAGTGGAACCTCTGGGGGACCATCAGTGCCACCCCATGAGGCCAGTGGTCAGCCTACCAGTGCTGGTGGGTCTTGGCGGGGCCGCCCAGCCATCACGTGGCGGCTGTGGCACTGTGTCACAGGACTGACCTGTCTCCCAGCGTGGCTACTGTCTGGTGCTGCCCTGTGTGCATTGTGTGTCAGTGGGCAGTGCACAGGTGGGTACCCGGCCCTGTACGTGGACACACAGTCCACCTGCACACCCTCCCGGTTGCTGTCCACAGTTGTGTGTGCATGATGATGCCTGCATTGCACTGTACACCAATGTGCAATGGTGATCAGCATCTGACACACGCACATGGGCAGGCAGTGGCGTGGTGGCCTGTGGACATGTGTGTTGCTAGGGTGTGCTTTCTGGGTCGATGTGCCTTCTGCCCTCTGTGCATGTTTGTTGTGTTTTGTGTGTGCATGTGTGTGTGTCCTTTGGTGTGGCATGTTAATCCTCACCCATCCCTAGCTGTGTGTGTGCCTCTGTGCCCTGCCACTTCCCTTGACAGCATGCACCCCCGGTGTGTGTCCATGCATGTTTGTGGGTTGTGCCTTGGCCACTGGTGGTTGCGCATGGCCCCATGACTTACCTGAGTTGGCTGAAGTGCTCCTCAGTGATGGTGTCCCAGTGCAGTTGTGCCAGCCGGAGCAGTCGGGGGTCCCATTGGCCAAGGGGGGGCTGCCCATCACCATCATCACTGGCATCCCCATCATCCCCATTGCTGTCCCCCTCTTTGATCTGTACGGCTATCCCACATTCATTGGCCATATTGTGCAGGATGCAACAGGCCAGGAATATCCCACAGGCCTTTGAGGGGCCGTACTGTAGGGCACCGTCAGAGGTGTCCATGCAACAGAAACGTGCTTTCAGCATCCAGAACACCTGCGCAATGACATTATGCGTGGTGGCATGTGCCTCACTGTAGCGTTGCTGCGACGGGGTCGCGGGCTGCCGGTAGGGTGTGAGCAGCCAGGGACGGAGTGGGTATCCACTGTCACCTGTGTGTAGAAGGTGGAGGTTAGTTTGGTGATCAGCATCGCCCTGCACCAGGCCATGTAGGCCACTACCCATACCACCTCTGGCCATGCCCCCCGGCCATATGATTGTCCATGTGGTTTGCATACTTACCCACTAGGTTTCCAGTGGGGATGTCCCCACTCTCAAATCTGTGGCACAGTGCCAACTGGTGCCAGATGAAAGAATCATGTGCTCCCCCAGGGTGCATGGCACAGACATTGATAATGTACCCCCTGGCATCACACACCACCTGGCAGTTGATGCTGGCATAGCCCTTGCGATTTATGTATGCAGCCCCCTCAGGGCCAGGTGGTGTGTGTATGGCCACATGGGTGCAGTCTATTGCCCCTAGCATGCCAGGCATACGTGCTATCCTGTGGAACTCCTGTATGTTTGCTGTGCGCTCCACCACTGTGCTGGGGAAATGGATGTACTCCTCAGCATGTGACAGCAGTGCACTGAGGAAGTGGGTGAGGTGGCATGACGTGGCCAACTGGGTTATGCCTGTGGTGTCCCCAGTTGGTCTCTGGAAGGTACCCGTGGAAAGCAAGCACATGCAGGCTGTTACCTTGGTCTCCACTGACAGGGCATGGCTCCGTCGTGTGGGTGCCTGCATCACATCACTGCACAGCTCACAGAGCCACCTCAGAACTGCCCTGTTCAGGCGGTACCGGCCCACAATCTCAGTATCAGTGTACAGCTCAAAGCTGGTGTGGGCTCGGTACTGCCTGTTGGGGGCATACCACCAATGGGCCCTTCCACGGCCATGCCCCCCTGCTGCCTGCCTTCTCACCCCCCTCATTACGGCCTCCATGTGGAAGGTGGCACTGGCCATGTCCCTGGCTTGTGTTCACTCCCCCCGGCAGCTGTTGCTGTATTCCCCCAGCTGTCCTGGCTGCTACCTCCCCTGCACTGGGTACACCTGCCTGTGCTGGCCTCTGTGCTGTGTAGCTCCCCACATCTTCCCTGTGCCTGGCTGTTCAGAGTGACCTTTCCCTGGCCTGCCCTGTTTGTGCCTCCTGCCCTGTCTGTCTGCCTCTGCCTCTGACACATGTGGCTTCCCTGTAGTGTTCTTGTGCCTCTTCCTTGCTCCTTTTTATTTTGGCTCATTTCCGCTATGGCACAACTTCCACTTGCTCCACTATTGCGTATGGTGCAAGTCTTTGAATATCACACTGCACCATTTATGCATGGTTCCTCCCCCTTCAGTTGCACATGCCTTCATTATCATTGTGCTGTTGCTCAACATGATTTCGGGGGCGCAACTGCCTCCTGCTGAATATCGCAGAATGGCGCAATTTCGGACTTGCACAGGCGTGACCCTATTGCGCATGGCTCAACTTTTTTGAATATCTGGGCCAATATGTACACAATAATGTTTTTATTGAGTTATGTACTTTTTCACACTGAGATGACCACATTTACTGAAGGTACATTACATAGTTTGCAAGAGCTTCCTGAGGACTGAATGCAGCACCATAGGGTATACATTCATAATTACTATTAATTAGGTGAAGTGCATCATCAAACCAAAATTTATGAAGCATTGTGTGTTAGTAAACCTCATATGCAATTAAATTACCGAAAATACATAGTAACATTGCAAACGTTCTGTTCTCTTTCATATAGGAAATCAAGGATGACACGGAAAAGTATGTATGCACAATGATAACTCTGTTATTAACCCCTGCCCACTGTAAGTACAAAACTAACACCAGTTCTGACCTGTGTCCCCAGGTTCACAAAAAGCCAGAAAGAGGATGTTGTACCTAAAGTTACATTGGTGACCCGTGACCTGAATCTGCGGATGGACGGTTACCTTCTACATAATGATTGGAATGAAATGAAATCCATCATGAGACCATGTAAGGAAGACATTTATGTACCTTTTAGTTACAAAGAATTCCAGAGGAGTTTCCTGAAAAGAGAGCTAATTTGGTGACTCATGACTTGAGTCTGGGTGTGTACAAAGTCCCTCTACAATACAGCATTTAAAAGGAACTGAAATCCATCCTCAGCCTTGGCAAGGGAGACATTTCTGTACCTTTTAGTTACAAAGATTTCTGGGGAGGATTCTTGAATCTCAACAGATTTGGTTGCCCATAACCCAAGTCGGGGGACATACATACACCCTTCATAGTACAGTGTTTGAAAAGAATAAAAATCCATCTTCAATCCTGGTAAGGGAGACATTGCATAGAAGCATAGAAAACAGATGGACTGAAAATGATATGTGCCAAAATTCCTTACTTGAAATATTTCTAATGTTATTTATTTCTCTCATACTCCTCTCTCCTTTCTACATTATCTCATTTGATAACTTCCTTAAATGCATCTGTTTCTCTTGAGTCCTGATAGTGTCTCTGCCTACACAACCTTGTCTGGAAGTTTTCATACCTCTTACTGACAAAGGATGAATTTATCCCAGTAATTATGGACCGTACAAGTAGAAAACATTGAGAGATCCTTTTGCATCCCAGGCTCTCAGCTGATGCCTCCCTCCCCACCCCCACAACTTAATCTGCACAGCCATGAGGGTCATGCTCACAAGTCAGAGAGGGGCCAATGAGGACCACTGCATGTAGCAATGGGAACTCAGCAGGGAAAGTTTCAAATGGAGCACTTAGCATTACAAACCCCACACCAAAGTATGGGGTTGGTCTCAATGTGCAGGTTGTGGGCAAAGACATGTTTTTTTACTTACAATCTACTATACTGCAGTAAACAGTATCTGACTAATTCTGCAGACTCCCAACTGACATTTTCTGTAACTAAAAGTTTCAGAACCCCCAGCAGCTGACATCAGAGGAGGGGTTCAGCAGTGGGAAATTAAATGCCTGAAGTGAATGGTAGAGTTTCTATAAGCACTAATATTTTGTTTGCTGGTCCCACTGTCCTCCTGGAGCTAAGTGCTGTCACAGAAGACTGTACCTAGCCCCCTGCCCCAGGAGAACAGTGGGACCAGTAAACATTTGGTCTGAGCTTATAAAAGCTCTAAGATGAACTGCAGGTTATTGAATCTCTCAGTGCTGCAACCCAGCTCTGGCATTAGCTGCAGGGGATTCTAGGATTTCTGGTTACAGCAAAAGTCAGTTTGGGAGTCAGCAGAATCAGCCTGATACTATCTACTGTACTGCAGCAGACAGTAAGTAAATAATATTTCTTTTGTACACAAATGGCAAATTTGGTCCAGCGCCATTCTTGGATGTGGGGTTTGAAGTGCTGACTGTTTCTCTTAAAAGTTTCCCTCCTGAGCTCCCATTAGTACTTGCAGTGGTCCTCATCGTGGTCCTCACTGTTCCTCTTTTTTGCATCTGGGGATGGCTGCTGAGCAACCAGCTGGAGATACCGGAAGGAGAGTTCTTGGGCTAAGTGAATTGTGCATTTATTTTATTGGAAACAATGAGCTGAGACTTCAGAATGCCTGTTTAATTCTTTTTTTTTGTGACTGTGGGATCAGGGATTTGGGAAGAAGGAGGGAGTGAGGAAGACAGCAGAGGGAGGGATCGAGGGAGTTAGTAAGCCAGATTAGCCAATACTATAGGCCTGTACATCATGCTATGTGGCTACAAGCGCCCCTTGGTTCTTCCTACATAAGACAGAGCGACCGCTCGCATGAGTAATTCCGAAGCATAAATGCCATGAAGCAAGAGTGTGGCATCTACATCAGTGATGTCTGGGGGCATTGACAGGGGTCCACAGGGAGGACTGCTGGCTGCAGGCCACAGTGCTCAAAGATGGGCAAGAAAGGCAAGGGGAAGGAGGGAAGTAAGTGGGGGTTTGATAGGATCTACAGCTATTCTATATCTGGGGTCTGTCTCCAGAGGGGCTCTGGAGGGGACTGCAGCTAGTCCCTATGTAGGGTAGGCCTACAGCTAGCCTAACAATAAGGAAATTCCATGGGAGGGAAGCTATCTCTCAGCTAGGAGTGGATAGCAGCATTGCTAGTGGGCCACAGCTATTCTCTATCTAGGGTCAGCCTACAGGGGAGCATACGAACATATGAGCATACGAGTTTGCCAGCAGAAAGAGATGATCTGGTCTATCTAGGTCTGCTCAAGTGTGCAGCTAGCACCCTAGTTTGCAGCTGCCCCACCCCCCCCTTTGTCATCCTACTGCCACCCCTACCTTCCCCATTTTCACTTCCTCTTTTTCCCTGTCCCATGCCCTTTTGAAGCTGTTCACAGATTTACATTATACCACCTATTCTGGTAGTGCATTCCATTTTGCTACCACCCTCTCTGTGAAATAGTGTCTCCTCATTTCCCTCCTAAATCTTCCTCCCGTATTCTTAGCCCATGCCCCCTGGTGTCCCTCCCGCTCCTTAGCTTAAAGACCCCATCTGCCCCATCCTTATTGATTACCCTCAGATAATTGAAGGTCTCTGTCATGTCCCCCTGTCCCTTCTATCCTCCAGAGTGTACATATTCAGGTCTCTCAGTCTGCTCTCATAGTCTCTCCCCCCCTCGTTCATTCCACATATCATCTTTGTTGCCCTCCTCTGTACCCCCTCCAGTAGTCTGATACCATGCTTTAGGTATGGCTTCCAAAACTGCACACAATACTTTAAATGCAGCCTTACCAGTGACCTGTAGAGGGGCAAGATTACCTCTCTTCGTCTGGACGAAAACCCCCTCGCTATGCACCCCAGCATTTTGTTCGCTTTTGCAGGTGCTCTCCTGCACTGGGCAGTGTTGTTCATGGTCCCTGTTGCCATTACCCCAGGTCCTTCCCTCCTCAGTGATCCCCAGTTTAACTCCCCCCAGCCAGTATTCTCTCCTTGGGTTCTTCACCCCAAAGTGTATAACCTTACACTTCTTTGCACTGAACCCCAGCCGCCACCTCTCTGACCACCCCTCTAGCTTGCTCAGGTTCCCCTTGCAGCTGCTTCCATCACTTCCCTCCATCCACCACTGCTCTGATTTTGGTGTGCAATGCCTAATATGAAGAGCCCAAATAATACTGGCCCCGTAACAGAGCACTGTGGCACCCCACTCATCACTGGCCTTGCAGTTGAGAGGTCCCCTCTCACAACCACTCGTTGCAGCCTCCCACTCAGCCAGATTGTAATCCAGTTCATCATCTTTGCCCCAACCCCTACACCAGTTAGTGTCCCCCAAGCCGCCCATGAGGCACCAAATCGAAGGCCTTGCTGAAGTCCAAGTAAAGAACATCCATCGCATGACCCTTATCCAGCTCACCTGTCACCCAGTCATAATATTGGATCAAGCTGGTTTGACAAGACTTCCCTGGAATGAACCCATGCTGCCTCACATCCTAGAGACCATTGTCCCCCAGGTATGACACCATTTTTTCCTTCAGTATCGTTTCCATGAGTTTGCACACTATGGAGGTGAGACTTACTAGATGATAATTACCCAGTTCATCCCTTGGCCTGCTCGTGTAATGGCACTACATGTGTCATTCTCCTGTCCAGTGGCACACATCCCGACTCCAGTGAAGTGCGGTACAGATCCACCAGTGGCTCTGTTAACACCTCCTCCATCTCCCCTCAGCACCCTGGGGTGCATACCATCTGGCCCTGGTGCCTTGTCTACCTTCAGTGCCCTCAGTCCCTCTAGGACTCTACTTGCCTCAATTCTTCCATCTGTTGCCTCCTCTCCCCCTGTTTCCACCCTCCCAGCCCATGGTGGTAGCGGTCCCCCCTTCTCTTTCGTGAACACTGAGCAAAAGTATTCATTCAGTGCTTCTGCCTGCTCTTCATCCATTTTCTGTCCACCTCCCACCCCTTTTTATCCTCACTATTGTCTCCTTGCATTTCCTTTTCTCCCTATCTGAAAAAGTCTCCCCCCCCCGTTAATTCCCTTTGCTAATCTCCACTCCCTCTGGGTCTTGGCTTCTCTCACTTTTCTGGTCACCTCCCTGGACCATCTTGCATATTCCTCCCTGTCCACTTCCTTCCCCATCCTCCTATACCTCTGGTGTACCACTCGTTTTGCCCTCACCACTTCCACAACCTCGTTCTTCAACCAGCCTGATTTTCTTGCTCTGTTCCTTTTACTCTGTATCTTGGTGCAGGCTTCTGTTGCCTCTGTAATCCCCCATTTAATAATATCCCATTTCTGCTCCACATCCTTCTTCTGCCTTATGCCCTCCAGTTTCCCTTTTGGTACTTGCCCTCCAGTTTCCCTTTTGGTACTTCCTGCATCCTCCCAGAGTCCATCCCCTTGAAGTTTACCACCCAAGTAACTGATTTATTTGGCTCCCTGCATATTGTGATATTAAACCAGACCGTTTGGTGGTCGCTGTCAGCTAGTGGATCCTCCACCTTTATTTCCCTTACTGCCTTCCTATTCGACAATACCAGATCTAAAGCGTTATTTAGCCTAGTAGGTACACTAACCAACTGCATCAGGAGTCAGCAGGTAGAGATTTCAGTTGGAAACCATTAGGTACACACCTAGGTTAGTAGTGGGTCTCAGTTACTCCCTATCTGGGGGTCAGCCAAAGGGTAAATTAGCAGGAAAAAGCCTCAGCAGGAAGGCTGTCAATGCATATAGGGACATCTGAGCAGCTAGGCAATACAGCTGTTACTGTGGTAGTGTACTGGAAAGGAAGGGGATGCAACTCTTCAGCCACCACATCCAGGTCCTACTTGATTAAAGGGGAGGTAAAGAATCATTGTTTTTAAGCCACCCTTTTCCAGGTCTGGAGTACAAACTCTATAAGAATAAAGGGGTTAGCTAGTGCATTACAAAGGAGTGCCTAGAATATAATATATGGAGAGGGGGCACGCAGTGGGAGCCAGGGAAAGCATGTAGAGTTGTAGGGTGCATGGTGTGTATGGCAACAATGTTTCTGGGAGCCCTCTATGAGATAGGGGGATGCCTGGTTCACAGGTGTATTGTACAGCTGAAAGTGGAAGTGTTCCTAATGAGGCAGGAGATAAGTGCTCTGGCGGGGAGGGTCATACAGTAATGATGGGAATGGCAGAGGGGAAACAAGGTCTGGAGGCAGAAAGAGGGGAGAGAACAGGAGGAGCTATGTCAAGGAGGGGCCATGTGGGGGGAAGGAAGGAGGCAGGGGGTAGACAGGTCCCCTGGGTCCATCTCCCCCAGTGGGGAAGAAGGCCCAGGGGTTTGGGCTGGATAATGATATGGGGAAAGGGTAAAACAGGGTGGAGAGGGTGTCCAGTCAGAGCACCTCTAGAGGTGCCAGTGCAGAGCAGGTTCCTCCCGCTGGACAGAGGGGAAGAGAGGGGAACTTGGAGGGATGGGTATGAACAGTGAGTTGGGGGGAAGGAGGTAGTAAGAGAAAGGACTTCTGGAATGGTAAGGAGAGGGGGCCAGAGGGGAAAAAGTTCAGACATGAGAGGGCAGGTGGGTGAAGTAGGGAAGGGGCATTGGGGAAGTGTAATTAAGGGGACATGCTCGGGGAGAGCAGAAAGGAAAGGAAGGGGAGTGTCATGGGGTACTGAGGAACAGCTGGAGGTGGCTGGGATGGGGAGACTGGTGTGAGGGGTCAAGGGGGAGTACAGGATGGGCAAGAGGGGAAGGAGCAGGCAAACAGCAGTGGCAGCAGCAGGGACCTAGGAGAGGAAGGGGACAGGAAGGTGTGGGGAAGGTGGTGATACTGGGGGATTTATTAGTAAAGTGGTGAGGTGGGGGGAAGTGTCCAGACTAAACTGTATGAGGGTAGAATGTATGCCGGAGACGATGTCAGGGAGAGTGTGATCTCTGATAACCAAGCATGTGGGGTCAGAGGGGGGGAAGCCTCACATAATAGCGCACCTGGGTACAAACGACCTTGCAGGATATGAAGTGGGGGATCAAGGAGAGGTTCAGGGAGGTAGGGAAAATCTTTAGCGTAGTAGGGAGTTTTGTAGCCTTCTTGGAGCTGCTACTAGTCCCAAGGGCTAACACCGCAAGAAAGGTTAGAACTGAGGAATTCAATGTTCATTTCAAACCAGAGGGTGGCATGAGATGGAAAGGTATAGGGCAGGTGGTGACTGGGGAAGGACCTGGGACAACAAGAACCTGTTTGCACCAGGTCGGTGTAAAAAGGTGCATCTAATTAAAAAGGGCACAAGGGTCCTGAAGGACCATATGGAGGAATTCATGGGAAGATATCTCAATTTATACTGACTGGGAGTAGCAGAGTGCAAAGTACCCTTAGGCACTTGGTGGAGGAGGCCAATAGGCCTCCCCCCCACCCAAGCAGGAAGGAATACTGAGGAATTAGCAGAAATGGGAAAGAGGGACTGGGGGAGCAGGTTAGAGGGGGCAGGATAGTGGTAGTAGGGGGTCCAGGTTGCGGTGGATGGTGGAGTCATTGACTGCCAGAAGCCTGGGAAACAAAATGGCTGAGATTCAGGTGTAACCCCCCTACAAATGGGGGTTTCTAAAAGCTTCCCCGGAGCTTGGTTGGATGCTCCATGCCTGGTTGGTGTTCGATGTTAAAGCCGTTTAATTGTCATCACCCGTGAGTGCTTTTAGAGTCTCCATAGGCTGTCTCTTTAAGGGCTGCCTGTTGCAGCCATGATTAACTACATGGAGGAGGGTTGTGTGGTTGTACGCCTGAGTCCCACCTGGGCCACTGGAAAATAGCTCTTTTGCCCACCGCTAATGGTGTGGAGGGAGCTCTGCTAGGGGATGTGATTTTTTGCTTAAAATAACGTAGAATCATAATGACAATGTAGTTGTTCTAACCTGCCTTCCCTTGCAGCAAAGACTGTCCTGACTGTTACCTTCATATTGCTCCAAATTGCTGAATTGGACCAATCAGTACCTTGGGACCCTACAGAGTCGGCTGACCAATAGAAGAGCTGTTTGTATTTGAGAGAGGCATTATGGGTTATGGCGTTTTTTCGTACCACTGAGAGCAGGAGGAAATGACTGGCATGTTCAGCCAGCCAATGAACCCGGGTAGCACCCGATCTGAAAGGAGTGCTCAGTGCTGCCAAAGACAGATGCATTGTGGCTGAGGTGAGGAGAGGAGCTCTGTGCTTCTGTGCTGGGAAGTGTTCGAGCGGGAAGCACGTGAAGGCCTGAAGCGGCCATTTTTACCTGAGAAAGGATTTAGTTTAAATCCGCCGGTGGGCGGTCAGAGGAGGCTGTGCCCAGTACAGCTACCTACCAGGCTCGACCTGTAGGAGGACTGGAGAATTTGTTGAATTTCGCTCAGTTTGAGGGAGAGCTGAAGCTGCAGTTGCAGCATCTCGGTGGTTGTGAGTTCGTGGGAGCCTTGGAAGCAGCTGCCTGGTGTGGTACCCCTCTGTTGTTGTTTGCCATATAAATGTGTGAGAAGGCTGAGGAAGTTCAGGCTCCGTCCTGGCAGCGTTGAAGGAATCGTTATTTGCTGGGGTTGTGAGTACTGATTCAGGGTAGCTCCCTGCAGAGTGTGTACACAGTGGTTTCTAGTCCATGATTATACTGCTGACTGCCTAGTTAAACTCTCCTCCTATTCTGACCTGCTCGGGAATGTAATGTTTATCTGTGTTAAGGGCCCCAACCAACTGCCACGTGTGAACTAGCCATTAAGGCTTGGGTATCCAGGGACAGTAAAGACTAGGTTTAGGCCTGTGCACAGAGCCCTAGGCAGATAAGTAGAGTGATAAGCTGATCAACCTGATTTCCCCCCTTCCTTGTTATTTCTCCCCTGAATAAATCAGATTGTTCTTTGTGCAACTACACACTGGCTATTGTGTGTATTTCTGGTGATCGTCTGTTTGGTGATTGCAATATAACTGTGCCTTATTTTACAGGGGGTCCTCGGAGGGAGTGGAGTGATATTAGCCGGGGGGTGAGTGTATTGGTGGAAAGTGTTATTTGTACCCAGTGTGAGCCACTAGTGGGATGAACAGGGGATTGCAGTAGCCCAGAGGGCTGTAACCGAGACAGTCTAAACTGTATTAGCCCCGACCTCTGGGTGGAGGCACTCACCAATGGATCTGGGCCCCTCACCCTGTCCCAGTGTAGGCAGGCAGGGGTAGTAGCCTTAAGGGTAGCGCCCCTGGGGTTACAAATTGGAGGCACCACTGGGATTGCGTCCCCTAGTGGCCAAGTGGGGAAGCACATAAGAAATGAAAAAAATGGAAGGGGGTCTGTTGGAAAAAATTAAACTGGGACCCATCAAGACAGTGGTACACAGACTGATGGGGTGGTGTGAGGCCGAAGAGCTAGACTCCCAGAAGATTGTGCTATTGTTAGATGTGCCTTTGGGAAACCCAACTGTTGACATCATTTCTGCTGCAGAATGAGTAAAATTTTGGGCAAAGTGGAGGTAAAAGGGCATATGGCTGATTTGCTTGATCAGACGCTGCAGGTGTTACTCCTATGCAGTGTGGCCACTGACCCTGAGAAGGTACCTCCTGTGATTTACCCGGAGGGTGCGGCCCAGGGGTGGTGGCTAATTCATATCCGAAGTGGGTCAGTCACCCCTGGGGGTCTCCCCAGATGAACAGTTTTAAAGACAAACTGCTTAAATTGCTAGCTGTGGAGGGAAAGACTACCCAGGAGTTGTTGCAAGCCTTGGATTTGTCCAGTGATACTACCCCTCGGGGTTCCCCGGGCACCTCCCCTTGCCCGCCCAAAAGTTCCATACTGGCTTCTTTGCCCCTTGCAGTCCCATCCATACAGCTCGATTCCTACTGTAAGTTAAAACTTTTCTCTGGCACGGTACCCGTGCCTTCCAGGGAGGATGACCTGAGGCTTGATGGACTATGCCACCCTTTAGTCCAGGAGTGGCAATGCTCTGAGGGGAGAAAGGAAGAGGCTGATGGAGAGTTTGGGGGTCCTGCCTTAGAAGCCATTAGATTCTTCCGGGCTACCCATCCGGAAGGCCTGCAGAGTATCTCTCTGCTTTAGAAGGGGTTTTTGGGAGTACAGAGACTGGTGAAGATTTACTATGGAAATTCAGGTCTACTAAGCAGTGGAGAAATGAAAAACTGTCCGCTTTTGTTACTAGAGTGGAGCGGGCCTTGCAGAAGGCCTACAGAAAAGGGGGAATCACTGCTGCCGCCCTGAATCAGGTTCGGTTAGAACATGTTTTAAAATCCGCCAGATTTTCTAGTGTAATACTGTTGAAACTTAAGTTACATGATCGGCGGGCCACCCCGCCTGAATATTGTCAATTAATGAGGGAAATTAGGCAGGTGGAGACTGATGAAGAGGGGTGGGAACCCTGTGTGGGGGCAGTAAACCCTAGTGGGACCCCTGAATCTAACACCCCTGAAGAGACTGGCCTGTTCGGAGGGTCCGAGGGATCCCCAAAGTTTCCAGGTACTGTGGGAATGCGAGTTGTTTCCTCCGACCCCCACGTGGAGAGTGAGTTAAGGGCTGAGATCAGGAATTTATGAGAACTGGTGAGGGACTTGAAACAGTCAACTATGTACCCTACTAGGCCTGGGGCCCCTGAGTCAGGCAGAAACCCGAACCCCGGCCAAAGAGAGCTTTCTCACCCCTCTCAGAGCCCCCCACAAAATAGTGACCCCCGGGACCCCAAGTTCTGTTATCATTGTGGGGAGGATGGGCATTTCCAACCCGAGTGCCAGAGGCCCGAGAATTTAAGGAAAGTCAACAACAGACTGATCGCCCGACACCGTCTGGCCCAGACTCGGGCTCCCAAGAAAAGTTTTGTAACTCAGGCCCATGCACAGCCAGCTATCAATGCTGCGGCCCCCAATTGGTCTGATGTGGTCGGGCCATCCATGGAGACCTGGGTGCGGGTAAATGGAATTCCCACTCGAGCTGTATTAGACAGTGGCTCTCAAGTAACCATCATGTTTCAGGACTGGTACCAGGCACACTTACCTGAGGTGCCCCTGCAGCCTCTGACTGGTCTACATGTATGGGGGTTGAGCAACAAGGCCTATCCGTATTTGGGATATGTTCAAGTCTGGTTATCTTTCTCTGCAACTATGAATGGAATAGATGAGCAGGTGGAAACCCTAGTTTTAGTTTGCCCGCCCACTGGATTGTATGATGGGGTGCCTTTTCTGATTGGGATGAATGCGCACATGTTCGGACGATTGGCCCAATTGTGCTCAGAGAAACAAGCCTTCCAGACCGGGTGAGCTTTAAGCATACCTGCTGTGATTCAACAGGCCAGTGCCACTCAGAAGAAGGTTAGTCCAGAGGAACCTGAAGGCCCGGTGGGTGTGGTGTGGAAAAAGGATCTGGCCCCGGTGATACTTGCCCCAAATGCTCAATGTGTCTTGCATGGAGAAGTGCGACTGAAAACTGATGTCAAGAATAAGCTGTTGATGCTGGATGCACCTGTGGAAGGAAGATTACCGGAGGGACTGTTGGTCAAACCGAGCATCCTGTCGGCTAGAGCTCATGCTTATGTTAGGAGAGTGATGGTTCAAGTGCATAATGTGTTCGACAGAGAGATTCGAATTAGACGGGGGTGCACTTTGGCAAGCGTACATTGTGCAGATACTGCGGTACTGCCAAACCAAAAGGGTTCCAGGACAGATGATAGAGTTACTCCTGATTTGTTTGACTTCGGTGACTCCCCACTGCCAGCTGAGTGGAAACACAGGGTTAATGAGAGGCTTGCCGAGAGGGACCAGGTTTTCTCCCTGAAAGAGTGGGATGTGGGATGTGTACAAGGGGCTGAGCATCGCATTCGGCTGCATGACGAAAGGCCTTTCTGAGAGAGATCCCGGGGCCTGGCCCCTGCCGATATAGATGATGTAAGGCGGCATCTGCAAGAGATGTTGGCTGCTGGTGTAATGCAAGAGTCCAGGACCCCTTATGCTTCCCCCATAGTAGTGGTGAGAAAAAAGAATGGGGCAGTTTGGATGTGTGTAGACTATCGCACTTTGAATTGGCGGACGATTCCGGACCAGTATACCATGCCGTGCATCCAGGATCCATTGGATTGTTTAAATGGTAGCCAGTGGTTCTCTGTGTTGGATCTTCGCAGTGGATACTACCAGATCCTGATGGCCCCAGACGACCGGGAGAAGACTGCATTCATTTGCCCCCTAGGCTTTAATGAGTTTGTTCAAATGCCTCAAGGGATTTCGGGTGCTCCAGCCACTTTTCAGCGCTTGATGGAACGGGCCGGGGGGGACATGAATCTACTTGAGTGTCTGGTTTATTTAGATGACGTCATAGTGTTTGGCTGATCATTAGAAGAGCACGAGAAACAATTGTTCAAGGTTTTGGATCGGTTGGAGGATTTCGGCCTGAAGTTGTCTATCGACAAGTGTCAATTCTTCCAGACTTCTGTGAAATACGTGGGCCACATCGTGTCCACTGAGGGCATAGAGACCGACCCAAGTAAAGTTGAGGCCTTGACCACCTGGCCACAGCCCCACAATCTAAAAGAACTGCAAAGATTCCTGGGATTCTGTGGCTACTATAGGCGGTTTGTTAAGGATTATTCTCGAGTGATTCGCCCCCTCCTCAATCTCACTCAAGGGTATCCTCCTACGCATAAAAAGTATAAGAAGGCTGTGCCCTCTGAGACAGAAAAGAAGTATTTCAGGCCGAATTATGTGTTTGGGGATTGTTGGACTGTTGAGTGTGAGGAAGCCTTTTATGATATCATATATCAACTTACCCTTGCCCCAGTGTTGGCCTATGCTGACCCGGCCAAGCCGTACATTCTTCATACTGATGCCAGTCTACAAGGATTGGGGGCTGTGTTATACCAGGAGCACTCGAATGGTTTGAGACCTGTAGCATTTGCCAGCAGAAGCCTGAGCCTTCAGAAAAAAATTATCCAGTGCACAAACTAGAGTTCCTGGCTCTGAAGTAGGCCATTGTTGATCAGTTTCATTAATATTTGTATGGTGCCAAGATATTGGTAAAGACTGATAACAATCCTCTGACTTATGTACAGACCTCTGCAAAGTTGGATGCCACTGGCCATAGGTGGATCTCTGCTTTGGCCACCTACAATTATGCTGTTGAGTACAGGGCAGGCTAAAACCATATAGATGCGGATGCTCTCTCTCGGAGGCCTATGCCACGAACTGATTGGGTCAGGTTGTCCGAACCTGACATAAGAGCCCTTTGCCAGAAATTTGACAAAGAAGAACAGGTGTCTCCTGATGGGGTGGACTGCATGGTGGATTGTTTGGGACCGTCCGAAAATTGCATACCGACTGCCTATTGTCACTTCTCTGCACTAGACACTGGCTCATTGCCATAGTTCAATAATGATAGTCTTCAACAGGCTCAATCCCGCGATCCCATGATCAAATCAGCTTTAGAAGCCCTCTGTGCTGGGAAAGACGTGTCAAAGTTACGTTCCACTGATCTGAGGACTGCCTTGCTGTATAAAGAAGGGCCCAAATTGAAGCTGATTAACCAACTACTATATAGAGAGACTGTGAATAAGGAGGGCCGGGTAGACGAACAACAACTGGTGCTGCCCTCAGCTTTTAGAGAGTTGGTTTTAGAGTCTTTGCATAATCAGATGGGGCATCTCGGCATAGACTGGACCCTTGATCTAGTACAGGCTAGATTTTACTGGCCGAAAATGAGTATGGATGTAGAGCAACATGTCAAGACCTGTAGTCGCTGTTTGCAAAGAAAAGCTTTACCCCAGAGAGCTGCTCCCCTGGTCAACATTACCACTAGTGCCCCGATGGAACTGGTCTGTATTGATTTCTTGAGTTTAGAGCCCGATCTGAAAAGTGTCAGCAACATATTGGTGGTCACTGATCATTTTACCCAGTACGCACAGGCTTTCCAGACTAAGGATCAGAGAGCAACCACGGTGGATAAGATACTTGTTGAGAACTTTTTCATCCACTATGGGGCCCCGCAGCGGATCCATTCCGACCAGGGAAGGGACTTTGAAAGTCGTTTGATTAAAGAGATGCTATCCTTGTGGGGGGCACGAAAGTCAAGAACCACCCCCTATCATCCGCAAGGAGATCCTCAGCCTGAAAGGTTTAACCGCACCTTGCTTGACATGTTGGGCACATTGCAACCAAAAGATAAACCGAGATGGAGCCAGCAGATTAGCACCCTAGTTCATGCTTATAATTGTACAAAAAGTGACGCCACAGGATTTTCCCCGTACCGACTGATGTTTGGGAGAGAGGCTGGACTGTCAGTGGATGTGTGTTTTGGGGTTTCCCCTGATGGAGTGCAAGCAAAGTACCATCTACAATATGTACAGAAATTAAAGGCCCAATTAAACCATGCCTACCAACTGGCCCAGACTATGGTGGCTAAACGAAACCTGGCCAACAAAGAAAGATATGATAAGAAAGTAAAAGCGATGGAGTTAAAAGAAGGGGACAGAGTGTTACTGAGGAATCTGGGACTGCATGGGAAGCATAAAATTGCTGACAGATGGCATCACCTCCCTCATATTGTTGTGGGAAAATTGACAGATCTGCCTGTGTATAAAGTGCGGCCTGAAAACAATTCTAAAGATGTGAAAACTATGCACAGAAATCATCTGCTGCCAATCGGACAAATACTGATTGAAGCTGAATCTCCACAAGCTCTCCCCTCCAGGCCTATGACTAGATATGCTACTAGGAAAAGCATCAAACCCATTGATTCTTCAGCAGGCCAACCAACAGGGCCTCCGCCCAAGGTCTGCAGAAGGAAGTGATCAACCATTGGTGTCAGAAGATGATGAAGACGACATTGAATACTATCCCTCCTATGAATTGAGTCAGTTATTTTGGGGCAACCCCCTTGTTAACTCTGGAGATGAGGTTGGGCCTTCTGGACTGTCTGAGCCTCCAGCTTTGTCTTCAGGACCAATGCTTCCAGACCTTGAGTCGGGTGGCAACAACGCTCAAGAGGTGGGATCCTTGAGCATGGCTGAACTGTCTGGCCTGGCTGAATTGTCTGACTTTCCAGAGGAATAGAGTGAGATGGAAGAACAGGCAAGTGATATGCCAGAACTGGAAGAATATTTTGAATGCCCTGATGGTTCCCCTCTGGTACCTCAACAGCCCCCAGATGAGCCCAGTGGGGTGGGTTCAGGGATAGAAGGTCAAGCCCCTAATAGTACTATGAGCATGGAACCTGTTCCCATTGAGGAGATTCCCATTGCTAATGTCACTGATACTGAAGTGGAGTCAGGGCCTGGTTTAGGATCCCCCGAGACCCCTAGACAATCCGGCCGACAAATACGGCCAGTAATAAAGTTGAGCTATGAATCTCTGGGTCAGCCAGTGGATCTGCCCTTAAATGTGGTTCACAAGGGGGTATATGTGTCCCCGAGTTCTTTGCCTAAGTTAGCCTTGGGGATAACTCCAGATTGTTAGTAATGCCCTTTGAGTGTGGCGTCCCTGCCTCGGGGGACCCGTTAGTAATTAGGAGAAGAGGGATTCCCCCAGTCCTGGTGTCATGAGCAGGCACTAATGACCTGATTTAAAAAAGGGAACAAGAGTTATGTGTACAATGTGTATAAACCTAATATGTTGTAAATGTCAGATTTATGTATGTAATTCAGGATGTGATATAGTGTTAGCTCAGCTGTTTGCCTTAAATGTGATTTAAAGGTAACTACTTGACGTGGACGTCAAACTTTCCCAGGCCAGGAAGGGTGTAACCCCCCCTACAAATGGGGGTTCCTTAAAGTTTCCCCGGAGCTTGGTTGGATGCTCCGTGCCTGGTTGGTGTTCGGCGTTAAAGCCGTTTAACTGTCGTCACCCGTGAGTGCTTTTAGAGCCTCCGTAGGCTGTCTCTTTAAGGGCTGCCTGTTGCAGCCATGATTAACTACATGGAGGAGGGTCGTGTGGTTGTACGCCTGAGTCCCACCCGGGCCACTGGAAAATAGCTCTTTTGCTGCCACTGCTAATGGTGCGGAGGGAGCTCTGCTAGGGGATGTGATTTTTTGCTTAAAATAACGTAGAATCATAATGACAATGTAGTTGTTCTAACCTGCCTTCACCTTGCAGCAAAGACTGTCCTGACTGTTACCTCCATATTGCTCCAAATTGCTGAATTGGACCAATCAGTACCTTGGGACCCTACAGAGTCGGCTGACCAATAGAAGAGCTGTTTGTATTTGAGAGAGGCATTATGGGTTATGGCGCTTTTTCGCACCACTGAGAGCAGGAGGAAATGACTGGCATGTTCAGCCAGCCAATGAACCCGGGTAGCACCCGATCTGAAAGGAGTGCTCAGTGCTGACAAAGACAGATGCGTTGTGGCTGAGGTGAGGAGAGGAGCTCTGTGCTTCTGTGCTGGGAAGTGTTCGCTCGGGAAGCGTGTGAAGGCCTGAGGCGGCCATTTTTGCCTGAGAAAGGATTTGGTTTAAATCCACCGGCGGGCGGTCAGAGGAGGCTGTGCCCAGTACAGCAACCCACCAGGCTCGACCTGTAGGAGGACTGGAGAATTTGTTGAATTTCGCTCGTTTTGAGGGAGAGCTGAAGCTGCCGTTGCAGCATCTCAGTGGTTGTGAGTTCGTGGGAGCCTTGGAAGCAGCTGCCTGGTGTGGTACCCCTCTGTTGTTGTTTGCCATATAAATGTGTGAGAAGGCTGAGGAAGTTCAGGCTCCGTCCTGGCAGCATTGAAGGAATCGTTATTTGCTGGAGTTGTGAGTACTGATTCAGGGTAGCTCCCTGCAGAGTGTGTACACAGTGGTTTCTAGTGCATGATTATACTGCTGACTGCCTAGTTAAACTCTCCTCCTATTCTGACCTGCTCAGGAATGTAATGTTTATCTGTGTTAAGGGCCCCAAGCAGCTGCCACGTGTGAACTAGCCGTTAGGGCTTGGGTACCCAGGGACAGTAAAGACTAGATTTAGGCCTGTGCACAGAGCCCTAGGTAGATAAGTAGAGTGATAAGCTGATCAACCTGATTACCCCCCTTCCTTGTTATTTCTCCCCTGAATAAATCAGATTGTTCTTTGTGCAACTACACCCTGGCTATTGTGTATATTACTGGTGATCGGATGTTTGGTGATTGCAATATAACTGTGCCTTATTTTACAGGGGGTCCTCAGAGGAAGTGGAGTGATATTAGCCAGGGGTGAGTGTATTGGTGGAAAGTGTTATTTGTACCCAGTGTAAGCCACTAGTGGGATGAACGGGGGGTTGCAGTAGCCCAGAGGGCTGTAACCGAGACAGTCTAAACTGTATTAGCCCCGACCTCTGGGTGGAGGCACTCGCCAACAGATCTGGGTCCCTCACCCTGTCCCAGTGTAGGCAGGCCAATAGGCCAATAGCCTTAAGGGTAGCGCCCCCTGGGGGTTACACAGACACTGATGCAGAGGTGGACATAGTGGCCATCACAGACATGGGTCATACCAAACCATGACTGGAACCTTGTAGTTCCTGGATATTAAATGTATATGAGGGAAAGGGAAATGGGAAGGGGGAAAATGGCTCTGTATGTGATGGAAGGGATAACATGTACCAAAGAGGGAAGGACCAATAGAAAGAAGCTATATGGGTGCAAATACATTCCACCAAGGGGAAGAAACTAAGGATGGGGGTAGTTTACAGACTACTTTCACAGAATGAGGAGCAAGAAAAGGTACTGGGGTCCCAAATCATAAAAATGGCTGGCGAGGGGGAGATAGTAATAATGAGGGACTTCAGTCTGCCAGAGGTAGCTTAGACAATCCTGGCTTCCTCCAGGACCAGGGAGTAAGTGCTGCTGGATGCATTCTAGAGTAGATTCCTTACACATGGTGTCAAAAAGCCTTCTAGGGAGGGGGCCGTACTGGGCCTAGTACTGTCCAACTGTGAGCATGCTTGGGATGTAAAGGTGGATGTGTTACTTGCAGGAAGTAACCACCACTCAGTGTGGTTCCATCTGGATATGGGCAGAGGGATGATCAGGTCCAAAACAAGGATTCTGGACTTCAGGAAGTCTGACTTTAAGAAGGTGGGAGAAATTCTGGTAGGATACCTTGCTGGGATCAGAAAGGAGATGGAAGTGGAACAGAAATATGCCATAATAAAGGAGGAACTGATGGAGGCCACTGCTGAATGTACCAAGAGCAAAAGCAAGAAATCTAAGACAAAAAAGCCCAGCTGATTTGGAAAGGAAATGGCAACTACAGTAAGGGAAAATATAGCAACCTTCCAGAAATACAAACGTATTCAGAATGAGGAGGCTAGGAAGGCCTATCATGATAAATCAAGGGTGGTGAGCAGGGAGGTTAGGGAAGCAATGGTTGCAAAGCAAGTACAGCTGGCACAGGGAGTAAAATCTGATGAGAAGGCCTTCAAATATACAAGGGAAAAGTGGGATATTAAGGATGAGATTCTTGGATTAAACAAAGAAGGGGTTGGGCAGAAGGAAGTGAAGAAAAAGCAGTGGTGCTTAATAAGAACTTCTGCTCTGTCTTCACTGGAGAGTGGATGGACCAGTGCCTAAAGGGAGCAGAGAGATGGGGGGCAGGGAAGAGACGAGTCATGGATGTCATAATAGAAGTAAGGCAAGGCAAGGCAAAGTGTATTTGTAGGGCTCCAAATCCTGGAGGCTCTTGGTTCCTAACACACACAAAGCACAAAGGCAGGTCAAAGAACATCAAATACAATAAAACAAAAGACTAATAAATATCAGCAGAATTATTAAAACAGCAAATACAGTTAAAAACAGATCCAAAGGCTGGTCAGATTACAATGTCTCGGAATGCCAAAGAGAATAGAAGGGCCTTGAGACCACTCTTAAAACACTTGACCGATGGGGCCTCCCTGATGTAAAGAGGAAAAGTGTTCCATGAGACCGGGCCTGCAACACTAAAAGCCCAGTGGCTGGCAGTTTTGAGGTAGGCCCTAGGAACCTCAAGGAAGCTTCTGGTCAAGGAGTGGAGGGATTAGACTGAGACAGATGGTGTCAGAAGGTGAACCAGATAGCTAGAGCCTAGTCCATGTAGGGCCTCGTATGTGAGTAAACTCAGCTTGACAATAACCCTCCACCTGATTGTCAGTCAGTGCAGAGTCCGCAAAACCGGGGTCACATGATTAGAACTACACAGGCCAGTCAGTAACCTGGCAGCAGCATTCTGTACCAACTGCAGTCAGTGGAGTGTACCTCCCAAGACCTTGAAGTAGAGAGCATTACAGTAATCAAGTCTGGATGTCACAAACGCATGAACTTGTGTGGGCAGGTCTTCAGGCAGAACTAGGAGTTTGATTGTGGCAATGTTCCTCAAGTGGTAAATACCACTTTAGACAACAGATCACACCTGAGCTTCAAATGTCAGTCTGTCATCCAGCATTCGTTCTTTGCGTTTTCGACCATCAAGTGCGTAACTTTGCATTTCTTTGCATTGAACCCCAACTGCCAAATGCCAGACCCACTTCTCCAACCTCGCCAGGTTTTCTCTAATTTCCTGCCCCCCTTTTCCATGTCCACCAACCCACAGTGCTTTGTGTCATCTGTGAAAAGGCAGATTTTACCTTTGATTCCATCCAGGACCATGGCAAGTAGACAGGGTGTATAAGGGCCTAAAGGCCCTGAAGGTGGACAAGTCCCCAGGTTCAGATGGCGTGCACCCAAGGTTCCCAAGAGAACTAGTAGAGGTGCTGGTGGGCCCCCTGGCAGACCTTTTTTAACACCTCTCTGGAGACTATAAGTGTGCCCCAGAATTAAAGAACTGCACATGTGGTGTCTCTCCATAAAAGTGGTTCAAGGAATGAACCAGGGAATTACATGCTAGTCAGTCTGACCTTGATAATGGGGAAGCTGATGGAGACCATCCTGAAGGAAAGATTGGTGAGCTTTCTCCTGGAAAATGGGCTGCAAGATGAGAGGCAGCATGGGTTTATGTCAGGGAGGTCATGTCAGACTAATCTGATTGACTTTTCTAACTGAGTGTCCAGGTCAGTGGACAGGGGCCAAGTGGTTGATTCCTGTCTCTGGACGTCAGGAAAGCTTTTGACTATGTGCCTCATAGGAGACTGGTCAGGAAGCTGGATGACCTGGGGATGGGTCCAGGCTTGCTAGATAGCTCAAAAACTGTTATCAGGACACATGTCAAAAGATGGTGGTCAGTGGGGGCAATTTTCAGAAGCTAGGCCAATGACCAGTGGGGTCCAACAGAGCTTGGTGTTTGGTTTGGTGGTGTCTAACATTTTCTTCAGTGATATGAGTGGATGGAATCAAAGGTAAAATCTGCCTTTTCATGGATGACACAAAGCTCTGTGTGAGGGTGTACATGGAAGAGGGGAGGCAGGAACTTAGGGAAGACCTGGTGAGGTTGGAGAAATGGATCTGGCATTTGGCAACTGAGGTTCAATGCAAAGAAGTGCAAAGGTGTGCGAAAAACCCAAAGACCAAATGCTGTTTGGACAGTGTGTGGGTTACCAACTCAGGAGGAAAAATACCTGGGGCAATCATTCTAAATGACCCGAAATGCTTGGCACACTGCAGGAGAGCAGCAGCAGAAACAAATTTGATGCTGGGCTGATTAGCCAGTGGGATTACCAGTGGGAAAGCAGAGGTCATACTGCCACTGGACAGGTTACTGGTAAGAACACCCCTGGAGTACAGTATGCAGTGCTATTGGTGCCATTATCTCAAACAGGATGTTAACTTTTCGGAGACAGTTCAGAGAAGGGTAACCAAAATGATCCAGGGCCAGCAGGGAACACCTACGAAGAGAGACTCAAGGGGCTCAAAGTGTTCTCCCTTGAAGACAGAAGGGGAGGGGGTATGACCAAGACCTTCAAATACCTTGAAGGTATCAATATGGTGAATTTGGAGAGCCTCTTCAGTCTTAGTGGGGATAAGTCTACTAGAGGGCATAACCTAAAACTGGTATAAGGAAGATTCAAAAGAGAGATGAGGAGCACATTTTTACTGAGAGAGAGTGGTGGTCAAGTGAAAAGAGTTGCAAGAGGTGGTGGTCTCCCTGAAAACAGTGGATAGCTTCAAGTAGCAGTGGTAGTAGTAAACATTTTATTCATTATGAATAACGAATTGGCAACTCAACTGAGTTAAAAACTCATTTCCAGTGAGATCAATAAAATTTCACATGCACTGGTTACAATTCAAACATGTTATCTGAATATCTAAATGTAAAACATACAGACCTACATCAATAATACAAATAAGTAAGAATGGGACAGAATGAAATGAAAGGGAAAAATGCTGTGGGAGGAGGGACTAGAAGGGTCTCGGGGGGGGATTTGGGGAGTGGGGCTGGTTGCTCTGTAGACAGAAGGAGCACCTGCACACTTGGAAAGATTTGGTTGACTGTAAGGCCTTTATTTGTTGGCATGTTAATATGTTTAACTGATCCAGTTACCACAGAATCACTGGGAATTTATTTTTCTAACATATATAGAAATATAGAGACAGAATTTGATGGCAGATAAGGACCACTTGGCCTGTCCAGTCTGTCCATTTTTCCCTACCTACAATATTACCGAAGACCATACCCGATCTACAGCTCTTTCTCCCTCCCCACTTCTTTTTCACTATGCTTCCCTTGTGGTTATCCATTGCATGCTGGAGTCCCACCACTGTTTTTGGCCGCACTACTTCTACTGGAAGGCTTTTCCAGGAATCCATCACTCTTTACGTGAAGAAGTACTTCCTCACATCTCCCCTAAATCTACCCCCTCCAGATGCATAGAATATCCCCTTGTTCTTGCGCACCTTTTCTTCTACAAAATACTTCCCTCCTGTATCTTATTTACCCTGGTGAGGTATTTGTCATTACCTCCCTCTCTCCTCTGTTCCAGGGTGTACGTACTGAGGTCCTTTAGTCTCTCCTCATAGAGCTTTTGATGCAGATCCTGCACCATTTTAGTTGCTTTCCTGTGGACTGCCTCCACATTGTCTATGTGTTTCTGGAGGTGTGGACTCCAGAACTGGACACAGTGCTCCAGGTGAAGTCTCATCAGTGATTTATACAGTGATATCACTATCTCCCCTTTTATTTATTTATTTAAACTTTTGGTAACTGGGAAAAAGGCACACTGAGCTGGGGCTCATTTCTAAGTGTGATCCAGGGGGAGTACAACAAAATTACAATCATGTCTCAAACATTTTTCATTAGAGATGAACAAGCAGTGGCAAAAAGCATTAGTACAGACATGCAGAGTCACAGCAGGACAGTGTAGACAATTCAGAATACATAATATACTATATAAAGGCACACACATGTGAAGTACAAAATAGTATGATACATAGAGGCATTTACAAAAGCAGATAAGATGCATTTAATCATACACTAGTTGGACATGCATGTGAATTGAGAGTGCAAAAGCTTTAGTGAGCTGATTAGGTACCGAAGTGGCAAGAGTCTGAGGGCAGTATTGTGCAAAGGGCTCAACGTCAAGATATCCACAACAATGCTGTCAACATCCCCAACAGCAATGGGAACAATGCTGACCATTCGAGACAAGGTGTTTTTTTCCGCACCCCCATCTCTAAATAATCAACTCTGAGTCAGAGTTGGTTCAGTGTGGGGGAAAAACATCAGGAATCGCAGTGATGCTGTACAGCGGACCATCACAGTGACCTGGCTAGATTTTGTCACTGTGGTGGTGTTTGCTGTAAGATTGTCATTGTGGTGGCGTGCTACCGTGTGCAAAGTTGCTGTTTGATAAGAGTTGAAGGAGGGGGAATTTCTTAGTAAGGGGGTAGTTTATTCCAAAGAAGGGGACCCTATAGGAGAAGGTAGATTTGCCCAATATGGAGGAAGGTAGGGGCAGCAAGAAAGTCATAGAAACATAGAAATTGTCAGCAGATAAGGACAGCTAGGCCCATCCAGTCTGCCTGTAAGCCCTATACATGTATGCATCCACTCACCCTAAGTGGTCAATGGCTTTTTATCACTCCCTTCCTGCCCAATGTCTCTATGTGCTTGTCGTAGGCATGTTTAAACCCCTCCACTGTGCTTACCCTACCACCTCTTGTGGCAGACTACTCAAAGTGTTCACCACCCTCTCAGTGTAGAAAAACATCCTCACATTACCTCTTAAGCCTCCTCCTCCAATTTCATATCGTGCTCCCTTGTTCTGGTATCTCTTCTGCATTGGAAAAGATCTCCCAACTGCACCTTGTTTATGCTCTTGAGGTACTTAAAAGTTTCTATCATGTCGCCCCTTTCTCTCCTCCAGCGAGTACAAATTGAGGTCTCTTAGTCTCTCCTCATATGTTTTGTGATGCAAACCATGCACCATCTTTGTTACCCTTCTCTGGACAGCCTCCACCACCTTAATGTCCTTACATGTGTGGTTTCCAATACTGCACACAGTACTCCAGGTGAGGCCTTAATATTGATTTATACAACGGCATCACCACTTTCTGCCTCCTACTAGTAATACCTCTGCCTATGTACCCCAGCATGCCATTGGCCCTCCCTGCAGCCTTTGCACACTGCTTTGATACCTTCAGGTCATCAGCTATGATAACCCCTAGGTCCATCTCCTCTTTGGTGACAGTCCCCAGGGTTCCACCTACCCAGGTGCATTATCTTGCACTTTGTTGCACTGAACCTCAGTTGCTACACCTCCAACCATCTTTCAAGCTTCTCCAGGTCCCTCTTCATTATCTTCACCCCCTTCTGAAGTATCCACCCTGTTGCAGATCTTAGTATCATCGGCAAATAGGCATACCTTTCCTTCCAACCCCTCTTCAATGTCACTAATGAAGACCTTGAACAGGACTGGTCCCAGTATCGATCCTTGTGGCACTCTGCTGGTCAACCCTCTCTCCTCAGATTGGATCCCATTTACCAGCACCCTCTGCCTTCTGTCTGTCAGCCAGTTTCTAACCCACCGTATCACCTTATGCCCCATATCCAGACTACTCATCTTGTTAACCAGCCTTCTGTGTGGGACAGTATCGAAGGCTTTGCTGAAATCCAGGTAGGTGATGTCTACAACCCCTTCTGATTCACTTCCCTAGTCACCCAATCAAACAAATCTATCAGATTCCTTTAACAAGATGTTCCTGATGTGAATCCATGCTGCCTCATATCCTGGGCAACAATGGATTCCAGGTGTGCCACTATCCTTTCTTTCAGCAGTGTCTTCATGATCTTCCCCACCACTGAGGTTAGGCTGACTGGCCTGTAGTTCCCTGCTTCCACCCTACAGCCACTTTTGTGCAGAGGGACTACATGAGCCCTCCTCCAGTCCTCTGGAACCATGCCTGTGTTGAGTGACTCTGTGAACAGGGTTACCAGAGGCACTGCTAATTCCATCTGCAGCTCCCTTAATATCCTTAGATGTATTTCATCTGGCCCCTTGGCTTTATCCATCTTCAGCTTTGTGAGTTCCTCCTGAACTCTCTAGACTGTGAATGGAGTGGTGTCCACTCCCCCCCCCCACCGACTGTCTCTGCTACCCAACTGTGGTCCTTGACCCTCTCCCTCCTCAGTGAATACTGAACAGAAGTACTTGTTCAGTATTTCTGCCTTGTCTGGATCCCCCTCCTTACACTCTTCCTCCTCCCCTTTGAGCCTCACAATCCCCCCCTTTTTTTCTTCTATCGCTGATGCACCAATAGAATGTCCTGTCCCTTTTTTTTCACAGACCATGCTAAACCCTCCTCTGTCTGTACCTTGGCTTTCCTAACAGCCTTCCCTGTCTCTCTGACACATTCAAGGTACACCTCCCTGTCCTCGTCCCTTTGGGTCCCCTTATACTTCCTGAACTTGCTCTTTTAGCCCTTAGTTTGTCTCCCACCTGTTTAGAAAACCATAGTTTCTTTCTTCTTTTCCCTTTGGTCACTATCCTAATGCATTGGTTAGTTACCTCCAGAAAGACTCCTTTTAGTCTCCCCCACTGTTCCTCCACCCCCTCCATTACCTCTATCTTGTCCAGGGCCACTTTTAAACATCTCCCCATTTCATTGAAATCCACCCTCCTGAAATGTAATACTTTTGCCCTTGTGTGGCTTAACTGAGTCCGTGTCTCCATGTCAAACCATACCATGTGGTGGTCGCTGGATCCCAGCTGCCCTTCCACCTAGAGTCTTTCAACTCTGTTCCCATTGTCCACACCTGGTGTAGAATCGATCTGTCCCTGGTTGGCTCATGCACCATCTGTCTGAGTCCAGCTCCCTGCATGGTTTTCAGGATGGCTGGGACCAAACTTCTGGCTGCAGCATTTGTCTGTGTGGTCCAATCCATGTCTGGCATATTGAAATCTTCCATCAACAGGATTTCATCTTTAGTTGACATGTCATGAATTTCCTCCACTAGTACCATGTCCACTTTCTCCCTCTGTGCTAGAGGTCTGTAGATCACCCCGTATGTATTGCTGTGCCATTTCCTGGTTCAAGGGTGGCCCACATTGCCTTAGCCTCCCCCTGCCTTCTCTGTACTTCTGTTGCTTTTATGAATTCTCTGACATACAAGGCCACCCCCCCTCCCTTTTTACCTTCCCTGTCCCTTTTGAAAAGCGTATAGCCTGGTACATTGAAGTCCCAGCTGGGAGTAGCAAAATACCATGTCTCTGTTATTGCTGCTATGTCAAGGTCTGCATCCGTCAGCAAGGCTTCCAGGTGGAACCTTATTTCCCAGACTGCGTGCATTTGTGAACATGTACCTCCATTGCCTGCAGCTGGTGCAGACCGCTGTAGCCAGGTTGTTGGCAGGTCTTTCGAGAACTAGCCACATCACTCCTGTGCTTCGCAAACTGCACTGGCTGCCTGTGCGATGGAGGATCACCTTCAAGGTCACGTTGCTGACCTACAAGGCCCTACACGGCAGGGACCTGGCTACTTGCAAGATCTCCTTCAGTCCTGTTGCCCCCTTTGTCCATTCCGCTCTGCTGATGAGGGATTGCTAGAGGTTCCCAGGGTCCATCTTCAGACCTCAGGCACTAGGCATTTTCATTTGCAGACCCGACCCTGTGGAACTCTCTACCTCATCTGATTAGAGAGTGCCTGTCCACTGAGACCTTTAAGTTCTCTTTGAAGACATATTTATTTAGCTTAGTCTTTGGAGACAATGCTCAGTTTGTAAATCTGCCACCTATTTTAGATATGTCTGATATTGTATACGTGCTTTGACACTTGAAAAGCACATTATAAATAAAGATCGATTTGATTTGATTTGATGACTTTCCATGTTTTACTCCTTGCCTTCCCTCTGTTCCTGTTTTCTCTACTTTGCCTCTTCACCCCACCCCGGTATTCATGCTCCTGTGCTCTTGCCCCCCATCCCCCCTTATAAAAGTTTCCCCTGCCTGCTCCTCACTGCTCGCTTGGATTGTTCCTGTTATCAATTTGTACTTTTGCATGTTCTCACAGGGGAAGGGGGTATTCCTGAGCCTCCTGGCTCTCCCCTCTTGGCCACTTTAAATGCTCTCTGCTGAAGCATTCTAACTTCTCACTAAGGACTGAGATCCCCTTTCCAGGCAGATGCAGGCCATCCTCCTGATACAAGCTCGTATCTGCCCAAGCTGGACCCCAGTCCCTATGAAGCCAAATCCTTCCCTTCCACACCAATCTTTTAACCAGGAGTTGAAGGCTTGGATGTGGAGTACTCTGGCCTCCCTCATGCCTTAGACAGGTAGCACCTCTGAGAACTCCAGGGATCCCTGGACCTTACACCATATGGGGATGGATTAACTGGGGATAGACTTTCAGAGAGGTAGGAAGGTAGCAGGTTGAACCAGTATTTGGCTATAAGTGCAATAGAGTGAATATAATGGTGATGGGAGAGGGATGTTAGGCTATGGGATCCATAAAAGGAACAGTGGTGTGTTCTGAGAGGGGAGTTGGTAGTGAAGTGACAGAATGCATTTAGAAATGTGTCTAGTCTGGATAAAGATGAGGAAGGGGCCATGCTATAAACCACATTGGTGTAGTCCAAGATGGTCATGATCAACTGGTTAGAATTTCATGTCTGGCTGGCAGAGGGAGAGACTCTCTGTTGCAGTATAGTATACCTAGCTTGGGGCGAAGTTTAGTGGTGATGGCTTCTATGTGGGATGAAAAAGACAAGTGGGGCTCCAGCCATACTCCTTGGTATTTGTATGTTGTAACTGAGTTGAGGTGTGTCCCATCCAGTGAGGTGATGGCAGGGGGAGAGGGGGCTCTGGTCAGTTTTTGCGCAGTACCAAAAGTCACAGACACTGTTTTAGAGGTGTTTATTTTCTATTGATTGGACTAAAACCAGGTCTGCATATTGAGGAAATCCCTTTTAAGGTTGAATTGGACAACATATAAGACAGGCTCTGAGTAGGAAAGTATGGTGTCATCCATATACATATGCATCTGGGAACTGAAGCATATAGAGGGGAGATCGTTTTTAAAGATCAAGATGAGGATAGGGCCAAGAATAGATCCTTGGGGTTCACCGGCTAGGATGCGGAGAGGGAAGGAGAAGGAGGAGGAGTTTCCTATCCTAACGGATTGGAGCATGTTACTTAGGTAGGAGCTAAACCACTAAACTGTGGGGGTTGGGGGAGCTAGGCCTTCTGCCATGAGCTTGGTGAGGAGGTGGGGTGGAGACTGAATTGAAGGCTTTAGTCAGGTCAGCAACGACTGCTGCTGTTAAGTGTCCTTGTTCAGAGGCAGAATGATGTGCACCCTTACTCAAAGCAGGGAGGCAACTGTGGAGTGATGTTTTCTTTTTCCAATAAAGATTTTTTTGTTTTTTTCAAATTCAGTACACTTATACAGATACTGTTCATTTTCCATTGTAAGCAAACAGTGCTTATTGGTACTTTCCAGCTGGATAGTTAACAACTTCGTAAAAAGATCTTACATATACAGTTTGATATTCACATAGATAGAGGCAGACATTGAAAATGTAATATAAATATTAATTGTCCAGGTCCTGAGCATGATCAGAGTAATTAACCTTGGAGCAACTCATGGGGTGAGCAATCCCATAGCGAGGCCACAGTAAGTGAGCCACATGCCCACATTGTTACTGCCAGTGGATTGAATTTCAGCCTCCTTCCAGTAAGGTTTAAATGGGAGACCAAGTGACATAAAAAATGAGAAGGTTCCCTGATAAGACATGAGCTGTACACTCACTATTTATGGTTTCCTCCAGCTTATTATACCACTCTTGAAGAGCCAGGGCTGAATTTACCTTCCAATTAGATAATAAAATTATTTTCAAGGTCAGGGCTCTAGCCCAAATTTCTGTTTTCTGGTGCTTATTAATAAGCAAGTCTCCTGAGTTAATACCCAGTATTAGGAACTTCGGGTAAATGGTATTGTGATATTTTAAGCAGCCTCACAAAATTTGTGTGCTATCTTCCATAATGTTAAAATGCACGGACAATTCCAAAGCATCTGTAACAGGTTGGCATGTTATTGTTGACATTTCGAGCATGGCCCTCCTAGGAGGTAACCAATTGACTGCAGTCTCAAAGCGGAATAATAAAAATAATACAAGATCTTGAACTGAATCATTCTTCCTAGAATTTCTTTACTAGTATTCCATGAAAAGGCCCATTCTGAATCTGAAATGTCTATTCCCAGGTCACATTCCCATTTTTGTTTAGCTGACAGTGTTTTCTGAAGCATGATTGGTAGGGGGAGAGGAAGTTGGTTGACATAAATAACTCTGAGAGTCCAGACAGGACAAATGTTTCCTGAATTTTGGCAGTGGCTGGTAGGAGAGAGATCAGTCTGTAGTTTCCGGTGATCACCTTTGTGTAGGGAGATAACACTGGTTGATTTCTAGGCTTGTGGGACAGTACCAGAGGTGAAGGACAAATTTAGAAGGTGGATAAGAGGTGGTGATATTTCCAGGGCAGGCAAGAATAACAGCTTGAGGTGGATCCCATCTGCACTGGACTTAATGATATTTAGGGAGCAGAGGGCATCCAGTACTTCCCAAGGGAAGATGGGTGAGAACAGTAAAATGTTGCAATGCTTGTTGAGATGTTTTTTTTCTGGGCGGGGATGAGGGTTGGTCAGGGAGGGCACAGGAGGTGAACAATTTTAGTACGTAGGCTATGCCGGTGGTATCTGGGATAAGTTGGCCGTCTTGCTTCAGGACAGGTGTGTGGGACTGAGTAGTGGGGGTCAGGCAGGGAGTGTATCAGCTTCCAGAAGGAGGAAGGGTGTGTGTTTTGTAGATGTGGATTAAAGTATTTGGCTTGTGCCTGTGTTATGAGCTTTGTGCAGGCATTCCTGAGGGTATTATAAATTTGTCTGGATTGAGGGGTTTGAAGGGATTTGAATTGAGACCAAGCCTTGTCTCGGGCTTGGCAGCTGATTTTCAGTGCAAAAGAGTGCATCTTTGTGCTGTGATACCCCTCCCTATGCACCCCAACATCCCACTTGCCCTCTGTATTGCCTTGTCACACTGCCTGGCCACCTTTAGTTCATCCAGTATGATTACCATCAGGTCTCTTTCCTGCTTGGTGATCATCAATACCACCCCCCAATTTTGTTCTTCTCCCCTGGGTTTCTGTGCCCTAATGGCATTATTTTGCACTGTTTTATATTGAAACCCAGAAGTCGTACCCTTGACCACTCCACTAGTTTTCTCAGGTCTCTGCTCACCCTTTCCACCACTCCTCTGGAGTGTCCACCCTGCTGCAGATTTTGGTGTCATAAACAAATAGAGACAGAGCTTCCTTCCAGCTGCTCCGCAATGTTACCTATAAAGTCATTAAAGGGGACTTGTCAGCACTAACAGTTTGCAACCATGAGATTAGCAGTGATGGCAAGTGGGAGTAAGGCAGTATCTACTGACAACATACAGTTGGCATCATTAGCTGTGCAGTGCCATGCAAGATGGTGATAACAGACAGAGAGACAGAGAGACAGACAGCTCTTTCTATATTAATGCATTCCTGCAGGAACGGCCCTGCATGGAATTGAGTGCTTGTGTTTGAGGTTTACATGTTGATCCAATATTATCAACTTTGTTTTTACAATATATTCCATTCCCTCCCCTTCCCTGCATCTATTCCATAAGAAACTCTGACCCTTTCATTTCCCACCCTAAGACCCCAGTCAGATAGAGTGCCTTCTTCTATAGGAATCTCTATCTCTGATCTAACCTGCCTGACTCACTGTGCTTCCTCTTCCTCCTCTTCCCTGAAAACTCTGCTCTATGAGCACCCTCTCATGTCTGCACGTGTACCCCACACTCTCACTGTTCTGTCACTCTCTGTTAACCTTTTCCTCCATCTTCTTTAGTTTGCTGGTCCTGTTCTCCTACCAGGGAAAAGTACATTCATAGAGAACGGTACTTAGCTTGGGAGAACAGCAGTGCCAGAAAACATCTAAACTGAGCTTATACAAACTCTAACATGCACTTCGGGCTATTAAATCTCACACTGCTGTAGCCCAGTTTTGATGTCAGCTGCAGGGGGTTTTGAGATTTCTGTTTATATAAAATGTCAGCTTGCATGTCAGCAGAATCAGTTGGATATAGTCTGTTATATTTCAGTAAACAATAATTAAAAATGTTTTTGCATACAAAGTTCAAACTGGGACCAACCCCACACTTGGGTGTGGGGCTCTTAGTGCTGGCTTTAAATGGACTACACTCATGTCGCCATTTGGAAAACAACTGCCCCAGGTTTTACAGGGTTCAGCAGTGCAGATTCAGATAGCAAGAGAAGGATATCACTGCCAAGTCAGGTTTAAGAATTTAAGAACAGAGGGTGCTGAGGGGTCTAAGCAGTCTCAAGTGTGATAAATCAATGGGCCTGGATGGGTGCACCCTAGACTGCAAATAGAAATGTGGCAGAAGCTGAATGCCCCATTGTTAGAAGTCAGATTAAAGTTGACAAATGGGACCCTGTAAATAGGAAAAAATGTAACAATAGAGGTCCTTAGTTAAGGAAAAAGTCAGTAAAAGTGGCTCAGACATTCTGTTTGTAAATATACATGTGTGTACATTGCTCATTGCATACATCCTGACTTTGGACACTTCTGTATTACTTCTCTGTTTAGCATGGTTTGATTTTCCCTATACCTGCTCCCCAGGATAAGGATGGAAATGAGCAGTTTCTCAGTTCGGCATAGCTTCCTGGTCAAAACAATAACATAAATAAAATGACCAGGATAGCTCAACTGAGATACCAAAGCTGATATTAGTAGCAGCAACGTTTATTCAACAACATGAATAAGGCAATTCTCATTGAGCTCATTTACGAGAGATACCCTTTTTACATATTCCTGCTTATGAGGGTAAAAAAAACAATAAAATTAGCACAACGACTAATTATATAATAAATAAGTAGTTATAAAAAATACTAGAGGAACATAGTATATATACATACATAGGTAGATATATTATAAATTGCTAAAAACTTTGTTAATGCAGTAGTTAGAGTCAGAGTGACAAAAGTTAGGAGATGTGACATTAAGGTTTCCAGTCATGACACTCCACCCTCCTCCAGGCAGCATAGCAGGTGTGAGGTGTGTCTTGGGCTTCTCAAGCCTGACACTCACCCCACTGCATCTGTAAACAAGGTCAGATGTGTACACTCTATGAAAATGGGGTGAGCATTAAGCTTAAGAATCCCATGGCATACCCACATCTGCTGTGCTGCATGGAGGGTGGGAGAGTTAGGGTTGGAAACCCTAATGCCATATTTCCCAACTTTTGTCACTGTGACCCTAACTAGTGCATTAAGAAAGTTTGTTTATAATTTATTCCCTTACTTTTTGAGATAGTATATTGTATCATTTTATTGCTGTGGGAGTGCAGGGTCCTCTGAACACTGCGGTCCAGTAAGTTTTCAGATTGTGTGATTGTATCCTCACTTTCCTTTTACCAAAGAGGCATTTCACATGACAAGCAGTGCAGAGAATCTATAGAAGAATGCAAGTAGAGAATTCAGTTTTACTCCGCTCCTCATTTTCTTTTTGGAGTGGAGTAAAACAGTAAGACTGAAACAAAGCCAAATAAAGCAAATGCACCACTACAGTAATATGCTGAGAACCTGATTCACATAATTAACAGTTTAACCAACTAAATTAAACATGGGCAAGAAATCCTTTTACTGGTTTGCTCTTGAGTGCACTGTCTAATTTGCTTAAATCTGCATGCAGTGCTGTGCATTTGAAACATGCAAGCTGAAACTCCATGAAAGTGTCTCTTGGCCCTCCCTTGACAGTTTAGTAGCCCATTGACTCATGGCACCACATGCCTTCAAGCCCTCTGAACTACCATGGAGGACTGGGAGTAATGAACTGATTTATTTATATTTTCATTGGCGTTCAGTGGTACCCCTCCACCCTCCCATGTCCCCTGAAAATAAGAAAACTGTCCCTCAATGTCTTGTATTTATTTTTCAATGTGTAAAAAAAAAGTCCACTGTTGATCACACACCACTCCCACACTACCTCCCACTGCACACCCTCCACCCCATACCCCCCTGGACCCCCTCAAACACCCTCACTCACTTGCACTGATCCCACTGTGAAGATCCACTCTATGATCAAAGACACATCTTGGTGCAGGAACCGGTGGCTACTGTATGGGTACAGTAATGTAACTGCAGTCAGAAATCCCATGAAAATGCATTGAGCTGCGGTTACTTTATTTCTCATGCAGAAGTCATAAGTTTTAGCAGCAATATGTGTCTTCAATCGGAAAGTGGATCTTCGCAGTGGGACCAGTTTGAGTGAGTGAGATTGTGTGTGGGGAGGTCTAGGGGAGCGTGAGGTGGTGGGTGTACAAGGGAGATCGAGTGGGGGTGTGGGTACAATCACCAGTGTATTTCTTTTACAGATTGAAAAAAAATACAACATGTCAATGGGACAATTTTCTTATTTTCAGGATACAAGGGACATGGCAGGGTGGGGGGTACCACTGGACACCAATAAAAATATGAAAAAACAACAGTGTATGGAAATCGGAGGGTGGGGGGTGCTAGTAGACACCAGAGCTATTAAATACAAATTAATGGGGACTAGCGCACAACTGGAGGGTGGGGGTTTACCACTGAACACTAGAAAAAAATCAATGAAATTAACTGGGAAATCGACCCAAAATCCTTTTCGTGCCATTAAATGTTTTTTTTTTTACATGTTGTTTTCATTTGCTCAAAAAGGACCTCTTCTCACGAAAAATGGTTTCAGACTTGTTTTTTATGATCCTCTTTTACAAGAAAGGATCCTTTATCATGAATCCTTTTTCATTCTCAGAAAAAAGGATCCTGTGTCATGAAAAAGGAATTTGGTCTTGGTTACTTTTTAATTCCTTTTTCATGAGATTGGATAGTTTTTTGTGAATTCTTTTCTGTTTTTGCAAAAAAGGATCCAGTGCAGTGAAAAATGATTTTGGACTTGTTTTTTTGCTTAATCCTTCTTCATATGATAGGATCGTTTATCGTGAATCCTTTTCTGTTCTTGCAAAAAAGGATCCAGACTTGAGAAAAATGATTTTGGACCTTTTTTAAAATCCTTTTTCACAAGTTGCAGTCCTTTTTCATGAGAACAAAAAGGGATTCCCGATTAAGCATGTTAGTGAGTCATGAAAAAGAATTTTAATTATGTTAAAATTAGTTTGGGTCATTTCAGTACTACACAAGCAAATAATCCAGTTCATAAAGTCCCAATGAGCAAGCTACATGTTTTGGTGTCTCTGCAAGATATCATTTTTGGAGAGTTTTTTTTACATTTTTATGTTTGAAAAACTGGAATGTTCCAGGAAGCTATCCTGGAGAGTAAAATCCCCATTGAAAATAATGGGAACATTAAAATTGAATTACTTTGGAACAGATTAATATTTTTTCACCAAACCATCAAAAGGGACTGGGGGGGGCACTGCTGAGCAGCCAAGCAGGAAGCAGCATTTTCCCTGCACTCTGGAGAAATTCGTATTAATTAATCTTTTAAAACAATATTTTGGGGCACTTTGGCAGTAATTTTGACTCACCAATATTTTTGTGATTTAGCCAGATGTGTGAAACTGGGAAAAAAGGAGCATTGTCGGCTTCAGCAGACTTTTTCCAGCTGACAGAGCAGTGGACCAATGAGAGAGGCCTGACCCGATGGCTAAGGCGGGGACCTCAACTCCAGCTGGGGCACAGAAAGTAACTCTGGCCACGGTGAACACTACTCTGGGACAGTCGGTTCATTCTGTGCAGGAGCTTGACCGGAAATCAGATCATCTTAAATTCTCCCCCCCCCCAGTTACAGCCCTAGAGGCCAAAGTGGATCTGATGGAGCAAACTATCTCCAAAGTGGAGACTAATGTTAATAAAACAGTCAATATCTCTACCAAGCTGATCAAGGAGAACACCCTCATGCATCAGAGGCTTGCGGTCCTGCAGAATCAGACCCAGGAATGGAACATCAGGGTGCTAGTCCTGCTAGAATCGGCAGAAGGGGAAGATGGCATGGATTTTGTCTGAACAGTGCTACCTACTCAGATTCCTTGGGCTCTCAGAGGATGACCCGCCACTCTCTTTTGAAAAAGTATTTTGGATTACCCCCCCACAGAACACCTGCAGAGCCATCCACCACTAGAACACTGCTACTTATTTGTTCCAGAATGGGTGACATGGATCAAATTCTTTCACTCGTGAGGTGGCGGTGCCAGTTGAAATATGTGGACAATGATTTCCATTTATTCCATGACTTGTCATATAGCACCCGCCAGCATCAAAAGTCATTTGATGGGGTGTGTAGCCACCTCTAACAGTTTAAAATGCAGCACCAAGTGCTCTTCCTGACCAGGCTTCAGCTATCATGGATGTATTTATTTAATGAGCCTAAGAATGCCAAATAAATGCTCCCTATTATTGAGCAGGAACTGAACCACAATGAAGACAATGATGCTTCCAATGGAGACTGAAATGTTGGTTATACTTTTCAAGGAGCTGAGATTTAGTGAATGTATACTTCCTTTACTGTTTAATATTACTTGCTTGCAGCTTTGGGGTATTGTGAGTGGCAGAGATTGTGAGGGTTGGGGATGATACATTCAGGAGGACTTTTGGTCTTCAATCTTGGACAGGCGTGAATTGTTATTAACTTTAAAGCTCTTCCATTGGACTACATTTCTGCCTGGGGCATTTGTCTGATGGACATAACAATCCTCATTTGTGACTGAGGTGGAACTAACTCGATTTACCATACTCCAACTACAGTAGTAGCCACAGACATTGCCAGCTATTTCCAAATATTTCGCAAAATTTCTAAAGCGTTCTCTTTACTGCCCCTACTGTGCAAATGGAGAAAGGATGAGATATCTCTGAAAATATCACAGAAATTTCAGGAAACATCTGGCAGTGTCTATGGCTGCTGCTGTTTAACCCTTCATCCCAACTGTTTTTATTTATTTTATTTATTTATTTGAAAAGGTTCCACCAGGAAAGACAACATGAGCTGTGAACAGCTTGTTTCCAGAAGCATCCTGGAGGAAGGGGTTACAAAAGTGAGTAATGCAGGAAAAACATAACCAAGCAATACTCAAACAAGCTATTACACAGGCTATTTACAGTATAAATACATAAAGCAACAAACAGTACAATTCATAATAATCCAAGACAGTTGAAAGAAGCAGACAGTAATGTATAGACATTCCATACAAGGCATAACACCATGAGCATGAGCAATAGTAATACCAAGTAACTAGGTAAGGTATAGTCCAGCAGAGGAGTTACACCTTGAAGTGCTAGGGGAGTCAGGCTGAGTGCATGGATTTGTAAGTGCATAAGTTGCCCATTAGAATGGCAAAGAGAGACAGTGAAAGTGGATTGGGGAAGGGAGGGTCAGGTGGGAGGGAGGAGGAAGAGACAATTCCGATCACTCCACTATATCAGGATGATGAGAGACCTGCAGGAGGATAGGGGATCTGATAAAGAATAGTGGAGGGGTGAGAGGTGGGGGAGGGAGTGAAAAAAAAGGATGAGGTCAGTTGGGAGAGACATGCTGAGAACTAACCCCCCTCAGGATGCTGAGAACCGTGCAAGGGGGACAAGGACCTGGTGAAGCTGGTGGAGGGGATGGAGTGAAAAAGGGGGGGTCAAAGTCAGAGACATATCGAGAGCTACACCTTCAGGATGCTGAGAACCCTGCAAGGGACAAGGACCCAGCAAAAGATAGTGAAGGGTGAAAGGAACCAGCAAAAGAAAGTGGAGAGGGAGTATAATAAAATGGAGGGGGGTTAGATGATGGAATAGGGTGGGGGGGATGGGAGCGACCAAGCGCAACCTTGAAAATTAGGGAAGAATAGAGAAACTGAGGGTGAGGGGAATTTGTTAGGCAGTGAAGTTAGGTGCAGTTGCAACAGTGAATAATGTGCCTTCAGAGGAGAAGCGATAGTGAGTGCTGTGATTTGGTGAAGCAAATATCTAGTGGGAGGGAGTTCCAGATGCTAGGGAATTTGAATGAGAAGGTGGCGTGACCTGATGAGGTCCAACGTGGGGGAGAGCAAGAGTTCTATGCTTGGATGCGTGGAGTGATTATCAGGAGGGGGCTAGATAGGAGGGAGGAGAGGTAAGGGGGTAGAGATCCAAGACAGAACTTCCCAATTAAATTAGTGCTTTGAGCAAGGTGTCTGGTGTGGAAGGACGGGAAGGAGAGAGAAAGGAGTAGAGATCACAGTGGTGAGTGAGTGAGTGAGTGGTGGGCAGTCAAGTGCAAAGCGACAGAAGGAATAGAAGAGAGTGTCCAGTCTGGAAAGGGTGGTTTTGGGAGCAGTAATGTAGACTATGTCCCCAAACTCAAAGACAGGGAGAATCATCTTTTGGATGATTTCTCTCCTGGCTTGCAGTGGCAGGCAGCTAAGTTGTCTGTCCAGAGCACTAAGTTTAGGGAGTAATTTTCTGTGGATAGCGTCAATGTGGACCCCAAAGTCTAAATGTTTGTCTAGCCATAGTCCAAGATACTTAAAGGAGGGGACATCATCCAGTGAAGTACCAATGAGGGTATAAAAGGTATGGGTGGAGACAAGTCAAGACAGTTTTTGTCTGGAGCCAAAGGTCATAGAGACCGTTTTCTTTTTTTATGTTCATTGAGAGTTGGTTTGCATTAAACCAGCGCTGGATGTTGATAAAGTCCTGCTGAAGGCTGGTCGCCACCTCAGAGGGTGAGTTCCTGGATGAGAAAAACACAGTGTTGTCTGCATATACATGGATGCAGGAAGAAGTACAGGTGGTAGGGATGTCATTCAAAAAAAATTGGAGAATAGTATAGGTTCGAGAACTGAACCTTGGGGGACACTTGTGTTGATAGGGAGGGGAAAGGATGTGAAATTACCAATCCTGACAGATTGGGACTGTCTATGAGGTAGGACCAGAACCAGCTGATGGCAGATTCAGAGAAGTCAGCTGTAGATAGCTTACTTGGAATAGGGTGGGAGACATTGTCGAAGGCTTTGGCCAGGTCAACAAAGATGGCAGAGGTGATATGTCCCTGATCCAAGCCTGTGAGAATGGAGTCAGTGAGCATAAGGAGGGAGGTGGTGGTGGAGTGGTCTTTACAGAACCCAGACTGGAAAGGGGTAAAAAAGGAGGAGAAATCAAGGAAGAAGGAGAGTTGCTCAAGAGCCAGGTGCTCTTGGAGCTTGGCAAGTGTGGGGAGTAAGGAGATGGGGCAGAAGCTGAACGAGTTGGAGAGGTCCCCACCTTTAGGAAGAGGGACTATGATAGTGGACTTCCAGGCATCAGGCATAGTTGTGTGTATGAAGGAGAGGTTCAATAAGTAAGTCAAGGGAAGAGCTATGGATTGAGCTGCATGGTGGAGTAGTTTGGTGTTGAGAACATCCGGGCTTTTGCCCTTGCAGGGATTTAGGGCTATAAAAACTTGCAAAGTGTCCTCAGGGAGTACAATCTTGAAAGAGAAGTGCACGGTGGGTGGTGAGTGAGAGTGTGGGGTGGCATAACTGGAACTTGAGGGGTTGCCAGTAGCAATGGGGGGGGGAGTCAAGGAGGGAGGAGGCACAGGAAGTAAAGTAGTTGTTGAATTCTGTTGCCATGGATATAGGGTCATCTATTGTGAGAGCACCAAGTTTTAGGATAGGAGAAGGGGAATGGGCAGGGGGAAGAATAGGGTGTGGATAACCTTCCAGAATTTAGATGGATTGTTGATGTTTTCATGGAAGGAGGTTTGAAAGTATTCCACCTTGGCAAGATGGATAGCTCTGGTGCATGCATTCCAGAGTGTGCAGTAGCGTTGATGGTCTTAGGGGAACCAGAAGATTTAAACACTGCCCAGGCTTGATCCCTTGCACATTGGCAAGCGACGAGCTCGGTGGAAACCCAGGGGAGGTAGTTACCACAAAACCTTGCGGTTCTAAATGGCACATGCTGATCCCAAACATTAAGGGGCTGTTAGATGAAGTAGCTCAAGGCAACATTGACAATGGGGGCAGAGGTGATTGGTGACCAATCAAGACAGGTCATAATGGAGGGAGGACAGATCCAGGGAGTGGAAAGAATGGAAGTTGAGAATGACTAGAGGTGACTTAGCACAGTGGATTTTACACACGCAGTAGACCATGTGATGGTCGCTGAGTGCATCAGGGAATATGCCATAATTTACAACTCGGTGTGGGTGCGAGGTCAGTATCCAGTCGAGTAGTGTGTGGTTATCAGACTTGTGATTTAGATGCGTTGGGTCTTTAATAAGTTGTTTTAGGTTTAGGGAGACATGGTTACAGACTTTGGATTGAGTACTGACCAGTCGGTTTAGATTGAAATCCCCTAGCAGGAAAAGCTTGCCAGGGGCAGCAAGGGTAGAAATGGAGGAGAGGAGTTCAGTGATAGAGGAAAGAGAGGAGACAGGGAGGTTGGGGCAGCAGTACACATCACCTACAAAGATGGGAAGGAAGAAGGGGAGGGACATTTTTACCAGAAGCAGTTCATAGGCAGAGAGAGTGGTCACAGAGAGGCAGACAGCATAGTTTATGGATATAGATATGTACATGGCAACTCCTCTGCCCCTGGATTTATGGTCCTGGTGGATGAGGGAGTAGCCAGGGATGTACAGTATTATGGCTGAGTTGGGAATTTTAGAACTGAGTCACGATTCAGATAAAATGAGGATAGAGGGTTTAAGGTTTGAGGGGGACTGGGGTTTAGTTCAAAGTCTGCAGCGGTGACAAGCAGAAGTGTAACAAATAATCTTTTAAGGAAGGCCAGCCATTTTTTAGATGGAGGGAGTAAACAGCTGGAGACAGAGTAGGACAGCACTCCAGCCTCCACAGTTATAATTAATGTTTTGTAGTCCATGGTTGCATGCCTATATTATATCTATATTATGGAAGTTCTTACATGGGAGCTGCCAGTTTGTTCCTACTACTGTACTGCACTTCTCTTGGAAAGCTAGTGGAAAGTTTCTTAAGTAATCTCTTCCTGTATATTAATGCAGGGTTTTGTGGCCACTCGGTCAGGGTGGTAATTAGGTTATTTCTCCTCAGAGTTGCACTCCTCGGTTTTTCCCTAACCTCTGGGACCTTCCTGGGCTGCATGCTTTAGTCGACTTCCAAATGATGTTAATTCAGACCATGTTTATCTAATCCCCCCTATGCTGTATCAAATGGGATGACTGCTTAGTGTATGTACTATGTGTTTTTTTATTCTCGGTTGGCAAAGATTTAAATAAATAAATAAATTCTTATTTGAATGCTAGTGGGTATTGGAATTCACCTAGGGATTGCTGTTTTTGTAAGCAACTCTTGCAAAAGCTAATAATTAAATAATACAAAAAAGGCAATTCTGTGACAAAAGCTCTTTCAACTCTAACAATTTCAGACCAAAATTCCAAACTGTCTGGGAGCAAGGTGATGACAAAAAAAAAAAAAAAGTTGCAATGTTTAAGGTTTTTGCACTGTCTGGATTTCAGAATCTGCACATTCAAACAAAGTGAAACTTTGTACATCAAGCGATCTACCTGGTGACATTGTGTATGCAAACTTTCATGCACATCTGTTGAACGGTTAGAAAGATATTAAAATGAAAAATCTGAGGTTTAACATAGAAACCCCAGATCAACCCTAACTATACTGATGTGGGTGCACCAGTATAATACATGATCTCCAGCATTAATCCCTCTCCTCCTCCTCCCCCCTCACATTGACTTTACAAACCTGAGATAGCACTGTGTCATAGAAATACATGGAAGGCTGCTGAACTGGGTCAGTAGGGGCAAAGGAACTTTCTGTTGGTGCTGGTACTGTTGAAAACATTGACTAAAGGACAATAGTGCAGATCGGGGGGGGGAGTTTAGGAGGGACATGAAGGAGTGGAGTGGGCAGTGGATGAATGAACTATGCTGTCCAGAGAGGTGAAGTCCAGACTGTGTCAGGGTTTAATCTTGGATGCAACAGATGAATGGAAATGATAGAACCTACACCAGAAGTGGGGAAGGGATGCTTGATCTAAGGAGTGATGATTAGCAACGAGGGCTACTGGATCTCTACATCCAGCCAGGCATTATGCTGAGCATGGGCTAGGCAGGGAAAGGGACAGACTGGGTTAAACTCTAGTCTCTTTCTTCTGACAAGTCTATGTTTCTATGAGCTATGGGCCCTAATTCACAAAGAGTACCTCCAGCCTGAAGAACTTTTTCATGAATTCCAAATGATAGAGTAATGAGCTGTGAATGAGACTGGTACCTTCAGACATGGGTTTGATTCCCATAGCCTCCACTTGCATACTGTGTGACTCTGAGCAAGTCACTTAACCAGCCCAGAGCTCCTGGGTCACCTCTGAAAACAGGTACTTGTGCCTAGTGTGCCTCACTCAGTTAACAAAGACTATTAAAAAAAATTAGGGTCCATATCTCATTTGTTGTCCAAAAGTAGCAGACTCAATTTTTATCCTCATTAGGAATTCCAGTTCCTGGAACAATTCTATCTGTTGAATGAACATGTACTCAGCAGAGATGAGGGTGGGATTGACAGTCAGTGCCTAAAGTGTCGAAAGTAGTGTTTCACAAATTGGCCACATGCAGTCCCCAGCAGAAATTTCTATGGCCATAGAGGTCTTTAGAGCCCCGGTTACATATGGAATGGGCAATTTCTTACCTTAAAACATAGGATATACATTTCAAGTAAAAATACATCAGAAGCTTGATTTACTGTACACTGTGTGATTAGAAATGTGTTATATAACAGAAAGCGATGTGAAAAAATAGGAAAAAAGGTCACTAGTCAGACCTGCTGGCTGTACTTTGAGGCCACCAAGATATGAGGCTTGAGAGCCCCTTCTCTAAAGGAGCATAAAAACAGCCACTAGTCAGGCCTGATGGGCTACTTCATTGTATAGCGTGGGACCCAGCATTCTCTCTGGCTTCCCATGATCTAGCATACCGCCTCTGGGCCTGATAGGGTCTGTTCTCCTCAATCCAGTTCCTATCTCAGGGGGAGGTATTAAACTTTCATACTCTGAACCAGGCATTTCACCTAGACAATGCACCAGTTTTACATACCTGCAGACCAGGGCTATATGCAAACAAAGGCCAGACAATTGCCAGCATCCCCAGAAGTTGCAACCTTTAGGGACACACTGGAGGACTTCCTGGGGAGACAAACTGTGACTGTGCAGATTTCAGCCTTCTATAAAATGTTTCAAGATCAGAATGAAGATCCAGAGATGAGAATCAAACAGTCAGGGGAAATGATATAGTGCTTGCTGAACAGAATTAGTCCAGTGTATTCCAATCAACTTTTTAAATAGGGGCGGCAGTATAGCGCAGTGGTTTAAGGCTCTGAGCTGCAAATCTGGTGACATCCAGCAGACCAGACCTGGGTTTGAATTCTACAGCTTCCACTTGCATACTGTGTGACCCTGAGCAAGTCACTTAACTTCCCTGTGCTCCCAGGTCACTCCTGTAAAAAAGCTTTCCACTTAGTGTGCTACTCCTGGTTAAACAACTAAAAAAAAAAAAATAACCAGCTGTGCATTCTTACAGCTGTCCATCATGCCTGGGAAATCTGGACCCATTCCTTTTTATATACCAGAAATAAAAGGGAAATGGGATTTAGGCTCCTCAGAAGAATGATGGTGGTTGTAAGCAGAAGTCATGGTACACCACTTACACATTTTCTGATTCTGCCCAAAATGTAGGAAATATTGAAGGGAACTGGGAGACATCCTAGTGGAACTTTTTAACTTGAATGCTTCTCAGCAAGTGACACATACACTCTTCAGTCTACTCTCAGATGGTGAGTGAGGCAAGGACTCCTTGTACCCACGGAGGGCTCCATTAGTGTCAGAACGAAAGGCCATAATGCACTGTTGGCTACAAACTGACCTCCTCCCACAATATCTAACTGGATAGATGTTGACACAGGCCCATTCCTGAGGGGCAGGATTTCCTGGGCTTACAGTGAACTCCCCTGAGTGCAGTCTGTGTGGAAGGGTCAGAAAACCCCCTGTCCTTCTAGGGTGCTCGTTGGGTTCACAACTGAGCATCTGCCAGGGGGTCATAGGGCTTCCATCTCCCTATGTGAGGGATGAAAAATATAGAAACATGGAAGTTGACAGCAGAAGGAGACTGCTAGGTCCATCTAGTCAGCCCATTTGTTTTAGACCTATTTTGGCACTCTAGTTGCCCTTTGTAGTCAGGGCTCCCTTGTGTCTATCCCATGCATTGTTGAATCCCCTCACAGTGTTGACCCCCACAACCTCTTGGGCAGGCTGTTCCAAGCATCCACCACTGAAGAAAAACTTCCTGGTTTTGGTAGAGAACTTCCCTCCTTGCAGCCTGAGGTCATGTCTCCTGGTCCTGGAGCCCTTCTTGAAGTGAAAAAGTTCTTGTGCCTATACCTTGTTAATGCTTTTTATGTACTTGAATGTTTCAATCATGTCCCCGCTCTCTCTTCTCCGCTCCAAGGAGTACATATTCAATTCCCTAAGTCTTTGTTCGTAGGACATGTACTGCAGACCCTGAATCATTTTTGTTACCTTTCTTTGTACTGTTTCCATCCGGTTAATGTCCTTCCTGAGGCGAGGCCTCCAAAACTGGACTCCATATTCCAGGTGAGGCCTGACCAGTGAGCCATACAGTGGGGTTTTATGTAAAAAGGGTGAGGAGAGAACGGTGACTGCTAAAACAGCGACAGTATTTTGGCTACCGTTAAAATGGCAATGGTGTATTATGGCTACTGCACTAATGGCAACAACTGTGCTGATGTGGAGGGCTTCACCCCCTCACACCCCTCATTGCAGAGGGCTTCACCCTCCCCCACACTCACTTACTATTTATAATCAACTCTGAGGTCATAACACCTCGGGGAGGGGGGAAGGTCCATTATCGCCATTAGTGCAGTAGCCATAATGTACCATTTTAATTTTAGCGGTAGCCAAAATGCCGTCGCTGTTTTATCAGTCGCCGTTCTGTCCTCGCCCTTTTCAAAGGTTACCATACAGGGTTGTAGTACCACCTCTCTCTTTCTGCTCATGATTCATTCCCCTCTCAATGCAGCCCAGCATTCTGTTGGCCTTCATTGTTGCTTTCTCACACTGCTTACTAACCTTCAAGTCATCTATTATGATTCCTAGATCTCGTTCCTGGTTTGAGGCTGCCAGTCTTTTGCCTCCTAGGTAATACTATTTTGTTGGATTTTTCTTTCCCATGTGCATGACCTTGTACTTTTTTGCATTAAATATCAGCTGCCATGCTCCAGATCATTCTTCTAGTTTCTTGAGGTCAGCTTCCATCTTGCTCATTCCTTCTGGGGTGTCCACCCTGCTACATATCTTGGTGTCATCTGCGAACAGACACACCTTTCCTTCTAGTCCATCAGTGATGTCTGCTATAAAAACACTGAAGTACCCAGGCCCTAGCAAATACAGCCTCGAGTCTGTGTTCCTGGCAGAGAACCCTTTTGGCCACTGCACTATAAAGGAAAAACTCCCAGGCGTTTCAGGTGTTTTTGTGCCCTGTAAACCCTATATGGGTCTTTTCCTGGGGAAATGCAGGGATTGGTTCAAACTCCACAGACCACTCCATGAGACCTTGTGTGTCTCCTACATTCACAGAGTTTCATCCTGTGTTCCATTCTGGAATCATTCGGCCTTCAAGCATTAGGTCGAACATGGTATTGTTTGAACAAAACCCTCCCAAACTTTCACACACAACAGATAATTGCAGAGGTATTATAAAATTATGCCAAAAGTTTTACTAATATTTACTAGATACTATAATTAAACATATAAATAGCATTCAGAATTTTGTTACAGGATATAAGAAATAACAGTTGGACAATATACAAGAAAAGTACACTTAACTTACATAATCTAACATACAGTTTCTACCTTGTTCCAGTTGCAGTTGATGCAGTTAGAGTCCATTAAAGATGTCCTAGTTACCTGTTTTGTGGTGGAATTCAAAACGGGGGTCCCATCAATTGTCTCATAACAAAACAGAACTGACTAAACAAGCCTTGCTCTGGCTTTAAAAAGGCAGCGTTAAAAAAGGATGCCTCTGGGATTGCCCTACTGTGACTGAGCACGGGGTCATTATGTTGTGGACAAAACTGTGCATCCAAACCCACACATGGAAACAGCATGCAGCAACAGAGCAGCATCACATAATGCTGCTGCAACAGAAATGATGCACACCTGAATGGTCTCTTTGTTTTTGAGGGAGGGCTTCACCCCCTGCACCTCCTGGAATTATTATAATCAACTCTAAGGGGTTGTGGACATAGAGTAAAGAAGAATATTCCAATCATCACTTGTCCTCAGCGCATGAACCAAAAACAAAAAGTAAAAAGGTTCCCTAGCAGGGAATCAAACTCTGGCCCTTCCCACTGCTGGATCAGGTGCTCTAGCCACTCCAACATGAGAGCAGATTGACCGAGCAACTGAACAGCAATGTTTACATCCACTAACCCTTCCTGTGTAGAGCGACAGGGGTAGCCATACTTGTGTATCACTCATATATCCCTGATGCTCTAAAACACTACACGCTACAGACCACGCATTTCTTCATGTGCTGTTTAGTCCGTAACATAATGACCCGATACCTGTGATTGTCTGGTTAAAGTCCCCTGGCTACAAAGAACCAATTGGCTCTCAATGTTTGGATTTTTAAAATGAAATGCAGATTTTCATGCTGGAAGGTGGAAGGTCCCCCTACCCCCGTTAAGAAAAAAAATTGTTTTACTCCTACCTTGTGTCTGAGACACTATGGTCCACCCCGCTGATACAGCTTAACCCAAGGCCTTTTTCAAGCTACTTCTCCAACAGGCTAGTCATGACTTTACATAGTAATGGCTCTTCCACACAAAAGAACCATCAGACTCAATGGCTTGGCTGTTAACCAATTGTCTGAAGATGCTCCACCCAAGAACAACTTCTGAAATTTCATAACTAGTTAAAATGTATTTATTTTATTTATTTGAATTTTGATGACCGGGTGGGCCCACTGATACAGTCATGTCCCTTTTTCAGGGGTGGCCTGGGGAATAAAGACATTCCATGAAATAGAGAGGTGGTACACTGTACAATTGGATGAAAGTGACAAACATATAAAGTTTGTGTACAATCTGAGGCAAGAGACACAATGTATAAATACAGAGGTGTACTAAGGACCATGGGACCTATGCTCCAACCGACGGGAACTATGTGACTGAGGCACGTATCTCACCCACAGAGCTCAGTACCTGCATACTGGTGCACACCAGCAGCATGCATGACTGCCAGCCACCTGTGTGCAGCTGCCACCTCCCCAGTGTGTGGGTATGCCCAGGATCGTGCAGGGTGGCCATGGGCAGAGCTGCATACCTGGACGAGCATCCAATGTGATGCTCATCCTGGATCTCTCAGTGGATCCTTTACACAGTGGGGGTACACTGGTTGCACCCACCCCCCGCTGATGTCCACACAGCCAGCGGCTGTAGAGGCGAGAGGTATGTTGTGCTGCTGGCCATGCCATGCCTCCAATCTGACAGGATGGTATGGTGGTGGGGGTCGGTGCCATGATGGTGTGTGTATGTGTGTGGGGTGTGGGTTTACGATAGCCCACCACACCATCTGGAGCACAAGGCACAGAAGAGGTGGGCAGTGGAGGTTCATGCAGTCCAAGGGTTGGTGCCCCCATGTGTGTGTGTGTGTGGTTGGCATACATGGGCTTCGCTGGGAGCTGGGATAGGGTGGCCCTGGGCTGCCAGTGGATGTGGGGCAGTGGTCTCCTTGGTGTGGGATGGATGCTTGGGCACATAGGGGACTTACATCAGGGTTTATCCTGGCATACCGACTACCCTCCTGTGCATTCTGGGGTAGAGTTCTACGTGGCTGTGTGCATGCCACATAGTGTTAGCATGCCCCCCCACATGCGCGTTGTAGTCCACGCAGGTGGGGGATAGTCTGTGTGAGAGTTGCACACCCCAGCCTTAGTGCATCCTATGCGGAGTGGTGTAATGGGTGCAGAGTGCATCCGTGTCTCACATACATGGTGTGGAGGCGCTCCACACCTTCAAGCATAGGCACCAATAAGTCAATGAATTTGGTAGCAGGATATTGATGCCATTCAGGTCCATAGAACAAGTAGAGCACCTTCCCTTGAACTCATATTACAGAATAAACCCAAATAAATATAACATGCAAAAAGAAATTAAAGTAAAAACAGACTTCACCACCACCATAACAGCAAAGGGAATATAACTACAAAAATAACAGAAATATGATATGGCATGATTCTGCCACACACCTCCCTCCTTAAACGGGACATGTGGAAACATGCCCCCTTTTTCATAGCATGGTTTCCATCATTTCTGTCCTTTATTCTTACTGACAGGATAAGTCATTGACATTGGCATTCTTAGACCCTGATCTATGTGAAATGTTTATGCCATATGCTTGCAAATCAGTACTCTATCTTGGGTGTTTCCCATTAGTTCTCTCCATTTGGTTCAGTCATTTTAGAGAGCTGCGATCTGTTTGTACCTTATAGCTCCTCCCATAGAGGTAGGACTCTAATTTCTTTAGTGACCACACCCATGTTAGACACTCCTTCTCCACCCGTGGAGTAAGCCTGCTCGTGTGGGAGTAACATTCTACAGTGGTACAAAATGGGGTAATCTATCCCATGCTGGGATGTCTGGCTGAGGACTGCTCCAATCCCCACATCAGAGGCAGCACCAGGACACTGCACAGAGTGGCTTTCAGCTGTGTGAAGGCCCTCTCTCCAACTGGGTCCTATTTCATCCTTTTAGACATTTTCTGTGGTACCCAGCCATCCCAGGAAAGCTCCTCACCTGCTTCTGGGTCTCTACCATGAGTCATGGTTCAGTTGCCTTTATTTTTGCCTGGTTTACGTGGAGTTGCCCCCACCCCACTATGTGTCACAAATAGGTCTCCTTTGCTATAGCCACCTACCACTTCTCTGCTTTCACAGTTTGTCCTGCTGCCTGTATCCTGCCCAGCACTTTCCCTCAGGTGGGTCAGGTGCTCCTCACAGCTATGGCCGAATATGGTAATGTCATATAAATATGCCATTGCATAAGCAAGCAATAACACATGATGAGGTGTGAGTTTGCCTGATAAGATAACCCACACCTCAGAGTGTGTTATTGCACTAATAAAATGGGCCCCTGGTAAAGAAGTTAATTTGAAAAAAAAAATGGAGTAAAAATGTTCATAAAATAAGTAAAAATATGATATTATCTGTAGAAAACAGAAAAAGTAGTCCCTCTGTTTAATTGATAATCACTGTCTGTGTCTATAGTAGCCACCTAATGACTTTGTCTGCAGAAGCCACCCACAGAAACTGTGAAAAGTATGTTTTTATTTTTTTTAAATATTTTTCTTACTTTTCAACAGTTTGAGTGTAAGGCACCAGGACTGCGTGTGTAAAAGCTGGGCTGACCTATTATGTGTGCTGTTTCTTGTGCACTGTCAAAGATGCAGAGAGGATTTCTATGTATGGTTTCTTTTATTTAAGTTTTTTGTTAAATGCCTTCCTTTTGTTTGATTTTAGTTCAGGATTTCTGAGAAATGGCTGGCTGAGTGGGAGCAAGCATGTCCTTTGGCGGCCGCTGTACTGTGTGGATTTTTTCATTTTGGTTTTCTAAAACAGCCAGTATGGTGCCGTTACTAAAGCAGCATGGAGAACCAGGTCTGTTTATGTGATTAAAGCTGATGGCATGTGTGGTGCACTTGGTGAAGTACTGGTGGAGGAACAGTCTGTTTCTGTGATTAAAGCTGATGGCATGTGTGGTGCACTTGGTGAAGTACTGGTGGAGGAACGGTCTGTTTATGTGATTAAAGCTGATGGCATGTGTGGTGCACTTGGTGAAGTACTGGTGGAGGAACGGTCTGTGTTTATAGTGAAAGCCGATGCCTCTTTGCAGGATCCATAATGGAGGCAGATGTTAAGCAGGATATGAAAGAGCCACCTCGCACTTCATGTTCTTCAGTGCAGTAGGTTTTATACAGTACAGTTTGTTTTAAAAAGAAAAAAAAGCTAGGCTGTGTAGGCCGATATCATAAATTTTGGAAAGTTATGAAGTGGGGCTATAAAGTAAGATATCATTTGTCTTAGGAGTGCGGCATTTTGTGCTGCTGCTGTGCTGTGTGTGCCCACATCTGAAACTAGTTTTCAGGTCTTCTAAGTAGTGATATTTCTTGTTTTGAGGTTGCTGAGCTAAAGTTAGTGCCAGTTGGCATCAATATCGTCTGATAAGGACACGGCTCAAAAGTCCATTCAGCCAATCAGGATAAGGCATTTTCTTTGCCCATTTTATAATCTCTGTACCATGCAGCACCTGATTCATCAATCGTTGAAAGGTGATGGGGCATTCTTCATCCCAAAGGCCATTACCCAAACTCAGATAGGCCTATTGGGTAATGCAGGCTGACTGTTCCCTAGCCCTGCAGTAAGTTCTATCTGTCAGTACCCCTTAGTCAAGTCTCTAGTCATCAGGGAGGTTGCCCACTGAGCTTTTCCAACAACTTATCTGTACGGGACATCGGGTGGGCATCAGAATTTGTGATGGCAGTGGGCCCATGATAGTCTACATAGAAGCATGTAGTCCTGTTTGGCTTGGGGGCAAGGACTACAGGTGAGTCCCAGGAACTGTGGGATTTCTGGATCATGCCTAGAGCCAGCATCTCTTCCACCTCCCTCCTACTATGTCTTAGGACCACTTCAGACACTCGGTAGGCTGTCAGATGTATGGGTACCTGGGAACTAGTGTTCATGTCATGAACTGCTAGCAGGGTCCATCTAGGCTTTAAGGTAAACTAAGGGGCAAAGCCAAGAAAACTTTTCTGACCTCCTGGGCTTGTTCAGGGTCTCCTGTGGAAACAGCTTGATGGCCTCCATAGATGCCACCTGCTTGCTCTCAGCTAGTAAGTCAAGAATGGGTCCCTCCTCTCCCATCTTCTTCCCAAGACAGCAAACCATAAATACCATGTCAGCGTTATTGAAACAGGGCTTCATCATGTTCATATGGTACATCCTGTGGGTGTTTCTCAAGTCAGGTAACTCCACAATGTAATTTATATTGTTTATATCTGCTGGATTACCTTGTATGGTCTTGCTCACTCTGCCTGCAGCTTGTCTTTCAGGACTAGTTTCAGAACTATGACTTCCTGTCCTACTTCATATGAGCGAGCTGTGACTCCACAATTGTACCATGTCTTTTGTCTCTGCTGGGCAGCTGACAGGTTGCTCTGGGCCAGTCCCATAAGCCCCTTCAGCTTTTCCCTAAACTTCAAAACATACTCCACTATTAGAGTCCCCTGGGTGACATGCTTGCCTTCCCAGTCCTCCCACAGCAAATCTAGGGGTTCCCATATCCTGCATTGATACAAGAGTTCAAAGGTGGAAAATTCTGTTGACTCTTGTGGCACTTCCCGGTAGGCAAACAGCAGATGAGGATGGTAGCTCTCCCAATCCCATCCATGCTGTTCTGCAGACACCCAGAGCATAGTTTTCAAGGTCCAATTAAAGAGCTAATGGAGCTAAAATGGGCAGACAGGGAAAAAAAAATCAAATTTTAATAAGTAACAATTGTAGCTTTTTATTTCTGAAGTATTTTCTTTTTCATTTTGCTCATCAGAAAGTCTTATACGTGATAATAGTGTGCTGTATGTGTGAAACAGCTATTGGCCTGGCAGCTGACATATGTAGCTGTACTGCCCCACACTACATCATCAGCATTGTGATCTCACTGACAGTGACATCACAGGTGAATGATCTGGCAGCCACTCAGTTGCCGTTACTAAGAAGCAGTGATGTCACAGTCAGTGAGGTCACAATGCTGATAATGTAGTGTGGCTCAGGAGAGCCAGATATGTCAGCTACCAGACAGATTGCTGTTCAACACATCACACCTACCAACATCAGGTAAACAATCTTCTAATTAAACAAAGGGAAAAGAAAAAGTACCTCAGATATAAAAGGTAATGGTTGGCTGCTTTTAAAATCTAATATTACTTTTAGGCAGTAAGCTAGCTCTTCAAATTGTGCTACTATCCCATTTGCTTGTGGGTGGTAAGGTTCTATGCACCACTGCAACACCACACACCTCTCCCACAAACACATCATCAGATCTGATATGAAGTGACCCCCTTGATCTGAGATAACCTCCTGGGGAAGCCTTAATGGGATAAAATCTCTAGCATGACATCTGTACAGTACTTTTCCTGCCTTAATGAAGGACAAGGTGACTGCCTCTGGTTATTGGGTGGCATCATCTACCACCAGCAGGATATACTTTTTCCCAGAAGACTTGGGGTATTCAAAGGACCCACAATATCCATTCCTACCTTTAGGAAATGTTCCTCCACAATGGGTAAGGGGATTGAAGTAGCCTTTGTTTTTCATTCTGCCTTCTCAATTCACTGGTACTGGTGACAGGATCTGTAGTATTCTTTCACCTGCTTGGTAAAGCTGGGCCAATAGAAATTGTGAGCTAATTGCTGCGTAGTGCAAGCAGTACCCAGATGTCCTGACATGGAAATATCATGAGCTGTCTTGAGCAATAACTCATGATATCCCTGGAGAATGGCAAGCTGCTGTCCATCACCCCGCCATCCTCATGTCCTGTGTGCATAACAGTTCATCTTCCCAGATAACCTAATGTTTTATGTCACCCCTGGTATTCCATCAGACTCTGCACAGGCCCTCAGCTTCTCTAAGCTAGGATCAGTCCTCTGAGCTGCTGCAAAGTCCTCACACTTTTCCACAGCATAGGACATTGCCCCTTCATCTCCCAGACTGAGGTTCACAGCTGCGGAGTTTGGTGATTTAGCTCCACAGCAATCCTCAGTCCCCCTTGCAATGTGTTACCCTTCCCTCCTCAGACACAACTTCAGTAGCTGTTTGGTGAACAGTTACTTGGGTGAGTTCCATCTCCCTTTTATCACTCACCCCTACAAAAGAAACAAGGTAGTGGGCTAGCTTCCCAGTCTCTCTTGCGTGAGCTTCTGTGGGGCTCAGGAGGTCACAGGAGGCCCTAGCTGTCTGACTCCAGGTAACTGCACAGAACACCCCTGCTGAACATCATTCCCTAGAATAACATACACAGCAAGTACGTCTGTTACAGATACCTGTTTTACCCTTTCTCTTGCCTTACCCCAGTCCAGGATAACTCTGGCTAGTGGCAGGGGTTTCTCCTCCCCAGTGAATTCTCTTACCTGCACAAACTGATTTGGCAGGAGTTGCTCAGGTCCAACCAAATCCCCTTTTGCCAGAGTAAGAGATGCCCCAGTGTCCATTACCCTCAGGTCTGCACCCCCATTCACTGTAAGTGGAGGAATACGTTCCCTCATATTAGCAGGAATAGCCTCAGGGATACAGTTAGTAACCCGTTCAGCTGGAGGGATCCCTTTTACACCCTGTGTCTTTTAGGACACTGCCTGCAATATATCCTGGCTTTTTACTGAATCAACAATCAACATTTTTCCTTTTTCCTGAAGTCCTGTTTATGTAAACTGTGGTTCCTTGCTTTCTGCAGAGGCAACAAGGGATTTAGTTGCACTGAAGATGAGCTTTCCCCCTTACCACGGCAGTTCCTGCTCCCATACTTACCTTCAGAGCAGGCCTGCTCCTGGCATATCAGTCAGAAAGCTCAGCAACTTATTTTGCAGTTTGAGGGTCCTGGTCCTCTAGCCAGGATTTCAGTTTTGCTGGACATTCCCAAAAGAACAGTTCCAACAATATGACTTCCTCAATTGCTTTCAGAGAGTTAGCCTTTACCCCCCCCATCAATGTTTACAAAACAGGTGTTGTTTTGTTGCAAGTTCCGCAAAGCTCATTTCGAGGTCCTTCCTGAGCTTCTAAACTTTCACTCTGTAGGCCTTAGGATTTAAATAATATGTTTTAATAAAGCAATTTTGAGTTTATCCTAGTCCTGGCTGTCAGCGTTGTCTGTCTGCCCCAGCACGTCATGCTCTTTCCCAGAAATCAGGATAATTGAAAGCTCCAGGCCTCTTTTGGTATTTTTACCTAAATGCAGACTTTTTCAAATGAATTAAAAAAAAATTCATGTCCTCCCTCTCTTTAAATTCCACAGTTAGTTTAGAATTTAACTTATACCCTAGCCCTTGAGTTTCAATTTCAACTCCACCACTTACCCTCTCCAGTTCTTGTGGTTAAAGTTTTAGTTTCTCCAGTTCAAAGACCCATTCATGTTGTTTGTCCTTCAACTCTGTTTTAAGCTCCAGCCTTCTCTGCTCAAGTTCCCTTTCATGCTGTTTTTCTTGCATGGAGAGTTGTTTTTCCTGCATGGCAAGCTCCAATTTCTGCATTTCAGATTGCAGTTTTATCCTCTCCAGATCAGAATCTGTTGTAGCTTTCCCTTGGTGCAGTGGCCCCTGGTCAGTTCTGGTCCCACCCACTTCCATCCTGGATCTGTTCCCTGCGATTCCATCCTGCACCTCCCCATCCAAAGTCTGATCCCTTGCAGTCACTGACTGTGACTTGGAGTCCCATGCTGCCACTTGGTCATTGGCCACACAGAGGACTTCTACAAGGTGCATTTTAGTGTGCCCCTCATAAAAGATGCCTCCCTTCTGCACAGCTGTTTCAGCTGTTCCACAGTGTAGTCACTGTAGCTGAAAGTCATTTTCCCTCTATGCACTACTACTGGTCTAACTTAACAAAGCAACAAAAAAACAAAGCAGAACAAAGAAATTATATATTCCGTAACCAATTTTCCCCTTTGCCAGTTTCTGCCCTCTTTTGTATGTGCTTTGTTCAAAACAGTTCACAGTCCTGTATGCTGGCACCAATCTGTAACAGGCCCACTACTGTGAGGCAGGATTCACTGGGCTTACACTGAACTCAACTGAGTGCAGCCAGCATGGTGTGAGTCAGGACCCCCATTCTTCCAGGGCACTCACTGGGTTTACAAAGGTGCATCTGTCACAAGGTCACAGGGCTTCCCTCTGTGTGTGTGAGCTGTGACAATACAGCCTCAAGTCTGAGTTCCTGGGAGAAAACCCTTTTGGCCACTGAGTAGTGGGGGAAAAATCACAGACACTATAAAGGCCTTTGGGTGTCCTATAAACCCTATATGTGTCTGTTCCTGGGGAAATGCAGGGACTATTTCAAACCCCATAGACCACTCCATGAGACCTCGTATATCTCCCCCTACATCCACAGAGTCTCTTCCCATGTTCTGTTCAGGTAGCATTCAGCTTTTAAGTGTTAGGACAGGTGTGGTATTGTTCAAACAAAATCCTCCTTAGCTTACCCACACAACGGACAGTTTATTTATTTGCTTTTGGTAACCAGGTAAATGCATTAGGCAAAAGACCTTTGCAGAGGTATTATGAAATTAAGCCAAAAGCTTTCTAATATTTATCAGATACTATAATTACACAGATAAATATCAATCATAATTTTGTTACAAGATGTAAAAAATAAAATTGGGATAATATACAAAGAAAATATCCACTTAACTTACATAATCTAACATACAGTTTCTACCTTGTTCCAGCTGCAGTTGATGCAGTTAGGGTCCAGTAAAGGTGTACTGGGTACCTGTTTTGTGATGGAATTCAAAACAGGGGTCCCACATGATCAGCTTTTCACCACAAACAGAACTTGACTCAACAAGCCTTGTTCTGGCTTTAAAAAGGCAGTATCAAAAAAGATTGCCACTGAGCTTGCCCTACTGTGATTGGTTGGTTAAAGACCAATCCCCACCAGTGATGGGAACTCATACGTCCCCTGGCTGCAAAGAACCAACCGGCTCTCGGTGTTTGGATTTCTAAAATTCAGCTGCAGATTTTCTTGTTGGAAGGTCTCCTCTCCTCTGGTTAGAAAAAAAAACAGTTTTACTCCTACCTTGTGTTTGAGACATTATGCCCCCCACTAAGACAGCTTGGCCTGATGCCTTTGTAAATCTACTTCCCCAACAGACCAATCATGACTTTACATAGTGACAGCTCTTCCACCCAAAAGAACCATTAGACTTAATAGCTTAGCTGTTAACCTTTAATGATCCTTCAGTTACCTGAAGACACCCCACCCATGAACAGCTTCTAAAAACACAAAACCCTCTAAAATGAGCAGAGCTTCTTTCCTTGAACTCGTACTTTAGAATAAACCCAAACAAATGTTACATGCAGAAAGAAATTACAGAAAAAATACAGGCTTGACTACCACCATAACAAAGGGAATATTAACTATAAAAACATCAGAAAATGTGGTATGGTGAAATTCTGCATCAGATATGACACAAATGATATACAAGATGGAGCAAATCTCTACCAGATAAACCAATGTATCGTAAGATTTTTGACATGATAGCAGAAGTGGGTGCTTCTGTTGTTCTGTCTGTATGTTACAGAAGTCTGTTTAACATACATTTGCTACTAGGAACTGGGTCCAAATGGGCCTCAAGTACTATTTCCAAATCTTGGACTTCAATGGTTTAATTCCTTTCATTAATATACAAATGTAATTTCAACTTTGACCAACAGATCATTATAGATACCTCCAGATAAGTTCATAAGTGTGGACTTTCCCTATTCTATACCTTAATATCTCTAATGCACTCACACTGCTAGCCCAACTTCTTATTGCTTATTTAAGAGGTAACACATCAAAACATTTAATTGGCCAAGCTTATAAAGCAATCCAGGAGACCTCCATGGACACCACACTGTCCATACTACAGAGATGGAATGGTGAGCTAAATATGACACAAACCTTGGCAAAGTGGAACAACTCCGCACTGAGAGCATACTGACTGGAGAGAATTCTCCTGGAAATGTTGTTCAAGATGTTTCAGAGCATCCAATATAGTTGCAAAATATATGGGGGACAAGCTGGCGGTGTGTTGGAGAGGATGCAGACACCCGTCAGCTTACACATCAGACATCTTCTGGACCTGCCTAGTCCTGCAACCCCTTTGGCAAGCAGCCACACAGGAAACCAAGGCCATTTTTAGTTGTCCAGGTGCTGCCACCCCTTCACTAGTTGTACTAGTGATTCCCCTGGTGGAATCAGGTCTCGATAGAACAACACTCTGTTTGCTCCTGGGATCCACTATAGCAGCAAAGAAAACAACTACAGGGCTCTGGCACACCCCTAAAATCCCTACGTTGTAAGGATGGCATTCCATAAAGGTGGATGTATACAACATGGAACATATGACTTAGACACTCAGATAAACTTCCTTAATTTGAAATTAGATGGCGAAAGTGTGTACTCTACCAATTGGATCATTATCCAGACTTCATTCCATGGGGGGGGGGGTGAGCCCCACTCATCCACACTCTGTCCCACACAGTTACTGCTCTGTTATCTATTTCTAAGTCACTTTTACCAAACATCTGGACCCCTGGATTTCCTACTTATACTATCTCTGCTTTCATTTCCAGTATATAGCATGCAAAAAGAACCAAGGCGTGATGCCTCTTTCTCAGGAATAGAGTAGAATCTCTTTCTCAGTCTAACCACCACAGGCAAGTGATACCTGAACACTGATATGAGAATTTATAACTATTATCTGTTTCCTCATGGGCAAAGCAGAAATACTCTAACATTAGCGGCAGATACCAGACCATTAATTGAGGCAAAAGAATTGTCAACAGAAACCAATGTTATACTTTTACTGTTCTTACTTACTGTGTCCAAACAAATGTAGGATGCTATAATTTCAACTTGTAAATGGTACTGCACACAGCTGTTAATGCAATCTGTACTATCTGTTGTATAAAACTAAACAAACATAAAGTTAAAACAATATATTTGTGAAACCCCTACCTGGTATGCTGTTTGTATCTGACAGCTCTACCAGGTGGGCTGGATTCGAGGAGGAATAGGTCACTCGGCACAAAGGCTAGGTTTGGATACTCTGCACAGGGGCACCCAAGTAACTCTGAACACAGGAAGCAATAACTGTAATGTCCAATACCAGAAGTGGGATTCTAAAATGTGGCTTTTATTCACATCCAAACAGAATAAACAAAGCATAGATGGACCCCCACGGGGCTACACTCCTGGTAATGCAGATTAAATAAGACCAGAAAACATCCTCATCATTTTAGCCCTCAGGCTCTACAACACACTGGGCACACAGCCCAGACTTGTACACTGCTTTGGGTTACAGAGCCCAAACTTGTACACTGCTGTGGGTTTTCCCTGGCTCGGCTCCCTTGCCAGCCACTTGGACACCTTCCATACTTCATGAAAACATTTTCTGGTGGCTCTCTAAACCACCTAAGAGCATGTCAGCTCCATCAGTGAATCCTCCACTTTAATCCCATGTCTGGGTACTTTCCTCAGGCACTGGCCAAGTACCTGAGGGAAAGCAAAAGGTGTCATAGAGCAAATCCGTAGAGGTGAATTTGGTTACTACTTCCACCTCTCACTCCCACAATTCATACCCGGCCATTTCTCTGGACTGTAAACACCTCATCCTTTAGCACTTTGCTGTGTAGATTCTTGCTAAATGTATTTCACATTCTATCCACTTGTCTTGCTTCCCATTTGCGCTTGTCTTGAACATACTTAAAAATAAGTGGCATTGTCCATTATTCTAGACCCACCACAGGTTAAGCAGTCCAATCCCCACATTCTTTCTTTCTTTCCATTTTGTGCTGGCTTTGAACATACTTATAAGCGGCATTGCCCATTACTCTAGACCCCTCCACTGAGTTAAGCAGTCCAATCCCCACATCTTCCAACTGCACTTGGCTGTCTTTTCCTGATCCCACAGTAACAGTCCCTTTAGTTTCCTTCTGTTCAGGTGAAAACACTTGGCCCTTTTTCAGAGCCAACTCACCCTTTGGTTGCAGGTGCCCCACAGGCATTTCCTCCTCAAGGCATCTTCCTCTCAGAGCTTCTGGTGTCTCAGCATAATTCAGACAGGCAGCTTCTTTCCCTTAGCTGGACCCAGGGGGGGTTGCCCCTGGAAAACAGGCAGACACCTTCCCCCCCATCCCCTCAGGGATGGGGCTCTGAACCATTGAGAGTGGTCTCCACCACTTCAATTATCAGTTCCTGTGTTCCTCTTCAGGTGGAAAGACAAACCTTAAACAAATGTAGCTCTGAAACAGAGCTTAAAGCTGTGAGAGCCTGCACACACTCAGCTGCACTACAGTCTCTCTCTCTCAGACTGCACACCGACTGGCTTCAAATTCCCCAACGTTCTACTCTAACCTCCAACTGTAACATTCCAGAGTGGCTTATGCAGCTGCGACAGTTCTAAAATGATGTCATCCCTCAGTCTCAGCTGAGACTGAGAACAGAGAGAGACCGTGTGAAATCCATCTAATTGGAGTTTCACAAGCTGCCTTCCCTGCCTACCACTAAATCTTACTGGGATTCTAGTAACCCTGGGTAACGGGGGGGGTTACATATGTTTTACTGAAATGGATAATTTAATTATTTTGTAATGTGACACTTGAAAACTAATAAATGTTTTAAAGTAAAAACAACGTGGGAATTCCCTATATAATGTTTACATTGATTGCATATTTATTTATTCCAATTTCTTTTCTGAGAAAGGCACACTGAACTGATGCTCATTTCCAGGTTTGACGCAAGGAGGAGGAGGTACTATCAGGAGAAAATAGTAGCAGGAAATAAGTACAGGACATGAATACAGACACAAATAGGTAATAAATACAAATAATGGGGTCAGACTGTCCCCCAGAACCTGTAAATAAACGTAAGTACAGGGCATGAATGCAGATGCAGATAAGTAATAAAATTAGAATAATGGATAGTTTAAAGTGTATTACCAGTCAGTAATACCATTGAGAGGTTCAGGACATATAAGAACATTGAGAGCGAAGCTCAGGAGGTTCCTACATGTCCTGAACCTCGAGATGGTATTCTGACTGGTAAAACTCTAAACCATCCATTATTTTCATGTCATGGATCAAAGATTTTTTTGTACCACACTGCGTCGCTCAGTCTTTCTCCCTCGACCACTTGCACACACAGGAGACTGCCTCACTCCGTCTCTTTCTGCTCGCTTACACACAGAGACACAGGGCAGTAAAAAACTGCTTTTTAGGCCTACCTTTTTTTTCTTTTTGTGGGTGGAGCGCAGGATCAGCCAGATAATTCCTTTTAAATATAAAAGCAAATGGCAGATGCCGTGGATACTAAGAGCTCTCACTAAGCGAGAGATGACCGCCATGTTATGAAAAGCATTTTGGCCGCCCACAGACAGAAAGCGGCCAATGAGCAGCTGCTTTGTGAGCATCAATAGTTGATTGACATTTACGGTGAACAATAGTATTATCACTCTTGAAGTGTGGTATTATCACTTTGGGAGTGAAAGTATTACCCAAAAAAAATTGTATGTTTTACGATAGTATTAATTTCACAATCCATATATTAAAAACAAATAATGGGGTCGGACTGTGTCCCAGAATCTGTAATAAATGTAAGTACAGGGCATGATAATGAAGACACAGATAAGTAATAAATACAAATAATGGGGTCAGACTGTGTCCCAGAATCTGTAATAAATGTAAGTACAGGGCATGAATCCAGATGCAGATAAGTAATAAATACAAATAATGGGTTCAGACTGTGCCACCACAACCTCAGATCTACTTTCCAAATACAGTAGCACCTCTGTTATCTGAACTGCCTGGGAGATATCTGATTGCTTCAGATAACCAGGAGGTCTGATAATTGAATGTTCCTGTTTTGTACTGTACTAAGCTGCATGTGGTGTTTATCACATTAGTATAGCAATGTTCCTGCATTTTTTTAAAAGGTAGTAGTACCAATCTCAAGGCAGCAGGTGGCACCAGAGGTATACAGTAAACCATACAGGGCTTGCCATAGAAAATTCATTACCCCATTAGCAGATCTACTTATCTTCCAGCTCCCACAGACAGCTCCCCCCACAGGCAGATCCAAAGATTTGTGTTTTAAAATCCTATGAACAAGGGCAAGAACCATCTGCTGCCTACACTCCCCAACTGTCTGAGAGCTCCATCCACTCGCTGTCCTAGAAATAGCTTTACCTTTATTATCTGGAGGACTGCAACATTTGGAGCTGTTGGCAACAAGTGTGCATAACTCACAGGGTACATACATGCAAAAAAATTTCAGTCTTTCTACTGCACACTTACACGAATAGAGATGGCAGTGCAGCTAGTGAGAGAACTCAATGGGCCATACTAATACTACAGTCAACTACAAATGGAACCTTGACAGCAAGAGCACGAGGACAAGCTATGCATTAAAACTTAAAAACAAACTCTAGCAAGAGCCACTATAGCTGCAGTTGAGATTTGGTCAGCCGAGGTCTGGCAGAATGTGATTGACTATGCTGACATGCCAAAGATGGTGGCGTAGAGTTTTCTGCAGAGGTGCAGTGACTTGTGGATATGCAGTGAACTCCAGTGACATGGTGGCACAGTCTGCCATATCCAAGATGGCCATTGGAGTTCTCTGCACATGTGTGGCAATTTGTGCATGGGCTCTAGGCTCTAGCGGCCATACTGGATATGGCAAACTGTGCTGCCATGCTGCTGGAGTTCCTATGCACGTACAAGTCATCATGCATCTGCAAACAACTCCGCAGTGCTGCCTTGAACATGGCAGACAGTGCTGCGGTCCACCGATATGGATGGAGAAAATAGTGTGGTGAATGCGTAGTGATTGCTGTTCACCTCCACTATTTAAAAAGTCTGGTTGGTATCTGATGAGCTCCCTTTTCTCTAAATGGACCACAAGATGTCTGCAGGACTATGCTCACTGCAGCCATAACAAGCATTTGTCAATGCCGAACTTTCACTTGTAGTAGGATACTTGATGCAGAATAGGATTTCATGGATTGTGTTTTTGTGTAGAAACAGGATACACAAAGCCAGCAAACACACAGGTACACTATGGGGCTTTGGCTTCTGCAATGTGCAATGAATCAATACAAATTCAACCTGGCAAGTGAAGTTATTAGCAGCAGCAAACTAAAATGTCCTGCAGAGAAATAAGCAGTGCTCACAGACGCTCCCCTCTGATTACCACTCAAGCCCTGTTCACAGCCCTAAATGTGTTACAAATTATGTTTCTGTGCTGCTTATTTGCCTGCAGGCATATTTCTACCATTGGAGTCTAAATACAAATAAAATGAATGACCCTGACACAGGGCCGTTGCCAGGATTTTCATAAGGGGGGTTCTTTTTATGCAGTCTGCAACTTTTTAAAAAAAGCTGTGGGTCTTAGGGCCACTAGTACCCCGGAAGCCATGGAATCCTAAAATTGCTCTGTGGTGCATTTTGTGGCTTGTTTTGAAGCTAAAGAAGTCATATCTGAGATCTCCTACACCCCTTGCTCTAAACAAAATTATTATCTGGCTGGCTGCAGGGTGAATACATATGTATTCAATACCGGAGGGCAGCAAGATGCTGTTAATGTAATATACCTAAGACATTGTCTCAGATATATTATGTTATGAGTTTTAATATCTGCAGCTGTATCTACTGGGGTGTAGGAAAGGGGTCTGGGGGCTGCTTGGCCTCAGAAGCTTTGGGGTACTAGATACTCTGTGGCTAATTTTGTAGATTATTTTAAACCAGAACAACTCATCTGTGAGCTCCCCCTCCACCTCCTGCTCTAAGGACAATAATTACTATCTGGATAGCTCAGATTGTATGTGTGTGTGTGTGTGTGTATTTATAAAATGGGAAGCAAAGTAAATAACAAATCCAGCATTCTGATTGTATAAAACACATCACATCTATCACAGCGCGACCGCACACCTGCACTTTTACCCCCTCCAAAACAATTTTGCCATTTTATAAGATAGATAACCCACTCTAGGATGTGCGGTCACACTCTGATATACACACGCCTTTGGTGGTTGATGCACTTGGCCTGTGGACTCATGCTTTAACAATGCACACCAATGCATGCATATATCAGAGCGTGACTGCACACCTTAGAGTAGGTTATCTATTGCATATGTAGATACATCGATAGATATATATAGAGAGAGCAAATGCTAATGCACTGAACCTCAATACAGAGTCTGCAGCTGGTTTTGGCTGGGTATTGTGCACTACTAACTTACTGCAGTGCTGGCTTGCTACTAGGGCAGTGGTCTGGGTCTGATAGGCCCCAGAAACCATGGGCTATGGTATGCTCAGTGGTGCACTTTTGTGGCTTATTTTAAGTCTAAATAACTTATATCTGAACTCTCTCTACCCCTTGTTGTTTCCCCCACCATCCACAACTCAATATACCATTTAAGTAATTGAGTCAGTGCAACATGGCCTATAGCAAGGCTAGCAGGATGCTGGGATATAATGTAGCATACCTCTCAACTGTCACACATTATGAGGTACGTCACTCATTTTACCTCTCAGAAACCCTTTATCCATCATGGGGAAGGTGATATTCCACATTCCCCACTGAGACTTTAAAGCAGAAATTCATAATAATCTATTGTGCTTAGTTCTACAAAAACATTATAAACATCAGTGCACAGATAGCTATAGTGTTCTGATCTTCCAGTGCCATGTTAGACGATATGTCGCACATTTTGCTCATTTGTCACACATCGTGTCACACATTTTGGTGAAGAAAGGTTGAGAGGTTTGATTGGTAGGGGTATTGATAGCAGAAGAAAGGAGGTAACACTTCCCATCTACAGATCCCTGGTGAGGCCTCACCTAGAGTACTGTGCCCAGTTCTGGAGTCCTCGCCTCAGAAAGGATAAGGATAGGTTGGAGACAGTGCAGCGCAGAGTAACTAAAACAATTCAGGGACAGTAGGGCAAATCCTATGAAGAGTGCCTCAAGGCACTAAATATGTATTCATTGGAGACCAGAAGGGAGAGAGGAATTATGATGGAAATCTTCAAGTTCTTGAAATGAATTAAAGTGAACTACGGGGTACTATTTAGCCTGAGTACCAATTCATGGTCACATGGACACTAATGGAAATTAACAGGAGGTAGGTTCAGGAGAGATGTGAGGAAGTACTACTTTATGGAAAAGGTGGTGGAACTTTGGAACAGTCTGTCAGCTGAAATGGTGGGTGTAAAAACAGTCAGAGGATTCAAGCAGGGCTGGGACATAATGAAGAGAATAGTGGTTACCGGAGGCAACAGGACCAAGGAGGTGACTAGAAAGAGGACAGGGAGGGTTAGTACCCTGGAGAAATTTTAGGTTCCTGGGATTATAGGAGACTTGGGCAGACTGGATGGACCTCTGGTCTTTTTCTGCAGTCATTGTATATATTTTTATGTTTCTATTCCAGGCAACCTGCTTGAAAAAAAATCCGTAACATAAGTCTTAGTTCAATATTGAGTACTACAATTGTTGCCCCCATTCCATTCTCCAGTGTGGTAGTGTGGTAGGTATGACAAAGGGAGTGAGGGGAAAGATAATTTGACAGCTGCGGGGATTTTCAGTGCAAAGTTACCATCTCCTAAATGCCTGCCCCCACCCCAACCCCACCCACCATGCTTCCAAAAGTACAGTGGGTATGTTCAAAACAGTGAACTGTAGCAACAAATGTCAATCAACTGGCACATGGTCATCTGGAGAAAACACATCACAACTTATTTGATTTAACGGCATCTGGCACAGATGACACTGACAAAGTGGTACTGAATGTCCATGAAAATGGGACCACAGTGAAGACCTCTCTGAACAGCACAGTTAATGAGGTGGCAGTGCAGATCCCAGCCAGACCCTTCCAAACACTTGCATTGCCTTTCCACTGTGGTACCTCTTTTGCTTTACTTATGAAAAGTTAAAACAGGCATATGAAACATGACAACTTTGCTTTTTGTATAGAGGGGGATTTAAATAATTCATTTCTACATTTTCAGCCTGCCACCTGAAAAGCTCTCTTGCCCAGCTGCACAGCCTATCCCTTAATACACAGTAATTAAGGGACACATCTTCGGCAATAGTGGCCAGCAAAATTTACCTGCCTGTGACCGATAATATTATAAGCTGAGGTCCTCTACTTCTTTTTTGCTCTCCTGGTGACATCATCTCTGAGCCTGCCACCATGCTCCATCTTCCTCCAGTGCTAGCTGACACTGTGAATTGTAGGCAGTGGCCATGCTGTATTGAGGTCACATTCACAATGCTGACGTGAGCTCCAACTGGCCAGCCAGTCATAAGGGGAGGGTGCAGAGAAAGACTCACAAAGCAGCTTCAGTCATCTTACTGGTACTGAAGGAGCTGACTGGCAGCAGAAGGAGGGAGGGGGGTGCATGCAGAGAGAAAGTGATGGGGTTCATCATGTGTGCATTAGCACTCTGTAACAGTAAAAAAATAAACAGAAATGAAGACACTTTTTTTTTTTTTTTTACAAATAATGAAAAATTAAGTGGGAGTTTCAAAAGGGGGGGTTCTTTCGAACCAGACGAACCCCCCCTGGCAACAGCTATGCTGACACAAGGCAGAGTAAATTATGTACCACAACAGGAATGCAATGTTTCACATTGTTGCCTCTGTTTGCCCAGCAAGAGAGAACATGACAGCGATCACACAGCTGCTTCAAACGCACAGAAACTTTTAAGTTTACCATGGCTGTGCAATGCTTGCTCCGATGATGACACTGCATCTGCACAATGCTTGCTGGTTAGCATCACACTTGTAAACAAAGGGTAAAACCAAAAAACAGACTCTGGAGATTTGTGTTTATTTTTCAGTGTGCAAGTGTCAGAGTGACATAATTTTAACATATTCTTAAATCGATACTGTATTTTACTAGTCCTAACAGAAACTTACACAGCACACACAATGTACAGTACCGTTAGGTGCCATAATCAATCAGTCTGTGGGTTAGAATATGCAGTACTATAAAATCACAGTTATGTGCCTCTGCAAGCTGTCAGTCTGTCACAGAACATATATAAAAAGTCCCAAGATAGGTCTATGTCTGCCATTTTTTTTGCTGTTCTCGGAACCTGTACAGAGAACATCGATCCTACTGTCTAGCACTTGTACAGTGTTTTGCTTTACTTTTTGATATGTGTTATTATTTGGAGTTCCCTTAGGTCGGCAAACACTAGGCTGATATGAAGTGTGTGCTGATTTAAGGAAATGCTAAAGAATAACACATATCAAAAAACAAAGTAAAACCTATTGTGTGATTGATAGACTGTAGGACTGCTGTTCTGTTAATCGGTTCCAAAGAATCACGAAACACACTGAATGCACAGACAGATTGCCGGGGTAATTATATATGTTATGTGACGGTCACTATGCGAGAGGCGCAAACAACCACAGTTATTGGAATGCAGGCATATATACTACAACATTTTGTTTGTGGAAAGCAGTTATTATGCACTGATTGCCAGATGAAGACAAAGCAGAGCAGTCCTTACGGAGCACAGGCAGCAGACCACACACAGTGACTGCGAGCCACTGGAGTTACTTGCCCACAATTAATCAGCAGAACAAGTTTACACACCACTAATAAGATGGAACAATAGAGAACAGGGGCAGAGGATTTACAAAAAATAACCTTAGGCACAAATTCAATGTATTCCTCCAAAATGCAGCAGCAGCACAGCACTCACATTGTGGTATGCAGCATTCAGTACTGCTACTTCCTTACTCATGTGTAACATCCGGTGCAGCTGGGATCAGCGCAGCTCACCAAGGGTCAAGCAGCACACAAAATGGAGGAGGGACAGGACAGATCGCAAAAGGGAAAAAAATTAAAGCTAGTCACCGTATTCTTGAACTGTTAGCTTTTGCGATTGCACTAACGTGCTGCTCCGGACCCAGTGCTGCTATTTGAAGCACATGGACATAACTGTAAGTAGTACAGCATCACTGGATCATTAAAAATATAATCTAAAAAAACATAACTCTATTTTGAGTAGACCCAGGAAATTGGAGATGCATTGATGATCGATCTGGTAGAAGAAAACAGTACAGTGCTGTGGCACATTGACGTTTGCAAACTTTTTAAATTTGAGCATGCAAACCTGACAGTTAACACAGAAAACTGCAGTGTTTCTCTTCTGTCTGTAATTTGTATTCAGCCCAGTTGATCTTTTGTTGTCTTAAAGAGTCACATGATAGAGGCCACACAAGGTTGGGCATGACTCCATCCAGCTTTTCGCTGGACGGTGTCATGTATGTGAAAGGAGTCGGACACTGTTTGATAGACGTGACTGATTTCTTTCAAGTACACAATGTTTCCACCTAAGTTCTCAGTAGTATCATGACCAGTGTGGCTGCTCATTGGTCTGCACAGCCAAGCCCCTTGGAGCTTCAGCTGCAATTGGCTAGGTAGTGACACACCTCTGAAATGCCATTTCTTGTAGCAAGAGGTTCCTTGTATAAGCTCAAGTGAATGCAAAAATGAAACTGTTCATTCCCTGGTTCACACTACACTCTGAACCAATCACCTCTACTCTCTCTGTCTCCAAGTTTCTGCTTTTATTTTGGCAGTTACAGCTGATGATACAGACCATAAATCACAAAACTCTACCAGGGCAAACAGTTTGAGATGGGTTCTAACAGCTGTTGATAGTTTCCCTTGTGATTGTAGGGAGCCTTAGTCAGCCACAAACAAGCTGAGAATTACATCCATCAATTTCTTTTTTTTTTTTTTTTAGTTAGTCCTTTTTACCTTGTTTTCCCCAGTCTGCCTTACACGTCCAGGCATCCTGTTTTCCTCCGGCCACCGTCCGGTCCTCACCCGGTCTATGGAGCCCCTGCTGCCAAATATCCCCATGGCTTTCCCCCCATGGTGGGGTGGTGGAGAGTCCCCCCTTATTCTCTAACTGAAACAGGATCCAGCAATGCAGCAATGCCCCTGACTGGGTGTCCCATACACGGCCATCAAGCTGCCCCAACCATTCTGCCATTTTTTTCCCTTTTCTGTGGCTGTGCAAGCGGTGTGTACAAGGATGCCAAGGCGGGGCATGCACATGTCCGTACTTGCTCCACCCAGCATCATGCCCCTACTCATCCCTCCAAGCTCAGTGCCAGTGCACCTACCCCCAGCATCCGCTAGGGGCCACAAGTGTGCTGGCAACTGAAGAGACCCTCCCCAGCGAGAGAGAGAGCAGTCCCACAGATGTTCAATCCCTCTCCACCCCTGCCGACCCCCGGCAACCGAGTCTGTTCCCAAACCCAGGTCGCCGGCGTGGAGCAAGGTGTGGTGTGCAGCACCTCAGCACCTCCGAGCCAGCCTACATCCATCAATTTCAATGGGGACACTGGGGGACAAGCTGGCAGTTTGTTAGAGAGAGATTCAGTAAATGGGGGGAGGTTTGATAAACATTGATGACCTGTACATCTTTAGAACCCCCCCAATCTCCACTGTTATGGATCAAAATGCCTTCTCTGTTGCTGCTCCTTCCCTCAAGATAAGCCTTCCTTACACCCTGTGCTCCCTGACCTCCATCAGCCTGTTTTAAGTCTCAATGCAGGGACACCCAAATGACTAACTAGGACTGCAGTTGTCTTTCCTGACCTTAGGCACATTGTGTTACTTCATCGGTGGGTGGCAGCATCCTGCCCACGTACCGCACGGCCACTGGCTGAATGACAGTGTACAGTATGTGCTGTATGCCTATTGTGCCACAGTGTGGACCAATGGGCATACTGACCATACTGTACTACACAGGACCAGATATGTGCCACACGCCAATGACGGGGGGGTGCTGGGTGGCGGGGGGCCTCTGTGGGTGGTTGGGGAGGGGGGTACCACTGGACCACCAGGTTGAGATTTTGTATTGCTACAGCCCATGATCGGGCATAGGTTGATGTTCCATTGTACAGCAGCCCGAGATCGGGCATATGGGGAAGGAGGAGCGTCCAGTAGTCCACAAGGTTTCTGACATTTCCTCATACTGCCCGTGATCGGGCATATGATCGTGTCTATTTGTACAACTTCCCGTGATCAGGCATGGGGCTATGGTTATAAATGCTACTGCCCTCGTTCAGGTATAGGGCTATGCTTCTGTTTACTACAGCCTGCGATCAGGCAAATGGATATGGATATATTTATGACTACCCACGATCAGGCATAAGGGAGGGGGGCTGCAATGGCCTACCAGGGAGCCAACCCCTGATGTCAGCAGCTTGGCAGGGTGCCATGCACAATTAAGCTGGGAGCATGATCGCAAGATAAACAAAGGCCATAATGACATGCAATGGCCCCATTTGTGCCATGCATAGATTATGGCCTCATTTGCATGCCCCTGGCTGAATATTGTGGGTGCTGTGACTAGCACAACTGCACTTGCGCTGGGGCATCCCCATGCTCCCTCTCTGTGGCTTGCGCTGGTGCAGTGCCACTGCATCATGCACATATTTGCGCTTACTGGATATATGAATGAATGCATTCATTCACATATCTGGTCCTGTGTAGTACAGTATGGTCTGCATGCCCATTGGTCCACACTGTGGCCCAATAGGCATATAGCACATACTGTATGCTGTCATTCGGTGGGTGGCCGGGCGGTACGCGGGCAGGGTGCTGCCACTCGCCGATGACAGGGGGTGCTGGGTGGCTGGGGCCTCTGTGGGTGGGTGGGAGGGAGGTACCTACCGTGCCATATTCAATAGTGCTGAGCCATGGCGCATCACCATTGAATATCACCTGGTCCTGGCCCCGGAGTAGCCCAGTTGCGCTGTTCCCAGGCTTGCACCATTGCCAGGTGCAGTCTGAATATCCAGCCCAAAATCTTCATTAACATTTTCAAATCTGTATTCATTAAGCTCAGTGGTCTCCAATTATTTAAATTGTTCCTCTCATTTCTTTTATGCATAAAAATCTGAACAGCTATACATAAATGCTAATCTATTTTTTTGTGTTGCAGTATCCAATTATATACTTCGATTAATACATCTGTTTATATTGTGCTAAATTTTTTATAAAACTCCGAAGGTAAGCCATCCAAACTCGGAGCTGTCTCATGTTTGAAGCTTTTTGTTGCTTGTTCGATTTCCGTTCACTGAATTGGTGACGTTAGTTCCTTACAGGAACATGCTGATTCATTAAGCTCAGTTGACGGGCCAGCCATGGAGGACAAGCAGGGCTGTGCCAGTCTGCCACCTCTGAGGGGTAGTTTATGATAGGGGTGGGAGCTGGGTGGTGGGCACCTGGTGGGGTGGGGGGCACTAGACCACCAGGGATAGCTATGGGATGGGGGATCAGGGATGAGGAGGGGTCGGGACAAGAGGTTACTTTTACTTGTTGTCAATTACCACTAGACCTCCACGGATTTGGAAAGAATACAATATGAAGGGGGGGTTACTGTACAATTTCAGCAGTGGCTGGTGGGTGGAGGGAAGGGACAACTAGCCACCAGGGCATTTTTTGTCATGCAGGGATGGGAGGGATTGCAACCCGGTGGGATGGGGTATTTTTTTAAAGTCACCAAAAGCTAATAAATAAATAAATGAAGTCAAGCTGCCCGCAGCTGGCGGGTGATCCAGTGGGGAGAGGGACAACTAGCCACTAGGGACAGGCTATAAGTATTCATGGAGAGGGTGGGGGAGGGGCCACTAGCCACCAGGGTGAGGGATGGATGGCGGAAATGTAGTTTTCTGCCCCTAAGGTGACATATCACCCATAACTTTCGCAGACCATTTCTGCTCCACCACAAGCAGAAATTTGGAAACTTCTGCAAAAGTTTGTTGATTTCTGCTGAAGTTCTGAGGGGCCAAAAACTGCACTTTCGCCCACCCCTATTCTGAGAGCCAAAAGTTACCCCTAATATTTTTATTGGATCCATAGAAATGTGAATCCCCCAATAGTCTCTGTACTTGGAATAGGGGTATGGACTAAAGAAACCCCCTCTACTTTTATTTATATTGATTTTGGAGCCAGATAACATTGAATAGGTCTGTACTACGTTCTGCAGAGTGTTTTCATTTGTTCCACTACTGAGTGTTAAAACCATGTCATCTGCATAGGCTAAAACTTTCAGCATCAGAGTACTATGACTTGCCCTAATCCCTTCTATATCTTGATCTTGAGAGATCATCCTAATAAATATATCTATTCTGAATATGTATAAGAGAGGGCTCAGAGGACAGCCTTGACGCACACCTATAAATTTTTATCTTTTCCCCATACCATCCGTTCACCTTAGGGACCAGTTGTACATCTTTGTACATCAGTTTAAGCCAGGCCAATAATGTGTTTGGTATCCCAAAGGCTTCTAGTGTCAAAAATTAAAAATCATGTGATAATTTATCACATACCCTTTCTTGGTCTATTCCTACAATCCATCCTGATACCTTACCTAAATCTCCTTGAAAAAACATCTCTCTTAACAAGACAGGATTATCATGTTGTTGTCTCTCTGGGACAGCACAGGTTTGTGCTTCACTAATTAAATATGCTGCTACGTTAGTGAGTCTGGCCAACAGAGTCTTGGCCAGAATTTTAAAGTACGTGTTTAGAAGACTTAATGGTCTCCGGTTATTAATACCTAAAGTGGGACCTTTTTTATGTATCCTAACTACAATTGCATCTTGCATTGAAGGTGCAAACCTAGATTTTTTTAACATATAATCATATAAAATTGCCAGTGCTGGGGACAAGTCCTCCTTGAACTGTTTATAGAAACCAGCACCTAGTCCATCAGAGCCAGGAGCAGAATCTGATTTTAACATCCCAATAGAATGAAGAATCTCAGATTCTGAAATGCCCTGCGCTATTTATGCAATATCACCATGTTCCACTTGAGGAAGTTGCAAGTCCTGCATACTTTGCAATATTGCTTGCACATGCAAGAAAACACTTTAACTCAGCAGTTAGGGAGAATGTTTAAATGCATCAGGAAATTTGGGCCGCATCACCCACATGCAATCAACTGTTTTGGTGCATTACAAGCTACTACAAAACAGCTAGTTGCACAGATATTACCCTTAGCAAGCGGCTTCTCCGTCCACCTGTCACAGTCCCCAGGAAGCCGACGGAAAGCCGCCGCCCACTGTTCAGTGTGCTTTCCTGGTGAAACATTTCAATAAATAAACAGAAAGTTGACCGGGGGTGTCCAATCCCCCTGTTGACGTGCACCCTACCCGAGTCACCAATGGGGTAGCCCAATCCCTGTCGGCTTGATGCCCCCCCATTTGTTGTGTGCAGAGGAGGTACTCAATCCCCCTCAGCTAATGCACACTCCTCCCCAAGCAAAAGAACGGTGTATGGCCGATGGGGGTGCCCAATCCCCATTGGCTCCAGCAGCCCCCCAAAAAAGAAGCACCCAGGTGTGCCGGCATGCTGGGAGACCACCCCAGCATCCAAAAAAGCATTCCACATCGTCTATTTATTTGTAAAACCTGTGAAAATGGAAAACGGTCCCTTGCGGTCTTTCGTGCTCCCCCAATCCGCATCCACCCACTCGCAGCACCCACCTCCCCACCTCCCCTCCCCCATACTTACCTCCGGGCCCAGAGTGGCCGATCTTCGGTGGACTGGGAATACGTCTGCACTCTTCAAAGCCAACCACGAACTGAAGAAATGCTGGTAAGCTGTATAATGGTGCACATCCCAGCCATTTTGGGGAATTTTTTCACCAAATTTTCAACATGGAGTTCTTGGGACCCCACCTCATGAACTCAGCCACTGTCATTTTGTTATTCAGTCCTGAAAGATGACTTCACGGTCACTGCACGGAACCACCTTTCGGGATCGATTAACAAAATGACAGTGTCACAGTTCATGAGGCAGGCTACCAAAAAACCTATGTTGAAAATTTGGTGAAACAGTTCCCCAAAGTGATTGTTTTACAAGCATATGTTGAGCAGTTCCTATGCACACTCATAACTGAGCATTTTTTATATTTTCACTCCAGATTTTCAACATTGCCATTTTACCACACCTTCTTATGAACAGTACAGCTGTCATTTTTCACATCTCACCTGAAATGTGTTTTTGCACATGTGGCGCACAATGGCATGGTCAGTGTGCTAAATCAATGTTCAGGATAGATTAAGAATATCACAGTGACACTGTACGTGAGGTAGGCCCCCAAAAACCCTATGCTGAAAATTTGGTGAAAAACTTCCCCAAAATGACTGTTTTATGAGTGTGCATTGTACAGTTCCTGTGCACGCTCATAATGTCGAGCATTTTTAATATTTTCACTCCAGATTTTCAACATTGCCATTTTACCACACCTCCTTATGAACAATACAACTGTCATTTTTCACATCTCACCTGAAATGTGTTTTCACACATGTAGCGTACAGTGGCATGGTCGGTGTGCAAAATCAATGTTCGGGCAGATTAAGAAAATCACAGTGACAGTGTTCATGAGCAGAGGTCTTAAACTGGCTATCTTGAAAATTTGGTGACAAAAGTCCATAAAATGCTGTGTTACGGGCATGCATTGTTCAATTTCCATGCATCCTTGTAAGTTCACAAATTCGTAATCTTTTCAGTCCAGATTTTCAACATTGGAATTTTTCCACACTTTCTTATGAACAGTACAGCTGTCATTTTTCACACTCTGGCCGAAATGTGTTTTTGCACTTCAGGTGCAGAATAGCATGGTTGCTGTGGGAAATCAGTGTTCGGGACAGATTAAGAAAATCGCTGTCACGCTGTTCATGAGCAGAGATCCCAAAATGTCTATGTTGAAAGTCTGCTGTAAAAGATCCCAAAACTAATTTCATTACGGGTGTGCGTTGAGCAGTTTCTATGCACACTCGTGACTTCACCACTTTTTTTTATATTTTCACTCCAGAGTTTCAACATTGCCATTTTTTACACCTCCTCATGAACAGTACAGCTGTCATTTTTCACATCCTGTTCAACATGTGCTTTCGCACCTGGGTGCCAAATGGTGCAGTTGCTGTGCAAAATCACCTTTCTGGTTAACGAACTGATAGTGTCACTGTTCATGCGGTGGAATCACAAAAAGCCATGTTGAAATCTTGGAGTAAAAATACCAAGAAATACCCAGGGTGTTAGGGTTTTCAGCCATAACGCCCTACCCTATAGGGACTGACAGGCATCAGCGGTGTGACTTGGGATTGTTGACAGTAATGCTCATGCCATTCCACCCCCACCCTGCAGCCAGTGGCAGGCATCGACGTATGCCTTGGATCCTTTGGCCCCAGAGTTCACCCTATTCTCCTATACTGCACCCATTTCAGTGTATTTCCTTATGGAATGAGATGAGTGTGAAGCCCAAACACTTCAAAACAGATTTCAGCACTTGTAAGTGTCTACAGTGTAGGGTGAGGTGAAATGTCGTGACCGTTATGGGCAAAGTCCCAAAGACACACCCTAATTCCTCTCCATCTCTACAGGGTGGGGGTGGAGTTGGCATCAGTTCAATACTTCACTGCCATTTCTATGCTGCATCTAACTCCTGCACTTCCACTGCTAAGGAGCACAAGTAACACTTGGCATTGACAAATGCCTGTTTTGTTTGCTTGTGCGCATGCACAAGAAACATATTGCAGCAGCTTGCTTCAGTAGCAAGTTCTGGAGGCTCAGCAGTGTTGGTGCCAATGCAGGGAGCCCATTTTGGGGTTGGTCTGTATGGCGCCAATAGAGCACCAGGCTGTCCATGACAGCAGTAGTGTAGCTTGCCACCAACTTGAAACAAACTGACTGTTGCAATCAGGGAGCACCCCATCATCAATAATCAGCTGTTTTGTGGTGTGGTCCCTGACTGCAGCTGCCAATTACAGCTGCATTGTATGGTGTTCCCTTTCAATAAACATGGTGGCGGCTTCTCTGTTGGCCTCTCACAGTCCCCACAAAGCCAACAGACAGCTGCCGTCCCTCCCAGTCCCTGTTAAAGCTGACGGGATGCCCTATCCCCCTGTCAGCATGCCCCCTGCCCAGTTCATTTGCCGACAGGGCAGCCCAATCCACATCGGCATGATGCCCCCCATTTGTTCTGTGCTGAGGGGGTGCCCAATCCCCCTTGGCTCATGCACCTTCCAGCACACTGTATGGCTGATGAGGGTGACCAATCCCCATCGGCTCCAGCCCCTCCAACAAACACCCAGGTAGCACACTAGGATCCCACCCCAGCATACTCATGCACTCCCCCAGCACACTGTATGGCTGATGGGGGTGCCCAGTCCCCATCTGCTCCATTCCCCCCAACAAACACCCAGGTGGCATGCTTGGAGCCCACCCCAGCATGCCAAAAGCATCCCACGTCTTCTTTTTTTTAAATCCTGTTACAAAAGAAAACAATCCCTCATTGTTCCTTGTGGCCTCTCCCCCAACCCGACCCACCCCCGCGCACCCTAATTCCCCACACCCCCTTCATCCCATACTTACCTCCGGAGCCCAGAGTGATGATCTTCAGTGGACCGGGAACATGTCTGCACTCTTTAAAGCTGACCGTGAACTGAAGAAATGCCGGTAAGCTGTACAATGGCATAAATTGTTTTTTCAACTTATGTGGCTATCTCAGCCATTTTTTCAGTTTTTGGCACCACATTTTCAACATGGGGTTCTTGGGACCCCTCCTCATGAGTTTAGTCACTATCATGGCGTTATTTAGTCCTGAAAAGTGATCTCACGGTCACTGTGCAGAATCACCTTTTGGGAGTGATTAACAAAACAACAGTGTCACTGTTCATGAGGTGGGCTCTCAAAAAGCCTATGTTGCAAATTTGGTGAAAAAATTCCAAAAAATGACTGTATTACGAGCGTGCATAGTGCAGTTTCCACGCATACTCGTAACTTTATGAATTTGTAATATTTTCACTCCAAATTTTCAACATTGCCATTTTTTCACACCTCCTTATGAAAAGTGCAGCTGTCATTTTTCACATCCTGGCCAACATTTGTTTTCACACTTCAGGTGCAGAATAGCGCTGTCGCTGTAGGAAATCAGTGTTCGGGACAGATTAAGAAAATCACAGTGACACTGTTCATGAGCAGAGGTCCTAAAATGCCTATGTTGAACATTTGGTGACAGAAGTCCATAAAATAATCCATAAAATAAGTCCATGAAGGGAGATCGAGAGATGAGCCATAAACTATAGACCCATCAGTTTGACGTTGGTGGTGGCGAAGGTAATGGAGAGTATACTTAAGGAAAGGCTGGGAAGTTTCTTGGAGTAGATGGGTTACCTGGATGACTGATAGCATGGGTTTATGCCAGGTAGATCATGTCAAACAAACCTTGTAGAGTTCAATGAATGAGTGACAACAGCACTCGATGGGGGAGACCACTGGATGTACTGTTCCTGGACTTCAGCAAGGCATTTGATTTGGTCCCTCACATTGGCCTAAGGGAGAAGCTGTGGGGGACAGGGTAGGCCTATTGATGGTTAGGTGGATTGGAAACTGTCTTTCAGGTCGCACTCAGCAGGTAGTGGTCAGAGGGGAGGTCTCGTCTCCTAGGGAGGTCGTAAGTGGGGTCCCACAGGGATCAGTCCTGGGGCCACTCCTGTTTAACACCTACATCTCTGATATCAGGGAAGCTATCGGGTGTGAAATGAGTCTCTTTGTGGATGACTCTAAGCTGGGGGGCTATAGTGGAGGGGGAGGGGAGATTGGCCTTGCAAGAGGACCTGGATACACTGGATAGGTGGTCCTGCACCTGGAAATTGAAATTTAACTCCTCCAAGTGCAACGTGCTACACATAGGGTGGAAAACCCCCCAACTATGTGTACACCCTGGGGGGATGAGTTGCAGGCCATGTCAGGGGGAAGAGACCTTGGAGTCTTGGTGGATGTTAACATGAATAATTCAGAGCAGTGCAGGAGGGCTGCGGTCAGGGCAAATGGGATGCTGGGATGCATCGCTAGGAGGATTACCTCAAGGAACCGGGAGGTGATTTTGCCACCGTACAACAGCCTGGTTAGACCACATCTTCACTACTGTGTGCAGTTCTGGATTATGCACCTAAGGAGGGACATCTAACTCCTGGAGAGGGTTCAGAGGAGAGCAACCAGAATGATCCAGGGCCTGGGGGATATGACATATGAGGAATGACTAGGGGAGCTCAACCTGTTCTCACTGGAGGAGAGGAGGGACTGGGGGGACATGATTGAGGTCTTCGAGTACCTCAGGGGAGTAAATAAGGTAAGCCGAGGATGGATCTTTTGACTGAAGGAGGGTGGAATCACCAGATGACACAGTTGGAAGATTGAGGGTGGTAGGATTGGGGAGAAAGGAGGAGGAGGAGGTACTTCACCAAGAGAGTGGTGGAACCATGGAATGTGCTTCCTGGGGAGCTGATACAGACAGCTATGGTGGAGGGATTCAAGAGAGGGTGGAACAGGTATAGGCAAGGGGTGAAGCAGAGGCTGGTTTCCTCAGGGGGAGGGGTAGGACTGGGGGATGGAGTAACAGTGGAAGGAGACAGATAGAGAGCTATGGTACCCAATCAGGCTGCTGAAGCATGGGCAGGCTTGATAGATCAGTAGGCCTACTCTGCTGGCATCTAGTATGTTAGTATATTAGTATGTAAAATGAATGTGTTAGGAGCATGCATTGCACAGTTTCCATGCACCCTCATAAAGTCACAAATTTGTAATATTTTCACTCCAGATTTTCAATATCGGCATTTTTTCACACCTCCTTATGAACAGTACAGCTGTCATTTTTCACATCCTGTGTGAAATGTGTGTTTGCACATCTGGCATACAATAGCGCAGTCACTGTTGGAAATCAATGTTTGGGACAGAGTAAGAAAATCATAGTGACAGTGTTCATGAGCAAAGATCACAAAATGCCTTTGTTGAAAATCTGGTAAAATAATTCCACTAAATGACTGTGTTACAAGCATACATTGTGCAGCTTCCACGTACACTGGGAAGTTAGAGCATTTTTAATATTTTCACTCCAGATTTTTAACATTGCCATCTCTTCACACCTCCCTGTGAATGGTACAGCTGTCATGCTTCACATCCTGCCTGATCTGTATTTTCACACATCTGGCGCAGAATGGCACGGTCACTGTGAGAAATCAAAGTTTGGGACACATTAACAAAATCATAGTGACACAGTTCATTGGCAGAGGTCCCAAATGCTTTTATGAGGTGGGCACCACAAAAAGGCCATTTTGAAAATTTGTACTGCAAATACCAACAAACCCGCAGGGCGTTAAGGTTTCTAAGCATAACATCCCACCCTATAAAGACTGACAGGCATCAGTGGTGTGCCTTGGGATTGCCGACTGTAATGCTGATGCCATTCCATTCCATTCCCACACCCTACCCCAAAGCCAGTGACAGGCATCAAGGTGTGTCTTGGACTCTTCGGCCCCAGACTTCACCCCATTCTCATATACTGCACTCATTTCAGTGTATGTCCTTATGAAATGGGGTGACTGTGAAGCTGAACACCCCAAGGCACACCTCAGCACTTGGTGTCTATAGGATAGGGTGAGGTGAAATGCCGTGAGCATTATGGGCAACGACCCAAAGGCACTCCAATGCTTGTCCATCTCTGCAGGGTGGAGGTGAGATTGGCGTGAGTTCAGTACTTCACTGCCATTCCTGTTCTGCATCTGTCTAACTCCTGCATATCCAATGCTAATATCAGCAAGGAAATACTCAGCATTGACAAATGCTTGTTATATTTCCACACATAGGGCGCTCTCCAAAAAGTTTTGCAGCTTGATCCTGGACAATGTGTAAGAGTCCCTGTGGAGAAGAGACCTTTTCTCCTGTGGGAGTTATTAATTCTGTTACAATTCTGGATTCAGTTCTATCGTTACTATCTTTATATGGATCAGTGCATTCTTTCTTACTTTGTGTCCCAAATCTGGCTTCCTGCCCTAGAGACTGAGCTCTATCATACTGAAGTTTTTGCATCTGTTTTTTTATTACTTGTATTTGTGCACTATAATCCCTGGATGTAGTCTCTGCTAGAGATATTAAATGCTGCAGTTGCTGTCTGTGGTGCAAATATTGCAAGTGACTTTTATTGTTTTCATAATGTGCTTTTTTTTTTTAAACAACTCTTACCAGGACATTTTTGTATCCTCCCACCAATTCACTCTGTCCTCGTAGCAGTCTACCACAGATAATCTAGCTGTCCAATTCCATTGCCATAGCTTCTTTATTTTGATGTCTAATAATAAAGCTTCATTTAATCTCCATTTCATTTTTTTTACATCTAGGGACATTTTGCCAAGTAATTTGGGTATGTAGCGCTACATGATCCAAAAACTCATAAGCTAAGGAATTGATATTTAACACTTGTAATATTTTGGACAAAAATATAAACTCTATTTGCATTTTACTAGTCCCCCTTAAAAGAGGTAAAACCTCCTGTCGGATGAATACATCTATATGCATCTTTTAAGGATGCATTTGAAATAATTTGCTGCAAGACTGTAGACTCACAGAATAATTTGGTTGTTTTTAGTCACCTGTCCATCTGATATATGCTACAGCTGAAGTCCCCTACTCAAAGCACTAACTGTGATGTGTGCAGAAATGGTTGAATATCCCTAAAAAGAGCAGCTCTAAGTGCTTTAGTCTTGGGAGCGTATGTAGCTATTAGCCCAAAATGTTCCTTTTGATAAGAAATGTCTAACAGTAAGGCATGTCTTGGACAAATGTCTATTATTTTTGTCACTTGTAACTTATTATTTGAAAAAAGAACTTCCACCCCATCACACATTTCCATTCTAGTAGACCAAAAGGAGGGGCCTAAGGTCCAGGCCTGTGAGGCCCATTGAAGTTCACCATTAGTTTTAAGCCTGGTGTCTAGTACACATGTTATGTCATTAGCAATCTCTTGTAGAGACATTATTGTACCTGTTAATCTCCTATCCCCCTTTATGCTGTTCACATTGGTGGTGGTAAGACTTAAGTATTCAGCAGAGTCTGAATGAGTGGGATGTCTCATTTTTCTGAGATATATTTAAGGAGCCTTTATTTTCTGCCCTTGTCTAGTTCATTTTGCTATGGAGTCTGCTCCTCCTCCTCCATCCTCTGTATCAGTGCTGGATATCACAGGGAGCAATCTGTACCATCTCCTTCTATTCCCCTTCCCAGTCTTCGGAAAAAGGGCAGCAAACTTATTACCTGCCTTCTAACAACTTGATGAGGAAGCTGCATCTAAGCCCATCAATTTTTCTAGAAACCATCTTTCCTAGTCTGGATCTTTCTTTTTGGGTTACAACTTTAAAAACAGTATCTACTGAGGGGGGAAGGGGCATCTCCTTCATGGGTCTAACTTCGGGTTCTGTAACATTGGAAGGGAGGGCCTGCCCTAGCAAGTTACTAGACACCTGAGGGACGTCTGAGGGAGTGGCTGATTCTAAGGTACCACTATTCCTTTGAGGTTCAGGGGAGGCATTCTGCCTCAATCTTTCTAGTCCTTCTCTCAGATATTGCTCAGCAACTCTCTTGGCCTGTTGTTGTTGAGCCATGTTAATTAAACCCTCCTGTGAGGGACTATCTTCACAGTTGTGAGAGGCCCAGGGGCATCGTTCATATGCATGTCCTGTCTGCTCACACAAGTTACATTTAAATGAAATTTAGGCACTTAGCTGCAGCATGCCCAAATTCAAGACAGTGACCGCATTTAACAGAATTGCAAGCAAAACTTAAATGGGTTCTTGCCCCAAATTTAAAACAAGACCTCGGCTGGCCTGCATAAAAGATTGAGCCCCTATCTTTACCTAATTAAAATGTACTTGGGAGGTGCGCTGGGCCTGTTAGTTGTAATTAATTTTACTCGACCTTCCATCCTCCATTCCTTATTTGTTCACTGTCTAGCGTAGGGCTTGGATTAGTTAGGACCTCACACCATTGTTTAAGCCAAAACAAAATGTCCTCCACATTCATCCCTTCATTTCTGAACATGATAGTAATATTCTTTTTACAGTTAAACTTTTTATTAATTTTTCATAAGATATACAGACAAACCTCTTACAGTACAGGACAATGTGAGGATTTTTTTTTTAAAGAGAAATTGAGGCCGCATATAATAAGAACATTGCTACAATAATACAAGGAGCTTTTGGTTTAAAATATAGTAAACAATACAGGTCATGTAATTAGCATATACTTGACATTTGTAGTGAATTTAAAGCAGATAGTATGATTAGATACGGGTTATATTAAAATGTTACATAATTATATATGATGCTGCAAAAGGGAAAAAAGTACATTTGTAAAAGGGTTGTGGAGTAATAAAGAATGATTGAGAACAGAGTATAGGAAAGAAAAGATATATAAGAAGTTAAGAAGAGAGAGAGGGAAACTATAAAAAAAAAGGGGGGGAAAAAACGAGACTACAATGCTGTATCAGTAAAAGGGGAAAATCCATATATATTAAGTCCATACATTGGTGCTAGAAGATTTAGTTGATTCCAAAAAATTAAAAAAGCCCTGCCAACAATTGTTATATAACATGAGTCGGTCAGACAAGATATATGTCATACGGTCCAGAGAGGCATATTGCAATAGTTGGTTAATGATACTGGGAAGGGTAGGGATTATGTTGGATCTCCAATGCATGAGGATTGTGCATTTAACTTGAAGGAAGAGTATATTTAACCATCTGCTCATGGATATGAAATTTTATAAGAACGGTGATTAAAAATACCAAGAATGCAATGTTTAGGGTCCAGTGTAAAAGGTTGACCTACCACTTTCATTGCAAATCTGTCAGTACAGTGCCAAATCTTTGTATGAGGACAGTGCCATAAGATATGCAATAAATCCCCATTGGGGAATTGCAGTGCCAGCAATTGCTATTGTTCAATAAACCCATTTTTGTAATACAACAGGAGTTCTGTACCACAAATGAAGGATCTTGGTTTGAATTAGGAACTCGCGCTTATCATTAAAAGATTTGTGACAGGAGAGCCAACATCTGGACCATTGTGCATTGGTGATATTATATTGTAGCAAAGTACTCCATCTGTTTTTAGCATTGACAGAGTAGTCAGGAAGGATATCACAAATATCTTTGTAAACAGTGCTATTTAAATTGGATGTTGTTTTTATCCATTTAGAGATGTGTTTATCATACAGAGAATTGATAGAGAAGGGTGTGAGATAAGAGTTGCATGTGGTACGAAGCTGTAGATATTTCCAAAAATCCTGGTGGGGAAGATTCCATATGCCTCGCAGGTCAGTGTAAGATTTGAACTTTAATGACTTGGGTTCAAGTATATCCTGCAAAAAGAGAATACCCTTATTTTTCCAGGTACGACAAAAAATTGGGTGATTATCAAGAGATATATGGTGGTTACCCCAGATGGGGGTGTAAGCTAAGGGTTTGGGGTTGGATTTAACATGCTTGTGAATGATTTTCCAATAGAATATAGAGGCAGCTATGGTAGGGTGAGACTTTAAAGAAGAGGTAAAGGTGTTATAAAGGAAAGAAGTCGCCACATTACCAGGACATAAGGATGTTTCTATATTGACCCATAAAGGAGATTGGATGTTGGGTTTGTTAAACCATTTAATTGTTTGAGATGTACGGAAAGCCCATAAGTAGGCTTGGAACCAAGGAAGGCCAAAGCCATTTTTTGACCAATGGGATCTAAGTTTATTACGACTAAATCTAGGTATTTTGCCTTCCCAAATGAAGCTGCTGATAATTTTGTCTATTTTGGTAAGGAAACTAGAGGGAAGTATCAAAGGGATATTAGAAAATAGGTATAATATTTTAGGAGTTGTATACATTTTAAGGGTGGAAATTTTACCATTAAAAGAAAGTTTAAGTAGCTTCCATCTATCAAGTGTTGTTTGGATACTGGTTAACAGAGGAGAAAGATTAGCATCCCATAATTTATTCAATGTCAGGGTGATCCGAATGCCAAGATAAGATATACCTTGGGGGGCCCAACGAAAGCCTAATGAGTTGTTCATGAGGGGACTACAAAGGATATTCAATGGTAGCGTTTCAGATTTGTTAAGATTTAGAGCTAGTCCAGAGTGGGAGGTGAAGTCATTCAGTAGTTTAACTAAAGGTTGCCCGGAACGTTTGAGGTTTTCAAGTAAAATAAGGAGATCATCTGCATATGAGAGTGAAGTATAGTGAGAGTTACCAATAGTAATGCCTTTAATTGTACCGGATTGATGTAGGGACGCAGAAAGAGGTTCCATGGCAAGTATAAACAATGAAGGCGATAAGGGGCATCCTTGTCTGGTGCCTCTTGCTAAGTAAAGGAGGGAACAAAATAGAGTTTGTGAGAACTCGAGCTGAAGGAGGTATACAATAATTGAATCCAAGCATAAAAAATTATTTGTAAAGCTAAATGAGATAGCACCTGATATAGATATTCCCAATTGAGAGAGTCAAATGCTTTCTCAAAGTCAATGGCTATTGCAGCTGCAGGGTTTTAAGAGTTTTGCTTTATGAATTAAATTGAGTAATGAGCGAAGATGATCGGAACTGTTTCTATTTTTGATAAATCCTGATTGAGAAGTATGGATCAGTTTAATCACTAAAGATTCTAAGCAGACAGTTAATAATTTGGCAAAGATTTTTCCGTCAGTATTAAGAAGTGAGATCGGTCTATAGTTTGAAGGAAGAAAAGGGTCTTTGTCTATTTTTGGTAAGACTGTTATAATGGCTTTGGTCATTGTGCATGGGAGTTTCTTTATTAAGGTTGCTTCTTGGAATACATTGACTAATACAGGACAAAGAGTGTCAGATAGTGTTTTATAAAAATCAATAGGGAACCCATCACTGCCAGGTACTTTACCGTTTTTTAATGATGATAAAGCAATTTGGATTTCCTGTAAAGTGATTGGTTTATCAAGCATAGCTTTGTCCTGAGGGGATAGGTGGGGTAGATTCAATTTTTCCAGAAAATGTTGTATTAGGTTGGGCTTTGTAGTATTAGGTTGCGAGTATAGTTGATAGTAAAAGGATTGCATAATATGATTGATTGAAAGGTTGTCTGTGTGTGTCTGACCTGATGAATCTTTTATACCTAGATATGTCTCTGCATCTGTTGAATTTTCAGTTGGTAAGAGAGCAACTTTCCGCATTTATCCCCATGTTCCCAATAACCGTGTTTAATCCTAAAAAGGGCAAGTTCAGCTTTCCTGGATATCAACTCATTAATTTTAATTCTTAATTGTAGAATTTCCAGATGAAGCTGTGAATTATGATTGGGTTTATTTAATTTATAGTATTGAGTTTCTTTTTCTTTAAGGGATTTTTCTAAATTAGCTAATTGTTGTTCTCTTAATTTCTTTCTATGCGCTGCATAACTAATAATTTTACCTCTAATAGTGGCTTTTAATGCTTCCCAGATAGTACCTTGAGACATATCTGGAGTATCGTTAATAGAAAGAAAATCTTGAATCTGGGTTTTAATCCAAGGAGTAAATTCAGGGTCTCTGAGTAAAAGTGGGTCTAAACGCCAAGATGGGGATTTAGAAGAAGGTGGACCCAGAGTAAATGCAAACTGATAGGGGAATGATCAGATATAACAATAGGGAGAATCGATGTATCAATAATTTTTTCAGTAATAAGGGGAGAATAGAACTAATAATCAATCCTACTATATGATTTATGTAAAGAGAAATAAAAGGTGTAATCTCATTGTCTGGGATGATGTAATCTCCAAATGTCAGAGAGACCTAAATCCTTCATAAGCATTGATAGAGCATTAATACTATGGGGGTGGGCATCATGTGATGAGTTACTTCTGTCTAAATATGCTTGTAGTGCTAAGTTAAAGTCACCACCAATAAGAATAGGTGAATTATTTTTATTATTATTCATAATTTGTTGGGATAGATTATGGAAAAATATGGGTGAATCAAAGTTGGGTGCATATACATTCACAAACATAAGTGGACCTGCTGTGGTGTTTAATAGGGTTATAATCCACCTACTATCCGAGTCTCTAATGATTTTTATAGGGGGCCAATTAAGAGATTTATGTATTAAGATAGCAACCCCATGTTTTTTGGATAGAGAAGATGACGCATATACTTGACCGAACCAGTCCCTTTTAAATCTGTCAACATCCTCTGATAAAAGTTTAGTTTCTTGTAAGAAAGCAATATGTTTTTTATGCTTTTTAAGATAGGTAAGTACTTGCTTATGTTTACAAGGCGAGTTGAGTCCCTTGACATTCCATGAATGTAAGATTAGATCACTCATGGTACTAGGATATAAGGTAGTTAGTTACAAATAGGAAAGAGGGACTCAATACCATTAATTTGGAGGATGTCACAGATTCAAAAGGAAAATATATATAATAAACAAATGTATGTAGGGCCCTTAACTTGCATGGGTTCAAGATGATTGAGTATTTGTATTCATTTAGTCTTGCAGAGGGAGAGTATAGAGATAGGAATATCAAGTAATTAAACATTAGAACCAACAAACGTTAGTATAAACTCAGTAACAAGAATATTAATTTGAAACTTTTATGAAATGCAGAGCAATAAGAGTCGGTAAATATACTAGGACTCTCACTCTACACTACTAGGTGTGTAGAGTAATTAGTGAATCTCAAGATACAGTTTACCCTATAATCTTAAGATACTAAACTTTATATAACAGTATATTAAAGAAATGTATTTGAGATTTGTGCTGTGGTAATTAAAGCATTACCCTGGAAAAGACCAAAACATCATTCTACCAAATAAACAAGGATAATTATGTAATAATGTTAAATTCCAAACATAATGAATTAGCTTGGACCTAGCAATAAGTCCAATATTAAATAAAGTGTACCAACATGATGGCAGATAATGCTGGAACAGCGTGAGCCAGATAAAAGGATGCCTGATGTGTATTACTCCACATAAGCTAGGTTAGGGAATGTAGTATATACTGTAGGTTCATAGTGCATCAGTGTATTGTGGAATCATTTTTATAAGTTCCAATGATTTGGAAGAAAATGGGATGAAGAATAATGTGAAAAGGTGGAAAAACATAATGTATAGAAATACAATTGGAAGCATACTTTGGTGCAAAATCTGTGAGATATAATGGGAATGCACCTGATGCACTACATACCAGAAGTGATGCAAAATAAATATTAAATAAGTAAATAATTTTAGAGTATTTGTCTAATCATTCTCCACATTCCAAATGATAGGATTTATGTGGAAAAATGCTATAATAGCAGGGGTTAAGGGCACATTGATATGAAATACAAAACTCTATATATGTATGTATGCGCCTGACCACATGGTGGCGATGAAGCTTATGAAAACTTAGAATGTAAATAGCAATTATATATACACTAATGTCTGGCACCACACAAGGATTAATTATAAGAGATCTTACAAACATTGTAATATTTTTTCTCTTTTTTTTCTATTGAATACATTGAGAGTAACTCCCGCATAGATTAAATATCACCAGTGTCAATTGGCTCACCTCCCATATACAGATACAGGCTTCTCAACAGCGATAGCGATTTACTGCATTTAAGTGCTCCAAACCTGTTGGGTACGATAGAGACTGCTCTTTGCGGTAAATGTACCGAGGGAATCTAATGAGGTGGTGTGAAGAGGAGGGATTCTGGTGAGAAACTGCTATACCACATCTAATTATGGGAAAAGCCTCAGGTAGCCTTGCTCTGCAATTTTCTTCTCCTTTTCCTTTTGGGTGGTTCAGATGATTTAAAGGGAGAGCTGGACACAAGATCAGCCCAGGAAGAGTCGGGAGAGTCATTACCTGTTGAGAGCTTCTTCGGGTCTTGAGTAATCGTGTCGGATACAGTCTGTCTCAAATCCTCCGTAGATGAGTACAGATCTTCTTGGAGTGGGGAGAATTTATTAGACAAGGTAAGAGGAGTAGAAAAACTGATGTGACGTTCCACATGGGAAGCTGGAGAGGTGGAAATATTATTTAAACAGCAGGTATTATTATTTAGAGATGAACCAGATGCTTTTTTTTCTTGTATGCGTGCAGAGCTTCTGGCAGGAGCTACAGTGGCAGATATGATGGCTGCAGATTTCTCAGGGACCTGAAGGACAGTTTCAGCAGGAAAGGCAAGACATTGTAATTATGGCGTTTGTGTTGGAGCAGAAACGAGCTGCATTAGCATCAAGGCAATGTAAGTGCGGGTTGTGTCCAATTCAGAAATTCAGAGAGATTCTGGGGTACTGAAATCTCTGGTAGAATCATTCAAAAAAAGACGCATTGTTGCAGGGTAACGCAGTGCAAACTTAATTCCATGCTGATGAAGGATCATTTTAATGGGGTTGTAAGCTTTTCATTTGTTAGATAATTCTTTAGAATAGTCTCTGAAAATTAGGATTCTGTTTTCTTGCCAAGTAAGTGCACCCAATTGCCTCGCTTTTTGAAGAATCAGTTCAGTATGTGCGTGGTTTAGAAATCTGGCAATGATGGGCCTGGGTTTCTGGTCGTTCCAGGCCTCGGATTTAGGGTGTGGTGAGATCTTTTGATGGTTAGGTCTTGGCAGGCTGGTAATTTAAGCAAAGAAGGAAGCACATGAGTTAGAAGAGCACTGGTATCTCCTAGTTCAACACCTTCAGGAAATCCAAGAAACCTAAAGTTGTTACGTCTGTTTCTATTTTCATTATCATCTATTTTGTCCTGAAGGTTCCTAATAACTCTGTCCTGCTTCCTGATGGTAGCCTGTAATGTGTTAATAGATTCTTCATTTTGAGATGCTTTAACATCAGTAGCACTGATTTTTTGATCAAGTGCCTGCATATTATTAATATTTTGTTGAGATGCAATTTTTAATACATTGATTTCACTTATTAGTTGCTGGAACATTGCCTCCACTCTATTAAGAGAACTGTTATGTGGAGATTGGTCTGCCATTGTTGTAGGCTTTAATAGAGAAATTGAAAAGCTGTAGATAACTCGTTCAGTAATTATGAGGCAATAAAAATACTGTACCAGAGCTGTTCTGCGATGTACATATAGTAAGATCTTAGATGTTGGTGAAGGTAGGAAGTCTGGAATCTGTAGGATGGATGATGATATTTGGTGAATCCAGGGAGAGGAAGAATCAAGTAGCCATCTTCAGCACAGCAGGCCATGCCCCTCGATAGTAATATTCTTAACAGCTGGTTTTGTTAGGGGGGGTTGCTTGAAATGGCACCCTTAAAGGAGTGTTTTTGAGAGAGTTATATTGTGCCCCAAATCTATCCAGACTAGATACATTTTTAAAGCTAATGTTATAATTAGCATTGCCTAGACTTACTAAAGTGAATATATCTGAAGAAAAAAAAATTAAAGAGCCTTTTAAAAAAGGTTTTGCAACCAGTATACGATCTGGGGGGTCTATTAATCCACCTTTATATAAAAGGTGGACCGCATTTCTACGTTGGGCTGGTTCTCTGTTTTGAAAAAAAAAGTCTGAAAACTTAAATGCAGCATCCAGCCCCCCCAATCCAACACAGAGCTAGGCGATGAGCCTAATCTAACAGGGCTCACCTGATTGTTACCCTCTCTATTTTGCAAATTATCAGTAACAACATTTGTTTAAACAAAATCAACAATATCAACATTCACAGCAGCATTATTACCCCGTGGTATGTTGGAGCTCAGCTCGTATCATCTGTAGAGGTGGTGGCTACAGGAGCTGAGGGGCCAGATATCATTTTAATGTAGATTGGGTCTTGTCCCTCCTTCGGTTTTTCTCTTTCTTCTTCTTTATTTATTTAATTAATTAAGCACCTTTCAAATTACCAACGCGCTACAAAAAATGGCTAAAATAGTAACATAAAGCAACAAGTTAAAAAATAATCATTAAAATCAGTTATTATATAAAATTAAAAAATAAAAGCTTGGCCCCATAAATACATTTTTGGTTCCTGTTTAAAGCCCCCTAGGGTCGTGCTCTCCTGATGCTGATGGGGTAGAGAATTCCAAAGGGCTGGGGCTGCATACAATAAAAGCATGGGCCCCTGAAGATTTTAATGATACTCTTGGGATCTCTAGTAACCCCCGGTCAGCCAAGCAGAGCCGTTGGTCAAAGCAGTAGGGGGACAGAAGCTCTTTTAGGTAGTCCAGGCCAAGTCCGTGTAGGGCTTTATAAATCAGTAATCTGACTTTGAAGGTGAGACACCATTGAATCTGCAGCCAGTGCAGTTCACGCAGCACCGGAGTAACATGACTTGACCGTGAGGTCCCCGTCAACAGTTGGACTGCAGCGTTCTGCATTTGTTGCAAGTGGCGGATATCAAATCCTGGTAGCCCTAAGTAAAGGGAGTTGCAGTAGTCAAGGAGCGAGGTCACAAAAGCATAGATCAACAAAGGGAGGTCACCGGATGGAACAAGGTGCTTTAACCTAGCAATGTTCCTTAGATGGTAAAAGGATGACTTGATGACTGCCGACACCTGAGCCCGCAGAGTCAGCCGTCATCAAGCTTCACCCCAGGTCTTGAACCTGATCAGAGGAAGGGAGCTGGGAGCCTGCCAGAAAAAGTCCTGTGGGCTGACCAGCCCCTGACCCCCCTATCCAGTGACCTGGATCCACGGCCATCACCTCAGTCTTTCCCAAGTTCAACTTTAGCCAGCAAGAATTAATCCAATCCTGAATTCCAGTGAGGCAGTTATTGAAAACTGAAAGTGCACTATCCTGGTCAGGTGCGAAAGACAGGTAGAGCTGGGTATCATCAGCATGGCAGTGAAACCTCAGCCCATACCATCTCACAATGTCTCCAAGGGGCAGCATGTACACTGTGAACAACATGGGGGACAAAACCGAGCCCTGAGGAACCCCACATGACAGAGTGAGAGGATCAGAAGAATAGATCCCTGACACCACCCTCTGAATTCTGCCAGTGAGGAAAGAATTAAACCATCTGAGGACTGTACCAGTCAAGCCACAGATGAACCTCAGGCACTCAATCAGTACCCCATGGTCCATAGTGTAGAAAGCTGAGGAGAGATCAAGGAGCACCAGAATAAAATGGCTTCTCTGATCTCTCACCATCAGGAGATCATTGAGCACCAGAACCAGAGCAGTCTCAATACTGTGCCTCTTTCAAAAACTGGATTGGAGAGGTTTGTAGATGTTATGGATAGTCAAGTGGTTCTTCAGTTGTACAGCCACTACTTTCTCAATAACCTTCCCCACAAAGGGAAGGTTCGAGATTGGCCTGTAGTTAGCAAGAGAGTCTGGGTCCAATGAAGCTTTCTTCAGGAGGGGTGGCACCACCGCCTCCTTCAGGGAGCTAGGAAACTCATCCAAGTCAAGGGAGCACCAGACTATCTGTGCCAGGATCGGGCCAATGATATCACAACAATCCATAATCAGGGAAGTTGGGCCCGGATTCAAACTACAGCATGTAGGGCACATACCCTGGACAATCTGCATGACATCCATGAAATTCAGCTGGTCAAAGGTACTCCAGGAAAAATGAAGGACAGTGACCAAGCACCAACCCATAGCATCCCCTATAGAGTGCGAAGATCGGATCTCCACCCTGATGTCGGCCACCTTGTCTACAAAGAACCGAGCAAGTTCATGACACTCCAACTGCGAAAAAGCTCTTTGAGACTGTAGACAGGCTGGGTTACACAGCCTGTCCACTGTTCAAAAGAGCTGAGCCAGTCAGTTCTGAGCGGCAGCAATCTCCCCTGACAGGAACTCTGCCTTCTTACAAGCGATTGTTGATTGGTAGACTTGGTAATGTTCTAACAATATAAGGTGGTCAACCTCCAGGGTGGATTTCCACCAACAATGCTCTAACCTTCATCCTTGTCGTCTCAACTCCCTCAGAGTCTCATCAAACCAGGGGGACCAAGGGCAAAGACAGAGAGAGAGGGCGAACGTGAACAGGAGAATAGAATCAAGTACAATGGTCACAGCCTTATTATAGGCCAGTACCATGGCCTCTGGACTCCTGCTAGCCACAGTAAACTCCGATACATCAAGTACTGTCACTAGGCCTTCAGGACCCACATCCCGTAAAGGATGGTATCTGACCATCTCCACGGGGGTAAACCTATGAAGGGGAGGTGCAAAAATTGAAACCCACAGTGTAGTGGTTGGACCATCCAACAGGTTCCACCACCAAATCGGAGGCTTTGATCACCAGGAGGAAAACTAGGTCAAGAGAGTGACCATGTTTATGAGTAGCAGTGGTAACTATCTGTGTAAGGCACAGTGAGGTCTTCAACTGGAGGAAGTGCTGTCCAAATTGCAAAAGTTCGTCATCGATCCAGGCATTGAAGTCACCCAGGACCATCAGCCTGGGCTACTCAAACACCACATCGACGATGACGTCTGCTACTTCCTGGAGGAATCGCTTCTCATCTCCAGGTGGATGGTAGATGAGGGCTATCATACAGCCTACACTTGCTACTACGGTACACTCAAATGACCCAGACTCCTCAACTGGTACATTCGTGAGTCCCAATTTGGTCTTGAAACAGACAGTGACCCCCCCACTCCACGGTCCAATCTCGAGTGGTGTATCACTGAGTACTTGGCTGGAATAGCACCCTTCAATATGGTGCCAGCATTTTCATCCAGCCAGGTCTCAGTGATGCAAGCTAGATTTTTCCCAAACTGCATTTTCTAGGGCCTAAATAGGTAACCATTTTGGGCCCCCAAAATCTGAATTCTGCAAATGAGGGTCAATGTTCGCATTGTTTTCCCAACAAACACTGCGCTAAACATTAGCCTTTGGTTGGGAGTTTTTACTCCATCCTGGTACAGAGCAATACTTTGAAAAGGTAAATTCTGTCTCCAGCTGGGCTGTGTTACAACAGGATAAGAATGATGTCCTGCTCCAAGCCTTTTAGATCTCAATTTCTCCTTTTCCTCCTGAGGTCGCAATGTAGGCTTTAAGCACACGCAGGATTGCCATCTGAAAGGCCAGCCTGTTTTTTGTGTACATCATGCTCTGCATTTAAAACATCGGGAGCAGCTTTGTTACTAAGCATTTCATCAGGGACTGTCACGTCAGCATTCTGTTGACTCACCACAGAAGTGACAGTATTTCCTTTCTGCTTCTAAAGACTCATCTAGCTTTTGTATTACTTTTAGAAGCGCTTTCTTCTTTTTTAACAAAAGCTGTTTTTCCTGAGCACTGACTGCAGTTACAGGCTTGTTTACATGTGTATCCATATCTTGGTCATTTCCTCCAGTTTCTGAATCCTCCTGCTGCTCCAAGTCCAAATCTAAAAAATTTGCAGTGGCAAGAGCTGCATCAATGTCCTTTTGTAGTTCAGTGTCAGGTAAGGAGGTCTGCTCTCCTGCACTCTTTGCATCCATCTCCTCCAAAGTTTCTTCCAGACTGGCCATCTTGGAATCAGATGGCCAAGGGGTCACCCTGCTGGTTGAATAGGGGAATTTCCCCGGTGTCCTGGCCAAATTTTCCCATTCACTAAAAATATCACCAACAGCTTAATCTGGTTCAGGTTCAGTTGGTTACCATCTGTAACCCCCCCCCTCACTTCCCAGGTCACCCCTGAAAAAGGGCCTTCTATTCTCTGTGGGCTTACCTGGTCAACAAAATTCAATAAAAAATAAATATATTAGCCATGGGCCCCTTCCTCCCACTGGCCACCAGGTAAATCCCCTAATGCTGTCTTCTAGGGAGGTGCATGGGTTAAATAGTATTTTCCAAATACCACAAATATTAGGCTTCCCAAATTTTCAGATGGCCTTCTAGAACAGTCCACTATTCGGCCACTATTTGGGAAGCTGTATTTGTTGGCCAAGATTTTGAAGTTTCACAGATCTTCACTGGCTAATTAGAGGCCATTTCTGGAGTTCACATCCAGGAACACCATGTGATCTCCTCACTCTGACTTGGTAGAGGAGAGGGGACAGTTGTTCTGAGAGCTAGCTCCAATAACTTTAAATTGAAAAAACACTTTTTTTTATCCACAATCTTCTTTTTTGGTCAGTAATCAACTCTGATCACTCAGCATCAGAACATTCCAGCATCTACTCATAAGTTTCCTTTGTCAGATTTTGTCCCCTAATGTTCAACATATCACTTGTGTTACCCCACCTGCTGAACATGACAGGTGTAGTTTTCCAAATCCCCTCTGAAACTTTTCATAGTCACACTGTGAAATCACCTTCCAGATGGGATTAAACAAGTTCCACCTGTTCTTATCATAATATCAGGCCATTAAAAGACTGTTGGAAATGTGGGGTCAAAATGTGGGAGCCCACTGAAAATTAAACATTGCCTCTCTGCTGCCCTTCCTGGGTAAATACAATCTAAAAATTTGTAAAAGCAGGACACCACTAAAAATTAGATACTGCATCCTGTCTGGTCTATTCCTGGGTAAATATTAAAGAGCTGCTGTCATCAGCATACTTGCTCTGCATGCTGTGTTCAGTCCCGGTCCATAAATGTAGAAATTAATGGAGTCTTTCATCGTCACAATGGATTTTAAACTATTTTCCTGTGTTTGTATTCAGTTTCTGGTGACACACACTCCCAATGCTTCTTGGACATCCCAACACTACTGCGCCCTCTGCTAGTGTGGTGATGTCAAATTGGGAACAGTCGAGAGGGAGACGGCAGGCTTGTCCACTATTTCACTTGAGGGGTACTTTGTGACAGAACCTAGCATGTTTCTGTCTGTGTAATGTATCATTTTAGGATCGCTGAAGAGTTGTTGTTAACAGACCTGCCTATATGGGTTATATAGAATTGTTATGAGTTTCTTCTTTTGTTTCATTTGTATGCCACTCTGCTAGTTTACTGCTTACTACTCACTCTCATTGTGTGTCTAACATTTTAACTGTGAATTTTTACTTAGGTTCCCATAAAATACCTGATTTCTATAAGAACCTTTTCAATGTGTGTGTGTGTGTGTGTGTGTGTGTATATATATATATATATATATATATATATATATATATAAACTCCATTTAATGCATCAGTTAGGGTTGTTCCACAGTTACAAAAGTGAGGAAAATTGGTGTTAGGGTTGAAAACCCTAACTGCTCATTACTCCCCCACCACACACAAACACACACACACACACACACACACACACACACACACACACAAATATATATATACATGCAAGTAGGGGAAGGAACAAGGCAACACAACTAATCACACACAACTAGCAGGAGGTGTATACCTGTGTTACCGTAGCAAGTAGGTAAGAACTCCAACTACAGGTATCATACAGTATTTCCAAACTTGTTCCATGAGGTTAGTTCTCTTAAAGGAAAAAGATGGTTGCAGTAGTGAAAACTATTTACCTTGCTATATTTACAATTTATGGGTGGTGAAAGGCATCATGGGTGCCGCAATGTTAGTCTATGGGAAATTGCTTAATTTTGCAAGTGTAACTTTGTCATCCTTACGTATTTTAGCACAAAAGCATGAAAAGGCACATCTGTGGGACCAGGGCTTGCCACCCTGCAAATTGCAGCCCAAAGGACCCAACCATTTGCTTACAGGATGATGGCAAAGTTGTGCAGCGCTCATCAGCATACTTTGGCAAAAAGTGTCACACACATGAAAGTATTATAAACAGAGCACATGACAGCGTCACAGTTTTGAAAGCATGCAAAATAGTGTCACAAAATAGTGTGGCAAACACAAATGCATACCATGACACTGTAGCATTTGTGAAAGTGATTTTTGAAAGTATTTCAGTGAATGTGCAAAATCCTGTTTTGGGTCTTGTACACCCCAAAATATCATATGTGTAGTCTGTGTCATGTGTTGGTGGCAGTGTGTGGCCCAAGATGTCCAGTAGTCCATAGTGATATGTATTTTGCGGTGCATGGAATGTCTGGATTCAGAGTTAGCAGTGACATCCCCATGCCACGGGCCAATGGGAGCATGGGTGTGTGGTTTCATGGTTTAAATAATTGTATGTTATTTCTGTTACCTGCTGCTGGTTGTGTGTGCTTTGTTGTGTTGCCTTGGTCCTTCCTCTACTTGCATGTATGTGTGTGTGGTGGTGGTGGTGTGGGGGGGAATGAGCAGTTAGGGTTTTCAACCCTAACACTGAATTTCCTCACTTTTGTAACTGTGGAACAAACCTAACTGATGCATTAAACAGAGTTTTTTGCCATGAATTTTTCTTCTTTTTGAGAATGTGCTCTATAAATAATGAATGGTATGTGGTGGTGGGAGCACGGGGCCCACCATGCTTCCCATTTTGTGTAATAACCCTTGCAATAATGATAATGCTAACAGCAACAGTAATGGAAATGGTAATCCTAATGAGAACGTTAATGCTAGCAGTAACCCCAATGCTAATGGTAATGATAACAGTAACGGTAACCAAAACACACATGCAAATGGTAATGCAAACGGTAACGAAAATGGAAATGGTAATGGTAACACAAACGCAAGTGGAAATGGTAACGGCAATGGTGATGTGGAAGGGAAAAGTAATGCAAATGGTAATGCAAATGCAAGTGCAAATGCAAATGGTAATGGCAACGAAAACGCAAATGCAATGGTAATGCAAATGGTAACGAAAACACCAACAGTAATGGTAATGCAAATGGAAATGCATACACAAACGCTAATGGTAACGGCAATGATGACGCCAAGGGAAACAGTAACAGAAATGGAAATACAAACGAAAACGCAACCACAAATGTTAACACACACAGTGATGCAAAAGGAAATGCTAACGCAAACTGTAATGGGAACGGAAGTGGAAAAGTGAACGCAAATGCTAATGGTAAAAGTAACACAAATGCACATGCAAATGAAAATGATTACGCAAATGGAAACGCAAGTGTAAACACAAATGCAAACAGTAATAGTAACACAAATGGTAATGGAAATGCAAACGGTAGTGGTAATACAAACGGAAACGCAAACCCAAATGCACATGCAAATGGTAACGACAATGGCGAGGCACAAAGACATAGTAACGCAAGTGACAATGTAAACGCAAGCGCAAATACAAACGCTAACGCAAACGCAAATGGTTATGAAAATACCTGCATTAACAGTAACGCAAATGGAAATGCAAATGCTAACAGTATTGGCAATGATGACCCCATGGGAAACAGTAACACAAATGGAAATGGAAATTAAAATGCAATTGCAAATGGTAACACACACGGTGATGCAAAAGGAACTGTTAACCCCAACTGTAATGGGAAAACAAGTGGAAATGTGAACGCAAATGCTATCAGTAAAAGTGATGCAACTGCACATGCTTTGTGTCCCAAAAAGGTGCATTGAGAAGCACAGTGAATACAAACAATGTGGGCACAATAATGGCACTCGGACCAGAAAATGAGTACTTGGAATACTAAATTGCTTATATCTCAGGAACCGTAAGACGTAGACAAAACATTTTAATCTCATATTATTTATGACTTTCCAGGCTAGTTTTGATCTTAGCCCCCCAGTGTGGGGCTAATAATTTTTGTGATGAAAAGTTCGTATCTCAAACTGTTTTCGAGATATGGGACCTGAAAGGGGTGGTGGAAGCGGTAATGTTATCCTATGGGAAAAAGTGTAAAGTTCGGAGTGCCGTAACTTTGCAGCCCTATTATATTTTGGCACCAAACCACCAAAAGGCACATCTGTGTGATGTTGATTTTCTTCCCTGCAAATTTCTGCCCAAAAGACCAAACTGTTGTTTAGCAGCAGGGTGGCAAAGATTTCCTATTGTTTTGGGCATAGTGATGCAAAGTACTTTTGCAAATCACGACACTATAACAAAAAAAAAAAATCACGAAAGAGTCGCATTTCTGAAAGTACTTTGTGACACTACTTTTTACAAAAATGTAAAAAACATATTTCTTGGGTGTTTTACCCCCCCAAAAAAGACATGGCTAGCATCCTCGGGGCTCGACTAGGTGAACACAACAAGAATTGTGTCCCTAGAGGGTCCCAAATTTAAATGCCAAGCATTTTTCTGACCACCAACTGAAAAAAAAAATGGCTGACTTGTGAAAGCAAAAGAGTCATTTGAGAAAGTAAAAACTGCATTTGCGATACTTTTGCATATTTTGTTAACTTTTCCCATAGACTATAATGAGATACAGTGGTTTTTTAAATAACTTTTGAACCGTTTAATATTTTTTCACAAAATTTTTGAAAGGCACATGGGGGCCCTGGTTGCATGTGCCCTGAAGTTTTCGGACTGACCACACAAAATGTGCGGGCTGTAGGCATGAGCAAAGAAATGCACAAAAAAACGGTAATTTATGTGTTATTTGGTGCTCTGTAACTCTGCAATTGTACATTCGATCACAACAAAACTTGGCATGTCCAGAGATCTATGGCACCAGACCTCGCATGCCAAATTCCAAGCAAATCCGTCATATGGTGGCAAAGATATTAAGCTGCCAAATTTCAGATTTAACCATAAATGGGGTATTCAGCCATAACTATAGTGGCACTTCTGTTCCACTATAATATATGTCTGTGTGTATATATATATATATATATATATATATATATATATATATTTATTTATTTATTTATTTATATATGATACACAACAGGGAGTTGTGGAATACATGATTTATTTTCACGAGTGCTGTCTGACCTTGGGTAACCTCACGAGTGGAGTAAGCCAAGAGTGATTTGCCCAGGATCATACAGCACGAGTGACAATAAATCATGTATTCCACGAGGTCCCTGTTGGGTATTTCATTTATACAATAGGCAGGGACCTTGTGGGTTGGAATAATTAATTATGATGGTTTTACATATTTTTTAAATCATAAAAGTGTTGTGGTTTATTTTTCCTATAAGTGGTGCTGCTCGTTTTGTCATTTTGGTTGCTAGGCTGATTGCTAATAAACCAGGGATGATGATGTCATGTCACTGCTGAGACATCTTTCTTGATCAGTAATTTGGTTTATGTGGGTGGGTATTTCTAGAAAAAAACTGGCAGCTTCGTTTCCTTGTTATGAAGAAGGTGATTTTCTAAACTTTTTTAAAATTTGTTTCAAGGGTTATCTGGTTGATCCTGCATTCGACAGCATGGTTTGTTGGATGAGATATTGGGGTGATCGTAGTTTGGGCAGGTTCATCGCGGTGTGAGTGCTGGTTTGTGTCTCAGGAGAGAGATACAGAGGAACAGAATATTCGCATGTCCCTGGAGAGAAAGCAGTGCTGCATACAGGAAAGCTGTGGGTAGAGAAAGAAACTGAAATTTGAAGAATCATTGCAGAGGAGAGGTACTGTTTTTATTTATTTTTTGCAACTGAGTAATTTTGTGAAGGATACTGCAAGGGAGGATGCATGTGCTGGGAATAAAGATAAGTTAAGGGTGTGCATGTAACAAAAACGGAGGTTGACAGGAATGGGGGGACTGTAGTTTCGGTAGGAGGAGGGATGATTGATGGCAGGGTGTTAAATGTGTTTGATTAATACTAGGGTGTTAAATAAATGGTGATTCTGAGATTTATTTAACAACAGTGGGAATAAACACATTTATTTAACTAATTTTGGACCCACTCCTATTGTATAAATGTATTTATACAATGGAGTGAGAGCTATTCCAGTGTAATAAAATGATATATTCTCACTGGAGTGAGATGAATGTTGCTGAAGTCAGAGCAGTGAGAATAAATCCATTTATTACACCAGCACAAACCCGGGCAAAACCTGTGCCAACCTGCACAAGCTGTGCAAGCCATGCAAAGTTGCACAAAGCTGTGAAAATGGTAACTTTTGCAACAATAGCACCCATTTATATAAACTGAATACATAATGTGCAGATCATTGGATATGGAAAATAGTCTCACTCCTGCAGGGTGAGCTGTGCATTCTCACTCTGCAGAAGTGAGACTATTTTTCATATCCCACTCCTGCCCATCGTGTATCCCATATATATATGTAATATATATATATGTATATTATAGTGGTACGGTAGTGCCACTATAGTTAGGGTTGAATACCCCATTTAAGGTTAAATCTGAAATTTTGCACCTTAATAATTTTGCAACCGTAAAACAGATTTGCCTGACATTTGGAATGTACAGTCTGGTATCATAGATCTCTGGATCTGGCAAGTTGTATTAGAGTTGGATGTACAGTTGCGGAGCTACAGAGCACCACAAAAAAGCATAAAGTACAGGTTTTTGCACATTTCTTTGCTCGCTCCTACAGTCCGCACATTTTGTGTGGTTGGTCCAAGAATGTCAGGAAACATGCAGCCTGGGTCTCAATGAACCTTTTGAAGATTTCGTGAAAAAATATTAAATGGTTCAAAAGTTATTCAAAAAACACTGAATCCCATTATAGTCTATGGGAAAAGTAAATAAAATATGCGACAGTGTCGCAAATGCAGTTTTTACTGTCGCAAATGACACTTTACTTTCGTGATTCAGCCATTTATTTTCAGTTGGTGGTCAGAAAAATGCTTGGCATTTAAATTTGGGACCCTCTAGGGACACAGTTCTATCTGTGTTCACCTAGTCGAGCCTTGAGGATGCTAACCATATATTTTTTGGGGGTGAAACACCCCGGAAATGTGTTTTTTTACATTTTTGTAAAAAGTAGTGTCGCAAAGTACTTTCGTATATGCAACACTTTTGTGATTTGTTTTGTGAAAGTGTCGTGATTTGTGAAAGTACCTTGTGACACTATGCCTAAAACAATAGGAAATCTTTGCCACCCTGCTGCAAAACAACAGTTTGGTTCCTTTGGGCTGACATTTGCAGGGAAGAAAGTCAACATCACACAGATGTACCTTTTGGTGGTTTGGTTCCAAAATATTACTGGGCTACAAAGTTACGGCACTCCTAAGTTGACGATTTTTCCCATAGGATAACATTACGGCATCCGCCGCGCCTTTCAGATCCCGTATCCTGAAAACGGTTTGAGATACGGACTTTTTGTCCCAAAATTTCCTAGGGGGCTAAGGTCAAAACTAACCTGGAAAGTTGTAAATAATATGAGATTTTAATTTTTATGTTGGCGCGCTTGCGAAGCCACCATCTTGCGGTAGTGCAGATTTGGAGGCACGGTCACTGTTGGGCAAATGCAGGGCATGCACCAGTAGGTGTGTCCCGCATTCCCCAATCAGCCAGCAGCAGGGGCCAACACCCTGCCTGGCTTATGAGATGAAGAGATCAGAGAAAGGTCCGCTGCAATGAGGCGGGCTCTCATGCAGCATAAACCTAACACACCTCCCACTACGTGCAGGCAACATGGCGGCCAGTCACTGCCGCTATTGCTTGTCAACACCCCCATTTATTGTGTGCCTATGGTGGTGCCCAATCCTCATTGGCATCATGTAACCCCCCCTTTTTTTGCTTGCCAAGGTGGTGTCCAATCACCCTCAGCTCCTGTGCCCCCCTTTTCCTTTGTTTGCCGATGGGGGTGCCCAATCACCCATCGGCTAAAGCACCCACCCACACACACTCAGGTGGCACACTAGGAGCCCATCCCAGCATGCCAAAGCACCTATTAAAATGAAAACGGCCCCCTGATGTCTTTTATATTTTTTAACACCTGTAAACAGAAAACGGTCCCTCGTAGTCTCCCTAGCCCCCTCTCACCACCCGCACACACCCACAGCACATCCTGCCTCCTCACACACCCTCTCACCCCATACTTACCTCCAGAGCTCAGCGTGATGATCTTCGGTGGACTGGGAAGACGTCTGCACTCTTCAAAGCCGACCGCAAAATGAGGAAATGCCCTTAAGGTGTATAATGGAATAAATAGTTTTTTTTCAACTTTGATGCATATCTCAGGCATTTTTTGGAATTTTTTCACCAGATTTTCAACATGGGGTTTTTGGGACCCCTCCTCATGGATTCTGACCTGTTATGACATTATTTTGTCCCAAAAGGTGATTTCGCAGTCACTGCATGGAATCACCTTTTGGAACCGATTAACGCAAGGACAGTGGCAGTGTTCATGTGGTGGGCTCTCAAAAAGCCTATGTTGCAAATTTGGTGGAAAAAATCAAAAATGGTTTTCTGACGTGCTGCATGTTTGCAGTTATTACGCGACGCTGGTAACTTCACAAGATTCACAATATTTCATGCCAGATTTTCAACATTGTCATTTTTCTATACCTCCTTGTGAACAGTACAGCTGCCATTTTTCACACCCTGGCCAAAATGTGTTTATGCACTTTGGGCGCACAATACCGCGGTCACTGTGGGAAATAAGTGTTCGGGGCAGATTACTAAAATGACAGTGACACTGTTCATGAGCAGAGGTCCTAAAAGGCCTATGTTGAAAATTTAGTGATGATACTCCATAAAATGACTGTGTTATGAGCATGCGTTGCACAGTTTGCACGCACACTTGTAACACTGTGCATTTGTAATATTTTCACTCTGGATTTTCACCATTGGCATTTTTCCAGACCTCTTGATGAACAGTACAGCTGTCATTTCACATACCCTGCCCAAAATGTGTTTTCTCACGTCTGGTGCAGAATAGCACGGTTGCTGTGCGAAATCACTTTCTGGGACAGTTTGAGGAAATAACAGTGACACTGTACATGAGCAGAGGTGCTAAAATGCCTACGTTGAAAATTTGGTGCCGAAGGTCCATAAAATGACTGTGTTACAAGCGTGCATTGCACATTCCCCACGCGTCCTTCTAACTTCGCAAATTTGCAATATTTACATGCCATATTTTCAACACTGGCATTTTTTTACACCTCCTTATGAACTGTACAGCTATCATTTTTCACATCCTGCCCAAAATGTTTTTCCACTCTGCACTACCAAAGCCAATGCCAGTGCGACAACATTCGGTATTGACAAATGCTTCTTTTTCTAGGTCGTACGGTTTCTGAGATATAAGCAATTTAGTATTCCAAGTACTCATTTTACGGTTGGAGGGCCATTATTATGCCCACATTCTTTGTATTCACTGTGCTTCTGAATGCATCTTTTTGGGACACAAAGCATGTGCATTTGTGTTACTTTTACCATTAGCATTTGCGTTTACGTTTACGCTTGCATTCCCATAACGGTTTGCGTTAGCGTTTCTATTTGCTCCACCATGTGCGTTGCCATTTTCATTTGCATTTTCACTTGTGTTTGTGTTTCCATTTCCATTACTGTTTCCTTTGGCATCACATTGCCGTTACTGTTACTGTTTGCATTTCCATTTGCATTACCGTTACCGTTTCTGTTTTCCTTACAATTTGCATTACCATTTGCATTTGCATTTCCATTAACATTTGCACTTGCATTTCCATTGTTGCTTGCATTACTGTTTCCTTGTGCATCGCCTTTGCCATTACTGTTTCCATTTGCATTTGTGTTACCGTTACTGTTTACGTTCCATTACTATTTGCATTATCATTAGTATTTGCGCTTGTGTTTCTGTTACCGTTTGTGTAATCATTTCTGTTTGCATTATCATGTGCATTACCATTTGTATTATGTTTGGGTTACTGTTAGCATTGCTGTCTCCTTTTGAGTCACTGTTGGTGTTACCGTTTGCGTTTCTGGTACTGTTTCCATTAGCATTTCGTTTACATCACCGTGTGCGTTTACCGTTTGCTTTTGTATTTGTGCTTGCATTTGCGTTTCCATTTGCGTTACCATTACCGTTTTAATTTTTACTGCCATTTGTGTTACCATCTGTGTTTGTGTTCACATTTGCACTTGTGTTTGCGTTACCATTTTTGTTTGCTTTTACGCTTGCATTTGAGTTACTGTTTGCGTTACTGTTTCCTTTCACATCACCATTGGGGTTACCGTTTCAACTTGTGTTTGTGTTACCATTACCATTACCATTTGCATTTTTGTTACCATTTGCACATGCATTTCTGTTACTGTTACTGTTCTCGTTATGTTACAGTTACCATTAGCACTGGAATTACTGTTAGTGTTAACGTTCCCATTAGGATTACTGTTACCATTGCCGTTACCATTACTGTTAGTGTTACCATTACTGTAAGGGTTATTACCAGGGGCACTGGAAAATCGTGGGCTCAAATTCAGCACATTTTCCGTGATTATGTGCTCCCTCTGTGACTCCACTGTGATATTGTCTGCTCTTGGAGGTGTCTGGTGGGTCTGCATCTCACTGAAAAATCTGTGGCTCTTAGTTTTGCCACATTGTGCTGCCATTGTGCTGCCATCCAGTGCTTGCTGCATCCCCCCACCAGTAACGCTGTTCCGCCCCCCCATGATGTCATAATGGGGGTGGAATGCTTAAACATCCAGTCGCGGGCTTCCCGGTGCTTAAAGCACAGTTGCGCTGTTTCGCTTGCTTTGTCTGCTTTATGCCCCCCCTCAGGTCCGCCTAAGCCTGTTAAATGCAACCCTGCTTGTCGGGAGCTAGCCAGTGAGCGTTGAACTCAAAGTACCGAGATCGGCATGGCAAGAGTGACCTCCGACCCTCGCCCCTCCGACTCGAGACCTGTCACCTGCGATCTTGGACCTGCCACCAGCGCGACCACAAAAAGAGGAACGAGAAGCTGCAGCTTAATCGGGGAGCATTAATTAACCCCCAGAGCATGAAAATGCCACAGGAGCAGCAAGAGCTAAAGGAGGTGCATTTGCATTTCAGGTCCACACTTACCAGTGAAAGGACTTGAGGGGAACTTGTCTTTGAAATAAATAAATTGTGAGCTGCCTTGCTTGCTTTCCCTGATTGCCTGTGTTGATATCTGCTGCCTGCATTCTGCCATCTGAGGAGTGAGGACAGAAGGCTTTCCCTGGTTCCCAAAGTGCCAACCTGCATCTAAGGTAAGTTACTGCTGGCTAGTTTGGGATGGTTGGGGGTGGGGAGGGCACATGCTGGCATTGTTGGCAAGCAAAGTGTATATGCTGTCTTTGAATATTTCGGGTGTTCTGAAGTGCTGTTTGTTTAAACATGTTTGTCAATCTGGGCAACCCTTGCTGTGCCGACCTGCCAAAAATTGTTCTGTGCAAGCCTGTTCATCCACCAGTCCAGCAGATTCTCGCCTCTGGTGATGGTGGGCATGGGGCAGACATGCAGGCTGGCCCAGAACAATTTTTTTCTGCATGTGTAACAGTCCGCAAGGTCCGTGCCAAGCTCCAGTCACTTGCTGTTGAAGGTCGGTGGAGGATCAGGCCTGGTGGACCGGCCCACATGCCCACATGCAGAAAAAAAAAGTTCTGGCCTCGGGTGATGGTGGGCATAGGACCGACATGCAGGCTGGCCCAGAACAATTTTTTTTCTGCATGTGTACCAGTCTGCCAGGTCTGTGCCAAGCTACAGTCGCTTGTTGTTGACGGTCAGTGGAGGGTCGGGCCTGGTGGACTGGCCCACATGCAGAAAAAAATTGCCTGCACGTCCGCCCCATGCCCACCATCACCCGAGGCCAGAACAATTCTATGTTTAAGAGCTCTAATTTTCTGTGTGCATTATTTAATTTCTGTAAAATTGTACTATTAATTTAATTGTTATGTGATTGTGCGATCCTTCATGTACTGTGTGCTGTTTCATGTTGTCCGTCATTGATAGTCGGGACGAACCCCGCAGACTGGTACACATGTTGGAAAACAAACTGTTTTGTGCCTCTTGTCTTGCCTCTACTTCCCTCCCTCTATCTATCCATCAGCAGTGGCCAGAAGAATTTGTTTTCCAATATGTATACCAGTCTGTGGGGACAGTCCCGACCATCAATGACAGATTTCTTGGTGTAGGATAGAAGGTATGTGCCTATTGTGGAAGTGTTAAATAAAACAACATACTAAGCTTTCGTGTGTGTGTGTGTGTGTGTGTGTGTGTGTGTGTGTATATATATATATATATTTATTCAATTTTAATACAAAGGGAGAGCAATACAATAATTACATAATTTCATAGATATATATACATAAAAATGTAGTAGTATTCTGATATAAAAATTTAGTCCTCAAAAAAAATCATCATTGTACATTTCCAGTCAAGCTCGTAAACATGTCCGCACCACAAGCAAAGCGTCCACGGTTCTCACGGGAAGAAGCCAAAGCACTCCATGTTTCATATTGTATCCAAGCCAAAGATCATGTAAAGATGTATCCAGAAGATCTTTATGAGGATGGAGGCCACTTGTTCTGTCGATTTTGCTGCCACACGATTGACTTTCTCCGGAAGTATACCATTGACATCCATATGAAGTCGCAGAGACACCTGGACCGGAAAGCAGAAATAAAGAAAAGAAATAAAGGTAAAAGCACTGTTCTATTCCTTTATTAATTTTGTGTTTATTGCTTTTTCCTGTTTTCCCCTGCCCACTCACTCATCCTTGTGGAGGGATGCACTGCGGGACACCCCCTACTACTAGTTGTCCCTCTACCCAGGGTCTTGTCCATTCTCCCCCCCATGCTCAGGCTTACCCCCCTGGGCTGGGCTGCTGAGGGGGCTTCCCACTCCCTAACAGACATTGTAGACAGGACCTGGATTACCCCCCAGGTCAGGACCATGAGAGTGGGACCCTCCCATGGGGCATTGGTGGTAGACGGCAGAGGGACCAGTCGAGCCATCATGTTGGGGGCTGGTATTTTGTTTTTTTTCCTGGGGACATGGACGTACAATGATGTCCAGCATCTGCCCTGCCCCCCTTAACATTCAGGCGTCTGTTGCTGCAGTACTACCAGCCTCTGCCTGGGTTCATCAAGCACCAGACACTCTCCCCTCCCTCCCCTCGGAGAAGGACAGTATTCCTCTGGACACTCCATCCTTCTCCCTCTGGCCAGCCCTCCACCCTGGGTCTATTCCGAAATCTGGGTCGCTAGTGTCACAAGCAGAAATCCAACTGCTGCACCACTGAGCTGGCCAGGATGTGCAATCCTGCTTACCCCCCCGACATCAGGGCTTCCTGAACCTGGGCTGCTGGCATGGCCTGAGGTAAGACAAGATGCCTCGGCCCTCTGTGCCACCAGGCTGGCTCAAACTGTTCTGTTCCACCTGCTTAGTATTTTGGTTTTCTTTACATGCTGGTTGTGGAATGTTAGACTAGTGACTATGCGCAAACTGCAAAAAAATGTTATCTAAATTGTTTTTTGTGTCTTCCAGGTGCTGCCAGTCGTCAGTGACAACAAGCTCTCACAACATGTCTTGCCAGAGCAACGGCGTCCTCATTGGAACAAAAGGAGTTTGTACTGGACTTTATTCAATGTCTGACACGAGCAGATATTCCTCTGGAAAAGGCTCCAGCTTTTCAAGAGTTTCTTCAGAAATACACCAAACAAGGAGGAACACTTTCCGGAACAGCACAAATGCGCAGCATGTATCTGCAAGAACTACGCCCACAACATGAAGCTAACGTAAAGAAAGAAGTGGAGGATGCAAACGTTTTTATCTTTCTGGATGAAACCACAGACTCCTGTGGACGCAGCGTGTTAGCAGTTTTGGCTCAGCCTTTGAATAAAGTTGGAAAACAGCCTATTCTGATTGGTGTGGTGTTCCTGCAGCGTGTTAACCATTCAACAATATCACAGGCTCTACTGAGAGTTTTAAATGCCAACTCTGTGAACTTCGACAAAGTACTTGCAGTTGTTTCAGACAGTGCAAGTTACATGCACAAAGCATTTGGTTCAGTTCTCTCTGGAGTACTACCAAACGCTGTGCATGTGACCTGTGTGGCACATCTTCTTAATCTTATTCTGGAAATCTGGGCAGACACCTTACAAGATCTGAACAGTGTGGTAGCGCTTGTTAAGAAGGTGTTTAGTCAGAGCCCAATGCGCCGCCACCAGTTCCTGTCTTTTTTGGAGTCGAAAGATAATGTGACTCCAAAGATGCCGGTATATTCGGTCCTGACAAGATGGTGCTCATGGGTCAATGCTGTGGACTATTTATTTGAATACATGCCCATCATTGCTGAATTTCTACAAAGTGAAACATCTGGTGCAGCGACCCTCAAAAGGCTGAAGGACCTGCTGAAGGACAAATTAACAGAGTTGATGACTCAAGCAACATTTGTCAAAGAACATTCAGTAGAGTTGGTTAGGCTTATCGAAGAGCTACAGTCCAACTCCAAGCCACATGGGCACAACGTTAATTCAAAATTGCAAACTGTTCATTTCTTTTTAGACTTTTGCACAACGGCTAGTGCTCAGGAGTACAGGCCCTAGACTGTGGAATGGTTATCTAGATGCCAAGTACAGGAACGTGAGGCCTGTACCACTCTTTTTCAGACTCTGATGCTGCAGAGCAGTGAGAAAATGACAAACATTGTAAGCCACCACCCCTCCTTGAACATTTTTGAAGCAGCAAAAGTCTTCGATCTGCAGCAGCTACCAACAGTGGAGAAGAATAAAACTGATTACACTGAACTGATCCCTGGACTGCTCAAGATCTCAAACATGGAATGGCATGCATACATGGCTGTAGCCCAGACAATTCCATCGGACTTCGACCTGTCAGAATGGTGGGAGGCACAGCATGTTGCACTGCCAGAGATCGCTGCCATAGCCAAGCAATACATCTGGCTTCCAGTGAGCACAGCCGATGTAGAATGAACATTTTCAATGTACTCAGACCTGCTGAAGGACAACTGACGGACTTTAACAAAGGACAATGTAAAACTGCTTTTAATGTTGAAGTACAATAAAAATATATAGAGATTTTTAGAGTGGTTTCTGAGTGGCACTGAAAGGAGAGTGAGTATGAGTGTACTTACAGAATAAAATTGCAGTATCTGCAATTTGTAGGAAATTGATATTTAAAATGTTTTAATTATCTATATTGCTGGTCTTTATAGTCTAGATATATTGTTAAATAAAGTTTGGGCATTGTTAAAAAATAGGTATTCTGATTTATTTTCAATGATGTAATTGATTGCCATATATAGCTTTCATTAAAGTTTGGTTATTTTGCATTATGTCTTATTTCTTTTGGTGTTGTACTAAAAATTATCTATCTGGAAACTATGCAAATAGGATGTGAAGGGCCCCGTAATTTCCCCGCAATAAATCTGAAAAATCCCTGCAATTTGGCCATGATTTTTCCACAATTTTCCAGTGCCCCTGGTTATTACACACAAATGAAAAGCATGGTGGGAGTGCGGGGCCCCACCACCACATACCATTCACTATTTATAGTACACATTCTCAAAAAGAAGGGAAATTCATGGCAAAAAAATCAATTTAATGCATCAGTTAGGGTTGTTCCACAATAACAAATGTGAGAAAATTCGGTGTTACGGTTGCCACCTCTACAATCCCACCCCCACCAACAGGCATCGGGGTGTGCGTTGGGGTCGTCGTGCCTAACTCTCACCCCCATTCCCCTGTACTGCACCACCTCCACTTCTTTACACACAGAATGGGGTGAGAGTTAGGCTGACGACCCCAATGCATACCCCGATGCCTGTTGGTGGGGGTGGGGTGAGGGATGGATGGGGTGGCAATCCTTCCACTGAATTTCTGCTTGTCACTGTGGAACAACCCAACTGATGCATTAAACTGATTTTTTGCCATGAATCTCTCTCTCTCTCTCTCTCTATATATATATATATATAAAACTACACTAACAGTTTCATGTTTAATAAAAAAATACTTATCTCTGTGTGCTGTGTTGTATTAATGTCATTGTTACTGACTTTAGTGTTGTTACCCATACCATTAGGTGTATTGTTTAATATTTACTGTATATTATTTATTTTGTTCTTTTGGTGGGTGGCTGTGTATCGACCAAGATGGACAACAGGTGTGTTGCAGCAATATGCAGCAGTACACATAAGGAAGGTATGAGCCTTTATAAGTTCCCAAATGAGCCATCTGTTCAAACATAGAAACATAGACTTTGACAGCAGATAAGGACCGCTTTGCCCGCTCAGTCTGCCCATTTCCCAATCTATTGGATAAGCTGCAGATCCTAGTTAACCAACAGCCTACTTCTTCCTACCCCCCACCAGTATTATCTTATGTATGTCCCATGCATTCTTGAATTCCCCCACTGTTTTTGACCACACAACCTCCTCAGGAAGGCCGTTCCATGTGTCCACCACTCTCTCCAAGAAAAAATACTTCCTCACATTTTTCTGACAGATGCTACCCTTGACGACTTTGTTGATTCCCTTGAGGTACTTGAAAGTTTCTGTCACATCCCCCCTCTCCCTCTTCCTCCTCCTTTCCATGAAGGTATACATATTAAGCTCCTTTAGTCTCTCTTCGTATGACTTCCGGTGTAGATACTGCACTATTTTAGTTGCCATCCTCTGAACTGCCTCCATCCTATGTCCTTGTAGAGAAGGGGGTCTCCAGAACTGCATGCAGTACTCCAGATGGGGTCTCACCAAATGTCTGTAGAGAGGGATTACAATTTCTTGTTTTCTACTGGTAATGCCTCTCCCTATACATCCCACTATTCCCCCAGCCCTCCATACTGCCTTCTCACATTGCTTGCTTAACTTTAGGTCATCTGATATGACTACCCCAGGTCCCTTTCCATTTTTGTTGTTGTTAGTACCTCCCCTCCCATTGTGTACTCTTCCCCTGGGTTTTTGTTTCCCAAGTGCATTGCATTGCACTTCTTTGCATTGAATTTAAGCTGCCATGCTTTTGACCATTCTTCCAACCTTGCCAAGTCCCTTCTCATCCTTTCCGCCTCCCCCTTTTGTGTATCAACCCTGTTGCAGATCATTGTGCCATCTGCAAAGAGGCATACTTTTCCTTCTGGTCCCTCTGGTGTGTCACTTATAAAGACATTAAAAATGACTGGTCCCAGTACTGAACCCTGCGGTACCCCAATAGTAACCCCCCTTTCTTTGGAGTGGACTCTGTTTTCTGTTACCCTCTGTGTCCTGTTGTCCAGCCAATTTTTTACCCAGGCTACCACCCTGGGACCCACTCCCAGCCTGGCTAACTTGTTTATTAATATTTTGCGTGGGATGTGTCAAATGCCTTGCTAAAGTATAGGTAGACCATGTCCACAGCCCCTTCCTGGTCTACTACTTTGGTCACCCAGTCAAAGAAATCTATTAGAGTTGTGTGACATGACCATCCCACTATGAATCCATTCTGCTTTGGGTCCTGTGCTCTGTTGACATCTAAGTACTCAACAGTTCTTTCTTTCAGAAGTGATTCCATCATTTTCCTTACCACTGAGGTCGAACTAACAGATTTATAGTTTCCTGCCTCTGCTTTGCTCCCACTGTTGTGAAGGGGACTCTCATACACCTTCCTCCAGCCCTCAGGCACCACACCATCCTCCCATGATTTGTTAAAAAAGGGTAGTCCATGGTGTCACTAGTTTTCCCCTTAGTTCTTTTAGAATTCTGGGATGAATAACCATCAGGCTTTATTGCCTCATCCACCTTCAGTTTTAGGAGTTCTTTCAGAATACTTTCTTCTGTAAATGGACTGTTACTGACCCCCCTTTCCAGAGTGCTTCTATTGATTGGATTAGGTACCTCCTCTTCTTCCTCTTCTTTTGTGAATACTGAGCAGAAGTATTAATTTAATATCCCTGCTTTTTCACTGTCACCCTCTGTCCAACCAAACTTCCCTTTATTAAGCCTCACAATCCCTCCCTTAGTCTTTCTTTTCTCCCTAATATACTTATAAAAGGTTTTTCCCCCCTTCTTAACCTAGTTGGCTATTTTTTCCTCAGTTTGGGCCTTTGCTGTTCTGACTGTCTTCCCCCACTTCTTTCTGCTTTAACTGGTATAGTCCTCTGTCCTGCTCCTTCTGTGTTTTCTTATACTTACTGAATGCCATATTTTTCTCCCTAACCTTCCCCACTACCCCTTTCGAGAACAATAGTGTTTTTTTCCTTCATTGTAATTTGTTTATTTGCTTCACACAAAGGTTTGTTGCCTCTGTGATGGCAGTTTTAATGTTTCCCCATTGTTCCTCCACCCCTCCTTCTTGCCCATTTGAAAGTGTTTTCTGAGGCACTCCCCCATTTTGCCAAAGTCAGCCCTTCTAAAGTCCAGTACCCTCACATTTGTATGGCTTGACTCTACGACTGTGTTTATCTTGAACCACACTGTTTGGTGGTCACTTGTTCCCAGATGGCTACCCACTTCTAAATCCGAGATACTCTCTCTGTCCCTGTTTGAGAGTACCAGGTCTAAGATTGTTCCTTCCTGAGTGGGTTCCAGCACTAGCTGTATGAGGCATACCCCTGTAAGGCATCAAGAATTACCCTGCTCTTGGATGTGGCAGCAGAAAAGGTGATCCAGTTAACATCTGGGATATTCAGATCCCCCATCAATAATATCTCTCCTTTTTCTGCCATCCTAAGGATGCTTTCTATCATTTCCTTATCCATCACCTCCACCTGAGACGGGGGTCTGTATACAACCTCCATGCAGATTGTTGTGCCATCACCTGTCTCCAGGGTGACCGACAGTGCCTCCTCTCCTCCCTGTTTGTAAGAAATAGGAGGATGCAGAGTGCAGGTATCAAGCGGGCTGGTGTGGGGTGACTGACAACAGTAGGCTCTGTACTGTGCATGTTACTGAAGATGACTTTGAGCCTGAATGCTTGTAACACCAAAACTAGGTATGCAAACAGGCAGAGTCTGTAAGTGGATTTAGGTCAAAGCATATCCCACCATTTTCCAGAGACCTGTGACACCTGGTAGTCTTTGCATACCAGCCAAAATGTCAAGGATATGTACTGCAGCAGAAAAGCACTAGTGGCATCAAGCGTGTAGGTTTATCTATGCATGTAGTACTATGGACAGTATTTTGGTGTTTAGTGTTAATAATGTCTGTTTTGCACATCCCTCTGGTGTGGAGGATACTGGCACATATCACATTATTTGTTGCAATGCTGTAGACCCTGCATCATGATTAGTGCAAGGAAACAGGTCATGAACTCACATGTACAAAGTTTAACCTACTCTGCCACCCTTCAGTTTACCTATTACCTCATAGAAACACTGAACTAATTCCTTATCTCATGCCCCCCTCCCCAACCCAAACAATGGCAAGACTGACCCCTGTAAAAACTCAGGCCCACAAGCTGGACTAGTTACCAGCTGATAGAGTACCTGGATGCAACTCAGATGGCCTTGGTTTGAATACCAGACTGGCCATACTTTTTTTTTCTAAATGTGAATATCCAAGATTACGAAATGGCCAACATGATAAAAATAGCACATTCCTATCAGATGTGTTCCAGACTGTAAGATCAGTGTGACAATGGAAGTGCTTACTCACTGTAGAGCACCACGTAATGTGTCTGGTTTGTCACACCATGTTAACACAGCAGCTTTCTAAGGGCATGGCTTGGAGGCCAACAATGGTGGATGGGCATTAAATGAGCTCCTGCAAGCACCAACTTTGAAGCAGATAAATATAAATTTTAAACCATGGGTATCAACTATCAGAGCTGGATTTCTATTGATGTTGCTGATGGCAACTGGAAAAAGCAGCAAACATAAACAAAATGGTGTACCATTGATTTTGAATGCCTACATAAGATAACTTTGCTACCGGGAGAGACTCACAGTAGATCCCTTAGCATAGCATCTGAAGTGAGAATAGAAAAAGACAAGGAGCGGGATAATCTAAAGCAATCTGTTGCCAGTGACATACTTAACTTACAACAAGAGGTAACAGTGGGCTTTGCTAATCTTACAGCCCAAATCTAACATATACAGTCGGTGGTCACAGAATTGGCAGAAATTATGGCAACGCATGATACCAGGATTGGGGAAGCTGAAAAGAGGATCAGAGAGCTTGAAGACACTGGCAGATCAGTCCCAGGATCATAAAACCATCACTGAACAAATAAATATGCTGAAAGAAAAAGACAACAATCAGGAGAATAGGGGATGTTGTATCAACATTCAGCTCATCCATTTACAGGAACATTTTGAAGGCAGAGATGGAGGTCGCACTGTTAAGAATTGGCTGGTGGAGAAGCCGGGACTTGAACCTGAGGCTGCAGATTATGAGCTCCAGAGGATCCATAGACCTGGACTATGTGTGAAGGAAAGAGGTCAGTCAAGACACTACTTAATAAAGTTCCTTCCGTACCCTGACAAAGAGAAATCGCTCCAGGTGGCAAGGTCCCAAGGTCTGCTAGACATCGAGGGAATTAGAGTGTCCGTATTTCAAGACTTTAGCTGCAATCTCAAAATTCAATGGCAGAAGTTTGCTGGGGTTAAATATACATTAAGAACCCTGGACTGGGAGTAGTTGTTCTGTCCAGCAAAACTGAACATTTTTTGTCCCCAATTTTTTTGCGAAACCCCAAAATGCTGAAGAATTTGTCTGCACAGTAGAGGCTGCCCAGGCTGCATGATCAAAGGTCAGGAATAATCAACCAGCAAAATTAGATATTTTTTGTGACATTTTAGTACATCGCATTGTGGGAGTGTGAAAGTGTCTACTCAGACGGGTTATCGAATGTTTCCAGAATGCCATGGATTTCTGGTGTATGCCATGTTGCAGAGCAGCAACCATCTATTTGAATCCTGATGCAACTGTCCCATAATGTTGAATTCTGGTCTAATGGGAGTGGTAGTGGGCAGGGCTATGAGGAAAGCAGGTCCCTCTAATAGACTTCTGTAGGATGATGCTGTAGGATTAATCCCTCTGCGTACAAACAAGGTATCTTTCATGTGTCTTCAAATAAGATATAAAATCACTATTGTACTGTATATGTGGTGTGGGACCCTAGAAAAAGCTCACAGAGAAGACTTGCTGTTACTGCTGGAGACCCCTTTGTGCCGATGTGCCACAAGGCATGGCTGCCTAATATTGAGGACCCCGCTAGAGTGTCAGTACATGTTGCTGTCTACTAGACTGTCTAAAGGAATTCAGTTACATCTGCTGTCCACTACCCTTTACTTAACTCCAGCAAATGTAAACTGCACCTCTGAGTTCCGTATTGGAGGTTGAAAGCTGCAATTGGCACAGTGTAGGCATGGCTGCTGCTGCAGGGGCATGCAGTCTGTATGAAGAGGATCCCAGCTCCTGTCATTCTCTGGACATCAGATTGAGAAAGACACATATTAATTATAATGAGGCATTCCCCACATGACTGATCTACGGCAGATGATTTGTGATTACAAAGGATCCCGATCTGATGAAAACCTGTTGGATGTTTAAACTTTGTTTTAATGCCACCCAAATAATCTCCTCATGTTGACTAGTGCAGCATGCATCTGCTGTGTCTATGGGGGCACCCTGTACTGTATGCCATGATCCTGATGGAATACCCTGCTGTTTTATGCAAGTGTTTCCTGTTGCTTGTGTCCACACCTACAGTGAGTTCATTTGTGTTTGGATTTTCCTATCTGTGTTATTATCTGAACTGACAGCATTAACTCACCTACAGTAGTTTGCAGTGGTGGCACTACTGGGAGGTCCTGCAGGGTACACTACTAATTGAAAGGCAGTATGAGGCAGGACTCCAGCATAAAGCGATAGGCTCACATCCCACTACTTTCTGTCTTCTGATTGCCTTTGGGGTGGCAGGTGGCTCATGACTGTAATCATGCCTGATTGATCCTGTAGTGGGAATTCACAGAGGAAGAGGGGAAGGGAGCTTCTGTATATTCCAGTTGTACCAGATTGACTCATACTTAAAATAAGCTTGTCAAAAACGATCATCACTTTGTTGTGGATATGATCGTTCTATAATGGCATATGTTTTATCTTCATATTTTTTTCTTATGTTAATAATGTCCTAAGGGGTAAACTGTAACCCACTGCTGTATGCTTTGTGTTTTTCACAATGCCTAGTGTTCATGAGGGAATGAGGAGACTAGGCACACATGCCACCAGCAGTGTGATTTGTGTGACAAAATCTCATACCTCAAAATACAAAACAAAAAGAAAGAAAAAAAGGGATTTCTTATTGGTGATACTTAGCGTCTGTGTAACAGATTGGTATATTTTATGCATTAGCCAAGTTCTGTTAAGGCAGTGACATAAATGGGATTTTTTCTGACTCTTGCAGAGGCTCATTGGCCATGCTCAGTGGGTAGCACTAGCATCACTACCTGGTTGGTTTTTGAGCATGTGCAGTACCACTTGAGTGATCCCTTGGAAACATTATTAACATTTAATAACTGGACCCTGTAGATGCCCATGGGTCCAGTCTTTTCATACAACAAAAAAGGTGCTGTTCTCTCCCCCTCTACTTGGTGGGGGGCAAAATTTTGCCAGTTGCTCAAACTATGTGATTAATTCAAATGTACAGTGGGTACTAATGGTGCATAGCCTGGTTTGGTTCTCCATTGCAGAACAGATGGGAGGCTGCACCAAAAGTGTGCTAAACAGGGGGAGGTGGGGGGAGGTATATTCCGCATGATGGAGTTTGATGTTATTTGCTGTGTTCTTAATGTTTTATGTATGGGATCAGAGGAGGGGGCAGAGGGGGAAGGACGTTTCTGGGAACAATGGGGTAGTTTTTACAGAATGTTAAAGTTTGTCTTTCTTGTATGGGGGAGAAAGGTAGTGGATAGGAGGTTATTGTTGACATGTTTCAAACTTGTTATGTGCTTGTTTATTTATTAAAAAAGGTACATGCAAATCTGCAATGCTCACAGTATGTAATGCCAAAGATTGAAGTTGCTTAGGATCCTTACTAATAAAAGACAGAACTTTCCATATCATGTCATTGAATGTTAATGGTTTAAAATCCCATAGTAAATGCAAGATGGTGCATGCTAAAGTAAGGGCCATGCACATTGACATTTTATGTCCACAAAAAACACACATGATGGAGAAGGGGGGTACCCATATGGACAAGAACTGAGGAGGGGAATAGTATGGATCTGACTTTACATTAAAAGCAAGGTAAGTGGCAACATGAGTTCAACTTAAATTCCTAGGGATAGTTACTAAGTCCTTCATTAACCCATTAACCAAGGGGGCAGGTATGTTCAGCTACTGGTACAGTTAAATACTGGACTGAAGTTATCTATTGATCTGTATATGGCCAGAATATTAACTACCCAGATTTTTTCATAAATTACTTGTTAAATGTCAAATTTTGAGAGCCCTTAGCTGATGGGAGGGGATTTCAGTTGTGTTAAGGATACTATCTTGGATAGATCTTCCCCAATGTGGTTCCTCTGTCTAATAATGCCAAAGCCCTTTTACATGTAATGGAAGACCATTCATTGCTAGAAGCATGGTGATATTCATGTCCTATTGGCAGATAATATAAAGTCTATTCTCATTCATCCTTTCATTATGCCAGTCTGGATGCTATCTTAATATCTCAGACCCTTATCCCCACAATGCTAGCTGCAAAACCTGAGGCAATAATCTTAACAGACCATGCACCACTGCTGGTTGACTTTGAGGAACTGGGGATAACAAGAACACCACAATCTTGGAAGCTTGAGCCCATACTGCTCAAAAAGTCAGATTTTATCTCTTATATGCAAGGTCAAATCTATATGTATGTTCTACTTAATTGCAGAGGTGAGACCGCAGTGGCAACAAATCCTTGAAACCTCACCTAAGAAGGGTTATTATCTTTTACACTAGTCACAGTAGGAGGGTTGAAAATCAACAGATACCAGACCTAAAATACCAGATAGCTAAAGCTGAAAAGTATATGGCCAACCCTAATCATACTATCACCAACTGCAGAAGTTAAAATGGGAGTAAAATAAACTGAGTAATTCCAAGACAGAGGGTATGATAATATTCAACCAAGAAACCAACTGTATTGAGGGAGCTTTATGTGGGAAGTTACTGGTATGGCAACTGAAACATAGGGAAAGTGCCAATAGTGTGAATTGTGTTATGGGCCCAAATGGAGTATCTAAATTTACAAAGAAATTGGAGAGAGTTTTCATAACTTTCCCCTTACGATTTACACCTCTGAGGCCAAACCGACTGAACTAGATATCCAGAATTTTCTGGACAATGCTTCTCTGCCAGCTAGCACAGTACAGCAGAACTGTGCTCTTGAATGTGACATTACATGGGAGGAAGTTCAGACTGCCATACAGCATCTCAAATGGGGGAAGGAATGCACCTGGGCCAGGCAGATATCCTATTGACTTTTATAGGGTATTTAGAACAGACTTGAAGGAAACATAATTTGACATGATACAGGAGAGTCTGGCAGAGGGTATACTACCCCCATCCACAGAGTCAGCTATAATAACTGTGTCACCTAAACCTTGCAAGGACCCAAAACAGTGTGACTTATATAGACCCATATCACTGCTCACAGCAGACTATAAAATTATAGCTAGGGTGCTCACTTAGAGTTGAGATGGTTCTGCCTTAATTCATCCCAACCAGGCAGGCTTTGTTCAAGGTCACCAGGGTAAACATAACATGAGTAAAGTATTAAACATAATTTGGCAATGGGGGGGCCTGTTGAAGGGGGTCAGGAGCAATGGTTAGGGCTCTTGATGCTGAAAAGGCATTTGACCGTGTGGAGTGGTGGTGCATGTTTACAGTGCTTAAGAGATTTGGTATGGAAGATAATAGGATTAGGAGGATTTCATCTCTGTATCAAAATCCCAAAGGTCAGGTGTCTGTTAATGGAAACTTGAAGCCTTTTCCCCTCACTAGAGGTGCTAGACAGGGTGCCTATTCTCCCCACTGTTGTATTTGCTTTCCCTTGAACCATTAGCAGCTGCATTTAGATCAGACAATCTTATCAGAGACTTTTATTCAAGCCAAGCCATCTTTGATTGGTGACAACCTCTTAAATTCTCTTAATGACTCAGAACATGGCCTCCCCAGGGTATAACATTTATTAAATGAATTTAGCAAGATATCTAGCCATAAGATTACCTGGACTAAAAGTAAAGTTCTCTCAGTTGATCCAGAACTGCACATCCACTTAAATAGTAATGCATTGGGTATGAAAGTGGTAGGAACCCTGAAATACCTGGGCATTAACATTTCAAAGCCTGGACCTGCATTACATCAAGACAACTATAGCAAGCTTTTAAACTGTATAGGGCAAAATTGTGAAAGATGAGTGGGTCTTCCCTTTACCTTAGTTGCTTATATAAATGCCATTAAAATGCATGTTATCTCCATGTGTTATATTTATTTCAAACCTTACCTATGAAGTTACCAGAAAAGTACTTCCAGGCTGTCAGTGCAATTCTAACTAGATTTATTTTGGGAGGGAAAAGGACTAGAATAAGAAGAGCGATACTGCAGCCGCCTATAAGTAAAGGTGGCTTATCTCTTTCAAATTTAAAATGTTATTGCTGGGCTGCGCACTTAGCCCTACTTTCAAAAGTGAGCAAGAATTCCATTCCTGACAGATTCAGGTTAGGGAGAGAAAATGACCTGTCTAGATTGGTGAGTGAGTATTTATTACCAGGCTTAGTTAAAGTGAACTACACATTGAAGGTAAATTCCTTCACCCACCAACATAACAGAATATGGTTTGGCACCCATACATTTATAAAACACTCAAAAGGGCTATCTGACCAGGCAGGGCTGATAGCTGTCTGCAAGCAGATGGTGGGTTATAATATTCCTAGGCACCAAATCTTACTGAGATGGAGGAAAATGGGACTTGAATATGTTGAATATATGTATGAGGGGGTGTCCTAAAACTATTCACTGCAATGAGCTATGAATTTTCACTCCAAATTATTGAATTATTTGCTTTTCTGTGAATAAGGCATTATCTTTCTGGCCTTCCCTTAGTAACATCCCCAGAAGAGAAGGATTTAAGTAAGTCCCAACCAGGATTGAGACCTCTATTAGCTATTTACAAGTTATTTCTGGGAGGTGCCCCGATCCTCACTCTTCAAGTAAAGAAATTAAGGGAATCTGATCTAGAAGATGCTCTGGACTCTGAGTTGTGAGGGCTAGCCATTAAACATATACATGACTCTGCAAGCTCTAGTAGATTGCAGATAATTCAATATAACTTTTTGTACAGAGCATGCTTTACTCCAGTGCAGCTCCATCACAAGCCTTCATTTAGCCATCTCCGCCCCAAGTATCAGGTGGAAGAAAGTGCCTTTTCCATATAGCTTTGACCTTTGATAAGGTTGCCCCCTTTTGGAAAGTGATGCACAGGACTATGTTAGTAGAGTAGCAGTGTAAGCTCCCAGGCTGTCCATCTGAGCTGATGTTGGAGGTGGATAATTCCTGTGTTTTACTATCTAAGAAGGTAACCAACCTTAGATGATGGGATATGGCACTGATCAATGCAAGGGAAACCATTGCACAAAACAGGATGAGTTCCTCCCCACCCAACATGACCCGTTGGCTCAATAATGTGTCATATTGCATGAAAATGGAACGTTATCACTATAATGCTATTAGTCAGGGGGAAATCTTTAAACAAGTATGGGACCCATTAGTGGGGGCAATATTGCAAAACATTACCTCAGTGTACAGTAAGTGGCTGATCAACACTCCTTCAATATACAGTGTGGCATTTTTCTATCCAGCTTCCATCTCAACCATGATACAACTAATCTGGTCTTTTACCTTTCAAGGATAAAATTATGCTCCATGGCCACTGCTTAACATAGGTAGTTATTTGGATGTCAGGTTTCTGGTTTTAGGAAGTGTTTAATATCATTTATAAAATGGGAAGGATAAACACCTTGCTGTAATTCGTTCTTACCTGTGTATTAGATCCATCTAATGCACAGATAAAAGCAAGTACAGGTCGCACATGGCAATGAGGCCTGTTTGATATGAATGCTTATTTGGAGTGTTGATATTTCAAATGGCAGCCATTTTTTCTCCACAGCTAGTTGTGCCAGTTAGGTACCAACTGCACTTCATCTGCCATGAACAGCAATTCTGCAGTTACCTTTGAATTAAATTTTACACCTGAAATGGAAATCAACTTCTCATCAGAACAGGAACCTGAAAATAAGCCAGCAACAGCAGCCCTGTCTGAATTTAAATAACCAATCCAGTGAGTACAAGATATGCCAATGTTTCTGCCCCAGGAACAGACAGTATGAATGAGGGCACAAACAAGAGCAATACCATTAAAACAACTACTTGGGTCCTACTAGTGTTCACTGACTGGCAATCCACCAGAAACAACACTCTACACTGGAAGACAACCCCTGTAGAAGAGCGTAACTCGATTTTCAGGCATTTGTATGCAGAAGCCCATACTTCAAATGGTTCTGAATATGCCCTCACAACTTCTCAGTGCTTTGTGCAGTTTTAAACAGGCACCTGAACTTTCTGGTAGTTGGCCGAAATATTACCCTCATTAGGGACCCCTCATTCAAATCCAGCAACACAGTTTTTGTATCAATGATGAAAAGATAAAAAAAAAAAAAAACAGGCCAAGACCCCATGGTCCCATAACAAACAAGCATTTGTCAATGCCGAATGTTTGCTTGCTGGCATTGGCAGTGGTAGTGTAGAAGTTACAGAGCTGTGTAATAGTAATGGTAGTGAAGTATTGAACTGAAGGCAACCCCACCACCACCCTGCAGAGAGTGACAGGCATTGGGGTGTGCCTTGGGTCATCAGCCATAACGCCACGTTATTGTGCACACCCCACCCTGCAAACACTGGCAAGTGTCACAGTGTTCCTTGGGATCTTTGAGTCCTATGCTTAATTCCATTCCATTAGGAAATACAGTGGGATGGGTGCTATATAGAGAACGGGGTGAACTTTGGGGCCGAAGAGTCCAAGGCATACCTCAATGCTTCTCATTGGCTGCAGGGTGTGGAATGGTATGAGCATTACAGGCAAGAATCCCAAGTCACACCCTTGATGCCTGTCATTCTCTACAGGGTTGGGCGTTATGGATGGAAACTCTAATACCTCAGGCATTTGTTGGTATTTTCACTCCAAATGTTCAACACGTTTTTTTTGTGACCCCACCTCATGAACAGGGGGAATATCAGTTTCTTAGCTGAAAGCTGCTTATGCACAGCGACTATGGCATTTAGCACCACAGGTGCAAAAACATTCCAAACAGGATGTAAAAAATGACAGCTGTACTGTTCATGGGGAGGTGTAAAAAATGGCAATGTTGTAAATCTGCAGTAAAAATATTTAAAAAATGGTAAAGTCATGAGCGTACATAGAAAGTGTGCAACGCACACCCGTAATATAATTAGGTTGGGGAATTTTTTTACAGCAGATTGTCAACTCAGGCATTTTGGTGCCTCCGATCATGAACAGTGTCACTGTGATTTTCTTTATCTGCCCCAAACAATAGTTTCCCACAGCAACCACGTATCTCTGCGCTGAAAGTGTGAAAACACACTTCAGCCATGTTGTGAAAAATGACAGCTGTACTGTAAATAAGGCAGTGTGGAAAAATGCCACTGGTGAAAATCTGGACTTAAAATATTATAAAGTCATGAACTTACGAGGGTGCGTGGAAACTGCGCAATGCTCACTCGTAACACAGTCATTTTATGGACTTTTGTCACCAAATTTTCAACATAGCCATTTTAAGACCTCTGCTCATGAACAGTGTAACTGTGATTTTCTTAATCTGTCCCAAACACTGCTTTCACACACCAACAGCACCACTGTGCGCTACACGTGCGAAAACACATTTTGGGCAGCATATGAAAAATTACAGCTGTACTGTTCATAAGGAAGTGTAATAAAATGGCAATGTTGAAAATCTGGAGTGAAAATATTAAATTTGCAAACTTATGAGCATGCGAGGAACTGCGAAACGCACGCTCGTAAAACAGTCATTTTAGGAATAGCCACCAAATTTCAACATAGCCATTTTAAGACCTCTGCTCATGAACAGTGTCACTGTGATTTTCTTAATGTGTCCCGTACATTGATTTTGCACATCGACTGCGCCATTGTGCACTACATGGGCGGAACACACATTTTGGGCAAGATGTGAAAAATGACAGCTGTACTGCTCATAAGGAGGTGTGGTAAAATGGCAATGTTGAAAATCTGGAGTGTAAATATTGAAAATTTGCAAACTTACAAGTGTAAGTAGGAACTGCACAACGCATGCTCGTAAAACAGTCATTTTTTGGAATTTTTTCACCAAAGAGAAGAAGCCAGAAGGGGAAGGAAGGAAACATATTCAATTCAGTGCTTTAGAGTAACTGGTAATTGCTATTTTTCTTTTAAACTTAGATTGTGGGCTTTTAGTGACACTATACTTTCTTTGTTGTCTTTACTTATAATTGTTTTGGGCTGTTGAGAATTTAAAACATAGTGGTGGTGTAATTCTGTGCTGTCTTTAATTGCTGCAAATTTTATCTTGGCTTGTCTGACTGCCCTGTAGTTGGGTGAAGGGTGTTAAATGTCTGGCCTCTGACCTCAGCTATGTGATAACTGGAGGTGGGGCTTAGTCAGAGTTAAAGTAGCAAGCAGATTTTTATTTTCTCAGAAGAAGCCAGAAGGGGAAGGAAGGAAACATATTCAATTCAGTGCTTTAGAGTAACTGGTAATTACTATTTTTATTTTAAACTTAGATTGTGGGCTTTTAGTGACACTATACTTTCTTTGTTGTCTTTACTTATAATTGTTTTTGGCTGTTGAGAATTTAAAACATAGTGGTGGTGTAATTCTGTGCTGTCTTTAATTGCTGCAAATATTCGCCCCCTCCTCCCTCCCCCAACTCTTAATTATATGCCCTGTTAAATCTGATTGACAGGAGCTAAACACAGGGTATAGTAAGGGGTGTGAAGTAGGAGGGGCATAAGGAGGAAGAAGCCCACCCTCAGCACGACAAGTGTTTTGACTCATTTATTTATTTATTGGTTTCTTTTTCTTTAAAAAAATTATCTGAGGATCAGTGGCAGGATTTTTAGTACAGTAAATTAATAAAAAGGGAACTAGGAGAGCTTCAGTAGCAGACAAGTAGTGGAATTGCAGTATAATGTGGGAGTGGTGCAATGCAGTGGCTTGTGGGCAGCCATATTCAGGCAGACCTTCTGGACACTGAGGTGCTGCCCTATCTGCATGCATCTCTCTGGACTGTGGGATGAGGTAGCCAGACTCAGAGCAGAAGTAAACTGGGTCAGGAGTACCATCACCCCTATCCAGGGACCACCCAGTCCAATACAATTGCCTCAAAGGATGCTGAGAACGAGGAGCACTTGGATGACAGTGGGCTCAGGGAGGGTTAGAGCAGTCAGGCAGAGGCACATCCCAGATCCTATTCCACTCAAGAACTCATATGCCACACTGGCAAATGAGGACAACCAAATAGAGGTACCCAAAGAAGTGGAAGGAAAGGATGTGGAGGTTAGCCAAGGAGGTGACCTCAGTGGGGAAAGCAGTGGACCCCAGAGGAGGAGGAAGCGAATCCTGGTGGGGGACTCCATCATAAGAGGGATCCAGCTAGGAACACAGGAGGGGGAGGACAGGGAGGTGAGGTGCCTACCAGGTGCCATGGCATGGAGAGATGGAAGGAACATCCTGGGGCTCACAGGGAAGGCAAGACAGGAGGGTCAGCTGGATGTCATTATCCACCTAGGTACTAATGACCTGGCAAATGGGGAGCCAAAGGAAGTTCAGGAATAGTTTAGGAAACTGGGGAGGGGTCTCAAGCAAGTAGCTACTTCTGTCACTTTCTCAGAAGTACTACCTGTGAGAGGCAAGGGAGAGCATAGGAGTGCATGCACCAGGAACTTTAACTCATGGTTGAAGAACTGGTGCTGTGAGGAAGGGTTTGGATTCATTGGTGACTGGGGACCCACCTGGAGGGATGGAGGTTTGTTCAAGCCTGACGGCCTGCATCCATCCTGGAGGAATCCAAGCACTCAATGATAAGTTTAAATGCTACATTGACAAGCATTTAAACTAGCAAAGGAGGTGGCAGGCCAGCAAGGAGGGTACCTACTTGCTCACCCCCACAGCTAGCAGGGAACCAGTGAACCAGAGGAGTGGCTATCTCTGCAAAGCAGTGTGCAAAAGATGGAGATTAGTGCCCAAGAGGTGGAAAAGCAGAAAGGGCAAAATTCACAGAAGGGCAGACAGCAAGGAGAACCAGGGATAAATGACAACCAAGGAAGGGGCTGGTAGAACAGTGAAACAGTCTAGGGAGGTCAAATCATGGAAAGCCATGTGTGCCAATGCCAGGAGCCTTAGCAACAAGATGGAAGATCTGGAGGCTGTCATGGTACAGTCAGATCTGGACATTGTGGCCATCACTGAAACCTGGTGTGAATGATAACCACGACTGGGAGATGGCCATACCTGGCTACAACATATTCAGAAGAGACAGAGCAGGCAGAAAGGGAGGAGGAGTGGCACTGTATGTGTAAAATGACATAAGGGCCACAGAGATCCAGGAGGAACAAAATGGGAGAGAGATACTGTGGGTTAAGCTGGAAAGGAAAATGGGGACAGCCATCCACACAGGTGTGGTCTATAGACACCAGCCCAGGAGGAAGAAACAGATAGGGAGCTGATGCTAGCCATCCAAAGGATGGCAGACAAGGGTGAGGTAGTACTGGTTGGAGACTTCAATATTCCAGACGTGGACTGGAGCATCCCAGCAGCAGCATCAACTAGGAGCAGATTTATCCTGGACTCCCTTCAGGGTGCCTTCCTCAAGCAACTGGTCATGGAACCAACTCAGCAGAAGGCAATACTGGACCTTGTGCTCACAAACAGGACAGTGGATGGGGGTAACAGTGGGGAGCACCTGGGAAACAGTGACCACCAGTCATTGTGGTTTGAAATCACAGAAAGAGCAAAACTAAACCACACAAAAACACGTATCCTGGATTTTAGTGGGGCAGACTTTGGGAAAATGGGGAGATACTTGAAAGAGGCATTAAGGGGAATGGGACAGGAATCAGGGGTTGAGGAACAGTGGGCAGTATTTAAAATGGGGATTACAAGAACAACAGAATTATGCATTAAGCAGGTTAGCAAGAGGACAAGGAAGAGGAGACCATTATGGTTTTCCAAAGAGGTAGCAAAGAAAGTGAAAGCCAAAAAGACTGCATTCAGGCAATACAAAAAGACACAGGCAGAAGGGGATAGGGAGAAGTACCAGGAGAAGAAAAGGGAGGCAGGGAGGTCAGTAAGGGAAGCCAAAGCTCAGACAGAAGAACACATTGCAAAATCAGTGGGTAGAGGGACAAAACCTTTACAGGTACATAAGTGAAAAAGAAAGACAAAGGGAGGGATAGTGAGACTGAAGGGGAGGATGGGGCTGCTTTGAGGATGACAACAGTAAAGCTGACATATTGAACAGGTATTTCTGCTCAGTCTTTACTGAAGAGGAGGAGGGTAATGGGTCTGAAGGGAGTACAAGGTGAGAATGGTGCAGAAATGGACACAAGTCCCTTTACACGAGAAAGGGTCCTGAAGGAACTGGAAGTAATAAGAGTTGATAAACAATGGGGCCAGATGGGGGTGTACCCCAGGGTCCTTAAAGAACTAAGAGAGGTTGTGGCTGAACTCTGGCTATCCTGTTTAGCCAATCACTGGAAACAGGGAGGTAACGCAAAGACTGGAGAACAGCAGATGTAGTCCTTATACAAAAGTGGGAACAAAGAGGAAGCAGGAACTACAGACTGAGTCAGCCCCACCCTCAGTAGTGGGGAAGATCATGGAAGCACTACTGAAGGAGAGATTGGTGGAACATCTGGTTGTCAATGGACTACAGGACCCAAGGCAGCATGGTTTCACCAAGGGGAGGTCGCGTCAGACCAACCTCGTTGAATTTTTGACTGGGTGACTAGGAGGTGGATCAGGAGGGCAGTGGACATGGCCTATCTGGACTTCAGCAAGGCCTTTGACACTGTGCCACATAGAAGACTATTTCACAAACTGGGGAATATGGGTGTGGGCAGGACAGTAGTGTGGTGGGTAGGTAACTGGCTGGGTGGCAGGACACAGAGGGTGGTGGTAAATGGCTGTCACTCCACAGAGGGAAGAGTGACCAGTTGGGGTACCACAGGGATCAGTGCTGGGACCGGTCCTATTCAACATCTTCATCAGTGACATTGCGCAGGACCTAGAAGGCAGAATTTCACTGTTTGCTGATGACACAAAGCTCTGTAACAGAGTAGACACACCAGAGGGTGTAGACAGAATGAGAAGTGACCTGCAGAAACTTGAAGAATGGTCAGGGGTTTGGCAGTTGAAATTCAATGCAAAGAAGTGCAAGATAATGCATATGGGGCACAAAAACCCTGGCACAATATATCAGTTGGGGGGTGAGGATATAGCATGCACCAAGCAGGAAAGGGATCTTGGGGTTGTTATCTCTGATGACCTCAAGGTAGGGAAACAGTGTGACAAGGCAGCAGGTAAAGCTAATAGGATGCTGGGATGTAGGCAGGGGCATCACCAGCAGGAAAAGGAGGTCATAATTCGCTTATACAAGACACTAGTGAGGCCCCACCTGGAGTACAGTGTACAGTTCTGGAGACCTTACCTATGTAAGGGCATAGACAGGTAGAGAAGGTTCAGGAGGAGGGCAACAAAGATGGTACATGGATTGCATCACAAGTCCTATGAAGACAGGTTGAAGGAACTGAACATGTACTCCCTGGAGGAGAGGAGGAGAGAGGGATATGATAGAGATATACAAGTATCTTACAGGGAGGAACAGGGTGCAGAAAAACACTATTTTAAGCGAAAAGATGTTCCAGGACTAGAGGGCATGGGATGAAGTTGAGGAGGACGATTCAGAGGAAACATGAGAAAGAATTTCTTCACAGAATGGGTGGTGGACAAGTGGAACACCCTGCCAGAGGAAGTGGTGGGGGCTGAATCAATCAAGGGATTTAAGAATGCATGGGATAGACATAAAGGAATTCTGGAGGTCAGGGGTAAGGGGCAACAGACTTCTAGGAAAACAAACTGAACTTACAGGCTCAAATGGGCAGACTGGGTGGGCCATAGGCCCTTATCTGCTGACACTGTCTATGTATCTATGTATCTATGTAAATTTTCAACATAGCCATTTTAAGACCTCTGCTCATGAACAATGTCACTGTGATTTTCGTAATTTGTCCCGTACATTGATTTAGCACACCGACTGCACCATTGTGCACAACATGGGCGGAAACACGTTTTGGGTGAGATGAAAATTACAGCTGTACTACTTATAAGAAGGTGTGGTAAAATGTCAATGTTGAAAATCTGGAGTGAAAATATTGAAAATTTGCAAACTTACGAGCGTGCATAGGAACTGCACAATGCATGCTCGTAAAATGGTCGTTTTTTGAAAATTTTCCACCAAATTTTCAAAATAGACTTTTTAAGAGCCCACCTTATGAACACTGGCAGTGTCATTTCATTAATCGGTCCCGAAAGGTGATTTCGCACAGTGACTGCGAAATCACCCTTCGGGTCCCAATAACGCCATGACAGTGACATAATTCATGAGAAGGGTCCCAAAAACCCCATGTTGAAAATTTGGTGCAAAAATTCCAAAAAAATGCCTGAGATATGCAACAAAGTTGAAAACCCCCTATCTAGCCCATTATACAGCTTACCAGCATTTCCTCAGTTCGCGGTTGGCTTTGAAGAGTGCAGACGTGTTCTTGTCCACTGAAGATTGCTGCGCCAAGGTCCAGGAGGCACTATGGGGTGAGGGAGGGTGGGGAGGCAGGTGTGCAGTGGGTGGGTGCGGTTGTGGGAGTGGGGCCAGGAGACTACGGGCCGTTTTTTCTTTACAGGTGTTCTTTTGTTTCCAATGATGACGCAGGATGTTTGCCACGCTGGGATGGGCTCCCAGCATGGCACAAGTATGGTTGGGGAGCATTCAGCCGATGGGGGATTGGGCACCCTCATTGCCCAAAGCATCAATTGCCACACTGGGGTGGGCTCCCAGCGTGGCACCCAGTACTCGGGGGGGGTGAGGACAGTGGAGCCGACGGGGGATTGGGCACACCCCGGCTATATCATGAGTCGCCACGCTGGGGTGGGCACCCAATACGGCATTTGGAAGGCTTTGGGGTGGGGAGGTAGAACAGCCGACTGAGGATTGGGCACTTCGTCGGCTATACAGTGTGCGTGCATGTGGGGGCGACATGTTCGCGTGTGTGGGGGAGCCGCGTATGAGCAAGCGATATCTTATCGCTGCTCACTGAAGCAAAGTCTCTTTTGAACTGTATGCCACTGCATTTTGGAGCTTGTCATAGACAGCTCCATCATGCGATTGGCTTACAGGGCCGTGCCTGGCAACACACTGATTGAATTGGAAGCGGGTAACACTTCTGAAATCTCGGATGATGGCACTATGTTTCTTACACATGCATGCAAGCAAACATAACAAACATAATATATATATCTTAATTTTTGAAGACCGTTTTTCTTTTGGCGTGCATATGTGACATATAGAATGAGGATCCACTCACTGTAGATCAAGGAGAATGTGAAATGGTGCAGGTACATGGGGTGAACAGCGGTAGACAGAAGCTCTACCAGAGCTTCAGGCCGATGTAGCACAGCGATACATGGGGGTTGGTGAACGAAGTGGTAGACAGTAAGCCCTACCAGAGCTTCAGGCTGATGTAGCACAGCTGGACTAAGGCAAGGGAGGATGTGAAATGGTACAGGTACATTGGGGGGTGAACAAAGTGGTAGACAGTAAGCTCTACCTGAGCTTCAGGCTGATGTTGCAGAGCTGGACTAAGGCAGAAGCACCCACGGCATGTTCTTATAGTTCCCATGTATATGTCCATTTATGTTCTTACAGCGCTGATTGCCTAACTGAGCCAAGATGTAAAACAGACACTAAAATGTCAGATTTATTTCAGGTGACCATGTTCTTATAGTCCCCTTTTATATGTCCGTTTATGTTCTTACAGCGTTGATTGCCTAACTGAGTCAAGATGTAAAACAGATACTAAAATGTCAGGTGACCAGGATCATAGTGGGGAGAGGGGGCAAGTGAAACAATGTCCTGAGAATGTACTTAAACTTATTAACCGTTGCTGTGCCAAGGAGTGATACACCAGTCCAGAATCCCTATACGTTTAAATTATGTTTGCAGCCTAAAGGTGCTTGGGTGGATTGGCATTTACATTACTTAGCGGCAAATCTTTTTCATACTTTTTGTGATCATCGGTTAAGATATAACCACTAACTGATGAGACACTTGGGGGCATGAAACTGTGCTACCAGCAAAGTTGCATTTGCAAAGCCCTGAATATTTATCTGTTGATAATGAAATGAAAACTGTCAGCTGATAACATTCAGCCACTGTCCATTGCACAGAATAGACATCTCACTGATAGATCTGGAGCAAAGGGACATGCACTTGCCAATAACACCACTACAACTCCAGACACGGAAGAAAGAAGTTCATGCACTTTCATCGCTGTTAACTTTTTCAGCATTTTAAAACAGTTACTTTGCATCTGCACTAAGATGTTACACGTTGCTGAACTGAATTGTGACACCAGAATCCCTGCGATCAACATTTGTCAGCAAAAGTGAATTGAAAAAATCAATAGATGTATAAAATGGTAAGTGACATGAGTCAATAACAACATATCTGCATGTAATACTTTGCTTAAAATTTGAGCACCACCATATTCCGCACCACAGCGTCAAACAGGGATGCCATTTATAATTCAGCTAATGTCAAGCAGTTTTCGAGCCATAAAAAGCATTACTGTATCAGTATGGTGGCAGCAACAGGATCAGGAAATTATGAAATAAAATGCAACAGCACCCCTGTCGGCCATATGTTGTGCGGGTGGAGGGAGTGCCTGAGCACCCAGGGGTGGGCTGTTAGGCGGCTTCAGATTCACCGGAGAAAAGGGTGGATTCGATTGTGAGCTACGGTTGAATTTGTGTTTTCTTTTTCTATACCTAGTTTTCGCTATTTTGTTAGGGCACATGTCCAACCCTCAGATGTTTAGGATCACAAAGTGATGTGACTACATTGAGTATCTGATTTGAGAAAGAGCTGTGTGATTCTATCTAAATGCCAGCTCATGGCAATTCAGAGAAAAAAAAATATTTTGAAGTTGCATTACCAGACTAAGTGTGCAGTTTAGTGAATTACCACACAGGGGTGTGTATATGACAGCACTAAAAGGCGCATTAAAGTGCTTCAGTCATGAAAACCTCCCCACTGGCTGCTGCTGAAATGCATAGCAGTATGATGTTTTGTGCATTCTGACTGTTCTTTGCTTTCAGCTGCAGGTAGTACAGTATGCCTCAAGTTTGTTTGCATAGGTTTTAGCAGCGAGGAGTTCACATTGACAGAGTCTAGTAAGAGAAAATGCTTGGAATTATACATACAAAGAAGTCTGAGTTTTCACATCAAATGCTGAGGTATTTTTTTTCTGGAGGATTAGAACCCATGGAGTCCATGAAGTGTGCTTTGGAGAGCTGCTGTGTGTAAGGACTGTTAGGCACCCACATATTTTGGTGGTCCTGCTTTGGCAGGAACAGTTTATTAAAGTAATGATGTGTGGTTTGTCTCTCTAAGCTAGACAAGACTACACCATTCTATCAGGTAACCAACACAGTTGATCTGTGTGTGTGGGGGAGGGAGAGGAGCTGCTCACTGAAGCGTAGCTCCCTCTTTCAACTGTATGCCACTGCATTTTCAACTGCTGTCATAGACAGCTTCAGCAGTGATTGGAGAACTGTGACCATGCCTGCAAACACACTGACTGAATTGGAAGATGCTGACACACCTCTGAAAAACTCAGATGATGGCACTATGTTTCTTGCACATGCATGCAAGCAAACATAAAAATGGACCTTGAATTGTTGAGAAATTCACTAGTCCTGGTACTTCACACTGCGCCTGGCCTTGTCCACAAAGTGTGGCTGAATAGCCAGTTCTACATGGCCAGGCATGGCAGGCAGGGACTGAGAGAGGTGAAAGCTGCAGTTTAGTAATAAAAAAAGATCAGTCTGGGCTGGAGTATGCCATGTTGTCCTACAATGAGCATACTAAAAACCACAGCAACCACAGTGAAATGAACAATGAAACATACTGTGGCTGCATGTATGAAATTCCTTGGTCTCCTCTGTGCCCCATCTCCAGCCTGAGGAAATATTGTTCCAAGCTGCATCCTGATGCACCTTTTATTGCCACCCAAAATGGCTACCCCAACAGGTTTTGGACAGAACAAGCACCTGGTACTCTAAAGAACAAATGGGACTAAACTTTCTCTCAATGATGTTTGCCCAAATATGTAAGGAAGCCGCACTGCTGAACTGCAATACTATTCATAGCATTTGAGCCACAGCAGTGCAATTAATGTCTGATGCCGGGCTCAAAAAACTGGAAATTATGTCCATTACTGGACATGAAAGTGAGGCCATCCTAAGGTCATAGTGGGCACCATCCATGGAAGACAGATGCCAGTGGAGCAGGAGTCTAGCACCAAAAGCTGCAACTACTGAAGATTGGAGGTCTGCTGCTGCTAGAAATGCTGAGCTCTCATCGCAACCCAAAATCACAGTGCCATCTATATTCCAAGCCTCATGCAGTGCACAGGGTCCATTCAACCTTTCCTACTGCACGTTCAGTGGCACCATAAATTGTATCCATAACAAAGCAGGCAAGTGATTTTTATTCTTCATTTAAAGAGTCATTACTGAAAGAGCTGTTGCTGGAACCCATTGTAAAGTTATTTTCTTCTGCAGCACTGATTCGCTCCAGCGAAGTCAATGTGCAAGTAAACCAGCAGGCTCATCAGTAATAGCTTCTGCAAGCCTTTTCTGCTCCACACTCAATAAAAAAAATAGGTTTTACTGTTCACTGAATCAGAATAAAATTGCTGTTACTGTTTACTGTGTGTGAATTCTTTTACTATAGTATGATTTTTTTTAATTTCCCATTAATTGTGTAAGAGTTAATAGTGATATGACTTCTGCCACCCAACTCTACTGCTCACTGAATCATTAATAATTACTTTTACTGTTAACAACATTTGAAATCTATAACATTTACTGTTAACTGCTGTGACAGGGTTACATAGCTTTGGAGAGACCCCTTTTCTTTTACCTATAAGTCTGTTGCAGCATCAGTTCTACCCTTTCTTTAATTGTTCACTTTCTCTTGCATTCTTTTCCCCGATAGACTGGAAGACCACCTGTCTAATGTTCTCTCTTCCCTAATGTCTGTCAATTTGGTGGTCTCTAAAAAGAAAAGCTTGTAGCTCCCGATCTACACACTTCTCGACAGTGCGCACACTCGCCTACACGAACGCCGCACTACGCTCTGCTTCGAATGTCAGGCGAACATTGCGGAAGTGAGTCCATGGGTTGAAGGTAAATAAAAACATTTTTAAATTAAGAAAGAACTTAGGCAAGGGAAAGTAAAGAATTTAGGGATATAAGTATTGCTCAAGACTCCTTTTCTGTGAGCATTCCTATCCCTTGAAGGGCAATTTAAGTTGTGTTTAAAGACAGTTTTAGGATTAAACTGAAAAGTGAAACCTCAGCTTAAAATTGAATGGCTGTTGCTACAGAGTGTTAAAAGTAGCATCGCACTGGGCAGGTTCCTAAATTAGCACCTCTCTGGGAATGTTTTCCTAAAAAAAGAAAGAAGAGGAATAAGAATGAAATTAATTAGGTAACAGTAAATATTCTTACTGTAGCAAGTGGTTTGCAACAGACACTGTGTAGCACTCCAGCCCTGCTCAAACACTTGGTTTAAAGAAGAAAAGGTTTTGACTATGTTTAGACTTTATCTAGAAAAGTAGAAGTTATCTAGGACATATTTAAACTTTAAAACAGTTTGTTTTTTAAAAGTATTTACCTTTTCAGCTTGCACTGCTTATTTTAAGATGTGGCATTCAGTCCCATGACTACAGGACTCCCTCAGTCTATTCCCTGTTCTTTATTGAGCTGGCCGGCCGAATCAATGATAATTTTATACAGAGAACCTGTGGGAGGAAGCCTGTAGTTCATGCAGGTCAGTCTATAATTCAGTAAAAGCTGTCTAAAAAGGATATATATATATATATGTTTAAAGGTTTGCAGTATATATGTATATACTTAGTAAAGTTATCTGATCATGAAGGAATGGATAAAATAAATGAAATAAAGAGTTTTATTTTAAATATGCAAATGGAGAGGGGCTTCCCTCATCACATGTTACTACAGCACTATAAATGAAGGGAGGGTGCTGCTTTTGAGTAGTTCGCTGCAGGGCTCAGCAGGGAGCCGACTCTAATATCACCCTAGTATTTTCTAGTGGTTGGAACTTGTTTTGTTTTCTTTGATTTATGTGTTTGAAGTTTATTTGGATGAACCTATCCTCTTTTAATTTCTTTTTCGAACAGTTCGCTTATAGTATTTTTTTTATTGCTGAATAAAAGATGATTTTTTTTGGTTCTTCAAAACTGGTGTCCATGTCTGAATCCCACGATCCTATTACACTGGTGTCAGAAGTGGGATTCTTTGAGACACACAATTTTGGATTTGTTGCCTTGAAGATAAGAATACCAGACCTGGTATTTAGGACACACCATGATGGACCAAGCAGCTGCCAACATACCAGTTACCAGTCAACCAAGTTCTGGGGGTATTCAGACTTATAGAATGACGGAGTTGACTCAAGAACCATTGTTGACTGGTTTGCTTGATGTTAGAAAAAGAGAGACATACAAAGAGGATAAGGAGACTGGAGGAGATGCCACAACTGCTGAACCAAATAGACCAGAGGAGAGGCCTCCTGAGGAGATACAGGACCTTCTGAGATGGCTATGTATCCAGCAGATGGACCTAGAAAAACAATGTAAGATTGATCGTCTACAAAATGAAGCTTGGTGGACTGATATGCTATGAGCCAGTCAAGCTATGGGTACGCCAGACCACCCTTGTCTAGGGAAATGGAGGGGCCAAAAGATATTAAAAATATCAAAATTGACAGATGCTGATGATATTGAGGCCTATATAACAATCTTCAAGAGAGTGGTGGAGGCCTGTCGATGGCCTAAAGAACAATGGGTAGTGAGACTAGCCCCACATCTTTCAGGAAGGGCCCAACTAGCCTATAGTCATATAGACAGTAGACATCTGAACGATTATGACTATATTAAGCCAGCAATATTAAAAAGATACGATATCAGTGTGGAAACCTACCGTCAGTGATTTCGGACTTTCCAATACCACACTGCAGATTCACCTCAAGAAGCATATACAGAGTTCCAGGATTTGTGTTACAAATGGTTGCAACCTACTTCCAAGATTATAGAGCAAGTAATGGAGGCTGTCGTATTGGAACAATTTACTAAGATCTTACCACAAGAAGTCCAAATGTGGGTGAGGGAACATCGCCCGGAGACTACACAGAAAGCCATTGATTTAGCAGAAGACTATATAACTGCTAGGCCCTCCAGAGCAAAAGGACACTCCAATACATGTGGACCCTCACCCACGGTAAGACCTTTTTTCTTCTACCTCTGCTAACAATACTGCCAATACTAGGGGAACCGCTGGTGGAACTGTCACATGGCCTACAAGGATGGGAAAGGGATGGAACCCAGATATTATTTGCCATGAATGTCAGGGCAAAGGACATATCACCAGATATTGCCCATGTAAAAAAAAGGAGTACTCACATTTTGCCCTTGCCAACTGGGGTCAATATTTGACTATAGTACAACTAAATGGGAAAGAAATTCCTGCACTCTTAGACTCTGGTAGTAAGCAGACTCTAGTACAAACATCTTTGTTGCCTGAGGAAAAGAGTGAGGGCACAACCAGGGTCACATGTATTCATGTGGATGTTCATGTCTATCCTCTTCAATGTACTACCCTGGGTGTTCAGGGGCAAGTTCAACAGATGGAAGTCAGATTGGTGCCTAACCTACCCGTACCTTTGGTTATTGGGCATGACTATCCTAACTTTGATGCACTTATGCCTACAGACTCTAAAGTAACTGCTGTCACCACTAGGGCACAAAGTCGGCAGACACCAACATTACCCCAGATGATCCCTTTTGATGATGACATTTTTAACACCCCTAAAAAAGACAGAAAGTCAAAGTTGAACAAGAAAAGGGCAAAGTTGTTATGGAACTGTAAAAAGGACACTCCAATTACTATGGACAATCATAATGTGAATGAAATGTTTAGGACTCAACAAATTACTGATACTACATTGACTCCTTGTTTCTCACAGGTTGTAGAAGTAGATAGCAAGACAGATTATCCCAGAATTGTGGTACATGATCAATTGTTGTATAGAGAATGTAAGAATCCTAAAACAGGGCTTGTATTAGAACAACTGGTGGTACCTATGCAATATAGACAATGATTAATAACCTTAGCTCATGATGTCCCTATGGCAGCTCATTTGGGGAGAGACAAAACCCTGAATCAGTTATTATACTGTTACTTTTGGCCAGGGATTCATGAGCAGGTAGTCATTTACTGTTAGAGGTGACAGGAATGTCAAAAAGTGGCTACAGTAACCAAAACAGACAGAGTGCCCTTATAACCCCTTCCATTAGTAGACACCCCTTTTAACTGCATGGCAATGGATATTGTGGGACCCCTACCAAAGAATAGCAAAGACAATCATTTCATTCTTGTGGTGTGTGAGTATGATACACATTACCCTGAGGCGATTCCCTTACGAACAGTTACATCCTCCAGAATTGCAGTGGAACTCTTAAAAATATTCAGTAGAGTTGGAGTGCCCAGAGAGAACCTTACTGACAGAGGCAGTAATTTATGATCCTGTTTACTAGCACATCTCTATCAGTGTTTGGGTATTGGAGCTTTGTACACCTCTCCATATCATCCCCAAACTGACGCGTTGGTGGAGAGGTTCAACAAGACTTTGAAGAAGATGCTCATGAAATATGTGCAGGACGAAGGGGAATCTTGGGATATTAATTTGCCATATTTAATATTTGCATACAGGGAGGTTTCCCAAGCTTCCACTGGTTTTTCCCCTTTCAAATTACTGTATGGGAAGAATCCAAGGGGACCTTTGGGCATCATGAAGGAAAAATGGGAGGGAAGAAAGGGACTTGAAGGTACCCGACCCTAGAGTATATCACTCAACTAAGACAAAGGCTTACCAAATACATTACATTAGCCCATCAGTATAACTTAGGAAAACAAATAGATCAAAAGAAATATTATGATCAAGGAGTAGGGCATAAAAGTCTACAACCCAGGGAGAAGGTGTTGCTACTATTACCATCCACAGAAAGCAAGCTGACTATGAAGTGGCAGGGACCGTATATTGTACAAGGACAAGTCAGTCCTGTCAATTATGAGGTAGACATTCCTGAAAGAAGAAAAAAGTTACAAATATATCTTGCTAACCTCCTTAACAGATGGCATGACAGAGAGGCCACTCCTATCCTGTTTATATGCCCTGAACAACCCAATTGTGAATTAGAACAAGCTTACCAGAGATTGGAAGGTAAAGGAGGATGTGAACTGTTATCCATTAACCCTGACCTTGAGGAGGAACAAAGAATAGAACTAGATAGGATATTAGAGTCTTTTATAAGAACATTCTCATGTCAACCAGGGAGGACGAAAGGGGTAGAGCATCATATACTCCTGAACCAGGAGACAGTTTTAAGGCAAAAGCCCTGTCGGTTACCTGAAAATGTAAGAGATTATGTTATTAAGGAAGTGGAGAGGATGCACACTTTAGGAGTGATAGAATCATCTACCAGCGAATGGGGTTCCCCTCTGGTAGTCGTAGGCAAGAAGGAAGATGGCATCAGGATATGCTTAGACTTTGCCACCTTAACGCTATTTCAAAATTTGACACATACCCCATGCCTCGAATTGATGATATTATTGACCGCCTTGGAGAATATATCAGTACCATAGACTTAACAAAGGGGTACTGGCAGATTCCCCTTGATGTACAGGCTAAAGACAAAACCGCTTTTAGTACTCCCCTAGGACATTTTCAATTAACTACCATGCTCTTTGGGCTCCATGGGGCACCAGCCACCTTCCAACGATTTCTGGATAATGTCCTCAGAACGCATATGGGCTATAATGTCACCTACTTGGATGATGTTGTGGTGTTCAGTTGAAACTGGAAAAACCACTTACAACATTTATCTCAAGTTCTAAAAGCCATCTCACAGGCTGGGTTAATAGTAAATCCTGGGAAATGCGCTCCTGCTGTGAGAGAGGTAAAGTACCTGGGCTTTCAGATTGGAGAAGGCCAAATAAAACCTGACATTGGGAAAGTGGACACAGTGACAAATAGTCCACGCCTACTTACAAAACATCACGTAAGATCCTTTTTAGGGCTTGCTGGCTATTACAGGCGCTTTGTACCTGACTTTGCAACTCCATAGCCAGTCCTTTAACAGATCTGACAAAAAAGAACAACTCCACCAAGGTTAAATGGACACCATCTTGCGAAGAGGCTTTCTGTACCATCAAAAGACATTTATTTGCATCACCGATACTAAAAAGTCCTGACTTTAACCTTCCTTTTATTGTACAGACAGACGCTTCAAATACAGGCATAGGAGCTTTATTAACTCAAATAGTGGAAGGAGAAGAGCACCGTGTAATCTACATAAGTAGAAAGTTACATACCAGGGAAACTAAATATTCAACAATCAAAAAAGAATGTTTGGCTCTAAAATGGGCAGTAGAAGCCTTAAAGTTTTATCTTTGGGGGGTGGATTTCAAAGTTTGGACTGACCATAATCCTTTATGCTGGCTTCAAGCTATGAAGGAAAAGAACTCCCATATCATGTGTTGGTACTTGGCTTTACAGCCTTACAAATTTATCAATAAGCATAGATCTATGCAAGGACATAGGCAGGATGGAAGCAGTCCAGAGGAGGGCAACTAAAATGGTGCAGGGTCTGCATCAGAAACCATATGAAGAGAGACTGAGAGAGCTTAATATGTATACCCTTGATAAAAGGAGAGACAGGGGGACAAGAAAGAAACTTTTAAGTACCTCAAGGAAATCAAAAAAGTCCAGGAGGGTAGCATCTTTCAGAAAAAGAGATGTGTAAGAATAAGGGGGCACAATTTAAAGATAGAGGGGGGACAGCTCAGGGGTAATGTGAGGAAATTTTTTTTCATGGAGAGAGTGGTGGATGCATGGAATGCATGGAACTGCCTTCCTGGAGAGGTTGTTGGGTCTAAAACAGTGGGGGAATTCAAACATGCATGGGACAGACATAAGGAAATTGTAGTGGGATGTTGCAGGAAGTAGGCTGTTGGTTAACTAGAATCTGCAGCTTATCCAATAGGAAGGGAAATGGGCAGACTGGGTGGGCCAAGTGGTCCTTATCTGCTTATCTTATCTAAAACACTAACTTGTTTTTTTTCTCTTTTAGATATTTCCTGAAGAAGACCTAAGGTTGAAACGTAGATTTTTAACTCTATTTTCTATTTTCAGCGTGCATTTAATATAACCATTTTGTTTTGCCTTATCTGCTGTCAAAGTCTATGTTTCTATGATCCAGTCCTGCCAACAAAAATGGGGACTTTATGTCCCGGTATGGAGCAGGATTAAATTAATCTAATCAGGTAGCTATAGACCTTGGGGTAATGAAGATATTGGCATCAGAGGATAGCCTTTCATATCACATTATTGCTTATGAATTTTTGATTTTGAATAGGGACCCTGAGGTGGAGCTTCGGGGAGTGGGATGGCTGAAGCTCCATCTCTCCTCAGAGAGATCTGTTTGACCACTACCTGCTTAGAGAGTTTATATCGAGTTGTATGAAAACCCTTACTAGGGTTTCCTCTTAGGTGGGGAGGAGTATGTGACAGAGTTACATAGCTTCGAAGAGACCCCTTTTCTTTTACATATAAGTCTGTTGCAACAGCAATTCTACCCTTTCTTTAATTGTTCACTTTCTTTTGCACTCTTTTCCCCATTAGACTGGAAGGCCACCTGTCTAATGTTCTCTCTTCCCTAATCTCTGTCTATTTGGTGGTCTCTAAAAAGAAAAGCTTGTAGCTTCCAATCTACACACTTCTCTACAGTGTGCACACTTGCCTACACGAATGCTCACACTACATTCTGCTCGAATGTGCGAACGTTGCGGTAGCGAGTCCGCAGCTGAAGGTAAATAAAAACATTTTTAAATTAAGAAAGAACTTAGGGGAGGGAAAGTACAGAATTCAAGGATATAAGTGTCGCTCAAGACTCCTTTTCTGTGAGCATTCCTATACCTTGAAGGACAATTTAAGTTGTATTTAAAGACGCGTTTAAGAATTAAACTGAAAAGTGAAACCTCAGCCTAAAATTGAATGGCTATTGCTACAGAGTGTTAAAAGCAACATCACACTGGGCAGGTTCCTAAATTAGCACCCCTCTGGGAATGTTTTCCTAAAAAAAAGAAGGAAAAGGAGTAAGAATGAAATTAATTAGGTAACAGTAAATATTCTTACTGTAGCAAGTGGTTTGCAACAGATGCTGTGTAGCACTCCAGGCCTGCTCAAACACTTGGTTTAAAGAAGAAAAGGTTTTGACTATGTTTAGACTTTATCTAGAAAAGTAGACGGTATATAGGACATATTTCAACTTTAAAACAGTTTGTTTTTGAAGAGTATTTAGCTGTCTAAAAAGAATATAAATATGTTTAAAGGTTTGCAGTATGTATGTATATACTTAGGAAAGGTATATAATCATGAAGGAATGGATAAAATAAATGAAATAAAGAGTTTTATTTTAAATATGCAAAAGGGGAGAGGCTTCGCTCATCACATGTTACTACAGCACTATAAACAAGCTCTGGCAGAGCCGCTACGACTGTGAATCTGTTAACTAGATAAGGGTGTTTCATGGGCTTAAAAGTAAACATTTATTTAGTTAAAAAATATCAGATTTACAAACCTTTGAGTCAGAGACTCATTTACCCAGGCACCACATCAAGAAGACCAAAGCAGTTCCAACAATATACAATAGCTAAAGCAAATAGATATCAGGAGTCAGAGAAGCCCAGAGTGTTCACATGAAGGCTGTTGCATACACTAACTGAATCAAAGTACAGTACATTGAGAAAGGGCATATTTAAGCAGAGGCGAAACTGAGTGCTTCCACCACCCCAGGAGTGACGTTATTACATGATAACACACACCCTGAAGTGCCTTATTGCAATTATACAATGGCTTGTTGTTATATACAGAATAAAAAATAAATTTTAAAGGATGTTTTTGTTAGCGTGGAAAAATATTTCTTAAGAGAAAATGCAAGGAATGATCCAGATCCAAAGCTACGGTGATGTTACTGTGTAATAACATTACTGTTTCAGTGGGTCAGCAGCCAATCAGTTTCTTACGCTTTTCCTTGCCATTTCATAATTAAAAATAATGCCACCATCTGTATTACAGTTAACTATATGTTTTGCAATTTATTCTATGCACTGTTATAGCAATCAACTCAACAGAAGCAGGCCATCATATACATGAAGGTACTGTACCCTAATTGAAAACACTGCTGAGACAACTGTATGTTGTGACAAGGTGGAAGATAAACACAATGTTGAGACATATTTTTGAAGACATTTGATGTGTTTAATTGTTTTTTTTTTAGAGACTGATATACAGTTCACACGCAAAATTCATATAATATAAAAGTACATATGCCCAAATGCCACATTTCATTACAAGTTGTTCTCTTGAAGGAAGATATTACTATATAAGGCCTAAAAATGGGCATGAGGTAAATGTAAACTGGGGTAGGTGTGTTATTGAGAGTATTGCATAGTTCATCTTTTATTGCTGCTCCACCAGATCAGCAATATTTGCACAAGCTGTGCCCAGTCCAGATTTTCCAGCTGTGGCCTGGTCTGGTGATCTGGGTTTCACCCATACCCCACTGCATGTGGCTTAGTGATATACTGTACAGATGGCTACAAAGTCTAACCCATTGAAGGCTGAAGTTTTAGAAAATCATTATGTTTAAAATACCAAGACTCACTCTCCCCCCCATCACAATTAATCCTCTACCAAAGCCATGTTTTAATACTGGTGCTTCTACATCCATACCACTAAGCTTTTAATGCCAACATGCCACTTCTGCTGTTATGAGCTCCTCCATCCATGAAGTCCTATTCCACTTGTGGGAACCCCACCCTCAAAACCAGGTAATTTTCCAGGGAGCAACTCTTTACACCATATTTTATTTATCTATTTAGTTTTTGTTGACCCGGTAAGTGCACTAGACAAATGCTGCCTATTTTCAGGCACGACCTGGAGGAGGGGGATACAGTGAATGCCAACTGACCTTAAACCAGATTAAGCTGGTATCAACTACATTACTGCTAAACTCCTTATTTGTAAACATTTTGTTGAGAAATTTTTGTTGTAATATATGTAGAAAGTTCTGACTGCTAGAAGATAATGAGTTAACTTTTTGTGGATCTAGTATAAAGGCAGACTCTTCCCACTAACCTATTATTATCCATTTGAGTGCTTGACTGGGCATCCAGGTATCTACCCTACCTATGGTATTCCTGGTTAGGAATGTAGTGGGCTGAAATGGGTGGGGTGGGTTTTACCTGTTTTTAAATCATGAGGGGACAAAGTGCTGGTTAGGGCAGCAATTTGCAATCCTTATAAGGTTAAGCAGAAGAGGTGGCCATAGACACTCAGGAAAACCTCATTTTGGAGGCTAAATGTCTCCCTGCTACAAGATAAGGATATTCAAAAGCAAATAAAGGACCATCTAAAATGGGCAATCATAGATAATAATATACAAGACGCGAGTCGGGGGGGGGTTATGGGACACAATAAAAGCCATGGTAAAAGGAAAAATAATAGAAATAGCCTCAAGATGGAAGAAGGAATGACTACACAAACAAAATGAACTAGAAATGAAAATAAAAGACCTAGAAGCACAACAGCAAGTCAGACTAGACACACTAAGGGGGAATACAACTGGGAAAACTAAAGAAAGAATCAAATCAAAAACTCTTGATTATAGGGTAGAGCAAAATCTCAGATATTTAAGACAAATATTATGAAGGGGGCCCAAGAGCCTTGAGATTAGCTCCAGGAAGTGTTTAGCCCATTCTACTTCTAATAGCTTTCTATGATGTCTGTACTATCCATTGGTAATCTGACACAGAATGACTCCCAGAAGATAATGAGTTAACTTTCTGTGGTGTCAATTAAGTCCTCAGGATACATGAAAAATAGTGCTCTAAAGCTTCCTATATACACACAGACACAGAAACAGGAATAACAGATTCCATGGAGTATAAATTCACAAGGAATGTTAGAAAAAAACCCTCCCCATTCATTCACAGGTGTCAATGAATGTATTTGTTAACCATGCTGGGTCATCTTCTTGCTTCCCTCATGGTAAAAATGTGAAATTACATTTGTGTAAATGAGTGATACATAGCTTGTCCACAGGGATAGCAGCTCTGATAGTTGTTCCAATCTTTCTTTTCACCGATAGAAACTGAGCCAGGAAAAAAGTTAAATAGACTTCATCACAGACTGTGTTTACCAAGTACATGAACCTGCATGATTTATCTGTAAAGACAATTAAAAATGTATTTCTAAATGCATTACTAACTCCATTGCTTTCAAGATTTTGAAACTACTAAAAAGACAAACTATATATAGATAGATAGAATATGGTAAACAAATATTGTTAATCCCAAAAGCTGAACTTTGTTTTTAGTGTATAAATGTTTATTTATTTATTTATTTTAGTTGTTTAACCAGGTATAGCACACTAAGCTGAAAGCTTTTTTACAGGAGCGATCTGGGAGCACAAGGAGGTTAAGTGACTTGCTCAGGGTCACACAGTATGCAAGTGGAAGCTGTGGGATTCAAACCCAGGTCTGGCCTGCTGGATGTCACCAAATTTGCAGCTCAGAGCTTTAGACCACTGCGCTATACTGCCTCCAATACTTAAGAAATACCTGAAAGCTGAGTCTTTCCTTTTGAGATGCCAGGTGACTCTGATAATCATTTGTTCCAAGGGTTTTTAAGTCAGTTTGAAGGCACCAAGTATTATCTGTTCTCCTAGTCCTCAACAAAATGCAGGAACTCCATAGACTTGTTCTGGTCCTTGGCCAGATACCAAACTAGTGACTCTTCTTTCAGCATGATAGATCCACCTCATTCCCCTTCCACATGAATAAAAAAAAAGGTGGGCTGGATCTTTAGGAGTTTCTTGGTGGAGGTGGGTTGGATCTTACTTCCCACCAAAAAACAATGCTGCCTCCCATTACTCAGGTTCCAGTTCTTGTACCACTCATTTATTTATTTATTTATTTATTTTGTTTAGTTTTTGTTGACCGGGTAAGTGCAATAGACAAATCTTGCCTATTTTCAGGCAAGACCCGGGGGAAGGGGATACAGATGAATGCCAACTGACTTTGAACCAGATTAAGCTGTTGGTGGTATTTATAGTGAATGAGGGAAATTTGGCCAGGACACCGGGGAAATTCCCCTACTCTTTTCGATAAGTGCCATGGGATCTTTAACATCCACCTGAGCTACCACCAATCCAGGCAGATGGGACCTCGGTTTAACGTCTCATCCAAAAGACGGCATTTAAGAAAGAAAATAGTACCCTGCAACTATTGACTAACATGAAAGCATATTTATTTGAGGGCGGAAAACATTTCTTGGAGGAGGGTAAGGCGGAAGAGACTATTTACACCTTCAGTCAGTTCCACGGACAGAAAACATGACATCACTCCTTTTGTACATGCAGTATGCCTGTTGGCTCCACCCACAGTAGTAATGAAGGAAGAGTGCTGCTTTTGAGTAGTTCGCTGCAGGGTTCAGCAGGCAGCTGACCCTAATATCACCCTAGTGTTTTCTAGTGGTTGAAACTTGTTTTGTTTTCTTTGATTTATGTGTTTGAAAGTTATTTGGATGAACCTATCCTGTTTTAATTTCTTTGTCGAGCAGTTCGCTTATAGTATTTTTTTTATTGCTGAATAAAAGCTGATTTATTTTGGTTCTTCAGAACTGGTGTCCATGTCTGAATCCCATGATCCTATTACAATTGCATCTGGATTTTAGTATAGGACAATTAAAAACATAGTTACTATTTATTGTGTCAGGTTACAGAGTTTTTTTTCTTCCCCTTCCCAGATGCACATATCTGTACTATTTTATCTGGTGGAAGGATATTTATTAAAATAAATCTATTTTAATTAATAAAAGATGCATGCAACTATTTTTCCTCATAATTTAAGAGCAGTTTACCATTTTATAAATGCAATAGGACACTCTGGAGGTGTGCATTAGATACGTCTAACACATGGCCTGGGGCTGAAGGCACTTGCCCTGCAGCCTTCATGCCTTATTCTGTCCTGACTGTGCAGTAGACATGTCTAATGCATACCTCCTTATGTCTTATTTCTTATGTAAAGATACTGCAGTGGAACATGGCATAAACTGCTTATTATACTGTATTGTATCTGGATTGTATAGCCATATTTTAGTCTATATTTGTACACCCACTCTTTAGGTGATTTGCTGTGATTTGTTAAGATGTGTGGTCATGCAAGTACCTCAATAAAGTATGTTTACAAAAGAAACAGCAGCTTCTTATAATAGTGATGCTATTACAGCTTTCTATAATAATGCTGCTCTTACAACTTTCCATAATAATGCTGCTCTTCCAGCTTTCTATAATAATGCTGCTCTTCCAGCTTTCCATAATATTGCTGCTCTTACAGCTTTCTATAATAATGCTGCTCTTACAACTTTCCATAATAATGCTGCTCTTCCAGCTTTCTATAATAATGCTGCTCTTACAGCTTTCAATAATAATGCTGCTCTTACAACTTTCCATAATAATGATGCTCTTTATATTTACCCACAGTGCTACAGCCCAAGCAAAAAATCCAATGATAATTAACTCAAGCCTCTGTAACCACCTTTGGGGGCCTACCTGAATGGCACCTGTTTCCTCACATTTTGCCTCTGTTCCTCCTAGTGCCCCAAGAGTTGACCGTTACAGTCCAAGTCCATGTTGTCTGTCTTGGTGCCCCAAACCCCCCAAAACAAGCCCTGAATGTAACTTCAGCCCAATTTGGGCTTAAAGTTAATCTGCTATTTGCCACTGTCTTCCCTTTCACTGTGGTGCATGGTGGCAATCGTGCATACGCGGGAGTCCTATGATCTCCTGACTGTCATTCTTGCAGTAAAGTGTGAAGTATTTTTAATGGTCCAGGTGCCCCGCCTTAGTTAAAATGGGACCATAGACCATAGTGAAGTGAATGAGAAGCTTCAGTACTTCTTAAATAAGGAGTTTGGTTCAGGGCACAAATCGGGCGCCCATGAATATTAAAGAGCCTTACATGAATATGTGCTGCTTTTTTTCTACATATGAATATTAATGAGCTGATTCCTGCTGCCTAGGGGGACAGTATTGCAACAGCAGCAAAAGCAAAAGTACAAAGTATAAATATTTAAGAGTATGATTATTTAAGGGGGCACAGTTGAGTTATTAAACTGTGGGGCTGTAGTTGAAATTAAATGTTATACCTGGCTGAACCAGAACTTTATGTGTGGAGGACTGTATAAACTGCTTGGTGACTTTATCAGCAGCCATATTTGCTTTTTTCAACCAATCAGGAGCCTACATTTTTGCAGAGCCTCTTGGGAATGTGTCATGAAGGATTATGTGGGACGCAAACAATTTTCACGAATCTCCACAAAGATTGCTTGTTTTCATAAAATCTTCTTTTATTGCTTTCAGTATTGCCCTGATGTTTCACACTTGCTATAAGTGCTTTTTCAAAGGGCTTCTGTATTTTCTGAAATAAATTCAAAGTACAATTTTTTACAGTCAGGTAATATTTCTTATTAACTTCTGTATTCATTATAAGTTTTTTTGCCTTGTTATTTCATTTCTGCATTAATTACCTAGCAGTTCTGTATCTATTTTCTCTTCTTTTGTCAGTTTTATAACCCAGAATTGAGCATCACTTCAGCATGTCTATTAAATACAAAAAAATCATGTTTGTCTGTTTGTTCTATTATATTGCATGGTTTAAACAAAATTATATTTTCTTTATCCTGTTATATAGAAATAATTAATTCATTACCTCTATCTCATTTAGTGTATGTAAACCATGTGCTAAGATTCTTTATAACGTTTTCTTTCTGAAAATAGTAGAGTTCTTTTTAACTTTTCCAGTTTGTTAATAAATCCCTTACTGGCATAATGTAATGCGATTATTATTTGTTGCTTAAATTCGTGAAGAATGACTAGCAAAAAAAAGCTATTTTTATTGTGTCCTAGTGTGGGGACTTTTTCTGTATTCTCCCCACAAGCCATATGAGCCCATTTTCATCCTTTTTGCCCCACAAACTGGCAAGTAAGAAGGAAAGCTGTAAAAGGTAAAGGTCACAGCACTAGTACTGTTTGCCACTGATTGGACTAGCACTGTACTGATTGATAAATTACCATGACCACTGTACTCATCAAATCAGTGCTCATTAGGTACTGTTAATCAATGAAGTCACCCCCCACCACCACCACCCACCAAGATATGAGGTGCCAAGTCATGATGTGAAGAGCAGAACATTTTTTTTTATTTATTTGGATGGTACAAATCTCCTTGCAAGCAGGTGGATAAGCAGGAGTGAACTGATGGGGAGTGAATATGACCGGGAGCAAGTCGTCGCAGGAGCAAACTGTCAGGAGTGAATGCATCAGGAATGTATTGTTGGGAGCAAATTGATATAGGCCCTTCTTCCATCAAGAGCCACAACCAGTTGCAATGCTGGACTACCAGTGGCAATGTTCCAGACATCCTCCCATTTCCACCCTTGGTTTCCAGTTATGTGATAGACTGATTGATTCAGGGGTAATGTATTTTTCATTGGCTGCTATCTATTTGGTCACAGTGCCAAAATCATTTATTCATATTTATGCCCCTCCCTTGTTCTCATCCCCTTAATAAACCTGATTTACTGTTTTTAAGGTTAACCTGAGCCCTGAGCATATTATTGTCTGATCTAAAGTTGCTAAACTGTTTGTGAAGTATCTTGAAAGCGCATGGCTGTATTTGAAACTGTCTTTTACAGGGCGTCCAAGGTATTTACCAGACGTCCAGACCCTGGTGGTAAGTGTGTGGTGTAATTGCATATTGTTAATTCTGACACAAACCTGCACCTTGAATGTTAAATGCTGTACTGCTGAAACTGGGTGCACAATGCCACTATGTAACCCCAGGGGGCACTATCCCAAGGGCTACTACCCCTGCCTGTTCAGCTAATAACAGGTTGAGGGGCCTGGATCCAATGGCGGGTGCCTCCATCCAGAGGTCGGGGTTAAAACAGTCTAGAATGACTTGGTCACAGCCCTCTAGGTCACTGCAACCCCCCTTTCTTCCCACTAGTGGCCCACACTTGTTACGAACAGTATCTTTACCATATGCACTTACCCCCAGGGTTTGGTCGATCAGCTTGACTCTGGAGACCCCCTGTAAAGGAAGACACAGTAATGCAATAGCCACTGTACAGTATTTTGGCACAAACATGCAGCTTAGGCAGTATACTTTGCAAACAACCAAATCTGATTTATTTAGTGGGGAATAACAAGGGCAGGGGGAATCTAGTTGATTAGCTTAAACTCTACTATTTCAGAGCACTGTGCACAGGCTAAGTTCCCTATAAGTTACTGTCACTGGGCACCCAGACAATAAGGGGCTAGCCAAGTTCGGTGCAGCTGGTTGGGGCCCTGAAGATGAAAGCAACTGTACAATACCCAACTTGTAATCCAGAGCCAGCAAGCTCAGGTCATGTGGCCAGAGAGGAAAAAAAAGGCAAACTCTTGCACTCAATAGATCAAATGACACGGAGCTACCCTGATTTTTTACTCATGACCCTTGCAGCAGTATCCCTCGCATGCCACTGCAGGACTTGGCCTGTAATTCAGACATTGCTCCACACATTTATATGTAACACAGAGGGGTACCATACCAGGCAGCTGCTACAACTACCGATCGCTTTCTCTGACTGAACCGGTGAACAACGCAACTTCACTTGTCCTGACAGACTGAGCGCGATTCAGCAGATTCTCCAGTCCTCTGCAGGGTGAGCCTGGTAGGTAGCTGTAATGAGTACAGCCTCCTCTGCTTGCAGAACCACGGCGGATTGTGAACAAGGTGAAAGAGTCTAACATGTTTAAATATAAGAAAAATAGCAGGACAAGAGGACACAGCATGAGATTAGAGGGAGGCCGATTAAGGGGGAATGTGAGGAAATTCTTTTTCACAGAAAGGGTGGTAGATGCATGGAATGGCTTACCACAAGAAGTGGTGGCTATGAATACAGTGCAGGGCTTCAAACAGGCATGGGATAGGCATAAGGGAGCAATACAAATGACTATGAATAGATAGGTCACTGACAGAGCAAAGGCCGATGGCACATTTATAAGGTAGAAAAAGAAATGGGCAGACTGGATGGGCCTTGCGGTCCTTATCTGCCGTCAACTTCTATGTTTCTATGTTTCTATGGATTCAGTCCGACTACTTCGGCGCTTGAGCCGCCCGACTGTAGGCCTTCCACATGTGCTTCCCGTGTGCAAATTCACAGCGCAGGATCCCAGAGCTCCATCCTCACTCACAGCCACAACAATTCTGCCTTCTTGGCCATTGGGCAGAGATTCCAACACAGGCGTCACCCAACCCCATTGGAGGGCTTCAAGTGCCAGTCTTCTCGGTCTCCTTCTATTGGTGCAAGAAGGCACCACACTCCTGGACTTCACTTCCCAGAGTCACTGGCCATACTTTCCATTGGCAGCCAGCTCTTGACAGAGTCCCAGTCCTGGTTGGCTGCCCAATACACCATTTTAAGCCCCCTTCCTTCCGATTGGATCCAAAAGGCAGTTCTGATCCAAAATGGAGTGGCAGAATACACAAAGTCCCAGCTGCAAGGGAAACAGGTTAAATAAACATCAATTTTACTGCCACACTACAGTTATTCCAGAAAACAGTTACATCCTTCAATAATGCTCCCTCTGCTCGCTTAGCGACGGCAGAAATGGAGCAATTCAAACAGCAGCTGGAGTGGGAGTCGAGCAGTAAACCCACAGTCTCCCCTTGCAAACTAATAAAGCCTGCAAGCAGGCAGCTCTAAAGAGACAGTACCAGAGGCTCTAAAAGCACTCACAGTGCCCACATTTAAATGGCGTTATGCTGAATGCCAGTTAGGCAGGGAACACAGGCAGGCTCCGGGAAGGCTTTTAGGAATCCCCATTTGTAGGAGGGTTACAACTAGGTGGGGTTGTAGGTGGGTATAGCTTTCCAGAGGGCTGTACCGGTTTGTTAGTTACCCACTTAAGTATTACTCTGGATGGAGGCACCATAATCTTAGTTCTACTGTTGGTAGGAAAGCCACAGTACCCCTTAGTTCCGAACCCGGACCCCACAACCTGCAATCAGGGAAGCAGGCAGGGGTAGTAGCCCTTGGTGTAACGGCACACTTCCTTCTTAGATTTAAACTTTCTAGTGAATATATTTTTCATCAGACAACTGCACAGTTATAATTGTAATCCTTATATAAGCAGCCATCTCCTCAGCTACTGTTTTTGCTGGAGTGTGCATGTGACCTGTGTATATTTTTTTACTATAAAATGGGTTTGGGAAATCCTGCTTCCTGATTGTTGTCAATGTTCCAGATATGTGCAGTTCATGAATGGGAACTGCACTGCTTTGCACAGAGCATCTGCGATGAACCAGACAAGCAACACATGTTGTTATGTTGATTGCTTTGGCAGCTATTTTATATTTTATTCATATTTAAAATTTTGCTCTAGAGTAAAAAACCAAAGAAATATTTCCTCCATAAACACTGACTCATAATTCCATTTATGTGTTGTCTGGCCAGCAAGTGTGTTATGTAGATTTGTTTCAGATCGGGGATATGGGGGGGATGCTAGACCACTATTGAAAGCTAAATGTTTTTGTGATGGGGGAGGGGGCTGCTGAACAAACAGTGAATGTTATATATTTTAGGAGCTGATTGTGTGTATGGGGGGGGGACCTCTAGACCACCAGGGAAGGTTTTATATTTCTGTGGCAGATCTGGCTAGGGAGTGTGTACTGTGGCACATGTTCCCACCTGCCTGAGGAAGGCTCTGGGATGTTTCACAAGTGCTGTAACTCTCCGGGGACAAACTGCTAAGTACCCTTGGACAAGCCATGGCTTGTCTAATGGTACTGAGTTTCACTATATCTGAGGGTTTAGAGATTCCAACATTAGGGGAAATGGAAGTGTGCATCTTCTGCAATCTCCATAGCATCATGCTTCAACCCATTATGTCTTGCAAGGAAGGTGCAGGCACCCATTGGCATACACAGCATGCAGTTGACTCAGCATTTAAGAATCCTTACAGTTGCATCTTTTTGGGCTAGCTGCTCCTTGAGCCACACCTTGTTGTACTTGCCCCATCTTGCCATTCTGGAAAAAATCTGAGATTCTGTTCTCTCTTGTCTCATGAAGAAGGTGACCCCACCTTCACTATCCATACCATGTGGGCAGAGAACTCTCTGTTCCATACTTTGCATCAGAAATCACAGAGGTCCTGGGGCCTTATTCCAAGACAGCGATTACACAAGTGCGTAAAGTTAAGCCAAAATCCCTACGACATACGAGCTGCACCATATTCCAAGAGAATCACCAGATGCGATGGAAAATGCAGAAATATGCATGTTGCAAGTTATGCCTGCAAGACATGGCGTAACTCACAATAGCAGCATAGCAGTACACATGTTGCAATTCGCAGTACTGTCAGCAGTACATACCTCTCGACTGTCCCACAGTACATGGCACTGTTCCCTACTGTATGTCCCATCACTTCTCTGTTCCACAGTGCGATGCCTTGTCCCACAGTCATGTTTGGCTATTGTGCTACATGCTATGGTACATGTTGCACCAGGTATGTATTTCACTTACTATTGGCCTGTCTGGCCATGCTGTTACATATTGCAGTATGTCCTGGGCTTTCTAGGGCACGTTTGCTTGGGTGTTTCACTCTTTGTCCATTAGTTCCACATTCGGGGCCTACTGGTTGTGGGTATGCTGCAGTCTGGCTTTGGAAGGGGTCTATGGCCTGTGCTCTGGTTAGGACAGCTTTTCCTTGTTCTAACTTACCATCCACTGGCATGGTTCATTATGCCACCTAGTCTGGAATAGCAGTTCTGTGGTGCTGGTGTGTTACGCATGTTGTAAGCCACATGATGCAGTGGCATAGGCATTCTTTGGTGTAACTGTGGCTTAACTTTCATTTGTCATAGCAGTTGCGGGTTGCAATGTAAGTGTTCTTTTGGAATTGCTCATGTCACAGATCACTGGCATAACTTACAATTTGCACTATCAGGACTGGAATACTGCATTTACACCTGGTGTAACTGTCTTGGAATTGGGCCCCTAGTTACACTTGAGGGGTGTGTGTGTGTGTGTGTGTGTGTGTGTGTGTGAGACAGTGAATGTCACTGGAAGTCTGAGTAATTCTGAAGTCATGCATTACAAATAACTATTCTGTGTATTTGTGTAGGGGTGTGAGATCATTGAATTACTGGAATATAGAAGAGCTTTGAATTTTCCTATCTCATAGTAACCAGACACACAGTATAGTGGATGTCTGTAAAATATGTGAAAGGCATGTTGGAAACATTTGAAGAGTGTCTCATGTACATGATTTAGTTACATTGTACCATATTTTTTGTTGCTTTCAAACCTTTTGGAGAGTGTGTTTTTCCAACGTTGGATATGGGCCAATGTTGCATAACCAGTAAAAAACTTCAGTGACGTTAGTTGTATTATGTGCAACCTGCATTCTATGGCTGAAGGCACTTGTCTCTACCTCTTTCCATTCCAATCCCCTGTGTCTGGGGTGAGTAGTATGCAAACAATGCCATGTTGTGCATTACAGGTTAAACAGATGCTGACATAATATGGGCAGGCAATTCATACATGTAGTTGACTGCCCTAGGCACTTCTTCACCTATAAATGAATATTTTATGCACTGTGATTTTAAATGTATTTCCCTCACATAAGCTGACTCATACCTTTCTGATACGAGACTGGCAATTGCTGAGCGCTGCAGCCCCATCACTGCAAATAACATACTTGAGACACAAGTTCGTGAATGGGTCTGCAGGTGCTTTATGGAGAATGTCATGGTCTCAGTGGATGGGGGGCTGCCTAAATGTTCGACAGTAGAAACCACTTAATAGGGATACAGAGAAACAGGATTTCCAGTTTATTGGGGGATGTCTCCAGGTGCCAATTTAGTGGCTATAATATCCTATGGAACCACCTCATGTTTAAATGGGACACCCCCGCCAACTAACTGGGATGATTTGGCTGACCTTGGGTAGTGTAGTCCCAAGCACACATGCAGTAATCCCCTATTGATGGCTTTTGCCACACCTGATTACATGAGAATTGAGGTTGTTCACAGCTGTCTCCCCACAACCACTGAATTCCTGCTCAGCTGACAGTTGTGCTCTGATCTTCTTTGTTTTCTCTTTATAAAGCTAAGAATTCCTCCGAGTGAAACATAAATCTGTTAGCGTGTTTATGTATGTGGCCAGCGTTTTTTCCACTGCTGTGTAGAGGGATGTTAACCATCTTTTTTTGATATGAATAAACAGTAAGGTTACTTGTAAAACCATTTGAGGCCTAATTGTTGTGGTGGATGCTTCATTTTTCTTCTAATTTCTCCTGATAATACAAAAAAAATGTTGTAGGTGCCGTATTGGTCCTTTTAAAAACAGATCCAGAAACAAATGATTTGATTTGATACCTTTTATTGGACCAACATGGATGTTACAGAAAAAAACAAAGTGCTTTAGCTTTCAAACCAACCAGGTCCTTCTTCAGTTCAAAGCTTCTGAAGAAGGACCTGGTTGGTTCGCAAGCTAAAGCACTTTGTTTTTTTCTGTAACATCCATGTTGGTCCAATAAAAGGTATCAAATCATTTGTTTCTGGATCTCCTGATAATACAGAATTAACTGAATTAGGTTGAGAGGAAATGCTGGCTTGTTGTTTCCCTGAGCACTCAATAATGAACAGGTTCTCACACAAGCATTTTAGTTTTTTTTCCTGTTGCCCAATACCATCAGAACACCACAGTAAGCTGATCACTAAAGAGGGACATGCTGCTAGAGAAGAAATAAAGAACTAGGTTCCCCATGCCAGCAGCTGTTTTTACAGTTTGCCCCCCTACCACTAGAATGCCACAGCGAGTCCTTCGAGCTGATTTTTAGAGAGGGGCATGCAGAAAAGAAAGAACCATTGGTGTTTTTCAACTGCCCACTAAGCTTTCTGCTCTGCTTTGCTTCATGTTGGAAGGACACATTGCAGAGTCTCGCTATACGTACAGGTACAGTACAGTATTATATTGACAAATGGGGATATAGCATCTATTACAGAGTGAAAGAATGTAAAAAAAACGTGTTTCTGTTAATGGGGACTGTCGTTTAATCATGACAAAATACCTGACACCAGGGGTCACAATTGAGCAGCTTTTACATTTGCTGGCATGAATACATGCATGGGGATAATAAATATATTTTGCATTATCACCATATATGTAAGCAGGCCAGAAAAGATAATTGTAGTACATTTCTGCACCTCCTGTTCTGTGGTTCCATTACATTCTCCATATAGCAAGTGCAGCACCTTTGACCTCGATTCATACTTTTGTTCTTTTTAGGGATGTGACTGCAGTGCTCAGCTATTCACTGGCAGGCCCCAGGAAGTTATGAGTGGGGCTTTAAGAGGGGAAATATAGCTGAAACCATAGTGCAGAAAATATTAATTTATACATGCAAAAGCTTCTAGGGCAGGCTGCCACTCGCATGAGTTGCATGGTAAGATTGTATCAACAGCTCCCTAGAAGATGGCACTTTATGTGCCGGTCTCAGCATTTAGATAACTATTTCACCAGTGCTGGCATAACACGTATGTTTTTAATATACCGCACACTGTCTTTGTGCACCATGTTGACATGGTATGTGGTATTGCAGCCTGCAGTACATTCACTTTGTAAAATGGCTGACAACTGTATATATATAACAGTGTCTGGAAGCTTGGCTTCAGTGCCAAGAAATGCAAATTTATGCATGTCGGAGCCAAGAATCCCAGGACAGAGAACTACCAGAGTGGAGTCCAGGTATCTGCATCAGAGGAGGAGAAGGACCTAGGAGTGATGATGACTAAAGACCTGAAGCAGTCCATACAGTGCAAGAAAGCAGTAGCTAGGGTAAACAAGATGCTGGTATGCATGGCTAGGGAGCTCAGTAGTAGAAGAGTGGAGATTATACTTCTCTTGTACATGTCCCTGGTTAAGCCACATCTAGAGTGCAGAATTCGGTACGGATGCCGACACCTCATAAAGCACATTAGCCCATGGGAGAAGGTCCAGAGGGTGGCTACAAAGATGATAGTTGGTCAGCAGGGGAAGGCATACAAGGAGAGGTTGAGGGCAATGCACATGTACTCCCTGGAGGACAGGAGAGAGAGAACATGGCTGGGACATTAAGTCACTTGAAAGTGGTAAATAAGGTGGATAATTAGGATCTCTTTAAGCTTAGTGGCAACCATAACACGAGGGGGCATGGTCTTAAGCTGGGGAAGATGTTTAGGATGGTGGTCAGTAAGCAATTTTTTATGGAAAGGATGGTGGACACATAAAATGTGCTAAAGGAAGACATGACTTTATTGAAGACAGTGGACAGCTTCAAGAGAGGCTGGGATAAGCACAGGGGAATGGTAAGGATCATGGGCAGGGAGGATGGGATGAGTGGGGAGGGGACAGGTACAGTAACTCAAGCTGTTGACCCTGCAATATGGGTAGATAAGATACTAAATTTCCTTCTTCTGCTGACTTCTTTGTATGTTTATATAAAATGGTTTTACACATGGCGCACTTGATCAGGGTGACCTAGTGGGGGCGGTATACATTATCCTCACTAAGGCCTTTGACATGGTCAACTACACCGTCCTGCTTGACACAGTCTCCACCACCAGACTCTCTACTGATGTTGTGGGATTTTCAAAAGCTACCTTAATTACAGATCCCAACAGGTGAAAATAAAAGGGACTCTCACTCTATCAGTCAACAAGTGTGCTCTGGTGTTCCACAAGACTCGATCTCAAGCTCCTTACCTTTCAGTCTATTCCTCAATAACCTCCCACTGGCCAGCATTTCTAACATACTGCTCTACGCGGATGATGCCGTTATCTTGTCTAGCCAACCAGATCCACACCCCCAAGAAGCGCAGCTCCAATGCAAATTCACATCTATTGAGGCCTGGTTCACTGAGCACAAACTCCTAATAAATTACAAATAGATGAAAGTCAGACTTCTGGTGGTGCCATGGAGCAGTGAACAACACAGTTCTGAGCTCTCCACCTGCTAGCAATATAATCAACAGTAAAAAATAAATCAGCACCCTTCTACTAAGGCTAAGGTCCAGATATTCATAGCCTAGTGCCGGGCACAAAGCCATTGTGCTGGACTAATGCCGACTTTGCGCCCGACTGCAATATTTAAAAGGATGGTTAGCACCGACTCTAAACCATAATGTATGCAGGGGAGGGTCCCTGAATGCTGGTGCACTGGCATATTCAAAAGGATAGTGCCGTGCTACAGGCATTAGTGCTACCTGTAGCACAGCGCTAGTCACCACCAAAAAAAAGCTGCTGGTAATGCAGCGCTAATGACGGTGGTGCTCCCCCCCATCATGAACCCCACCCCCCGTGTCCAGTAATAGCAACACATATCCCTGGTGTTCTGCTGGTACCCACCACCCAGCATGAACCCTGACCCCCTGTAGCCCCATAATGACAGCAATACCTGGAGGTCTAGTGGTCCCCCCCAGGCGTGTGCCGCCTGCCCCTGTACACTAAATAGGTACAGCACTGGCGACCAGCACAGCCTCCTCTGCACCATGGCGGCCGCCGACTGCTGGTATGCATGGCGCTACTAAGGGTAGTGCTCCTGCATACTGCAGATAGTGGCTGGCCGTATTGATGAAGGAGGGCTGTGCCGATCACTGGCACTGTACCTATTCAGTGTACAGGGGGACAGGCGGCGCACATCTGGTGGGGAGGACCACTAGACCACCAGATATTGCTGTCTTTTTGTGGCTACTGGGGGTTGGGGATCATGCTGGGCAGTGGACCACTAGAACACCAGGGAAATGGATGTATTCCTTCATGGAACGGGGTCAGGGATCATGCTGGGGTGGAGGGACCACTAGAACACCAGGGATATTACTACATTACCATGGCTACAGGGATCGGGGTGGGGGTTGGGGGGCCACTAGACTACCAAGGTCACTTGTGTGTATCACGCACACATATGCATGCACCCATACCTCCTGACTGTCCCTACTATTCAGGGAGGTCCCTGATTCAGCCTCCAAATGTTCCTCTGTCCCTCACAGAATATGTTTATGTGACAGAACAGTGGAGATTAACCTCACACGTTACTGTCATCATAGGTGTTACAGACAGGTTCTGCTTCTGCAACTGCATCATAGCTCACATCCCCTTGTTTTATCAGCATTCCTAGTGCATACCTCTGAAGCTGTGTCCCTGTTTATGGGTCTTTGTCCCTGATCCTTTGAAGTCTTGTTCCTGATTCAGGGGGCAAGGGGTTGAGTGGTATGGATGCACCAACTGTGCATGCCAGAACACAGTTCCTGCTGCTTCCAGCCTGCAATTCCATGCCAACCAAGAGTGGACGCTGTGGGCATGCCTTGGCCTGCAGCATCCAGCCTGTACTTCCATTCCCAACAGGTGGAGCTGTCTGCTCCATGCAGTAGCACCAGGCAAACCGCATGGTAATGTATGCTAAGCAGCAGTTAATGGGAGTACCTGTTCACTCACGGATTACCGAAGTATGCTCATTTGCATAGGAGCTTTAAATACAGCTCCCGTTTGCCCCAGGCTAACTGGTTTGCCCCAGGCTAATGTGTTAGCACTATGCAATCAGGTTAGCCCGGGCCAACTACACATCAGCATAGCACAGTTCTGCAGTGTGTGGCTTGCTTTGTTGAGTGCAGGTGTTGTGGGTCTTCTCAGTGCAATCACACACAATGTTCACCTGCAACACAGGCTTACTCCAGGGTCTACTAGGCTGCTGTTGCAGCGTGCATTTCCTTGTTGCTATATTCAGTGCTGTCTTTTACCTGGGCTATGTTTGCACTGCACTCCCAGACCAGTTTGCTCGGCTTCCTTCATGTGCTGTATTCAGCAGGGTTAGCACTGGACTATTCCTTTTGAATATGGCAGACGATTTGGGCCGGGCAATGTTCGAACGCTGGGCAGTGCTACTTGAGGCTCGGGGCAATTTTTTAAATATCTGGGCCTATATACCTTCCAACTATGTCTTCTAACAAACACCTCAGCCTATGAACCTCGATGAGACTGATCGGAATCGTTTTTGGATCTTTACCTCCTACAATGACTAGGGAGACAGTGATCTACCCGACGATGAGGTGGAGATGGCAGACTCTGAGGACTCCAAACGTACCTGTCAGGAGTAAAAATCCACCTGGCAAGACAACCTCCTAGTCAATTCTACAGGCCATCCAGGACTTCCATACGGAAGTAAAACAGACCCTACCCGACCTTTGCACGGACTTGGGGGGGGTCTTCGGGGCCACCTGGATGAGGCTGATGTACAGATATCCTCCAACACAAAATGACTGGACGCTCTCGAGACCTCCATTAAAGAACTGGCTCTAACACAATTACAAATGGTTCAAAGGCAAGAAGACGTGGAGAATAGGGCTTGAAGAAAAAACTTACGTTTCTATGGCATTCTGTAGGGTGAGGAAGGCTCAGATATCCAGGCTTTCCTCGACCACTTCTTCCGGTCCACGCTTGCTCTCGGCCCAGATTTCCCCATAAACACTGAGAAGGCCCATCGAGCTTTAAGCCCCAGACCTTCACTAGGGGCTCACCCGAGGTCTATAATTGCTCGTTTCCTGAATTATGCTGTGAAAGAGACCTTAATCCAGAAAGCCTGGGCCCAGAAAAAAATATAATATGAAAATAAGAGAATATTTATTGACAATGACTATACGGCCTTCACCCAGCATCTCAGGTGTGAATACACTCTCCTCTTCCCTTGCTTTTGATCCAATAAGCTGAAATTTAAAACTCCCTACCCCACCAGGAAGGTGGCACTCTTTCCCTCTGATTCCCTGTCCTTTTTTTCAGCTGAAGAAGCAAAAAGGGATTTACTATCCAGAGGCCTGCTAAAAGACCACGAGGCTCAGGGGATGGTATTAGGGAACCAGTCCATTGAGAAGGCTCTTAAAGCAACACCAACACAAGGAGAAGAGCAGACACCAGAGGGAATTATAAAATTCAGCCAGCAATTTCGCAATGGTGCTACTTTTGATTGACTCTATGATTAGTCACACTTGAACAATCTTTGAACCTTGCGGCATGGAACAGGTGGGCGCTTGCTTTTGATGATTTGGAGGGGAGAATGGGATCAGCAAACCCAATGACCACATTTGGAGCCCCAGGACACCCCGTTTTAACAGAAGGGGATAAATATGATCATATATGCTCTCAGTATCTAGAAAACAACACAGCATCCATCCCACCATTAATTGGATTAAGGGGTCTCCCAATGTCGGACAGTTTACAACAGGCCGAGAACCTCACTCTTACCTTCTCCTTTTTTGGGGGTTCCATGGTTTGGGCCCTGACACTCCCTTTTCCCACCCAGTGATCCTTGCTGGAGTGACTGCCCCTTCCCCCTCCTGACTACTCTCTGAAAATATGGATCGCAGACAGACCCCTAGAACACGAGAGGGACCCACCTAGAAGATGTAAAGGGACAACATGAGTCATCACTTGAACTTGCACTCAGACCTTCCATGGGCAGTCATACTTAAACAACCTGATCTTCATCTCTGACCTATAGCTAACCCCAGAAGAAGACTGAACATAAGGAATGAGTTTATAAGGCCCACTGAGATAATGGCCTATCAGGTTGGTGTTGGTTTGGGGGGAGTGGGTCTAGGTGTAGAGTTGATGGGGGGAGGAGGGCCTCATCATCCTGGCTCTTCTGGCCGATGGTAGCTGGGTACCCCCATTCACCCTCTTGCCAAACTTGTGATGGCAAGGCCCATTGACCTGGCTATGAGGGGGATTGGGGATTGTTTTTTTTGCTCTTTCTTTCACATAGGGGAGCCCATGTACATAGTTAGAGGGGTAGAGGTGTCAGGGGGTGGGAAGGGATGAAATGTGTAGGGCAAGGGTGGGGCCTTTTACAAGTATTTTATCTCTTGGAATCTGTCATTGCATTACACACCAAGTTCTAACAACTTAACCTCTAAGACTAATCCCAATTCAAGGGAGCGTTCATCTGGTGTGAGAAAAACTGTTCACAGTTTTGTTGGGAGGGGCGGTGGGTGGAATTGGGATATGGGGGTGGGCTGGGGTATTATTTCTGGATTCTGCTATAGTTGGAATGATTGGGGGTGGGGAGGGGATAAGAATACTGTCATGCTACGAGGCCATAGGAAAGTATAACCAAATGATTCAGGAATGTTTTAGTATGCTACAGTGTGATTCCTCTTTTGTATTGCTAGAATGTCTGAGAGTTTCTTGTCTTAAAAGGATTAGGGGGGGAATGGGTGGGTAGGTGCAGAGTGCACTTGGTCGACATTGTTCACTTGGTCAGAATCCTTCATTACTTTGACTATGGCTAGTAATTTAACCAAGTTCCTAACATGGAATCTCAGAGGTGCCAGGGAACAGTCAAAACAGTATCAGGCATTTAAGCATATTTCGTTACTTCATGCTCACATTTCGTTTATACAAAGAGAACAATTTTCTTCCCCATGAAGTGCTTAAGCTCTGTAGGCAGGACATTGGTCAGTTTTTTTCTGCTGGAGTCTCTACCTCAAGCAAGGGTGTTGCCATTTTGGTGAACTGCTCAGTTTCCTTACAAGTGGATCAAATTATTGCAGACCCACTGGGACGATATATTCTTATTAAGGGCCTACTCGGTCATAAAGAACTGATACTGAGAAGCATCGATGGGCCAGTAGGAGGGGACACAGAATTCTTCATGGAGTTAACTGATAAATTAACCCCTTTCCTCCCGCTCCCACTGATTTTGGGTTGAGATTGGAACCTTCCCCCTACTCAGGATTTGGACTGGTCTAACTGTCTTCTTAGATCTCCCTCGGTGGCACAAAGAGCCTTACAGGAATTTATGGACCTGTTAGGCCTTTGTGACCCCTGGAGAAGTCTAAACCAGTTGTCCCATACTCATTCTTTTTACTCCATGGTTCACCATACTTGCTACAGGCTAGACTACATTCTTATTAGCTGTTCCCTTCTTCCTGGTCTTTGCAGCTCTGAAATAGAACCTATTTTCCTTTCTGACTATGTAATGGCATGGGTTTCTCTCGTCCTAGATGCCAACCTCCAATGTGAAAACTAAATACTCAACTTCTCAGGGATGAGTATGTGATCTCCAGAATCCTTCCCCTCATCCAATCATTCTTCACATCTAATCAAAACACAGTGTAGAGGGTAGATCATGAATGGTATACCTTAAAATGCTTCCTAAGAGGAGAATTCCTCCATCTCACCTCTACCTGGAAACTCCGTAGAGAATCAGAAGCCCTATTCTTACTTGCCCAAATCTGTACCCTAGAATGGTCTCTCTCTCTCTCTACTACTTCTTCTCCTCCAGATTCTGTGCAATCACTGCTCTCTCCCAGAGACAAATATGCTATCCTGATGTGGGAGAAGGCTGAATCCGCAATTTTAAAAACTCAGACTAAATACATAGAACACGGAGAAAAAGCAGGCCACCTACTTGTCCTCTGACTATGGAAACTGGAAGCCTCAAGACTTATGACTTCCATTAGTGCTCCAGGCGGCTCTATTAAAACACACCCCAGAGATATAACAGTAATTTTTGAACAATTCTACTCCTCTGTTTATAGTCAATGCTCGTCCCCACCAACCACAGAGAAATTGTCCGCATATTTAGAATCTTCCACACTACCACACCTCCTAGAAAACCATCAGGACCTCCTCTCTACTCCTATCTCCCTTAAGGAAGTGGAAGTTGCTATAAACAACTTAATACTAGATAAAACTCCAGGCCCTGATGGTTTCCCATCGAATTTCTATAAACTTTTAATTAAGGACCTCTCCCCCATTCTACTCCATCTATATCACTTCATTTTCTCTTCAGAAACTCTAGATCCCTCACTGCTAGAAGCCACTATTGTCCTTCTTCTCATGCCAGACAAACCCATCTGACAACTCATGCCTACTTGCCTGGCCAGTTATCGACCCATCTTCTTATTGAATTGTGGTATTAAAATCCTTTCCAAGATCCTAGCTTCCAGACTAGAGAAAGTCTGGTCTTGCTTTCTCAATCCTGAACAGATTGGAGTCATTTCTGGGAGGTCCTCTATGGATCACCTATGCAAGATATCCCATATCTTCCATGTGGCGGGTTTCTCTCCCTCCCCATGGCTCTAATCTCTCTTGTTGTTGAACAAGCTTTCAGCAGGGTGGATTGGACATTCCTGTGTCCAACTCTGCAAAAAATGGGCTTTGCATCCTCATTTCTTCAATGGCTTCAGGTGATCTACTCTTCTCGACAGCCAAGATATATTGTAACAGCGTATTTTCTTCCCTTTTTCCTCTATATACCGGCACTCATCAAGGGTGCCCACTCTCTCCCTTTCTCTTTAACTTATACCTTGAACTCCTCATTAGGCACTCAAAATCTTCCCCTAACATCACTGGCATCCCCGTCAGTGACCTAATACCATCACTCTCAGTGTATACTGACGATATCCTCCTTCACCTCTCAAACCCCATACCCTCTCTTAACAAAGTCCTAAAGATAATAGATAATTTCGGTAAATATTCCAATTACAAATTAAATCTTAACAAGACAGAGATATACCCTCTTAATAATCTTACACATAAGCAGGACTTTTCCCTATTTGGTATGAAGTGGTCTCCTCATTGCATTAAATACCTGAGCATATTTCTAACCTCCTCAATATCACATCCTCCTAAATAATATGTGTTATACCCCAGTCAAGCTTGCCAAAATGGGTCATCTCCCCTCTCCTATCTGTTCCAGATGTGGCAAGGAATAGGGCACACTACTTAATGTTTTTTGGACATGTGAGAGGGTATCCTCCCTATGGGTGCAACTTGAAGAATGAATGGACACCATTTTGGGCCTGTTCTCTTCTGCTATATGTATTATTGGTGACTACTCGCAGATCCCAGTTAAGGAGAGGAGATATCATATGGCTCTCATTTCCTTAGCAGTCAAAAAATTAGTCCTTAGACAGTGGCAAGACACTCTTTAATGCAGAAACTATACTTAGAAGACTTTTGGAGTACCATTCAGCAGAACCTAACTCGTTGGAAGAAACTTCCTCTCTCATTATGGGGCGGGACCAATGTTATTAAGATGAATGTTCTCTCTAGGATATTCTATTCTTTAAATATGCTCAACATCTGGCTTCCCATATCTTTTCTCACACATATTCACGCCGATATCACTTTGTTTATTTGGTTAGATAAAGCTCCCTGATGTTCATATCTTGAACTGGGTCTACCCAAAGAATACGGGGGCCTTTGACTTTGTCTAATTTTATGCTTTATTATTGGCCAGCCATCTTTATAAATGTGGAAAATGGCTCTCTGTTTCCCAGCTGATACCAGGGAATGAGTATGTACCCATCTGGTTGCAAATTGAATCTGATTTAATTTCTAACCACAATCTGTATCCAGCCACAATCTTTTTTCACCCTTGAAAGCTCTTCTGAAGGCATTAGGTCCTTCTCCAATAGTTATCTCTATCAGGTTCCTTCCATAGCTCTGTGCTTATCTTAAGATGTCACACACTAGGGGCCTATCTCAGCCTATTTTTTCCAACCTAAACATTAAGAAAGGAGGTTATCCATTATCTACCACTTGGCTCCCAGTTTCCCCTGAGCTTAAAGTCTCAAATCTCTGTTCTCAAACATCTATCCTCACATCTCCTGTGCTGCAAATTAAATTCTGGCTGGCATCAACCTTCATATTCAAGATCTACCAATTACAGCACCTTTTAGTTAAACAATTTGTAATCTCACCACAACAACCTCTATTTGGTGACTTTCTGTAGCAGATCCAGGAACCTGCATCCAAACCCCACAGTGTCTCCTCCCTATGTAGCTACTTACTCCTTAATCCACAACCTCCTTCCATGACAGGCTCTAAGATCTGGGAATCTCTCCTACCAGATCATGGAATTAACTGATCGTGCCTTTGGAAGGACTTTTACTTACTTATCTCAAGACCAGTATAGACTTACTCCTCAATATCACATCCTCCTAAATAATATGTGTTATGCCCCAGTCAAGCTTGCCAAAATGGGTCATCTCCCCTCTCCTATCCGTTCCAGATGTGGCAAGGAATAAGGCACACTACTCAATGTTTTTTGGACATGTGAGAGGGTATCCTCCCTGTGGGTGCAACTTGAAGAATGATTGGACGCCATTTTGGGTCTGTTCTCCTCTGCTATATGTATTATTGGTGACTACTCACAGATCCCAGTTAAGGAGATGAGATATCATATGGATCTCATTTCCTTAGCAGTCAAAAAATGAGTCCTTAGGCAGTGGCAGGACAAAGCACCCATTACCTGTACTGAATGGCTGCACGCACTCTCTCTCTCTCTCTCTCTCTCTCTCTCTCTAAGAACAGAACAGCTAATCACCAGTGCCTGGCACCATAAGCCTCTATTTAATAAAAAATTGGGTAAATTATATGCTCTTTGTTTACCCTAGTTTCCTTTTGAGCTTCCCAGGCATCTCATAGGAGATGGAAGTATATATAATACTCTACCTTACATGTTGCCTTTTGAAGTTCTTTATTTCTAATCTTGTGGTGCACTCCATGGGGTGAGAGAGGGGGTACTAGGGCTTTGGGGGGAGGAGGGAGGGGAAGGGTAGAGGTTTTTTGCTTTTTCTTGCCTTCATGTTTCCAATAAGTTGTATATGTTGTTGTTTGTTACTTGTATAAAATCTATAAAGTTTTTCAATTAAAAAAAGAGAAAATTAAACCCCCCTCCCAAAACAGAAATCCTCCCATACAGCTGATCATTCTTTGCCACCTACTGCAAAACCCTTTACTCCTCCCCTTCTCTAACAACTCTGCAAGTTAGGACCATTTTCCTTTCCTGTCTCTTTCTTACTAAGCTTTCAGAAACACAAAGGGCTACACTGGAAGCCCCAATTGGGTCAAATGAGATTTTAGAACATATATAAGCCCTGTGTACTTTAAAATGTCTGGGCCCAGATGGCTTTATAGCCAAATGGTATAAATCCTTTGCAGGTTTACTGTTTCCTATACTTGTGGCTACCTTCAGAACAGTGGCAGAGGGCGACCCCCACCTCCTTCATGGGCTTATGCTATAATAGCTCCCATCCTTAATGCAGAAAAGGATATCACTGAGACTTCTTCCTACTGCCCAAGCTCCATCTTAAATGTAGATTACAAAATCTATATGTCCATATGGGCCACAAGATTAGAACGCATTCTCACTACAATTATACACCCAGATCAATCAGGCTTTATTAAGCAAGAAGTACCTCTGATAATATCAGAAGAACTATGCAGTTACTAGAATATATCCACTCGAGACAGATTCCTGCTGCCTTGTTGGGCTTAGATGCTGACAAGACATTTAACTGAAAGTCTTGTTTTTTTTGTGGGATACATTGGCTTCTTTTTCCTTCCCTTATTCTTTTCTAAAATGGATCCAAAATATATACCACCACCTACAAGCATATGTACGAGTAAATGGAGCTATCACCCCCTATCTCCTTATACCGAGGAACCCAACAAAGATGTTCCCTCTCTCCTCTTCTATTCACCCTATATATGGAACCACTGGCTAGAGCCCTTAGAAAAGATGAACTTATTGAGGGAATTCTGTTAGGGCAGACAACATATAAGATATTGTCTGCGGACGATGTTCTCTTGACAGTACTCTCTCTGGAACAGTCTATTCCTGCTATCTGGGAAATACTACTAGAATATGAGAAAATATTTATTTATTTATTTGCTTTTGTTAACCGGGTAATCACACTAGACAGCCAAGTGCCTATTTGCAGGTGCGACCCGGGAGAGTTACAGGTAAAAACTTCATACATAAACAATTGAGGAAGCGTAGGGAATACACAGTAAAATAACAGGCAATGCAGTGCAGGCTCTAGAGCAAGGTAGGTATACATTGAACAGTTGAGGAACAGAGAAGAGTACATAAGAAATATACAGGCAGTTTCAAGGCTAGCTCTAGGGCAAGGGTGGCACGAAATTCATACATGTACAAATTGAGAAGACAAGAAACATTACTAAATTAACAGGCAGTTCAAGGCTGACTGTAGGACAAGGTAAGCATGGTGCTTTAATGTAGGGTAGGACAGATGGGATACAATTAGGTGGTGAACAACGGGAACAAAGATAATGGTAAGTGCCTGCAAGGGGGAAGGGGAGTGCCCTAGGCAGGTGGTAAGTCCAGTATTCATGGCCAGTTCCTGAAGGAGAAGTGCAAGAGGCACTGAGGCCCCCCCATCCAAATTAGGTTGGGGTGGGGAGGGGCAGGGGAGGGGCAGGGGAGTAGGACTATGAGGGGCAGGAGCAGGGGGAGGAAGGTTTCAGGACATTCCAGAGGGAGGCTTTAAAGCTTGGATGGGAGGAGGACCGAGTGAGCTCAGGAAGCGTGTTCCAGAGTTTGGGGGTGTAAGTGTAGAAAGCCCGGTCCCCCGCCAGGGTTCGTGTTCTAGGAACCAGGCATTCCTGAGTTGCCCCAGATCATAGGTGGTAGGATGGGGTGCCAGGAATTTTAAACTGAACATAACCAAACAGAAGTATTACTTCTACATTTTCATCATCACAAACGTTAAAACAGATGTTCCCCTTAAAATCGCTCAGCACTAAAATTAAGTATTTGGGTATTTATATTCCCAAAAACTTCCAGAATTTGGAGTTGGACAACTATGAGTAGAGACCCGTGTTTTTCTTAAATAAGAAATAGCAAGAAATAACAAGAAATTAAGGCATAAAAAGAAATAACAAGAAATTCAAGGTATAACAAGAAATAGCAAGAAATTCAGCATATAAAAGGAATAAAACAAAAAAACACAAATAAAGTGAAAAAAATGCTTTTTGGCAGGCAAAATCTAAATAAATGCTTGCAGCAGTTGTTGTTTAGGCTCCATTGTTACCACAAAGATGATCCACGGGGAAGCAACAGCAGAATTGTATCAGTCACGAAACCTTGCAAGACCACAGCATAATGCTGCTTAATACAATGTAGTATACTAGGATTGTGATTTCTAGTGTATATAAGGTCATGTTGAGGTAGTTTATGAATGTAAATGTGATAACAAGAAAGTAAAATAAATGTTTAATGAATAAAAAGAAATAACAAGAAATTCCAGAAAAATAAAATGAAAAATAATAAAAAATAAAAATAATTTCATGGGTTTCTATCTGTGAGACTCTTTCTGTTCTCATCCAAAATGACCTGACTAAATGGAGCAATCTTACCCTTACCTTTTCAACAAATTGAGATTATTCGTATGAATGCCCTCCCTCGACTTCTTCACTTGTTCCAAAACATCCCCACTTTCCCTTATGGATTCTACTTTAAATCTTGGAATAGAATAATTTCTAATTTTATTTGCTGTGGACAAAGTCCCATAATTCACCTATCTATTCTACAACAATCACTCTCTCAAGGGGGCGCCAATCATCCAGATCTCTTGCTTTATGCTAAAGCAGCCTTTTTGAAAATCCTCTTCTTGTGGCTTACCCCCTCTTTTTCTGCCGCATGGAAAAAGATTGAATATGTAATTAATGATATTTACGATACTGGGAAAGTAGCATTCTCTACAGGGGGGATGAACGTTGTGTATAAGAAATTTTACCAAATATACAGCCCAAATATTGAAAATTTGGCACAGTATAAAACGAAAACCAGCATTGAAAGAAACAATGTTCCTGCATACTCTCCTGTCTGAAGATGCTACATTTTTCCCAGCAAAATTTGACATCACATTTCAATCATGGAGGTGACTGGGTCTTAATTATATCTATCAGTTTTAACAAAAGCAGGTATCACCCCCTTTTATGCACTGCAGGAGACATATGACCTCCCAGGTAGAGACCTATTTTGCTATACCCAAATGAAAAACTCTATATTAAGACAGCAAGAAATAGAGCCCAAAATACCTACACACACCCTCCTTCCCCCATTCTGGACTTTGCTAACAGACACACTCCAGGACCATTACTGGGGCCACATTATAGGCTAGCTACACAAAATTTTAAGGTAGTCAATTGGTGACTCTTCACAATCAATTCTGGAAAGCTGGAATAAAGACTTGACAATTGATATCCCATTCTCCTTATGGTACAACACTTCCTTAGAAGTCATAAAAATAACTTCCTCCCATATTTGGAGGGAGTTTGCTTAGAAATGCCATTCTAGATTCTTTCCAGTCTCATATGGACACTGCTGGAGAGCATGTAGCTGTAACTTGGCAGACCTCGGACATATATTTTGGTGCTGTCCTAGGCTGACGCCCCTCTGGATGACCTTACAGGAGGCGCTAGATGACTGTCTGGGTGAATCAGTTGCACTGTCGGTTGAAATGGTGCTTTAATCCATTTTTCCAGAACATTCCCCCCATTGCACTGTACCTTATTAACCCTATATCTCTTAGCAGGAAAATAAACAGTAACTCACAAATGGTTAACACCCAACATTCCATTAGTCTTGGAATGGTTCCAGATAGTCCAAGAGATTTACAAACTGGAAGCATTAACAGCAGCCATACATAACAAATAAATAACCTTTAGGGAGAAATGGCAATGCTAGATTCACTATATGATTATGATTGATCCAGAATTGTTTCCATAAAAATCATTTAAATTACCCAATTGAATAACAAAACACTGGGGGGAGGCATGGAGAATTAGAAAGACTAAAATCCCAGTCACTCATCTCAATATACGAATGACACTCCAAGGACATATTGACCCACCCTATGTGATTGTGGAAGAGCTCATCGACCTTCTGTGAATGGAGTACAATATTTTAATACAGATGGGTGACAGGAATTGTTATACCCAATCACTTTTAAAAGAAGGTACTGATGCTGGTAACTAAAGAATTTACTCGTTACTCCTTTACTCTGTTTGTACCTCACATAATTTGAATGCTTCTGTGATTAATGTGTGTACCTCCCCCCATCGGCCCCCCTTGGTCAACTAGCAGGGCTGCTCCTCTCACTCATGGCACCAACGAGAGGGATGGGGGTTGTCACTATGAACAGTTCTATTTACCATTACTTCTACTTCGTAGCCTGCCATACTTAGACAGGCAAACCAAGCATGGCAACTACCTGGTTCACACCTGAGGGGACCATTTAGCATGGCCATCAACCTGGGTCCCTGGGAGAAAACGTATGCTCAGAATTATGCAAGGTTTGTACTTCTGGTCAGGGGCACCCAAGAAAATCCAGACACAGTGGAAGAAATATAGAAACTTAGACTTTGATGGCAGATAAGGACCACTTGGCCCACCTAGTCTGCCCATTTCACTACCTACAGGATAAGCTGCAGATCCTAGTTAACCAACTGCCCATTTCTTCCTATCCCCCACAAGAATTGCCTTATGTCTGTCCCATGTATTCTTGAATTCTCCCACAGTTTTAGATCCCACAACCTCCTCAGGAAGGCTGTTCCATGCATCCACTACCCTGTCTGTGAAAAAATACTTCCTCACATTGCCCCTGAACCGCCCCATCTTTAAATTGTGTCCCCTTGTTCTTGTATGTCTCTTTTTCTGAAAGATGCTACCCTCTTGGACTTTGTTGATTTCACTGAGGTACTTAAACGTTTCTATCATGTCCCCCCTCTCCTTCATTTCCTCAAGGGTATACATATTAAGCTCTTTTAGTCTCTCCCTGTATGGCTTTTCTTGCAGACCCTGCACCATTCTAGTTGCCCTCCTCTGGACTGCCTCTATCTGGTCAATGTCCTTGCGGAGATGAGGTCTCCAGAACTGGATGCAGTACTCCAGATGGGGTCTCATCAACTGTCTGTACAGAGGGATAACAACTTCCTGTTTTCTGCTGGTGATGCCTCTCCCTGCGCATCCCAGTATACCCCCAGCTCTCCCTACTGCCTTCTCACATTGCTTGTGGTCAAGGTTAAGGTCATCTGATATGATTATCCCCAGGTCCCTTTCCTTTTTTGTTTGTGTTACTACCTCCCCCCCATTGTGTAATCTTCCCCTGGGTTTTTGTTTCCCAGGTGCATTATTTTGCACTTCTTTGCACTGAATCCTAGCTGACAGACTTCCGACCATTCCTCCAACCTTGCCAAGTCCCTTCTCATCCTTTCCACACCTCCTTGTGTATCAATCCTGTTGCAGATCCAGATCATTGTGTCATCTGCAAAGAGACATACTTTTCCTTCCAATCCCTCTGCAATGTTACTTATAAAGACATTAAAAAGGACTGGACCCAGTACTGAATCCTGCGGTGGTCCTCTAGTAACCCTTCTTTCTTCAGAGTGGACTCCATTTACAATTACCTTCTGTATCCTGTTGTTCAGCCAATGTTTTACCCAGGCTTCCACCATGGGACCCACTCTCAGGCTGGTTAATTTGACTATCAATCTTTTGTGTGGGACTTTGTCAAATGCCTTGCTAAAGTCTAGGTAGGCCATGTCCACAGCCCCTCCCTGGTCTACTACTTTGGTCACCCAGTCAAAGAAATCAATTAGACTCATCTGACATGACCTTCCCTGCTGGAACCTATGCAGCCTTGGGTCCCCATGCCGCCTCTAGGTACTCAACAATTCTTTCCTTCAGAAGTGATTACATCACTTTCCCTACCACAGAGGTCAAACTGACAGGTCTGTAGTTTCCTGCCTCTGTCTTGGTTCCACTTTTGTGAAGGGGAATCACATCTGCCTTCCTCCAGTCCTCAGGTACCACACCATCCTCCCATGATTTGTTAAAAAGGGTTGTCAGTGGTTTCACTAGTTCTCCCCTTAATTATTTTAGAATTCTAGCGTGAATTACATCTGGCCCACTGCTTTGCCCACCTTCAGTTTTAGGAGTTCTTTCAGAACCCTTTCTTCTGTGAAAGGACTGGGATTGACCCCGTATCCAGAGTGCTTCTGTTAGGCACCTCCCCCTCCTCTTTTATGAATACTGAGCAGAAATATTTGTTCAGTATCCCTGCTTTTTCACTATTCCCCTCTGCCCACCCACCGTTCATTCTATTCAGCCTCACTATCCCTCCCTTTGTCTTTCTATGCTCCCTGATATACCCATAAAAGGTTTTATCCCCTTCTTAACTGAGTTGGCTATCCTTTCTCAGTTTGGGTCTTGCTATTCTTCCCTCCCTGCTTCCTTCTGTCTTAACCGGTACAGCTCTCTGTCCTGCTCCTTCTATGTTTCCTTATACTTCCTGAATGCTATCTTTTTCTCCCTGACTTTCCCTGCAACCTCTTTTGAGAACCATAGTAGCTTTTTCTTTTGTTTTGATTTGTTTATTTGCTTCACACAAAGGCTTGTTGCCTCTGTGATGGCAGTTTTGATGATTCCCCATCGTTGCTCCACCCCTCCTTCTAGCCTGTTTGCTAGTGCCTTTCTGAGGCACTCTCACATCTTGCCAAAGTCAGCCCTCCTGAAGTCCAGTACCCTCACTTTTGTATGGCTTGACCCTGTAGCTGAGTTTAACATGAACCACACTGTTTGATGGTCACTTGTTCCCACATGGCAACCCACTTCTAGATCTGAGATCCTCTCACTGTCCCCATTTGAGATTACAAGGTCTAAGATTGCTCCCTCATGAGTGGGTTCCGAAACTAGCTGTCTGAGGCATGCCACCTGTAGGGCATCAAGAATGGCCCCAGTACTGACCAAACCAGGTTGGGATTCTGGAGTGTGGCTTTTATTCACATACACAGAGAATAATACAAAGCGAAGATGGCCCCCCACAGGGCTACCCCCACTGGTAATGCAGATTACTGAGGTACAGAGCACACACACACAGAGAACCCTCAGGTTCTGAATGGAACTTGGCACACACGGCCCAAAATGGTACACTTCCCTTGACTAGACACCCTCGGCCAGTACTAGGAGAATTTCCCGTATTTCATGAGGAATTACTGGTGGCACCCTCGACCACCAAAAAGCACACTTAGGCTCACAGGCAATCCCAAATCCTACATCTGGGTATTTTCTTCAGGCACTGGCCAAGTGCACTAAGAGAAAATAAAGGTGCCCAAACTGAACCTGGAGAGGTAAACATAGTTACTCCAGATGGGGGTCTCCCACCTTTTGCTTCCAAATTTATACTCGGCCATTCATCTGGTTAGTAACACCCTTCTCAGAAACTCTTGTAGATGCTGACTTGAAATGTCTTTCACATTTAACATATTACTTTTTCATACCTCTGAGATGTCATAAAGTTAAAAGTTCTGTAACTGGCAATGTCTCTTCACTGGACGCTCACTTTAGCAGACACTTTTAAATCAGACACAAACTAAAAGTTCTGTACTTGGCAAGTCTCTCTCCGGACCCCCATAGTAGGCAGAAACTTTTAAACAGAAACAGACTAAAAATTCTGTACTTGGCAAGTCTCTCTCTGGACCCCATAGTAGGCAGACTTTATTTCCACTAATTTTCTTTGAATCTAGATAGATTTTAAGAAACTTGTTTTTTATGCGATGCTTAGAATGAAGTGTTTAATACTGCAGAAATGATCCAGTACCCTTCCCCCTTCTATTAGTAAATGGCATAGTCAGATGGTATACTTGTATAGCAATGAAAGAATATGCTACTCTCTTGTGGACAAATTAGGAATTTTTTATAAAATTTGGTCACCCTTCTGGAATCCGACTTAGAAACGTATGTCTGATAATTGCAGAAAACTAGTTAAAAATATTCAAACCCTTTATTATTGTATAAGATCGCTATTTCTCAGATGTTTGATGGTTTCTGGATATTCTCATTGACACTTAATTGGTAATGAAATCACCTACCTTTTGAACTTGTTAACTTAATTATATGATCAGATGTAGATTTTATCTCCAATAAGAATTTGTTTATCCCATGTTATTACTTTAAACGTTCATATTTATAAAGTGTTTTGCAAACCTGTTTAAAATCAATAAAAAATATTATGGGGAAAAAAAAACTCTTCCTGCTACCTCATGTCTGATCCACACCAGGCATGGGTAAATCCCAGCATCACCCACACCTTGGCATATATTGCTTAAGTATTGAATTCCATTCCTTTCAAAATGCTGGTGTGACACTGTTCAAAGGTCATGGAATGTGATTGTACCCATCTGTGGTATAACAGTATTCTGAAAGCTCTAGGAACGCACATGTTAGTTTCATTACAGAAGAAAATGAACCGCCAAGTGCACATTCACATAATTCTTTACACTATAAAAAATAGAGTACAAACAACTTTTATGCACAACCAGTGTGTTCTGCCACCTCATGGGTCCGATTCCAACTGACTGCTCGGGCTTCTCTGTTGAGGTCAGAGGGGATCAGAAACACTCTCCAGAGGAACACACTAGTTGTGCATCAATGCTCATCCAGTATTCTCTATATAGTAAACTGCAGTCACCATTTTTTTAGGCTGCTAATGTCAATGCCTCAGTCTCATGTTTATCTGCCATTTTTTTATTTTCCTACGTTATCTGCACAGTTGCCAGTACTCTTGGTAAGTGATCACCTTTCAGAGGTTTCAGCTTTCTCTTATCTTCACCATCTGTGGTTGCACTCATTTCACTATTCACTCATCATCCGCTGCTGAAGGTGATGTGGCTCCAAGTCTCTCTCCCCAGCCTCTGTGCATGTTGCTACTGCTGTCGAGCTGCCAGTGTTTCTATTTCTGTACAAGCAGGTGTGCTTGTTTAATAAGTCAGAAGACACACCCACTCAATCTTGCTACCCCCTCAATATGTTACTGCATACTGTTACATTCCAGTGGCCTACTGTTTAACTGGAACTTGATCACCCTCTATGAAGGTTACACAGTGTAATCAACTGGCAGCATGCACAGCAGCTGCACTTTTGGGGAGTTATGCTACCTCAGATGTAATGGCACTTTTATACAACACCTACCTGAATCATCTGTTTTGGTAGGAAGGTGCTCCTTTTCATCTTGCTGTGCTCACCATGTATGTTCACACTCTGTGTGTGTTGCATTGCAATGGGCAGTTTGTGCTTCTACATGTCCATTCCATTTTGTCTCAATGGACAAAATCTGTGCCTGTGTGTGTTGGGGTTAGCGTGAGGTCAACAGGTGCTGTGTGGTAATGTCATTAACCCGTGCTTTATTTAAATTGACTGTCTCATGAAATGTCATATATAGGTATATAGCGGTACTGGACCAGTTTGAATTGAGGCATATTTCATTGTAACCTAGTAGTTGTTGGTCCCAGTGTATCCTGAATTAGCTGTTACTTGGCAAAGAAAATATTGTTTCATTCATAATTTTTTCCACTGACGTGTGTTCATGGTGGTAGCCTGCTTTGGAAGCCATCTCCTGTGTGTATCCTTCTGCATGCTGCAGGACACATTGCAGTCTGAGGAGGAGCAAAAACACTGCATAGGGGAAAGTCCACTTGTGTATATTGCCACATTTGCATTTTGCTTTGCAGCATTTGGCAGTGCTAATTCATGTTCTCAGGTTCCAGGCTCTGCATATTTATTCTACTACCCTTACCTGCATTGAGCAACCAGCCCTGTGTTGGAAGCATGCATCCCCTTATTCATTTTTCATTTTCTGCCAATGAGCTAATTTACATCCCATCTCTTCCCACTCACGGCATACATTTGTGTATCGAGGAGCTTCTGAGTTTAATGTAGTTTATGCACTTATTGGGTTCATGTTGTTTACCCACTTATTACACTGGCCAGGTACAGGTTTCCTGGCACAGGCGTTATGGCTTGGGCCTGTATACTATCCCCACTATCCCCTAGGAAAGGTACTGAGGATGCACTTGACCCCCCCTTCCAAATGTTTTCAATCATCTGGCTTTTTGTGATGGTCTATAGAAGATTATGGGTGGACAATAAAGAACACCTGCACCCCTCATGCCTCTGCCCTCATGCCTCTGTTCGCATCACTCCCAGGTAAAGTTTCCCCATCATCCTGCTCCCGTGTCAGCCCTATTAATAGGAACCTATTCCTGGGTGAGTGGGGTGGGGCATTAACTTACATTTTCTAAGAGTCTCATTTCCTCTGCTCTGCCCCCTCAGCACCATCTGTATTTTGTTTTTGTTTTATGTGCTTGACTTATGGGGGGGGCAGGGGCTTCAAACACTGAGCCACAACTGCTGCCCACAGAGATTCTGGGACCCTGAGAGGCCTGACACTCTTTGACCCAATACTTTTCCTTTTTACATGAGTGATTGGTGGTGAAGGGCTTCACACACCACCTGCCCACTGAGCCACAGCTGCTTCCCACAGAGATTCAAGGACCACGAGTGGCCTGGCCCTCTCTGACCCACTGGTTTTCCTTCCAGGATTTTTGTTTTCCATGTGATGTGACAAAATTCACTGCCCAGTGAGGCACAGATTAAAAGGGAGATGCCATCTGACTGACTGGGGCAGAGGCCTTCACACACCACCTACCCTAACAGTGATACTGCTCGGCCCTACACATCACACAGAATTGCGAGAGTGCCACAGATCCATCACTGCATTTATTTTTTTAGTTGCACATGGCATGACAGGATGCCCTGCCCAGTAACCCACAGCTGCTACCAACAGAGATTCAGGTACCATGAGTGGCCTGACCATGGCCAAAGCTTAAGGTGGAGATGCCATATGAGTATGGGGGGGGGCATAGCAGATACCTCATGCAAGAAGTGCTCTGTTAAAGTTACACGCGTTTATTTTGTTTTTATTTTAATATGAGGGACTGGTGGTGGGGGGGACTTCAAACACCACCTGCCCCTGAGCCACAGCTGCTATCCACAGAGATTCTGGGACAATGAGTGGCCTGACCCTCTCTAACCAACTCCTTTTCCTTCCAGGATTTTTGTTTTCCATGTGATGTGACAAAATTCCCTGCTCACAGAGCCAAAGCTTAGGATGCAGATGCCATTTCCTTCCAGGATGTTTCTGTAGGGTGGAGATGCCATATTGGTGATGGGGAGGGGGTCACCCAGACCTCATGCAATATGTGCTTGGCAAAACTAACACATTTATTTCTTTTTTTTTTTCAGTCATGGAGAATGAACAGAGATCATGTAATTGGACTAATGGGGAGACATGGGCCTTGACGACCAAACTCAGCAGGCATTGAATGGTCATAGGAAGAACCTACACATCTACAGAGTCATTGCCTTAAAACTTCATGAAAGTGAATCTGAGAACAGTGAGACACAATGCTGGTTGCGCATCAAAGGCCTCGAGCATCGGTATTCAAAGTGTTGCAACACCAATAAGAGCAGTGGGCATGGATGCATACAATGTCTCTATTTCCGTGAGATTGATGCCATTTTGGGAGCAAGGGCAGTTGTCCACCCGATAATTCTTGTTGACAGACTAGCTTGAGTGGTGCAGACAACACATGGGACTCCAACAATGATGAAGGTGAAATAGTGGCAGAACAACCATTTGGCAAGACTCCATCGACTAGCGACTTTTCCTACATATCGGAACCTGAGGCACATGTTCCCCCCGAAATATCCTCTTTAGAGCAAGACACACAACAGAATAACAGTGGTCATGGTAGGCAAAGGCGTGGCAATGTGATCATGCTGGCTATCGCTGAGCAATTCTTGAATTTCCTGGAGCGATCCAATAAAAGGTTTATCCATGCAGAACAATGCAGGGAAGCTTTGGCTGCTGATTATGAACAGCGACAGATGCAGTTGGAGAACCTTACTGAACAAAACAGGCTTGAGATGGAGAGGCATTGAATGGAAATGGAAAAACTGAGGATGGAAGCATTGGAGAAACTTGAGATGCACCACATGGAGCAAGACCATCGCTTTTTCCAGATGCTTCTTGATAGAAAATGGTAGTTTACTCACCTGGTAAAGGTGATTGCATGAGCATCACCTTACAGCATCCCCCCATCCATTACCTTCTGGGTTATGTTCATTTCATAGGCTACCGATGCACACGTGACCAGATGTTTCGAAACCTAATTTGTCTTGGTCCACCTCCTATCCACAGGACTTCAGTTTGAATTTTCCCAAGCTGTAAACATATTTTAAGTACTGTAGTTAGGTTATAACAAGTTAACACTCTATCTGACTTAGATGAATTGAGTGAGGAGATTATGTATGATTTAAGTGTATTTTTCTTTATTTCCTGTTTTATACAGACTAGATTTGCCGGCCCATACAGCATACCGGTATTGTGATCTAGTGTAGTTGGCAGTGATGTGCCTTAGCTGGGTTGTCATCCGATGAGAAGGAAGGGCATTGGGATGCTGTAAGGTGATGCTCATGCAATCACCTTTACCAGGTGAGTAAACTACCATTGCATATTGCATCACCTTATAGCATCCCCACATCCATTACCTTCTGGGATGTAAGAAGCAGTGATCCAACTTTGGGAAGGGACTGGTTGACAATCCAGCTAGGATCCCACACAGCTCTGCAGGATCTTCCTAGTGAAGGATGCTTTCTCTGCATTAGTTTCATAAATTCTGTAACATCTGGTAAAAGTGTGCACTGAGGTCCAGGTAGCTGTGGCACAGATGTTCTGAATGGAAGCTCTATTTATCTCTGCCCATGAAGTAGAGATAGCTCTATTGGAGTGCACTGTGAAGCTCTGTGGGCTTTACAGTTGCTTCAGCTTGTATGCCTCATTGATGGTCCACTTGACCCAGGTGGACAGAGTGGATTGTGCTGCACCTTGTCCTCATCTGGGTCCACCGTGAATTATGAATAGCCCATCCGAGACACAGAAGTCCTTTGTTCTGTTGAGGTATATGGTGATAACCCTCTTCATATCCCAGTGTTTTGTCGATGTAGTATTGTTATCGCTCACCTGTGCATTCCAAGTGGAGAGTTCCAGGGTTTGTGAGGTGTGGAAGGTGGTAGCGATTTTGGGGAGAAATGCTGGTGAAGTTCTCAGGGTTACTTCATCATTGTGAATGATCAGGAAAGCTGATTTGCATGACAGTGCTCTTATCTCACTCAGCCTCCTGGCTGAGCATATAGCCACCAGGAAAAGGGTTTTATATGAGGCCCATTTTAGATCTGTGGTGAGCATAGGCTCAGATAGAGTGATCGCCAGGGTATCTAAGACTGTGTTGAGATCCCAGGGTGCCACCAGTGTTTTTACTTTGGAGTGGATGTTGGAGGCCACCTTTAAGAATTGAATTATATCTGGGTGTAACCCTGGGGTATGGTTATCAGTGTGTCCCATTCCTGCTCCAATTGCCAGGGAAGATGTGGATAGACCTTTGTCTAGTCCCTGTTGTAAGTATAAGAAGATCTGTGGAATGGTAATGGCCAGCGAATCGAGGTGGTTGTTGCCTTTCCATTTCTGGAAAATCATCCACTGTTGCTGATAAGTGTGAGTGGTGGACTGGCATCTGGAGTGTAGCATGGTGCCTACCACTTGTGGACAGTATCCTTTATTTAACAGTCTTTGCCTTTCAGCAACAAGGCCATGAGGTGGAGCGATTGAGGGTTCAGATGACATATTGGCCCCTGTGTTAGTAGGTCCCTCCATATGGGGATTCTCCAGGGTGTGTCTATTGTCATCGAGATGATTTTCACAAACCAGTGTCTCCAGGACCAGTATGGTGCTAGCATTACCACAGTTGATTCTGTTCCTCGAATCTTGCCCAGCACCTGTGGTATCAGAATAATTGGAGGGGAAATGTATGTTCTGCGGAACTGCCAGGTCTGTGATAGTGAGTCTGTTCCTAAGGAAGTTGGCTTGTTAAATCTGGAATAGAATACCCTTAGTTGTGAGTTTTTGACTGCTGCCATTAGGTCAATCTCTAGTGGGCCCCAACGTTGGACCAGCTGCTGGAATGTTGTTGGATGGAGGGTGCACTCGCTGGGGGCCATGTCTTGTCTGCTGAGCCAGTCTGCTTGAATGTTCAATTTTCCTGTTAAGTGAACTGCTGTGATGGCTTGTAGGTTGCTTTGCACCCAATTCAGTACCCTTCGTGTTTCCCTGAGTAATCTTATGCTGCGTGTGCCGCCTTGGTTTCTGATGTAGGCCACTGTGGCCCTGTTGTCCGATCTTGACAGAACCCTCTTGTGGGTTATCCATGTTCAGAAGTGGTGCAGGGCATGACATACTGCTCTCGTCTCCAAGAGATTGATTGGCATTTTTGATTCTGTTGTGGACCATTTGCCTTGTGCTGTCACTTGTTCTTGTGTGACGGAGGCTGGTGTCTGTGTTCTATGATCGCCTCTGGGGTGACTTCTAGTCTGACTCCTTTTGATCAGTTGTATCTGTGAGTCCGATATCGCAAAAATTTCTTGGCAGAGGGTAACATAGTAACTGTCCTTGATAGATCCTGTCTCAGTTCCTGAGAGGCCTGTTTTGCAAACATTTGAAGGGTGCCCATGTTCCACATGGCCCATGGGACCAGGCCTATGCAGGAGGACATGGATCCAAGCATCTGAAGTATTGCTCATAGTGTTGGGCTTTCAGTGATGCTAAGTGCCCTGGATTGTGTTAAGACCTTGTTCACTGTCCTCGGGGACAGGGTCACTCTGCGCTGTCTCATGTTGATGAGTGCTCCCAGGTGTTATTTTGACTGGTTGGGGTCGAGACTGCTCTTTTCCCAATTCAGTACCCAGCCATGAGCTTCTAGGATCGATAGGACTGTTTGGGTGTGTTGTTGGGGTAGTTGTGCAGACCCGGCTCAGATTAGCCAATTGTCAAGGTAGGGGATCACATGAATGCCCATCTGCCTGAGGGTGGCTTCCACTGTCACTGATACCTTGGTGGACACTCTGGGTGCTGATGCCAGGCCGAAAAGGTAGTGTCTGATATTGGTAGTGTTGGCCTAGGATTTTGAATCTTAGGTATTTGTAGTGAGCCAGTCTGATGGGTATGTGTAAGTAAGCATCCTTCATGTCAATAGATGTTAGGAAATCCCCTGGTCTTATTGACTGTAATGTTGAGCTGAAGGTTTCCATCTTGAATCTTTTGTATTGCATGAACCTGTTGAAGAATTTGAGGTCCAACATGGGTCTCATATCGCCTGTCTGTTTTGGAATCAGGAAGAAGATGGAGTATATTCCTTGGTCATGTTGTTCTTTTGGGACTGGAGCGATTTCCTTGTTTTGCAAGAGAGAGGTCAGGGTCACTTTGACCATCTATATTTTTTCTGGTTGTCGGGAGAATGGGGATACTACCACCCTGTTTGTGATGGACTTCTGCTGGAACTCGATGGCGTATCCCTGGGACACTATCTCCAATACCCATTTGTCTTGTGTTGATTTGCGCCATACATGGTAAAACTGCATTAGATGTGCTCTCACAGAGGGGTGTGAGCTTGAATTCAAGGTTATTGGGCTGAGACTGGCTGAGGTGTAGTCAATTAGACTGGGTCCATTTTCTGGAGAAATTAGTGATGAACTTGCCTCTCTGACCTCTTCCATTCATTCTAGCTCTGCCGTTACTGGAGAAGAAAGCTGGCTTGAAGTTAAATGATTTGTTTTGGTAGTAGTGGCCCATCTGCCTTCTATCTTGTCTTCCCCTGAAGGGATGAAATCTGCCACGCAATGCCAGGAAGTACGAGTACTTTGAAGATTTGTCACCATCGAAGATTTTCCCATCGCCCTTGTGTTTTACGTATTTCTCCAGGCCTTCCCCAAAGATCAGGTTGCCCTTAAATGGCAACTTGTTGACCATTGTCTTAGATTCTGCATCTGCGTTCCATATTTTGAGCCAAATCAGATGCCTTTCCCTGTTGGTGAGGGCGGCCATATGCGCTGTCATTTTAAAAGCATCTATGGATGCATCTGCGGCATATGCGGCTGCCTGTATCACATATTCAGTGAGGTCATACTGCCTGGAGTCTGGCTCTAGATTGGCTGCCAGCTCCTTGAGCCATGTGACAGTGCTCGAGATGTGTATGTTGCAGCAGTGTTGGCTCTGCAGGCTATGCCAATCATTTCAAAGCACTTCTTTATATAATCTTCCATTTTTTTTATCCACGGAGTCTTTGAGGGGAGTACTAGTTTCAAAGAGAAGAACAGTTTTTCTGCATAATCCTGTGATTTGGTGGCCTACCATGGGTGGGTTGCACCACAACTTATTTTTGACCTCTTGGATAGGATAGAAGTGGTCAAATGTCCATTTTTTCGGCTATCCTTGCTGGGTTAATGGCCTCCCATTCTCTTGTGATGACCTCAGTGAGGGATTTGCATATTGGGAAGAAATCTTCCCTCTTTTCATAGGTATCATAGGTATCATAGGTCATACAGAGCCAGAAGACCGAAGTCCATAATGCTCGCCCAGCACTGCACAGTTCTCGCCTGATATTAGTTATATCCTCCAATGTGATTATGTTTTAAGTATATATCTAGGAGTCTTTTGAAGGTGTCAATACTTGCACATGACACTACATCCCAAGGTAAACTGTTCCAGATCTTGCAAACTCTTACTGTAAACCAGCTACTTCTTTTTGTTGTTTTACACTGCTCAATTTTTAATTATAATGGATGTGCCCTGGTATCATATATCTTACTCCTTATTTCCAGCCCAAGTAATTTGCCCAAGTTTTTATCTTGTATAGCCTTGAATACCAAACACAAGTCATCCCTCAGTCTGTGGTATTCCATAGTAAACAAACCCAAATATTCTAATCTTGCATGATAGTCAAGATTTCTAACTTCGTAGATATTTTTTCTTGCTTTATGCTGGATTTTTTCCATAGATTTTATGGTACCCTTATCCCCAGGTACCCAAAACTGAGCACAATACTCCAGATCCTTTTGTTTTGTTTGGTTTATTGAGATCAGTTTGGGCTCTGTTTTTCGCTTTGTCAGTTCAAAACCCATCATTTCCTTGGCTGTTCTAAAACGTTCGGGAAGGGCCTCTATGGCGGTCAACTTCCTTGTGAGTGTAAGCTCCTCCTCCAAATCCTGATGTTGTTCCTCCGTGCCTGAGTCCATGTTGGTTGTGTCATTGGGGGTAGGTTCATCTGGAGCAACATCATCCTCCTTGTTGGATGGTTGGGCTGAAGAGGAGTTTGTGCTTGAATGCTGATCGGTCACTGCTGAGGGTTTTTTGGGGAAGCCCACAAGAGTGGGTTTGCTGGTTGTTGCCATTTCCTCCATGTGCTCCAGGATTTTGAGCATAACTATTCACTGCATGTGGAAAAATTAATTGTCTGTGGAGGGTAGCACTGGCTGAGTCTCCTCCAGCAACTCCGTGGCTACTTCCATCTCATCATCTGCCATGCCTTTGAGATGTCCCCCCTTCCTGTTTGCTGCAGGCAGGGCAGTGGGGACCTGACTGGTTTGGGAGCAATGCAATCTGACAGGTTCTGCACTTTTTGGACTTTACCATAGTGTGAGCCTGTGTATGAGACAAAAAAAAAGGGGGGGGGCCTGCTGGCTGTTAGGACACAGGTCTGTTTGGATGAGGTTTAGAATTAGGCTGTCATGTAATTGTCTGCGGCTGTATGAATTGTAAGGGCTTATCAACTGAACAGTGTCCTTGACAAAAGGCAGCCTTTATGCTGGCAGAGGCAGTATAGGCTAGCAGTCTGTTCTTGCTTAGTGGTATCCCATTAGCAGTAATAATGGCTTGATGTTTCATTTATGATTTATACTGAGCAGTGGGTGGCAGCATGTCCCATACTAAGTACCCACTAGGATTGAATAATGGAGTGCAATAAGCAGTTGGTGGCAGTGTATCCCATATTAAGCTCCAGGTAGGAGGTATAGGGCCATGTAATTTGGCAGGGATCCTTCTCCCCTGCGTTGATGCTCCTAGCATTGCCTAGCACTCTGAGTATAATATTAAAGTGGTGCACTGCACTTTCTCTCCAAGTTATATGGTTTGTGTGGTGCTGCAGCGTATTTGTGCCATTGTCCGCTGGTCTGCATTCTCGTTCATTCAAGTGCACATGCACGGGCTGTGAGGAGCATGAACTTCGGCTGATGACGAGGCGGAAGGAGGGGAAGGGGGTCTTGCAAGATAGAGGACCCCAGAGATAGGGCTGTGGAGCTGTTGCACCTGTAAGTGCGAGATGCAGGAGGGAGGGTTAGAGCTGTACCCCCTGTGGGAGCAGTCGGGAGTCTGGCCTGGAGACTGCTCCCTTTCCAATAAGTCGTGAGGGGTATGTGTCGAGTGCTGGAGCTATCTTTGTCCACAGTTCGTTAATGTAGCTATTTTGGCCACATTTTGTTAATTTCAGCTTCCTTGGTCTCCGCCTGCAGGAAAGGAGTGAAGGCTGGAGAAGAGATGTGCCGTGACCATATTTTACTTCTGCTGCCTTATGCATTAGCAGGGTTCACTTGTAAGGGGACCCTGCCCACATAAGGAGGGGGTGAGTCACTCGTAAGGGGCTCAGACTCCTATCTGCCATTAGGACTGTTGTTTGTAGGGAGAGGAGTACAGGGCACCATTTTTGAATCTCAGGAGAACATACCATGCCAAATGCTCTTGAAAGTTCTTATTAGACAAGACTATGCTGTTTCCTGTCACATCAAAATGATTGCTCACTATACTACCAATAGATTTAGCAGGCATAGCAAACTTTCTTATGCATAAAATCGAGTGATTGTACACACATATATATATATATATAATGGTAGCACGGTAGTGCTACCATAATTAGGGTTGAGTACTCCATTTAAGGTTAAATGGTGAAACTTTGCACCTTAATAAATAGTGTCACAATTCAATGGATTTGCCTGAAATTTGGCACGCACAGAGCATAACCATATATCTCAGGCTCTGACAACTTTTGTACTGGTCGGATATACGGCTGCGGAGTTATTAAGCAACATTCCAGGGCACGTTTACTTTTTTTGCACATTCTTTGCTCGCACCTACAGGTTGCACGGTTTGTGCGACCAGTCCAAAACCTTCAGGGAATGTGTGGCCAGGGTCCCCAATGTACCTTTTGAAGATTTTGTGAAAAAATAGTGAACGGTTCATAAGTTATTCAAAAAACAAGTTTCTCACATTATAGTCAATAGGAAAAGTTAACAAAAAGTTTGGCGGTGTCGCAAATGCACTTTTTAGTGTCACAAATGACCCTAGTAGTGTCGCAAATCTGCCATTTTGTTTTCAGTTACTGATCACAGAAATGTTTGGCATTTAAAATTGTGACCATCTAGGGACACAATTCTTTTTGTGTTTACCTATTGGAGCCCTGAGGATGCTAGCCATGTCTTTATTTTGGGGTTAAACACCACAGAAATATGTTTTTCAATTTTTTAGGAAAAGTAGTGTCACAAAGTAGTGTCCCACTTGCGACACTGTTGCAAATTTTTGTGAAAGGTTGCACAAATCATGACACTACTTTTCAACACTATGGCCAAAATGACAGGAATTGTTTGCCATCCTGCTGCAAAATAACGGTTTGGTCTTTTGGGCTGAAATTTGGAGGGAAGAAAGCTAACATCTCACAGATGTGTCTTTTGGTGGTTTGGTGAAACAATATTGCAGGGATGCAAAGTTATGGCACTCTGAAGTTGACGCTTTTTCCCATAGACTAACATTGCGGCGTACGCAGCATGACAGGAATTCTTTGCCACCCTGCTGCAAAACAACGGTTTGGTCTTTTGGGCTGAAATTTGGAAGGAGGAAAGCCAGCATCCCAAAGATGTGCCTTTTGGTGGTTTACTAAAAAAAATTACAGGGTGGCAAAGTTACGACACTCCGAACTTCACGTGTTTTCCCATAGGATAACATTACAGCGTCTGCCGCGCCTTTAAGGGCCCGTATCTCAGAAAAGGTGCAAGATACAGACTTTTCGTTGGAAAAATGCTTAGCCCCCAAAGCAGGGCCTAAGTACAAAACTAGCCAGGAAAGTCATAATTCATACGAAATTTTTATTTTTTTTCCACGTCATACGGTTCCTGAGATATAAGCAATTTAGTATTCCAACTCCTCATTTTCTGCTCCGAGACCCATTATTATGCATACATTCTTTGTACTCACTGTGTTTCTCTATGCAGCTGTTGTGTGTGCTTACATTACTGTTACCCTTACCGTTTCCTCTTGCGTTTCCATACCAGTTTGCGTTCCCGTTCCCGTGTATGCCACCGTGTGCGTCACCCTTTGCGTTTTCGTTTGCACTTGTGTTTGCATTACTGTTACCATTTGTGTTTCCACTTCTGTTTGTCTTTGCATTTACATTTGCATCACCGTGCACATTTTCATTTATGTTTGCAACCACCCTTCTGTTTGCATTTCCATTTGTCTTTCGTTTGGTGCCATCGTTGCTGTTACTGTTACCATTTGCATTTCCAATTGCATTATCATCGCTGTGTGCATTATACTTTGTGTTTCCATATGCATTTGCATTCGTGTTTCTGTTTCTGTTTCCTTTGGTGTTATTTTTGCTGTTGCCATTACCATTTGTGTTTCCAATTGTGGTACCGTGACTGTGCATGTTACAGTTTGCGTTTCCATACGTGCTTGCATTTCCATTTCTGTTTCTGTCTCCTTTGGTGTTATTGTTGCTGTTACCATTACCATTTGCATTTTCAAATGCGGTACCGTGACTGTGTGCAGTACGGTTTGTGTTTCCATACGCGCTTGCGTTTGTGTTTCTCTTTGCTTTGGTGTTATTTTTGCTCTTAACATTATCATTTGCATTTGCAATTGTGGTACTGTGACTGTGCATGTTACGCTTTGCATTTCTGTTCACACTTGCATTTCCATTTCTGTTTCCTTTTGCATTATTGTTGCTGTTACAGTTACCATTTGCATTTACAATAGCAGTACCATGACCGTGCTCATTACCAGTTGCATTTTCATATGCGCTTGCATCTCCGTTTGCGTCACTGTTTGCTTTGGCGCCAATTTCTGCTTGCGTTTCTATTAACGTTTGCGTTACCATTTATGTTTGCATCACCATGTGCGTAACCGTTAGCACTTGCATTTGCGTAGCAGTTACCATTACTATGTCACACAGCATCACGTGGTAGGAGCGTGGGGCCTGAAGGGCCTGCACTCCCATCACCACATTCCATTCACTATTTATAGTCCTCATTCTCAAAAAGAAGGGAAATTCATGGCAAAAAAATCCATTTAATACATCAGTTAGGGTTGTTCCACGGTGACAAAGTGAGGGAAATTCATGTATTAGGTTGAAAGTCCCTTGCACCACTCAGACACCCCCTAACCAGCATTGAGGGTGTTGGGGTCATCAGCCCTAACCTCACCCCATTTTCCTTGCCTCAGCTTGTTTTCACATATGACGGGGTGAGAGTTAGCCACGACCCAATGCACACCCATGCCAGTTGGGGCAGGCTGGGGTGGTGCAAGGGGAGCTTTCAACCCTAACACCGAATTTCCTCACTTTTGTCGGGTGGAACAACCCTAACTGATGCATTAAACAGAGATTTTTGCTATGAATATATATATATATATATATATATATATATATATGTGTATATATATATATATATATATATATACACACACATAGTTTTAAGGGCTTTCTTGTAGAGATAGCAAATAATGTGCAAGTAAATTAAATATTTCCTACAGTATTAACCTTCTTGAGTACCTGCTTACCATACAGTCTCATTTTTTTTATTCTATATTCTGCCTAATCTTCTTGGCTGGCTAGCCCTCATAATGTAGCCATAATTTAGCCTTACATAGCATCGCAGAGTAGCTACTCAGGTAACCACCCTGCTTGATAGATAAAGATATATGTATATTGCCCTGAGTATTGAGTGAAATAAAAAATGGATTTTGGTAATCCTACCTTAACGAAGAAATCATGGCCAGGCAATATGCTTGTAGCCTCTGTAATGCACATTAATGAACTGAAGTCCTGTGGATAGGAGATGGACCAAGGCAGATCAGGTTTTGAAACATTTGGTCATATGTGCATCAGTAGCCCCTGAGATAGACATAATCCAGAAGGTAATGGATGGGGGGGTGCTGTAAGGTGATGCAATATGCAATGACCTTTGCATCCTCCCAGCTCACAGTACACGTACCTGGCAACTCTGAGAGTATAGTGATCCTTCTGTAACATACCTCAGAACCTGCCTAAGTTGCAGCACTTTCCTAAGCCTGAGTTTGAAGTTAAGTACTCAACTCAAACTTATACTGATATGTAGTGTGCAACAAACAATGTTTCCACTGCGTATAGGGCAAATGTTTTATAGGAGCATAATGTTTTCTAGCCTCTTCCGATCCCTCCTCATTTTTGTATACTTTCCTGTGTATCTACCCTGTTAGACAGCTTTGTATCATCTGCAAACAGGCTAACCCTCCCTTCTAGACACTCAGGTGTTCTGATTTTAACTATGTGTGAATAGTAAATAGAATTTGCATTCTATGTTAGTTGTTTTTAACTTTATTTTATACAGAATTGTAGAATGCTATTTTTATTGATAAAAATAGTTTTATTGCAAAAAGGAATGCATAATGACACTTTTACTGTGAAAGTTTACATGATAAAAAGGGTGTTTCACTGGTATAAGACAATACATTTTGGAATTCAGAACAGAAAACATGATGGTTATCCATGGACTAGCACCCCTGATTGACCCCCTACCTCTCAGACAGTAACACATACAGTATGTATATGCATATGCACTAACCCTAGGGCACAGGCACATATCATATAAGCATGAGTGTCAAGATCTGAGTTCTACTGCACTTTTACTGAGAATCATAATGCTTTTGCCATTATTCTTATTGTAACACTTGGGAGATGCTTCTGTTTATACTACTGTATAATGATTAGTAAGGTAATACTGCCATCTTTAGTGCTAGTGCAGATTTGTAATTATATATGTAACTGCAAGTGTCCTTCAGACATACAAGATCCATTGTTCTGCGGTATCTGTTATTTTTGCTGGCTCAACATGCTTTCCCAGGCTAGTGAGGAGTCAGGCTATTTGCCACTGACCAATAACAATGTTTTTATATATATGTCTACTTGTTGCTATGACATTTATCAGAGGTATAAGACCATTTGCATAACACCTTCTTTCTGAGAAGAGACGCACTGCTATCTACTTAGGTTAGAAAGATTGGAATTATTCTTCAGGTAATTTCACTGGTTGTAATCCTGCTTTATTTACCAGAAATAATCACTTTATATGCCGGACACCACTTCTCTCTAGTTTTTTTACTTTAGTGCAATTCCAACAAGAACCTGAGAAGATGATGGTTTCACCATCCTGTTACATTTGTTGACCATGCGCAAGTTGGAATGTGCAAGATGAGGATTCCATTTGAGTTCTTTGAACTGAGTGTCGAGTAGTGTAGTGCATTTTTGCTTACTTGGACCTACTCATACTTATAGTGGTTGTTCTCTTACAACTTTGTTCCATTTGGTTTCAAGCATGGCAGACCCACACCAGACCACTGGTTTACTCCCTTTAAGAGTAGCAGTGACCTACCTTGGCTCCACTGTTTGCCCATGGGGGACTGGAAAGCTGTTGGGTGATGGTGCCAAGGATTTGAGACCAGTCTTTCAACTGCTTTATTTGTTTGTTTACCCCTTGTTTGTTATGCCTGAATTGTGCATAGAACTGAGACTCGATGTCTCTAACTACTTCACCTACCATGGAGGATGGATTGATTTCACGCTGGATATGAAGTCAGCAGTAGATCCTTTGCTTATGAACTCTGATCAATATCTAGAGTCTAAGCAGAAAGCCAAGAAGTATCACACCAAAGGTCTCTTGGTCGCGGCTCTACATACAGCTGTGGAAAGTTTACTAGCACGATGTGCCTCCCTTGAGCTGCAAAATGCTTCTCTAAAAAAGAGATGGGCTTGCAGGTAATGGAGTTGTTGAAAAAGGAACAGAAACTAGTGGAGAAGACACAGTCAATCCAATATTACAATAACAGACTTTTGCACTGTACTGCTCAAGACTCTGAACATGAAATTTGGATGTTGAGAGATGACAATGAGAGGCTGAAATGTGATAAGAAACAGTTATCTTATTTGAATGATATTTTGAGTGATATGAATGAAAGTTTGCAAGAGGATAATGTGCAGTTGAAAGAGGAGAATGCAAGGTTAATGCATAAGTTAGAAAAAGAGCTTAGGGAGAAAGTCACATTGGGCACCGTGTGTACAGTATTGCAGCGTGAGGTTGAGAAGGGTATTGAACAGGGCACTGCAAAAGTTTGTCATAAGAAATGTAGAGAAAAGATGGTGAGAATGCACCATCAGCAAGAGGTTCTCACTGGCCATTTTAAAGTCATGAATGATTTTCAGTACATATCCATTGACATTACATCATCGGGTGATGACAACTCTGATTGTGAGGACATAGGGCACCTTATCACATCCAAACCCTTGCCCCACAGGGCAGTGGCTTTCACTAGCCATTCCCAAGATGGCAGATGTGTATCCACGCCCCCAGTCATGTTGTCATGCCTTCTACACTGCCCTGTCAAAGAAAACATGGTGGTCCCCATGATACGGGATGCCAACCACCTCTGAGTAGGAGCCCGCTTCCATTGGCTTGCCTTTCCAGGGAAGACAATTCAAAAGTGCATGGCATGATACAAGAGGCCTTCACAAATCTGCCCCCATTGGACAGACAGTTGCCCATACAGGAATGAATTGAATGTATGTTTGAGAATGCTGTAAGCCAAGAACATGCGTTCAAAGCAGTCACTGATGTGGGGGTTGAAGCTGCCCTCCATGGTGCTTTGGGTCAGGTGGAGTTGAACACCACTCCATGTACACCCATGTCCAATCCCTTGCAGGTCACTTACTCTGTTCAACAAATTGCCCAAGGCATTGGACAGATGGGCCCGACCGACAACCTAAGCTGCCATTTGGAGAAGGTGAGCTTCCTCTGTGAGAAGCTTTCTCTCCAGCCAGAGTATCAGGTCCAAGTCCTGAGACAAACTATTGAGCCTACCCACTGGGCCAAACTTCCTGAGGCTGTCTGCAATTGTGAGATGCTCGATTACAACAATATCTCACAAGTGCTCCTTGCTGCCAATGCTCCAGCTATCACTGGAGTTTGCTTGGTCTACAAGGTTAAGCAAAATGTGAAGGAATGCTCTGTGGTTTACCATCAATGGTTGTGGCTCACCTACAAGGCCGGCAAGGACCTAGCAGGTGAGACCACCAACAAATACCAAATTGAGTACAAGGATTTGTACATGCAGAACATGACTTCGTCTCTCCGGGAAAAAGTTGAACTCAATGTTTACCCACAGACCAATGCATTTGATAAGATCCTCACCAAGATGGAGCGTGTCTTCCAGGTCAACCTCCGTAATCTAGCTTCTGGGAAAAACACCAACAAGGCTACCATCATCCAAACTCCGATGGCCCAGGGTGCTGAGCCCAAGTTGAGGCAGTAAACCCTACTCCCACCCACTATAGACATAGAAACATAGAAACATAGACTTTGACGGCAGATAAGGACCGCTAGGCCCATCTAGTCTGCCCATTTCCCTACCTACAGGATAGGCCGCAGATCCTAGTTAACCAACAGCCTTTATCTTCTGCCCCCCACAAGAATTGCCTTATGTCTGTCCCATGCATTCTTGAATTCTCCCACAGTTTTAGACCCAACAACTTCCTCAGAAAGGCTGTTCCATGCATCCACTACCCTCTCTGTGAAATAATACTTCCTCCATTGCCCCTGAACCACCCTCCTTCTATCTTTAAATTGTGTCCCTTGTTCTTGCAAGTCTCTTTTCTGAAAGATGCTACCTCTTGGACTTTGTTGATTCCTTGAGGTACTTGAAAGTTTCTATCATGTCCCCTCCTTCTTTCCTCAAGGGTATACATATTAAGCTCCTTTAGTCTCTCCTCATACGGCTTCTCTTGCAGACCCTGCACCATTTTAGTTGCCCTCCTCTGGACTGCCTCTATCCTGTCTATGTCCTTGCGGAGATGGGGTCTCCAGAACTGGACACAGTATTCCAGATGGGTCTCACCAACTGTCTGTACAGAGGATAACAACTTCCTGTTTTCTGCTGCTGATGCCTCTCCCTAACATCCCAGTATACCCCCGGCCCTCCCTACTGCCTTCTCACATTGTTTGCAACCTTAAGGTCATCTGATATGATTACCCCAGGTCCCTTTCCTGTTTTGTTGTTGTTACTACCTCCCACCCATTGTGTATTCTTCCCCTGGGTTCTTGTTTCCCAGGTGCATTATTTTGCACTTTTTTGCATTGAATCCTAGCTGCCATACGTCTGACCATTCCTCCAACCTTGCCAAGTCCATTTTCATCCTTTCCACGCCTCCTTGTGTATCAACCCTGTTGCAGATCTTTGTGTCATCTGCAAAAAGGCATACTTTTCCTTCCAGTCCCTCTGCAATGTCACTGATGAAGACATTAAAAAGGACTGGACCATATACTGAACCCTCGCGGTACCCCACTAGTAACCGCCTCTTCTTCAGAGTGGACTCCATTTACAATTACCTTCTGTGTCCTGTTGTCCAGCCAATGTTTTACCAGGCTATCACCCTGGGACCCACTCCCAGGCTGGTTAATTTGACTATCAATCTTGTGTGGGACTGTGTCAAATGCCTTGCTAAAGTCTAGGTAGGCCATGTCCACAGCCCCCCCTGGTCTACTACTTTGGTCACCCAGTCAAAGAAATCTATTAGATTCGTCTGACATGACTTCCTGCTAGAACCCATGCTGCCTTGGATCCTGTGCTCCACTGACCTCTAGGTACTCAACTATTCTTTCCTTCAGAAGTGACTCCATCACTTTCCTACCACAGAGGTCAGACTGACAGGTCTGTAGTTTCTGCCTCTGTCTTGGTCCCACTTTGTGAAGGGGAATCACATCCACCTTCCTCCAGTCCTCGGGTACCACACCATCCTCCCATGATTTATTAAAAAGAGTAGCCAGTGGTTTCACTAGTTCCTTCCTTAATTCTTTTAGAATTCTGGGGTGAGTTCCATCAGGACCCATTGCTTTGTCCACCTTCAGTTTTAGGAGTTCTTGCAGAACCCTTTCTTCTGTGAAAGGACTGGGATCGACCCCCCTATCAAGAGTGCTTCTGTTAATTGGATTAGGCACTTCCCCCTCCTCTTTTGTGAATACTGAGCAGAAATATTCGTTCAGTATTCCTGCTTGTTCACTGTCCCCCTCTGCCCACCCACCGTTCATTCTATTCAGCCTCACTATCCCTCCCTTTGTCTTTCTACGCTCGCTGATGTACCTATAAAAGGTTTTATCCCCCTTCTTAACTGAGTTGGCTATCTTTTCCTCAGTTTGGGTCTTTGCTATTCTGACTTCCCTCCCTGCTTCTTTCTGCCTTAACTGGTACAGCTCTCTGTCCTGCTCCTTCTATGTTTCCTTATACTTCCGGAATGCTATCTTTTTCTTCCTGACTTTCTTAGCCACCTCTCTTGAGAACCATAGTGGCTTTTTCTTTCGTTTTGATTTGTTTATTTGCTTCACACAAAGGCTTGTTGTGTCTGTGATGGCAGTTTTGATAATTCCCCATTGTTGCTCCACACCTCCTTCTAGCCTGTTTGCTAGTGCTTTTCTGAGGCACTCTCCCATCTTGCCAAAGTCAGCCCTCCTAAAGTCCAGTACCCTCACTTTTGTATGGCTTGACTCTGTAGCTGAGTTAACGTGAACCACACTGTTTGATGGTCACTTGTCCCCAGATGGCAACCTACTTCAGATCTGAGATCCTCTCACTGCCCCAGTTTGAGAGTACGAGGTCTAAGATTGCTCCTCACGAGTGGGTTCTGAAACTAGCTGTCTAATGCCTGCCACCTGTAGGGTGTCAAGAATGGCCCTGTTCTTGGATGTGGCTGCAGCAAATGTGTTCAGTTAACATCTGGCATATTCAGGTCTCCCATCAACAGTATCTCCCCTTTCTCTGCCATTCTAAGAATGCCTTCTATCATATCCTTGTCCATTCCTTCTCCTGACATGGGGTCTGTACACAACCCCTGTGCGGATTGTGGTGCCCTTTCCAGTCTCCAAGGTGACCCACAGTGCCTCCTCTCCTCCCTGTTTACCCTTTTGTTCAGTTGCTTTATCCCTCCTTTACATAGAGAGCTACTCCCCCCTCTTCTCCCCTGCCTGTCTCTCCTGTAGGTTATGTACCCTGGTATGTTAACATCCCAGTCATGGTTCTCTGTGTACCATGTTTCTGTGACTGCTATGATATCCAGGCATCCCTCTTCCATTAAGGCCACCAGCTCAGGGAGCTTGTTGCCCAGACTACGGGCATTGGTACTCATTACCCTCCATTTCCTGATGGCCTTACCCCCTTTTGCCCCATCCCTGTCCTTCTTGCCTTTGTCACTTTCTCCATTTACCCCTGCCCTTCTCCCTATCGACACCTCCATGTTGGTGTTTGCCACACTTACTACCGTGATTGTTTGGGGGGGCTAGGATTTTCCTGCTCCTTTCTAGTGCCTCCCTTGGCTAGTTTAAAAGCTTGCCAATGAAGCATTTAAACCTATCACTAGGATCCTGGTTCCCCTCCCAGACAGATGCAGCCCATCATGCCAGTATAGGCTTGCATCACTCCAGGTGGACCCCCAGTCCCCAATGAAGCCAAATCCCTGAGCTCCACACCAGTTTTTCAACCACCGATTGAATCCCATGGTACGGAACATCCTAGCCTCTCCTATGCCATAGATGGGTAGCACCTCCGAGAAGGTTACCATGCGTGCTACTTGACTAAGGCCCCTCCCCAATTCCACAAACTCTTCCTGCACTTCTCTAATCCCTTTCTTAGCCAGGTCATTTGTCCCTAGGTGGACAATGACATCCAGCTCCCTCCCCTGTGCAGCTGCTCTGGCAATCCTGAGGATTCGCTCCCTGTCCCTCCAAGCCATGGTGCCAGGCAGGCACCTTACCTCCCTCTCCCCTTCCTTGCCCAGTTCTACCTTCCTAACAATGGAGTCCCCCACCAGGAGTTGTTTTCTTCCCCTGCAGGGTCCCCTGCCACCCTCCTGTGGGTCTCCTTTGTGGAGGTTCCCAGCATCCTCCTTGGTCTCCACTGTAGGTGCCTCCATAGAGGAACCACACTTTGCCAGAATGGCATAGGAATTGTGGAGAGGTACAACTGGAGGGATGTGCCTCTGTTCCACCACCCTCACCCTCCCTGGAGCCCACTGTGGTCCAACCACCTCTTTCTTGGCAACCTCTGAGGCAACGGCAGTGACACTGGTGGTCCCTGGATGGAAGAGGAGGTCCCACAAATCATGGCCAACTCAGCCTGGAGATGAGCAACCTCCTCCCTCTGCCCAGAGAGGTGCCTGCAGATGGGACAACACCGCATCCTCCAGAATATCTCCCGGAAGACTGCTGCTCCACAGCCACTGCACTGCACCACTCCAATCATGTCTTATTTCTGACCCCTTAACTGTTCACAATCCTTACTCTTTCGTCTGTTTTTTTCTCTCTCTCTCCTTACTTTCTGCCTGTGTGCCCTTTAAGCTCCAGATTGTATACTATGTACTATATAGGGGAAGGTAGCAACACTAACCAGGAAGCCCCTTCTGATGACAAGCAGTCACACAAGGGGGGGAACCAGAACTATAAGAATAACCGGAACCACAACAATAACAAGAATTGGAAAAATTCACATTCCGATGGCAAGTACCGTAATGGGCCTAGCTATTGGACCCTTTGGGATGAGAACGAGACCCTTGGGAAACAACTGAAGGAGGCCCATGCCAAAAAAGAGGCCACATGCACATGTTCCATGGTAGTCCTGGCACCGTCTAGTAACACAAACCCTTTCTGGCCTTCAGCTACCGAACCATCAAGCAACTGAGTAAAGAACCCTTTCATGGCTTTGGACACTGGCTAGGCTGACGCAGTGATCAGGGAACCACCAGCCGAGTAATTTGAGATTGTGGCCATGATGTCACAGACACAGTACTCGTGTCCTGAGAAACACCGAGAGAAGGCCCGATGAGCTCCCGTAGGCCTCAGGTTGTAGGGACAGGATGAGGAGGATTCTGAAAACTGTACCGATTGACAATTACAGGCCCCAGTCCAGACTGTGAGTGATTTGCTTGTCGACACAAATGGATGGCCCTGTGTAAGGGCCACGGTTGGGGGCTGCCAACTAGACATGCTTCTGGATACAGGAGCAGCCATGTCTTTCTCCATGATGAGAACCCAGTCACATCCAACTGGCATACTGGGAATTGATTTAATTGCACAGCACGGCTGTGTAGTGGACCTAGCTAACAGGTTATTGCTACAGATCAAAGGACAATGCAGTGCTGTCACCATACCTGATTCCTATGCAGTGGCAGCCATCTCCCACAACAACAAAAAGTATGATGTCATGGCTCTGTTTAAAAGTCATGACCTGTTTTCTGAACTTGCACCTTTACTGCAAGAGCACATTGACGTGTTTCCTACCAACAAACATGACTGTGGTAGGATGCACAGAACCATCAAGATCCCAGGACCTAACCCCTGTGAGGCAGAAGCAGTACCCATTCCCTGCTGAAGCTTTACCCTCATTGAGGGAGACCATTCAGTTACTGCTACAACAAGGCATGATTAGGACTTGTGTCTCCACTGTCAATTTGCCTATTTGGCCTTTGAAAAAGCCAAATGGAGCCTGGAGACTTACAACTGATTATAGGAAACTTAATCAAGTTGCCCCCAGCTCTACTCCAACTGTGGCATCAGCTCCTGATGTGCTCAAGTTGCTGACACCTGACAACAAATGGTTTTCAGCTCTTGATATCTCTAATGGGTTTTGGTCACTCCCATTAGCACAGGAATGTCAATACAAATTTGCCTTTACCATTGATGCGCACTAGTACACCTGGACTTGTCTGCGATAGGGCTTCCATAACACCTCTTCCCTCTTCCATCTCCACATGATGCATGCACTGCAGGGGTTTTCCATACTCCAATGCCTCTTGCAGTACCTGGATGACTTGCTTCTAGCAACACCACCAAAGAAGAAATTAAGTCTTTGTGGTAGGAGTGTTTTGGTCTGTAACTTCCTTCTTGTTTTACATGATTGTAAGATGTATGATATATTGTTCTGAGTTTAATTTTACCTGTTTTATCATATTTTAGTAAACAAACTTTTCTTTGAAATACTGCATGGGTGTCTTCTCAGTTTCTTTTTTCATGTGAGGTACCTGTGTTTAAGTCTGACAGCTGTTGAAAAAACATGATTGTGTTACTGAGCTTGCTTAAAAAGGTAAGAAATACCTAGGTCTCTTACAGAGTAAAAAAGGGTTCATTTTGGATACCTGGTTAGGTGCCCTTAGGTGAAAGATATATTGCATCCCCCCAAAGAGAATATTATCTGAGCATGTATATTTGTGTATGCTAGCATAAGGTTCACAGTTTGAATCCCTCCAGAACTCGAGGCTAAAGCTGATTTGGACCCAAAGCAGATAGGAGGTTTACCCTGTCTGTTACCTGTTCATACTATTGCACTCTGAGGTTGGCACTGTAGGAGCAGGGGGCCTGACCTGTGGAGTGCATTTATGACAAATTTGGTTGGCAGTGTTGTGACTTAAGTATTTGGTAACACAAGCTTTAACAGTTCAGTGTGTCAGCTTAATACAGTACAGTTCACTTGCACAATAAGGTAGTGATTTAAAAAAATAAAGAGAAATATATAACTTTTCTTACAGTCAAAGATCCTAACTGTTTTATTTTATTTTTTCTCTCAAGTGCAAAATAGAGTAGCCATAGTTAGGGAAGAAGATGGCTTTCAACTACAGCAGGTACACTGCAGACTACTTGAGGCAGTTGTGCCAGGACAGAGGAGTCCAGTAAAAGAGGAAAGCCTACAAGCAGAACCTTGTGGATGCTCAGATGGCCGCCAATGCCCAGAGCATCAAGTCACAGTCTGTGACTGAAAAGGATCAAACCTTGGGCATGGAGGGGCCAGAGTCAATTGCAGTGTCAAGATCCAGTGAGGAGGACAGCAGGATCAGTGCAAGTCAAGGGCCACAGAAGCAGGGAAAGGTCATCAGCCTTCTAGAGCCAGAAGCAATCAGGCTACAGATGGAACTGCAGAGGATGGAACTGGAATTCAAACAGAGGAAGCGGGAATTCATGAGAGATGAGAAGTGAGAACAGTGAGAAGCAGAGTGAGAACAGTGATAAGCTAAGCCTGAAGAGCACCAGAAGCAGCATGAACTGGAGAAGCTATGACTCCAACCACCAGCACCAGAGAAGGTAAGTGGCCTGAGTTTAACTGGAATTACAAGACTGAGTTATAAATTACATTCAAAATTGACAGTTGAATTTAAAGAGGGGGAGGATATGGAGTCCTTTTTAAATTCCTTTGAGAAAGTTTGTATTCAGGTAAATATTTCTAGAGAATCCTGGAGCTTCCAGCTATCCCCGATACTTACCAGGAAAACTCAGGATGCATTGGGCCAAATGGACAGTGAGGACAGTATTGATTACAACAAACTGAAAACTGCACTTTTAAAAAAAATATGATTTAACTGAAGAAGCCTACAGAGCTAGATTCCGTAAGCTCAGGAGAAGCCCTGACATAAGTTATGAGGGGCTAGCCACGAAACAACATCAGTTTTTAAAACATTGGTAGGAAGAAATTGAAGCAAACTCTGTAGATAAAATTGAAAATGCTGTATTGTTAGTTTTTTGGGACATGCTCAGCAAAGCTAAAAACCTGGCTGGAGGACCGAGACCCAAAAACAGTGCAAGAGGCTGCTGATCTCTCAGAAGACTATTCCAGGTGAAGACCTGCTCTGACATCGAATGGTGCTGGCATGGCAGTGCAGAAAGAGAAAAGTGAACCTTCAGGGCAGCTAAAACCCTTTCTGCCTCCTCTGAAACCAAGTAGCCCCAGATTTCTAAGAAAATATTTTCCTGAGAGAAGAAATGAATTTTGGGTTTGCAAAGAAACTGGGTATATGGCCAGACAGTGTCCCAAAAGGATGAGCAGTACACAAAGTGGTACTCAAAAAGAGGTGGGTTATTTGTGTGTCCCTGAAAGCATGCCAATAAGCGAGGGAACACATGCACCCAGTCACTGTGAATGGTGTACAGACACAAGGGTTAAGAGACATGAGGACATCCCTGACTTTGGTAAAAGGGGTTCTGGTAGAGCCTGGTCAGATTATATCCAATCAATTTGTAACTGTACTGGGGTTCGCTGGAGAGGAGAAAACATGCCACTCGCTAGTGTTCTCCTAGACTGGGGTGAGACAGGGGGAACTGTGCATCAGGTTGCTGTAGCAGAAACTTTAGCAGTTGATGTAATTCTGGGCAACAATCTCAAACAGGGGATGGTGAGTGCAGTTACCCATAGCCAAGTGGCAAAGGAAAATTGTGGTGCCCCAGAACCCATAGAAATCACTGGGAGGCTGTTTCCCCAGCCTGTGTCTCCTGATATGGAGACTAATGAAAGAGAGGTAGAAATTCCCCTGATAGCAGTTAACCAAAAAGCTATGGAGGGTTACTCTGAAAAAGGAAAGGTGACTTATTGTCAGAGTTAGGGACAGCAGTGATCTTGAGTGCCCGGATGCTAGAGCTAGTGACCCTAGTTTAGACACAGAAGGGGACCCGTCCCATACCTTAGGAATGTGCATGGAGTTTGCAGCTGCTTAGAAAAGTGACCCTAGTCTACAGAAGCTGAGAGCTTGGGCAGACTCTGATAGAGCACAAGGAGGTGATGGGAAACATAAGGTTTATTGGGACAGTGGACTGATGTATACTCAGGAGGCTAAGACAGGGTTAGGGGTGATAGGCAGGCAGCTTGTCATTCCCCAGGGGTACCGTGAGCAGTTGCTCAAGATTAATCATGATATTCCCTTGTCTGGTCATCTAGGAATCATGTGCACTACACAGAGGTTGGCCCAGAATTTCTATTGGCCCAACTTCACCAAGCAGGTGAAGGAGTATTGCAGGTCTTGTCACAGGTGCCAAGAAATAGGGAAGGCAGGTAAGAAAACCCAAGCCACTCTAATTCCTTTACCCATAGAGGAGGAGCCATTCCTGAGGGTGGGAATAGATATTGTGGGGCCTTTAAATACCCCCAGTTCCTCTGGGAAGAGGTTCATCTTGATTGTGGTGGATTGTGCCACATGATACCCAGAGGCAGTTGCCCTATCTTCACTGAGGACAGGCAAAGTGGCAAATGCCTTACTAGGGATTTTCTCCCATGCTGGGTTTCTGCAGGAGATTATCACCGATTGAGGGGGTTCCTTCATGTTAGACCTGATGAAATGTTTCTGGGAGAAGTGTGGAGTGATGCAGAGATACACAACACCTTATCATCCTCAAGCCAATGGGCTTGTGGAAAGACTTAATGGTACCATTAAGTCAATGCTCCAAGCATTTGCTGAACAGTATGGGAGGGACTGGGAGAAATATCTTCCCCACCTGTTGTTTGCATACAGGGAGGTACCCCAAAAGTTGGCAGAGTTTTCCTCCTTCAAGCTCTTATATGGACGCTGGGTACGAGGGCTCCTAGACTTAATCCAGGAGGACTTGGAAGGCAAGCACGCCACCCAGGGAACTCCCATAGTGGATTATGTCCTTAGGTTTAGGGAAAAGCTAAAGAAGCTTATGGGGACAATCCAGAGCAACCTGGCAGCTGCCCAACAAAAACAAAAAGTGTGGTACGACTGCTGAGCCAGAGCTCACTCATACTCAGTGGGTTAGGAAGTCATGGTCCTAATCCCAGTCCAGAAAGACAAGCTGCAGGCCGAGTGGGCATAACCATACAAAGTAATCAGAAAGGTAAATGACACAAACTATATAATAGAGTTACCTGACGGGAGACTTACATAAAGAATGTACCATGTTAACATGATGAAGCAATATGCTAATAGTAAAAAACAAAAACAAGGCGCTGCGTCAGCATGTGGTCTAAAAAGCAAAACAAAATGGTTATATTAAACGCACGCTGAAAATAGAAAATAGAGCTAAAAATCTACGTTTCGACCTTAGGTCTTCTTCAGGAAATATCTAAAAGAGAAAAAAAAATACAAGTTAGTGTAGAGGAGAGGTAAAATGAGATAGATATATATGTAGAGAAAGAAGAAGGGGGAGGCTGAGGGAGAAGAAGTGATAAATGGTAGGATTAAGAGAGAAACTGTGAAACAAAAATGTGATGATGGGGAAGATAAAGCATAATGGGAGTGAAAGAGCTGGGGAAGTTCCCAGGTGGAGACTAATTAACAGGGCCTAGTAAGAAGGCTGAAAGGTGACAAATGTGTGGTAAGAAGACAGAAATGGAGACATATGAGACATTTGAGAGGGGATATGATAGAGACATACAAGTATCTTACAGGGAGGAACAGGGTGCAGGAAAACACTATTTTTAAGCGAAAAAGATGTTTCAGGACTAGAGGGCATGGGATGAAGTTGGAGGGAGGACGATTCAGAGGAAACATGAGAAAGAATTTCTTCACAGAACGGGTGGTGGACAAGTGGAACACCCTGCCAGAGGAAGTGGTGGAGCTGCAACAATCACGGATTTAAGAATGCATGGGATAGACATAAAGGAATTCTAGAGGTCAGGGGTAAGGGGAAATAGACTTCTAGGAAAACAAACTGAACTTACAAGCTCAAATGGGCAGACTAGGTTGGCCATAGGCCCTTATCTGCCGACACTGTCTATGTATCTATGTATCTATGTATATGGTGAAAATGAAAAATAAATTAAATGAGTACAAAAACAAATAGACTTTAGGGAAAAAAAGTGATGGCTGAAAGATGTTATTGGAAAATAAGTCTATTATTTAAATCAGAGGGCTGCTGGTAGCCAAGGCGGATGATCAGCTTGGCTTCCATGTTTTTTCTATGGTCAGGATCCCGGAAGCCCTGCTTAAGGACACAAACAGAAAGGTCATTGACATTGTGGTCCCTGGAGATAAAGTGGGATACAATGGGTTTAGCAGTTTCACCATTCCTGACTGCTCTGTAATGTTCCCTGAAACGGTCAGCAAGACGCCTACCAGTTTCTCTGATGTAAATAGCTGTACACTTCCTGCAAAGAATACAATACACCACATTAGTGGAGGTGCATGGGAACTCCTTGGTGATGTGAAAAAAACACCTGTAGGCCCCCGAATCTCAGTCACACTGGAAATAAATTTGCAGGTACAGCAGCGAGTCCTGTTGCAAGGTTTGGTACCTGGGAGGGAGGAACTGTTAGGAGTGGGTTGGCTGCTTTTAACCAGGAGATTCTGCAGGTTAGGTGGCCGGTAGTAGGAGGCAATAGGTGGTTCTGTAAAGGAAGCACCAATGTTAGGGTCAGTTTGCAAAATGGGAAAGTTACTAGTGATGATTCTGTGAAGAGAAGGTGTGCTCTGATGGAAAGGAAGAACTAGTGGAATTCGTCATTGTTCTTGTGTGACAGTATCCCTCCTGTGGGAGTCAAGGTTACAGGGCATGTTACTGACCCGGGAGACTGCTCTGTCAACTATGCTTTTAGGGTATCCCTGTTGATAAAAAAACTATGCATTATTTGGGTCTGCTCAGCAAAATCATCCTCTTCACTGCATAACCTGCGAAGTCTAAGAAACTGTGAATAAGGCAGGCCATTCTTGACATGTTTAGGATGGAAGGAGCTGTGGAGGAGGAAACTGTGAGAGTCAGTGGGTTTGTAATAGAATATGCTAATAGGGCTGACATGGTGTTTGCAGTATGTAGTCCTGCAGAGGTGATGGATGAAGGAGACCCCTTCTGGACTTGTTGGAAGAAAGGAAGTGGGAGTCCTCTGTGTAGGCAGTTATATTGTCACCCCAGCTGAAAGTAAGGGAGGTTTTAGCAGACTTTGCCCCATTGTTTAACACCAAGCCTGGACTAACCCCCATAGCAACGCATGATACGGCGATGGGGACAAAGATGCCCATACGGCGTACAGCATATTGGGTGTCAGAGGCTGTCCAAAAGGACATTAGCAGGGAGGTGGAGGAAATGCTGGATTTAGGGGTAATCCAGAAATCCAGAGCAAAAAGAAGTGAGTCCTCTCTTCACTAGATAATGCTCAGAGCAAACAAATTAAATTCATAATCAGTGAGGTTATTTTATTTCGGGTCTTGAGCACTAAAACACCACAGTGTACATCAGCTAACCACCCAGGGCTTCAACCCCTCATGAGTCTTCCTCAGGTGTGTGGTTGGAACTGCCTTTCAAGTCGACAAATGTCGCGCAGCCTAGCGGCTGCATTTGCAATCATACTATTACACCAAACGGACTTAGACACACCAGATGAGTTTGGGATTATTTTCTGCAAGTGCAAGTGCTTAAGGATGAAATCTCCTATGCTACATTGAAGGATTAATTACTTTTTTCTACTACTTTTGATCCTCATCTTCCAGCTGACAGACAGACAGATTGAGTCATTTATCAGAGGATATAAATGCAGCAGGCCCAAGCCATTACGATTGATAAAACTTGGAGGAACTGACACACAGAAGGAGTAAAGTGAGACAATGTCTGCGGGGTGATGAGGTACATTCTGAAATTTCTGACTCAATTAAACTAGCCTTCTTGGAGTTGGAAAGATTACTTTTTAAAGAGACAGACATTTCATTCAACATTTCAGCACTAGAGGAATACCTTAACAGGGACCAGGCCCCTAGAGGTTTAAGACTGACAGTTGTGCCCTGTAGTGGTATATAACATTTTCCATATAAAGAAGAGTGGATTCAAGCTGTATCTGAGTGTTCTAAAATCTTTATAAAGTTGTTAATCAAAAGTGATACCAAAAAATACAAAGAATTGTTAAAGGATCTGACTGCAGCAAAGGAAAAGGCATTAGATTTAAAAACAGACATTAAATTTAATGAGCTGAATGTGGCATTACAAGAAAAACTGTTTAAACACTAAGCTGCTACTACAGAACGAAAAGCTAAGAAACTATTAAGGGATCTAACAGACTATCAAAAAAGGTAGTATTGTGATCTGGCCTAAACCTAGAATTAAAAGGTCACAAAGCAGTGGTCACTCAACAGTTAGATTTCAAAACAGGAATGAAAAACGAGGTGACAGCAAAAGAAGTACTTTACCAGACCTAATGGATCAAACAGCCTGTGCAGACCAAGGTATTGGAGCTGAAAGAAGAGAGATACTTACAAGTAGTGCTTCAAAACTGGGGAAAGAGAAGAAAGACAAGGAGAGGGAGAGGGAGAAAAACAAGAAGAATTACAAATAGTGAATTTGTCCAAATTAGAGCTTACCAAAATATAAAGAAAAGTGCTGAGTAGAGGTCTAAACTTTATCCCCCCCCCCACAGTCAATGATTTCCATGTTTTCATGGATTTGTTCAAATTCTTTTGAAAATTAAAACTTAAACTTTTTTCCTTCTCTGAAGCAAAGGATTCTACAGTATCAGATATGGGAGGTTTGGACACATTTATTGAACAAACAGAGGACATTGATTTCCTTTTGGAATCAATCATGGCAACACACCTGTTATCGAAGCCGGAAGCTGAGTTAGCATTGGACACCATAGGGATGAATAAACAGAGAAATCTAGCAATTAAAGAAGAAGCAGGGGATAATGATGTCCTGGCATCTGATTTGGATATCTTAGAAACATTGCTACAAGAAAATACAGCATGTATCAGTTCCCTACAAACTCCCACTTATGGTGACACTGGCATTTTAAATACAAAGGAGCATTGGTCAAAATTGTGATCAAATAGATTTAAGGTTAATTCTTTTCATTTCATTTTTGATTTCATTTATTTTATACTGAAAAAAATCTGTGAGCAAAAAATGCCAGTTTTCACAGATGTCCAGTGACAATTAAAAACAATATAAAAACAAAATTACATAAATACATCAATAAACATGTTGTTGCAAATACATTAGAAACAATTACAGTCTCTGACAAAAACTTTTGCTCAAGTAAACAGTTATTCTACTTTCTGTTGTATTTAACAATGTGATTAATACTTATGAGGAAGTGGTTTGTCAGCAGGTAGAGGTAGTGCTAAATGATAAATCAAAGCCAACATTCAATTTAACAAAAGCAGAAAACCAAGCAATTAAAGATTTAGCACACAAAAGTGACATAGTCATTAAGGCAGCTCACAAAGGGGGCAATATTGTAATTTTGAACAAACAACATTATAAATCTATATCTATGGTTTTATTAGGTAATGAAAACAACTATCAAAAATTGAATTTTGACCCCACACTGATATATAAAAAAGAATTGCTTGGTTTATTTTCACAGACCTTGCAGGCAGGCAATATTTCTGAGTCAGAATTTCTCTACATCTTGAGAGAATTCCCTCTTATACCAGGATTTTATGCTCTGCCTAAAATACATAAAAACAAAATTGACCCCCAGGCAGATCAATTGTATCTGGGATAGGGAGCATTACACAAAATCTTGGGAAATGTGTTGATTTCTTTTTACAACAAAGTGTATTGTGCCTGAAATCCTATATTAGAGACACCAAACATCTATTACGGAAAATACAAGGCATCAAATGGGAGAGGGAATTTTGCTTGCTAAGTATTGATGTAAAATCGTGATATACATCAATAGAGCACAACTAAGATATTACTGCTATAAAATATGTGTTTGAAAAAAATCCAGACTCAGAACAAATTCCAAAAGAATTTATTGGACAAGCACTGAGATTTTTTCTAGAACACAGTCATTTCAAATTTGATGTAGAAATGTGACACAGCAATGGGGGCAGCAATGGCCCAGAGTTATGTTAATTTGTTTTTGGGCTTTTGGGAAGACACTCTGGTTTTAAATGATACAATCAATCCTTTTTGAACCCACATCAAGCACTGGTATTGTTTTATTGATGACATGATTTGTATATGGGCAGGGGACATATCAATTGCAAAAGATTTTGTTGGATAGTTAGACAAAAACACTTTAAACTTGAAGTTCGCCTATACAGTGGATAACCATAAGTTACAGTTTTTGGATTTGGACATCAGTGTGAATGAGGAATTTAACATAGAAATACAATATTTTCATAAATCAACAGCCACAAACTTGGTACTGCATGCTACAAGTGTACACTCCCAACATTTAAAAGATTCGATCCCCTATAGTCAGATGGTCAGGCTACGTAGAAGCTGCAGTACAGATGCTTTGTTTGAAAAACAAGCAAATGAACTCATACAACAATTTTCACAAAGAGGTTACTCAGAAAACCTTTTAAAAGAACAAAAACCATAGTCTGGTCCATTGATGCAGTGGTTGGATTTCCGCTTGTGACGCCAGTGACGTGGGTTCAGGAACAGACTCGGGTCGCTGGAGGGCTGGCCTGGGAGAAGGATAGAAGCATCCCTGGATGGTGCACCTTCTCCAAGGGGAGGGGAGGGATGCACCTCGATGCATGCTGGCCCTGGCGGAGGCCAGAGGCACAGCACAGACACCAGAGGTGAAATTGCTGGGGGAGTGGTGGGCATTAGCATGCACCTTGACATTAGTGGCATGCAACTTCCCAGGGAGTAAACCAGGAAACTGCCTTGGTCAACCAGATGGTGGTCCCTCCAGTCCCTGACAGCCACCAGGCCTCCCAACTGACACCACTGCCTCAGTGACACCCCCGGGCCAATACAGACGCACTGACCTGCCCCCACCAGCACCTTCCCCCTCAGAGGAGAGGGACCCATCTGGTGAAGGGATACGCTGGGTTACCTGGGGGGGTCATGATTTGAGGTGAATGGTAGCCAGGGATGAGGGAGAGCGTGCAGTCTGAGTGACATTGGAGGACCCAAAGGAGTGGCCGACCAGGGGTAGGAGGCAGGGTGGGAATAAAATAAAAATAAAAGAACAAAAACTATGAGCAAGGGAGATAGACAGGATCAACCTGCTCAATAACCAGAGTAGCACATCCGACACACAGCCCTGCACTTTTGTAACACAATATAACCATAAGACAGGAAGAATTGGCAACATTGTGTACAGCAACTGGCCTATTTTGATGAGTGACCAGACTGTAGCCAAAACAGTTGGAAGTAAACCCAGTGTTTTTTTTAAGCCGGGCTAAGAACTTGAAAGATGCTCTAGTACATAGCAGACTAAGAACCCAAAAAGACCAAAAAAGTCCCACACAAAAGATTAATATACAAGTTAGCCAGCCTAGGAGTGGGTCCCAAGATGACAGCCTGGGTGAAGAATTGGCTGGAGAATAGGACACAGAGAGTAATACTAAATGGAGTCCACTCTGAAAAAAGGGGGGTTAGTAGTGGGGTACCGCAGGGATCAGTATTAGGACCGGTCCTCTTCAATGTCTTTATAAGTGACATTGCAGAGGGACTGGAAGGAAAAGATGTCTCTTGCAGATGACACAAAGATCTGCAACAGAGTTGATGCACAAGGTGGGGTGGAAAGGATGAGAAGGGACTTGGCAAGGTTAGAGGAATGGTCAAATGTATGGCGGCTTAGATTCAATGCTAAGAAGTGCAAGGTAATGCACCTGGGAAACAAAACCCAGGGAAGAGTACACAATGGGGGGTGAGATACTAACAACAACAAAAATGGAAAGGAACCTGGGGGTAGTCATATCAGATGACCTAAAGGTGGGCAAGCAATGTGAGAGGGCAGCAAGGAGGGCTGGGGGAATACTGGGATGCATAGGGAGAGGCATCACCAGTAGAAAACAAGAAGTTATTATCCCTCTGTACAGACAGCTGGTGAGACTACAACTGGAGTACTGCGTGCAGTTCTGGAGACCCAATCTCCGCAAAGACATAGACAGGATGGAAGCTGTCCAGAGAAGGGCAACTAAAATGGTGCAGGGTCTGCACCAGAAGACATATGAAGAGAGACTTAAGGAGCTTAATATGTATAGCCTCGAGGAAAGGAGGGAGAGGGGGGACATGATAGAAACTTTCAAGTACCTCAAGGGAATCAACAAAGTCCAAGAGGGTAGCATCTTTCAAAAAAAGAGGTGTGCAAGAACAAGGGGGCACAATTTGAAGATAGAAGGGGGGCGGCTCAGAGGTAATTTAAGGAAGTATTTTTTCACAGAGAGGGTTGTGGATGTATGGAACGGCCTTCCAGAGGAGGTTGTGGAGTCAAAAACAGTGGTGGAATTCAAGCATGCATGGGACAGTCATAAGGCAATTCTAGGGGGTTGGGGTAGGAAGAAGTAGGCTGCTGGTTAACTAGGATCTGCAGCTTATCCATCAGGTAGGGAAATGGGCAGACTGGGTGGGCCAAGCGGTCCTTATCTGCTGTCAAATTCTATGTTTCTATGTTTCTATGTTGGTTACCAAGGAGAACTAATGGATGTTTAAGGTGCTGTAGGTGTAATATTTGCAAATATTGCATAACGAGTAGAAAGTTCCAGTATCCCCGATATCCAGCCATTCAAGCTGACATCAGAGAACTCATCACATGTGACACAAGTTATGTGGTGTATGCACTCTGGTGCAGCTGTGACCTACTACATGTAGGAAACACTGTAAGGCCCTTAAAGCAGAGAATTCAAGAGCATGTACTCTCTATTATAAATAATAGACTGAATACTCCTGAAGGGCTTCATTTCAGTCAGACACATAACTCTAAACCAGATTGTATGAAATGTATAGGAATCAAATGGGTTCCACCACTGGAATTTGGGGGAGATAGACCCAATCTACTGCTGGAGAAAGAAAGCAAATGGATTCACACACTGAGGTGTGTGAAACCAAGCAGTTTAAATGAAAGATGGGACCTCAAACCCTTTCTTAAAAGATGGAAATAATGAAAAGTAATATGTTTTTAGTGGAGTTTGCTTATATGTGATGTAAGTTAAAATGCTTTTGGAACTGACATTTTGTTCTTTTCTCCTTTTGCAGGTCACTCACACTGGGACACTCTGCACTCTGGATCCAGGTCGGTAGGCTGAAAATAAAAATATGGTTTGTTACATATTTAATAAGGAACACTTTCCCTGCCAGAGACTGAAATCCGGTTCCTTCGAGTATAGAGCATCATCTTATTTAGAAAGAAGAACCATAAGGATATTTTGTTTTATTTGAATCCATCTGGGTGTGCGTTTTAGCTGCACCCCAGTATTAACAAACTTTAGTCTTTTGATACATAATAATATGAATGAATGTTTCTTATGTGTTTCTTTTCTATTAGCATTCATTTTGTAGTTATTTTGTATGTTTTGTAATAACTGTGATTCCTTTTAATGTGTCATCTAAATGCTGGACTGTACTTATATGGTTAAGATAACACTGTATTGTGATAAGGCATTGTAAATAAGAATGATGTCATCATGACACCACTATGCAAATGTGGTATGTAAATTAATAGTGATGCCTTTAAAATATGCCTTTCCACACTAACCACACCCCTGAGGAAGACTCGCGAGGAGTCAAAGTGCTGGATGGTTAGCTGGCGTGCACTGTGGTTTTTTAGTTCTCAAGAGCTGAAATAAAATAACCTCACTGATTTTGAATTTAATTTGTTTGCTCTGAGCATTAGTTGGTGAAGAGTGCACTCACTTCTGTTTGCTGTTGTTTTTGAGTTCATGAGCTGGCTGCTCGCTTGAGTGCACTGGGTTGCTATGACTGTATCGCAGCTTTTCCTGTTTGAATCTCTAATTCAGAAATTCCACAGCCACAGAGCCTCACTTATAGTCCTTGTGATCAAGCCAGATGGCTCTACTGATTACTGTGTGAACTATCATGGACTGAATGCAGTCACAAAGTCAGACGTCCACCCGATACCATGGATGGATGAACTCCTGGACAAGTTGGGAGGGGCTACATACCTTGCAACTATTAACCTGACAAAGGGATATTGGCAGGTAGCATTTACTGCCAGAACTAGGGAGCGGTGAGCCTTCATTGCTCTGATAGAGTCTTTTGAATTTAAAGTAATGCCTTTCAGAATGAAGAACTCCCTGGTCACTTTCTGAAGGTTGGTGAACCAGGCGTTAAATGGTGCTGAGGACTAAGCCGTGGCATACCTGGATGACATTGCCATCTTTAGTGCCAGCTGGGAGGAACACCTGTCCCACCTTAGAGAAGTGCTGGGCAGAATATAGAGGGCCTGGCTCACTGTCAAAACTGAGAAGTGCCCGGTGTCCATAGCTGGAGTGGCATACCTTGGGCATGTTGAAGGCCAGGGACAGCTCCATCCTAACCAAGTAAAAATAGAGGTGATCAAGACATGATCCAGACCAGAAATGTAGAAGCAGGTCAGGAATTTTCTGGGGACAGCAGGGTATTATAGGAAATTTGTACCCAATTAAAGAGGTCTGGCTACTACCCTATCTGACCTGGTAAAGAAAAGGATGCCTAAGAAAGTTACCTCGGAACCAGCCTGTGAAAAAGCCTTTACTGATGTAAAGAGGCACTGTGTGTATTGACAAGTCCAGACTACAGCAGACCCGTTGTCATTCAGACTAATGCCTCAGATGTGGGTATTGGGGCAGTACTGAGTCAGACATCCAACCAAGGGAAAGATCACCCCATAGTGTACCTGAGTAAAAAGTTACTTCCCAGGGAGCAGGCATACTCTACTGTGGAAGAAGTGTCTTGCCATAATGTGGGCCTTAAAGAAGTTAGAACCATACTTATATGGGCAGCATTTTGATATACAAACTGACCATAACCCCCTAGTTTAGTTCAGTATTCACAAAAGAGGAGGGTGAAGTTCCTAATCCAGTTAACAGAAGCGCTCTTGATAGGGGGGTCGATCCCAGTCCTTTCACAGAAGAAAGGGTTCTGCAAGAACTCCTAAAACTGAAGGTGGACAAAGCAATGGGACCTGATGGAATTCACCCCAGAATTCTAAAAGAATTAAGGGGGGGAACTAGTGAAACCACTGGCTACTCTTTTTAATAAATCATGGGAGGATGCTGTGGTACCCGAGGACTGGAGGAAGGTGGATATGATTCCCCTTCACAAAAGTGGGACCAAGACAGAGGCAGGAAACTATAGACCTGCCAGTTTGACCTCTGTGGTAGGGAAAGTGATGGAGTCGCTTCTGAAGGAAAGAATAGTTGAGTACCTAGAGGCCAGTGGAGCACAGGACCCAAGGCAGCATGGATTCACAGTGGGAAGGTCATGTCAGGTGAACCTAATTGATTTCTTTGACTGGGTGACCAAAGTAGTAGACCAGGGAGGGGTTGTGGACATGGCCTACCTAGACTTTAGCAAGGCATTTGACACAGTCCCACACAAAAGATTAATAGTCAAATTAACCAGCCTGGGAGTGGGTCCCAGGGTGGTAGCCTGGGTAAAACATTGTCTGGACAACAGGACACAGAAGGTAATTGTAAATGGAGTCCACTCTGAAGAAAGATGGGTTACTAGTGGGGTACCACAGGGTTCAGTATTGGGTCCAGTCCTTTTTAATGTCTTCATAAGTGATATTGCAGAGGGACTGTAAGGAAAAGTATGCCTCTTTGCAGATGACACAAAGATCTGCAACAGGGTTGATACACAAGGAGGCATGGAAAGGATGAGAAGAGACTTGGCAAGTTTGGAGGAATGGTCAGAAGTATGGCAGCTAGGATTCAATGCAAAGAAGTGCAAAATAATGCACCTGGGAAACAAGAACCCAGGGGAAGAATACACAATGGGGGGGAGGTAGTAACAACAACAAAACAGGAAAGGGACCTGGGGGTAATCATATCAACTTGCCTTAAGGTTAGCAAGCAATGTGAGAAGCCAGTAGGGAGAGTTGGGGGTATACTGGGATGCATAGGGAGAGGCATCAGCAGCAGAAAACAGGAAGTTGTTATCCCTCTGTACAGACAGTTGGTGAGACCCCATCTGGAGTACTGCGTCCAGTTCTGGAGACCCCATCTCTGCAAGGACATAGACAGGATAGAGGCAGTCCAGAGGAGGGCAACTAAAATGGTGCAGGGTCTGCAAGAGAAGCCGTATGAGGAGAGACTAAAAGAGCTTAACATGTATAACCTTGAGGAAAGAAGGGAGAGGGGGGACATGATAGAAACTTTTAAGTACCTCAGTGGAATCAACAAAGTCCAAGAGGATAGCATCTTTCAGAAAAAGAGATGTGCAAGAACAAGGGGACACAGTTCAGGGGCAATGTGAGGAAGTATTATTTCACAGAGAGGGTAGTGGATGCATGGAACAGCCTTCCTGAGGAGGTTGTGGGGCCTAAAACTGTGAGAGAATTCAAGAATGCATGGGACAGACATAAGGCAATTCTTGTGGGGGGTAGGAAGAAATAGGCTGTTGGTTAACTAGGATCTGAGGCCTATCCTGTAGGTAGGGAAATGGGCAGACTAGATGGGCCAAGCGGTCCTTATCTGCCGTCAAAGTCTATGTTTCTATGTTTCTATACAAATGGGAAAAATGAATTGTCGACTATTAAGATGGAGTCTTGCCTTGCAAGGGTATGACATGACAATCTCACATAGGGCTGGAGCAACTAATGAAAATGCAGATGGCTTGTCGCGTCTATATGAGGAATGAACTAACTTAGGGAGCTCATCCCATGCAGGGAATAGAGCCCCCAGATTCAGTCTAGGTGGGGAGGATTGTGATGCTCTGCCCCTTTGCTTATGGTCATTGTATGATAGTTAATATTATAAACAAGCATTTGTCAATGCTGAATGTTTGCTTGCTGGCATTGGCATTGGTAGTGTAGAAGTTACAGAGCTGCATAATAGAAATGGCAGTGAAGTATTGAACTGAAGCCAACCCCACCACCACCCTGCAGAGCGTGACAGGCATTGGGATGTGCCCTTGGGTCGTCAGGCATAACGGCCATGCCATTTCACCACACCCTACCCTGCAGACACTGACAAGTGTCAAGGTGTGCCTTGGGGTCTTTGGTCCTTATGCGCACCCATTCCATCAGGAAATATGGTGAGATGGGTGCGGTATAGGAGAATGGGGTGAACTTTGAGGCCGAAGAGTCCAAGGCATACCTCGATGCCTCTCACTGGCTGCAGAATGTGGAATGGTATGAGCATTACAGGCAAGAATCCCAAGTCACACCCCTGATGCCTGTCATTCTCTACAGGGTGGGGCATTACGGTTGGAAACCCTAACACCTCAGGCATTCATTGGTATTTTCACTCCAAATTTTCAACATGGTATTTTTGTGACCCCACCTCATGAACAGTGGCAATATCAGTTTGTTAGCTGAAAGCTGCTTATGCACAGCGACTACGGCATTTAGCACCACAGGTGCAAAAACACATTCCGAACAGGATGTGAAAAATGACAGCTGTACTGTTCATGGGGAGGTGTAAAAAATGGCAATGTTGCAAATCTGCACTAAAAATATTAAAAAAACTGGTGAAGTCATGAGCGTGCATAGAAACTGTGCAATGCACACCCATAATGTAATTAGGTTGGGGATTTTTTACAACAGATTGTCAACACAGGCATTTTGCGACCTCCGATCATGAACAGTGTCACTGTGATTTTCTTTATCTGTCCCGAACAATGATTTCCCACAGCGACCACGGATCTCTGCGCTGAAAGTGTGAAAACACATTTTGGCCATGTTGTAAAAAATGACAGCTGTACTGTTCATAAGGAAGTGTGGAAAAATACCACTGGTGAAAATCTGGACTGAAAATATTACAAAGTCATGAACTTATGAGGGTGCGTGGAAACTGCACAATGCTCACTCGTAACACACTCATTTTATGGACTTTTGTCACCAAATTTTCAACATAGCCATTTTGAGACTTCTGCTTATGAACAGTGTAACTGTGATTTCCTTAATCTGTCCCAAACACTGCTTTCTCACACCGACTGCACCATTGTGCACTACATGTGCGGAAACACATTTGGGGTGACGTGAAAAATGGCAGCTGTACTGTTCATAAGGAAGTGTAATAAAATGGTAATGTGGAAAATCTGGAGTGAAAATATAGAAAATTAAAGTAAACTTACGGCGTCGTAGGAACTGCGCCAATGCGTAATAAAACGCAACCATTGTAGGAATTTTCATCAAATTTTCAACATAGCCATTTAAGACCTCTGCTCATGAACAGTGTCACTGTGATTTCTAATGTGTCCATACGGTGATTTCGCTCACCGACTGCGCCATTATGCGCTACATGGCGAAACACATTTTGGACTAGATGTGAAAAATGACAGCTGTACTGCTCATAAGGAGGTGTGGTAAAATGGAAATGTTGAAAATCTGGAGTGAAAATATTAAAATTCATGAACTTAAGGCGTCATTAGGAACTGCTACTGGCGTAATGCTTGTAAAATAGTCATTTTAGAATTTTTTCCACCAGATTTTCAACATAGCATTTTGAGAGCCCACCTATGAACAGTGGCAGTGTCGTTTCATTACTCAGTCCCGAAAGGTGATTTCATGCAGTGACTGCGAAATCACCCTTCGGGCCCGATTAACGCCATGACAGTGACAGCATTCATGAGAAGGGGTCCCAAAAACCCCAAGTTGAAAATTTGGTGCAAAAATTCCAAAGAATGGCTGAGATATGCAGCAAAGTTGAAAAAAATCCAATCTATCCCATTATACAGCTTACTGGCATTTCCTCAGCTCGTGGTTGGCTTTGAAGAGTGCAGACATGTACCCGGTCCACCGAAGATCATCGCGCCAGAGTCTGGAGGTAAGTATGGGGTGAGGGGGGTGTGGGGATGTGGGTTGAGCAGTGGTTGGGCGCAGGTGGGGGCAGAGACAGCGAGGGACCGTTTTTAAGTTTCAGGTATTTTTTTTTATTAAATGATGACGCGGGATATTTGCCACGCTGGGGTGGGCTCCCAGCATGGCACAAGGATGGCTGGTGGGGGGGCATGGAGCTGACTGGGGATTGGGCACCCCCATTGGCAATAGCATCTGTTGCCACGCTTGGGTGGGCTCCCAGCATGGCATCCTGTACTGGGGGGGACAGTGAAGCCGATGGGGGATTAGGCACCCCGTCGACTATACAATGTCTGACCCGCGCTGGGGGCACCAGGCGTGGCATGTAACTCTCTGCTTGGGGGCGCAGCACAGCCGAGATTGGGCACCCTTTGTCTGCTACACAGTGTGTGCATGGGGGAGCGAGCACGCAGTATGTGCACTGCATGTGTGTGTGTGGGGAGGCGCATGAGCAGGCGATATCTTATTGCTGCTCACTGAAGCGTAGCTCCCCCTTTCAACTGTACTCCACTGCATTTTGGAGCTGTCATAGACAGCTCCAGCAGGCATTGGAGAACTGCGGCCGAGCCTGCAAACACACTGACTGAATTGGAAGAGGGCTGCCACACCTCCGGAAACTCGGATGATGGCACTATGTTTCTTGCACATGCATGCAAGCAAACATAATAAATGGTCTGTGTATGAAATGTCAGTATGTGAGAAATGTTGCCTTTAACTTTAAAGGTCAGTAGCTGAAACCACAGGATGTCATTAAACTGACCAGGGGAACCATTTAATTAAGACTTCCTTACAGAAGGACATTTTATTACCTTTTATTACATGTCCAGGCTTTTGAAGTTGAAACTAAATGTGAGTTTTATGACATTACAGGAAGAAAGGTAATTGGGCTGGTTCCTCTTATTTTAGCACATAGCCAAAAGTGTGTGAAGAACCATAAAACCCTCAGCGCACACTAGCAGCTGAAAATAAGTAGAAGGGACATCAAAAAGAAATGCTTGATTAAAGACTGTCATATTTGGAAAATGGCTAGTTACAGATTTCTAAAAGTAAAATGACTCACATCCACAGGGATAACTATGTTAGAAATTAAAATCTAAGGAAGGCTCTAGCTGACCTCATCAAAAAGGGGTAGGGGAAGATAGAGTTAAAAATGAAACATTGTATGTGGGCAAGGTGACACATGATTTTTGGGCTGTGAGACAGAAGTTCTCTAACTTAAACAGCACTTACAAGGTAATACTTAGACAAAATTAAGTCTTTGTGGTAGGAGTATTTTGTTCTGCAATTTTCTTCTTGTTTTTAAGATGTATGATATATTGTTCTGTGTTTAATTTTACCTGTTTTTAGCATATTTTGGTAAAGAACCATTTCTTTGAAAAACTGCCTGGTTGTCTTCTCAATTTTTTTTTGCATGTGAGGTACCTGTGTTTAAGTCTGACAGCTGTTGAAAAACTTGATTGTGTTACCGAGTTTGCTTAGTAAGGTAAGAAATACCTAGGTCTCTTACAGAGTTAAAAAGGGTTCATTTTGGATACCTGGTTAGGTGCCGTTAGGCAAAAGATATATTGCATCCCCCCAAAAAGAATATTATCTGAGCCTGTAAATTTTGGTATGCTAGCAAAAGGTTCACAGTTTGAATCTTTCCAGAACTCAAGGCTAAAGGTGATTTGGACCCAAAACAGACTGGAGGTTTACCCTGTCTGTTAGGTATGTTCACACTATTGCACTCTAGGTTTGGCACTGTGGGAGCAGAGGGCCTGACCTGTGGAATGCGTTTGTGACAGATTTGGTTGGCAGTGGTGTGATTTAAGCATTTGGTAACACAAGCTTTAACAGTTCAGTGTGTCAGCTTAATACTGTACAGTTCACTTGCACAATGAGGCAGTGATTAAAAAAAAGTAAACAGAAATATTTAATTTTTCTTACAGTCAGAGTTCCTACCTGTTTTATTTTTTTTTCTCACAAGTGCAAGTTAGAGTAGACATAGTTAGGAAAGAAAATGGTTTTCAACTTCAGCGGGTAAACTGCATTCTACTTAAGGCCATTGTGCCAGGACAGAGAAGTCCAGTACAATGGGAAAGCCTACAAGCAGAACCTCATGGATGCTCTGAAGGCCTCCAATGCCCAGAGCATTGAGTCACAGTCCATGACTGAAAAGGACCAAACCTTGGGTGTGGAGAGGCCAGGGTCCATTGCAGTGTTCAGATCCGGTGAGGAGAACAACAGGGCCAGTGCAAGCCAAGGGCCACAGCACCAGGGAAAGGTCACTAACCTTCTGGAGCCAGAAGCAATCAGGCTACAGATGGAACTGTGGAGGATTAAACTGAAGTTTGAACAGAGGAAGTGGGAATTCATGAGAGATGAGAAGCAAGAACAGTGAGAAGCAGAGCAAGAACAGGGAGAACAGCAAGAAGCTGAGCTTGAAGTGCATGAGCAACAGAGGCAACATGAACTGGAAAAGCTATGACTCCAACCTCCAGCACCAGAGCAGATAAGTGGCCTGGGTTTAACTGCAACTACAAGACTGGGTTACCAATTACATTCCAAATTGATAGCTGACTTTAAAGAGGTGGAGAATATGGAGGCCTTTTTAAATTCCTTTGAAAAAGTTTGTATACAGGCAAATATTCCTAGAGAGTCCTGGAGCTTCCAGCTATCCCCACTTCTTACCGGGAAAATTCAATATGCATTGGGTCAAATGAACAATGAGGACAGTAATGATTACAGCAAACTTAAAATTGCACTTTTAAAAAAATATGATTTAGCTGCAGAAGCATACAGAGCTAAATTCCATAAGCTCAGGAGAAGCCCTGACTTGAGTTGCGAGGAGCTAGCCACGAAACGACATCAGTTTTTCAAACATTGGTGGGAAGGAATTGAAGCAAACTCTGTAGATAAAATTGAAAATGCTGTATTGTTAGAGCAGTTTTTTTGGGCATGCCCAGAAGAGCTAAAAACCTGGCTGGAGGACTAAGACCAAAAAACAGTGCAAGCGGCTGATGAACTCTCAGACCACTATGCCAGGAGCAGATCAAATGGGGCTGACGTGGCAGTTCAGAAAGGGCAAAGCATGCCTTAACTCATTGTCTCCTAGCAGAAGCCTGTAGTCGTCAGTAAAATACACTGGTGTGTCCTGAGGATGCCTGGAGAAGTCGACTACTGACTCCCAGTGTGCCCTTGCAACGTCTGGAGAAGTCACTTATATATTTTAATATACAGTGTAACAGAATATAATATATATTTGACTGCATAGCACCGTTGGACTGATATTTTGTCTATATCATGTATACTTTAGGAGTTATCCACATTTGTTTATGGTATGGTGTATATGGCTTATGTTGCCTGTTTTAGTGAAAAAAAATATTTTTTTCGCTGTTTCAACCAGCATAGAAAAAAAAAATTTACATATTATTATTTGCATACCACCATTGGAAAGATAATTTTGTGCTGAATAACTTTGCCACTCATACTTTGTGTCTGGCACTTATGGTTCTTGAGCTATTAGGATTTGTTTGTGGCATGCTGACTATAGCTTGATTTTGCTTAGAAAGGCCCAGGATTTACTGTTAACAGTACACAGGAGACAAGTGGTGCAACTTCAGAGAGCTCCTGTGGAGGCAATGAGTTAAGTGAAGCTAAAACCCTCACTGCTTCCACTGACACCAGGTAGCCCCAGGTTTCAAAGAAAAGATGTTCCTGAGAGAAGAAATGAATGATGAGTTTGCAACGAAACTGGGTATATGGCCAGTCAGTGTCCCAAAAGGATGAGCAGTACACAGAGTGGTAGTGAAAAGAGGTGGGTTGTTTGTGTGTCCCTGAAAGCATGCCAATAAACATGAGGGAACACATGCACCCAGCCACTGTGAATGGTGTACAGACACAAGGGTTAAGAGACACGGGGGCATCCCTGACCCTGGTAAAAAAGGATCTGGTAGAGCCTGGTCAACATATACCCAATCAATTTGTAACTGTACTGGGGTTCACTGGGGAGGAGTAAACATTGCCAATCACTAGTGTTCTCCTAGACTGGGGTAAGACCGGGGAAACTGTGCAACAGGTTGCTGTAGTGGGAACTTTAGCAGCTGATGTAATTCTGGGCAACAATCTTAAACAGGGGACGGTGTATGCAGTTACCCATAGCCAAGAGGCAAAGGAAAATTGTGGCGCCCTGGACCCCATAGAAGCCACTGTGGAAACCACTGGAAGGCTGTTTCCCCAGCCTGTGTCTCCTGATATGAAGACTAATGAAAAGGGGGTAGAAATTTCCCCGGTAGTAGTTAACCAAACAGCTACAGAGGGTTACTCCAAAGAAGGAGGAGTGACTCATTGTTAGAGAGTTAGGGATAGGTTCATAGGTTCATAGAAGTGTACGAGCAATGAAGGCATATGTAAGGATGCCCATTGTATGCTCGCCACCCATATGTCCTATGGGTGGAAATCAAACTTTTTGTTTCCCATATGTTTATCTATTCTTTGTTTAAAGGTACTTAGATTATCACTATTAACAACACTTACAGGTAAGTTATTCCACAAACCCACAACTCTCTGTGTTAAAAATAGACTCCTTCTAGTGGATATGCATTTTTCTCATATGAGTTTATGACCATGACTCCTAGTTGACTTGGCGTTGGAGGCAGTAGTAAGTCCAATTGTGGTTCTTAGATAATCATTTTTTAAGGTTTGGTATACCAATATTAAGTCACCCCTTATTTGTCTGTATTTTACAGAAAAAAGGTTAAGTTTTTTTAATCTATCTTCGTAACTATTATTATGTAAAGATGATACTTTTTTAGTGAATTTACGCTGAACACCCTCTGCGAGTTTTAAGCCCCTAATAGAAGTGGAAGGGATGATAGTGATCCTGAGTGCACTGATGCTAGAGCTAGTGACCATAGGTTAGACACAGAAGAGGACCTGTCCCATGCCTTGGGAATGTGTATGGAGTTTGCAGCTGCTCAGAAAAGTGACCCTAGTCTACAGAAGCTGAGGGCTTGGGCAGACTCTGATAGAGTACAGGGAGGAGATGGGAAATATAAGGTTTATTGGGACAATGGACTGATGTATACTCACTAGGCTAAGACAGAGGGAGGGGTGATAGACAGGCAGCTTGTCGCTCCCCAGGGGTACCATGAGCAGTTGCTCAAGATTGCACATGATATTCCCTTATCTGGTCATCTGGGAATCACATGCACTACACAGCAGTTGGCCCAGAATTTCCATTGGCCGAACTTCACCCAGCAGGTGCAGGAGTATTGCAGGTCTTGTCATCGGTGCCAAGAAATAGGGAAGGCAGGTAAGAAAACCCAAGGCACCCTAATTCCTTTACCCATAGAGGAGGAGAAGACATTCCAAAGGGTGGGAATTGATATTGTGGGGCCTTTAAATACCCCCAGCTCCTCTGATAAGAGGTTCATCCTGATTGTGGTGGATTATGCCAGCCGGTTCCCAAAGGCAGTCACCCTATTCTCACTGAGGACAGATAAAGTGGCAAATGCCTTAATAGGGATTTTCTCCCATGTTGGGTTTCCACAGGAGGTTATCACCAAATGAGGGGGTTCCTTCATGTTGGACCTGATGAAATGTTTGTGGGAGAAGTGTGGGCTGGTGCAGAGATGCACAACACCTTATCACCCACAAGCCAATGGGCTTGTGAAAAGACTTAATGGTACCCTTAAGTCAATGCTCCAAGTGCTTGCTGAACAGCATGGGAAGGATTGGGAGAAATATCTTCTCCATCTTCTGTTTGCATACAGGGAGGTGCCCCAAGAGTCGACAGTGTTTTCCCCCTTCAAGCTCTTATATGGATGCCAGGTATGTGGGCCCCTAGACTTGATCTGGGAGGACTGGGAAGGCAAGCACGCCACCCAGGGAACTCCCATAGTGGATTATATCCTTAGGTTTAGGGAAAGGCTGAAAGGTCTTTTGGGGACAGCCAAAAGCAACCCAGCAGCTGCCCAACAAAAACCAAAAGTTGGGTATGACCACAGAGCCAGAGCTCACTCATACACGGTGGTCAGGAAGTTATGGCCCTAATTCCAGTCTGGAAAGACAAGCTGCAGGCTGAGTGGGCAGGACCATACAAAGTAGTCAGAAAGGTAAATGACATAAACTATATGATAGAGTTACCTGACAGGAGACTTACACAAAGAATGTACCATGTCAACATGATGAAGCCATATGCTAATAGGGCTGACATGGTGTTTGCAGTATGTAGTCCTGGGGAGGGGACGGATGAAGGAGACCCCCTTCTGGACTTGTTGAAAGAAAACAAGTGGGAGTCCTCTGTGGAGGCAGTTAAATTGTCACCCCAGCTGACCCCAGACCAGATCCAGTTAGTAAGTGAGGTTGTAGCAGACTTTGTCTCATTGTTCAGCACCAAGCCTGGACTAAGCTCCTTAGCAACGCATGATGTGGAGACAGGGACATAGATGCCCATCTGGCGTACAGCATATTGGGTGTCAGAGGTTGTCCAAAAGGACATTAGGAAGGAGGTGGAGGAAATGCTGGATTTAGGGGTAATCTAGAAATCCGCCCGTAGGCCTCAACTGTAGTCCTTGTCCCCAAGCCAGATGGCTCTATTCATTTTTGTGTGGACTATCTTGGACTGAATGCAGTCATAAAGTCAGATGCCCACCCAATGCCATGGACGGATGAACTCCTCAACAAGTTGGGAGAGTCTACATACCTTATAACTATTGACCTGACAAAGGGGTATTGGCAGGTAGAGTTAAATGCCAAAGCAAGGGAAAGGTCGGCCTTCATCACTCCAATAGGGTTATTTGAATTTAAAGTAATGCCTTTCAGAATGAAGAACTTCCTGGCCACTTTGCAAAGGTTAGTGAACCAGGTTTTAAATGGTGCTGAGGAGTACGCCGTGGCATACCTGGATGATGTTGCCATCTTTAGTGCCAGTTGGGAGGAACACCTGTCCGACCTTAGGGAAGTACTGGGCAGAATATAGAGGGCTGAGCTCACTGTCAAAGCTGAGAAGTGCCCTGGTGGCCATGGCTGAAGTGACATACCTTGGGCATGTTGTAGGCCGGGGCCAGCTCCATCCTAACCAAGCAAAAAAAGAGGTGATCAAGGCATGGCCCAGACCAGAAATGCAGAAGCAGGTCAGGAGTTTTCTGGGGACAGCAGGGTACTATAGGAAATTTTTACCCAATTACAATGGCCTGGCCGCTCCCCTATCTGACCTGTAAAGAAAAGGATGCCTAAGAAAGTTACCTCAGAACCAGCCTGTGAAAAAGCCTTTACCAGAATGAAGGAGGCACTGTGTGTATTGACAAGTCCAGACTACAGCAGATCCTTTGTAGTTCAGACTGACACCTCAGATGTGGGTATTGGGGCAGTGCTGAGTCAGATATCTAACCAAGGGGAAAGATCACCCCATAGTGTACCTGAGTAAAAAGTTATTTCCTAGGGAGCAGGCATACTCTACTGTGGAAAAAGTGTCTTGCCATAGTGTGGGCCCTAAGGAAGTTAGAGCCATACTTACAAGGGGCAGCATTTTGAGGTGCAAACTGACCACAACCCCCTGGTTTGGCTGTCACAAGTGGGAAAACCGAATTGTTGACTATTAATATGGCATCTTGTCTTGCAAGGGTATGACATGACAATCTCACATGGTGCTGGAGCAACCAATTTAAAATGTAGATGGCTTGTCATGTCTATATGAGGAATGAACTGACTTAGGGAGCTCATCCCATGCAGAGGATAGAGCCCCCAAATTCAGTCTAGGTGGGGAGGACTGTGATGCTCTGCCTCTGCTTATGGTTTTTGTATGATAGTTATATTATAACTAAATGGCCTGTGTATGAAATGTCAGTATGTGAGAAATTTGGCCTTTAACTTTAAAGGTCAGTAGCTGAAACCACAGGATGTCATTAAACTGACCAGGGGAACCATTTACTTAAGACTTCCTTACAGAAGGGCATTTTATTACCTTTTATGACCTGTCCAGCCTTTGAAGTTAAAACTAAATGTGAGTTTTATGATATTTCAGGAAGAAAGGTAATTGGGATGGTTCTTCTCATTTAAGCACATAGCCAGAAGTGTGTGAAGAGTCATAAAACCCTCAGAGCACACTAGCAGCAGGAAATAAGTAAAGGGGACATAAAAGAGAAATGTTTGATTAAAGACTGTCATATTTGGGAAATGGCTAGTTACAGATTTCTCCAAGTAATGACTCACATCTTCAGGCATAACCATGTTAGAAATTGAAATCTAAGGCAGGATCTAGCTGACCTCATCAAAAGGGGGTTGGGGAAGATAGAGTTAAAAATGAAACATTGTATCTGGGAAAGGTGACACATGATTTTTGGGCTGTGAGACAGAATTTCTCTAACTTAAACAGCACTTACAAGATAATACTTCAATAGAAGAAATTAAGTCTTTGTGGTAGGAGTGTTTTGTTCTGTAACTTCCTTCTTGTTTTACATGATTGTAAGATGTATGATATATTGTTCTGTGTTTAATTTTACCTGTTTTTAGCATATTTCAGTAAACAACTGTTTCTTTGAAATGCTGCCTGTGTGTTTTCTCTGTTTCTTTTTGCATGTGAGGTACCTGCGTTTATGTCTGACAGCTGTTGAAAAGCTTGATTGTGTTACTGAGCTTGCTTAATAAGGTAAGAAATACCTAGGTCTCTTATAGAGTAAAAAAGGGTTAATTTTGGATACCTGGTTAGGTGCCCTTAGGCAAAAGATATATTGAATCCCCCTGAAGAGAATATTATCTGAGCTTGTACATCTGGGTATGCTAGCATAAGGTTCACAGTTTGAATCCCTCCATAACTTGAAGCTAAAGGTGATTCAGACCCAATGCAGACAGGAGGTTTACCCTGTCTGTTACCTATTCACACTATTGCACTCTGAGGTTGGCACTGTTGGAGCAGAAGGCCTGACCTGAGGAGTGTATTTGTGACACCCATTTCATAATAAAAAGTTTATATGCATAATCTTACAATCAACACAGGTAAAAAAAAAGGTAAAAACTGAAACGTTCATTCTTACATACCACTAATTTCCTTTTTATGATGTGTGGACATGGGAATGTTGAAAAGTTAAGTTAAAAGTATACCACAGCTTACAGAATGGGTTGACAACCTTCAAAAGTTAGGTTATAATGTTATTTTCTAATATTTTGTTCCTCCAGTTTTCAACCTAGCCTTCTTATAGAGGTCAATCATTTGTGGAGGTTTTCAAAACAGCTTTGACTTTAGCAGCCACAGCAGATGTGCTGCAATATAACTTGGCTTTCACATGCGTAACTATGAGTTTAGAAACTGTACAAGGGCATCCTGGATTCTACGAGCATGCTCAACACCTGGGACTCTATCTGCTTGTTCCATTTGATTTGCCTGTGGTTGTGGCAAACCATTCCCATCATCCTGCACAATCCGTTCACTGTCAAACATTTTTCCTTGTGACTTGCATTGATTGTGTAAAATGCAACATTTATGCACAGCTGTTGGTGTAAAACATATGTCAAAGTCAATTCACTGTAGAAGACATATCCATCTACCCTTCAGTCTGCCAAAGGTATTCGCCACAGTCATGCTGGTACGGGAAAGTTGATGGTTAACTTTTCCCTGAGCAGGAGACAGGTGGCCTGTGTCTACAAAAGGCTTCATAAGCCATGAAAGTAAGGGAGGTGCAGGATCACCAATGAAGTAAAACTGGCACACTAACATTTTCAATGTCCCGGGTTATATCAGGGAATAGTACACTGGTGGCACCTTTAGCGTAAATGGAGCTGTTAGATAAGATCGGAGCATCATGCACCTTTCCCGGCCATCCAGTGTTAGTGTCCTAGAAATGGTATTCATGGTCCACAACCATCTGCATCATTACTGAGAGCCAGCTTTTACAGTTGTAGTAGTCTGCAGGACCTTGTTGAGGTGCCATGATGGGTATGTGGGTCCCACCAATTGCACCAGTGACTTTAAGGAAACCAAATCTGCTTTAAAATCTTGAAATTATTTCTTTAAGATGATTTCCTACTGGTGTTTGAATCAAGTGCTTGAATTTGGTGCAGATTGCAAAACATACATCTCATACAGCCAAGCACACAACAGCTATTGAGACACCAAACAGATGTCCGATGGATCTTTATTCACTGTTGGTGGCTATTCACCACTTGTCATTACCAGATGAACATCAGGTAGCACAGCAGGGCATATGCTGATATTTTGCCATTCAATATCTGGCTGTATTTTCTCAAGGATGTGGGAAAATGCTGAGCTACGCATCTGAAATCTTTTGATCTACTCTTCATCCGAGAAATTGCTTAGCACCACATCCCAAAACATTGACATTCTAACCCTGAACCACATACTGCAAATTCTTGGACGGTGCCTTGCAGATAACATTTGCAGGAAGAGCAGCACCACGTAGTTTCTATGTCGCAGGGGAAACGCTGGACCTTGCCCAACAACTAATGCACTCAAATCTGGTCAATGGAAAATCATGTACACAAATGTCTGCAGCATAGGAAACAAGATCCCAGATCTACAAGCAACAATGACAGAGGCTAAACTGGACATAGTTGCCATTAGCGAGACATGGTTCACCAGTAACCACACTTGGGAGACTTCAGTACCTAGCTATGTACTGTTCAGAAGAGACCAAGGTACAAAAGGGGAGCGGAGAGTAGCCCATTATGTCAATGAAAATATCAAAGCTACAGAAATTCAGAATACACATAAGGAGACAGAAGAACTGTGGGTCACCCTAGAAACAGGAAATGGGATAGCCATACAAACTGGGGTTGTCTACAGACCTCCAGACTAGGGAGAAGATATAGACACATTACTGTTAGAAGATATACAAAACATGACAGCTAAAGGGGAGGTTCTGATAATGGTAGACTTCAACATGCCAGATACAGATTGATCAATACCAGTAGGAACATCTACCAGAACTGGACACATATTGGATTCCCTGCTAGGGGAGGGCCTCAAACAACTGATACAACAACCCATAACAGACAGAGCTATCCTAGATCTAGTTATGACTAACGGGGAGAAGATCACAGAACTCCAGGTAGAAGGTTACCTGGGGGGCCATTGACAATCACATGGTATGGTTCAATTGGGCCACTAGAAGTAAATCATCCCATCCCAATGCAAACATATGGAACTTCAGAGGAGCTGACTTTGATAAGATGGCTAACAGAGTTAAGCTATCCCTGGCAAGAAGAAATACAGGTGAGGAGGTACAGGTAAAGTGGGCAAGCATTAAGGATGCAATATTTGAAGCAACATCCCATTGTGTTAGGGAGAAAAGCAAGAGCAACACAAGGAGGAAACCACTTTGGTTCTCAAAAACAGTAGCAGAAAAGGTCAGAGTCAAAAGACTGGCCTTCAGGAAATATAAAGAAATGCAGCAGGATGAAGATAGGGAGGCATACCAAACTTCCCTAAGGGATGCAGGGAAGGCAGTAAGGCAGGCAAAGGCCCAAACTTGAGAAAAAAAAACAGTGGCACAAACACTAAAAGAAGGGGACAAGACTTTCTATAGATACATTGGTGAAAGGAGAAAGTCCAGAAGAGATATTGCTAAGATCAAAGAGGATAAGGGGGAAAAAAAGATTGCCTGCTAGTGCTCAACAGCAAAAAAAAAAAAAAACAAGTCAAGGCTCTTTGCCGGAAGCCAAAAGAGGAGGTATACCACTCCCTTCTCAATTTTGTGCAACTCGCACTCCACCCTTGAGCAGGTGCCCTCGTTCCGGTACGTAGGTATTACAATTGACAAGTCCCTCTCCTTCAATGAACATATACGAAATATTATCACTGCTACCAATAGGAAGTTAGGGGCCCTATATAGGCTTCAGTTCTGCCTCACACCTGAGGCTAGGGTCCAGGCAGTAAGAGGGACAGATCTACCCATCCTGGACTATGGTAATGTGGCATATGGCACAGCCTCTGAAACCAGCCTGTGCAGGGTCCATATTACCCTGAACAAAGCATGCCACTTTGTTTTAGACGCAGACTGCCTTATGCACACATGTAACCTTTATATTGGGACATGATGGCTTCCTTTCATGGACCGAATCAAGCTCCACTCCTGCCTTTTAGGGAAGAAGGCCCTTCTAGGTTTTGCACCCCGCTTTCTACAGGCCTTATTCTGTCCAGACGTGACTGAGCACTCCTTGGGAAGTGTTACAAGACATGCCCTAGCAGTACCTTTTAGAAGAACTGCCTTGGGGAGGTGAGCCTTTGCAGTAAGGGCCACCACCTGGCTAAATGAGCTCTCCCAGGCCACTACTGGCCTTAATCGCCTTGGCCAGTTCAAATCTAAAATTCAGAAGTCCATCTCCCCTCCAGTACAATGCTGCTGTAAAGAACACCACAGTCATTTCTAGCCCTTCCGGTGCTCCCTGATACAATATGGCTTGGCTGAGGTGACCCGTGGCTCCTAAGAATCTCCCGCTAATCCCCACCTACCTACCCACCCTATGGTCCCCCACCATTGCCCCACCCCCTCACCCACTTAGCCCTCCTGACCCTCTGTATCCCCCACCTCCACATCCGCTTAGCCCCCCTGATCCTTAAGCTATCACCCACCATTGTGCTCTCCACCTCATCCATCTAGCCTGTAGCCTACTGTCCCTTAATGGCTGTACTTGTCGGTAGTCACATAACGTGTTCCCTCCGGGAACCTATCTAAGCTCTATAGTTGCATTCTGGGAATTCGCATACTTTGTACATAGTTGGAATCTGCACTTTATTTACCTAATCTGTTATGGGACTATTTTCCTCTGTATTACGTAATTAGGTGATGGTTTTTGCATTGTATTCTGTCCCTCCCCATTCTTGTATTTGTAATGCTATTTAGCTTTTTAATGATGTGTAACTGACAATGCCTTCTAGCTGCTTCTGTTTTTCTCCACTGTCCATGTACTTGATGTTCCCCCACCCTCTGTTCGACGAGAACCCTCTATAAATGAGCTTTTAGCTCAAAGGCTGTAATTCCGATTTTATAATAAATAAAAATAGTAATATTTTAATGGGGTTTGAGTTTTGTTTTATTATTATTAAGTGCTTGTAAATGCAAATGACTCCGACTTAAATTATTGTTATGACTGATTTTATACTGTAAATGTTTGCACCTCTATGTAAAGCACCCAGAACTCCTGGGATTGGACACTAAACAAATACAATTTTACTTACTCATGCTCAAAATTATGCACCACTGCTCACTTTACTCCAGTCTTGGATGGCTCTCACCCTCATCATTTTGGAGATACACTACTTGCTGCCTCATTTATAAGATCTCAAACTCTGGTACACCGGCAACTTTGGCCATGCATGTTCAAACTGGCTACTTCTGCCTATTCCATCTAATCAAACAACATGTCCTTCTTGGCTATACCCAAATGTGCATCAGAAATGGGAGAACGTGCATTCTCAACATTCGCTCCCAAACTCTGGAACGCTCTCACTCTAGAGCTAAGGCTCTCTCCATCGTACATGATCTTCAAGAAGGAACTCCATAAGTTCCTTACGTGCAATGATAAATGCTCTTATGGCTGACTCTGCCCATCCCCTACAATAATTTGCTCTTACCTACCTTCACATGACAAAGTGCTCTAAACTTGTTCTACTGCTATGCACTTTATTGCAACTGTTTGTGTCTGCCTGCTCTTTGGCCTGATTGTATCCTTCCTGTTTATCATTCTTGTTTTGCTGTCCTCCTATGGACTTTGATTGTATCATCTTGTTTTGGCCCTTATAACTTTCTGTAATGCTGTACCACAGTTAAATTCTCAGCTCTGTAATGTATTTCCATAGCACTGCTGTACCACAGTTAATTGCTCTGTTCTGTAATGTATTTTGAGGCCATGTATTACTTTACCAATCTCATAAGCTCTGCTCTGAATTGTGTTCTGAAATATATTGGCACCATGTGACTTCTGTCACCATGTCTGTAACCTTCCCGGGCTGTGCCTGAAAACAGGCAATTCTATTGTCTAGTGCATGTCTACTAGAGTGTTCACTCAGACAGATAAAGCTTCTGGTATTTGCAAGTGTATCTACACACATGCCAAACAAATCTAAATATCTTGAAAACTATACAAGCTACACACACACAAAAAAAAACACAAAGTTGTTCAGGACAAAAATAATTTTACATTAAGGGTAGTCACTGAGCAGAACTCCTTACAGTTTTTAAAATATTTAGTAAAAAAAATGGACATTTGGTTAATTAGATGGCTATATTTTAAAACCTATACAGAGTTCAGCATAATGACTACCATCATTGCAAAGGTCTTTTTATTTTGAACAACTTTCCTGCTGGTCATTTTTGTGTAGCTTGTAAAGTTTCCAAGATATTTAGGCTTGGCATGTGTAGAGATGCACTTGCAAACAGCAGCCACTTTTTTTCCCTCTCTGAGTGAACACTCTAGTAGACATGCCAAATAAATGTAAATATCTTGAAAACCATACAGGTTACACACACACACACAACAAGTGTCATGATTGTTCACAACAAAAAGATCTTTACAATGAGGGTAGTTACCAAGCTGAACACAGTATAGTTTTTAAAATATACATCTCTACTGTTATGAACTGACTGTAAAGCAGTGCTTTCTGCTGAATCTATGGTCTCGGCTGCATCTCTGTCACATGAGACAGGATGCATTGTAGGAACAAGGAATACAATAAATTTAACTCAGATGGAGATCCCCAGAGGTTGTAAAACTACCGTAAAGCTAGCAGGCTAATTCAGGAAAAACTCCTAAAAGCATAGAGGAAAGGACACAATAGGACTTCAAACAGATCAAAACACTCTGCACAACATATGTTTTTGCAAATTCTGGGTGGACTACTCCAATAATGAATCAGGTAAACCATTCCAGTAGAAGCCACCATCTGCTTTGTCATGAAAGTCTCTATGGAGGGCAGGTGAGGAGAAGCAATCATTACCAATGGGTTAAGAGGCAAGACCCCTGTAGGAGTAAAATCGTTGAGGAAGGGGAAGTCACTTGACCACAGATTCCTCTTGCTGCAGTGTTCGCCCAGGGGGTCAACTATTAAGACCCTCTGTGACAACAGTGCTCATCCAGAGGGACCTGAATCAGGATTCATATGATTTCTGGCTTGTGATTTCTGCAGAACAGTAACTAGTCAATCTATCGGGTATCTATCCTGAAAACTTTCTATTTCTAGCTAGTTATGTAGCTAGGGCCTGTAGAGTGACAGACAGTCTTGAGTGAGTCAGGACAGGGGGCAGCTCAGGTAGAAGTTTGTTGTGGACCATCAAGTCCAGGATTATGACTGTCCGTTGTCTGAACTGTTTGTGCATGCACTAAATCTTTATCTACACCCAGCGTCAGACTTGCAATGATTCTGCACTGTGGTACCAAGTAACTGCATAAAGAGCTCCTATGTATAAGTGGGTCTAAATAACTGAGGTGTACCAGTAGCTAGTTACACACCATGAAAGTGACTGTGATGCAGGCAAGGTCAAGCTGCATATTGCCCCCCCCCCATATTCTGGTTAGTTAGTGAACTTGGCAGAACCCAATCAGCTACAAAAGCAAGAACAAGACAGCTGATCGGGATGCAGTTGAAAAACAAACTCTTTAACAAAGCACTCTGTTTGCATGACAAACTCAATAAAATTGTGATTTCTTTTCAAAGGATGGGGCAGACTACAAAGACAAAATGAATACCTCCTTAACAAGCAGCCACTTTCACTAATCATTTCATTCTTGCCTCAGCCTCAAATACCACCTCACCCTTACAATGCAGCAATTAGCATAGAGAAACTGAGTGGCATAGCTGGGAAGAGATGTCTATCAGAATTTGTTCGGTAAATATGTTGGGGCTTGAAATTTTCGTTTTATTTTAAAAAAAGACAAGAGCCATATTTTTATTGTTAGGGTTAAGATTTGGCCACATATCTCCCTGTCTTTTATCTACGAATGTCAAAATCATAAATGGAATGACAACAAGCATTTGTCAATGCCAAATGTTTGCTTGCTGATTTTAGCATTGGACGTGTAGGAGGTAGACAGATGCAGAATAGGAAAGGCAGTGAAGTATTGAACTCATGCCAACCCCACCCTGCAGAGATGGACAGGAATTGGGGTGTGCCTTTGGGTCATCGCCCATAATGCTCATGTCATTTCACCTCATCCTATCCTGTAGAGACTGACAAGTTTTGAGGTGTGCCTTGGGGTGTTCGACTGCACAGTCACCCCATTTTATAAGGACATATGCTGAAATGGGTGCAGTATAGGAGAATGAGGTGAAGTCTGGGGCAGTCCAAGGCATATCTCAATGCCTGTCACTGGCTTCAGGGTGGGGGTGTGGGGTGGAATGGCATGAGCATTACAGCCAGCAATCCAAAGGCACACTCCTGATGCCTGTCAGTCTGTACAGGGTGGGACATTATGGTTAGAAACCCTAATGCCCTGAGCGTTTGTTGGTATTTGCACTACAAATTTTCATCATGGCCTTTTTGTGACCCCCTCTCATGAAAGCATTTGGGACCTCTGCTCATGAACAGTGGCACTATGATTTTGTTAATGTGTCCCAAACTTTGATTTCCCACAGCAACCGTGCCATTCTGCACCAGATTCATAGGGAGGTGTGAAGAGATGGCAATGTTGAAAATCTGGAGTGAAAATATTAAAAATGCACTGACTTCTGAGCGTACGTGGAAACTGCAATGCATGCTTGTAACACAGTTATTTAGTGGAATTATTTCACCAAATTTTCAACACTGGCATTTTGTGACCTCTGCTTATGAACACTGTCACTATGATTTTCTTAATCTGTCCCAAACATTGATTTCCCACAGCGAGTGCGCCATTGTGCACCAGGTGTAAAAACACACATTTCAGGCAAGAGGTGAAAAATGACAGCTGTACTATTCATAAAGAGGTGTGCAAAATAGGCAATGTGGAAAATTTTGAGTGGAAATATTGCAAATCTTTAAAGTTACGAGTATGTGTGGAAACTGTGCAATGCATGCTCATAACATAGTAATTTTATGGACTTTTGTCATCAAATTTTCAACATAGGCATTTCAGGATCTCTGCTCATGAAGAGTGTCATGTGATTTTCTTAATCTGTCCCGAACTCTGATTTCCCACAGTGACTGTGCTATTCTGTGCTGGAAGTGCGAAAACACATTTCAGCCAGCATGTGAAAAATGACAGCTGTACTCTTCATAAGAAGGTGTGGAAAAATACCAATATTGAAAATCTGGAGTGAAAATATTACAAATTCGCAAAGTTACAAGTGAGCGTGGAAACTGTGCAATGCATACTCGTAACACAGTCATTTTTTTTAGAATTTTTTCACCAAATTTGCAACACAGGCTTTTTGAGAGCCCACCTCATGAACAGTGACATTGTCGTTTTGTTAATCGGTCCTGAAAGGTGATTTCGTGCGGTGACTGCGAAATCACCTTTCAGGACCAAAAAATGCCATGACAGTGACTGAATTCATGAGGACGGGTCTCAAGAACCCCATGTTGAAAATTTGGTGCCAAAAGTTGAAAAAATGGCCGAGATATCCACATAAGTTAAAAAAAACAAACATTTTTGCCATTTGACAACTTACCAGCATTTCTTCAGTTCGCATTGCAGACGTGTTCCAGGTTCACCAAAGATCATCGCACTGGGCTTTGGAGATAAGTATGGAGTGAGGGGTGTGTGTAGAGAGGTGGGGTGTGCAGAGGGTTGGTGCAGGTTGGGGGAAGGGCCACAAGAAACAGCGAGGGACCTTTTTTTTTTTTTTTACTGAGTTAAAAAAAAAGATGATCCAGGACTCTTTTGGCATGCTGGGGTGGGCTCCCAGAGTACCATGGTTGCCACCTGGGTGTTTGTTGCTGGGAAGTGGAGCCAACAGGGATTGGGCACCCCCGTCGGCCATACAGTGTGCTTGGGGGGGAGTGCATGAGCCGAGGGGGATTGGGCACTCCCTAGGCACACAACAAATGGGGGGCATCATGCCAGCAGGGATTGGGCTACTCTGTCAGCAAACGAACTGGGAGGGGGCATGCTGACAAGGGGATTGGGCACCCCTGCCAGCTTTAACAGGGACTGTGAGAGGCGACGGTTGTCCGTTGACTTCATGGGGACTGTAAGAGGCCGACATAGAAGACTTTGCCATGTTTATTGAAAGAGGACACCAGACAATGCAGCTGTAAATGGCTGCTGCAGTCAGGGATCGCCCTGCAAAAACAGCTGATTGCTGATGATGGGGCGCTTCCTGATTGCAGCTGTCAGTTTGTTTCAAGTTGGTGGCAAGCTACACTACCGCTGTCATGGACAGTGTGATTTTCTACTGGTGCCACACAGACCAGCCCCAAAATGAGCTGCTGGCATTGACAACAACACTGCTGTGCCTCCAAACTTGCTACTGCTGCAAGCTGCCCCAAAGTTTCTTGAGCATGCATGCAAGCAAGCATAATAAACAAGGGAAATTAAGAAAGTGATAACGCCAGACTGCCATTCTATTTATTATTTTGCCCTTTGAGCAAAAGACAGCCTTATGTGTGGGTAACCTTTGAGAAGGGAGACTGATCTGAAAATAACTGGAAAATAAGCATTTGCTTTAAACAGCTTGATTGATGTGCAGAGTAGGAAATGAAGGCTGGGGGGCATCGATTTTAAAATCAGGGTGGGTGGGTGGAGGACCAGATGTGATATAAGTGGCACCCAGTCACTTTCAGTATTAGTAACTTAGGTAATCAGAAGAACACATCAGTACTGGGCAGATGGGGAGAGACTGACAGAAGATGAGAAAGGGCAGTTTGGCGTAGGATTTAAGTACCAATATACCATTTCTCTCTCACTCTGTCTCATAGGCATACACCAAACACAGACAGTAATGGAACACATGAGGTATAAAAGAATTGCCGGCAACTCTAAGCAATTCTGTTATTTATACCTGATGCAGGAGGAACAGACAAGTAAAAAAATAGATACATGTCCTTTAAGAAATGGGAGGTGTGCCCTGCACCAGTATGAAACCTGACACTGTTCTTGCCTGATATCACAGCCTGTCCTCCACCAACTCCAATTTTTACATTTGTGCCCCATGCCCTTTATTTCCATCTCCAGACACTAATTAAACTGTTTATAAATACGGTGGTGATTTGTGCCTGGCCAGCCACCCAATTTTGAGTTAACAGTTTTTATTTATTTATTTTTCTGTCTAGTTCAGGACATCAGTTTGAACTGCGAAAAAGCATCATTGAACTCTTGTGTTCTACTGGTCTCCATTGAGGTCACACACTGTCTTGATCAGCACTGATCGGGGTAAAATGTTAGCTGTGCTCCTTGTTGTATGAATGTTTAATACTGTGTGCATTCATCTGTCATGCACTGCTTTAACTCTAACAATTGCATAGTGAAACCTCTTATTTACACAAAGGAAATGAATTACAATCAGGGAAATAGACAGAAAAGAGAGTTGCCATCACCTGGTACTTCCACAGTACCCTGCATGAAGTGTGTTTTGTCTTGGGGGGGTGACGGGGCACTGGGATCAGCTTTTCTAATGTCATGTTGGAAACTTTTATCTTGTGACTGAGCTGCAGAATGGTGCGTTTCCTCTATGTGTCTACCTGTACTTTACAAGAGCAATTCAGGACAACAACAGGAGGAAATGCAACATATTGCAGCCCAGACACACACAAAGGGTTTCCCACAATGACAGTAAAAGAACTGAGCAGAGTGCCCCCCCCCCCCCATGACTACAGGCAGGGCGTTTTTTTTTTTCAAATTAATTCTCCCTCCCTATCTATTCCTGCTACACTGCACTCACTGTTAAAAGTTAAGTTAGTAAAAAATATGTGGCTACAGACATAATTTTGCTCTTTACCGCATTACACTGTTTTTGTTTTTAGGTTTTCTGGGCACTGTATACTGTTTTCACTGTTCTATAATTTTAGCTGATCATTAACTAATCATTGTGGAACTGTGACAAGTGAGATCACAGAATGTCCAGAGAAAGTTGCAATAGATCAATCTAATTACCAGTAAATGGTGTGAATTTGCCGCATACTCAACCATGATTGAACTGCATGAAAAAGTGTACTAAACATAATTTCTTGAATCAAATATTTTAAACATGGTAGAACACTGAATATCACAGAATGGTGTTTGAAGTTTATATGAAAAATGTATTCATGTGCAATTTTAATTTTATGTTCTGTATTATGCGACATCCTTAGAGTTTCTTTTTACTGTTTGAATATAAATTAATAACTACAAAGTTAAAAACATAATTAATTTTTTTGTAAATGTAGTGTGATTGGACATGTAGCTAGGAGTCTCTCCAGAATTAGATATTGTCACTACAGCCACATACAGTATAGCATACTATTTCATAGACACTTAAGCAATAATGCACAGCAGGGTGTGTGTTGTGCTGGGATAATATCACGCCTCAGGGGTTGAAGCACAAGGCCACAGGCCGAGTGCTTTCAACACCCAAGAAGTGACATTATCCCAGCATAAAACACACCCTGGAGTGCATTATTACGTAATAAGACATGACAGGGTGTGGTATATCATGGGATATCATCACTCCTCGGGTGGTTGGGCATGAGGTCACAGGTCATGTGCATCCAACCACCCGAGAAGTGATGATATCCCATGATATACCACACCCTGGAATGACTTATTGCTATTACGAACTGAATTTCAAGTTTTATAATTAAAATAAATTAAAGAAACAGGTTTTAAAACGTTTTATGAATGAGTTTTTTTGGTGTTGTAGGAGTACATTTTGAAAAAATAGTTCTCAGACAGTAGAGAGCAAGGAGGCTAGTGGCTCCAGAACCTTTTTGAAGCCGTGATGCTGTAGCCGGATATCATCACGGCTTCAAAGAGCTCTCAGCCAATCAAATTCCTCTATTTACAATCCTCAGTTCATAATTGATATTATACAATGGCTCCTTTCTTACAGAAAAATAAAATTTAGAAAAAAAAAAATTTTAAAGTGCTTTTTCCCTTGGTTTTTGAATGCGGAAGCATACTAAGAAAATAAAAAGTTCTGGTTTTGTCTTTGTCCAGTAGGTGGTGCTGTTTTGTAATGGGATTCTGTTATACTTTCCCTGAATCTCTGTCCCCACTTCTAGCCACCTTCCTCTCTCTGTTTCCATGTGTCTGTATAGCCCCCCGTCCCCATGTTTCACTCCCTCTATATCTAGTTGCACGGTCTTGGGAACCCCATTTAATGTGTGTAGGTCAGTGGTTTCTGACCAAGCTTCAGTACTCTTTTAGTTCAATTGAAAGCTCATGCTTCCCCTCTCATCAGTTCTATTGCTCGTAACCACCCACTCGCAATTCCGTGTGCTTGAGCCCTTATTTCTCCCAGTACAGATGCTTGCACTTGAAGTTGGCACTGGGAAAATAAATGTTTGCATAGCGTGAACTGAATATAAAGCCACCTGCTCGCTGATCAACAAGTAGGGCGTGCTGTACCACATGCTGTTCCTTGCCCTGCTGGTGAGTGGTGCGAGGATTGGAAACGGCTCCACTTTTAATTTTTAAGTTAATGTAACAGCAAGGCGAGTGTTTTAAAGAATAACTGCATTAATGTCTAAGTGAAAGCTGTCTGAGTGATCAGGTTCACAGGCACAGGAATACAGAAATACTGACGGCTTTCACTGAATTACTTTATTTTGTAGAGGAACGCACAGTTTCAGTTATGCTACCTAGTGGAGTCCATGAAGCCGATCAAAGAAACGACTACAGTTTTATTTATTTTATTTGGTAAGGAAAAGGTGTTACCTTAATGGGCAAGAAAATTAAATGATATTAGGGTGAAGATTCTGTGGGACATGGTAGGCAGCAACCTGCAAAATCCCTGTTGGTTAGTGTACAGCTGCAGTCCACTACTGTACTGAGATGGGGGAGTGCTGTGATATATTTCATTTTGGTGTGGCCATGTGTGCTGGACCTTCATGCTGTGATGTTATACTCCAATAACAGCACTGGTGAGACCGGGCAATGACCAACCAGAGCCCAGAAAATTTTCCTGCCTTTGTATAATAAGCCACAATACATTGTGACCACACATTTGTCTAGCTGAACAAGTATTTGCAGAACTTATCTTTTATTATTTTATTAAAGATGGTGCATGGATTGCATCACAAGTCCTATGAAGACAGGTTGAAGGAACTGAACATGTACTCCCTGGAGGAGAGGAGGGGAGAGAGGGGATATGATAGAGACATACAAGTATCTTACAGGGAGGAACAGGGTGCAGGAAAACACTATTTTTAAGCGAAAAAGATGTTCCAGGACTAGAGGGCATGGGATGAAGTTGGAGGGAGGACGATTCAGAGGAAACTTGAGAAAGAATTTCTTCACAGAACGGGTGGTGGACAAGTGGAACACCCTGCCAGAGGAAGTGGTGGGGGCTGAAACAATCACGGGATTTAAGAATGCATGGGATAGACATAAAGGAATTCTGGAGGTCAGGGGTAAGGTGCAACAGACTTCTAGGAAAACAAACTGAACTTACAGGCTCAAATGGGCAGACTGGGTGGGCCATAGGCCCTTATCTGCCGACACTGTCTATGTATCTATGTATGTATCTATGTATTATCTGGCATTTTTTCATCCAAGATACAAAGCATTGTCCACAGTAAATTGTTCATATCACAGCCAGTGACATTTTAGTTCATTCATTTGGGTCCATGCCACATTTCTGATGATCAGTGAAAAATATAACTTACAGCTTTTCTTCTGTGATGCTGCAAATGCCACAGGAAGTTTGTTTTTTAGCTTTGTTCCTGATTCTTGAACATATTTGAGTGTTGATAAACTAGTAATTATTTTACAAAAAACGTGCAATATGGAGCACTTTTTGAAAGTATGTTGCTACTAATGTATTTTGCATTAGTAAAGCTTGCTCCAACTACCTTCATTTTCTGCAGTTTAAAATCAATCCCAAAGGCTGACAGTGTCCACTTAAGGTGTTACTTTATGAGAAAGTATGTCCTGTATGTGGGACTCCACCCTGTGGGATAACAAAGCAATTCTGCAGGGTACAATGGGTGAAGGCAGAGAGGTATAAAGGGCACAAAAGATAAAACGATAAGAAAGTGTTTTTCAGTAACTTTCATAGAAACATAGATAATGACAGAAGAAAAAGATCAAAAGTCCATGTAGCCTGCCTGGAGCTTCACTCTTGTCAGTTCTTGGAAGGTAGAAGTAAAAAGCCACTGTAGTGAGGAAGGATGGCTACCATAAAACGAAGGGCTGCTGATGTACAAGAATTAACCTGTCCAGTTTGTCTGGAGCTGTTTCAACATCCGCTAACACTGGAATGTGGGCACAAATTCTGCAGGTCTTGTACTGACAGAGTACGGAACCATGAAAACATCCCTCACTGTTCTGAATGCAGAGGGGAGCTTCCAGACAGGAAGTATGCTGTTAATAGAGCCCTCGGTAACCTGGCAGAGAGGGCTTCAAGACCACACCAGCATCAGAGAGTAGAAAACCCAAACCCACTCTGTGAACAAGGAAAAACTGAAGTTGTTCTGCAAGGAGGACAAGATTCCCATCTGTGTCATCTGTCAAGATTCACCTGAACATGCTGGCCACAGCTTCCTACCACTGCAGAATGCTGTCAGAATGTATAAGGTGAGTGTTTGTTTTTTCTATGAAAAGATGTGCAGCTGTTTGAGTTGATCATTTACAAATGACTTCCTCATTCAATTTTAAAAGATACACATATAAATTAAAGAGTATTTGTAGCAATATTGGTTCCTGAAATACTGGATTAGTTGCAAATTGTGATACCTTTTATTGGATGAGAAATTGCACACAGATGTTACCATACACAAACTTTCAGGACCACATGCTGTAGTTCCTTTCTTCAAGTGTTTTAGCAAACTGAGCTAATGAAAATGTTTTTAATATCCTGGAATATGGAAAGTGAGGTCAGGGGATAAGACTGTATAGGAATGGCAAGGTGAAGTCTGGGATTTGCCACATCCCCCAAGTGAGTGCTACTTAAGCATGCATACCCCAAGCGTCCTCTGACTGCTGGCTTCCTGTGGTCCACTCCCCTACCCTGCCTTTGGCTGAATAGCTGTGGCTTGGGTTGTCACCCATCAGGTGTACCAGCCAGTTCCTCGCTCCTCTGTTTTGTCCTCCAAGCCACTGCTGATGCTTGTCACAGTCGACTGCAATATATTTGGCCTGCTTTGCTTGTGTGTACACCCTGCATGATGTGCTGTTCCCTCAAGCCCACTTTCCTCTGCTTTGGTTTTCACATCCCTGATGCATTCGCTTTGCTTTTTGCTGCTGGCTGTAGCTCAGCTTCATTTCCTCCTGGAGGCTGTGCTCCGTGTTTGCTGCCGCTCCCACTCTGCCTCAGGGTTGCTGGGGGGGAGCATTCTGTTGTGACTGCCTCTGGCCTTCTGCCTGCCATGGCCAGGCTGGCTGTGGCTCTTTTTTTACCACCTGCTTCAATGTCTGGATCTGCCTGCTTGGGGTTGGCTTCCTTCCTACTCCCCTCCTGTCCCACTACCTGTTCCTGCACCCCTACCTGCTCCTGCTGCCTTGGCAGGAGGGCCTTCTATGATCTCCCTCCCTGCCTGCTGCTTTTGTTGTCCTGCTTGTCTCTGAGGTTCTCCCAGCTGTGGCTAAGGCAATGCTCCACCTCCTGCTTATTGGGCCTTCCTGCTGCCCTTTCTGCTACCTTTTACCTCCAGCTTCATACTGCTTCCCCACAACCATGGCCAGGCTCATTCTGAGTATTCAATAGACCAGAAGGGGAGTGTAAGGAGGAAGACCAAGACATCGCAGAAATACTGAATAAACACTTCTGTTCAGTATTCACAGACAGGGGGAGGGTCAGGGGCCACAGCTGGGTAGTAGATGCAAAGTGTGGGGGGGGATGTGGACACCAGTCCATTACAGCAGAGACAGTCCTGGAAGAGCTCACAAAACTGAAGGTGGACAAGGCTATGGGACAAGATGGCATGCACCCAAGGATATTAAGGGAGCTGCAAAGTGAACTAGCAGTGCCTCTGGCAACCATGCTTACTGAGTCACTCAGCAACTCAGCTCTGGAGTGGTTCCAGAGGACTGGAAGAGGGCACATGTAGTCCCTCTGCATAAAAGTGGCAGTAGGGAGGAGGCAGGGAACTACAGGCCAGTCAACCTCACCTCAGTGGCAGGGAAGATCATGAAGAAACTACTAAAAGAAAGGATATTGGCACTCCTGGAATCCAATGGGGCCCAGGATCCAAAGCAACATGAATTCACAGCAGGAAGGTCATGTTAATTGAATCTTATAGATTGTTTTGATTAGGTGATAAAGGAAGTAAATCAGGGAAGGGTGGATGACGTTGTGTACCTCGATTTTAGCAAGGCCTTCGACACCGGCACACATAGAAGGCTGCTAAATACAATGGGTAGTCTGGGCATGGGGCACAAGGTGATAAACTGGGTTAGAAATTGACTAACAGACAGGAGGCAGAGGGTGGTACAAATGGGATACAATCCGGGGAAAGGAGGATGACCAGCGTGATAACTCGGGGATCAGTCCTTGGGCCAATCCTGCTCAATGTCTTCATCAGTGACATTGCAGAAGGGCTGGAGGGAAAGGTCTTCCTGTATGCAGATGACACCAAGATCTGCAGCAGGGTGGATACTCCAGAAGGGGTGGAGACAATGAGGAGGGACCTGGGGAAGATTGAAGAATGGTCTGAGGTATGGCAACTGAGGTTCAATGCAAAGAAGTGCAAAATAATGCATTTGGGGAGAGGGAACCATGGGGAGAGCTACAGGATAGGGGGGAGGTGGTGACCATCAACAAGAAAGAAAGAGACCAAAGAGTTATCATTTCTGATGACCTCATGGTGTCAAAGCAGAGCACAAAGCCTGCAGAGAAGGTCAGTGGCATGCTGGGGTATATAGGCAGAGGTATCACTAGCAGAAGGTGGGAGATGGTGATGCCATTGTATAAAACAATAGTGAGGCCTCACCTAGAGTACTGTGTACAGCTTTGGAGGACACATCTGTGCAAGAACATTGACAGGATGGAGGCAATCCAGAGAAGGGTGACCACGATGGTATGGAGCTTGCACTACAAAACACATGAGGAGAGATTAAAGGACCTCAACATGTACTCACTGGAGGAAAGGAGGGAGTAGGGGAACATGACATAAACTTTCAAGTGTCTCAAGGGCATAGGCAAGGTGCAGGGGAGAGACATCTTTCAATGTAGTAGGAGTACATGAATTAGGAGGCATGATATGAAATTGAACAGAGGCAGATTAAGAGGAAATGTGAGAATGTTTTTCTTCATGGATAGGGAGGTGGACACATGGAATGGTCTGCCACAGGAAGTGGCAGAAGCAACCACGGTGGGGGGGTTTAAACATGCCTGAGACAGCCACAAGGGAACCTTGAGGTGGGAGGTAGGGATGAAAAGCCACTGACCAGATAGGGTTAGAGGCCACATACAAGTATAGGGCTTACGGGCAGACTGGATAGGCCTAGCAGTCCTTATCTGCGGATATTTTCTGTGTTTCTATGTGTTTAACTGCTCCATAATTTCCACTCACCTGCCAAGATAGCTATTCAGTCCTCTCCTCAGTGCTCACTTTTACCATAACCATTACCATCTACCATTCCTACCCTACTTCCTACATTTAGGTAACTATCCATGGCACACAGTCCAACAATATATGGACACATGATCTCCAAAAAACATTCATATTTATTTATTAAATTGTGGTAAACAGGAAAGGGACACTGAGCTAAGGCTTGTTTCCCAGTGCAACCTGAGAACAAGGTAGATTACAGGAGAATCACAGAGAGATACAGTACAGTCAAGAACAAATTTGTGAACAGTTTGTATACCACTGAGAAACACAATCTTGTATGAAACTCAGTTCTAAAAATTGCAAGATGCCCATCTTCCTGTACAGAAACAATGTTGGTAGCTACCAGTGGAGGTTAGGGAGAGTGAAGAGACAGGATAGTGGAGGAGGAGGGACAGGAACAAGGGGAGGCAGGAAGGAGCTGAATAAGTCTTCTAAGGGTAGGGAAAAAGGAAGAGTGACAAAGGTGATGGGGGGGGGCTGATTCCTGAGGAGAGGGAGGCAGTAGGAGAAGGCAGACTGACCAACAGTAAAGTAGGGATGGGGAATAGAGAAGGAGCAGGGGTCCCAGGAGTGTAATGCATAAGGGAAGGGGGTGGCATGGGGCTAGTTCAGAGGAGAAGTAAGCAGGAAGCAGCCCAAACCAGAATCTGGTAATGAAAGACAAAGAGTGGATATGTTTCCTGGGGGAAAGGGGTGAGATGGAAAGAGCAGAGTAAATGAAGCTGCGGTTAGTTCAGGCAGGGGAATTGGTGGTGATACAGCAGAAAGCATTTAGTAGAGTGTAGAGTGTCGAGTTTAGAGTGGGAGGTAGCGGGATCAATGCCATAAACAAGATCAATGTAATCGAGGATTGGGAGGATCATTTTAGAGACCAGCTCGCAATGACTAGAGAGGGAGAGGGAGTCTTTATTTCGATAAAGAATGTTACATTTGGGGTGGAGTTTGGAACCTAATGCATCATTATGGGCAGAGGAATCAAGGTGGCTGTCTAGCCAGACTCCAAGGTATGTGAATGCAGGAACTGAGTCAAGAAGTGAGTTGTCCTGGGTAGAGAACACCAGTAGGGTGTAGAGTCTGGCTAGTTTCTTTTTTTTTTTTTAAATTCAAGTTTATTGACAGACATTTGGCACACAAGTAAAGAAACCAAACTTTACATGAAAAGATCCGTGATCACACCGTGCCACTTACATATACCATTAGAACATAACCAATACATTTTCCAACTGATAACACCCCCTTCCCCAGACACCCACCTAACTTCCCTATCCCCCCTCCCCGGGTTGCAAAGGCTGAGGCAGGTCTGCCCGTGAGGGAACAAGCCAGGATCTACTAACCCCACAACGGCTAGCTATGAATGGAGCAAGTAAAGGGCCTGGAAGGGGCCCCACACTCGGTCAAATTTTGAAAGACTGCCCCTCTTTGTGGCCCCAAACTTCTCCATACTCAAATTGAAAAGCAATTCCTGTAACCATTCCACATAGCCGGGTGGGGTATTGTCCAACCAGTGCCTTAACACAATTTTTTTAACCGAAGATGAAATCAAAGCCATATAGTATCTTCGGGGCTTAACAGCAATGTCAGTGTAGTCCCCTATGAGACAGATATCGGGAGTGAAGCAAAGCTCAATGCCCAGTATTGAGTCCGCCTTTTGCTTAATTTGATCCCACAACTCTTTTACCGGTGGACAATCCCAAAAAATATGCTTGAGATCCCCCACCGCTTGATGACACCGGAAACATAGAGCATCTGGGGCACGCCCAATCCTGTACAACTTGGAAGGGGTCCAGAACAAGTTATTTAAAAAATGGAATTGCATAATACGCAATCTGTCCTGGGTGATATACTGGTATGTGTGACGCCAGACACGGTCCCAATTTCTGCCCTGATCTCCTAAGCAGTTCACCCAGTACCATGGTTTATTACCAATGTCTAAGTAGACCTGCTCAAAGAGAGCTTTGTAAACCTTGGAAACTGCATGCGGTTCCCAGACCCAGCGAATCAGGGGTTCAAACCACGTCCCATTAATCTTTCCCACTTTTAGTTTAGATTTGAACCTCCCTAACATATGAGTAAGTTGGTATATTTTGAAGGATTGATTAGGCCTTATATTATACTTTTTTAGTACCTCTGCAACTTTTAAACACCTGCCACCCTGCATGAGATCTGCCACCCTAACCCCCTCCAAAAAAGGAAGCCAGGGTTCCTTTATCGTGTTCCCCCCATTCCTCATATTAAGGTTAAGACATATAGGCTGGAGGCTGTCTGCACAAGGGGAGTAGCGGAGAGAGGCACATATTTGGATATGCGTACGTAGAGAGACCCTAATTGGGGTAGTAGCTAGGCTAGAGGGGAAAGATTTTAGTGGGATGAAAAGAAGAGCCTTCGGGTCCACACCGGCCTCCCTTATTAAGTCTGTTTCCAACTTAACCCAAGAAGGGACATACGCTAAAAGTTCCAGATCCCTAGGGAGCAGGAGCCAGCGCAAATATTTGCAAAGGTTACTTGCCCAGTGATATAGTCCGAAATGCGGGAGCCTTAAACCGGCCTTCTCCCTGGGAGCCGTAAGTTTGTGAAAAGCTCTACGGGGTGTTTTCTTTACCCAGATGAAGTCCGAAATAATTGAGTGGAGCGCTCTGTGCCACTTTAAAGGTAGCCATACATTAAGCATATTTAAAGGGTACAAAATCCTCGGCAACACATTCATTTTTATTATATTGACCCTTCCCCAGAGAGAGAGCGGAAGTTTGCTCCACCTCTCCAGATCTTGCTCTATAGTTACCTTAAGGGCGTCCAAATTAAGTCTCACCATTTTGGCTTCTGAAGTAGTCAGAATAATGCCAAGATACTTCAGAATGCGAGGAGTCCAATGAATCCCAACTGTAAAATATCTGATTTACAGGTCTTAACATTAAGCGGGAAGAAATGAGTTTTCCCTATGTTGATTTTATAGTTAGATAGTTTGCCATAAGAGGCAATAAGATCGAGCACTACTGGAATGGAGGATCGAGGATGGCTGATATGAAGTAGGATGTCATCTGCGAAAGCAGAGACCTTAAACTCCAGAGATCCAATTTTTATCCCCTTGATTCTAGGTTCCTGTCTGATACTACACAGCAGCGGCTCTAAATAAATATTGAACAAGAGAGGGGACAAAGGACAGCCCTGCTTAGTCCCCGATAGTAAAGGCAAGCTTGCCGAAAAAACTCCATTACAATATATTTTGGCAGACGGCGACCTATATAACGCAAACACCATGTCTATAAAGTGGGCCGGGAAGCCAAAATGCTCCATAGTCAGAGACAGGAACCTCAATCCACCCTGTCGAATGCTTTCTCAGCATCGACAGACAACAAACCACCTGGGGTATTACTGTCTTTGGAAGCCAAAAGGATGTGAGATAATTTGCGGAGATGGTCTGATGCCATTCTACCTGACATGAATCCCACCTGATCCAGGTGGATTAGCCTAGGAAGCACCCTCGCTAAACGAACAGCTAGTAACTTCGCCAAAATTTTTATATCATAGTTAATCAGGGCAATGGGCCTATAGTTTGGAACTTGATCTCGATCCTTCCCATCTTTGGGGATGAGCACTATCAGGGATTCAAAAAGGTGGCCATCAATATTTTCGGAGGTAAAAATACTGTGAAAAAGACGTTTTAATCCTGGGCATAACTGCCTACTAAAACATTTATAAAAATTCGGAGAAAAACCGTCCGGTCCGGGAGCTTTATCAGCAGGGAGCATCTGAATCACATTTAGGATTTCAGACTCAGAGACCGGAATGGTAAGCAATGCTTTCTGTTCATCCGTTATCTGCGGTAAATTGCACCCAGACAGATACGCCCTAATTACCTCGTCACTTGGTCTATTAGGCATGGAACTATATAAAGCCCTATAGTAGTCTTCAAATTCTTTGGCTATTTCATGTGGGGTAGTTTTAATCAACCCATCGGTAAGGGATGATATACTTTGAATGATTCTAGATGTTTAGGTCGCTTTAAGATGCATGGCCAAAAGATGTCCCGACTTCTCCCCCTGGTCTAAATATAGGGCTTTCGTTTTATTAATGGCATATTCTGCCTTTTCTCTCAACGTGTCATCATATTGGTGACGGAGCCTGGCCAACCTTTCTCTTAAAGCCATTGGTGAGGTCCTTGAAAGAATATTCTCTATATCCCTGATCTGGGTAAGCAGTTACTTAGCCAAAGTCTCTCTCTTTTTCTTTCTGGCGGCAGCTAACTTGATAAGCTCCCCCCTTAAAACACATTTTAATGCACTCCATTCCATGTCACCCTTACCCGTCGTGTTACAATTCTCCTGCTCGTACTGCTCTATAGTCTTATACTTATAGGCTTATACTGTCTCTGATCTCCGGTACCCTGAGGAGCTGATTATTAAACTTCCAGATGGTCTGCTTGGGGGTATTAGATAGAAGATTTAGGGAGCATCGGATCATCTAATGGTCCGAAATGACACCCGGCATGATTGTGCAATCGACCAAACCAGGGAGCATGCACTGACTCATTAAAAAATAATCAATGCGTGACCTGGTTTTATGGACCTCAGACAGGAATGTATATTCCCTTTTAGAGGGGCACAAGACCCTCCATGGATCGCACAAACCCAAGTTGTCTGCCAACTCCCTGAGGCTCTTTGAGGCGGAGAGGAGCCCCTACCTGCCCTCTCTATCCAACTCCATTAGTGAACACAAGTTCCAATCGCCTCCCAAGAATATTGGGAGATGGATAAAGGGGGACAGAACATTGAGTAAGTCAGCGAAAAAATGGGGTGAGTCTCCATTTGGACTGTATATACACTACCTATCACCATCCTAGTTTGGCTAACAAGCCCGACTACTAATATGTACCGGCCCTCAGGATCTGCCAGCTTTTCCTCACAGACAAAAGGGGTGTTCCTAGATATTAGAATGGCTACTCCCTTACTAGCAGTGCTATCCCCTGCAGCGTATACCTGGACTACAAATTGATGTCTCAAAACATTGGCTTCCCTCTCCAATAAATGTGTTTCCTGCAAACATATTATCTGAGCTTTCTGCAGTTGCAAATGTCGCAAAACCTTATATCGCTTCAAGTCCTTCCTGGCCCCTTTGATATTCCACGAGATAAACTCTTGGATACTACCCATGGTCCCTGTGGTCTATTTTAGAACTATTCGTTGTTGACTGGGGTCCCAATCCACCTACCTCCCTAGGCTTTCCCTCACGAGCAGATCCTCCCGAGCCATTGCCTACAAACCTTAATGCAACCCGGAACACCTTACTCTCCCACTCCCCTATACTAATCCCCTGCACAACCCCCTTGTCCCCCCCACTTCTGGCCGAATAGCCGCACTCGACTTAAACTGATAAAAGACCTACACTCCCACTCCACCCAAAACCACCTCCCGGCCCATGAGTTCCAAGTTCCAAAGCTCCCGATTACCCTCCAGCCTCCCCCTCCCACTGTGCGCAACAAGCAAATGCCTTACGGCAAAAGAGAGAGTACTCTTCTACACACCTTTAGCAATACTTCCCCATGCCCAAGAACCTAACCGCCCCCCAGAGTGAACCATCCCTCATCCCAGAATACGACCCACCTGGGGCCAAACTGCTCCAACTCTAATGCCCCTCCGAGTAGGTGACTTAACCCTTCGACCATCCCCCAACTTGACAGATTGTTAATTGTAGAATGCAAATGGGAAGGTCTCCCCACACTGACTAAACTACGCTACCCCCTGTATTCTACATACCCCAAAAAGAAGAAAAACCCTGCTACTATGCCACTAAACTGACTGCCCATTTACCAGGCCTTTAATCAACTCTACAAATTACAAAACACCTTAACAGTTTAAACATTGAAAGACCGTATTGAAAATGTCCAGAAGCTCATGTCCATGCAGTCCCATAGACAACAACTGGTGGGGAGAAACAGAAATGGCATTGTTTGAACTCTCCCCTAAAGGACTGATTTCCCAAATGAAAATCAGCTACCTCGAAAGATCCCCAGATACATGTAGTGGGAATGGACAAAACAACAACAATAAAAAATTGAAAGGGGGAAGGGTGGAGAGTGGCCCAGAGGGAGTATGACACCCAAGTGTAACTTGCAAAAACCAGAGAAAGCAGGGCAATTGGGCTGTCAAAACTCCCTGCAGAGGACACCCGGTGATGAAACATGACCCTGAAAGCATCTCTGGTGGCTACTGGACAGGACGACCGAGCCACCTTCCAATAAGACCCTTCAGGAAAGCTGCGCTCCACAAATTCCCGTAAACGGGATCTCCCAACTCCGGATCCAGACAAATGGGGAATGCCGGTGGCGAGAACAGGCACACACTCCCCCGAGAGAGCTCTCAACAGTCCCCCAGTAAGTTTGCCATGCTAAAAGATGACACCATAACATCCAGAACTGATCTCAGCAGGTCCCACCGATGTTTAATTAAAGCTTCCTAGGGTGTCGCGGTGCACAACCCCCTATCCACCGGATCGCTTTACCCAGGGTACTTAGGCGTGGACCGACCAAGTCTTGGGATCGATTTACTGTCCCAGCAACATCAAGGCAGAAAATGAAACCATGTAAGGAAACTCCCCTAGGATGCAATTGAACAGTCCTCCACTCGCAGGTAGGGCAGACTAGCTCGGGGTCTCACAGCATTAACTGTTTGCAGCAAAAAAAAAACTACAAACTGCCCCATTAGGGCAACAAGCTCTCCACTTCGGGCTACAGTAAAGCGACTCCATGCACTTCAGGACGAACCTGCAGCACTACCCTAGTGAAGTCTTTACTTCTTTTTAAACAAGTCCGGAAGGGCCTTCTGCAGACCTTTTTCCGCTGCTTGAGCACTTTCAAAACTGGTCCACTGGCCAGACAGGGCCACCTGCAAACGCGCTGGATAACCCATCCGAAAGCAGATGCCTGCAGCGATCAGCTTGGTAACTGCCTGGTGGTACTCCTCTCTCCTTTGCCGAACCGATAGTGGGAGATCCTGGGCAATTCTTAACAAGGACCCCTCCCACCGAACTTCTTTGAGATCTTTAATTTTGGCAAACACATGTTGTCTCTCCTGATAGTTTAAAAAGCGAAAGATCAGGATACGAGGCGGAGAACCGGCAGGAGGCATGGCTCTCAGCGCCACGATGGGCCCGTTCTATCATGTGGTGCCCCAAAAGGCATGGGGCCTGCAATCCGATGAAGGAACCTGATGAACGCTGGGATGGCTGCCGGGGCCTTCTTCCTTTCAGGGAGACCGACGATGATCATATTGTTACGCCTGCTTCTTCCTTCCAGGTCCTCTAGCTTCATCTCCACTTTATTCAGCTTTTGTTTTAATAAAGTTAATTCAGGCTCTTGTTTCTCTACCCGCCTCTCTAAAGAGGTTACCCTGACTTCCGTGTCTCCTGTTCGGCTGAATAGGTCCTCCAACGCCTGGGTAACTGCCTTGAGCTCCTCAGTCACAGTACACAGTTCGAAGTGAAAGGGTTTGATCTCGGCTAGAAATTGCGCCAAGGTCAAGGGCTTCTTATCCAAATTACCCCCTTCATTCTCTTGCCTGCCTGCCTGTGAAGAAGTTCTGGCTTTTTTAGGCAGGGCGTTAGCTGGGGACGCCGGCGGGGTGTGTTTCGGCGGTGGCTTTTTCATTTCGGCATCCATCGGCATCGGAGCCCCTTGCAAGGCTTTCAAGTAAGCTTCAGACACACAAAATATAGTGTAATGGTGTTGTAGCTCCCTCTAAACTGGGCAGATTAAGCTCGTAATGGAGCGGGAGGCCGGGACAAACACAATCAGGCAGCCGCCATGAAACCTGCACCACGTGACTCCCGTCTGGCTAGTTTTTGCATGGAGCTGAACGTCATCAAAACTGTTTTCTTAGGTTTTACTTTTAGGTCATTTGTTTGGAATCAAGCCAGGAGTAGGCATTGCTGAAGTCAAATTGGTGGGACCTTGCATGTTTTTTATTTTATTTATTTATTGAAATGTTTCACCAGGAAGGGCACACTGAACAAAAAGTTGCTTGTCTCACGGTGCATCCTGGGAGGATGGGTCAATGGGATAACAACACAACATACAATACATACGTCGAGCAGCATTAAACAGATTAGTACAGTGCAACAGTGCAGTTTTAACTGAGTAAAATAGTGCAAAAACATACAATTACAATATGACATTGAGCATCTTTTCGGACCTTAGATTCATATACAATGACATACATAGAAGAAGCAGTCTAACTAATGTAAACAAGACTGAATAAGAAGTGCTGTAAGAAATTACAATTTATGAATACCAATGAAAGATGTGCAACCAATAGATGGACAGCACGTTGAATAGGAGACAGAATGCAGTATGCCAGCTGTCAGAGGACAGAGGAGCGACTAGTCGCAGGCACAGTTTACCGCAAAAAAGTTTTGCAAGGCTAGTGAAATAGAGTGGGGGAGGAGGAGTGGTGAATCTGAGAAGGAAGGGCATTCCATAACTTAGGGAAGCGATGCGAGGAGGCCATCTGGCCAGCCATAGTAGACCAACGAGGAACTAATAGTAGCCGTGAGTCATAGGACCTAACGGAATGGTCTGGTGGGGAGAGAATAAATAGGGAGGTAGTCAGGAGTGATGCAAATCAAAATTTAGAGGTCAATTTAGCACAATGGAGAGGGTGGTGATTGTTTAAGGAGGGGAAGGCCAGGGAATGGTAGAGATCACAGTGGTGGGTGAGAGAGGGGCATCTAGAGTGAAGCGACAGAAGTTAAAGCAACAGAAGAAATTAAAAAGTGAATCTAATCTGGTTAGGGAGGACTTGGGAGTGGCACTGTAAACTACATCACAGTAGTCAAAGATAGGAAGTATCATCTTCTGGACTAGTTCTCGCCTGGCCAGTAATGTGAGGCAGTTACGGTTCCTATATAAAGCTCCTCCAGAATGGCATCAACATGTCCAGAGAAGTTGAGATGTTGGTCTTGCCAAACCCGCAAGTGCCTAAAGGAGAAGGTATCCTCATGGACTGTCCCATCTAGGGTGTGGAAGAAGGGTAGGGACGGGAGCGTAGAGAGTCTCTGCCTAGTGCCAAAGGTCATTGAGACTGTCTTCTTGGCACTGAGCGAGAGCTGGTGGGAGCAGAACCAGAGCTGAACTTGATTGAAGTCATGCTGAAGTCTGGTTTCAACATCTGTCGGGGATTGGCCTGAGACGAAGAGAACTGTATCATCGGTATACATGTGGATAGAGGAGGATGAACAGACTGAGGGAAGGTTATTTAAGAAAATGGAGAAAAGGATAGGGCCCAGCATGAAACCCTGGGGTATGCCAGTCTTGATAGGGAATGGAGGAGATATGGCTTCTGCTATTCTAACTGATTGTGTCCTACCTACTAGATATGCTTTGAACCAACTAGTGGCAGAGTCAGTGAGACCAGTCAAGGAGAGGGAGTGAAAAAGAAGGGTGTGTGTGAGACAGTGTCAAAAGCCTTAGCTAGGCTGACAAAAATGGCAGAGGTGATTTGATCATTGTCCATCCTAGTGAAGATGAGATCAGTGAGTCTAATCAGGGAGGTGGTGGTGGAGTGCTATTTCCGAAAACCAGATTGGAAGGGAGTGAAGAAGATATACTCAGAGAGACAGGAAGTAAGTTGAGAGAAATAGATGCTCCTGGAGTTTAGCAAGGGTAGGAAGGAGAGATGGGGTGATAATTGGCAGGAGCAGAAGGGTCACCACCCTTAAGCAAGGAAAGAACAGTGGCATGCTTCCAGACAGAAGGGACAGAAGCTGTGGTGAAAGCACGGTTAAGTAGGACATATAGCAGAGCGGGGATAGCAGGTACCAATAGGTACAGCAGTTTGGGGTCCAAGCCATCAGGTGAGCTGCCTTTGGCAGCATTGAGGGCATAAAGTGCCTCCATAGTGGCAGCAGGTGTGATGTTAGAGAAGGAGAAAGAGGGGGATAAAGAGGGTACTGAGGGAGAGGAGGTAGAAGAGGGTGTGGGGTTAACATGAACAGGTGCAGGCAAAGAGGACAGAAGAGCAGAAGCACAGGAGGTGAAATATGTATTAAATTCAGAGGCAATGCTAAGGTAACTTGAGTATTGTTTATTTTAAGGAGAGGTGTGGGGGGGGAGAAAAGGAAGTAAATAACTTCCAGATTTGGATGGATTATTTATGTTGGACTGGAAGGTTGAACAGAAGTAATCTGATTTGGCTAAGTGAGTGGCTTTCATACACTTGTTGCACAGCTGACCACGTCAGCTAGGGAGGGCCCAGAGGAAAAGATGATGGTATCATCTGTATACACGTTGATGCGTGAGTTAGTGTAGGTGGAGGGGAGGTCATTTATAAACAGTGAGAAAATAACTGGGCTGAGAATGAACCCTTGAGGAACGTCAGTGAGGATAGGGAGAGGGAGGGCAGAGCAGTTACCCACCAGCACTGACTGCTGCCTTCTAATGAGACTGGAGCTGAACCAGTTGATGGCAGGAAAAGCCAAGCCAACAGTGTGGAGCTTTTTAAGCAGGAGAGGGTGGGAGAGAGAATCAAAAGTCTTGGCCAGATAAGTGAAAATTGCAGCAGTAATATGACCCTGGTCCATGGCAGTGAGAATTAAGTTTGTTACTCTCAGAATGGGGGAGATGGTGGGATGTTGTTTCCTAAATCCTGACTGGAATGGAGAGAATACTCCAGATGGGGTTAGGAATTCCAAAACTCTTGAGTAAATGAGGAATTCCTGCAATTTGGCAAGTGAAGGGAGATGGGCCAGAAATTGCTGAGGGATGATTGGTCACCAACTTTGTGCAGGGGCAATACTTTTGCAACTTTCCAGTGTTTAGGCACAGTGCAAGTCAAGAAGGAGAGACTGAGGAGTTGCACGAGAGGAATGGACTGTTACAGAGCTAGTGCACTGTCTAAAAATAATATTAGTTTTTAAAGGTTATTGATCATTACCTTTTATATCTGAAGTACTTTCTACGTTCGCTTGCGCACATGCACAAGGAATGTCTTGCAACAGTGTGCCTTTTGGAGGTGTGTGACCCTCCTCCCCAATGCAGTGCTCAGTGTAGCAGATGTGACCCTAGGGGACCAATACATGCTGAGCTGTGTATGACAGCAGTTCAGCTGTGTTGGTCTTCGCTTCTAACAAAAGGTCCGCAGCAATCAGTGGTGGTAGCGTGTATGCAATTAGCATACACGTAAGTCAAACTGCTGTCATGCACAGCGCGGCTTCAAAGCCTTCCCGCTTCTTCCCTCTGCTAATGTCCTTCCCCTCCCTATTCTCCCCAGCCCTCATCTTTTGTGCCAAGGGGGGTGCCCAACCCCCCTCGGCTCATGCGCCCCTTGGCACACTGTGTGGCTGACGGGGGTGCCCAATCCCCCGTCGGCTGCAGCCCACCACCCCCAAAAAACAAACAACCAGTTGGCACTCTGGGAGCCCACCCCAGCATGCTCATGCTTCCCCACCCACACACACACACACAGACACTGTATGGGCGGCAAGGGTGCCCAGTCCCCACCGGCTCCAGTCCCCAACCCAGCAAACACATAGGTGGTATGCTGGGATCCCTCCCCAGAGTGCCAGCAGTGTCCATTTTTTTGTCCCTCACCTTTGGCCCACCAACCTGCACCCAGCCTCTGTGCTTCCACCTCCCCACCCCATCACCTAGGTGGCACACTGGGAACCCACCCCAGCATACCAAAAGCCTCAGTTTTCTTTTTTTTTAATCCTCTAAAACAAAGAAACAGTCTCTCGGTGAGTCCTTGACCCCCCCCACCAACCCACGCCGACCCCTCTGCGCACTCCACCTCCCCACCCCCCACCCCATACTTACCTCCAGAGCCTGACACGATGATCTTCAGTGGACCAGGAACACGCCTGCACTTTTCAAAACCGACCACGAACTGAAGAAAAGCTGTATAATGGCATAAATAGGGTTTTTTCCAACTTTGGTGCATATCTCAGCCATTTTTAGGACTTTTGGCACCAACTTTTCAACATGGGGTTATTGTGACCTCTCCTCATGAATTCAGTCACTGTCGTGGCATTATTCAGTAATTATCCGAAAGACGATTTCACAGTCACTGTGCGGAATCACCTTTTGGGACCGATTAACGAAATGACAGTGTTGGTGTTCATGAGGTGGTCTCTCAAAAAGCCTATGCTGCAAATTTGGTGAAAATATTCCAAAAAATCACCATTTCACGAGCGTGAGGTGCACAGTTTCCGTGCACACTCATAAGTGTGCGGATTTGTAGTATTTTCACTCCAGATTTTCAACATAGGCATATTTCCACATCTCCTTATGAACAATGCAGCTGCCATTTTTCACACACTGCCCAAAATGTGTTTTCTTGCTTCCAGCGCAAAATAACATGGTTGCTGTTTCACTATAGAGTAAGACAATCACAGTGACACTGTTCATAAGCAGAGGTCCTAAAATGCCTATGCTGAAAATTTGGTGGCAAAAGTCCATAAAATGGCTGTGTTTCGAGCGTACTTTGGTCAGTTTCTACGCACACTCGTAACTTTGCAAAATTGTCATATTTTCACTTCAGATTTTCAACATTTGCATTTTCCCACACCTCCTTAGGAACAGTACAGCTGTCATTTTGCACATCCTGGCTGAAGTGTGTTTTTACACTTCCAGTGCAGAAGAGTGCGATTGCTGTGGAAAATCAGTGTTCGTACACAGTAAGAAAATCATAGTGACAGTGTTCATGACCAGAGGTGACAAAATGCCTGTGTCAAAAATTTGGTGAAATAATTCCACTGAATGACTGTGTTATGAACACAACGTGTTATGAGCACGGGTTGTGCAGTTACCAAGCAGGCTCGTACCCTTGAGCATACCCAGGGTGTTAGGGTTCCTAAGGCAGACACTTAAGAAGCATTAGGGTGAAATGTTGATCCAATGCAAAAGGAGTTGCAGAGAGGTACTCTGTTGGGATAAGGATGCTAAAGGGACATGTATACAACTGGGGGGGCCTGTATAAATGCCAAACACCAATGCAGATACCTGCAAGCGAACGTTCAGCATTGACAAATGCTTGTTCTTTTCCCTTTAGTTAATTAGAAGATTGTTTACCTGATGTTAGCATATGTGCTGTGTGGAACAGCCCTCTACCTGGAAGCTGACATATCTAGATGTGCCCCCCCCCACTTCATCATCAGCATTTAATTTGTGATCTCACTGACTGTGACATCACAGCTGCTTAGGAACAGCCACTCAGTAACTGTCAGTTGTCAGCGGTCATGGTCAGTCACCATTGATGTCATTGTCAGTGAGATCACAATGCTGATGATGTAGTGTGGGGACAAGAGATAGATCTGTCAGCTGTCATGCCAAGAGCTGTTCCACACATCCAGCACAATATTATCACATAGAGAATGTTCTAATGAGCAAAAGGAAAAAGGAAAATACTTTATTCAGAAATAAAAATTTAACAACTGACTACTTCTTAAAAAATTGCATAATCTCCATGTCTGTCTGTTTTGGTTCCACTAGCTCTTTAATCATTTAATCCAGTTCCTGGAGGCATGATGACTTGACGTGTTAGCTCCCCTGAAGTTTTCCCAGAGTTCCCTCCTCAAGGTCAGTTTCCTCTCCTCTGTGCTGACAGTCATAAACTTAGCTTACCAGTGTTTAGTTAGGTGGATTCTGCTGGACATGTTGGGACTTGGATGATGGCTTTTCCCTCATTTTTACTGCTGGTTGTTTTTATTTTTTAGTCTTTGGTAACCAGGTAAGGCCCACTAGGCACAAGTGCCTGTTTTCAGGGGTAACCTGGGAGCACTGGGCGGTTAAGTGACTTGCTCAGAGTCAAACAGTATGCAAGTGGAGGCTGTGAGAATTAAACTCAGGTCTAGTCTGCTGAATGTATCAAGCTGGTTCACACCTTGTTCCTCTAACCTCTAGGCTGGTTGTTTGGCATCAAGGCATTAGTAGACATTGATGTTCTGAAAGTCTTACATACTCCCTTTGGCTTTGACTGTGAGATTCTTTCTTAAGGTACCTTTATTTATTTATTTTATTTAAAATTGATGACTGGGAAAGGCTCATTTCCAGGTGTGACCCGGGTACAAGGTGTACGCAGAAAACTAAACAGAGAAATACAACAAGTTCTTGTTACAGATGTTTAGTACAACATCAGTATGCAGGACAGCACAGCTAAATTCTGTTTGGACGTGGGTTTCAGCACCCGAGACATTTCATGTCTAATGATTGCGTAATCAGCATAAGTCAGAGTTTGAATAAACAACTTACACAAATGGTATCATGATAGAGTGGACTAGCACTGGGATTGGACAGTAAAATTATCGGTGAAATGAAAAAGGTGGGGCTGACTGGAGCAGAATATTGCCATCAGGGGCCAGACATGGTAGGCTAGGCCCAAGTTTGGGTGGGACCAGATGAGTAACTGGGGTAAGAGGGGGAGGGGAGGAGCCTGGCTATGAGGGAGGGGGCCTGATGGAGGTTGGGAGGGAGACTGTTCCAAAGGAGGGGGAGATGACAGGAAAAGGCTGCCTGTCTCTCCTGAGGCAGAGAGGGGGCATGTGAGGTGGAAAGTGTGTGCATCTCTGTGACACAGGGGGTAGCCAGAGTAACTGGCTGGTGAAAGGCGGGAGGAGAGGTAGGGAGGTAAGGAGCTTAACCAGTATTTAGCTAAGAGGGAGCACTGTGGATGGTCCTCCTGTGCAAGAGTGGGGTCAAGGATAGAGAACAGTAGAGGAGGCAGTGGTGAGAAAGTGGGGGAAAGCAGTGGCAAAACGACAGAATGAGTTGAGAATGATTTTGAGGATTGAGAGGGATGAGGCTGGGGCTGTACCGTAGATGATGTCCACATAGTCCAGGACAGGTAGGATGGTTTTGCATATGAGTTCGCTATGAGTGGGGAAGGGAAGGCTGGCTTTGTGGCAATAAAGGCTGGCCAGCTTGGGCTGGAGTTGGTGCAGATAGCCTCGATGTGGATGGAAAAGTTGAGGTGACTATCCAGCCAGACTCCCAGGTACTTGAAGGCGGGCACTGTCTCTTGAGGGGAGATCCATCCAGAGTGCAGACTGGTGGGGGAGTGGGTTGGGAGAAGAACTTTTGTCTTGTACCGAGTACCATGGTAACTGTTTTTTTGGCATTTAGTTTGAGCTGTTTATTTTTGGAACCAGGTTTGGACCCTGTTAAAGTCACTTTGAAGATCTGGAAGCATGCTATCATGGGAGGGGCCTGAGGCAAAGATGATGGTGTCGTTGGCTTATAGATGCATATTAGAGGAGAGGCAGGTGGAAGGGAGGTCATTTATGAAAAGGGAGAAAAGGATGAAGCTGAGTATAGGGCCTTGGGGGATGCCTGAGAGGATGGGTAGTGGAGGAGGGGGGAGAAAGTGTCCCCTACTTGAATTGACTGCTACCTGTTCTGGAGGTAAGAGCAGAACCAGTTGATGGCAGGTTGAGCAAGGCTGAAGGAGCTTAATTTGCAGAGTAACAGGGGTGGGAGACTGAGTCAAAGGTTTTTGCCAGGTCAATGAAAATGGCGGAGGTGATTTGGCCTTTGTCCATGGCAGTGAGAACAGAGTCAGTTACACATAGCAAGGTAGTGATAGTGGAATGATGTTTTCTAAAACCTGATTGAAATGGGGAGAGGGAGCCATTTGTGGAGAGAAACGCTGACAGTTTGGAGGGCATGAGGGATTCTTGGAGTTTGGCGAGGGAGGGGAGGGGAGGAGAGAGATAGGTCTGTAGTTTCCTGGTTGGGAGGGGTCTCCACCTTTATGCAGGTGAAGGATTTTGGCCAGTTTCCAGGTGGTGGGAACTGTAGCTGTTGAGAGGGAGAGGTTGAGTAAGTGTGTTAAGGGAGTAGTTAGGGCTGAGGCAGAGATGTGGAGCATTCTGGTGCGGTAGCCATTGGGGCTGGTTTTGGACTGGTTTAGAGTGATGAAGGCTGAGTATGCCTCCAGGGGCATGAAGGGAGGGAAAGAGGAAGCTGGAGTTGGAGGTGGAGGAAGTTGTGGAATAGGGTGGAGGGTCTGAGTCTGGCAGGGTACAGGAGATGAAGAACAAGTTAAAGAATTCAGCTACAGAAGCAGGATCAGATATGGTTCTGCCGTTTAAGTTAAGGACTGGGCTGGCTTGCTTAGCGGGAGGGTCCATAAGGGAGTTTAGGACTTTCCAGAAGGATGCAGGGGAGGCTTGTTTACAGGTAAGTTGTGCTTTGAAATATGAGGCTTTAGATTTCTGATTTGCATTGGTGCAATTGTTTCTGAGATGTTTGTAGATTTGGAGGTCGCAAGGAGCAAGGGAGGCTTTGTACAGTCTCCATGCCTTGTCCCTGGCCCGACATAAGATGATGAGGTCCGAAGTGATCCAGGGGTGATGGTAACATTTAACTCAGACTTTCCTGAGGGGAGCGTGGCAGTCCCAGGTGCTTAGCAGGATGTTGCAGAAGTGGGATTGGGCGAGGTCATCGTCTTGGGAGGCAAAGACTGGGAGCCAGTCCTCATTGGATAGGTAATACTGTAAGGCGGATTTGTCGAGGAGGTGTAGCAGGCGAGACCAGATGAATTTGGAGCTGTATTGTGGTGAGTGGATTTTGCCGATGCAGTAAGTGATGCAGTGGTCACTAAGGGCATCGGACAGGGTGCCCGAGGCAGTGATCCTGTGAGAATGGGAGGTTAAAATCCAGTCCAGAAGGGAGTGATTTTGAGACTGGTGGTTTAGGCGGGTGTGTCCCTGGATTAGTTGAGAGAGGTTTAGAGCTTCGATCCTCAGAGTGGTGGTTTTGGCGGTACAGGAGAGTCAGTCGAGGTTGAAGTCACCTAATAGAATGAGTTCTCCATTTGTGGTGACCAAGGAGATTGTAGTGATCACCTTAATGAAGGAGTCGGGGGAGGCCTTTGGGAGGGTGTATAGTACCCCAATGTAAAGGGGGGACGACAAGAGAAAGGATAGGAGAGCTACTAGAGATTCATGGGAGGCTGGGCAGGATTCCTTGAAGCTGATAGAGCAAGTTAGAGAATGTCTGACATACAGCGCTACTCCCCCCGCCTCGCTTGCCATGGTCCTGTCAGAACATGATGTAGTTAGGGATAGCAAGCAAGGAGTTGGAGATTTTGGCAGATAGCCAGGATTCCATGACACAGAGTATATCTGGTTGGTATTGGTTTACCCAGACGGAGAGGGCATTTAGTTTGGGGAGTAAACTCCTTGCATTAATATGAAATATATGGAGGCCCTTGGGGGGGGGGAGAATCTGAGGACTGGGTTGATGAGGGAGCAGGAGCTGACACGGTTTGTCTAGGCACTAGGGGGCCCGGATTAAGGTGGATGTCGCCTGCCCTGAGTAGTAGCAGGGGGATGGAGAGGGGAGAGGATTTCTTACTGTTACTTGTACTGCTCCTGGGGGGTGGAATACCTAAGTTTAAGCATTGGAGAAGGGCCTCAAGATTCAGCAGGTGAGAGTGAAGCAGTGAATGGTGAATGGTTGGAGAAGGTGAGTGTGGGTGAGAAAGGTGGGAGGATAGGTGAAAGGGAAGGGGAGGAAGAAATTGAGGTTGTAAAGTGGGTGTGTGCCAGAGAGAGATTTGAGGAGGTATCCCTAAGGGAAGGAACAAGAAAGAGAGAGAGGTAGTCAACAGGGTGCCAAGATGGGGAGGATGAAGACAGGTAGGCACTCTGTAGGAAAGAGGAAATTGAAGTAGTAGGCACAAAACTGGGTATTGCAGCATTTTGTCTGAGAGGGTGAAAAAGAAGGTAACGGTTGCAGTAGCAAAAGGACAGATGTCCTATGGGACTTCTATGGGTAGAAGCTTCTTCTGAGGGTTCCTGTGCCACTGGTAGACCAAAGGTGTGATAGTTCATCATAAACATTGAGTGTGAAAGGCTACATAGACCACAAGCTAATCATGCTTCAAATATCAGTCCATACTTAGTTGTTGCTGAACCAGTGAGTCAAGTGTAAGGACTCAAAATTCTTTAAATGCATTAGGAATGGGAGTACCAGTTCAGGGAATCAGTTTATGTAAGTCCAGAACCTTCTAAAACCAGGATAATTTTTCTGCAAAATAACTTTATCAGAACTTTTTTCAGGTTCTAATAAGGTTCCCATCATTTTTAAAACAAAGATTTTGAAGCTTAATATACTCCCTCAGAAGATATTGAACTAGAAATAAGACTTGTGGTGGAGAAAGGGCCCAGTGAGACAGCTCTGTATAAATTGTTCATATTTATCGAGAATCTCTGAACCTTTCTGGTTCTCCCATCCCTAAAATATATAATATCCTAAGTGTCCCTTTCTTGTGTCAAGTCCAGTCTCATTACATATTCCATCATTTAGTTGCATTTTTCAAATTTTTCTAGGACAAGTTGAATGCAGCCTCATTACCTCTGGAATCGAGAGTGAAAGAGCTCACAGAACTGCAGAACAAGCAGGAACAGAGGGTATCAGGAATCAAAATGAGTAAATTGGCTTTAGTTTCTTTTAACCCTTGCTGACTGATATATCCATCCAGATTTCCTATACATTATAATTCTGTCAGCAGACTTAGGGTTAAGCTATAATTGCTTCTTTTATTTCATATAGAATTTTTTTTCCAGGAACATTCTAGAAGCTTGCAGCAGCACATTATTTTAGAGTTTGCAAAACTACATCAGTTTCTTAAGGACAAGGAACAGCAGCTGATCCAACAGCTCAAGGAGGAAGCAGCAGGAATTCTGAGAGAGATGAAGGAGAACCTGAAATGTATTAAAGAGAACATCACCACCACCCAGAAGAACATATTCGATATTCAGTTGAGGCTGGTTCAACAGAATCCTCTGGCATTTCTAGAGGCAAGAAATCTTGACAGTTTATTCACTTTTATAGAATGGGCTTCAGAGTCTTAGAAACACATTACCTGATCACTGATCATTTATCAATGTAAAGGAAATGCATTGTAACTAACCTAATCTACCTAGCAACAGCCTAATTCACAGAGATAAAATCCCATTTCCATTCATATAAAACCTTTCCCCATTTTCTAAGTATAATAACCCACAGCAGGGCAAATGTTATTTGTATAGCATTCAATCCAATTAGGGCTCTGAGTGCTTTACATATACAACCAAAAATAAAGTTGTGAAATATATCCCAAAATTTATACTAAAATAACTCGGGTTCCATTAAAAACTTGTTCAAATAAGTATATTTTAAAAGAGGCTTTGAAGGTCTTCATTGAGTTGGCTGCATGAATGTGATGGGGAAGAGAGTTCCAAGTAATAGGTGCCGCCACCGCAAAGGCTCTAGCATCAGACCTCCTGACCTTAGAGGTGGGGACTACTAGCAGTTCAGCTTTGGTGGAGCGGAGAGGGTGGAATGGTTGATTAGCAGTCAGGAACCCTTTCAAGTAGTCTGGCCCCAAACCATGTAGGGTCTTGTATGTTAACAAGCCAATCTTGAAGGTGTGTGTGAACGCAAATGCAGACAGTGCAAAGTGCGTAGAGCTGGAGTGGTGTAATCCTTAGACAAGGAGCCCACCAAAATCTGGGTTGCAGTGTTCTGCACATGCTGCTGTCAATGCATCAAACCTCCAGATAATCCTAGGTATAAAGCATTACAGTAAGCTAATCTCATGGTGACAAAAGCATGGATAATCATTGCTAGGTCAGCCTGACCTAAGAACAGCCAGATCGTAGCTTAGGAGGCAATATAGTGCTGTAGATCAGGGCTCTGAGATGCAGACCTGGAGACCTGGGTTTGAATCCCACAGCCCTCACTTCCATACTGTGTGATCCTGAGCAAGTCACTTAACTTCTTTGTGCTCCCAGTTCACACCTAGAAATAAACTTTATTTCTGTGTGCCTTTCCTGGTTAAATAATTTCCATTTTCCCTTTTCCTAGTGATGTTCCAGAGATGGAAAAAGTCAAACTTGATAACATATGATACCTGCTGTTCAATGGTTAGTCTGTCATTTAGTTTGACCCTCAGATCCCTGACCACACTCAATGCAGAGAGTTGTTGACCACCCAATACAGGGGGGCAACATCTTCACTAGCAGGTAAGCCTTGGTGCCCAGGTTCAATAAATTCCACCTTGCCTGGGTTGAAACATAAACCTTCAGACAGTGCACAAAACACAGAAAGAGGAGGATACTAGGAATTACTAGGAGAAGCAAAGGGAGGTGGGGAAAGAAGTTAGGAGGACAAAACCAGTAACAGTGGAGAGGATAGCCACATCAGTAAAGAGGGGGATAAAACATTTTTTGGTACATTAGTGAAAAAAAGATGTCCAGGAGAGGGATAGTTGGACTAATAGGGGAACAGGTGACCTCTGTAGAGGAGGACAGCCAATAAGCGGATGTACTGAACTAGTACTTTTGTGCAGTGTTCATGGAGGAGGGGTAGGAAATGGGCCAGTAATGCATAACAGGAGTATGAAGGGTCGGGAAGTAGACACTAACCCCTTTACAGAGGACAGGATCCTAAAGGAATTGCCCAAGTTTAGAGTGGTTGTGACCATAGGCCCAGATGCAGTGCACCCCAGCCTGCTATGGGAGCTCAGAAAGGAGTTGGCTGTGCCCTTGGCAGCCCTGTTCAACCTATCTCTGAAAACTGGAGAGGTGCCAGGAGACTGGAGTAGGGCGGATGCTGTCCTGCTCCACAAAGGGGGTAGTAGAAAGGTTGGTAAGAAAACTCAGCAGCCTGGGTGTGTGCCCTAAAATCATAAAATGGGTGCAGTACTGGCTCAGGGATTGAAGCCAAACAGTGGTGGTAAATGGGGTACAGTCAGAGGAGGGAGTGACTAGTGGGATATTGTAGTGGTCTGTGTTGTGCCTGGTCCTCTTCAATGCCTACATTATTGATATTGCAGTAGGACTGGGAGGGAAGGTATGCCTTTTCACAGATGACAGAAAAATCTGCAACAGGGTGGACACACTGGGCATGGATGGAAAGGATGAGGGAGGACATGGAGAAGTTAGAAGAGTGGTCACAAAGGGGGCAGCTACAATTTAATGCAAAGAAGTGCAAAGTCATGTACCTGGGGCAGAAGAACCCAGGGGTGAAATACAAACTTGGAGGGAAGTACTGGCAGTCACAAGACAGGAGAGGGACCTGGGAGTTATCATTACCAATGACCTGAAGACAACAAAGCAGTGCAAAAAGGCAGTGGGGAAGGCAAATTGAATGTTACGATGCATAGGGAGAGGTATCACCAGCAGAAGGAGGGAGGTAATTTTTCCCCTGCATACTTTGTTGGTGAGGTCATACCTTGCGTATTGTGTGCAGCTGTGGAGGCCCCATGTTCAAAAGGACATAGACAGTGTAAAGACGATAAAGAGGAGAGCAACCAAAATGGTGCAGGGCCTGCATTGAAAGCCTTATGAGTAGAGGCTCATAGAGTTGAAGTTGTACTTCCTAGAAGAAGACAGGAGGAAGCAGGGGATAGGATAGAGACATTCAAATACCTCACAGGAATTAACAAGATGCAGGAGAGGAGTATTTTCCAGATAAAAATGTGCTCAAAGACAAGGGGACACAATATGAAGTTGGAGGGGGACTATGGTCAGGGGTAACATGAGGAAATACTTCTTCACGGACAGGGTGGCGGATGACTGGGACAGCCTCCTTGTAGATGTTGTGGGGGCTAAAACAATCATGGTATTTAAGAGTGCATGGGATAGGCACAGGGGCATCTTGGGTAAAAGAGGGAGGTTTATGCTTGAGCCCCAATATGAACTCAGGTTGCACTACTGGGGGGAATTTAGGGCAGACTTGGTAGGTCAAGCAATCCTTATCTGCTGACAGCATCTATGAATCCATGAATAAGCAGTTGGCAGCCATCCACTCACTTATTTCATCCAGACAGAGGTGTCAGCAGGGGCACAAGACAGGTACAACTGGGTATCATGTGCATAGCAGTGAAACCCTACATTATACCGCCTAATGATCTCCCCTAGCAGCATCATATACATGGAAAATAGAATGGGGCAAGGATCGAAGGCAGCATGAATGGCCCTGAAGTAAAATTCCCTGCAATCATCCACTGTATCCTCCCAATTAGATATGAGATGAACCAGCACAAAACTGCACCAGTAGCACCCATGTAGTTGTTCAATTAATCAATCAGCACCACACGATCCACCGTGTCGAATGCTGAAGAAAGATCCAAGAGCACCAAGATAGTACATTGCCTCGGTCTCCCACTGTAAGGAGGTTACGTGTCACCCTGACCAAAAAAAAAACCCAGTAAATTAGAGACAGTCCTTTAGTTCAGGAGAACGTCAGGGTCCAAAGATGACTTCTTTTGGAGGGGCCTCACCACACAGGACCTGAAGGTAGCAACACATTGTGAGAAGGCAGAGAAAAGAGCCAGCAGAATGCTGGGTTGCATTGGGAGGGGGATCACTAGTAGGAGGAGTGAAGTCTTAATACCATTGTACACCCAACTGGTTAGGCTGCATCTGGAGTACGGGGTCCAGTTCTGGAGTCCATACCTCAAAAAGGACATGGACAGTGTTGAGCACGTCCAGAGGAGGGCGACAAAGATGGTTAAGGCAATCAGTCATTTAACATATGAGGAGAGACAAGGGTCCTAAACATGTACTCCCTGGAACAGAGGAGATAGAGGAGGAACATGATTGAGACATTCAAATACTTGAAGGGTATTAACAAAGAGGCAGCAGGGAGCATATTCCAACTAAAAGGGCAATCGAAGACAAGAGGTCATGATTTGCAAATTGTAGGGGAGAAGTTCTGAGGAAACATTAGGAAGCACTTTTTCACAGAAAGGGTGGTGGATAAATGAAATAGACTTTCGGAAGAGGGGGTCAAAGAGAGGATAGTGGGAGGGTTCAAGGGGGTGTGGGACATGCACAGGGGCCTGCTGGTAAGGGGTTGCAGTTAAGTCCTAGCAGTGGTCTAGGCAACCTGGGCAGACTGGGTGGGCCTGGTGGGCCTTTTCTGCTGTCACATTTCTATGTTTTATAGTTCAGCTTTGGCTGTTGTAGCTTCCATCATTGTTCATGATAACTTTCTGAAATAAAATAAATCAATAAATAAAATAAAATATATACCGTATCTGAGCCTAGCTGACTGAGAGCAATTTGATTATAGATCTGCTGGCCTTACGTGTAAACCTGAAATATTATGATTCTTTTAATGGCATGGAGTTTAATTGTATAAATGTAGGCTCATAACTTTGGTAATTTTCAATATTTTTACCCCACATTTTCAACATACCCATTTCTCTTAATAACATCATGAATGTGACAACTGTCAGTTTTCAAATATTGGCCAAAATATGCTTTTGCATCCCAAAAGGTGATTTTGCAGTCCCAACATGAAATCACCTTTCAAGCGGGACTTGAAACCTTTCTCTGCATTTTTTTATGAGGTGGGTCATATGAAGGCTGTGTTGACAATCTGGGGCAAAAATATTAAAACAGAACAGTTATGAACCAGTGTTGAAATTTGCAAATGCAGGCTTCTAGCTTTGGTAATACATAACCAAAAAAAGTGCACCACAATGCATCTAGTACTCCAGGGCTTCTATACCACTAGTGAACATCTGGCATTGACAAATGCTTGTTATTAGCTTGAGGTGTCTCTTTTTTTCTTGTAAATATCATTTTTACTTTTTAAAAAAGAAAACCTGCATACATATATTGTTAAAATCAACAGAGGTTTTGCAAGTTATTACATAATGCTCTTGGTTCATTTGGGTAGTTAGTATAACTCATGCTCATATCTTTCCACATGCCTGCAATAAGACATAACAAGGTGTGGGTTATGGCCTGATAAGAGCATGCCCCAGGTCCATTATGAGGCACGAGGTGCTTGCGCTGAGTGCGTTTTGCACCTGGGAAGTGCTCTTATCAGGCCATAACCCACACCTCGGAGTGTCTTATTGTGCTTATAAAATGGGTCCCCCAAGTAACTATTTAAGAATAAAAAAAAATGAAAAAGAAAAATAGCAAAAAAAGTAAAAAAATGACATTTAATACTGAAACACTAAAAATAGTCCCCCTAATGGTGGTTTGTGATGGCCAGTACAGCCCCCCCAACACACACAGAGATAGATACTGGTGAGCTTGTTATTCCATCTCCCCTGGTACTGTATCCCCGACTGGCACACATCATTTTAAGTCATGTGTCCCTGCCATGTCTACTACTGAGCTCAGCAGGTATTTCTTTCAGAGCCAACATCACATTTCTTTGCGAGCGAGTGTGTTCCTTGACAGGCGCCACACTTACCACTTTTAAATTGCATTTTCTAACATCGGGCGCTTGTTCTGTAACTTTAAAATAAATGTTTAGCTGAATAAAGAAACTGGCATATTAAAGAGCAAGTGGAAGGGCGGGTATGGAGTTTTGGCAGGAAGACGTTTTTTGGTAGGAAGACATTTTCTGGCAGCACGCACCGTCATTCGGTTTCATTGTGTTTGTCTTTCTTTTTTATTGGAGAATCACAGGATCACAGGTACAACTTGTATTTCGCAAGCTTTCTCTAAAAATGTATGTAGTACCTAATTCGGGGCACTTGTGTTTACGTGGGAGGAGTGAGGCGAAGCGGGATAGTGACTGTTGCCCACGAAAAACAGTTGCACGCAGTGCTCACTTGTGAAACAAGTTTGAAGCTGCAATAGCTTCTTGATATTTTGTTGTTGTGAGGTCGCCCAGGGAAGAAAAGTGCCAGTTGGCATATATATGGGCAGATAAGGCTACAGTTCAAAGGTACTTTCTGCCAACTGGATTTAGAGATTTTCTTCACCCATTTTATAAAGGGGATTAAACTCTCTACATTGGTGAGTAGTCAAAGTTACACATTGCCGTCCCTTTGTCAGCTTCACCTAGGGCTTGTTATTAGCTTGAAGCATCTCTGTTCATTGTGTATTTATTAATTTTCAGTCACCCCCCAAAGAGTTTTCTCACAATGCTTCTCATTGTTTTAAAGAGGGGAAAAAAAATATTTTTTATTGGTACACTGTGAATGGGGAGGAAGGGAATGGTTCATTGATGGAGCAAAAGAATAGCAGGTTGTCCTTTTTTTTTTTTATTTAGTTGTTTAACCAGGTATAGCACACTAAGCTGAAAGCTTTTTTTACAGGAGCGACCTGGGAGCACAAGGAGGTTAAGTGACTTGCTCAGGGTCACACAGTATGCAAGTGGAAGCTGTGGGATTCAAACGCAGGTCTGGTTCGCTGGATGTCACCAAATTTGCAGCTCAGAGCCTTAAACCACTGCACTATACTGCCTCCTTTTCCGGCGTGACTGAACAGAGAACATAGCAGTGGCCTGATGAATTCTCCTGGTGCCCACAAAAAAGGAGGTACATTGATTTCTTGCAGAAATGTCCTGGAAAAATGTGTAATATAATGTTGCTGAAGTGATTAGTGTGTGGACAGAGCAGAGATAAGAACAGAGTCGGTGCCACTACTGTGCAGGAAAGGAGTGGACATCCATCTGTGGTATGGGAAAACTAAGAAAGTACTGCTCCTGTCATGCACCGTAGTGGTACCAAAGTTACCGCTGTATGTCTCTGTGAAGGTCTTGTAGTCCAGCTGTATCTTTTACTAAACTGTGCTGATCATTGTAATTTTTAAACAAGCATTTGTCAATGCCGAACGTTCGCTTGCAGGTATTTGCAGTGGTATTTGGCACTTGGACATGGCTTAAAAAAATCAGTGACAAAGAAGTACAAGCATTTGTCAATGCCGAATGTTGCTTGCTTCTATGTGCTGTTTAGGCATTTGGAAGTCATTGGAGTGCAAATATTGAAAATTTGCAAACTTACGAGCGTGCGTAGGAACTGCGCAATGCACGCTCGTAAAACAGTCATTTTTAGGAATTTTTTCACCAAATTTTTCAACATAGCCATTTTAAGACCTCTGCTCATGAACAGTATCACTGTGATTTTCTTAATGTGTCCCATACATTGAGTTTGTACACTGACTGCACCATTGTGCACTACATAGGCGGAAACACGTTTTGGGCAGGATGTGAAAAATGACAGCTGTACTGCTCATAAGGAGGTGTGGTAAAATGGCAATGTTGAAAATCTGGAGTGGAAATATTGAAGATTCGCAAACCTACGAGCGTGCGTAGGAACTGCGCAATGCACGCTCGATAAACGGTCATTTTTAGGAATTTTTTCACCAAATTTTCAAAATAGGTTTTTTAAAAGCCCACCTTATGAACACTGGCACTGTCGTTTTGTTAATCAGGCCCGAAAGGTGATTTTGCGCAGTGACTGCGAAATCACCCTTCAGGCCCAAATAACGCCATGACAGTGACAGAATTCATGAGAAGGGGTCCCAAAAACCCAATGTTGAAAATTTGGTGCAAAAATTCCAAAAAATGCCTAAGATATGCAGCAAAGTTGAAAAAAAACCATCTAGCCCATTATACAGCTTACCGGCATTTCCTCAGTTCACGGTCGACTTTGAAGAGTGCAGACTTGTTCCCAGTCTAGCGATGATCGTCGCGCAGAGCTCCGGAGGTAAGTATGGGGTGAGGGTGTGGGGAGGCAGGGTGCGCAGTGGGTGGTGCGGGTTGTGGGAGGGGAACGGGGAGACTGTGTGGGACTGTTTTTAATTTACAGGTTTTTTTTTTTCTAAATTGACGACGCAGGACGTTTGCCACGCTGGGGTGGGCTCTCAGCATGGCAGAAGGATGGCTGGGGGGGGGCCGTGGAGCCGATGGGGGATTGGGCATCCCCGTCAGCAGACAACACAGGATGTTTGCCACGCTGGGGTGGGCTCCCAGCGTGGCAGCAGGGAAAGCTGTTTGGGGGGAGGTGGAGCCGATGGGAGATTGGGCACCCCCATCGGCAGACGACACAGGACATTTGCCACGCTGGAGTGGGCTCCCAGTGTGGCACCAAAGATTTGCGGGGGGGCGTGACGTGCTGCCAGCACACAGCGGTGGTTTTCTTTGAAGAGAAGACCACTGCTGTCATACACAGCACCGCAGCGATTGGTGCAGGACTGCCACACCTGCTCAACGGAGCAGGGGATTGCATAGGACAGGCACACCTCCAAAGTGTCCCATTCTCCCAAGACGTTCCTTGCGCATGCATGCAAGCGAACGTAAAAATGTTTTTTTATTTTACTGTGCTTGCCATGGAAAGAAAAGGGGAGCTTGACTGGCTGCTACTTTACTGGTCACTAAGCAAGCATGAAAAAATGGCAGCTGGCGAGCTTCAAAATTCAGGGTGACTCAAGGATATCCTAAGAAATGTGTCACCTTGAATTGGCACTTGTTTTTTTCACTAGGCATTTTACTGTCTTTCTGAAAGGATGTTGGTGGGGGGGAGAGAGAGAGAGTCTTTCTAAGAAGATGTAGAAGAGAAAAACTGCTCTGTCTCTCTCATACAGCTTCTCAGAAAGACTCTCTGTCTCTCTCTCTTTCTCCAGCATATTCTCAGAAAGACAGGCTTTTTACTTGTTGGTTGCTAGGTATAACATTGTGACCCAGCTAGTAGCTAGCCAGAGCATTGTTACCCAGCTAGGAGCTGGACAGAGCATTGCAACAGATTCCACCCTTCTGAGCTCACACTCTGTCACAGCTGCCTCTACAATCATTTTAACAATAATAAACTATACCTAGTTTATAAATCAGGGGAACCTAGTTTCATGCATATGATTTACAGAAATGCATAAGCAAGGCAGAAACAATGAAAAAGGAAAATAGAGCAGGTAAAGGCAAGATTTTGTAACCTCCCCTGCAAATGGGTGTTTCCAAAAGTCTTCCAGGAGCTTGCCTGAATGCTCCAAGTCTGGGCGGTGTTCGGCGTCTGAGCTGTTTAAATGTGGTTCCAAGTGAGTGCTATTTGAGCCTCCACGTACTGTCTCTTTAAGAGCTGTCTGCTTGCAGACTTAATTAGCTTGTATGAGGGGACTGTGTATTTAATGCTCGAATCCCGCCAGAGCTGCGGAGAAATTGCTCCATTTCTGCAGTCACCAAGAAGCGCAGAGGGAGCCTAAATGGAAGATGTAACAGTTTGCATGAAACCAGTTAGAGTGTTAAGTAAAATGCAATTTGTCTAACCTGCCTTTCTTGCAGCTGGGACTCTGTGTGTGTTACCCCTCCATTTTGGACCTAAACTGCTGTGCTGGGCCAATTGGGTTAAGGGTTCCCTAAAATGGAACTTGTGGATGAATCAGAACCTGGATTCTTAATTTTGAGCCAGCCACAAGAGGATTGTATGGGCAGTGACTCGGGGAAATGTAGTTTTTTTTTTTTACTTTCTCTTTATGTCCCCTTCCTCGCTGTGTTGAGTTCCTTTCTTCAGGGAACTCCTAGGCTGTAGTTTCCCATAGTCCCACCCCAGGTTCCTCCCTCCGAGTGCTTGGCTAGCCTTCCCCATCATGCCGCGGTTTGCCCCCCGGGCGGGGAGGAGAGGGACCACCCCGGATAGTCCCCCTCTCATGCCTAGAGACTGTGTCGGAAGGCCTAGTGCGCCCCGGCTGCGGAGCCTGGTTAAGGGTTTTCTTGGGACAGCTGGGTCCCGTCTACAGGACCTCAGCGCAGGGCTTTTTCCATTTTTCTTCCCGGCCCTCAGGATGTCCGCATGCTAGGGAAGCCAAGGGACGGAGCACGTCACGACGTGCTTGACGCTCCAGCCTCCGGCAGACGTCATCCCACCCTTCTGTGTGCAGTCTCGCTGCACCTCCACCTGTGGTCACCCAGGTGGCGGTATTGCAGCAGGACTTGCACCTCACCCCACCCAGAGGAGGAGAGCAGCCACTGGGTGCTCAATCCTCCTCCCCCTGACCGGCCCTCCAGCTGCCCGAGTCCATTCCCGAACCCAGGTCGCTGGCGTAGCAAGTGGTAGCCCTACCGCTGCGCCGGCAGGCTAGCTGGGGAAATGTAGTTTTGACCTTGGCGCCTTTTTCTACCAACAGAGGGAGTCTTATTGTGAGTGACAGCTGAATCAGCCAACAGAATAGTGTGGAGCTAAAGGAAATGCCCTGCTCTGTGACTGGAAAGATCAGATCAGTTGTGGCAGTGAAGAGAGAAGGAGCTGTGTGCTTCTGCGGTGTATAGTTTCACATGGGAAGTGCGTGTGAGGCCCTGAGGTTTGGTCTGCAGCCTTTGTGAGTGCCAGTTTGGACTGAATCTGAGTTGTGAGGAGAAAGAAGCACAAAGTGTGGAAACCAGGCTCACCCTGTAGAAGACTGGAGAAATTGCTGAATCACGCTCGGTCTGTTAGGAACTGAAGCTGCTGTGTGTTCTCCCAGGTATTTTGCAGTAATTGCGATCGGGATTGAGGAGCAGCCTGCCTGCTATAGTACTTTCCTTTTACATATAAATGTACATAGTGCTTGTGGGGAATCACTATTTCAAATCTCCTGTATAGTGAATTGTGTGCTAAAGCTGGAAGTAAACCCCCAGCTTAATTCGGACTACATCCATTTGCTATCAACTGCAGTGGGGTCCAGTCACAAGGACCTTGTCCTCATGCCCTGCTCTTCTGGCAATCCAGAGGGACATTCTCCATCTGATCCTCAGCTTGGGTCTTGTGAGTACAAATCAGGGTATTTCCCTGCAGCTTGTTTTCAATCACAAGTGTGTCATCTAATTCTTGTTGTTTCACTGTTTCATGGACTCAGCTCTCTGTCTCTGGATTACAATTGGGTGTTGTGTATATATTTTCTTCTATAAGGCCCTATCCATCTGCACCTGCTGGCCAACCCCGGGCAACAGACCTGGCTAGCCCCGCCCTCCCAACCTGGGAACCCACAGTGTGACTTTTCAGACCCTGTATGTGTGCACAGTGCTGTGATTTAATGCCACTAATTAACCTGCTTTCCCCTGCCCGTGTTACTGTTCCCTAAATAAATCAGATTTGTTACTGTTGTTAAACTTCAAACTGTCTGAAGTGACAGTACATTCATGCCAAGCACTGTATTGGTTTGCATATGCTGCTTTATTTTTCAGGGGGGTCCTCAGAGACGAACCTGCGAATCAGTCTCAAGGGTAAGTGGTACCTTATGAACAGTGGTGCAGGTGGCAGACAAGAAGTACAGGAACTCAGGCACTGGCAAATACGAAATGAAGAATGAATATCTTCAATCTGAAGGATAGCTATGTGAAGGCACGTCTATCTGTTTAGACACTAGTATATTCAGCTAGAGATATTAAAGTGTTTCTACCAAAATAGTACTGTTGTACAAGTCAAATGTTGTTATGGAAACCATGATTTCAGGTCACAAGGCCATAAACTGTTATTTTATTGCTGGTTTAAGATTTTCAGTTCCAGTGTCAGTGGGAAGAAGTACAGGAACTCTGTTCCTGCTGCAAAAAAGGTACAGGAACTGAGTTCCTGTGCGTTCCTGTTCACTTTCATCACTGCTTATGAAAGAACAGTGTCTACATGTGGGGTATTGGTACTGTAACTCCTGTGCATCGTGTGGGCCATTAGAGGGATTAGAAGGGGGTCTCAGTATCCCAGAGAGCTGTGACCAAACTAGACCAACCATTACAATCCCTGACCTCTGGGTGGAGGCACCCACCATAGAACCTAGGCCCCTCAACCTGTCAGTAGTCAAGCAGGCAGGGGTAGTAGCCCTTGGGATAGTGCCACCTGGAGGTTACAATTTGACTGCACTGTCCAACAGAAAGTCTGAAAAGAAATAGATGGTGTTCAGAATCCTTCCTTCAGACTCCCTCCTAAACAACACAGATGGGATAGGGCCTAACCAACCCTGTCACATATACCCCCCCCAAAAGGGAATCTGTTTTTCTTTTTCTCTTTAAAACAGGTTTCCAAAACCTTCCCTTATTTTCATCACAGACATATCCTACATATAATTATTTTCTTTCTTGTCTAACTTTTTCAATTTCTCAATTACTGAACCATATCATTATAAAAACTCTACAGTGACATTCTCATTCCCAGGTCTATGCATCTCCTTGCATTTAAGTGGTAGTAATGCTAAGAACCACCCTGTGATCCTGGGATTTTTATCCTTCATTTGAGTCAACCAACAGAGAGGATTATGATCTGTTATGAGCACAAAGTCATCTCCTAGCAAATAAAATTGAAGGGACTCCTTGCCCATTTGGCCACTAGGTCCTCCCTTCCCTTTCTTTTTTTTTTCTTACAACTTTATTTGTCCTCCTTCGGCAAGCCACCCAGTCGTCTGCCACCCTACTGGACTCAGGGATGTTCGGGAATTTGTAGCACCATGCATGCCCCAGTGGAATGCCAGAGCTGGCCTGGAGGCTTCATCCTTGAATGGTCCCTGATATTTCCTCTGTTTTCTCCCCTTTGGTCCTACTACCTGAGACACCAGAAACAGTGGTGCATGCACGTGGAGGTACACATGCACACCACAGCTCCAGTACCAGCCTCTTCTGCCCTCCCTTGGCCCAACGCCAACCCTCCTCAGAGCAACCCAGCCACTCCAGCCTTGACTAGGGGCAGCCAAGCTCTGAGGAGACCAAGTTCTCCCTCCTGAGGCAGAAGGGCACCTGCCAGCAGCCACTTGCATCCTCTCCCTCCACCTCGCTGGCCTCTGAAGACTCAGGATTGTTCCTGAACCTGGGTCACCAAAGTGGAGTGAGGTGTGGCATCCAGTGCCTCAACCCTCTGTGCCACCTTTTCACTGGTGAAGTACTTTTTCTCCCTGTCATGCAACTTCCTGTTGACATATAAAATGGGATGCTCCTTCCCATCTATATTCTGGCTAAGGACTGTACCTAGACCTACTTCTGAGACATCTGTTTGTAATAGAAATTGCTCTTCAAAGTCTGAGCTTTTTAAAACAGGGGCTGAACATAGTGCAGTCTTGATGGCCCTAAAAGCTTCTCCGCTCTCCAGGGTCCATGTTACATTATTTGGATATATTTTCTTTGTAAGTTCAGTGAGGGGAGCTGCTATCTGGGCAAAGTTGGGGATGAATCTCCTGTAGTAACCAGCCAGCCCTAAAAATGACCTGACATGTTTCTACATTTTAGGGACAGGACTGTTAACTACAGCTTCTATCTTAGAAATGTCTGGTTTTATTTCTCCATTTCCCAAAATATATCCAAATATCTGGTTTCCTACATGCTTAATGCACATTTGGTAGGATTAATGGTCAGACATGCATTTCTGATGGCTTGGATAACTGCTTGTAGGTGATCCAGATGGGTTTTCTAGTCTGGACTGTACACTATTACATCATCCAGGTAAGTCATACAATAATCTGACTGTGGGGCTAGGACTATGCTCATGTACCGCTGAAATGTAGTAGGTATACCATGTAACCCAGATGACATGGTGGCAAACTGATAGAATCCAGTTGGCATTGGAAATGCAGTTTTGTCCCTGGATTCTTTAGCTGGGAGAATCTGCCAGCAACCATTGGTAAGATTGAGTTTACTGATGCACTTGGCACTTCCCAATCTGACCACTAAATCATCTATCCTGGGTATAGGATGGCTGCCAAATTCAGACACTTGATTAAGTTTTCTTATATCAAGGGAAATCTTAACCCCCCCCCATTTTATTTACAGTCACCATTGGTGATGCCTAAGCACTTCTTGACTCTTCTATGATACTCATTTCTTTCATTTTTTATATTTCCTTAACTACGTCTGCTCTTAACCTCTCTGGTGTCCTATATGCCTTTTTGTCTAATAGGGCGAGCATAACCTGTCCTTATTACATGTTCAATCCCTTTTGCATGGCCAGGAACCATAGTAAAGGTACTATTAAATGCCTTTACCAAGTTTTACATTCCTGCAGTTTGCTCTTGGGTTAAGGAAGCATTTAGCTTTACTGCATGAGAAGTTACAGTTTGTTCTAGCCTTCCATAAACTGTCTCTATAGCTCCCTTTTCAGTTTCTAGCAATACTAACAAAGTAGCATGTGGTGTTTTTTCAACCCATTTTTTAGGAGATTAGCATGGTACATCTTAATAGAATTTATTCTGTCAGTGATCTCAACCTCATAATTAACGGTGCCAGTATACCTAAGCACTTTATACAGTCTTTGCCACTTCATTAACAGTTTGTTTTCTGAAGTAGGCAACAGTAACGATACATTTTCACCTGGCTCAAAAACATTTTTTTTTTACCCCATGATCATAATACACCTTCTGTTGGTTTTGGGCCTCTTCCTGATTACTATGTACAATTTGAACATGCTTGGCTAGCTGCTTTCTCAGAGCACACATACATGCTGTAATACATTTTTTGAGAGAAGTTATCTTTAGTGCTGTGTGGAATTTTCAAATTCTGATGGAATAAAATTCCATGAAATTTTCAAAATTACACCGAAATTATGCTGAATTTCACCAGAAACGGAATGGTGGAATTCCACGGCAGAAAAGAGTTGTGGAATGATTTTCTGCAGAACAAATGCTGTTCCACTGAATATTATTCTGGGGATCACAATATTTTCCATGAACATTTTTGCAGAATAATTTTCTGTGGAAAAATGGTGTTCTGTGGAATCTTATTCCATGGATCACCGTAAGTAGAATTCCACAGAATAACCAGCAAAATTCTGATGGAAATTTCCATGGTAGAATGATCATTCTGCACTAATTTTGTCAGTGGAATTCTGCATTCCACACAGCACTACAGTAGTTACCTTTCCATGTTTCCTTTATAACATCTGGGTCCCCCTAGACTATCTACCATATAACATTTCAAATGGTGAAAACCTGTTGATGCCCGTGGCACTTCTCAGTAAGCAAAAAGCAAGTATTGTAGATACAGATCCCAATCTCTTCCTTCACCTTTCACAAAAATTTTAGCATACATTTTAGAGTTTGATTAAAATGCTCAACAAAGCCCTCTGTTTGAGGGTACAAGGAGATGCTTGTATGGTGGTAACACCAAGTAATAGGTACAGCTCTTCCAACAAGGCAGCACCAAAATGATTACCTTGATCAGTAATAATTTTTTTAGGTATGTCCACCCTGCTGAAAATTTTTGCATGCTCTGCAGCCACATTCAGGGCTGTTACAGTGCGCATAGGTACTGTCTCTGGGCATCTAACAGCATAATCACATACTGCAACAATGAAATGGTCACCCCATTTACTTCCATCTAAGGGACCAAACACATCCATTGCAATCCTCTCAAATGGTACATCTATCAGTGGTAGGGGCTACAATGGGCACTGTGTCTTTCTTAGACACTGAGGACTACTTTCTGACATTCAGGATAAGACCTGTAATAAGTAGCTACGGCATCATGGATCCCAGGCCAGACAACCTGTGCAGCACCCTGGCAAGGGTGCAAGCCCTCCCTGAGTGACCAGACATAGGACTATCATTTGCTATCTGTAACAACTCATTTCTATTCTTCTTTAGGGATGATCAATTGTTCTACCAGTTCCTGTGTCCGAGAATTAACACAAACTCACTACAGCAGCCCACTACACAGTCTAAAAACAGGTTCTCCCTTTTTGTGTTCACCCCCACCTGCCTAAAGTAACCTTGAAGAGAAACATCATCAGTTTGTTCAGAAGCAAAATCATAATTAGTTATCAGTTTGTTTCAGCATTTTCATAAATGAACCCTTAGAGCTATTTAGCAGCTGTTTTCTTACAGAAACCCAAGTTAGGTAGTGTTCAGGTATCTGCTAAACTAGCTGTTGACATTTGTGCTCCCTGGATAAGAACAGTTACAAGGCTGTGCTGTTGCTAAACTAATTTTAAAGTAGTACACATGCTAAATCTAAGGGTATGGCTACATCACTGTCACATGTGACAGGGGACATTGTAGGAGAAAGAAAGCAAATAAAACTATTTGTTATGGAGATCCCCAAGGGTCGTAAAAACTACCATACAGCTAGCAGGCAATTTAGGAAAAACCCCAAATAGCAGACAGAGGGAAGGACACACTAGCACTTATACATATCAAAACACTCTACATAACATATGTTTTTTGCACATTCTGGGTGGACTACTCCTTTAAAACAATTTCAACCCTCCTCCCATGACAGATTGCATTCTGGGAAGATTACCTTGGCAATATGCTATAGAAAAACCTGAAAAACAGGTTTAATGGAGTGAATGCTGACATCCTATTTCTAGTGTCCATGATAAAATAAAAACTAGTTAAGATTTTTTTATGTCAGATCTGATCAGAATAGCTTTTAAAATCATCAATTGTTTACTCATTCAATGTTTTCTAATACATCTCAAACTTAAAAGAAAAAAACACACTTTATCATCAATGTTTGTTTTTGGCTTTCTACCATACACTTCATTTGTAAAAAAAAATGATCTTGTCACAGACCACAATTAGCACTGACTACTAACAGAATGCTGATACCTACATTTACAATTTAGCAAATACTTGACATCTAACTGAGTGGGGTTTCTGTAAGAAAACAGCTAGCGTCTGGTAATTATAGCTTTTTATAGCATTGATGATCTGGGCAATTAGATCTAGGTTTGAATCCCACAGCACCCACAAAAAAAATGAAAATTTTCTTACAGAGCTAGATGTGTGTCTAGATCTACTTCTGAGGCCCCAGGTGGCTCTAATAATCATTTGTTCCAAAGGATTTTTAAGTCAGTTTGAAGGCATTAAATATCTTCTGTTCTCTTCTCTTCTCCACTGCACAGGCATGTCTATTGGTTGATAAAGTCCCAAACTAGTGTATCTGGTTACAGTATGCTAGAGCTATCTCATGCCCCTCCCACATGAATGAGAAAAAAGTTTGGGGTGGAAGCGGAGGTGGATCTTACTCCAAAAAAAAAACAACTAATGCTGCCTCCCACTACTCAGGTTCCAGTTCTTGTACCACACATTTAAGAAAGAAAATAGTACCCTGCAACCATTGACTAACATGAAAGCATATTTATTTGAGGGCAGAAAACATTGCGTGGAGGAGGGTCAGGTGAAGGAGACTATTTTCACCTTCAGTCAGTTCCACGGACAGAAAACATGACATCACTCCTTTTGTACATGCAATACTCCTGTAGGCTCCACCCACAATCATAAGAAACAGGTTCACTCTCTCATACATCTTCTCAGAAAGACAGTCTCTCTCTCTGTCTCTCTCTCTGTCTCTCTCTCTCTCTCTCTCTCTCTCTCCCCCGTCCCTCTCCCTCCCTCCCTCTCTCTCTCTCTCTCCTCCCCAACTACACTTGTTGGTTGCTAGGTATAACATTGTGATCCAGCTAGTAACTGGCTAGAGTACTGTGGCAGATTCCACCAATCTGAGGTCTAAGGTCACACACTGTCACAGCTGTCTCTGCAATCATTTCAACAACAATAATAAACAATATCTAGTTTATAGATCTGGGAACCCAGTTTCATACATATGCTTTACAAACATACATAAGCAAGGTAGAAACAGTGGAAAAGGAAAGCAAAGCAGATAAAGGCAAGACTTGGCTGTGCAGTCAAACAGAAAGTCAGAAAAGACAGAGATAGTATTCAGAAAACTTGCTTCAGACTACCTCCTACACAACACAAATGGGACAGAGCCAAACCAACCCTGTCACATCACTATTTTACCAGTCACTTAGCACAAAAAAATTGCAGCTGGCGAGCTTGAAGATTCGGGGCTGCTCAAGGATACCCTAAGAAATGGGTCACCTGGAATTGGCACTTGTTTTTTACTGGATATCATTGAAAAATAAATGCATGCCTGGCAAGGCCTTTTAATCAATCAACATGCTTTATTTTTCAAGCCCATTTTCTTTTTTTTTTGAAACCATTTTTATTCATTTTCAGTTAACCGACATACAAACACATACCTGGCAGTGCCAGAGTACACAACCCCAAACTGGATGTGTGAACTATATACATCCCCTTATATACAAACACAGTAGAAAACCGCCCTAACAAGTGATCCAGCTCCAAGCTCAATAGTGCCCCAATGTATTAAGTTAACCGGTATTGAAATACTCCCTTCCCTTCATCAACCCAAATCCTCCTTTATTTTCCCGGTAATGAACCCATTTTAATCTGTGGCCCCCACAGGAGCCTGACTCTTGCTGGACGGTTTCCTAATGTGTCCCCTGGAAAGAGAGAGAGAGTCCCCAACCCCTTAAGACCTTGCAGACCAATACCACTCCACCCTTAACTCTGGCAGAGGGCCAAATACTGATCCCCAGTATTGCCATCTGAAAAATTATTTAGGCCCAAATAATACCCCGAATAATAGAAATAACAAAAATAAAGACAAAAGAGAGAAAAAGGCACCAAGTAATATAAACCTTTGAACATTCCAGCATAATTTCCTTTGTTATTGAAGGTCTGACAGACAGGCCTGTATGTTAGTGTTCGTGACCTGTTGAGAGTAGATCGCATTCAATACTGCCCATCTTTTGACATATACCTCTTTTCTCCCCTCAGAGTATAGGTGCCTCTTAATCTTGGCCAGAACCCCTAGCAGTTCTCTCACTCACTGATCATAGGCGTAGGCCTGATCGTCCTTCCAATGCTTTACTAAAAAAGCCTTAATTACCGCCACCATTAAAGAAAGGTGGTATTTGGGTGCGATCCCTGCAATTTGAGAGAAGTCACCCAAAACACATATTTCTGGTGTTATAAATTCTGTATAATCCAGCATTGGATCCATGCCCCGTTTAATCTCTCTCCATAAGTGTGAGATTTTGCTACATTCCCACATTACATGCAACAGGTCACCCACCTCCTTCTCGCATCTGAAACACAGGTCTGTCTGTCTCAAACCTCTACCATATAGCTTCACAGGGGTGTAGTATATGTTAGAAACAACAAAAAATTGCATATTTCTGTACTTGGGTATCACATTATATTTACTACTTTTCCAAATACTTTCCCACATAAGAGATCTGGGGTCATCACTTTGTCCCAATATGGAATTCGTATAGGGGAACTTGAGTAGAAAGTCCAAGAGAGTTTTGTAAATTAGTGAGAGTGGGTTAGCTCTCTGGTTAGTTTCCTTAATCTCCCCCACGCGAGGGAGTTATCTGTAGAGTCCTCAACCCCTTCAAAACCCTGCTAACATTTGTTTAATTTGTATCCTTTGAAAGAAAGACAGTCCATCACATTGTGCGGAAGGACTACTTTATCTCCCATAACAAATCCCTCAATCTTAGGCCCTGTAACTGAATAGCCCACGGTGTCTAATTACCCGACCCCAATTACCAAGTTAGGTTGCCCAGTATAGGCTGATCTCTGGCCTTTATTTGATTCTGCTTTTGTACCGGAGTAAGGAAAGACCACCAGGCCTCCGCGGGTTTTCATAATTGGATTCCCATACCCTGTTATGAAAGAACTTTTTCTTAGTTTAGCATACAACAATGATTCTGGAGTGAGGCCAGAGCTTGTTAGCATTTGTTTCTCAATTTGCACCCAAGTTGGTATATAATTTTCACCCTCAACATTTTTCGCCCATCAGACCATAAGGCCCAGCTGGCCCGCCACATAGTAAATATGGAGATCAGGCAACCTGATACCACCCTCTACGTAGGGCAGGCGGAGTACATTATGCTTTATCCTAGACGGTTTGTCATTCCACAGGAATCCCGAAATTAGCCTCCTAATTGTACTAAACCATTTAGTAGGGATACTGTATGGAACTAAATAGACCGGATATAGCAGTCTCGGTAATACATTCATCTTAATAAGGCCCAGTCGTGCCGTATAATTCAAAGGTAGCTTGTTCCATCTTAGTATATCCCCCTTGACTGCATCTATAACCCCTCCTAGATTTACTTCAGCCCCCATCTCCAAATTTGCTGTAATCCAGATACCTAGATACCTAATTTTATCTGTTTTCCATTGCACCCCAGGAAGTAAAGTCTGCCTTATATACATATGGTGTCAGAGGTAGAATTTGTGTCTTTGTCAAATTCAACTTGTAATTAGAGACCTTAGCAAAACAATCTATTAATTCTCTTGTTCTCTCAAGGCTGGATACTAGGTCTTGTAGATGAAGAAGTATATCATCTGCAAGACTGAGAACTTTAACTCCAGTCCCCAATCTTAATCCTTTAACATTTGCATCCCTATTAATAGACCTCAGGAGGGGCTCTAGATATATGTTGAACAGTATCGGTGAAAGAGGGCATCCTTGATGAGTCCCATTTTTTAACTGAAATTCCCGCGAGATATAGCCATTGCATAATATTCTGGCCATTGGCTCAGCATATAAGTTCTTAATGCCTCTAAGAAGACCCCCGGGGAACCCCATTTTCTCCATTGTGGCAAAAAGAAAGGAATGTGAAACCGATCAAATGCTTTTTCAGCATCTAGGGAAATCAAGGCTAAAGGTAATTGAGAATTGGGGGCAAAATTTAGAATGTGATGTAATTTCCTAAGGGCGTCTTGCGCTCCCCTCCTCGGCATAAATCCTACTTGTTCCTTACTGACCAGATTGGGGGCAATACTCAAAATTCTATTTGCCAAAATTCTTGTAAGAATCTTAATATCTTGGTTTATTAATGCTATAGGCCTATAACTACCTAGTGCATCCCTGGGCTTGTCGGGCTTAGGAATTAAAGTGATATATGCCTGATACAGTGGGGGATGATGAATCCCCTCCTGCATTATAGTGAGAAAAAACTCTTGGAGTATGGGAAGTATAGTCTGGATATGGGCCTGGTAAAATTTAGCAGTAAGGCCATCAGGCCCCGGTGATTTACCAATAGGAAGAGACTGCACCACCTCGATAATTTCAGATGCTCTTATTGGAGCTTCTAATTCCTTAGCTTGAGCAGGATCCAAAACTGGTAAAGGGATTCCTTCTAAAAAATGCTTAGATTCCTCCTCCCCCACCAGCTCTTTAGCTTGGTAGATTTCTGTGAAGTATGATGTGAAGGCCTCTGCCATCTCTTGAGGGTCTGTTAAGCTTCCTTCAAACTGAACAGATATGACTGTTCTACTTGCTTCCCATTCCTTGATTCTTGCCACCAGGAAACACCCAGGGACGTCACCCTGCAGCAAGAATTTGGCGTTGATCTTATTCAGCCAAAACTCTGTTTTCCCATAAACAATGTCCGACAACTCCCTTCTCAAGCTTTTGAGTTCATCTATTTCCCTAGAGGACCCCTCCAACTGTGACAGGAGTTGATTGCCCTATCAAAATTCCTCTTTGGCCCTTCTAGCCTATTACCTTCACTGCCAGACCCCGAGCTGCCCCGCATAGCAGAAACACGGGTAGTGAAGCTAATTTTTGTCTTGCAGCGTAGGCACCTGCATTCTAATGATTTCCTGTAGAGTCCTCCAACTTATCCCTTATTGTGGGTTCTGTCAAAAAAGGGTCATGAAGCCTCCATCGGTAAGGTCGACGCAGAGTAGGTCTTGGTTCCCACTGCAACTGAATAAGAGGATGATCTGAGAAAGTTCTACCCTGAGTCAGAACTTCCTTGATCTCTCTAAGTGCCTTTCTATTAACCAAAAAAAAATAGATTCGAGAGTGGCTCTTATGAGCTGCCGAATAGAAAGTCATATCACTGCCCCTATTTGAGAGGGTCCTAGATGGGTCTACCAGTGCTGTAACCTCCAAGAACCTAATCAGGGCTAGCTGAGCCTTTGTCAGTGGCCCACTAGATGGCGGTATCCTGTCTTCCTGGTTATTGAGATAGGTGTTCCAGTCACCTGCTAAAATAAGAGAGTGTGAGGAGAGATTGGCTATATCCCTTTCTATTGAGGCAAAAAATTTAGGGTCAGAAGGAGTTGGCCCATATATGGATGCAACCGAGACTGTTTTGCCAAGCAAAGTACCCGACAGATAGATCCCCCTACTATCTTCCCTTACTAACACTTGCGCCACCTCAAACGGGCAAGTTTTCTTTATTAGAATCGCCACACCCCGGAGGCCCTATCCTTTCCCACTCCATATACTTGTCCCACCCATCGCTTCCTGAGACCATTCAGCTCTTCTGTCAGAAGATGTGTCTCTTGTAGTGCTGCAATATGTACCCCTCGTTGCTCAATATGTCGCAAAATGACCATTCTTTTACGTCTACCCCTGAGTCCTTTAACATTCCAAGAAATTATTTTAGTACAAGACATCGTTAAACATCAAAATTGTTTCACATAAACCAGCGTATAGCCCCTTCAGGGTCTGCATCATTGCTATTCCCACACTTGGACTCTCTCTCCTTCCCCCCATCCTCCCTCCCCCTTTACCCCCCGATCCTTAGATCATCCACCTACCAGATGTTGAGTCATGGATGAACCTGTTCCCATGCCCCCCAGCCTCACTCCATGGCACTAGAACTCCGGGACCCGGCCCATAGCTGCCAAAAAAACCTAAGCTTGAAAGCCCTACATTCTCATCAATCAATCACCCCCCTTTCCCAAGGCTCTCCACCTTTATTACCCCATAGACAAAAGCAGGCAACCCCTCTCAAAGCTCTTAGTTATAAACTAAGAATCTCTCAATTGCTAAATAAAAATTGAGCCCACACTGCTCCTCTTCCCATTCTCTTGCTTCCCGGGGTGATACCCCACCAGTTAACAGTACTAACTAAACCTTAATCCCTATAGCTGTAGCTATTCCCCCTCCCACTCCTTCCCCAGTACTGACATAAAACAACTTAAATATGTAAGAATGCCCTCTAAACACTATAATACGAGCTGTTTACCCCCTTTAAAATAAAATTCCCTCAACCATTCCCCTCTTACATCTCCCTCTTATAGTTCCAAACTCACTAGTCTGTTCTTTAGATCTGATAACCCAAATAATGAATTTTCGTAGACTCTGTGCCTACCCGATGAATGCTTGATATACCAATTCTCTCTAGTTCGTCCCCTCATATCCCTTCTGTGACCCTATATACCCTGGCCTATGCATATCCCTTAAACCCACACGTTTAGCAATAAACAAAGAAACAGGCAATCCTTAACAACTTTAAAGTCCTTAGAATCTCTTCCATCACCGCTCTTCAGGCGGACACAGCCGTCTTCTTCTCAGAAAGCAGTCATGTTAAGGGCTTAAATAGTTCTGGGAGCTCAGCCCTTAATCCCTCCAAAGCGTCTTTTGCCGTGAGGAACCTCTTCTCTCCAGCCTGAAGACGTACCACCAGAGTTGCAGGGAACTGTAATCGAAATGTAATTCCTGCAAGATAAAGCTTCTTCTTTATTTCTGCGTATTCCTTTTGCTTTTCTCGAATCGCTGGCGTTTGATCTTGAAAAAACCAAAGCGAAGCACCATTCCATTGTAGAGACTTCTTTTGTCTAGCGGTGAGCAGCACATGGGACATTTCCTTATAGTTGAGAAAGCGCATAATTATCACCCGGGCCCTCGCGCGGCGGCATCTCCTTAATGCCCGATGAGCTCTTTCCAGGTTGTACGCTCTCAATGGTGTAGGGCCCAGCAACTTCAGTAATAGCTCCTGCATAAAGAACACAGTCTGGGCCTTTCAGCCCTTTATGTTAACCCCGCTATCTATCAAGTTATCTCGATTTCTCGATTCTTGGTCCTCCATCCTCTCCTCTAGTTTCTTGACCTTTTCTAACCAACACCATCTCCTGATCCATCACAGATATCTTCCTGTCTTGCGAAATCCAGGCCTCTGCAGCTCCCATTCTCTGTGCCAGGGAGTGTAGTGCCGGCTTTACCGCTGCAAAGTCAATCACAAGCCCTTGCAGCATTGCCTTAATTTCCAGTATGTCCTCTGTATTCAAGCCTGAACCCCTTCCTTCCCTGATTCATCATCGTGTTCACTCACAGTAGAGAGTGAGGTTTCTGCCTCTTAGTAGCTGGGGCTCGCCCGGCCAGTAGTTCAGCAGATTCAGCTTCCACGCTATATGTGACACTGATACTTTCAGCTGCACCCTCGCTGTTTCCGAAAGCCTCGTTCCGTTTCTTCACAGTCCGTTAGCGATTCCAAAAAGAACACACCCACAACAACTCACGGGCTCTTGTTAAGTATTTTTAAGTGATTTAAGCCAGTCTCGGAGGAGTAGTTATAATATTGTAGACTGCGGGGCCTCGGAGTAGCACAGGAGACGTCTATCCGATTCAGCTCATCACGTGACCTCCTTTCAAGCCCATTTTCTAACAATGTATAGCGCATATGTAAGACCACATCTGCATTATGCAACTCAAGTATGGAGCCTGTTCCCCACAAATATGAATCAAAGCTAGAAAGAATTCAAAAGAGGGTTAGTAAATCAGTCAGAGGCGTACACCAACAGTCAGATGAGTCATGCCTTAACACGCTAAATTTGATGACCCTGCAAACCAGGTGACTAAGGGGAGATGCTACTTAGTGATGTCACATAAGATCCTTACCCAAATGACAGAGATGAATTTCATAGTCAAACAAAAATGAATGCAGTGGGTCACCAACAACAGCTTATGGGTATACCATTTAAAACAACTGCTAGAAATAATTCTTTACATAGACAGTGATTGAACCATGGAACAATCTACCAGGATCATTAATTTTAAGCAAAAGTAAAACTGAGTATGAGAATAAGTTAGACAAATTTCAGATGAGAAATGACAGAGATGGAAACTGCATACAAATTAAAGAAGATTAAAATGGGCCTTCCGCCTTGTCAGTTTCACTGCAGCCTAGTATGACTTCTAGTATTTTTTATTTATTTTTTTTATTTAGTTGTTTAACCAGGTATAGCACACTAAGCTGAAAGCTTTTTTACAGGAGCGACCTGGATGTATGAAAGTATGAAAGGATGGTGTGAGGGAGGGAAAATCAGAAAGTGAGAGAAGAAGGGAGGGGGCAAGAAAGAGAGAGAGAGAGAGAGAGAGAGAGAGACTGTCATAGATTACACATATTGCAGAATGAACAATCCATAGACTTAAGTACAATACATACTCAACATAAGGAATAATGTGTGGGTAGGCATACACAGCAAGCCTGGGTCTCTATCAAGGTGTCGAGAGAACAACATATGGCCATCAAGAGTGAAGCTGTTATAGTAACCAGGGACAGAAACACTGGGCAAGTTGTATTTGGTATATGTGCATTTATTTTTTGTAGTATATGATTTGAATGATTGAAGTTTTGTTCTTGTTTTTGTTTGTTTTTTAAATACTGGTGCCATAACTTTTACTTTTGTTTTTGTTTGTCAGTGAAGCATTACTGTACATTATAAAATGGGCTAAAAAATCTAAGCCACTGATTGGCTGTTTCAGCTTCCCAGCCGTGTTCTTAATCCGTGATATTTTAGCCAACTGGCACTAACGTCTTCCAGTCTGCCCCTTGACAACAAGAATCACTCAGCTGTGCCAAGCATAAACAAAAGCACAGCCTGGCGGCAGCAGGAAATCAGTAGTCTGTGCAGAAGCGGTAGCGGGAACCTGTCTCCTCTCATGTTACAGCAGCAAACCTAAACTTCCTCAACAATTCCATCATTTTCCCTGCATAAAGACTGTTAACCAGTACATAAAAACTGACAGTCTCACCTTAATTTTAGTTTCCAGCACAAGTTTCTGTGATGCCTGTAATTTCCCCTCGAGCTGCAACTCTGCCACCAATAGTTGCACCGTAGCACTATCTCTACATTCCCTACATTCCCCGGTCCATTCTTAGCTTTCTTAAGTCATGACGACATACAGAGGCAACACCCCCACCCCCCATCCAACTCAGACTCTTTTTTTTTTGCATTATTTATTTATTGCCCCCCCTGCATCTGAGTGGCCTCTCTTTCAGGCCTCCTGCCAAGGACTACCCCCGTATCTCCATTCCAAACCCTCACCGACGCCAGCTTCCCCGATCCCAGATCGCAGCCAACCAGGGTAGCCCGACGTAACCCTTCGTCGGATGGGTCTCCTCATTCCGGAGGGGGAATTGCCTTCAGGCATTCATGCTCTTGGCCCTGATGCTGCTGGGATCGGTATTTCCCTGGCTCTTTGGGGGTTCCTTGGAGGCGGGGGATCCAGTCAGCCGTCATCCGGTCACTCAGACACCATTTTTCCGCTTTTCTGGTTCCCCTGATGTCGCACCACTTTTTGTAGTGCCCTGGTCTCCACCGGGGCCGCTACAGAGCGAGCATGGCCCTAACCCACCCTGGGTGGAGGAGAGCAGTCCCAGGGATGCTCAATCCTCCTGTCCCTGCTGACCCCCTCAGCAACCCGAGTCCGTTCTCGAACCCGGGTCGCTGGTGTGGTTTGAGGTAAGGCGCCAGCGCCATAGCCCTCTACACCACCGGGCCGGCTCAACTCAGACTCTTAATCTATAAAAATGGGCATCACATTCTTCGTAAAAAAAAAAAAATAAATAAGCTGAATTTCCTTTTTTAAATATATATTGTGTGGTTTCTCAAACTGGAACCAGGAAATGGTCGTGTACCGTGGTTGTTGATGGACACGCTAGCTCAGAGCCGAAATCTATAAAAACGGTCACCACAGTCTACTAAAATAAAAGTAAAATGAGTTTTCTTTTTAAATAAATAACTTGCTGTTTCTGAAACCAGAACCAGGAAATGGGCATCTATGGCTTTTATTGAGAGACATGCTTGCTCTCGGTCAGTCCGCTAGCTGCATGTAACTACAACTCTGTTTTCAAACTAATGAATATTAAAACGAAAGAAACTTGCTTTTGGGTGTTTCTGTGTCTATCTGTGTTTCTGGTTTCTATGTCTGTCTGTGTTTCTGCGGACAGCAGAAACACAGACAAACACCAATCACCACTACAATACAAAACCTCCATTGCAACACATAAAGAGGGACTATTTTTTTTTAAATAACAAAATCATATTTCTTTATTTTTTCTTATATACCCTCATCTGATTTTTTTCATAAACTTCTTTACCAAAGCTCATTTTATAAGCTCCATAACACACTCCGAGGTGTGGTTTATCGCCTGATAAGAGCACGCCCAGTGGCATAAGGCACTCGGCACAAGCACCTTGTGCTTTAGTACACCCCGGGCGTGCTCTTATCAGGTGATAAACCACACCTCGGAGTGTGTTATTGCTTGCTTAGGAGCTGGGAAACAGGTGAAATTGATTTGGAACATACACAAGTTTTTTTTTAGAACACACCATCAACTTAGCATGTGTGCAACGTCATTTTTGAAGAGGCAGATTTTCATACATAGCAAGTAGTAACCATATACTATAATGTTTTATCCTGAGTTATATAATTTTTCACACCAGTATAGCCATATTTACTGTAAGTACATCACATATTTTGCAAGAGGGTCCTGGTGACTAAGTGCAGCAACATAGGGTATACATATCTGATTAATATTAATTAGATCAGGTGTATTATCAAACCAATATATATCAAGCATTTTGTTTCTTATTACACCCCATCTTCAATCAAAGTACTGAAAATACATGCTGACATTACAAATAATTTGTTCTCTTTTATACAGGGAATCAAGGATGACACGGAAAAGTATGTATGCACAATGACAGCTCTATTACTAACCCCTGCCCAGTGTAAGTGCAAAACTAACACCAGTTCTGACCTGTGTCCCCGGGTTCACAAAAAGCCAGAAAGAGGATGCTGTACCTGAAGTTACATTGGTGACTTGTGACCTAAATCTGGGAGTGTACAGGTACCTTCTACAGTATGATGTTTGGAAGGAAATTAAATCCATCATCGGCCTTGGTAAGAGAAACATTTATGTACCTTTTAGTTACAAAGAATTCTAGAGAGACAGAGTTCCTGAATCTAAAGTTTATTTGGTGGCCCATAGCCTGAGTCTGGGGGTGTAAATATGCCCTCTATAGTAAGGTGTTTGGAAGATGAAAAACATAGTTAGTCCTGCTCAGAACAGCATTTCATAGAAACATAGACATGAGAAGGAAAGAAAATGATGTGAACAGTTACTCTAGTATGAATGAACCAAAATTACCTATGTGTAATATTTGTAATGTTACTTATTTAAGATTTTGCTAATAGCTTGGCAGAAGACACCAAGAGAAAGGACTGCTGTGCGACTGAACTTCTCTGCTGGGACTAAAGTAGAAGAACTTTTGTATTTGGACCTTTAATTTAGGGTAAAAAAACTAACATACAAAACAAAAAAAAAAGTGTGTGTTTGGGTTAACTGAACTAAATGGGTAACTGAAAAGTCATCTAGGTGTAAATCTCAGGTGACTGAAAGGACTTAACTGCTGTGAGGTTTAAATTACTTGTAGAAAGATCTGGTAAGTAGGGGAGTGGCATAGCTAGAAGGAAGCTACATTTAAAGACTGCCTTAGAAAGATTCTGCTAATAGCTTGGCAGAAGACACCAGGAGAAAGGACTGCTGTGTGACTGAACTTCTACTGGGACTATATTGCCTCCTTCTTTCCCTCCACCCCCACCCAAAGTTAGTTCTATTTTTATAGGCACAGGATTTGACTGACAACAGGAACTTCCTGTTTAGGGGCAGGAAGTGAGTGATCACAGAACCACCAAGGACCCACCATCCTAGAAGGGCAAGAGTAGCTCTCCGGCCCCTTCTAGCTGCTGGAGGTCTGCCTATGAACAAGTAAGTGGTCTACTGAGAAATATAGGATATTCTTGTCTCAGAACAGGACAATCAGGAGCTTAAAGGGCACAGAGGCAGAAAGTAAGGAGAGAGAGAGAAAAAAAACAGATGAAAGAGTAAGGATTGCAAACAGTTAAGGGGTCAGAAATAAGACATGATTGGAGTGGTGCAGTGCAGTGGCTGTGGAGCAGCAGTCTTCCGGAGATATTCTGGAGGATGCGGTGTTGTCCCATCTGCAGGCACCTCTCTGGGCTGAGGGAGGAGGTTGCTCATCTCCAGGCTGAGTTGGCCAGGATTTGTGGGACCTCCTCTTCCATCCAGGGACCACCAGTGCCATTGCCGTTGCCTCAGAGGTTGCCAAGAAATAGGAGCGGTTGGACCACAGTGGGCTCAGGGAGGGTGAGGGTGGTGGAACAGAGGCACATCCCTCCAGCTGTACCTCTCCACAATCCCTATGCCATTCTGGCAAAGTGTGGTTCCTCTATGGAGGCACCTACAGTGGAGACCAAGGAGGATGCTGGGAACCTCCACAAAGGAGACCCACAGGAGGGTGGCAGGGGACCCTGCAGGGGAAGGAAACAACTCCTGGTGGGGACTCCATTGTTAGGAAGGTAGAACTGGGCAAGGAAGGGGAGGGAGGTGGTGCCTGCCTGGCGCCATGGCTTGAGGGTCAGGAGCGAATCCTCAGGATTGCCGGAGTAACTGCACAGGGAGGGAGCTGGGATGTCATTGTCCACCTAGGGACAAATGACCTGGCTAAGAAAGGATTAGAGAAGCAGGAAGAGTTTGTGGAATTGGGAGGGCTTAGTCAAGTAGCACGCACGGTAACCTTTCTCGGAGGTGCTACCCATCTATGGCATAGGAGAGGCTAGGGTGTTCCGTACCATGGGATTCAATCAGTGGTTGAAAAACTGGTGTGGAGCTCAGGGATTTGGCTTCATTGGGGACTGGGGGTCTACCTGGAGTGATGCAAGCCTATACTGGCATGATGGGCTGCATCTGTCTGGGAGGGGAACCAGGATCCTAGGTGATAGGTTTAAATGCTTCATTGGCAAGCTTTTAAACTAGCCAAGGGGGGAGGCACTGGAAAGGAGCAGGAAAATCCTACCCCCCAAACAATCACGGTAGTAAGTGTGGCAAACACCAACATGGAGGTGTCGATAGGAGAAGGCAGGGGTAAATGGAGAAAGTGACAAAGGCAAGAAGGACAGGGATGGGGCAAAGGGGGTATAGCCATCAGAAATGGGGGTAATGAGTACCAATGCTCAGTAGTCTGGGCAACAAGCCCCTGAGCTGGTGGCCTTAATGGAAGAGGGATGCCTGGATATCGTAGCAGTCACAGAAACATGGTACACAGAGAATCATGACTGGGATGTTAACATACCAGGGTACATAACCACAGGAGAGACAGGCAGGGGAGAAGAGGGGAGGAGTAGCTCTCATGAAAAGGAAGGGATAAAAGCAACTGAACAAAAGAGTAAACAGGAGGAGAGGAGGCACTGTGGGTCACCTTGAGACTGGAAAGGCACCACAATCCACACAGGGTTGTGTACAGACCCCATGTCAGGGGAAGGAATGGACAAGGATATGATGGAAGGCATTCTTAGAATGGCAGAGAAAGGAGATGCTGTTGATGGGAGACCTGAATATGCCAGATGTTAACTGGAGCACATTTGCTGCAGCCACATCCAACAGCAGGGCCATTCTTGACGCCCACAGGTGGTAGGCATTAGACAGCTAGTTTCGAACCCACTCATGAGGGAGCAATCTTAGACCTCATCTATCAAACGGGGCAGGAGAGGATCTCAGATCTAGAAGTAGGTTGCCATCTGGGGACAAGTGACCATCAAACAGTGTGGTTCACATTAAACTCAGCTACAGAGTCAAGCCATACAAAAGTGAGGGTACTGGACTTTAGGAGGGCTGACTTTGGCAAGATGGGAGAGTGCCTCAGAAAAGCACTAGCAAACAGGCTAGAAGGAGGTGGAGCAACAATGGGGAATTATCAAAACTGCCATCACAGAGGCAACAAGCCTTTGTGTGAAGCAAATAAACAAATCAAATGAAAGAAAAGCCACTATGGTTCTCAAGAGAGGTGGCTGTGAAAGTCAGGAAGAGAAAGATAGCATTCGGAAGTATAAGGAAACACAGAAGGAGCAGGACAGAGCTGTACCAGTTAAGGCAGAAAGAAGCAGGAGGAAGTCAGAATAGCAAAGGCACAAACTGAGGAAAAGATAGCCAACTCAGTTAAGAAGGGGATAAAACCCTATATAGGTACATCAACGACGTAGAAATACAAAGGAGGGATAGTGAGGCTGAATAGAATGAACGGTGGTGGGCAAGGGGACAGTGAAAGCATGAATACTGAATGGTTTCTGCTCAGCATTCACAAAGAGGAGGGGAAGTGCCTAATCCAATTAACAGAAGCACTCCTGATAGGGGGTCGATCCCAGTCCTTTCACAGAAGAAAGGGTTCTGCAAGAACTCCTAAAACTGAAGGTGGACAAAGCAATGGGTCCTGATGGAATTCACCCCAGAATTCTAAAAGAATTAAGGAAGGAACTAGTGAAACCACTGGCTACTCTTTTAATAAATCATGGGAGGATGGTGTGGTACCGAGGACTGGAGGAAAGGTGGATGTGATTCCCTTCACAAAGTGGGACCAAGACAGAGGCAGGAAACTACAGACTTGTCAGTCTGACCTCTGTGGTAGGGAAAGTGATGGAGTCACTTCTGAAGGAAAGAATAGTTGAATACCTAGAGGTCAGTGGAGCACAGGATCCAAGGCAGCATGGGTTCACAGCGGGAAGGTCATGTCAGATGAATCTAATAGATTTCTTTGACTGGGTGACCAAAGTAGTAGACCAGGGAGGGGCTGTGGACATGGCCTACCTAGACTTTAGCAAGGCATTTGACACAGTCCCACACAAAATATTGATAGTCAAATTAACCAGCCTGGGAGTGGGTCCCAGGGTGGTAGCCTGGGTAAAACATTGGCTGGACAACAGGACACAGAAGGTAATTACATAGATACATAGACAGTGTCGGCAGATAAGGGCCTATGGCCCACCCAGTCTGCCCATTTAAGTTTGTAAGTTCAGTTTATGTTTTCCAGGAAGTCTGTTGCCCCTTACCCCTGACCTCCAGAATTCCTTTATGTCTATCCCATGCATTCTTAAATCCCGTGATTGTTTCAGCCCCCACCACTTCCTCTGGCAGACTGTTCCACTTGTCCACCACCCGTTCTGTGAAATTCTTCCTCACGCTTCCTCTGAATCGTCCTCCTCCAACTTCATCCCATGCCTCTAGTCCTGGAACATCTTTTTCGCTTAAAATAGTGCATTCCTGCACCCTGTTCCTCCCTGTAAGATACTTGTATGTCTCTATCATATCCCCTCTCTCCCTCCTCTCCTCCAGGGAGAACATGTTCAGTGCCTTCAACCTGTCCTCATAGGACTTGTGATGCAATCCATGCACCATCTTTGTTGCCCTCCTCTGAACCTACTCTACCCTGTCTATGTCCTTACGTAGGTAAGGTCTCCAGAACTGCACAGTGTACTCCAGGTGCGGCCTCACTAGTGTCTTGTATAGTGGAATTATGACCTCCCTTTTCCTGCTGGTGATGCCCCTGCCTATGCAACCCAGCATCCTATTTGCTTTACCTGCTGCCTTGTCACACTGTTTCCCTGCCTTGAGGTCATCAGAGATGATAACTCCAAGATCCCTTTCCTGCTTGGTGCATGCTATATCCTCACCCCCCAACTGATATATTGTGCCAGGGTTTTTGTGCCCCATATGCATTATCTTGCACTTCCTTGCATTGAAGTTCAACTGCCAAACCCCTGGCCATTCTTCAAGTTTCTGCAGGTCCCTTCTCATTCTGTCTACAACCTCTGGTGTGTCTACTCTGTTACAGAGCTTTGTGTCATCAGCGAACAGTGAAATTCTGCCTTCTAGGTCCTGCACAATGTCACTGATGAAGATATTGAATAGTACCGGTCCCAGCACTGATACCTGTGGTACCCCACTGGTCACTCTTCCCTCTGTGGAGTGACAGCCATTTACCATCACCCTCTGTGTCCTGCTGCCCAGCCAGTTACCTACCCACCGCACTACTGTCCTGCCCACACCCATATTCCCCAGTTTGTAAATGGAGTCCACTCTGAAGAAATGGCGGTTACTAGTGGGGTACTGCAGGGTTCAGTAATGGGTCCAGTCCTTTTTAATGTCTTCATCAGTGACATTGCAGAGGGACTGGAAGGAAAAGTATGCCTTTTTGCAGATGACACAAAGATCTGCAACAGGGTTGATACACAAGGAGGTGTGGAAAGGATGAAAGGGACTTGGCAAGGTTGGAGGAATGGTCAGACGATGGCAGCTAGGATTCAATGCAAAAGTGCAAAATAATGCACCTGGGAAACAAGAACACAGGGAAGAATACACAATGGGTGGGGAGGTAGTAACAACAACAAAACAGGAAAAGGGACCTGGGGTAATCATATCAGATGACCTTAAGGTTAGCAAGCAATGAGAAGGCAGTAGGGAGGCCAGGGGTATACTGGGATGTATAGGAGAGGCATCAGCAGCAGAAAACAGGAAGTTGTTATCCCTCTGTACAGACAGTTGGTGAGACCCCATCTGAATACTGTGTCCAGTTCTGGAGACCCCATCTCCTCAAGGACATAGACAGGATAGAGGCAGTCCAGAGGAGGGCAACTAAAATGGTGCAGGGTCTGCAAGAGAAGCCGTATGAGGAGAGAGAGACTAAAGGAGCTTAATATGTATACCCTTGAGGAAAGAAGGGAGAGGGGAGAGGGGGGGACATGATAGAAACTTTCAAGTACCTCTAGGGAATCAACAAAGTCCAAGAGGGTAGCATCTTTCAGAAAAAGAGACTTGCAAGAACAAGGGGACACAATTTAAAGATAGAAGGAGGGCGGTTCAGGGGCAATGCGAGGAGGTATTATTTCACAGAGAGGGTAGTGGATGCATGGAACAGCCTTTCTGAGGAAGTTGTGGGGTCTAAAACTGTGGGAGAATTCAAGAATGCATGGGACAGACATAAGGCAATTCTTGTGGGGGGCAGGAAGATATAGGCTGTTGGTTAACTAGGATCTGCGGCCTATCCTATAGGTATGGAAATGGGCAGACTAGATGGGCCTAGCGGTCCTTATCTGCCGTCAAAGTCTATGTTTCTATGTTTCTATTTCCTAATACTCGCCCATCCTTTCTACATTATCCCAGTTGATAATTGCATTAAATGCATCCCAAATTCATTTGAACCCTGTTACTGTTTTTGCCTCCACAACCTTGTCTGGAAGTTTTCATACCTCTTTGTGATGGAAAAAAAAATACTTTAGCCCAATAATTTATTTGTTCATTGTAAACATTTCCACAGGAAAAAAAATACTTGGCTGATAAGGGCTCATTTCCAGATATACCGGGGGTGAGTAGCAAGGGACACAGTTCAAGAGGAGAGAAAATAGAAATAAAAGCAATACAAAAATAGAGGTCATACTGTATATACACATGCTGTATATGAAAGAATCCTAACCATAAACATTGTAAGTCAAATCCGTACAATAGGGTCATACAGCAGATAAAAACTGAGCTTTGATAGGCAGGGGTAATTACTCATACAGGTATGGTGGGGAAAGAAGGGAATAAAATGGCTCAGGCAATATGAGTGTAAAAGGTAAGTCAAGAGCTGGAGACTCATGGATTGACAGTTGCAGATGGAAGTAGAAAGGTCCAAAAGAAGAGACTTAAGGGAGAAAGCAGAAGAGGCAGAGCAGATTGATGGGGAAGGGTTTAGGAATGGGATATGAGAAGGCTGATTGATCAACAGTAGATTTCCTAGATGGAATAGAAAGGGTATAGGAAACATGTCTGCATAGAGGGTAAGAGGAAGGAGGAAGAGAGGATAGTAGTGGGGTAAGATAAGTTAGAGAACCAAACCAGAATTTGGATATAAAAAAGGCACAATGGGAAAGACACCTTGCATCATGAGAGGGGAGTGAAAAGGCAGGGTAGAGATAGCGGTGGTGGGTACAAGGGAGACAGTCTAATGTGATAATGACAAAAATAGTGAAAAAGGGTGTACAGTCTGGCAAGGGATGATTTGGGTGTGCCGCTGTACACTATGTCACCATAGTAAAAAATAGAATGAGTCATCTTTAAAACAATCTCTCAACAAATAGGAAGTGGGATACTTGCTTTATTCCTATACAGTGCACCAAGCTTGGGGTGGAATTTATGGAGTATGGTATCAATATGCACCAAGAACTCAAGATGTTGGTCTAGCCAGGCCCTAAGGAACTTACAGGAGAATACATCCTCAATTGTAGCACCATAAATGGCATGGAACAGATGGAGGGAGGTGAGGCTGGTAAGCTGCTGTTGGGTGCCAAAAGTCATGGAAACTGTTTTATTTTGGCATTTAGGGACAGTTAGTTAGACTGGAACCAGTGCCGAATGTCATCAAAATCCAGGTGCACCTGAAAGGTAAGGTTTTCGGGAGAAGGAGCCAGTTGTGAAAAGTGCTGCATAATCAGTGCACATATGAATGGACACAGAGGAACAGAATAGAGAAAGGTGGTTCAAGCATATGGAAAAGAGAGTAGGACCCAGGACAGACCCTTGAGAGATGGCTGAGTGGGGAGGAAATTCAGCTACAGATCCAGGCAGCTTGAGACCTTCCCTCAAGGCAGGAGAGAAACCAGCTGACTGAGGAGTCATACAGGCCCATTGCTTTAAGCTTGTCCAGACATAGGGGGTGCATCACAGTGTCAAAAGCCTTAGCAAGCTCAGACATAACGGTGAAGGTGATTAGTACCTGTCATACCTAAGAAGATGGAGTCATGGAGTCAGAGGAAGGATTTTAAAGTGGAAAGGGATTTCCTACTAAAATTAGACAGGAAAGGGATGAATGAGGATGAGTCAAAGAAGGAAGAGGGCTGAGAAAGGACAAGGTGTTTCTGTAACATAGCCAGGGTGAAATGGAGAGAAACAGGGCAGAAGTTACCAGAAGAAGGATCACCACCTCTAGGGTGAGAGATGACAGTAGTTAGTTTTTAGACTTCTTGGGCAGTGGGAGAGAAAACAAGAAGTTGAGGAGTACAGTAATAGGCAGAGAGAGGGCAAGAGCTGAGAGAAGCTAATGCTTAGGATAAAGACCATCAGGGCTACCTTATTTGCCAGGATTAAGGGTAAGCAGGGCCTTAAAGATCAAATGCACATGTTTCATAAAAAGTTTGAATCCCCTAGAATTCATATCCCTGTGTCATGATTAGTGGTTCCTGAAATTATCATGCTGTTTGGTTTTGTGGTTTTTCTTTAAATCAGCATCTGTTAATGTGCTCTGTAGTAACTGAAAACAGTGACGAAACAGTGAAATGGTTTCTGTCCCTGTCAGTGAGTAATGACATCATACTTGTCCAGCCTGCTGCTTCAGCAATTAAATCCCTGACTGACTGAATAAGCTGTTGCACTTCCTAGTTAGAGCAGTCTGTAGAGCTAATTGTTTTTACTCAAATTTTGCTTCTAACCCATCTGGACTGTGTTTAGAGAGATTCGCTCAAAATCAATTTTTCTGTTTTCATAAAAAGTTGATAATTAAGCAATAATGACCAGAGAACTGGTCATTTCCTAGAGATTAATGACCGGCTGGGGGAGTGGTGGCCCGAGGCTCAGCCGAGGGCCACCCCCACCCAGCTGGTCATTAATTATAAGGAAATGATTGACTTTGAGGACATTATTGCGATTATAAGTCTAATTGCAATAATGATTTTTTTTCTTTCGGCGTTTGAACGTTGAAAACAGTTTTGTTTACGCGCGCCGCTGCTGTCAGCATACAGTGAATGAGCCAAGTGCCATTGCCATGCCAGGCATTTCTAAAATATTTCAGACTGGCACGGCAGCCTATCAGTGAACTAGCTCAGCTTATTAATAATTAATTAGACTTATAATTTGGGGTTCAGTGCTGAACTGAAGTGGTATGAATGAATGTCAGTGAGAAATAGCATTTTCTGTATCACAGCTGTCAGTTCTCTGTCATCACAACTCTGCATTCTGTTTTGGCTATATAACACAAGGCTGTTTAATGGATATAAAATAAACTACATTCCATTAATTCATAGAAGCAGCGTGTATTTAATGTAGCCTCAATAAATATGATCATGTGATGATAATTTTGTTTTCATGTCAGATTGAAAAATGTGTGTCTGCCACACTCCGTTATTTCAGGAACATGTACTGTATGAACTCACAAAATTCAGTTCTTTGAGAGTGTCTGTGTGAAAATACATCATATATGTGTAACCCCCCCTACAAATGGAGGTTCCCAAAAAGTCTTCTTCGAGCTTGCCTAAATGCTCACTGCAAGGCTGGTGTCCTGTGTTTTAGCGGTTTAAATGTGATTAACAGAGCCTGTATAGCCTCTGTGTACTGTCTCTTTAAGAGCTGCCTGGATTGCAGCATAAGTAATCTGAGAGGGTGCTCTGTTGAAAGATGTAACTATTTGCTGAAAATCATTTAGAGTGATAATGATAATGTAGTTTTTCTAACCTGCCTTCTTTGCAGCAAGGACTGTTTTGTTTATCCCCACCGTTTTGGCCAGGAACTGCTGAATTGGGCCATTCAGTCTGGTGGGACCTAAAATGGAGCCCGACTACAGCAGCTAAATCTGTAGGAATTGTAGATTTGGGCTTTTGGCGCCTTTTTGCAACTGAAGGGGGAGCTCTTGTTGTGACTGACAGACAGATCAGCCAACTGAACCTTTTGGATCTTAGGGAAATCCCAGACTGCTTGCAATTTTCAGTTAGATCTAAGTTGAAAGATGAGGAAGAAAGAGCTTAACTGATTTTGAGCAGCAATCTTGAGTGGATTCACATGGGAGAACTGTGAAATGGCTGAGTTTTTAGCCATGTCTGCCTGCTGCCCCTGAGAGGGAGAGAAGAGAATTATTTTGGACTAAAACCAAGTTTGTAAGAATTAAGTAAGTCACTGATTTTTTTACCAAGCTTATACCTGAAGAAGACCGAAGATTTTGCTGAATGCGATCGGCCTGTCAGGAATTCCAGATGCTTTTGAATCCCTGGTTTGTGCAGAGACTTTGCGATCGTGACCAGAAAGTGGTTTGCTTTGTACAGTAGAATTTCCTTACATGTAAATGTGCTGAGTATGGAAAATGGGTTGTGTTTGGGTCCCCCACTATGTGAACCATGTTCTGCTTGCTGGAAGCTGTATCCAGCCCAAAACAGACTGTATCCAAAATTGTCTCCATTTGGCCTGGGCCTTGCCACACTGGCCCAGCCAGACTACCCACTGCACAGAGAAAACTATCAAAGAGAGACCTGCCTGGGAATCAGCCCCCTGCTCCACGCCTTAACAGGAAGATGCCTCGGTGAATTGTGTGGGCCCTGCTTCTCCTGGCACTCCAAATTAACCACCTGCTGTCTCAATTTTCGTCCAGCCTGTATCCAGTCTTGGGTATTGTGAGTAATCATCAGGGTAGCTCCCTGCAACAACAGCTTAATCTAAAAGTGTGTCATCTGATTGTCTTGTTGTTTTTCTTTTCATGAACTGAGCCCTCTGGCTCCAAATTACAAATAGTGTGTGTTGTGCATGTTGTCTTTCTTCCATCACAGGGCTCCAACCAGCTGCAACGTTCCTGGCTAGCCCACCATTCTCCATCTGGGTACCCAAAGTGTGTGACTGTTTATAGACATTGAAGTGCATGCAAAACTGTTTGAATGATAGAGTCTTTAAGCAAATTAACCTGATTACACCCCTCCCTTGTTCAAGTCCCTTAAATCAGATCTAAACTTGTTTTTGCATTTACACTGACTGTGGTTCCAATTTGTGCAAGAGTACTGTACTGCTGTAATTTGCTGTGTATAACCTTGTTTGTCAGGGGATCCCCAGGGCCGAGCCAGAGGAAAGCCCTGGTGGTAAGTACAAACAGTGTGGGTACTTGTATGGTGTATCGGGGTAATGTGAAAGTGATTATTGTGTATTGTTCCGGCCACTAGTAAGGAAAGAGGGGGATTACAGTGTCCCGGAAGGCTGTGCCCAGATTAGCTTGACCACTACCAACCCTGACCCTCTGGGTGGAGGCACCCGTTTCAGAACTCAGGCCCCTTAACCTGCTACTAGCCAAGCAGGCAGCGGTAGTAGCCTTAGGATAGCACCACCTAAGGGTTACATTTTGGAGTCTCACCGCTGGGATTTTGTGCCTTCTAGTGGCCAAAAATGACGAATTATTGTTAAAGATTAATGGCTATCCCAGTAGAAATGGCTGTACACCAGTTGGTGGGGTGGTGTACTGGGCAGAAGATGGACCCCCAAAATGCTCTACTTATAGTGGATATTCCCCTGGGTACCAGTAAAGACACTGTAGAGGGAGCACTCTTCTAAGCTGAATGTTTAAAAAACCCTGTGGTGGTGGGTCGACAGGCTGATTTGATTGCCCAAACTTTCATAGCCTTAGTAGAGTGTAGTGACCTCATGGACAGCTCTTAAGTGCTGCAGGCTATTGCCCCAGAAGAGGTTCCAGCTGCCTGGACAGTGATAACAAAAGACAGTAAAGACCTCAGGGAGGATGCGCTCCCACCATTATCTGAGACTTTTGTGGAGAAATGTGCAACGTTGTTGCTGGAGGAAGGGAAAACCATAGAGGACTTTAAGAAACTATTCCTGCCACCTGGGGGTGTTCCTTCCCCATCACCCCCTCCCACTCCAGCACCTGTTACTGCCCCACCTTCTGTACCCGTGCCAATGCTGGCCCCTATATCTGTACCTGCCATTAGTCACGACTCCTACTGAAGGCTGAGAATCTTCTCGGGCACCCTCCCCACCCCCAGGGGGAGGAAGACTGGGAGACCTGGATAGACTATGTTGCCCCTCTAGTACTTGAATGGCAATGCTCAGAAGCAGAGAAATGAAAGAGGTTGAGTGAGAGCCTCCACAGTCCTGCCCTGGCTACCATCTGTGCCAAGCAGACCAATAACCCTAAAGCAACTGCACAAGACTATCTTGATGCATTGGAGAATGTGTATGGGAGCCCGGATTCAGATGAGGATCTGTGGTGGTGAGTAAGAAACACTCAGCAGCATCCAGGGGAGCCATTGTCTGTGTATGTACCTCGACTTGAAAAGCTACTACAAGAGTCCCTCAGAAAGGATAGTTTGCTGTCAAGTGAATTAGATCAAACTAGGCTGGACTGGATCCTTAAGTCTGCTCTGTTTTCAGAATTGTTACTGCTTCAGTTGCGCCTTGCCATCCGACTGGAATCGCCCGCCTCCTATGATGAGCTAATGAAAGAAATTCAGGGGGTTAAGCAAAGGCGACCCCATAGGGGGAATTGCACCCATATCTGCTGCTGCTGCGCAAGTGACCGAGAGTGATCAGCCAACTGAGACTCAGGGGCAAAAGTCGGCACTTAATGAGCACTCTGAGAATGCAAAGAACTTCCTGCCCTGGGCCCAGCATTGGAAAGATGAGCTACTAAAGGAAGTCTGAGAGTTGAAGATGGGTGCCTCTGCAAGGGTTTCCCCCATGGAACAAGATTCTGGTCCCTTTCAGGATGTGACTGCCATGGGGGTGGAGGGTGCACCCTCAGGCATCCGCTACCAAGGGTGGCTCCAAGGCTGAGATCACTGGATTGACTGCCACTCTAAAGGAATTGTTAAGACATGTTGTACCACTCTCACCACTGCAAGCAGATACTAGACCCCAATCTCTTACTACTGCTTCAGTTCCTCATATGATGTTCCATCCCAGGATGACCCGGGAGTCTATCATTTGTCACCACTGTAGAAAGGATGGCCATATGAAAAGAGAATGCCAGTCTCAGAAGGACTTAGAAAGAGTAGTAAACAGACTCCAAGGGGAGCTCCCAAAAGCAAATCAATGGCTAAGGGGTGCCTAAAATGACCGCAGTGAGGGTTCAAGAAACCCTAACTCAAATTTCTTTGTGGCTAAATCATCTGTCCAGGCCTCTGCTACTGCCTCTCCAGACTGGTCCAAAATAGTGGGCCCTTCAATGGAGACTACTGTGACTGTGAATGGTATTCATACTCAGGCTGTGCTTGACAGTGGGTTGCAAGTGACCATTGTATTCCAGGACTGGTATGACAAACACCTGTCTGATGTGCCTTTGCAATCCCTTGAAGGCCTACATGTGTGGGGCCTGAGTGACATGTCTTATCCCTTCCTAGGGTATGCCCGCCTCTGGTTGTCATTTCCTGCAACTGTAACTGATGTAGAGGAGCGAGTAGAGACATTGGCCCTATTGTGTCCCCCCACTGGGCTGTATGATGGGGTCCTCCTGTTAATTGGGACAAACACCCATATTTTTGGGAGACTGGCACAATTCTGTCATGAGAAACAAGTGCGACAGACTGGGAGGGCCCTGATAATTCCAGTTCTGATCAAGAGGGTCTATGATTTGCAACAGAAACCCGAGGAAGTAGATCAGGATGAACCGGTGGGGATCGTGTGGAAGAAGGATCTCGATTCAATGGTACTGTCCCCTAACACCCAGTGTACCATTCAAGGGAAGGTCCAGCTCCGGAAAGATGTCAAGAACGAAATATTGATGTTGGATGTGCCAGGCGATGGAAAATTGCCAGAAGGATTATTGGTCAAGCCCAGCATCTTGCCTGCTTGTGCCCATGCCTATGCATGATGAGTGATGGTCCAGATTCACAATGTGTCAGATCAGGAGATCCGGGTGAACAGAGGGGGCACCCTAGCTATGGTGCACTGTGCAGACACTGCAGTATTGTCCAGCAACAAGCACCCTGGTGAGAAGGACTGAGTGACCCCAGACTTGTTTGCCTTTGGTGACTCCCCGTTGCCAGCTGAATAGAAGGTTAGAATTAGCAAGAGCTTGGCCAGAGAGACCAAGTGTTTTCATTGAAGGAATGGGATGCGGGATGTATCCAGGGTGCGGAGCATCACATACGCCTGCACGATGAACGGCCATTTCGAGAGAGGTCCCGATGCCTAGCCCCAGCAGACATAGATGATGTGAGAAGACACCTGCAGGAAATGCTCACTGCTGGTGTGATACAAGAATCCAGGAGCCCATACACCTCTCCCATTGTGGTTGTGCATAAGAAGAATGGGTCTATGAGGATGTGTGTTGATTATTGAACCCTGAACCGGCAGACCATCCCAGACCAATACACTATGCCTCATATACAAGATGCCCTGGACTGCTTGAATGGGAGCAAATGGTTCTCAGTGTTGGATCTTCGCAGTGGATACTCCCAGGTCCCGATGGCCCAGAAGACCGTGAGAAAACAGCATTCATCTGTCCATTGGGGTTCTACGAGTTTCTGAGGATGCCACAGGGGATATCGGTCACCCTGGCCACCTTTCAGCAACTGATGGAATGTGCGGAGGGAAATATGAAGTTGCTGGAATGCCTGGTGTACTTGGACAATGTCATTGTGTATGGGAGCACCTTAGAGGAGCATGAGAACTGACTGTTTAAAGTCCTAGACTGACTGGAAGACTTAGGCCTCAAGCTGTCCATTGACAAGTGTCAGTTTTTCCAAACCTCCATGAAGTATGTGGGGCAGGGGGGCGCTGTGGAGCCCGAGCAAAATGGCACCTAACTGATGGAGATCTGTAAATGAACAACTTATAGTCTATCTAAAAGTGTTTTTTTCTACATATCTATTGGCATCAAATTAAAAGCTGTGTTGGAACTTATCTACTGCAAGATGGGAAATCCTTGTAAAGATCAGATGCACGGGTCAGGAGCAAGGTCCAGAAATTAGGCAGCAGTCTCCACCTCAAGGTCTGGCCAGGCCCGATCGGAAGAATCTGTCAAAACTCCAGGAGAAGAGACATTGCAAACTATAGGTCATAAGCTGAATCATCTCATAGCTTCTGTGGCTACATTGTCTGATAAGTTTGACGGACTTACTAATAGAGTGGCAGTATTGGAGACTACCATGAAAGCAGTACAGGTGGCTTCCTCAGATGCAGTGAAATAGGTTGATTCCACAATGGGAGCGATCTCCACTGTTATCAAGGAAAGCACGCATTCGAAGGCTCGTTTAGAGACTCTAGAGAACCAGGTTCGGTCCTCAAATATTCACCTCTTAGGGATGCTGGAGGAATGTGAAGGGGATCATTTGGTGCTATTCTTGCAGGACTGGTTCAAACAAAAATGCAGAGAGGAGATCAGTGGGAAAACCCAATATTTTCAAAAAGCCTACCTGGTAATGCAGAGAGGCAGACCAGACAACCCGGAGGCTCCTCGAGCGATTGTGTTTGTGACCGATGGTAGTGGCACAAGGGATACTCTCTTGGCTTTGGCATGTCGCCGGGGCCTGTTGCTGCAAGACGGACAACGAGTTCAGCTTTTCCCGGACATCAGCTACGCTACGCGCCAGAAGTGGAAACGTCTTGCTCCGAGAAGCCCATATGCCTCATGGCATCATCTTCTCTGCTCGACTTCGCATTGTGCATAAGGGGGAAGTCTTTCTTTTCAATGACCCCAAAGATGCATTGCAATCGGCCCAAAAATATGCGGCTACTTAAACCGAACCAGTCGCTTCGGAAGAGAGCTTGTCAGAGGAGGACGACACATGAGGGCAAAAAGTTCCCTGGGCAATTATTCAAAAAGTTTCCCCAAGACACAGAGGCCAGAGGATTACTATTCTGGACAGTATGAGAGACTCTTCTACAAGTCTGTTTAATTATTGTGGTTTGGATCATTAAAATGTGTTGGGATTTAAATGTGAGAGGTATCTGTTATGCCAGTTAAACTTGGTTTACAGTTAAGACTGCATGTTTTGGGGGATTTGTAATAGAATAGAAATCAGTTTAAGCACCAGTAATCTACAGTGAGCCATTTAGTTTAAAACGCAGTGCATAGTTCTAAATTCCATCAGTTTTTTATTGGTAACCCATTAAGTGCAAGACTAGATTTTTTGCATGGTATTTGCCTATTCCTCTGTATGAGGACCAGGACTCTGGGAAGATTTATTTTAAAAATTGAAGGACTGGACACCATGCAGCTCATGGGCTGAATACATAGCCTTAATGATGTATAACTTTGTTTAAACATACGATATTTTCCCTCCCAGGATGTATCTTTTAGCAAGGATAGTATAGTTGAGTATATTAAGAGGAGTGGCGCACTCTGGTGATGGTATATCTGTAAGCTCTGTGCTTGATATTCAAACTGTATGTTTGTTTATAAAATGAATAAATATAAAGTATAAAAAAATGAAGTATGTGGGGCACATAGTATCTACAAAAGGGATAGAGACTGATCCCAGTAAGGTTGAAGCACTGACTACCTGGCCCCAGCCCCATAATCTGAAAGAACTACAATGTTTCCTGGGGTTCTGTGGCTACTACCGCAGGTTCATAAAAGACTATTTCAAGGTGATTCGCCCACTCTTGAACCTTACCCAGGGTTACCCTCCTACCAGTCATAAATACAAGAAAGGGTCCTTTAAAGAACCATTAAAAGTATACTTCCACCTAGGTGAACTCTTCGGGCCCCGCTGGATGCCTAACTGTGAAGCAGCCTTCCATGAGATCATATACCAACTCACCCATGCCCCCATCCTCGCTTATGCTGACCCCACCAACCCTATGTGCTGCATACAGACACTAGTCTGCAGGGTCTAGGAGTGGTGCTGTATCAAGACCATGAGGATGGCCTGAGACCAGTAGCTTTTGCCAGTAGGAGCTTGACTCCATCCAAACGAAACTACCCTGTGCATAAGTTGGAGTTCCTTGCGCTAAAATGGGCCATCATTGAACATTTTCTTGAATACCTCTATGGGGCAAAGATATTGGTGAAGATTGACAATAACCCTTTGACCTATGTACAGACTTCAGCTAAGTTAGATGCCACTGGGCACTGGTGGCTTTCTGCATTATCAACCTATGATTATGCTGTCGAATACAGACCAGGACTGAACCATATTGATGCTAATGCCCTGTCACGAAGGCCCAGTTCCAAGAGTGATTGGGTCAGGCTGTCTGAACCTGACATTTGAGCATTGTGCCAAAAGTTTGATAGGGATGAACAGATGTCTGCTGACACAGTGGACTGTTTAGTAGATTGCTTGGGCCCTTCTGACACCTGCATACCAGCTGCTTATTGCCACTTCACTGCTCTAGATATTAGTGCACTACCTCAATTTGACAATGACAGCATTCAGTGGGCTCAATCCCAAGATCCTATGATTCAGCCAGCACTTGATGCCCTGCGTGCGGAGAAAGATGTGTCTAAGTTACACGCCACTGACTTGCGAACTGCTTTATTGTTTAAAGAAGGCCCCAGACTGAAGTTGTTCAATTAGTTGTTGTATAGAGAGTGAGACAGTAGATCATAGTGACAAAGCAAACAAGCAACAATTGGTCCTGCCCACGGCCTTTAAAGGTTTGGTACTGAGATCCCTCCACAATCACATGGGGCACTTCGGTATTGACAGAACCCTTGACCTGGTATGATCTCGCTTCTACTGGCCCAAAATGGGGGCTGATGTTGAGCACCATGTAAAGACTTGTAGTCGCTGCCTGCAAAGAAAAGCCCTGCCTCAGAGGGCTGCCCCCCTTGTTAATATTACTACCAGTACCCCCATGGAACTAGTCTGCATAGACTTCTTGTGTTTAGAACCTGATCAGCGGAACACTGGCAATGTGTTAGTGGTTACAGATCATTTCACATGGTATGCACAAGCTTTTCCCACCAAAGGTCAAAAGGCATCTACTGTGGCCAAGGTGCTAGTGGAAAATTTCTTCATCCACTATGGTGCCCCCCAGCAGATCCACTCTGACCAGGGCAAAGACTTTGAGAGTCGACTAATCAAAGAAATGCTGTCTCTATGGGGGGTACGAAAGTCAAGAACCACCCCCTATCACCTGCAGGGAGACCCTCAACGAGAACATTTTAACCGCAACCTTCTAGACATGCTAGGCACCCTCCACCCAAAAGACAAGCATAAATGGAGCCAGTAGATCAGCACCTTGGTACACGCATACAATTGCATGAAAAATGATGCTACTGGGTTCTCCCCCTACTGTCTCATGTTTGGGAGAGAGGCCCAGCTGCCTGTTGATGTCTGTTTTGGGGTCTCTCCAGATGGGGTCCAAGCCGAAAACTACTTGCAATATGTACAAAAACTGAAAGCTGAATTGAACATGCCTATCAACTGGCCCAGACAATGACCGTCAAGAGAAATCTAGCCAACAAAGAGAGGCATGATAAAAAAGTAAAGGCTCAAGAGCTTTGACCTGGAGACCGTGTGTTGCTACGCAATTTGGGGCTGCATGGTAAACACAAAATTGCTGATTGATGGCACCATCTTCCCCATGTAGTAGTTGGAAAGTTGGATGATTTACCTGTGCACAAGGTGCGCCCAGAGAACAACTCAAGACTGTGAACAACTCAAGACAGTCAAGACCATGTACCGTAATCACTTGCTACCTATCGGCCAAGTCATGATTGAGGCTGCACCCCCAGAAATTGAGCCCCCTGGGACAGTGACTCATGCTGCTGCAAGAACGAGACAGAGTCAACCTACCCCAGTGGTCACAGATTTAAGGTTTCCTCTGCAGCAGGCCCAGAATGATAGTGACTGTCAGTCCACTTCTGATGAAAGTCAGTGCTACTGTGTCTTTTACCCCTCTTATGAACTGAGTCAGCTGTTTCGAGGTAACCCCATGATTAATTGTGGGGATGAAGCTGGGCCTTATGGACTGCCTAACTCCCCAGCTTTGTCCTTGGAGCCAATGCTCCCTCAAAGTGGAGTGCAAAGTATCACGTCTGAGGATGCTGAGTCTCTCTGTTTTGTGGAACTGTGTGAATCACCCAAAGAAGGGGCCAATGGTTTGAGTCTCTCTAGTGACACACCAGAACCTGAGACACAGTATGAGAGTACTGACAGACCCCTTTCAGTGCCTCAAAGTTTGATTGTGCCTGAACCTTCACAAAATGAGCCAAGTGTTGTGGAACCAGAGCCTACAGAACAAGGAACTGACAGTGCTCCCAGCTTGGACATTCCCCTTCATGCAGAGGCACCCCTCACAAGTGATGAAAGCTCCAAGACCATTGCTGAAAGTACAGAGACTGTGGCTGTTCATCCCAGAAAGACTGGCCTAGCTGTCAAGCCAGTGGTGTGCTTCAGTTATGATTCCCCTGGGAGGCCAGTAGATTTGCCTCTCAATGTAGCCCACAAAGGTGTTTATGTCTGTCAGAGTTCACTGCCCAAATTGAGCTTAATGGACCATTCCAGGTTACTTGTTCTGCCGTCTCACCATAGTGCCTCTGCCCCATCCAGCCCCAAGTTAGCTGACAGGGAAGGGCCCTCTCTTGCATTGTTTAGGGTACAAGAAGTTATTACATGATTCTGTATAGTAATGCTCAATTTACCTGTGTGAAATATGAATAATGTATTGTCAGAATGGAAATGATATAGTGGAGTACATTGAAATATATAGTAAAGTGACAATTTATGCCAGTTGATGAATCAGATAGTACTTGTATAGCATCCTAATGGTATAAATATCTTGTATATGTTGCATTTTCAATGTTATGATGGTACAGACTTGATGCGGATGTCAAATTTTCCCAGTCAGGGAAGGGTGTAACCCCCCTACAAATGGGGGTTCCCAAAAGTCTTCCTTGAGCTTGCTTAAATGCTCACTGCCAGGCTGGTGTCCTGCATTTTAGCAGTTTAAATGTAATTGCCAGAGTCTGTATAGCCTCTGTGTACTGTCTCTTTAAGAGCTGCCTAATTGCAGTTTAATTAATCTGAGAGGGAGCTCTGCTGAAAGATGTAACTATTTACTGAAAATCATTTAGAGTGATAATGATAATGTAGTTTGTCTAACCTGCTTTCTTTGTAGCAAGGACTGTTTTGTTTTTCTCCACTATCTTGGTCCTGAACTGCAAATTGGACCAAACAGTACTGGTGGGACCAAAAATGTAGCCGGACTACAGGAGCTGTCTGAATTCAAAATCTGTAGGAACTTTAGTTTGGAGTTTTTTTTGTGCCTTTTTTGCAACTGAAGGAGGAGCTCTTCTTTTGACTGACAGCCAAATCAGCCAACCAAATCTTTTGGATCTTGGGGGAGCCCCGGGCTGCTTGCAGTTTTCAGTTAGAGCAAAGCTGGAAGCTGAGCAAGAAAAAGCTGAAGTGTGTCTGAGCAGCAATCCTGAGTGGATTCGCATGGGAGAACTCTGAAAAGGCTACGTTTTTGGCCTGCATGCCGGTGTGCTGCTCCTGAGAGGGAGAGAAGAGAATTATTTTGGACTAAATCCAAGTTTGTGTGACTAAGGTAAGCTACTGAAGTGGGCCAGGCTCAACCTGAAGAAGACCGAATATTTCTGCTGAATGTGATCGGCCTGTCAAGAGTTCCAGCTATCCCTAAGCTCCCAGTGTGTGCAGAGTCTTTGCGATTGTGCCCGGGGAGCGCTTTGCCTGGTACAGTAGAATTCCTATACATGTAAATACGCTATGAGCTGCCAGTAGGTTGTGAGTTAGTCCCCCACTGTGTGAACTATGTTCTGCTTGCTGGAAGCTGTATCCAGCCCAAAACAGACTGCTTCTAAACTTGTCTCCATGCGGTCTGGGCTTTGCCAGACTGGCACAGCCAGACTACCCACTGCACAGAGAAGCCATCGACGAGAGACCTGCCTGGGGATCAGCCCCCTGCTCCAAGCTTGAACAGTAATGCCGCCTCTGTGACTTGTGTGGGCCCTGCTTCTCCTGGCATTCCAGATCAACCACCTGTAGTCTCGATTTTCATCCAGCCTCTGTCCAGTCTTGGGTATCATGAGTAAATACCAGAGTAGCTCCCTACAACAACAGCTTAATCTGAGTGTGTCATCTGATTGTCTTCTTGTTTTGTTTCCTTTATGAACTGAGCCCTCTGGCTCCGGATTATAAATATTGTGTACTGTGCATGTTGTGTTTTCCATCACTGGGCCCCAACCAGCTGCAACCCCGGGCAACTGTCCTGGCTAGTCCATCTCTTCTCTACCTGGGTACTCAGAGGTGGACTGTGTGGGGGGGACTCAAAACACATGCATAACTGCTTCATTGATATAACCTTTAAGCTAATTAACCTGATTTTGCCCCTCCCTTGTTTAAGACCCCTGAATAAATCAGATCTAACTTTTTCTGCATGTAATCTGACTGTGGTTCCAGTTTGTGCTCAAAGTACTGTTGCTATTTGCTGTGCTTAACCTTGTTTTACAGGGGGTCCCCAGGGTCTGACTGCTTCCCAGTGGACCGAGCTATATGCCATAGATGGTCTCTATTTTTCATAAGTTTGAGGGTGTCTGGGCTCATCCAGGGCTTGAAATAGCCTTTGACCTTGCGCTTTTTTAAGGGTGCATGAGTGTTGCAGATTGTATCGAATATGAGGATGAAATGGTCAAGTGCACAGTCGATGTTGGAAGCCCCAAACACCACCAACCAGTCAGCATTGAAGAGATCTGCTTTAAAGTGATCGGAGTGACCAGGCTTGAGAACCCTGTCCCAGCCGCCCGCCCCCCCTTGAAGCTGCCCATCATCTTACAGGACACTATCTTGCCTGGTAAGGTGTTCCATTTGACCACCACTCTTTCAGTGAAAAAATGTCTCCTCCTCTCCTTCCTGAATCTTCCCCCCCTCCAATCTCAGTCTATGCCCTCTCATATCCCCCCCTTTCCATCTAGAAAATTCCTTCCATGTTGGTCTTGTTTATCCCCTGATGCAGCCAGGATTTTAATTATTTATTTAAGCACTGTTCCCTTTATACATTGTTCCTTAAACATTTAGCACAGCAGTTAACAGTCTTTATTTTTAACATTTCTTTACTTTTTCGGTGGTTGCCCAAACACTGCTTGCCCCAAGGGCAGAAACACCCTCATGAATATTCAGTTGGGATTGAGGCTGGGCTCATTAATATTCATGAGTCCCAATATTGACCACCTCGTAGATCTCTTACTTTATTTAAGTAAGTGGACTCTCTTGGCCCTTGCTGTGGTCACCAGGTCCTACTTAGCTGGTGGGGACACCAGGATCACTGGACACTCCTCGGTGTGATCACAAGTTGGGTGGTTGCAAGATCAAAGCCACCAACGGTGCCTGCGTGATCCCTGCTGCACCGGAGTGCATGTACAGCGCAGGAGATTGTGATTTGAATTTTGGTGCCCCACAGGACTGAAGGTACACTGGGGCTGAGCTGGGGCACAGACAAGACTGGGGAACCAGAAAATAAATGTCAGGCATTCAGGCCACATATGCAGATGAGACCATTGGGCATGCATGGTGCAGTGGGGTATTTCCATGCCTATTATGGGCTCATCTGCATGGCTGTGCTGCCATGTTGTGTGTTGCACCAGCCCTTCCATGCCCCAATCCATGTTAAAAATAATATAATCCCCAAGCACCGCTTCCACATTGTAGTGTTCCCCTTCAGCCCCTATCCCTTTTAAAAATAATGGAATCCCTGATCCCTGTTTCCATAGTGTACACATATGTGGCAGACAAGACCAAGAAAAGAGACATTAGAGTTGCCCCAAAGGGGGCATGCCTCAGACAACTAGTGAAGGAGCTGACCTTGGAGGGAGCCATACTTGACCTGGTTCTCACCAATGGGGACAGATTTACAGATGTATTGGTGGACAGATATCTGGGGTCCAGTGATCACCATACAGTGTGGTTCAAGGTGAAAACAGTGGAACAGGCAAAACACATGAAAGCAAGGGTCCTGGTTTTCAGAAGGGCTGACTTTGCAAACTAGGGGCGTGCCTAAAGAAAGCCCTGGCAAGGTGGGGTTAGAGAAACAGTGGGGGAACCTTAAAGGAGCCATAGCAGACATATTGTAACAGGCATTGGTGTAAAGGAAGTAAGCAAAGCCAAAAGAAAGGAAAAAACACTGTGGTTTTCAAAATATGTGGCAGGGTAGGTTAGAGAGGACAGACTGGTTTTCAGGCGTTATAGGGAAACACAGAGGGAGGCAGACATGAAACTGTGTCAGTCAAAGCGGAGGGAGGCAGGTAAAGTAGTTAGGAGTACAAAGGTACAAATGAAGGAAAAATCGCCAGATAATAGAAGAAGGCAACAAAACCTTTTACGTGTATGTTAGTGAAAGAAAAAAGACCAGGGGAGGGATTGTAAGACTAGGAAGAATGGGAGGGGAACGTGCGAGGAGGGGGGAACCAAGAAAAAGCAGAAATCCTTAGTGAATATTCTGCTCAGTATTCACAAAAGAATGGGAAGGGGTGGGACCTCAGTTAGGAGGAAAAAGTACACATGGGAGGGAGGTTAACACTAATCCATTCACGGAGGAGAGAGTCCTAAAGGTACTCATAAAGTTGAAAGTGTACAAGACAACGGAGCCAGATGGATTACATCCCAGAATATTTAAAGAACCCAGAGAGGTGCTGGTGGCACCACTGACAGCCTTCTTCAACAAATCACTGGAGGTGGAGGTGGAGGTGGCTCCAGAGGACTAGAGGAGGGTGACTGTGATTCCCCTCCAAAAAAGTGGGAGCAGGGAGGAGGCCGGAAATCAATGCCCAGTCAGTCTGGTCTCAGAGGTGGTGAAAATAATGGAATCACCGTTAAGGAAAGGATTATGATATATCTTGAATCCAGTGGGGCACAAGACCTGTGCAACATGGATTCACAGCAGGAAGATGTGGTCAAAAAAATCTGACAGATTTCTTTGTCTGGGTGGCCAGGGTGGTTGATCAGGGAGGAAAGATAGACATGGCCTTCCTAGATTTTAGAAAGGCCTTTGACACTGTCCCACACAAGAGACTAGTAAACAAGTTTGGCAGTCTGTGAGTGGGTACCAAGATGGCAAACTAGGTCAGAAACTAGCTGAGCAATAGGACACAGAGGGTGGTGGTAAATGGGGTTCAATCCAAAGAAAGGGAAGTAACTAGTGGGGTTCCACAGGGATTATTGTTGGGGCCAGTCTTCTTTAATGTCTTCATAAGCAACATAGCAGAGGGGCTGGAAGGGAAGGTGCGCCTCTTTGTGGATGACACTAAGATCTGTAATATGGATGACACTCTGGGGGTGAGTGTGGAAAAAATGATAGTGATTTAGGCAAGCTGGAGCAGTGGTCAAGAGTGTGGCAACGTAGATTCAATGCAAGGAAGTGCAAAGTCATGCAGTTGGGGCACAGAAATCCATGGGATGAATACATGATTGGGGGGGAGGTGCTGATGAGCACCAAACTGGAAGGGACCTGGGAGTAATCATAACAGATGATCTAAATGTAACCGAGCAATGCAAGAAGTCTGTGGGGAAAGCCTATGGGATGTTGGGGTGCATAGTGATGGGTATCACCAGTAGAAAACAGGAGGTGGCAATGCCACTGTACAGACAACTGGTGAGACACCATCTGGAGTACTGTGTCCAGTTTTAGAGGCCACATCTCCATAAGGACATAGACAGAGTAGCAGCAGTTCAGAGAAGGGAAACAAAAAAGGTGCAAGGACTGCACCAGAAATCACATGAGGGGAGACTGAAGGACCTCAATACGTACTCCCTGGAAGAAAGGAGGGAGAGGGGGATATGATAAAGACTTTCAAATAACTCAAGGAGATAAATAAAGTACAAGAGGGCAGCATCATTCAGAAAAGATGTGTAAGAACAAGAGGTCATAGTATGATGCTAGAGATGGGGAGACTCAGGGGCAACGTGAGGAAATACTGTGCTTTTTTATGGAAAGTGTTGTAGATGCATGGAACAGTCTCCCTGCAGAGGTTGTGGGGGCAAAAATGGTAGGTGAATTCAAAAATGCTTGGGATAGACAGAAGGCAACCCAAGTGATAAGAATAAGTGGCTCAGATGCAGATCAATTCGGATCTGGAGAATATGCAGTAGGTAGGTAGGAAATGGGAACACTGGATGGGCCTACTATTCCTTATCTGCCATCAAATCCTATGTGTCTATGAGTTCTATGTTTCCCCTGCTCTGATCACTGTTAAAAATAAATAACTACCTGATGACCATTTCCATAGTGTCATGCCCCCCCACCAGCCCTGATCATTGGTACAAAAATACAAGCCCTGATCCCTATAACCTGGTAGCTAGTGGTCCCCCCAACCTTCACCCTGGTGAGTAGTAACCTACCACCCCACACCCCCATCCCAATATGTGCCAGCGACTGGAATAGCCCACCTTGTCCTGCCATAGCCAGCCACCAACTTATCAGTGCTGGAGTGCATACAGTAAATAGTATGCACTCATTGGTTGTCTTGACAACCCATGAGTATGTACTATGCACTTCACACGCTCCTGTATCAACCAGTTGGTGGTTGGCCTTGGCCAGGTGAGCTGGGCTGTGCCAGTCACTGGCACCGGTCGAGGTGGGGGGTGTAAGGAGGTGGGTTACTGCCTACCAGGGTGTGTGGGGACCACTAGCCACCAGGATACAGTGATCAGGATTTGGATTGTTGTACCAATGATTGGGGCTCAGGGGCACACTTCATTATGGAAATGGGGATTGGGTAGTTTTTTAATTTTAACAGTGATCAGGGCTGGGGAAGGGGGCACTACACTATGGAAATGGGGATCAGGGCTTCTATTATATTTAACAGTGATCGGGCTGGGGAAGGAGTACACTACTCTATTGAAATGGGGATCAGGGAATGATTCTATTATATTTAACAGTGATCGGGTTGGGGAAGGGGCACTACACTATGGAAATGGGGATCGGGGATTCTATTGTATTTAACAGTGATCGGGGGTTGTGGAGGGGGGCACTACACTATGGAAATGGGGATCAGGGATTCTGTTATATTTAACAATGATCAGGGCTGGGGAAGGGGGCACTACACTATGGAAATGGGGATCAGAGATTATATTATTTTTAATAGTGATTGGGGCTTGTCGGGGGGGGGCTTTGTACCCAGCCCTAGACATGCACGGGGCACCAACCTACCCCTTGCACAGTTAGAGTAGGGTTTTAAAAGCATAACTATGTGCCAGGGCAGCCAGCTGGGGAAGTCAATATTGTGATGCAGAACTTATGCATGGGGACCCCTCACTTGCCTAGGCACATCACAATATTGTGCCCGGCGATGCAGTTGTGGGTGCACTACATAATGGTGGCCTTTGAATATGGCTGCTCCCCTGACAGCCTGTGCAAGTCCAAAGATGCACAGTGCATCCAAGGATGTGCCGTGCATCTTGTCTGAATATGTGAACCTAAGTCTTTTATTACAGATTTCATACAGGCAAAATTGCTCTATGTTTCGCCAATCAACTATAGGCTTCCTAAGTAGATTTTGCCTTTTTTATAGCTTTTTAAAAGACTTTGAATATTTTGCTATACTTTTCCCATATGTTTCAGTTTATTGTGTGGCCTCAATGTCCAACATGAAATATTTATATTGATGTTTTTGCTGTCCAATTGACCCACTTCCTTAAATTTTGAGGGCTTCTCAAACTTGTTTCTTCTGCTCTAAAACAAGTTGGAGAAGCCCTCAACAATACTGCCTGTGTGAAATATGAAATAAAAGACTTTGATGATAATCACAAATATTTGGAATTACGACTGCTTGATTTTATGAATGCCCCACCTTTTTGGTCCAAGACTGCACATAACAATTAAGCATGGCAAAACAGCTCAGTAAATTCAAGAGGTGCATGTGTGTGTGTGATTGTGTAGAAATTAGGATTATGGATGAATCATGTGATCCCACTGTAAGACATGCAGCTCTGGTGATCGGCTCCTGCCCTGACTCTCAAATCATAACTAATTTAAGTAGCTAATTCCTGAACTTTTTACCAGTACTGCAAGCATCTACTTTCTACTTCAGATAGCCTCCCAACATGTCTGAGGTGAAGCAACAAAGACATTTTGGCTGGAAAAGACAGTGATGCAACAATCTGAAATCAGCGGTCTACCAACGGCATGGAGACAGAAATGCGCCAGGCTCCCCAGGCTCATACTCTGCCGCAGCCCCCTGAAAAGGGCTCAAAAAGAGCTAAAGGCCAGTTGAGGGCCTCAACAAAACCAAGTGCATCCTCAGTAACCCCGCAGGCCCAGGCTCCTTTATCAGAGAAGAAATTCTTGGAGGAGCAGCAACCATTTAAACTCACTCTGCAGGACATTATATCTGAGCTAAAATCTATCAAGGGAGAGTTCTCTGATACTAAACAAGCAATATCAGATGTGGGGGCCCGAACATCATCTTTGGAGAAGTGGAAAGATAAAATTAATCCTGAGGTGGCTAACCTGTGACAGAAGATGCACAGAATGAAAGCAAAATTGGAAGATTTGGAAGGCCAAAGTCACAAGAGTAGTATACTAATCTTCGGCCTTCCGGAGGATACTGAAGGACCTGCCCCAATACTATTTCTTCAAAAAATGCTCACAAAGATTGCCAGGCCCTCCCCCAATAATACCACGTATATTATTGAGAGGGCCCACTGTTCACTGAGACCGAAGCCAACGACAGGGAAACCACCTAGACCTCTAATCCTTAAATTCCTGAATTACCTGGATAAAGTTCATGTTCTCAGGAAATTGCGAGAGCTCCAGGAAGTCTTATGGGAGGGCCAGCAACTGTGATTTGCCCAGGATTTGCTGGCTACCATCATACAAAGGTAAGCTGAGTACCATCCTCTGTTAACAAAGCTTATAGCAGCTGGAATTAAATATAGAGTGCAGTATCCGTGCCGCCTGTCCGTTTTCAATAAAGGCTCCTGGCACAGCTACGATATGGTGGAGCAAGCCCTTCCCACACTGCAGGCCATGCTCCCGGATCTTTTCAATGCACGTTGAAGGCCTTGTTCTGCAGGTATCATCAGATAGTCAGAAAAAAATGCCACACAAACGTGCGCACTAGTCCTGTCTGAATGTTTGTTCTTCACCATAGAGCTCGCAAGACGGCAACAAATTACTACATTTCAAGGATTCAGCTCTGCATAGCAATGTAGTAGAAACTGTAAAATATTCTATTTTTTTTTCTTGCTCCTTAATGTAGATTGCGTCTTTAACCTGGAAATCTGGCCACTTCTGAAATGTACCCTCTTTTGTGTCCTATTCTACTAAGGCTACACTGACTCTCAGTAGTATTAGATCTCAGGGTGCAACGTGAGATCTTGAAACATTTCAAAGATTAACTGAGGAGATGGTCCATCATTTTCTTCAATTCCCCTCATCTCCATGCAAACTTTATGGACAAAGGATCTGCTCTCATGCTCACTACTATCCCTCTTAAGGTCATTCTGTCACGGGATGCGGTCTGGCACACTGAGATTGGGATGTACAAGGAATTCTAGACGGCATGGATAAGATCTCGTGTGGCTGAGCATCAGTGCTCTGAACTGTCTTTCTCTTGTTTACATACTTGGCTAACTATCTCAGATCTAGCCTCTTTCTTTTCCAGTACTGGAAATTAATTTTCCACTTTTGCATTGAGAATTGGGGTGGGGGGAAATCTGCAAGGTTTTTTTCAGTCCCAACAGGGCATATTGTGCTGTAATGGGGGAGGGGGTACTCACAGCAGCTTCATGTGCATGTGTTAAGATAATTTTTCTTTCAATTGTTACCAATGGGATGCAGACTAAAGCAGGCCATTCCTTAGGACAACCTATTTTGGGTACTACTTGTTTTGCTGTGGTTAGAGGGAGGGGGGAAGGATTTGAGACTCCTAATGTTTTGTCTCTTTTACAATTCTGTTGCTGTTCAGATTATTGATAGTGCAAAAGGATATCAATGGGGGACTAGGGATAGCATTCATGAGTTCTATAACGTGAGTCCTGACCAGTTGTTCTCCCTCTGCTGAAACTCTGCGGGGCCTGCTCTGCCAACGGCCTGGTCACTTGTAGGGAAGGGAGAGACTTGGGGGTAGGTGCACAGTGTTGTTAACTATAAACCATGCTGTGCAGGAAGACATGTTTACTGTCTAGACATTCAAATAGAGGTTGATACTACCTTAGAGATAGAATTATGATGGCCAATGACAAGATATGCTAATGGGATGTGAAAGGTGCCTAATCTCGTGTTAAGCGTGCAAATGTACTCTTGCACCTCCTAAAACTGGAAGCAGACATTGCTTTCCTTAAAGGAACCCACCTGCCCTCATCCCAGGTCCTCCAACTAAGGAGGTCATGGGTAGGTCAAGCATTAGGGGAGGGCCCGGACACTTGAAGGGGGGTGTTGCAATTCTGGTGGCAGGCAGATTGTCCTTCCAGTTGTTGGACACCATAGTTGATTCCCAAAGTAGGTTTATTCTTGTTAAGGCTTTGTTAGGCCATTCAGAAGTTGTGTTGGCATCAATATATGGACCAACTACTGATGACTCTCAGTGTTTTACCACTCTCATGGCTCAATTGATTCAATGGCCCTCTATACCTTTATTGCTGGGTGGAGACTGGAATTTGGCATATTGTAATATTCTGGACCACTCCAGATCCAGCCATTCCTCTCTCTCTCTCCCCCACGCAACTGGCCATTAGGGAAATGATGGCAACAGTGGGTCTGATTTACCCCTGTAGGGCTCCGCCCCGACAAAGAACACTCTTTTCACTCAATTCCCCATAACTTTTTCTCCCAGATTGATTATTTTCTGCTGGACATTGGGCACCTTTCTTCTGTATTGTCATGTAACTATCTTCCCAAAGTCATATCAGACCACCATTCCACTTTACTATTTTGGAGCCCAGTGCCTCCTGTCGCCCGTGATAAGATCTGTAGAATCAACTGTCAGTTACTAAAGTCCGATAGTCTCATCTCCCATCTCAGCAATTTTCTTACTAATTTTCTTAACTTTAACTCTCTGATTATGTCCAAACTAGATATGCTCTGGAGGGCACTAAAATATACCATTGGGGGGGAAAATTATCCATCTAGCTACTAAAAAGAAAAAGATTACCTCGCAAGCTACAGATAATCTTCAAGAAATAAGGAGATCAGAATTGTCACTCTCTGCCCAGCCTTTCTCTGCTGATTTTAATGAGCTGGAAATCCTCAGAGACCGTTATAATCTACTATTAACGGACAAAGCCGAGCATCTTCTCCTGAGATCAAAGATGCAATATTTTGATCAAGGAGACAAAGCAGGCAAATTACTGGCCCTTCGACTCTGGGCACAAGTGACAGATAAAATAGCCCCCTCTATTCGTAACTCAGCCGGGGCATCTGGTTACTTCCCCTAGGAAAGTAGTTAGTAGTTTTCAGGAGTACTATCAAGCACTATACTCGTGTTCAGACACTCCCTTTGTTCTGGAAAGTGTAGATCGATTCCTACAAAATATTCAACTCTCACAACTAGAGGATTATCAGATAGCCCTACTGAAAAACCCTCTTTCATCAGCCAAAATATGTTCCTCCATAAATGTATATATATATTTTTTTTTTATTTAGTTTTTGTTGACCGGGTAAGTGCACTAGACAAATCCTGCCTATTTTCAGGTACGACTCGGGGGAAGGGGATACAGATGAATGCCAACTGACCTTGAACCAGATTAAGCTGTTGGTGGTATTTTTTTTTAGTGAACATTGCCACTAAACAAAACGCCAGGCCCAGATGGTTATACCACAGAATTTCACAAAGCCTTCAAGCAGCAATTGGCTCCTGTACTACTTAACACATACAACTACATTTATGTACATGACATTTCTGACCAATCTCTTACAGAGACTACGATGGTAGTCCTTCCCAAAACCTGGACAAGACCTGCTCCTTGTCTTCAACTACCGCCCCATTTCACTCATAAATATAAATTTTAAAATATTAGCCAAAATTCTGGCTAACAGACTAGCCAGTGTATAGCATTGCCTTATAAGTCCAGAGCAGGTGGGTTTTGTAGCAGGGATGTACTCCTCAGACTATATGTGTTAACTATTGTGCCTGATCTCTGCATCCTGGGACTCCTTAACCCCATTGGCACTAGTTTCCCTGGATGCAGAGAAAGCGTTCGATAGGGTCTCTTGAGACTATCTCTTTTATCTCCTGTCCAAATACCAACTTTCCCCGTAATATATTAAGTGGATTAAAATTTTATACATGATTCCATTGCTCATATACTCTGCACTGGCCTGTTGTCAAGGCCCATTACCCTTCAGCAGGGCACTAGACAAAGATGTCCCCTCTCACTGTTTCTATTTGACCTATATTTGGAGCTGCTTATTTGCAGTATTAATGTCTCCCCTCTGGTCTCAGGAATACCAGTCGGGCCCCCATCAATACTAATTATCTGTTTAAGCAGATACGAACATACGAAATTTGCCAGCAGATAAAGGCCTAGAGGTCTATCAAGTCTGCTCGAATGTGCAGCTAGCACCCCTATTCTGCAGCTGCCCCTCCCTTCCATCCTTCCCCTTCATTAACCCTCCCCCTTGTCCTGTCCCATCCTCATTTGAAGCAGTCCACTGTTCTACTGCATACCACTCCAGCAGGTAACGCATTCCACCCAGCCACCACCCTCTCTGTAAAAAAGTTTCTCCTCATCTCCCTCCTGAACCTTCCTCGCTCCAGTCTCATATCATGGCCCCTGGTGTCCCTCCCCTCCCTTACTTTGAACAGCCCCTCTGTACCTGTCTTGTTTATTCCTTTCATGTAGTTAAAGGTTTCAATCATGTCACCCTATCTCTCCTCTCCTCCAGTGAGTACATGTTCAACTCCTTCAACCTCCTCTCGTATGATAAGTCCCCCAGCCCCTTGATCATCTTTGTCGCTCTGCTGCACCCCTCCAGTAACTAATGTCCCTCTTCAGATACGGACGCCCAGTACTGCAGAGTACTCCAGGTGTGGTCTAACTAATGACCTATACAGTGGCAGAATCACCTCGTCCCTCCTCGAGGATATACCCCTTGCAATACAACCCAGCATTTTGTTGGCCTTTGCAGCTGCCTTACTACATTGTGCCAAGTTGTTCATTGACCCTGTAATGAGCACACCCAGATCCTTCTCCTCCTCTGTCTGAGCTAGCTGCACTCCCCCAGCTGGTAACTCCTCCTTGGGTTCTTCATCCCAAAATGCAGCACCTTGCACTTTTTGGCATTAAAGCCCAGTTGCCAGGTGTCTGACCAGGTTTCAAGCTTTGCCAGGTTTCAAGCTTTCCCTAGGTCATCCACCTCTGCGCCTACCTTGGTATCATCAGCAAACAGACTGATCTTGCTCTTGATGTCCCATGATATGTCTGCAATGAATATCCCAAACAACACTGGTCCCAACACTGAGCCTTGTGGAACACCGCTCGTCACTGCCCTTGGGTATGAGAGCTCCCCACCCACCACCACCCTCTGTTGCCTTCCCTGCAGCCAGTTTCCTACCCATCTCACCAGTTTTGCACCTGCCCCTGTGCCTACTAACTTCCTTCCCAGCCTTCCATGTGGCACTGAGTAGAATGCCTTACTGAAGTCCAGATACAGGACATCCACTGCATGGCCCCTGTCCAGTTGCCTAGTTACCCAGTCATAGAACTCGACCAGGTTGGTTTGGCAGGATCTGCCACATATGAAGCCATGCTGTCTGCTGTCCTGTAGTCCTTTGGCCTCTAGGAATTCCACCAGCTACTCCTTCAGGATAGTCTCCATTAGCTTACCGACGATGGATGTGAGGCTCACTGGTCTGTAGTTTCCCGATGATATACTTCTGCATATTTCTGACGTCCCAGCATCGATTGCTGCAACACTGGCCATCATTGAAGACTTTGGTCGATTTTCCAACTATAAGCTTAATGTTTCCAAAACAGAGGTAATGCCCCTTAACACACACACATTTTCATCTGATATATCCCATCTGGGCCTCCAGTGGGTCAGGGACAAACTAAATAATCTAGGGATTTACCTCTCCTGTTCTAGGTGTAGCATGAAACAAAACAATCTCAAGAAAACTCTCACTCAAATGAAAGTAGAGTTAAATCGTTGGGCCTTACTGCCTCTCTCACTCTGGGGACGTATAAATGTAATAAAAATTAACGTCCTTCCTCTCCTGTTATACCCATTGCAAATAACCAATCTTTTATCCCGAAATCCTGTTTTGCATAGGTGCATAGAGTCATATCTAAATTCATATGGTAGGATAAAACACCCAGGAGGGCCTTCTTTAAGCTGCAGTGTAGTAGAATTAATGGGAGACTGCAATTACCCAACTTTCTTCTCTATTACCTCTCTGCCACCTGTTCGGTTCTTCTGCAGTGGATGAAGGAAATGACAACTGAGGACTCACTTCCATACTCTCCCTTGTGGCAACAGATTGAAAATTTTCTTCGTTCATCTCAAAGTCTTGATTTAAGTGTACTTATATATGTTCCTCTGTGGAACATCCCCAAAAGTCTCTATGCAATGCCCCTTAGGACAACTTTCCAGGTACATGCCCAAATATGTGCTACTACACAAGTGTCCATAATAAAGGATGTATCCCAACCCATACTTAAAAACCCCAATTTCAAAATAGGGGGCAAACTTCTTAATGAAACTTTCTGGCCACTTATCCTAAACTCAGAGTTGTTGATCTATTGAAGGATAACAAGCTTATAACATTTCGTGAAGCTTCTCTCAAATATAATCTCCCTGTCCCTTTCTGTGTTAAATATATCCAACTATCACATATGCTACTTCAGTACTTTGAATTCGGACTTTGGGAACAAAAATTAGAAGGGCCCATATTTATCGATCATCTCAGTTTTCCCCTCATCCCATCTCATTTCCTTCTTCTATTGCATCCTGAGGGATGCAATGGAAGTTTTAGAAGGTCAACCACATTATATGTGGGACCGGGTCCTACCTGCTACTCCCTTGGCAACAAGATCCTGGTCCAAGATATGGTCTCATCTATATAGAGATGTAAAATGGGATAGATATCGCCTATTACAGTTCTATGTAATTCATGATTTATACTATACCCCGGCCAAGCTCCACAAAATGGGGAAGCTTCCTTCTAATCTTTGTTCCAGATGTGGGATGCAACCTGGCACTTTGCTGCATATATTACGACAATTTGACAAGATTTCCCCATTTTGGCCTGCTATTAAATCCAAACTTGACCCCATATTGGGTATCTCAGATGCCTTTAATCCAGAAATCTGTATTTTGGGGGACTATGGGGGATCCCTGGTCAGTAATCAGCATAGACACATGTCCATGGTGTCACTATGCACCAAGAAACTTATATTACGCCATTGGCTTGACCAGAAGATTCCTTCTCTTACAGAGTGGTTACACAAAATCCTCTTTGCTTTACAAGCACAAAATCTTATTGCTCAACTGGCCAAGAGAACCCACTATTACCTAAGGGTTTGGTCTCCTCTTCACACTTTACTAACCATCTGACCACATCACAGAGCAATATGGCATTATAAACTACAGTAACAATGTCTCATAGTCAGATTCAATATGTATCTATTAGGTCTTCTATTTTTGAGATATATGACTGTGCACTGAGGGGAGGGTCTTGAGGGTTATTTAGAGGGGGGGAGAGGGGTAGTGGGGGGGAAGGTAAGCCTGTAAAACAGATTATAGACTATTGAACTTACATCATCTCTATCGGTTAACATATAACAATACAAATGTTAGTCCATACATAATAACATATTCTGAAGCTAAACACACTAATAGTCTTTGTCTTATGTTAAAACATTGTTTAATTGTTTTTTGTAAATTGGAAAATTTATTTATTTTTTTTTTATTTGAAATATTGGATTTTACAACCTTTGAGTGGTGTGGCTCATTTACAAAGGTATCTTGTCACAAGGAGGACAGAATATGAAACAGACAGTTACAATTGACAGAGGAAGCTGTCATGTATGGTTTTACAGACATTGTCAACATAGATTATATACAGGTTGGTAAAAAAGAAAACAATCATTACAGAGGCATAACAGAAAGAAAGGACAAGGATAAAAGAATAGTTGTGTGAGGTTGCCATCCAAGTTGATTTTGATAGAGGCGTGGGTCATGGTGGGCTTGAGAGCACAGGCTAGTTGCAGTTACAGGTGCGAACATTGAGGAGGTGGCTGCGGAGGGTGACTTTGAAATGGGAGATCTTGGGTGTGCCAGTGATGGTGACCGGGAGCGCATTAAACCAAGCTGGGGCCCTGAGGTGGAAGGATCTCTGGGCCAGGGTGGTTTTTACCCTGGGTACAGCTAGTATAGCTTTCTCTGAGTTGTGGGTGATGATGGAGTGGGTGGCAAGGTGGAGAGAGGCTGTGACCCCAGGAGGGGAGTGACTGAGTAGCAGTTTTTTGGTCAGTAGGCAGGTCTTATAGCGGAGTCTTTCATTGAGGTTGAGAAGATTGGCAGAGGAATAGAGGGAGCAGGTGTGGGTGAGTCTAGGGGCACCTGTTAGGAGCCTGCATGCCTTGTTGAGGGTGGTCTGAATTTTCTGGAGTGTAGAGTTATCTGCTGCCCCATACACAGGGAACCCGTAGTCTACTAGGAAAATTTATTTTATGGAGGCAGTATAGCACAGTGGGTTAAGGTTCTGAGCTGCAGATCTGGAGACCTGGGTTTGAATCCCACAGCCGCCTAGCTGCATACTGTGTGATTCTGAGCAAGTCACTTAACTTCCTTGTGCTCCCAGGTTGCATCTGGAAACAAGCTTCAGCTTAGTGTGCTACTCCTGGTTAAACAATGTTCCCTTCCTGTTCCCTACTAGAGACAATACTGAGGAGGTCATGGCAAGGCTGAGGGCATCCAGAGGGAGGCAGTCCCTGTGCCAGTAGAGGAGTCCAAGCCTGGTGTTTGTGGCAGTTGCTAGGGAGTTTATGTGGTCATGGAAGGTAAGTGCAGAGTCAAGGGTAAGTCCAAGATATTTGTAGGTAGAAACCTGTTCGAGGGGGTGCTGGATGTGGGGGAGGATGACGAGAGGGGCACTACCCGCAACGTTTTGGCGGTGGGAGAAAAGCATAGATTTTGTCTTTTCTGGGTTTATGACCAGTCTATGGTCTTTGAACCATGTTTCGGTCTCGCGGAAGGTATATTGAAGGTAGTCCAGGAGGGGAGAGTGTTTTTGGTGTGAGGCATAGATCACAGTGTCATCTGCATAAAGTAGCATTTTATTGGAGCAGGCCTTAGGTAAGGAGTTAAGGTAGAGGGTGAAAAGAAGTAGACCCAGGATGGAACCCTGGGGCACACCAGAGCGGACAGGTACCCTAGATAGGATCCCATTTATTTTGATGCATTGGGATCGGGTGGAGAGGGGTAACTGGCACACCATGCCAGGGGGCCTGGGGAGAAACCAATTTGGAAGAGGGAGTCAAGAAGGAGGGGATGGCAAACCATGTTGAAGGCCTTGGAGAGGTCTATAAACACAGCTCTAGCAATGTTACCGGAGTCTAGGGAGGAGTATAGGAAGTTTGTGAATTCAAGGAGGGCTGTGGTAGTGCTATGTACTGAGCAAAAACCATGCTGCTCAGTGCACAGTATGTTATACTTGTTTAGGTATTCAGTGAACTGTGTAGCCACCACTTTTTCTAAGGCTTTGGGGGGGGGAATGGAAATGGGTCAATAGTTACTGGGTATGGATTTGTCACCATTTTTATGTATGGAGGTAACAACAGCTGACTAACAGGTGCTGGGGAATTGCCCCAGGTAGAGGGATTTGTTGAGTATGTCAGTTAGTGGGCCTAGGAATGCATCAAGGACCAAATAAAGGAGTCTGGCATCTAGGGGGTCATTGATACAGTTATTGCTGTTTAGTGCTTTTTGTAGGTAAGGGCAGGCTTCCCAGGTAGATATTTTGCGCAGGAGAAAATGTGGGTTCTGAAGGATTGGGGGTTGGGATTCGGGGACCAGGTCAGAGAAACAGCTGGGGAGGGTAGTGCTGAGGTCTGTAAAGGTGGTGTTTAGGCAGTTTGCTATGGTACATGGGTCACTAGAAATGGTGTCATCTATGGTGAGCTGGGAAGGAGGTGGGGATCGAGATTTCCCATTAAGTTCTTTGATATTGCTCCAGAAGGTCCATGCGGACCCCCATGTGGAGGTGAGAGTATGTTGATAGTGGTCTGCTTTGGCCTTGCAGATGGCTCGAATGCACCTATTTCAAGCGGCATTATAGGATTGTCTGTCAGTCAGCCTGCCAGATTCTGTAGCTATGTGCCATAGATTGTCCCTTTCTCTCATTTTCTGGAGTAGCAATGGGATGATCCAGGGGGCATTTGGTGGGCAAGAGTAGTGTGGTGTTTGGAGAGTGGAGCATAGAGGTCACAAGCCTTGGTGAAAGTCTGGGTGAATAGTTGGAGCACAACATCAACAGTGGGGGCTAGGTTGATGGGGGAACCAGTCCATTTGAGTGAGAAATTGTTTAAGTTTTTTTAACCCCCTCCCCCGGGTGGAGATGCCTTCGGAAGGAAGTTTGGGCTGTGGGTTTGGGTGCGGAGGAAGTTCAGAGGAATAGGATGGGCGAGTGGTCACTTAGGGAGCCGCGAAGTACTTTTATGTCATGGACTTTGTGGGAGCGGTTTGAGATAATGATATCTAGGAGGGTGCTGGAATGTGTAGTGGGATGAAGTTTAGTAGGTTGTGTTACCAGCTGAATCATGCCAAGGGCAGGGAAGGTGTCCTTAGTCGGGGTGGCTGAGGGGCCAAGCCAGTTGACATTTAGGTCTCCAACTAGTATCTGCTCAGCATTGTGCAGGAGGGTAGTGAGGTATTCAGTGAGGGATGTGACAGCTGGCATATGGTTCTTTGGGGGTATGTAGGAGACTGTGAGGTAAAATGGACCCCTGTAGGGATCCGGGTTGATTTTTAGGGTGAGTTCCTGTGCTCCATTTTTGAGTTTAGGTGGTAGGAGCATATGGCAGATAATGTGATCTCTGATGTAGACTGCACAGCCACCTCCACGTTTACCCACTCTGTCTTCCTGGAGTTGTGTGTAACCAAGGACAGAGACAAGGGTGTCAGGAGTGGATTTAGAGAGCCAGGTTTTAACTAGTGCAATGATGTCAGCTTGGTGTAGGTGACCCAGCATTGGAGCACTGCAGATTGTTTTGGCAGGCTGCATACGTTTAAGGAGGCAATGTGTAGTCCAAGGGATCTGGTGGGTGGTCTGGAGGTGGGAGGGCCTGGATTAGGGTGGATATTGCCAGAGAGGAGAAGTAGAAGGATCAAGGATCTGATCACAGGGTGGTAGATAGTTAACTTTTTGGGAGCATAATATGGGGAGGGGGAGGATAAAATGGAGCTTGGGATGGGCAGGGTTTGGAGGGTAGGAAAGGCACAGAGGGGGTGTAGCCAGGGGGAGCCAGGTTGGGAGGTAGGGAAGGGATGGAGTCTAGGTAGTGGATGCAGTGGTCCGGGGTGCAATGCCAGGGTAGGGGGGATGGTCAATTCCTGGGAGATGTGAAGGTGTAGTCCACAAAGGGCATGGAGTGGTATCCGTCTTGTGGTAGTTGAACCCCAGGGTGGACATGAGGATGAGACACATGTGTTGGAGGTGAACAGGCATGGTTCAGGGTAGCTTAGGAGGCAGAGAATACAAAAGCTGAGAGGTTTTTTTTTTTTTTTACTGCAGATCAATCTGAGTTAGTTTGACTTGTTGCCACAGTGGCCACTGATGGGAAGGTATAAGGTTATAAGTCTGCAGAGAGACGGTGAGACAGAGGATAGTTTTGGCTGTCCAATGGGGAAAAATGCTGTGAGTGATACAGCAATTGATAATGAGTTATTGAGTCTTGTTTGATGCTATACAACACTGCCCCAAGTGGCAGAAAGCTATAATCTGCAGCTGGAAAACTGAGTGGATAGGTTTTTTTACTCAACCAACCCTATTGGTTCAACTATCACATGTGACACCCCTATATAAGAGAGAGCCAACCAAGGGTGGTGGTGGGGGCGGCGGGGCCTCTTCTGCACACACAAAGGCTGTAGTCCGAGTTAGCTTTGTGGCCGTCTGTAACTGGGGTGTCCCTCTGCACAGGCTGGAGGGAAGGCTTCAGGAGTCTGGCCCTCACGACCATCCGACCGCCCACTCTTTGGGGGGGTTCGATTTCCATCCTACAAATTCCAAATCTGAGGGGAAAGAGAGGAGAGAGAGGATCAGATAAGGTAGGGAGCGGCCTTTGTTTGCCTAAGAGGGGGAGGGGGTGAGAGAAATGGGTAAGGTTACAGAAGCGGAGCAATTACTGTAATGGAGCACTTCAAATTAATTGATTTCAGCACAAATTAGACACTAATCAAGCACAAAGGTATAGCCTTTAAGGAAGCTGTGGGGTGGGAGACTAAATTAATAATATCTATTTATTTTTTTATTTATTTGTTTTTGTTAACCGGGTAAGGCACACTAGACAGCCAAGTGCCTATTTTCAGGTGTGACCCAGGAGGGTTACAAAGGTAGAAGCATACAATAACAGTGAAGGAGTCAGTTGCATATGGATGGTGCAAAAACAGCTTAACAGGAGTTGGATAGGCAGCTAACAGTATAAGTCAAATTTAGCAAACAAGAAAATAACAGAAGGCAAATCTGCAGCTCCCTTTAAACAAATCTGTAACTTTCAGCACAAATTAGACACTAATCAAGCACAAAGGTATAGCCTTTAAGGAAGCTGTGGGGTGGGAGACTAAATTAATAATATCTAGGCAAATCTGCAGCTCCCTTTAAACAAATCTGTAACTTTCAGCTTTCAGCACAAATCAAGCACAAAGGTATAGCCTTTAAGGAAGCTGTGGGGTGGGAGACTAAATTAATAATATCTAGGAAAATCTGCAGCTCCCTTTAAACAAATCTGCAGCTTTCAGCACAAATTAGACACTAATCAAGCACAAAGGTATATTCTTTAAGGAAGCTGTGGAGTGGGAGACTATCTCCACTCATACGCCGACAGTAATAACAAGCAGAGGATTTTTTTTCTTTTTAAAAAGAAAAAAGGCGCTAAAAGAAAAAAGGCACCAAAGTCCCTCCTCTGCACACACAAAGGCTGGAGTCTGAGTTAGTTTTGTGGCCGTCTGTACCTGAGGAGTCCTGCTGCACAGGCTAGAGGGAGGGCTTCAGGAGTCTGGCCCTCACAACCATTTGACCGCCCGCTCTTTGGGGGGCATCTGATTCCCACCCTGCAAATTCCAAATCTGGGGGGGTCCCACTGCACTGGCTGGAGGGAGGGCTTTAGGAGTCCGGCCCTCACAACCATCTGACTGCCCACTCATTGGGGGGTTCAATTGCCATCCTGCAAATTCCATATTTGGGGGATCCTGCTACACAAGCTGGAGGAAGGGCTTCAGGAGTCTCGCCCTCGCGACCGTCGGACCGCCCGCTCTTGGGGGGGGCTGATTCCCGTCCTGCAAATTCCAAATCTGGGAGGCTCCCACTGCACAAACTGGAGGAAGGGCTCCAGTAGTTGGGTGAAGGGTGTTAATTGTCTGGTCTCTGACCTCAGCTACGTGATAAATAGAGGTGGGGCTTAGTCAGAGTTGAGGTAGCAAGTAGAGTTTTATTTTCTCAGAAGAAGTCAGAAGGGGAAGGAAGGAAACATATTCAATTCAGTGCTTTAGAGTAACTGGTAATTGCTATTTTTCTTTTAAACTTAGATTGTGGGCTTTTAGTGACACTGTACTTTCTTTGTTGTCTTTACTTAGAATTGTTGTTGGGCTGTTGAAAATTTAAAACGGAGTGGTGGTGTAATTCTGTGCTGTCATTAATTGCTGCAGATTTTATCTTGGCTTGTCTGACTGCCCTGTAGTTGGGTGAAGGGTGTTAATTTTCAGGCCTCTCACCACAGCTACGTGATAACTGGAGGTGGGGCTTAGTCAGAATTGAGGTAGCAAGTAGAGTTTTATTTTCTCAGAAGAAGCCAGAAGGGGAAGGAAGGAAACATATTCAATTCAGTGCTTTAGAGTCATTGGTAATTGCTATTTTTCTTTTAAACTTAGATTGTGGGCTTTTAGTGACACTGTACTTTCTTTGTTGTCTTTACTTAGAATTGTTTTTGGGCTGTTGAAAATTTAAAATGCAGTGGTAGTGTAATTCTGTGCTGTCTTTAATTGCTGCAGATTTTATCTTGGCTTCTCTGACTGCCCTGTAGTTGGGTGAAGGGTGTTAATTGTCTGGCCTCTGACCTCAGCTACGTGATAACTGGAGGTGGGGCTTAGTCAGAGTTGAGGTAGCAAGTAGAGTTTTATTTTCTCAGGAGAAGCCAGAAGGGGAAGGAAGGAAACATATTCAATTCAGTGCTTTAGAGTAACTGGTAATTGCTATTTTTCTATTGAACTTAGATTGTGGGCTTTTAGTGACACTGTACTTTCTTTGTTGTCTTTACTTAGAATTGTTTTTGGGCTGTTGAAAATGTAAAACATAGTGGTGGTGTAATTCTGTGCTGTCTTTAATTGCTGCAGATTTTATCTTGGCTTCTCTGACTGCCCTGTAGTTGGGTGAAGGGTGTTAATTGTCTGGCCTCTGACCTCAGCTACGTGATAACTGGAGGTGGGGCTTAGTCAGAGTTGAGGTAGCAAGTGAGTTTTATTTTCTCAGGAGAAGCCAGAAGGGGAAGGAAGGAAACATATTCAATTCAGTGCTTTAGAGTAACTGGTAATTGCTATTTTTCTATTAAACTTAGATTGTGGGCATTTAGTGACACTGTACTTTCTTTGTGTCTTTACTTAGAATTGTTTTTGGGCTGTTGAAAATGTAAAACATAGTGGTGGTGTAATTCTGTGCTGTCTTTAATTGCTGCAGATTTTATCTTGGCTTGTCTGACTGCCCTGTAGTTGGGTGAAGGGTGTTAATTGTCTGGCCTCTGACCTCAGCTACGTGATAACTGATGGTGGAGCTTAGTCAGAGTTGAGGTAGCAAGTAGAGTTTTATTTTCTCAGAAGAAGCCAGAAGGGGAAGGAAGGAAACATACTCAATTCAGTGCTTTAGAGTAACTGGTAATTGCTATTTTTCTTTTAAACTTAGATTGTGGGCTTTTAGTGACACTTTACTTTCTTTGTTGTCTTTACTTAGAATTGTTTTTGGGCTGTTGAAAATGTAAAATATAGTGGTGGTGTAATTCTGTGCTGTCTTTAATTGCTGCAGATTTTATCTTGGCTTGTCTGACTGCCCTGTAGTTGGGTGAAGGGTGTTAATTGTCTGGCCTCTGACCTCAGCTACGTGATAACTGGAGGTGGGGCTTAGTCAGAGTTGAGGTAGCAAGTAGAGTTTTATTTTCTCAGAAGAAGCCAGAAGGGGAAGGAAGGAAACATACTCAATTCAGTGCTTTAGAGTAACTGGTAATTGCTATTTTTCTTTTAAACTTAGATTGTGGGCTTTAGTGACACTGTGCTTTCTTTGTTGTCTTTACTTAGAATTGTTTTTGAGCTGTTGAAAATTTAAAACGTAGTGGTGGTGTAATTCTATGCTGTCTTTAATTGCTGCAAATGTTATCTTGGCTTGTCTGACTGCCCTGTAGTTGGGTGAAGGGTGTTAATTGTCTGGCCTCTGACCTCAGTTACATGATGACTGGAGGTGGGTCTTAGAGTTCAGGTTGCAAGTAGAGTTTTATTTTCTCAGAAGAAGCCAGAAGGGAAGGAAGGAAACATATTCAATTCAGTGCTTTAGAGTAACTGGTAATTGCTATTTTTCCTTTAAACTTAGATTGTGGGCTTTTAGTGACACTGTACTTTCTTTGTTGTCTTTACTTAGAATTGTTTTTTGGCTGTTGAAAATTTAATACGTAGTGGTGGTGTAATTCGGTGCTGTCTTTAATTGCTGCAAATTTTATCTTGGCTTGTCTGACTGCCCTGTACTTGGGTGAAGGGTGTTAATTGTCTGGCCTCTGACCACAGCTACGTGATAACTGGAGGTGGGGCTTAGTCAGAGTTGAGGTAGCAAGTAAATTTTATTTTCTCAGAAGAAGCCAGAAGGGGAAGGAAGGAAACATATTCAATTCAGTGCTTTAGAGTAACTGGTAATTGCTATTTTTCTTTTAAACTTAGATTGTGGGCTTTTAGTGACACTGTACTTTCTTTGTTGTCTTTACTTAGAATTGTTTTTGGGCTGTTGAAAATTTAAAATGTAGTAGTGGTGTAATTCAGTGCTGTCTTTAATTGCTGCAGATTTTATCTTGGCTTCTCTGACTGCCCTGTAGTTTGCTGAAGGGAGTTAATTGTCTGGCCTCTGACCTCAGCTATGTGATAACTGGAGGTGGGGCTTAGTCAGAGTTGAGGTAGCAAGTAGAGTTTTATTTTCTCAGAAGAAGCCAGAAGGGGAAGGAAGGAAGGAAACATATTCAATTCAGTGCTTTAGAGTGACTGGTAATTGCTATTTTTCTTTTAAACTTAGATTGTGGGTTTTTAGTGACACTGTACTTTCTTTGTTGTCTTTACTTAGAATTGTTTTTGAGCTGTTGAAAATGTAAAATGTAGTGGTGGTGTAATTCTGTGCTGTCTTTAATTGCTGCAGATTTTATCTTGGCTTGTCTGACTGCCCTGTAATTGGGTGAAGGGTGTTAATTGTCTGGCCTCTGACCTCAGCTACATGATAACTGGAGGTGGGGCTTAGTCAGAGTTGAGGTAGCAAGTAGAGTTTTATTTTCTCAGAAGAAGCCAGAAGGGGAAGGAAGGAAACATACTCAATTCAGTGCTTTAGAGTAACTGGTAATTGCTATTTTTCTTTTAAACTTAGATTGTGGGCTTTAGTGACACTGTGCTTTCTTTGTTGTCTTTACTTAGAATTGTTTTTGAGCTGTTGAAAATTTAAAACGTAGTGGCGGTATAATTCTATGCTGTCTTTAATTGCTGCAAATGTTATCTTGGCTTGTCTGACTGCCCTGTAGTTGGGTGAAGAGTGTTAATTGTCTGGCCTCTGACCTCAGTTACATGATGACTGGAGGTGGGTCTTAGTCAGAGTTCAAGTTGCAAGTAGAGTTTTATTTTCTCAGAAGAAGCCAGAAGGGAAGGAAGGAAACATATTCAATTCAGTGCTTTAGAGTAACTGGTAATTGCTATTTTTCTTTTAAACTTAGATTGGGGGCTTTTATTGACACTGTACTTTCTTTGTTGTTTTTACTTAGAATTGTTTTTGGGCTGTTGAAAATTTAAAACGTAGTGGTGGTGTAATTCTGTGCTATCTTTAATTGCTGCAGATTTTATCTTGGCTTGTCTGACTGCCCTGTAGTTGGGTGAAGGGTGTTAATTGTCTGGCCTCTGACATCAGCTACGTGATAACTGGAGGTGAGACTTAGTCAGAGTTGAGGTAGCAAGTAGAATTTTATATTCTCAGAAGAAGCCAGAAGGGGAAGGAAGGAAACATATTCAATTCAGTGCTTTAGAGTGACTGGTAATTGCTATTTTTCTTTTAAACTTAGATTGTGGGTTTTTAGTGACACTGTACTTTCTTTGTTGTCTTTACTTAGAATTGTTTTTGAGCTGTTGAAAATTTAAAACGTAGTGGTGGTGTAATTCTGTGCTGTCTTTAATTGCTGCAAATTTTATCTTGGCTTGTCTGACTGCCCTGTAGTTGGATGAAGGGTGTTAATTGTCTGGCCTCTGACATCAGCTACGTGATAACTGGAGGTGGGACTTAGTCAGAGTTGAGGTAGCAAGTAGAATTTTATTTTCTCAGAAGAAGCCAGAAGGGGAAGGAAGGAAACATTTTCAATTCAGTGCTTTAGAATAACTGGTAATTGCTATTTTTCTTTTAAACTTAGATTGTGGGATTTTAGTGACACTGTACTTTCTTTGTTGTCTTTACTTATAATTGTTTTTGAGCTGTTGAAAATTTAAAACGTAGTGGTGGTGTAATTCTGTGCTGTCTTTAATTGCTGTAAAATTTTCACCACCCCTCCCTCCCCTTCCCTCAACTCTTAATTATATGCCCTGTTAAATCTGATTGACAGGAGATAAACACAGGGTATGGTGAGGGGGTGTGAAGTAGGAGGAGCGTAAGGGGAGAAGCCCACCCTCAGCACAACAAGTGTTTTGACTCATTTATTTATTTATTGTTTTTTTTTTTTTTTAAAGAAAATTATCTGAGGATCAGTAGCAGGATTTTTAGGATGGTAAATTAATAAAAAGGGAACTAGGAGAGCTTCAGTAACAGACAAGTAGTGGAATAGCAGTATAATTGCAGTATAATGTGGGGAGTGGTTTAATGCAGTGGCTGTGGGGCAGCCATATTCAGGCAGACCTTCTGGACACTGAGGTACTGCCCTATCTGCATGCATCTCTCTGGACTGGGGGATGAGGTAGCCATACTCAGAGCGGAAGTAAACTGGGTCAGGAGTACCATCACCCCTATCCAGAGACCACCCAGTCTAATGCAACTGCCTCAAAGGAAGCCGAGAACGAGGAGCACTTGGATGACAGTGGGCTCAGGGAGGGATAGAGTGGTCAGGCAGAGGCACATCCCAGATCCTATTCCACACAAGAACTCATGTGCCACACTGGCAAATGAGGACAACCAAATGGAGGTACCCAGAGAAGTGGAAGGAAAGGATGTGGAGGTTAGCCATGGAGGTGACCTCAGCGGGGAAAAGAGTGAACCCCAGAGGAGGAGGAAGTGAATCCTGGTGGGGGACTCTATTATAAGAGGGATCCAGCTAGGAACACAAGAGGGGGAGGACAGGGAGATGAGGTGCCTACCAGGTGCCACGGCATGAAGGGTTGGAAGGAAGATCCTGAGGATCACTGGGAAGGAAAGACGGGAGGGTGAGCTGGATGTCATTATCCACCTAGGTACTAATGACCTGGCAAATCGGGAGCCAAAGGAAGTTCAGGAAGAGTTTAGGAAATTGGGGAGGGGTCTCAAGCAAGTAGCTAATTCTGTCACTTTCTCAGAGGTACTACCTGTGAGAGGCAAGGGAGATCATAGGAGTGCATGCACCTGGAACTTTAACTCATGTTTGAAGAACTGGTGCTGTGAGGAAGGGTTTGGATTCATTGGTGACTGGGACCCACCTGGAGGGATGGAGGTTTGTTCAAGCCTGACGGCCTGCATCCATCCTGGAGAATCAAGCACTCAATGATAAGTTTAAATGCTACGATTGACAAGCATTTAAACTAGCAAAGGGGTGGCAGGCCAGCAAGGAGGGTACCTACTTGCTCACCCCACAGCTAGCAGTGGAACCAGTGAACCAGAGGAGTGGCTATCTTTTCAAAGCAGTGCAAAGATGGAGATTAATGCCCAAGAGGTGGATAGGGCAGAAAGGGGCAAAATTCAGCAGAAGGGCAGACAGCAAGGAGAACCAGGGATAAAGGACAACCAAGGAAGGGGCTGGAGTAGAACAGTGAAACAGTCTAGGGAGGTCAAATCATGGAAAGCCATGTGTGCAAATGCCAGAAGCCTTAGCAACAAGATGGAAGATCTGGAGGCTGTCATGGTGCAGTCAGACCTGGACATTGTGGCCATCACTGAAACCTAGTGTAATGATAACCACGACTGGGAGATGGCCATACCTAGCTACAACATATTCAGAAGAGACAGAGCAGGCAGGAAGGGAGGAGGAGTGGCACTGTATGTGAAAAATGACATAAGGGCCACAGAGATCCAGGAGGAACAAAATGGGGGAGAGATACTGTGGGTTAAGTTGGAAAGGAAAATGGGGACAACCATCCGCACAGGTGTGGTCTATAGACCACCAGCCCAGGAGGAAGAAACAGATAGGGGATGATGCTAGCCATCCACAGGATGGAAGACAAGGTGAGGTAGTACTGGTTGGAGACTTCAATATTCCAGACATGGATTGAGCATCCCAGCAGCAGCATCAACTAGAGCAGATTTATCCTGGACTCCTTCAGGTGCCTTGCTCAAGCAACTGGTCATGGAACCAACTCAGCAGAAGGCAATACTGGACCTTGTGCTCACAAACATGGACAGTGTGATGGGGTAACAGTGGGGGAGCACCTGGGGAACAGTGACCACCAGTCATTGTGGTTTGAAATCACAGAAAGAGCAGAACCAAACCACACAAAAACACGTATCCTGGATTTTAGGGGGACAGACTTTGGGAAAATGAGGAAATACTTGAAAGAGGCATTAAGTGGAATGGGACAGGAATCAGGGGTTGAGGAACAGTGGGCAGTATTTAAAATGGGGATTACAAGAACAACAGAATTATGCATTAAGCAGGTTAGCAAGAGGAAAAGGAAGAGGAGACCATTATGGTTTTCCAAAGAGGTAGCACAGAAAGTGAAAGCCAAAAGATTGCATTCAGGCAATACAAAAGACACAGGCAGAAGGGGATAGGAGAAGTACCAGGAGAAGCAGAGGGAGGCAGGAGATCAGTAGGGAAGCCAAAGCTCAGACAGAAGAACACATTGCAAAATCAGTGGGTAGAGGGGACAAAACCTTTTACAGGTACATAAGTGAAAAAACAAAGACAAAGGGAGGGATAGTAAGACTGAAGGGGGAGGATGGGGCTGCATGGAGGATGACAACTGTAAAGCTGACATATTGAACAGGTATTTCTGCTCAGTCTTTACTGAGGAAGAGGAGGGTAATGGGTCTGAAGGGAGTACAAGGGGTGAGAATGGTGCAGAAATGGACACAAGTCCCTTTACGCGAGAAAGGGTCCTGAAGGAACTGGAAGTAATAAGAGTTGATAAAGCTATGGGGCCAGATGGGGTGCACCCCAGGGTCCTTAAAGAGCCAAGAGAGGTGGTGGCTGAACCTCTGGCTATCCTGTTTAGCTGATCACTGGAAACAGGGGAGGTACCCAAAGACTGGAGGACAACAGATGTAGTCCCCTTATACAAAAGCAGAACAAAGAGGAAGCAGGGAACTACAGACCAGTCAGCCTCACCTCGGTAGTGGGGAAGATCATGGAAGCACTACTGAAGGAGATATTGGTGGAACATCTGGTTATCAATGGACTACAGGACCCAAGGCAGCATGTTTTCACCGGGGGGGTCATGTCAGACCAACCTCGTTGAATTTTTTGACTGGGTGACTAGGGAGGTGGATCAGGGGAGGGCAGTGGACATGGCCTATCTGTACTTCAGCAAGGCCTTTGACACTGTGCCACATAGAAGATTACTACACAAACTGGGGAATATGGGTGTGGGCAGGACAGTAATGTGGTGGGTAGGTAACTGGCTGGGTGGCAGGACACAGAGGGTGGTGGTAAATGGCTGTCACTCCACAGAGGGAAGACTGACTAGTGGGGTACCACAGGGATCAGTGCTGGGACCGGTCCTATTCAACATCTTCATCAGTGACATTGCGCAGGACCTAGAAGGCAGAATTTCACTGTTCGCTGATGACACAAAGCTCTGTAACAGAGTAAACACACCAGAGGGTGAGACAGGATGAGAAGGGACCTGCAGAAACTTGAAGAATAGTCAGGGTTTGGCAGTTGAAATTCAATGCAAAGAAGTGCAAGATAATGCATATGGGGCACAAAAACCCTGGCACAATATATCAGTTGGGGGGTGAGGATATAGCATGCACCAAGCAGGAAAGGGATCTTGGGGTTGTCATCTCTGATGACCTCAAGGTAGGGAAACAGTGTGACAAGGCAGCAGGTAAAGCAAATAGGGTGCTGGGATGTATAGGCAGGGGCATCAGCAGCAGGAAAAGGAGGTCATAATTCCGCTATACAAGACACTAGTGGGGCTCCACCTGGAGTACAGTGTACAGTTCTGGAGACCATACCTACGTAAGGACATAGACAGGGTAAAGAAGGTTCAGAGGAGGGCAACAAAGATGGTGCATGGTGCAAGTCCTATGAAGACAGGTTGAAGGAACTGAACATGTATTCCCTGGAGGAGAGGAGGGAGAGAGGGGATATGATAGAGACATACAAGTATCTCACAGGGAGGAACAGGGTGCAGGAATACACTATTTTTAAGAGAAAAAGATGTACCAGGACTAGAGGGCATGGGATGAAGCTGGAGGGAGGACGATTCAGAGGAAAAATGAGGAAGAATTTCTTCACAGAACGGGTGGTGGACAAGTGGAACAGCCTGCCAGAGGAAGTGGTGGGGGCTGAAACAATCACGGGATTTAAGAATGCATGGGATAGACATAAAGGAATTCTGGAGGTCAGGGGTAAGGGGCAACAGACTTCTAGGAAAACATAAACTGAACTTACAAGCTCAAATGGGCAGACTGGGTGGGCCATAGGCCCTTATCTGCCGACACTGTCTATGTAGCTATGTATCTATGTAGTCTGGCCCTCATAACCGTCCGACCGCCTGCTCTTGGGTTGGTCTGATTCCCATCCTGCAAATTCCAAATCTGGGGGTCCTGCTGCACAGGCTAGAGGAAGGGCTTCAGGAGTCTGGCCCTCGCGACTGTCCGACCGCCCGCTCTTTGGAGGTGGGGTCCGATTCCTGTCCTGAAAAAATTCCAAATCTGGGGGGTTCCGCTGCACAGGCTGGAGGGAGGACTTCAGGAGTTTGGCCCTCGTGACCATCCGATCACCCCCTCTTTGGGAGGGCAGGTCCGATTCCCATCCTGCAAATTCCAAATCAAATAAAGCTTATTGAATTTGAAAAAAAAGAAATCAGGATTATGTGAAAGTTAGCCTTCATCATTAGGACTCTCAATCTGGTGAGGGTGATTCCTCCCGCTATCCACCCATCCATCTCAGGGGCTGAGGCTCAGTGGACTGTGGGGTATCTCAATATAGTGTCCAACGAGTCCATCTCCATACAAAGGTGGGGGTTCTTAGATTTATTTTATAGGTGAGTTCCTCCATGTTTGTATTTCTTGTATGATCTCTAAGCACTGCTGGTACATTGGAGGGCCGTTTTGCAGCCATCTTCGTGTTATGACCTTATGCGCAGAGGTCACTAGAATGTTCCACAGATATGCCTTTTCTTGGCCCTCAGCTCCCCTAGGAGGAAGGCCCAGTAGAGTGTGTGAGATAGTTGGTGGAGTTTCAAGTGAGAACAAATTTTTAGTGTAGCCAGTGACCCATTGCTGGAAGGTTGTCAAAGAGGGGCATGCCAGAAAACATGGGAGTGATGTGCCTGTGTGTTTCCACATTTTCTCCAGCAGTCTTGAGAGGATTGTGCATTCCATTTTTCTTGAATAAATGGCATATAAAAAAATCTAGTGCTATTTTTTCAGGCAAACTGTTGCCATGGGGGGAGCTAGTGTTTTTCACACCTGAGTTAATGATTGCAGACCAGTCCTTATCCAAAAGTTTTAAGTTATTTTCTTGTGTCCAATTTTGTTTTATTGGCAAGGCATGGTCTTCCTATAGGGCCCTAAGGGCTTTACAGAGAACTGAAATATGCTGCTTTGTCATTTATTGGTTCATGATTGCCTCCATAGCATCTAACAAAGGCTTTGTTGGTGGGGTTCTATGTTAAAATAGTGAAATAAAAATAGCGAGTTCAATAATAGCGAGTACACAATAGCGAAACGCAAATAGCGATTGAAAGTATAGCGAGTGTAAAAATACCTCCAGAACAATTATAGCACGCTGTGTTCTGCTGCAGGATACCCAGTCTCAGTTTGAAATGAAAATGCAAGTTCAAAAAAGAAGATGGAGGGGTGGAAGTATATCCATACCAGGCATTTCAGACACCATGGTCAAAGCAACCAGACCAGCTTCTTATATTTTTGTGGGCAGGTGGCAACTAGTGATAGCTCTGAGCACTGATAGATTTGCCAACATTTTGTACGTTTCAAACCTTGTCAGTTTCCAAGAGTCAAACACATGGCGATCGGGGTGCAAGCGGTCCACTGGACCACCAGGGATATAGGACATGTTTGATTTTATACTTAAGCCCTCGATCAGGCTGTGAGCGGTCCACTGGACCCCGCAGTGATATTGGATGATTATTATTTTAACAGATGCCCGCGATCGGGCAGTGGGGCACTTTCCCGCGCTGTGCAGGGGCGTCGGTCCCCGACGGCTGCAGCCTGGCAGGGCACCAGGCGCAAGTCACTGGGAATCAGCGCACCTGCATGAAAATTGGGCCATAATGACATGAAAATAGCCCCATTTGCAGCTTGCAAGCATTATGACCCCATTTGCATGTGCACTTTTGAATATCGTGGTTTTGCACCTAGCACAACGGCACTTGCGCTAGCGCATCCCCCTGCTCCACTCTGGCCACTTGCGCTGGCACAGTGCCACTGCGCCATGTGCACTGCGGGTGGCCAGGGTGCGATATTCAACGTTGCTGTACTGTGACACAGCTCCGTTGAATATCACTCTGTCAATATGCCTCTGCGTAGCCAAGTTGCGCTGCGCCCAGGCTTGCACCACAGCCTGGAACAGTCTGAATATCCAGGCCTCAATCTCTGATGTGTGTTCTTCAGGTATAAATGAAGATCCAGCTCTAGGAAAACCAACTGGTGGTTCGATTGGACCGATGTACCTATTCACATGGAAGAGAATTGGGGCATATCTCTTTTGTGGGAGTAATTGGTAGCTAATCGAGAATATATTTTAAATCAAGGAGAATAGCAGGTACAGTCTCTTGCCACTGAGTACCTAGTCTACCACATATCCTCAAACCCGAGTTCCTGTAGGAGTATCTTAAATTTTTATTTTTTCTATTATTCAGGCTATGAAGCTGAGAGGTCGTGTCTTGTTTTCTGTCAAGGATTAGATTCCTGTCCACTCCCATAATGAGGATTCCTTTCAGCTTCTTAGTGGCTTGCTTAAGAAAGCCAAGCAAAAAGTATAGGGGGAGCCTAGTGGGGCATAAATGTTAACCAGGGTGATGGGCATGTCCCGAATGGACCTGTTACTATCAGGAATCTGGTTCCTGGGTCTGCAATCACTTCCAGTTTCTCGAACGGCGAGGCAGGAATCAATATCATAACCCCTTGCTTTTCTCCAGTTCAAGAGATGCTTGAAATAGCTTGGGGTAACTCCAGTTCCTGAATTTTAAAGCTTCTTGGGGTGTAAAATGTGTTTCTTGTAAGAAAATGATATCACTTCTCTGTGGTTTAAGCTATTTAAGGAGGTATTTTCTTTTTACTGGGTAGTTTATGCCATTCACATTGTAAGTTAAGACCTTAGTTAAAGTTCTTAACACTAAGTTATCAGCCATGACCTGTCTATCTGGTTCAAATCTCTCTGTGTGTCAAAGAAAATGTAAAAACCATGCTGCTAAGCCACTATATCATATACTGAACATCAAAGACAAACAAATATAAAAACGGGTAAAACAATAAAAACAGTAATTAATGATAGTTGCAATTGAAACCAAGAACAGGTAACCAAAACTTGAGTAAATATTCAATTTCAATAATATTTGTCTAAGTTTACAGGGAGACAAGAAGTCTTGTCAGGTGTCTGGGGCAACATCTCTAAACGCCTCACCTCTGTGACTTCCAAGATTGAGCAGGGGAAAATCTCTGCACTCGCGGTGTGTCGCTCTTGTGACACCACTTGTCCCCCAATATAGGGCTCAAGTAAATGTGCTAGAGATCTATATGCAGGCCAGACATCATCTTATTCATCTTGATTTAAAGGAATGGGTAGCTGTTTTGCTGATCCCCCCCCCCAGGTTCTGAATAGCAAACATTTAATGGACTGGCTGCCTTGTCATTACAGCAGGTTTGCAGTTGTCACATTACTGTGATGAAACCTATCCCCATTAAGGAGTAATGATCTAAGGTAAAATATGAGAGCAGTTCCCTGTGGCTACAGGTCATGTACATAAGGAGAAATCTTGCCCCTACCCCTGAATCCTTGGGACAGAGTGATGAGGATAATAAGTCATGATCAGGATGTGGTAGTCCTTTTGTGTGTTCCGTGTATAATATCTTTGAAATGAACACAGAGGGTCTGATTTGCAAAAGGCCCTTAAAACAACACAAATTGTGTCACTCTAAGGGTTGCAGCAAATTGCTGGTGTGACAGGAACCCTGTGCCCATTTTATAAAAAGCAGGGTCCCAGCATTAAATTCCCTGGGTTTGAGGCAAGTCAACTTCTGCACCAAACAGTTGGTCTAACTGTGGGAATTGCCCCAAGAATGTGGCCCCCTGCCCGGCACAGCACTAGAGGGGCAAGGCTGGTGGGGGTGAAGCTGCTGGGGAGGAGGGGGCCAGGGGCATAAGGGGCATGGGAGGTGGCAAAGGAGGAGTCAGATGAACAGCTGGGATTCACTGGGAATGATGCAGCACCCAGCAGTGGGCATTGTTACTGAAGTGTATAGTACAATACAGGTATCATCTCTGTTAGTCTAGCAGTCCCTCTCAATCCCCCTCGAGCACCCACCCACTTTATGAAATAATATACCTGATGGCTAGACATCCCTCCCCCACCCAATCATCCACCTGCTCTATTAAATATAATACCCATGGTGGTCGAGCAGTTCCCCCCCTCACCTGATCACCCACCCAAAGTTGGTAGCAGAGTCCCTGGTGTCCAATGTAAACCCCCTATCCTGATGCCCTGTATGGTGAATATTAATTCTCTGGTGTCCAGCGGACCCCCTGTCCTTGATCACCTGTATAGTACAAGTAACCTATTCTCTGGTGATCTAGTGGACCCCCACCTCTGCAGGTAGTGCCCCTCCACCCCACTCCCCATCCTGAAATGGAGCTGGTGACCAGCACAATCCTCCTCTCTCCATCACGGCTGGCCGCCAATTGAGCTATCAATGAGCACATACTGTATACAGTACGTGCTCACTGATAGCTCAGTCAGTGACCAATCATGGCGGAGACAGGAGGGATGTACTGGTTGCTGGCTTTATTTTGGGATAGAGGAAAAAGGGTGGAGGAGCACTACCTGCCAGAGTGTGTTGTGAGGGTCCACTAGACCACCAGGAAACAGGTTACTTGCACCATATAGGAGATTGGGGACTGGGGATTCTGCTACACATCAGAGAATTTATATTCACCATACAGGGGATCAGGATGGGGTACCAATGTTGGGCTGGTGCTCGGGTGAGGGGAAGAACCACTTGAACACCAGGGATATTATATTTCATAAAGCAGATGGATGATAAGGCAGAGGGAAGGGCCGCAAGTTACTAGGAATATAATATTTCATAAAGCGTGCAGATGATGGGGTGAGAGGAGGGGCTGCTAGCCACCACGGATGATACCTACACTCTGTTACACAGTTCAATGTAAATGCACCCTGCTGGGTGCCACATCTCTCCCAGTGATGCCCAGATGTCCCCAACTCCCCCTCTGCCACCTCCCATGCTCATTATGCCCCCAGCAGCCCATTGTCTGACCCTTTCCCACTGACACAAGTCACTTAGACCACCTCCTGGCTGGTCTAAGTGGTGTCCTTTGCTGCATCCATAGCAGGGCTTGTAAAATCCCCAAAACATAGACGTTGCAGTCCCGCTGTGGCACAATCTCCCCCTTGCATCCTGGTGCACTGGGTTGTTGTCACACCCCTGCTGAAAGGGGATTTTGATGCAGCAGCATATGAACATATGAAAATGTCAACAGAAACAGGCCTCACGGTCTATCAAGTCTGCTCGATTGTGCAGCTAGCCCCTCAACTTGCAGTTGCCTCACCCATTCCTCCCCCTTCCCCAGCATCAGGATTTGATGCTGGCTGCTTTAGAAAATCGTGTTTGATGCAAGTTGTGATGCAAGTCATCTGTTGCATCACACTCGTTTGACTAATGTCCCTTGTGTTGATCTAAGTCCTCTAAAAATCAGTTCCAGAGTGTCGCACTAACATTATGCTCCTACCATTCATCCTAAGTTGACATAAGTTGAACATGGCTTTCAAACATGTCTGAAGCCCTAGGTGACCTCTATATTTTTAGTGGCATGTTAAGCCATTTCTATAGGCCTAGGCTGTGAGTAGGCCTCCTATTAAATCATATAAAATGGGCAAAGAAATCCCTGTATCCTGATTGGCTGAGACTTAGTTCTAGTCATTGCAGTAAGATAGTGCTACCACCAGTGGCTAAAACAAGTCCCTGCCAACCAGGGCAACTCACAGAATTCATAAGCCACCTATTTTCTAGTTTTCATCACAAACATGGCTGCAGCCTTTACTCGTATATAAAACACTTCAACTAGGACTTAAAAATAGAAGTCCATTAAATAAATAAAGTAAGTAAATAATATAATGTTATTACACTCATGAGCCCCCCCCCTACACACAGACACAAATGTAAAAAATCATGTACTATTCAGAGTTTCCATTGCTGGTGTTTCTTTGACGACCATGAAAAATACCCCTCCTATCCCTACCACTTCGTCAGAGAACTCCCTGCTCCTTACCTGGCAACAGATAAAACTGAGGTTCTGGCTGCACTTCAGGCCTGTGTGTGTATCTTTGTTCATATGCTAGTTGAGCTCTGAAGAATGCTGAATTCATGTATTCTCTGTTAACATTGTGTGTGTGTGTGTGTGTGACATTCTACTGCTGAAATATCACAGAGCTTTGAATTCTTCTATTCCATGGTAAACAATCACACAATGTATCAAGTGTGAAGAAAGACGGATGAGTGACAGGTGAAAAACATCTGTGGAAGGACTATTTTACATTATTTAGCAACATTTTAGTATATTATTTGTGACTTAGAAAATTTTGGAATGTTCTTTTTTTCAAAGTTGCTTATGGGCCCATTTTGTATAAGCAATAAGACACGGCTGGGTGTTGGTAGTACTGAGATACCTGCACACCCAGAGGCTGAAGGTACTCGACCTGCTGTCTTGTGCCTAACTATGCTTCTGAGTGTGTGGATATCTTGGTACTACCAACACCCAGTCATGTCTTATTGTTTACACAAGTTGGCCTCAACAAAGCAATTATAAGTAAGACCCGTGGAGTAAGCCTGATAAGGACCTATAATCCAATCACTCAATCAAGTTTATTTTATATTGGAAAGAGTGTGAGCAAAAATACTCATTTTCATATTCGTCCAGGTTACAGAGCATGCACAACAAATACAGTACAAAATACAAGCACTAACTAGCCATGTTAACAACAAATTAAAATCGAGATGGGCACATGTGTCTCAATGATGAAAGCAGACAGAGGGAGGGGGAAGGCAGGGAAGGAGAGATGAGACAAATAGACATAGTGCTAAAAGAGGGGGCCAAGGATGGGGGGTGAGGGGTGGGTGAAGATAGTGGAAAGAGGAGGTGAAGTACGGGGTTCCCATTGTGGAAGAGGAGAAGGAACCACACTAGTGCTGTATGAAAAACTTATGGCAGGGGTCACCTACAAGCGTTACTTTCCAGGAGAACATTTTTGACAGTGTCCATAAAAAAGGGGATAGATCCACAGGCAGATTGGTGTAGAACTTCAACCCCTGAAAGCAGATGGAGTTTTGAGCTTGTGCAATATGAAGGAAGGCAACCTTAAATATTTGGAAACAGCTTCCTCTGGTGCCACGCTTGGGGGTAGATTTGGGGAATAGTCCAGAACGCATTGAGGCAATTTGTTCAGATGGACCTTGTGTAGGAAAAGAAGTGTTTTAAGTTGAAACCTTCCTTCGAGAGGTAGCCACATGAGAGGTGGGTAGAGGGAACAGTGATGGGTGGACCACAGGAGGCCCATGATGAAACAGGCAATGTTGTATGAGGTTCTGAGTTTGGAAAAAAGCATAGATGGGGGGGGCGTAGACTGTGGAGCCATACTCAAGAAGGAGAAGGAACAGTGAGCAGGCAAGATGATATCTTGAGGCTGGTAGGATATTTTCTGATTCCGAATAAAAGTCCTAACCTCAATTTTTTTTTTATGAGATTAGTAATATGTACTTGAAAAGTAAGCTGTGGGTCAAGAACCAAGTCCAGATAGTTAAAATCTTCAACTTTGTCTATGCTGTTCCCATGCAGGTCAGAGAGGTGAGGTTTAATTTTACATTTTTCCTGGGCCCGCAAAGAGCGTGTAGTTAGTTTTTTTTAGAGTTAAGAACCAGGTTTCTGTGAAGGAAACAAGTGTGGAACCTTAAGAAATCAGTTTGTAGGTTTAAAAACAGGGTGTCAGGGTTTTCCGGGCCAGGTCAACCACTGGACAGTTCCCTCCTTCTCAGGGTCTCTCACAATGTCAGTTACCATACTCAGAGTTTGATCATCTGTTCTGGAGGCAATAGAGGGTCAAAGTGGAAGAGTTACTCAGTTCCAGGCATAGTGACGGAAACATCTCTCTGCCCCCCTCCCCTTAGTTGATGCAAGTTGAATGCAGTGTTTAAGCATTTGTGAGCCCAAGTAGCCTTTATATTGTTAGAAACATAGAAACATAGAATTTGACGGCAGATAAGGACCGCTTGGCCCACCTAGTCTGCCCATTTTCCTACCTAACAGATAAGCTGCAGATCCTAGTTAACCAACAGCTTACTTCCTCTTACCCGCCACTAGGACTGCTTTATGCCTGTCCCATGCATTCTTGAAGTCCCCCACTGTTCTTGACTCCACGACCTCCTCAGAGAGACTGTTCCATGCATCCACAACCCTCTCAGTGAAAAAATACTTCCTCGCATTACCCCTGAGCCGTCCTCCCTCTATCTTCAAATTGTGCCCCCTTGTTCTTGCACATCTCTTTTTCTGGAAGATGCTACCCTCTTGGACTTTGTTAATTCCCTTGAGGTACTTGAAAGTTTCTATCATGTCCCTCTCCCTTCTTTCCTCAAGAGTATACATATTAAGCTCCTTTAGTCTTTCTTCATATGTCTTCTGGTGCAGACCCTGCACCATTTGGTTGCCCTCCTCTGGACAGCCTCCACTCTGTCTATGTCTTTCGGAGATGGGGTTCTCAGAACTGCAAGCAGTACTCCAGATGGAGTCTCACCAACTGTCTGTACAGAGGGATAACAACTTCCTGTTTTCTACTATTGATGCCTCTTCCTATGCATCCCAGTATCCCCCCAGCCTTCCTTACTGCCTTCTCACATTGCTTGCCCACCTTTAGGTCATCTGATATAATTACCCCAAGGTCCCTTTCTATTTTTACAGTTGTCAGTATCTCACCCCCCATTGTGTACGCTTCTCCTGGGTTTTTGTTTCCCATGTGCATTACCTTGCACTTCTTTGCATTGACTCTGAGCTGCCATACATTTGACCATTCCTCCAACCTAGCCAAGTCCCTTCTCATCCTTTCCACTCCATCTTGTGCATCAACCCTGTTGCAGATCTTTGTGTCATCTGCGAAGAGACATACTTTTCCTTCCAGTTCCTCTGCAATGTCACTTATAAAGGCATTAAAAAGGATCAGTCCCAGTACTGAACCCTGCGGTACCCCGCTAGTAACCCTCCTTTCTTCACTGTGTACTCCATTTACTACTACCCTTTGCATCCTGTTGTCTAGCCAGTTTTTTATCTAGGCTACCACCTTGGGACCCACTCCAAGGCTGGCTATCTTGTGTATTAATCTTTTGTGTGGGACTGTATCAAATCCCTTGCTAAAATCTAGGTAGGCCATGTCCACAGCCCCTTCCTGGTCTACTACTTTGGTCACCCAGTCAAAGAAATCTATTAGATTCATCTGACATGACCTTCCCATCGTGAATCCATGCTGCCTTGGGTCCTGTGCCCCACTGGCCTCTAGGTACTCAACAATTCTTTCCTTCAGAAGTGATTCCATCATTTTCCCTACCACTGAGGTCAAACTAACTGGTCTGTAGTTTCCTGCCTCTGTCCTGCTCCCACTTTTGTGAAGAAGAATCACATCTGCCCTCCTCCAGTCCTCAGGTACCACCCCATCCTCCCATGATTTCTTAAAGAGAGTAGTCAGCGGTGTCACTAGTTCTACCCTTAGTTCTTTTAGAATTCTTGGGTGAATCCCATCAGACCCCATTGCTTTGTCCACCTTCAATTTTATTAGTTCTTCCAGAACCCTTTCTTCTGTAAGTGGACTGGTATCAACCTCCGTCTTCAGAGTGTTTCTCTTGTTTGGTTTAGGTAACTCCCCCTCCTCTTCCTTTGTGAATACTGAGCAGAAATATTCGTTGAGTATCCCTGCTTTTTCACTGTCACCCTCTACCCACATTCCCTTCCCTTTATTAAGCTTCAGTATCCCTCCTTTGGTCTTTCTTCGCTCCCTAATGTACCTATAAAAGGTCTTATCCCCTCTTAACAGAATTGGCTATCCTTTCCTTGGTTTGGGCCTTTGCTATTCTGACTGCCTCCCAGCCTCTTTCTGCTTTAACTGATAAAGTTCTCTATCCTGCTCCTTCTGTGTTTCCTTATATTTCCTGAATGCTGTCCTTTTCTCCTTAACCTTCCCTGCCACCTCTTTTGTGAACCATAGCGTTTTTCCTTCGTTGTGTTTTATTGATTTGCTTTACACAAGGCTTGTTGCCTCTGTGATGGCTGTTTTGATCACTCCCCATTGTTCCTCCACCCCTCCTTCTTGCCTGTTTGCTAGTGTTTTTCTGAGGCACTCTCTCATTTTCCCAAAGTCAGCCCTCCTAAAGTCTAGTACTCTTGCTTTTGTATGGCTTGATTGTAAGACTGTGTTTATCGTGAACCACACTGTTTGGTGGTCGCTTGTTCCCAGATGGCTACCCACTTCTAAATCTAAGATTCTTTCTCCATCCCCATTTTAAAGTACCATGTCTAAGATTGCTCCCTCCTGAGTGGGTTCCAATACTAGCTGTCTGAGGCATGCCCCCTGTAGGGCATCAAGAATGACCCCGCTCTTGGATGTGCCTGCAGCAAAGGTGCTCCAGTTAACATCTGGCATATTCAGGTCCCCCATCAACAATATCTCCCTTTTTCTGCCATTCTAAGAAAGCCTTCTATCATTTCCTCGTCCATTCCCTCCCCCTGAGATGGGGGTCTGTATACAACCCCCATGCGGATTGTGGTGCCATTTCCTGTCTCCAGGGTGACCCAAAGTGCCTCATCTGCTCCCTGTTTACTCTTTAGTTCTGTTGCTTTGATCCCTTCCTTTACATAGAGAGCTCCTCCTCCTCCTCTTTTACCCTCCCTGTTCCTCCTGTAGATTGTGTATCCTGGTATGTTGACATCCCAGCCATGGTTCCCTGTGCACCATGTTTCTGTGACTGCCACAATATCCAGGCAACCCTCTTCCATCAAGGCCACTAGTTCAGGGAGCTTGTTACACAGACTATTGGCATTGGTACTCATCACCCTCCACTTTTTGATAGCCTTACCCCTTTTAGCCCCATTTCTGTCCTTACTGCCTTTGCCTTTTTCTACATTTAAATCTGTTCTGCTCCCTAATAACTTCTGTACCTTGGTGTTTACCTCATTAATCACCATGTTTTGTGGGGAAGCTTGGATTTCCCTGCTCCTTTTCAGTGCCTCCCCCCTTGGCTAGTTTAAATGCGCCAATGAAGCATTTAAACCTCTCACCTAGGATCCTGGTCCTCCCCCTGGACAGATGCAGACCATCGCACCACTATAGGTCTGCATCCCTCCAGGTGGCTCCCCAGTCCCCAATGAAGCCAAAACCCTGAGCTCCACACCAGTTTTTCAACCACTCATTGAATTCCCTGGTGAGAAGTGCCCTAGCATCTCCCTTGCCATAGACAGGCAGCGCCTCCGAGAAGGTTACCGTATGCACTACTTGTCTAAGGCCCCTTCCCAACTCTACAAACTCCTCTTGCACTGCTCTGATCCCATTCCTAGCCAGGTTATTTGTCCCTAGGTGGACAATGACATCCAGCTCCTCTCTTGTGCAGCTCTCTCCGATCCTGAGGATTCGCTTCCTGTCCCTCCAAGCCGTGGTGCTGGGAAGGCACCTACCTCTCTCCCCCATCCTCCCCATTTCTACCCCCAATGATTGAGTCCCCCACCAGGAGTTGTTTCCTTCCCCTGTGGGGTCCCATGCCACCCTCCTGTGGGTCTCCTTTGTGAAGTTTCCCAGCATCCTCCTTGGTCTCCACTGCAGGTGCCTCCATAGAGGAACCACTATCCACCAGAAGAGCAAATGAATTGTGGAGAGGTACAGCTGGAGGGATGCAACTCTGTTCCACCACCCTCTCCCTCCTTGAGCCCACCCTGGTCCAGCCTCTCCTCTTTCTTGGCAACCTCTGAGGTAGTGGCATTGGCCCTAGTGGTCCCTGGGTGGGGATGAAGTTTCCTCAATCCTAGCCAGGTCAGCCTGGAGGCGGCAACCTCCTCTCTCAGACCAGAGAGGTGCCTGCAAATAGGGCAGCATTGCAGCCTCCAGAATGTCTCCCGGAACACTGCCGCCCCACAGCCATTGCACTGCACCACTCCTATCATGTCTTATTTTGTGTCCTCTCTACTGTTTCTCTGGATGCTTATTCTCTCCTCTCCTTACAACTCTTACCCTTCCTGTTCTGGGACAGCAACTTCCTATCTTCTTCAGTAGCATCCTTCTTCCTTGCTCAATATCAGACACCAGCAGCTAAGGGAGGAGAGTGAGCTACTTTTTTTTACTTTAGGGTTGACAAAACCAGTGTTTCTCTATGATCCTTTCCTTCCTACTGCCAAACAGGAAGTTCCAGTTGACAGTCAAATCCAGTGGCTATAAAAGTAGAACTGGTTTTGGTTGGGTGGGTGGGATGGATGGCAATTAGTAAGAAAAAAGGCTAGTAACAGGAAGTTGTAATTTGACTCACCTGCTTTTATAGTGTCTAAACCACACCCCCAGGTAAGCTCTCTTTCCTCCTACTGGTTTAGCAAAGTTAGCTGATACAGGACCCTTCACTGCACAGAACACACACTGACTTTCTTTCTTTTCTTTCTTTTTTTAACCCTAAATAAGACCCCTTCTACTTCTAATAAAGTTATCTGCCTACTTAATCTTAACAGACACTGACTCCTGCTGAGATATAAATTTTAAATTAATAAGAAAATGTAGCTTCTTTCAGTTAGCTGCTTTCTGCTCTACAAGCGAGACTAGCAACAGCTGCTTTCTGCTCTACAAGCAAGGCTAGCAACATATAGTGAGTGATAATTCACTGCTGAAATAACAATACATGCCCTGTAAATAGAAAAAAAGTGGGTCCATTTGTCAATGTTCTCCATTTATAAGGTAACCCAGCTATAATGTAGGTTAATAAGGGTAGAGGGTGCCCTGTGCTGCACAGAAAGGAGAATTACAGTGGAGTTCAGGAGTGTTTTCATGAAGTCTTCCAGTTACTAATGCAGAGTGTCTGATGGCAGGTTTATCCTCCAGTGGCTGGTACAAGAGGGAAATATGCACTTCTGCCAGTGCACATCAGTGCACAAGGGATTCTTATCCGCCATGCTAACCTGGCAAAAAGTAGGAATCAGAATTTGGACAGTGGTATGAGCCCCTTCTGCCTTCCCAAAAATTCCTCTCAAGAATCAAGACACTATTAAACGTCTGGGAAATAGGAAATGAAATTCTGCATGATGGTTGACACTTTAGCAACTGAATTCTGCCTGTACTGCCGTAAGAATAAACAAGCAAAATTACATGATAAGCATTTCAGAACTCAGTTCTGCATTCAAACTAAAGCCATCTTGTACACCATGCTGCAGATATCCAGTTGGTAGCATATGGGCCTATGCTTTCGAAATATATACATATTTCATTCCCAAATACATATTATTGTTCTTGCCCTCTCCATGATCATGATAAAGCCAAACATCTTAGTGCATTGCTGTTCGTGATAAGAAATGCATTCGGCCTCTGTACTGACATGTCCACAGTATTACTCTAGTATGTAAAAAGTCAAAACAAGTAACCAGAACGCATGATGAAGAAGAAGAAGAAGAAGAATCAGCATTTATATAGCGCTTTTCATACACAGTATCCCAAAGCGCTTTACAAGCAATGCTAGACTGACAGTGAAGTGACAGAATGTGTGGTGGCGGCCATATCGCACATCATCACCCACACACAGCCTGGTTGATTGCATGAACCGGTTTATGGGAAGGGGAATGTTGGCCAGGACACCGGGAATGTTCCCTGCTCTTTTCGAAGAGTACCCTGGGTTCTTTTACTTTCACCTGGACACCCACCAGGACAACACCAGGATGGACAGAAGGGACCTCGGTTTAACGTCTCATCTGAAGGACGGGACACCCCAACAGTACAGCACCCCCCAATACTGCACTCGGATGCCAGTGATTTTTAGGTGCAAGTCCATCCCGGTGTGGGACGAGAACCCATGACCTTCTGGTCCAGAGGTGGATGTGCTACCAACTGAGCCATGCTGTCACCCTATCATGGTATACAGGTCGCAGGTGGGATATATTGCTGTGGTTTCAAAAGCTTTCCCATGTAAGTTGTTGCAAGGGACAGAAAACATGAGCAATCAGGATGCCTGGGAATTCCTGTAGGCCTAATTTGTAAGTGGGCCACAGATTAGGTTATAAATTGGCCCCACCCTTCCTCGGCCAGAGTAGCCTGGGTTGGGAAACAACTAAACCCAGATTTCCTGATCTCCAACTGGTTAAAGGAAGTAAATGCAAATGTAAGGGAGGCCCTGTAGAATAAGTCTGGTAAGGGCCTGTAATAGGGCACAGGCAAAGCAATACGTTTTCTTCCCTCTTCCTCCCCAGTCTTTCGCAATACCAATAACAGTATTTATAGTATAATTTGTGCTCAGAGGCAGGGGAGGGTTAAATATAAAACTCTGTGCAAATACAGATTGAAAGTGAATTCAAACAAGGACATAAGAAACAAAAACATTTTTAAAGATCTCTTGTCCCAATCTTGGATGGCCATATGAAGATATAAACTTTCAGGGCCTGTGACCACAATTGTAGGGGCCCAGAGAAATTTTAAGCAGTATACCCTTTAAAACTCAGTTCAGTTAACAAAGGTCCCAGGAAACTGCTTAGTGTATCAGCATTTTTCACCATTTAAAAATAATCCCTTGAATTCCCATAGGATTGAGGGTGAGGTCCCAAACAGTAAACTAGGGGCACAAGAACTGCTATATCCCCTGAACAGGTATCCAGAGTATGTAAGAAAAAGAGTGGAGGCTGGGGTAGTTAGCCATGAATCTAGCTCCCTCACTTGCTAATAGGGTGTCTGAATACAGTAAATAAGTATATCCCAAGTCCTCTTACAGTAGACATTGCAAGAAGTGGTGTCTTTATAATGAGAAGCCTCGCATTAATGAAAGCACAGCACCAGAAGACAATGATTCCCATAAAAATAAATTGTTTTGTACCCTCCACCCCGACCCCCAACAGTATCCGCATAGCATTCACAGTTTAGTAGAGGAGAAAAGGAAGGAGATCTGAGTGCAGGTTAGATAGAAGCAGGGACGGTAGATCAATGGCAAATAGGCAATTTGTCTAGTGGCCCAGAGGAAGTCCAGCACATAAACACTGTCGTTGGCTGAAATTACAAGGACCCAGTAAGGATTTACATAATGTCCTGTGTAACTCATTCTGAATACTAAATGATTTGAAAAGTCTTGTTTAAAACTGTAACCCATCAGCAGTTGGTAGAAGGATTGCCCAATTTCTTCTGTAAGCTAAGATACATTGTCATACACTTAATTAAGAGTGGAATGACTGCTGTGCTCCCTGGACATGAAAATGTACAATATCGGTATATCAGTGGGAGCATTCATAAATAATCAGGAGTCTTGCCCCCAAATTCATTACCTTGTGGTCATGTTTTGTGAGCTTTTATGCCTCCAAGGCCTCCCTCAGCGGGAGATTCAAATAGCGGCTGTGGTACGATAGGAGTCACTAGTTAGGACAGGATGCCTGTTGCTAGCCATTTACAAAGTTACATGTTTCATGCCCTACCGCGACAACTCCTGCAGGGTTCCCAGTGCTACTCACAGTTTGAAGTGCAATGTGACATTCCACTGTAGGTTCAAACTACTGTGTGGCCATCAGTTCAATGGAAATCAGACAAACAGCCCATCTTCAGCAAAAGTTTCCTTGGGTTGGCTATTCTGTGATGCTGTGATGGTCTGGTGAAGTTTGCAATGGTTCCTGTTCGGTGTCCCAGGGTCATGTTGAATATGAACCTGTGCTTTTCTTCTGTAATTCTGCAGTAGATAACTAATATCAGCTTGGAGATTGTTGGGATGAGTACCAGCCATTCCTGATCCACGTGGGTGGCTACTCTGAGCTACTTCCCAAGCCGGCTATAGGTGGTCCTGCTCCAGTTTGTCTTTATCCAAGGAAAGGAGGTGAATCCTCAGATCTTCCAGGTATGGTGCTGCTTCTAGGAGATCTGCATAGGTTCTCGATACTGTAGGGCTCTCCTTGCATAGCCCAGCAGGATACAAGATTTTGATCCTTATATTCTTTGTTTTAAGCTGTTTCACAACTTGCCACATGAAATGCTTTCTCCTTGCATGGCTGTGGTGTAATATTTGTCTATACTGAGACTTAAGTTTTTGTATTGAAAATCCTCGTGTTGCCGGGCTCTCTGTAGAATTTATTCCTTTGTGGTATACGAGGCAAACCTTATTACAAATGATCATGGTCTGGCTCACGCGGTACTGTATTAAGCTTGGGGCCCAGGGGTCAGTGAGCACGATCAATATCAAACTCGTAATCATCACAGAGGAGGAGGAGAGGATCTCTAAGCAGAGCTTGGATGAATAAAATAGTGTTTCTGCTACGTTTTGCTGCATCCTCCAGCACCCCATAGACTCTGATGTTTTCCCCTTCTACAGCACTCCTCCTCGTCATCAAGTTTGCAAGTGAGTTCCCAGTCCCAGGCCAGCAGGAAGAGTAAGAGGCGGTGACGTCTGTCCTTTTGTTCAGTTAACATCAAGTGCTCCTCCACTTGCTCTGTTCTGTGCTGTATTTATTTAATATCGGAGCATAGCTGCGTGAGAGATTGGTTGAGTCTGTGGACCATTTTTGATGTTTGATCGTGGCCATGAGATCCAGTGTTTCCACATCATCTGGCTGTTGTTGACCTTCAGGGACACTTTGGCTTCCCGCTTTTGATGAACTGTGGGATTTATCAGCTAAGAGGTGGTCTTTCAGTTTTTGTGCTGGCATCCCCACTTGCTTGGGAGTTTTGGCTTTACAGTGGGTGTGCTTTGCTGGAGATTCCATTTTTCTTAAAAGCAGATGATTGATGCTTTTGCCCAGGGGTTGCTGGAGCAGCAGACTCAAGCTGCCATTAGATGTATGTATGTATTTGTTTACCAGGTAAGTGCACTGATCTCAGGGACCATTTTCAGGCATGACCCAGGCCACAGAGATGGTACATAGGTAACACAGTTAGGAAAATACATTATCACAGGTACAAAACTGGTATAGAAATAGAACATAGGGTACAAAACGCATCTGCAAATACAGCATACATTTTTATTATTACCTATGTTTTACCAGGAGAGACACACTAAGCTGAAGGCTTGTTTACAGGTACAACCTGGGAGCACAAGGACGTTAAGTAACTTGCTCAAGGTCACTCAGTATGCAAGTGGGGGCTCTGGGATTCAAACCCAGGTAACCAGATTTGCAGCTCAGGGCCTTAAATCACTACGCTATACTGCCTCCTCAGAACAGAGAAATACACAGAGAAATGCAGAGAAATAAAATACAAAATGAGAAATCTAACAGGAGGACTATTCAGTGTATTATAACAGGATTACAACATTCTCATGAACCTCAGACTTAGGAATTGAAAAGCCCACATCAGGAAATGATGTGACCATAAGTCCTGTGGTAGTCCAGTTCTAATGTGAGAAGCAGGGGTTACTGGGATTTCTGGTTACAGAAAATGTCAGTTTGTAAGGCTGATAAAATCTATTATACTTCAGTGAACAGTTATTAAAGAACGTTTTTGCACACAAAGTGCAAATGGAACCAGACCCTTACTTGAACTGTACTCATGTTGTCTACTGCCAACAAACTGCCCCTGGTATCACTGGGTCCACCAGCAGATTCATATTGCAACAGAATATCCATATCAAGTCAGTTTTAAATATTTAAGAAAAGAGGGTAGTGAGGGGGTCTAAGCACTCCCAAGATTGATAAATCAGTGGGCCCAGTTGGGTTGCACCCTAGATTGCAAATAGAAATGTGGCAGGAGCTGGCTACCCCACTATTAGATGTTACTAAAAAGTCAACAAATGGGAGCATGAAACTAGGAAAAAGGTCAACAAAAAGGGGCCCTCAGTTTAGGATAAAGGCAACAAAAGTGGCCATGACTTTCTGTTTGTGAATCTACATGTGTGTACACTGCTCATTGCATACCTCCTGATTTTACACACCGCTGTTTTACTGCTCTGTTTAGTACAGGTTGTGTGTATACTGCTCATTCCATACCACCTGATTTTGCACACTTCTGTTTTACTGCTCTGCTTAGTACAGTCTGTGAGTACATTGCTCATTGCATGCCTCCTGATTTTACACACGTCTGTTTTACTGCTCTGTTAGTATGAATATGTAACCCCCAGGGGGTGCTATCCTAAGGGCTACTACCCCTACCTGCTCCGTTAATAACAGGTTGAGGGGCCTGGACCCAATGGCGGGTGCCTCCACCCAGAGGTCGGGGTTGGAACAGTCAAAGGTGACCTGGTCACAGCCCTCTGAGTCACTGCAACCCCCCTTTCTTCCCACTAGTGGCCCACACAAGTCAATCACAGTACCCTTGCAATACTCTCCTACTCCCAGAATTGGTTCAGTTAGCTTGATCCTGAGGACTTCCTGTAAAATAAGGTGCAGTTAGACAATGACCACCTGTACAGTAGTTCATCATAGACACACAGATCAGCCAGTATACCTTTGCAAAACCACCAATCTGATTTATTTTTGGGGAGAGATAACAAGGAATGGGGGAAATCAGGTTAATTAGCTTACCACTCTAATATATAGCTGTATATATCTAGGGCACTGTGCACAGGCCTAACCTATAAGTCACTGTCTCTGGCTACCCAGGCAATAGAAGGCTAGCCTCTCAATGCAGCTGGTTGGGGCCCCGACGCAGAAAACAAGCATTTGATTCCTAAGAGGATTAAGTAGAGCCAGCAGGATCAGTTTATGTAGCCAGTAAAGTAACCAGACAAATCTTGCCTTCACTATAAACATCTGACAGGGAGCCACCCTGATTTAGTACTCACACCTCCAGCAGAAAGATCGCTCTCACAACACTCACAGGACCAAGCCTGGAATTCAACATTTCACACATTTATATGAAGAACAGAGGGGTACCATACCAGGCAGCTGCTGTATAATCTCCACAGACCACCGGGCCCAAACGATGCAGCTTCACTTGTCCTGACGGACCGAGCACTATTAAAGCAGATTCTCCAGTCCTCTACAGGGTGATGCCTGGTAGGTAGCTGCACTTTTGCTCAGCCTCCTCTAACCACTGCCCAGCAGATTTAGTCTGATACTTGCTGGCATTACTCTGCCGAGATCTGGCCTTCCACAAGCACTTCCCACAAGAAAACTCAATCAGTGCAGGAGCCAAGAGCTCCTTCCTCGCTCACCACCACAATGACTCTGCCCCTTGGCAGTTTGGGCAAGGACCTTCAGTTCGGGTGCCACCCGATCCCATTGGTGGGGCTGCAGATGCCAGTCACTTGTTTTGGCCCCCCATTGGTGCAAAAAGGCACCGAAGTCCAGAACTCCATATCCCAGAATTACTAACTGTATCCTCTATGGCCAGCCGGCTCCAAAACAAGTCCTGATTCTGATTGGCTCAAATAGTTTCCATTTTAAGGTCCCCTCACACTCCATTGGCCCAGTTCAACCACCCAGGTTCAGACTGGAGCAGCCAAGTATACAAAGTCTCAGCTGCAAAGAAGGCAGGTTAGACAAACTGCAAATTCACTAATACTCTAAGTAATTGTGGCCAAACAGCCACATCTATCAAGTAAGCTCCCTTTGGCACTTACAGCGACCACAAAATTGGAGCGCTTCCACCGCAGCTCTGGTGGGATTCGAGCAGGGAACCCCCATCCCCCCTATACAACCCACTGGAGCCTGCGAGCAGGCAGTTCTTAAATGGACAGTACTGGAGGCTTTTTAAAAGCACTCACATCATCCACCGCCAGCGGCATTTCACCGAACACCAGTTAAGCAGGGAGCCTCCTAAACAGCTCCAGCAAGGCTTTTAGGACCCCCCCCATTTGTGAGGGGGTTACAAATAGATTTTCCTTGTGCCCTTTCCCCAGGATACAGATGGAAATTAGCAGTTTCTCAGTTTGGCATGGCCTCCTGGCCAAAACATTAAAATTAATAGACCAGGATAACTTACTGATATACTGTAACATGGCCAATATTAATGAGCATTATCTCCTGCTGTAATCCCTCCCTCACTTTCGCTTTACAAACTCTTTACAGCAATGTGCCATTGAACTGCATGGGAGATTGCTAAATTAGGTCAGTAGAGGCTAAGACATATTGTGTTTGTGTGGGTACTGTTGAGAAAAGTGACTAAAGGACAAGGGAGGAGATGGGATTGGGGAGGGTGAACTGATGAACTAGACTGCCCAGAGAGGTGGTTGAAGCCAAGACTGTGACATGGGTTAAACTTTGATGTGACAGATATAAGGAAACTGTGGGACCCACCAGCTGAAGATGGGGAAGGGATACCTGGGAAAGGGGATAATGATTAGCAATTAGGGCTATTGGATCTCTAAATCCAGCCATAAAGTAGGGTGAGCATCAGGGAATTTTATGCTGCTGTGTATTTCACAATAAATCTTTTGCAGCTTTTTCTCGAGTGCTTTGTACTTTTTGTGTGTGACCTGTTAACATGGAGCTAGGCAGGGAATGAGCAGACCAGGTGGACCTCTGGGCCTCTTTCTGCCCACACAGTCTATGCTTCTATGAGATATGGGTCTCATTCATAAACATTAGCTCTAGCCTGAAGACAATGTTAGTGAATTAAGGCCTATATCTCATTTTTTTATGTTCACCCTTGTGAACATGTTAGCATGATAGTGGATTTTGAGAGGTGTGTCACTGTCGGTCCAATGCAGGGCAGTGTCCAAGGGGCTCGACAGTGTCAGACTAATTATCAGACAGAACAATCATAACACTGTTCTAGACTTGCTTAGTTGAAACTGCATAAAGTTCAAAGAAAAGAGCCATCTGAATGATAGTGTGTCTCTCTCCTTTGATCTGCATAATTCTGCCCAGCAAGCAGAGCTGATCAGTATCATGATCCACCTGCTGTGGTCCTCCCCTTCTGACATAAAAACAATCCCTCCCACCCTCTGCCAAGTATCCCTTCCACCTCCCATTGTTTACCCTTTCCTTCATAATGTTCTAACACTGGGATGCCCAATCCCCGGTGTCAGCTAGTAGTGCACCCCACCCCACCCATTTTCAATCTGCAACACAGAGAAGCCCACCACCAATGCTGACAAACCCAGCACTGACGCTGGGATGCCCAATCCCCAGTGTCAGTACCTAAAATAAAGAAAATTGTCTGTCATAGTCTTTTTGTTATAATTCTTGTAATCCCACCCTCTGACAAGTATCCCTCCCACATCCCCATCACACCCCATGTCGTTAGAGATCAAACTGACACTAGGGTGCCCTGTCCTTAGTGTCAGTACCAGAAATAAAGAAAACCCAAACCATCCCTTGTAGTCTTTTTTTATTTTCATACAACCTGTAAAAAATGAAAATGGTCCTTTGATGTCTGTTGCCTCTGCCACCCCTCTACCGCAGTTACACTCCTCCCACCCAGCACCCTACACCACCTACACCTTACTTACCTACCAAGGAGCCAACACCGTAATCATCTCTCAACTGAAGACACATCTTCACTTTTCAATCACGGACTGGGAACTAAGGAAATCAGATATGTGGTTCAATGCATTTCAGTGAAACTTATGCTTATAAGTTGGTCATTTTTTAAACCTTTTATGGACCCCACCTAATGAACAAGGATGGTAAAAATTCTTCAAATCTGGCCTGAAAGGGGATTTCACACAGTCACTGCATGAGATCACCATTTGGGTGGGATTTTGAAAATTTCACCTACCAGGTTCATTAGGTGGGGTCCCAAAAGGCCATGTTAAAAACCCTGTAAGAATTGTTAAAAATTTGGGGTCAAAATATTGAAAATGACCAACATTATGCATGAGCATTGAAAAATATAAATGTACCTTCATAAGTGTTGTTTTTGAACCATTTTTTCACACTACCACATAAATATAACACATACTTTTTCAAATCCTGGCCAAAATATATTTTCACACTACTGGCACAAAATGATATTTCAGCCAGTATTTTATAAATTACTCCTGCCATGTTCAGAGGGAGGGGCCATAAAAAGACCATGTTGAAAATGTGGGGTCAAAATGTGAAAAAAAAAAACAACTAAGTTATCAAGAAATGTTGAAGTGTTCCAATATTTACTCACAAATTTATTTCTGCTGATTTTGGCCCCTAATGTTCAATATTCCTTACAGAAATATGTGTGCTGCATACATGCAGAATGCATGCCACATGCTTAATTGTACAGTGTTTGCATGTGGTTCACATATACAAAGTGAACCTATGCGAATCGGGTCTAAATAGCAAATCAGGTTTGCATGCTGCAAGCTTGACATGAGTGAAGCAGGTAAGCTGGTGGGAACATCTTCTAAGAATCATATCAGGTTTGTGCTTGGCATGAGTGCAGCAGTTAAGCTGGTGTGAATAAAATTTAAAAATCACATCAGGTTCACATGCTACCCACTTGTCATGTGTGCAGCAACTAAGCTGGTACAACTCTTATCTAAAAAAAAAAACAGAACCCCTCCCCTCCTTATCCTCCATTTTGTCAATGAACTATTACGTGGCCTCAAACAGGTTCTCATCCAACCTTCTACTGGTCAATGCAAAAAAAAAAAAAGCCATGTTGTTTGGATCAAAACCATATCTTGCTAAGACCCAGTGTGCAATCGATACAATCCTTGTTAATTCCCCAGACAGAACTGTCCTTGAAAATGTCCCCTCTTTTAAGTACCTGGGTGTGCTGCTAGACTCTTCCCTCTCTTTTAATGGCCACATTGGTCACATAGCCCACAGGGTAAATCAGAAACTTGGGGCTGCCTATTGCCTAAAACCTTATCTCACTGCTGAGGCTCGCCTGGCTACAGCCACGGGTAATCTGCTCCCCATTTTTGACTATTGCTGTTCTGTCTACTGCAGGACCTCTGCCACTCCTCAGTCGAGACTCTCGGTAGCACACAACAGTGCCTGCCACTTTGCCCTGGCTGTTCTATTCTCTACTCACCATTGTGACCTCTACCACTCCCTTGGCTAGCTCTCTTTGCAAAGGCATTTTAACTTCTCCCTTGGCTGTCTTGTGGATACCTCCCTCAGAAGTGGCTCTGTTTCCCCTCTCACCACCTTCTTTAATTTAGGGCCCACACTAGGAACCTGAATTCCTCCTCTGCTCCCTCCCTCCCTCCAGGTACCAAAGGCTGCCACCAGCATGAGTGCCAAAGCTCTCTCTATAGTGTCCCCCTCCATGTGGAATGGTCTACCTTCTACTCTTCATTCATCTGAATCCCATCACACTTTCAAGCACAGCCTCAAAGCCTGGCTAATCAACCAATACAACTGTACCTGCTCTACTTACTAGCATCTTCCACTCCTACCTCACTGGTGCTCTTTTCATCACTCCTTCCCTAGCCTTCTCCCTTAGCTTCTCAGGATCTCAGTTTCTCAGGATTCATCTCGTTATCACTGGTTTCACCCCCTTTCTTACCACTACTATTTTAAATAGTGCAAATACCATCTGTTGTACATTTTCCCACTTCCCTCATCCCCTTGTTGTTTCTCCCCAGTGTATTGCACCCCTCTGTTACCTCCTCAGTGTACTGTTCCTGACTTCAGGTACTGTTATTGATATCAGGCAGTGTTATTGATATTTATTGTTACCTCCCATTCATGTATTTGATATGCTTTATTTATTTACACTGCACTGTACATTGAATGTGAATGCTCTGTACCATGCTCATTTTGTACGTTTCTCATTCATCTTCTACTTGTAAAATTCCCTGCCACCTGGAATTTTTTTTTCACTTTTATTGTACTTACCTTGTTGTGCCACCATGGCCCAGGTTATGCCTGAAAAGAACAAATTCCTCACCTTAGTAATTATGTTTCTTCTAATGGAGTCTTGCTGTATTTTGACTGTTGCAGTTAGCCCAGCACTCAAACTGCCCCAGAGAATAGAGTGTTCATTTCTATGCAAAGCATAGAATGTTGAGCTCAAGCTTGGTTTAGACCTCTGTCTGCTGCACTTTGAAGTGCAACTGTCAGATTCTTACAAGCTAATACTAACTACTATGTGGGAATTGTAAAATGTTTACTAGCCAAATGGCAACCAAATATTTTGGATCCCCAAAAGACTCAAGTCAAGAAATCAAAAATGGAAGTGAACAACTTAAGACTGTTAAATTAATAATATATCCTACTCCCCTCTTTAAAAGGAGGTAGTACCCAAATGCACCCATGGGGTGCAACACTGCATCTACCAGCCCCCTTCCCAAAAACACATCAGTTTCTATTTCTTATACTGTTGCTAGCAATTAGGGCAATTAAAATGCATTTTTCATTGATTTCCCATTCAAATTAGGTAAACTCATTAATTCTAATACTTTTGCAAGTTGTTTGATGGCTTTTGATTTTTGTCATTAAACTTCATTAATTTGTAAAGTATTGTTTGTGTAATGCATTAAATGCCTAGGATATAGTCAGCCAACATCCCCCATCCCAGATGTGTAAAGATGACCTCTGTATTGTGAAGCCTGACCTTTTTGTTTTGGGCCATGCAAATCCCCTTATGTAGATTTAGTACTACAAATGTTTTCCTCCATGACTGATCTGGCTCACTTACTTTCTCATTATCATTCTGTATGGAGCATATATACTATGACCATGCTTAGCACTCTTTGTGCTGAGTAGGATTTTGGAAGCATGCACCATACCTCACATTTTGCAACTGAAATGAGGGACATGGACACTCAAAATGTGGGGCAATGAGTACACTAACCCTCACAATGATCAGGATACATCCTGAAACATGGAGATAATGCAGTTATTCACCCGACAGTGACAGTTCATCAGTGAAGTCATCTACATTGACTACAGTGCCATGCAGCTGTAGGGAACACATTGGAACCTGGTGCTGTCTCTCGGGGGTGCTGCACCACCCCCAAATCCGCTCTGACTCGGAGTTGATAATCCTAAAGTGGGGTGTGTGAGGGCGCAGCTCTCTGCATGGGGGGTTTGGGGGTGAAGCCACCCTGAAGAAAACACATACAGCCATAGGGAACCAGCAGCCGACTGCAGAATGCGGTCGACCTGCAGATTTTGCTGATGGGGCATTTCACAAATATTTTGTTGAACACCCATCGTGGATCCTACACAATGTACCTCAGAACACAGTGGAAAACATTGTATTTACTTGTACTGATATTAGCAGCTGAGAATGAATTTCTACGCGAAAGCAGGAGTGCCACCCTCCCCCACTACATTTGTGCTATAGGTTGCTCTTATGGTGTGGCAACAATGGCATACATTTTGAATTTAATCTTTTGCAGAATATGTGCCCCCCCCCAGCCTGTGTATGCTCAGGTTCTGAGAGGGGAGGTAGGGAGGGAGGGAGGTCATAATACAGCAAGACTCCATTAGAAGAAACATAATTACTAAGGTGAGTAATTTTTTCTTCAAATAACATGAAGTCTTGCTGTATTCTGACTATTACAGACTACCAAGCAGTATCTCTATGGAGGAGGGACTCAAACCTACCTTGGAAATTGGCTCTGCAGTACTGTTGTACCAAACGGAGCATCACTCCTAGCCTGGATGTCCAGAGACTAATGCTTGGTAAATGTATGGACTGTTTTCCAGGTGTCTGCTTTACACATCTCTAGCAAACAAATATCCCTGGCCACAGCCAGGGAAGCAGCTGTACCTCTAGTCAAATTAGCATTCAGGCCTGAGGGAGGTATTTTGCCTAGCTTCTCACAGCAGAATTGAATACAAGAGACAATCCACCTGGCAATAGTTCTCTTAGTGGCAGGTTTGCCCTTCTCCACTTCCCCATAAGTGAGAAACAACTGGAGGGAGTCAAACCTGTGAGCTTTAGTACGTATAATGAAGTAACTAAAGGCTCTTTTAACATCCAAACTGTGTAAACTTCTTTCTCCTGAAGAAGAATGATTAGTGAAGAAAACAGGGAGAGACATAGATTGGTTCAGATAAAAATCTGAAACCACTTAAGTGAAAACCTCCTATTAGTTCTAAGGACCACCTTATCTGTATGGAATGAGATAAAATCAGGCTCCACTGACAGAACTTGCAATTCACTGATATGTCTGGTGGAGGTAATAGCTACCAGGAACACAGTTTTTCAAGTCAAGTACTTAAGCTCTGCTGAAGACAAAGGCTCAAAAGGGGGTTGCATAAGCTGAGCAATGCAAACATTAAGATCCCAAGCAGGGGTAGGATCCCTAAAGGGGGGGATTGGTATGAAGCAATCCCTTGAAAAATGTACAGAATACAGGGTGAGATGGCAGTGAGGAAGTGACAGAAAAGCACAAACAGCTGACAAATGTACTTTGAAAGCAGCTGGTCTGAGGCCTAGGCCATTAAGATGAGCCATATAATCTAGAACTGTAGACAATTCAGCAGTGTCTGGGGATATATGCTTCTTGAAACACCAAATGCTGAATCTTTTTCATTTGGAGTTGTAAGTTTTTCTGGTGGTAGGCTTTTGAGAGGCTTTGAGAATATCCAGAACCCTTTGGGACAGATGCAACTCTGCATACTCTAACTCTTCAAGAGCCATGCCTTGAGATTGAGAGACTAAAGATTGGGGTACCAAATCCTCCCCTGAGAGGAGGTTAACAGGGGAAGAGACAGGAGAAGATGGACTGCTAGGGACAGCAACAGGTGGTACCAAGGCTGCCTGGCCCAGTCTGGAGCAATCAGAATCACTTTACAAGGTTGTGACCTTACCTTGACCAGAACTTTGAACAGTAGAGGAAAGGGAAGGAAGACAAATAGAAATGTCCCTTTCCAGTTCAAAATCAGAGCATTCAGAGGGACTGAGCCCAAGACTGGGCGTCTGCAACAAAACAGAGGAAGTTGGTGATTGTCTGGGGCTGCAAAGAGATCTATCTCTGAAGTGCCCCACCTTGAAAAAATTACTTTCAACACCAGAGGGTCCAGGGACCATTCGTGATGGCCCTGGGAGATCCTGCCCAATGCATCTGCTAGGACATTGTCCTTCCCTGAAAGGTGGACTGCTATCAGAGAGGTCTGCAGAGAATAAGCTAGGGACCACAATTTCATGGCTTTCGTGCACAAGGCCATGGACCGAGTGCCTCCCTGCTTGTTGATGTACCACATGGTGGTGGTGTTGTCTGTCCTGACCTGAACCACCTTGTTCTGCACTGAGAGAAAGCTTGTAGGACCAGAAATACTGCCCTGAGTTCCAAGAGATTGATATGAAGAAGGGATTCCTGAGGGGACCACAGTCCCTGGGCTGTGAGAGCCCCCAGATGGGCTCCCCACCTCAATAGAGAAGCATCCATGGTTAGGACCACAGAGTGAGACTGAGTGACAAATGGGACTCCTTGCTTGAGGTTGCCCTGATCCTGCCACCATTGGAGAACCTGGATCAGAGTCTGGGTCACTGGAACTAGTTTGGTTAGAAAATCTTTCTTCTGAGACCAAAAGGCACTCAGGTGAAACTGAATGTCCCTCATTTGAAATCTGGCCTCCTTGGACCACTGCTGTAGAAGCTGCCATGTGGCCCAGAAGCTGAAGGAAGTGCCTTGTTGGTCAAGAGACTAGAAGGTGGAATGAAGAAGCCAGCTCTACAATAGCTCTTGCCCTTTCCAGGGGAAGAAAAGTTCTTGCTTTGACTATATACAACTCTGCCCCTATAAAGGTGAGGAGCTGTACAGGGTCAAGAACTGACTTGGGAAGATTGAGAAGGAATCCTAGGGAAGTGAGCACTTGCTGGGTCACTTGAAGGTCTGACTTGGCTTGGTCTGGGAACTGACTCACAATGAGCCAGTCGTCCAGGTATGGAAATATGGAAATATTTTTCCTTCTTAAAAAGGCAACTACTACTGATAGGCATTTTGTGAATACCCTTGGAACTGACGTCAGGCCGAAGGGCATAGCTTTGAACTGATAATGGCCTGAAAGCAATTCAAACCTAAGGTACTTTCTGTGGGAGCACCTGATGGGAATGTGAAATTAGGCATCATTTAAGTCCAGGAAGCTAGACAGTCCCCTGGCCTTAGAGAAGGAAGGATTATTCCCGTAGTCACCATTTTGAATTTTGGTTTTAAAAGATGTTTGTTCAGGTATCTTAAGTCTAGGATGGGTCGCCACTCCCCTGTGTTTTTTAGGGTAAGGAAGTACCTGGAGTACAGACCTTTGCCCCTGTGCAATGTAGGAACTCTCTCTACAGCCTTTAGAGCCAGTAGAGATGAAACCTCTGCCTCTAGGGCAATGGTTTTGGAGATGCTTGTAGGTGGAAAAGATCTGGCCCTCAGCTTTGGAAATTTCTTGAAGCTGAGAACCAGCCCCTGGCTTACCACCTCCAGGACCCACTTCTCTGAGGTAACAGACATCCAGTCCTGGACGAAGTAAGCCAGCCTGCCTCCTACAGGAATGGGGGAGTCGACCCAGGCTGACACATCAGGGTGTCTGCTTGGCAGGAGCCTTAGGTTGAGGGATGGATGTAGACCTGCTCATCCCCATTCTGCCTCTCCCTCTGAAGAACCCCCTCTGAAGAAAGGGAGAAGAGGCCTGTGTTTGATAGAAAGGCCTATGAAAAGGTCTGCCCCTGCCCGTAGCCTGCTACCTTTGAGGAGTTGGCTGCCTTTCCTTGGCCTGTCCTATACTCATCCATCTTTTTCATGTAATTCTTTGTCTGCTCCCCAAACAGAGAATTACCCACCACAGGGAAATGCATGGCCTTAGCCTGGGTGTCCTGTGAGAAGCTAGGACATCTGAACCCAGCCATTCTTCAAAGAGCCACAGATGTAGCCATGACTCTAGATAACACATCATTGGAGTCCACAGCAGCGTGGAACTGTACCTTAAATGCCTGAATCCCATCAGCAGCCACCCCCTCCAGCTCCGAGGCTAGCTGGGGGGAGGCCTTCTTAGCCAGTGCCAGTACAGTGTCCCACCTGGACTTCTGGTACCTGGCTGCAAAGGCCATATAAATAGTCTAGCTCACTACCTAGTACTTACTGTACCACAGACAGAGATCTGAACCGAAACTTGTGAAAAATAATCGTTAAAACCGAGGACTTTAACAGACTTTTGAACCATGAGCAAAGGAGAAATCTCCGGAGCGGCTGTTCAGTTAGGCAGATTAAGGAATCTGACAGTTGCACTTCAAAGTGTAGCAGACAGACTTGAGCTCACTCGTTCTATGCTCTTCATAGAAATTAATCCTCTACTCTCCGGGACAGTTTGAGTGCTAGGGCTAACTGCAATAGACAATATAAAGCAAGACTTCATGTTGTTTGAACAGTCCTCTGGATCAGTGCACTTACCCGGTTACCAAAGACTAAAATAAATAAATAAAAATATGTAAAATCAAGACACCTGTAAAAATGAGATATTGCATCTCATCTGGTCTATCCCGGGTAAATATTTAATAAAAATATGTACATGCAGGACCCCAGTATCGAAGTGCTCCCACTGAATTGTGCATGTAGGCTACTCTTTCCTGGGAAAAATACATGCTAAAAGCTGGACCCCACTGGAAATGCAACTTGCCTTTCAGCTGGGCTATCTTGGAAAAATACACTATTAAAATGGGTAAAAGCAGCACCCCATCAAGAGAGATATTGCATCTTGTCTGTGCTATCATGGGTTAATACAGTACAAAGATGTCTTAAAGCAGGACCCCACTGAAAATGAAATATTGCATCCTAGCTGGACTATCCTGGGTAAATACAGTATATACCCTCTAACTCTCTCCGACCCCGTTTATGATAGCTCTCACCCCTCCACACCTCGTGGATAAAGCCTTATTTTTAGGTCAGACCAGCTCACACCATTAAAGCCATTTCTGTCTGCTTCCAGCTTTTTGCCATTCCTTTTTAGGGCAACATTACCTTTTTTTAACTATTATGTGCAATATATGTTTCTGTTACTCAGTTTACTCAAGTAGCCTTTGCTCTGTGTGACTATGATGCACTAATCTGTCAATTGAAATTGTATTTATCCATATGATGATGTTTTTAGTAATTTGTTTGCCTGTATTGTTACTTGTTGTTGTATGACGTGGAACCTATGCAAAAGAGTCTTCTCATAGGTAATTGTAATCCAAGAATTAAATAAATAAATATTGCAAAACTGTCTAAAAACAGGACCCTACAGCAAATGAACTATAAACATGCTGAACTCTAGTTTGATCACTAGCTGGGGGGGGGGGAGTTCTTCCCATTTGATGTATCAGATGCTGCACCCCTCTCCCCAATTGCTAGTTTAAATATTCTGCAAAGACATCAAACTTCTGCCCCAGTGCACTTACTCCCTCCTTAGTCGGATGCAGTCCATCAAATTTAAAGAACTTTCGCTCCGAAAATGGTTGCCAGTTGCCTACAAGTTTGTGTCCTTTTTCCTTGCACCAGCCCTTGAGCCACATGTTTAGCTCCCCTATCTCCCCTTCTCTGACCTTCTGTCCATCTGCCCCCTCCCAGACCAACAGGATCTTAGAGAAAGAGATGCTGGATGAAATGGTGACAGTTTGTCTCCCAGCCTGGACAGGTGTTCCTTGGTCTCTACAACTGAGCGGCTGGCAAGATCATTGGTCCCTATGTGTACGAGGATGTTGATGTTTTCTCCTCCTTCCTGCATGAGTTTAGCAATGCAGTCAGTGTCTCTCCATGCTGGGAAACATCTGACCATTTCCCTTGGCTGGAGGTAGGTATCAACTCTCTGAATCATGGAGTCTCCTATGATCAGAAGTGTTCGGGATTTTCTTTTGGCTTTTTTTGTTTTGGTTCCTGTGTTGGGTGAGTTTTGTTGTGCTAGCTCCTGTGCTGCAGTGTCCTGCTCACAGTGTCCTCTGCCCCTTTGTTTGATTTTGGAGATAGAGGCAGATACCCATTTGTAGTTTTTATATTGTTTGTGGAGGCGATACTTTGGAGAGTACTGAGTGATGAGGCCCCTCCTAACCACCTGCCAACCTCCCGGACCAACTACCCTCTGTGGTTGCTCATTAGGAATCCCTGGTCCTAGGCCATGTCTGTCTGTTGTTTAACATGTATTGGGCAGAGATGAGGGTGGGGGTTGGGGTAATAAGCAGTACCCAAATAAACTGATTGCTGTCTTAAACAGTGTTTGTCAAACTGGACAGCTGTTGCCATGTGCAAACACCAGCACAAGTTTCTGCAGCCATAGAGCTTTTTAGAGCCCCCCCCCCATTACAAACGGAATGGAAAGGACAGTTTCTTACCTTAAAAAGCAACTCAGTGCTTTAGCATGCACTGGCATAAATAAGATGATTCAGCTGTTACAATTTACTAGAGAATACATTTTTTATTTTAAGTGTTCCTCTAAAAGATGTAAAGGGGACAGGAAATGTGTGCTAATTGGCAACAGTTAGTAATGCTCCTATTTACAGAAATTATAGTCTCACTTCCAAATTACCCCTATTTAACTGCAACTGAATAAGCACTGATGTGAAAATCTGAGTTTTCAATCGTTTCCTTTTTATGGACAGCATTCTGTTGCAGTTCTCTTCATGGAACTAAAAATTTGGAGTTTTTACTATGTCATGGTTTGTGTACAGAATGCTAAGTACTACCTTAGCTACTACAACTGCACGACTCCCTGCAGCACAAACTCCCTCTTGATTGCCCGTGAGCTAGAAAGAAAGGGACTATGTTACAGCATGCTCCATTTCGCAAGCAAGAGATGCTGAAGTAACTATATCTCATCTGCCAGCCCAAGGTTACTCTGCCTGCTTGCTGCGCTACTACTACTACTGGCAGGAGACATACAGCCTAACCCTAGCCCTCCAATTGCCAATATTTTAATATCGTCCCCTTAGAACCGTCATTGGATATCTTCCAAGGGGTTGAAGATTGCACACATGAACATCTGCAGCCTCAGACTTAAAATGCATGAGGTACAAGCCTGGCTTGACCTCTACAAGCCTGATATCCTTGCCATCTCAGAGACCCACTTTAAGGTCCACATCCATACTCATGCGATCACAGCCCAAGGATACAATACCTACCGAAAGGACAGGGAGCGCAAAAGAGGGGGTGGTGTAATTATCTATGTAAAAGACACCCTAACAGTATCACTCCTATGCCTGCAGCATAATACCTGCCCAGATGGTGAATCTATCTTCATCTGCATTACCCTTGGTCATGCCAAATACCTCACCACAGGCTGCATTTACAGCCCTCCTAAGACTGCTCTCCAATCACTAGAGGTTATTACTAAAACCATGGCCAACAATGTCTCATCAGAGCACCTCATCCTGGGGGACTTCAGCCTAAACTGGGCCCATGACCCAAACAAAGCACTCATGGCCCTGACCCAAGAGGCTAATCTAGTACAGGTAATCTCTGAACCTACTAGACTAAACTACAAAATGGGGAACCACATCATCCTTGATTGGGCACATGTGTCAAACCCCTCCAACATCCAGAAAGCTGGCTTAATGGCTGATGCCCTGAGTGACCACTCCCCCATTTTCTGCATCTGGAAGAACAGAGTGCCCAAGGTTCAACCTAGAATTCTTACCGTTCATGACTACTCAAACTTCATTGCAGCCCAATTCAGCGACTACCTTAGCAACCTTGATGGGAGCCCACTTAGGCTCCTCCCTACCTTGGAAGAGGCTCTTGACCACTTCCATAATTCATTGATGACAGCAGCCAGCTTCTTTGCCCCTCTGAAAAAACTCAGAGCTAAAGGCAGCTGCTATAAGTGGATCACTCCTCCACTTAAAACCCTGATGATCAGTCATGACAAGACCTGGAAAAAGTTCAAGCACTCCTCTTTTCTGGCCTATCTAGTGTCAAACAAAGCCCTAAGAAACAAATGCAAGAGGTCTACTAAACTTGCAAAAGGGAGTTTGTCACTCACCTCCAAAAAAACAGCTTAGGCAACTCAAAACTATTTTGGTCACATATCACCGACCTGATCAGGGGTGACACTAAGGCTGAACTGGGCCCCATTGAGGTCAGTGGTCAGCTAGTGAGTGATGGCCCACAAATTGCCTCAGCCATCAATCTTCACCTCACAAACCTTGATGTATACAAGACTGGACTACCCCCGCTAACCACGGCATCAAGTACCACGGAGCCTTCTAGCCTGAATCAGCCTCCATTTCACCTAAGACTGGTTAAGACAAAAGAGGTCCTTTCCTCTCCTGAAGGCCCTTAAAATCAAGGGCTCAGGAGGACCTGATGGGATCAATCCCAGACTACTCAAAGCTGGATCCCTTCCTTCCCCTCTCCAGACCCTTTACCTGGCTCATTAACAGATCCCTACTGGAAGGCATCATTCATATGACCAGTGGAAACAGACCAATGTGGTTCTCATACACAAGGGTGACTCTTGGGAATACATAAGTAACTACAGGCCTACCTCCCTGCTCTGTATAAGTATAAAACTACAAGAAAGGCTAGTCTATGGACAAATCCGCGACCACCTAGAGTCTCACCAGCTCCTTGCCCACTCCCAGCATGGTTTTAGAACTAACCCTGGTACAGACACTTCCCTTATTAAATTCTCAGCAGACGTACTAAGAGCAATGGACATTGGGACACCAACTGGCACGGTCTTCATAGACCTGTCCAAGGCATCTGACCTTGTTGACCACAAACTCCTGCTAGCTAAGCTGGACAAACTTGGCCTTGACCCCTTTGCCCTCAAGTGGTTTGAGAGCTACTTAACCATCCATACACAGAGGGTCATCTGGAAGGGTGCACTATCTGACCTACTACTCATAAAAGAGGGAGTACCACGGGACTCAATGCTTGGTCTTCTCCTATTTTTCCTGTTCACAAATGACCTAAACCTCCATTGTGGGAAAGTTCAGTCATCCAATACGCGGATGACACAGTCATTTACCAATTATTGGACAACTTGACTGACCTTGCCCCCTCCTCCAAGCTGATCTAACATCACTGGAGTCCTGGCTAAAAGTGAACAGAATGATCCTCAATGCAGACAAAAGCAAAGACATGCTATTTGGGCACAGATCATTTGGACAAGATAGAACCCAATCTTTACAACTCACATCACTCTCAGGCAACAGCATCAAAGTAGTGGCCTCCTTAAAACATCTAGGACTCACACTCGACCAAGGTCTTACCTTTAAGAACCATGTTGACCTAGTTACCAAGACCATCCACTGCAAACTTGGCACTCTGTATCGATTAAAGGACCAGCTTATCCCAGCAGCTAGGATCTTAATCGCCTCCAGTATCCTTCTTCCCACATTGACTTATGCTGCTCCAGTCATTCAGAGCTTGGCAAAGCAAGAGGTTAACTGGATACAGATATTGTACAACAAAGTAGCTCAGTTTGCTATTCAGGATCACTTCAGAAACCATCACTGTGATACACTAGTCCAGTTACAATGGCCTTCACTGGACATGCGCCTCCAGTACCCCTTGCTCTGCCTGGCCTTTAAGATACTTAGCCCATCCACTCCACCCAGCCTAGCAGGGGCCATTGCCATCAAGCACAATACTAGGAGACTACAGACTTCAGGTCGCACACTACCGGAAGTTCCTAGAGTCAGATCCAAGGTGGGTGGCAGGCCATTTTCCTACACTGCCCCCTCCCTGTGGAACAAACTTCCACCTGTAGTACAGGAAGCCTCCTCAATTATGAATCTCCGTACCCGACTTAAGATCCATATGCTTGAAGCTAGCACTTGCCATTGTTACGGCACCTGATATCTCCCCTTACTAACCAAGCGTCTCACACTGGCAACCTTAGCATAGGTAACCGTGGCAATTTGCACTATCTCTAATCACCTCAACATCTATAGTGCTAGCACTGGCTACAACTACAATACCTACTTTACCCTAATGTACTGTAAAATGCTATATATGATTGAAACCTGCAAAATCACTGTATGTACCTTGCAAGCAACTGCCTTTTCTTTGTATCTTAACTTGTAATGCAACTCCTGGGTCACCCCTGAAAAAGGGACCTTCGGGGCTCAGTGGGCCTACCTGGTCATCAAAATTTAATAAATAAATAAGTATGACCTATTGTCCTATCAGAACCATGTTCAAAATTTTGAACTCAAACCATGACATAGTTAAAATTTCAGATCACTGGTTCTATGAAGGGAACAGCAACAAAATGCCGATAAAAACAAAACAATGGGTAACACAGTGTTTCACATCACATTTTATTTAGGTACAGTTACATATGGATAATTTAGGGGTAAGAATGTAATTTCTGAGACTAGGAACATTATAAACAGCTGCTAATTAGAAATAATTTCCTGCCCTCTTTAACCCTTAGGCAGTCAACAAAATTAGAATGTATAAAAATTCTAGACTGCCATATCAGTCCGTGGCACAGCAAGGGTTAAATCACATTTAGTAGCCCATCTAAAAAGTCTGCATAGAAAACATTTTCTTCTTCCCTGTTAATCTCACAGTGCTTTTGTTCGTGGCATCATAGTGCTCACTGAGACAACAGACTGTGATGTCACAAAAAACAATTGTGTGCTTAACAACAGAAAGTCACATACATTTTGAAACAATCAGTGAAATAATTGTGGCAGTATCTACAATATTTATAGATCAAAAGCAGGGGAAATAAATCTAGAAAATAATAAAGTTTTATTTATTTAGTTGAATTTTGGTAACCAGGTAGGACCACTGAGACAATTGCAATCCCTTTTTCAGAGTCGACCCAGGAAAGACAAGAAAACAGAATACAATACAATTACAGCAAATTCCGAAAATTATATATTACAGGAGCAACATATTGATATATATCCATTAACAGAACCAAATGAACCAAAGAGAAAATAATTAAACGATTGATCAGTTTACAGTATAATACATAACTATACAATTAATGTCTGAACCAACCCTCAAGGTCAGCAAAGTCACTTGTGAGTTCCTTGTTAATCCAAGTAGCATCAGAAGAAGAGCAGTAGATAATAGCATCATCTGCATATAGATGCACAACTGCCCCTCCACAATTGTTAGGAAGTTCATTCATGAAAAATGAGGACAACAAAGGACCCAATATGGATCCCTGTGGGACCCCATGTGTTTTAGGACTGAGTTCCAAGAGACAGAGAGCAAGCCCACTTAACCCTTTAAGAAGGAGAGGAGAAGTAGCTGTGAACCCAGTGAAGGGCCCTAGATCCAAGACCAATATCACATAGTTTCTGGAGCAGGAGACCATGATTAACCAGGTCAAACTCCTTCATAAGGTGGACAAAGATGGCAGCAGTTGCAGATCTGTGGTCCATGGTTTGGTAAATGTCTGAGGTTACCTTTAGCAAGGCTGTTAGGGTGCTGTGGTTCTTTCCGAAACCATGTTAGTAAGGTGAAAGAAGATCATAGTGCTCCAGATAATCCCAAAGGTGATTATAAATAAAGTGCTCCTGAATTCTGGCCAGAGAGCAAAGGATGGAAATCAGTCTAAAGTTCTCGACAACAGTGTTAGGTCCCCCTTTGCGTACTGGTACAACTACAGCTACCTTCCATTTGTCAGGAATGGTGCTAGTCAGGAAGGACCAGTTGAATAAGTCATAAAGTTAAAACATAGTTGATGTAAATCTAGCATTTTTAGTTTTTTTTATACTAGAGAGTTGCTCTTTAAAATAGTTTGAGATACATTTCAAGTAAAAGTACAACAGGGGCTTAATTTATTGTATACTAGATGATTAGACATGTTTTACATCAGGGGTTTTGGGTGATAAAATAAAGGAAAAAGACCACTAGTGAGTCCTGATGGGCACATTTTGAGGCCACAAGTATTTGTGATTTCAGAACTGCTGGTCCAATGGAAGCATAACTATATAAGACAAGCATTTGTCAATGCTGAACATTGGTTGCTAGTTAAACAATTTGATGTTTTTTGAAAAAAGGCCCATTGAGAGTCTAGTCTGCATACCCACAAGACCTCCCAAGTTGCAGCACCACCCCAGGTGTAGCCTCACCATTGATCCATATAGGGTAGCACTATCTCCATTTTCCTGCTGATGATACCCCTCCTTGCACCCCCCAGCATCCTACTAGCCTCTCCTACTGTCTTATCACACTGCTTTGTTAGAGGTTGAAACTTAGAAATTGTCAGCAGATAAGGACCACCAGGTCAATCCAGTCTGACCGTAAGCCAATTATTTGACTACAGCTTCTGATCTTCCCTCAGCTGTACCTCCATGCCTGTCCCATTCATGTTTAACTCCCACCATAGTACTTGCTTCTACCACCTCCTGCAGCAGACTATTCCATGTGTCCACCACCTTCTATGTGAAGAAAAGCATCCTCATATTCCCTCTTAGCCTGCCACTTTCCAATTTCATGTCCTGTCCCCTCATTGTTGTACTCCTCCTCCTGTATTGGAAGATGTCTTTCCCCTGCACTTTGATTATACCCTTGAGGTACTTGAATGTCTCTATTATGTCTTCTGTCTACCTCCTCTCCTCCAGCGAGTACATATTGCGGTCCTTTAATCTCTGCTTGTTTGTTTTGTGGTGCAAGCCCTGTGCCATCTTAGTCATCCTTCTCTGGACATCTCTAGCCTGTTTATGCCCTTTTGAAGGTGTGACCTCCAGAACTGCATACAGTATTCCATGTGAGGCATGACCAGGGTTTTATATATAACATCATCACTAACTCCATCCTTCTGCTAGTGATACCCCTGCCTATGCACCCCAACATGCCACTGGCTCTCCCCACTGCCTTTGTAGTCTGCTTTAATATTTTCAAGTCATGTGAAATTATAACCCCAGGTCACTTTGCTTCTTGATGACTGTCAGCAATGCCCCCCCTCACATCCTTTAACTCTTCCGAGGGGTTTCTATGACCAAAGTGCATAATTTAGCACTTCTTTGATTTAAACCTCAGTTGCCACTTCCTCAGACTATTTCTCAAGCCTGCCTAGGTCCTTTCTCATTTTCTTCACCCCTTCCAGAGTATCTATCCTGTTGCAGATCTTGGTGCCATCTGCAAATAGGTAGACCTTTCCTTCTAGTCCTTCTGCAATGTCACTAATTAAGACATTGAACAGGACTGTCCCAAGGACTGACTCCTGCGGTATCCCACCAGTCACCCTCCTCCCTAGATTGTACCCTATTTGCCACCACCCTCTGTCTTCTCCCTGTTAGTCAGTTACTAACTGAGTTTTCCACCTTATCTACCATGCCCAGACCACCAGTCTTGTTAACAAGCCTCATATGTGAGACGGTGTTGAAGACCTTGCTGAAACTGAGGTACGCAGCATGCATGCCCCCATTGATTAACTTCCTTCATCATCCAGTACAAGAAATCTATCAGATCCGTCTGACACAACCTATCCACTCTTAGGCATGACCATGGTTTTATATAATGGCATCACTATCTTCCTCCTTCTTCTAGTGATATCTCTGCCTATGCACCATTTTTTTCACATTTTGACCACACATTTTCAACATAGTCCTCTTATCACTGTATCTCATAAACCCCATAGGTGAACATTTCTTAATCAGTGGCAAAACGCCATTCTATGTCACAGGGGCAGAAACTCATTTTGGGAAGGATGTGCGAAATGACAGCTGTGCTATTCATGAGGTTGCATGAAGAAATGGCTAGGTAGAAAAATTGGAGTCAAAATATAAAAAATTGGAAAAGTTACGCATGTGCATAGGGAAATTTAAGCGAGTGTGCATAACTCTGTTTTTTGTTAGTATTTTTGCTCCACATTTTCAACCTGGACTTTTTAGAACCCTACCTCATGAACAGTGGTGCTATCATTTTGTTACTCAATCTCTAAAGGTGCTTTTGCCCAATGACTGCACCATTCTATGCCACAGGTGTGAGAACATGTTTTGGGCAGGATGTGAGAAATTACAGCTGTACTGTTCATTAGGCAGTGTGGAAAATGGTTATGTTAAAAATTTGGAGTGATAATATTAACAAGCATTTGTCAATGCCGAACGTTTGCTTACAGGTATTTGCAGTGGTATTTGGCACTTGAACATGGCTTAATAAAATCAGTGACAAAGAAGTACAAGCATTTGTCAATGCCGAATGTTGCTTGCTTCTATGTGCTGTTTAGGTATTTGGAAGTCATTGGAGTGCAAATATTGAAAAATCGTGAACTTACGAGCGTGCATAGGAACTGCGCAATGCACGCTCCTAAAACAGTCATTTTTAGGAATTTTTTCACCAAATTTTCAACACAGCCATTTTAAGACCTCTGCTAATGAACAGTGTCACTGTGATTTTCTTAATGTGCCCCAGACATTGATTTCGCACACCGACTGCGCCATTGTGCGCTACATGGGCGGAAACACATTTTGGGCAGGATGTGAAAAATGACAGCTGCACTGCTCATGAGGAGGTGTGGTAAAATGGCAATGTTGAAAATCTGGAGTGAAAATATTGAAAATTTGTAAACCTACAAGCGCTGTAAGAACCGCAATGCACGCCTCGTAAAACAGTCATTTTTAGGAATTTTTCACCAAATTTTCAACATAGCCATTTTAAGACCTCTGCTAATGAACAGTGTCACCATGATTTTCTTAATGTGTCCCATACATTGATTTAGCACACCGACTGCGCCATTGTGTGCTACATGGGCTGAAACACTTTGGGGTAGGATGTGAAAATGACAGCTGTACTGCTCATAAGGAGGTGTGATAAAATGGCAATATTGAAAATCTGTGGTGAAAATATTGGAAAATTATTAAACCTTACGAGCGCGGCGTGAGAACCGCGCAACACACGCCTCGTAAAACAGTCATTTTTAGGAATTTTTTCACCAAATTTTCAACATAGCCATTTTAAGACCTCTGCTAATGAACAGTGTCACTGTGATTTTCTTAATGTGTCCCATACATTGATTTCACACAACCGACTGCGCCGTATTGTAAAGCTACATGGAAACACATTTTGGGTAGATGTGAAAAATGACAGCTGTACTGCTCCATAAGGAGGTGGTAAAATGGCAATGTTGAAAATCTGGAGTGAAAATATTAAAAATTTGCGAACTTACAAGCCTGCATAGGAACTGCACAACACACGCTAAAACAGTCATTTTGGAATTTTGCACTAAATTTCAACATAGGGTTTAGTCTTCATGAATGATCAGTCACTGTCATGGTGTTATTTGGGCCTGAAGGGTGATTCTCATGCAGCACTGCGATATCACCCTACGGGCCCGAATAACGCCATGACAGTGACATCATTCATGAGAAGGGGTCCCAAAAACCCCATGTTGAAAATTTGGTGCCAAAATTCCAAAAAAATGCCTGAGACATGCAATAAAGTTGAAAACCCGCTATCTAGCCCATTATACAGCTTACCGCATTTCTCAGTTCGCTCGGCTTTAAAGAGTGCAGATGTTCCCGGTCCACCGATGATCATCGCGCCAAGCTCCGGAGGTAAGTATGGGGTGAGGGGGGTGTGGGGAGGCAGGGTGCACAGTGGGTGGGTGTGGGTTGTGGGAGGGGGGCTGGGAGCAGCGCCGTGGGACCGTTTTCAATTTACAGGTTTGGAAAAAAAAAGACAATGTGGGATGTTTGCCACACTGGGGTGGGCTCCCAGCATGACAGAAGGATGGCTTGGGGGGCCATGGAGCCAATGGGGGATTGGGCACCCCCATTGGCAGACAACACGGGACATTTGCCACGCTGGGGTGGGCTCCCAGCGTGGCAGAAGGATGGCTTGGGGGGCCGTGGAGCCGACGGGGGATTGGGCACCCCATCGGCAGATGACGTGGGACATTTGCCATGCTGGGATGGGCTCCCAGTGTGGCAGCAAAGATTTTGGAGGGCGGAGGTGGTGTTGTAATGACAGCGGTGGTTTTCTTTGAAGAGAAGACCACCACTGTCATACACAGCATCGCGTCCGGTTGGTCAGGACTGCCATGCCTGCTCAATGGAGCAGGGAATTGCAGGGGAAGGGCACACCTCCAAAGTGTCCCATTCTCCCAAGACTTTCCTTGCACATGCGCACTAGCGAACGTAAAAATTAACCAAGAAGTTTCGCTTGTGTGAAGAAAATTTAAATGAGCACATGTAACTTGGGCGTTTGTTGGTATTTTTGGTCCAAATTTTCAACGTGGGCTTTTTGGGACCCCATGTCATGAACAGTGGCACTATAATTTCAGTACTCTATCCCAAAAGGTGATTTCATACAGCAACTGAGCCATTCTGAGCCACAAGTGTGAATATACATGTTGGGCAGGATGTGAAAAATGAAAGCTGTACTGTTCATGAGGTGGTGTGAAACAATGGCTATGTTGAAAATTTGGAGTTAAAATATTAAAAATAACAAAAGTTACACCCATGTGTATAAAACTTTCAATAAGTGCACGTAACTCAGTCATGCTTTAGTATTTTTACACCATATTTTCAACATGGACATTTTGGGACCCTGCCTTATGAACAGTGGCATTGTCATTTTGTTAATCAGTCCTGAAAAGTGATTCCACGCAGTGACTGTGAAATCACCTTTTGTGACTGAGTAACAAAATGACAGTGACAGTGTTCATGAGGTGGGGTCCAAAGAAACCCATGCTGAAAATTTGGTGCAAAAATCTCAAAAAATGGCTGAGATATCAACATAAGTTGAAATGTCATTAACAGCCATTATACAGCGCTTACCTTGATTTCTCAGTTTACAGTTTGGCTTTGAAGAGTGCAGATGTGTCACAGTCCAGAGAAGATTGATCTCTGGTGGTGAGCATGGGGTAAGAGGGGGGAATGCGGAGGTGGGTGCACGGGGGGTTGGGATGGGGGAGGGAGGGAGAACAGGGAGACGATGAGGAACAGTTTTCTTTTTATAGGGTTAAAAAAGTAATAAAGATATCTGGGGAAAGTTTTCTTTTTTTATGGACAGGAATGTTTCAGCTTTACTGTTTCACTCCACCGGACCCCCCAATCAAGGCCAGCAGATAACTGGAACAGAAGGGCACTCAGTGGACACCCTTGGGGGAGGGTTAACGGCGCAACAGACAATGATGGATTGTTTTCTTTTCTTTCAGGATAAAAAAAAAACAATGATGGACAGTTTTCTTTCTTTCAGGGAGAGTTTGCTATACAACTGGGGACACTGGAGGATTGGACATGCCCAGTGTCAGTATCTTATGCTTGGGGGAGGTGTTGGGTGATGGGTTCTAAGAGGGAGGGCTGTGTGGAGGAATTAATATAAAAAAAGAGGTGGCAGTTTTCAGCAATGCGAGAGGGAGGGAGAGGACATGAGGGGCCAACCACAGCAGCTCACACATTGAGCTGCTCTGTGATCGGCAACTCCACAACAGCATGCAGCTTTACTGTTACACTCTGCCAGACCCCCAATCAAAGCCATCAGATACCAGGGCCAGCAGGAGCACTCAGTGGCCACCCAGGACCAGAGAGCAAAGCAGCACACAAATCATTGCATGTCTTGGTGGGCTGAATGGTCATGTAAATCAAAGGGCTGTAGCCCTCTCAGATTAGAGTGAATTTGGTTCTTTGAAGTGCATGACTGTTCAGCCCACTGAGCAGAAAGTCACGTCAGGACCACACTAAGTGGTCACTGGGGTAGACCACCGAGCCCCTGGTTCTGTGAACTGCAGTGCTCTGCAGTGACACCCCCCCAAAATCCCGGATTGCCACAATACGTTGGCTTGTGCAAGTGCAACAAATGTAATAAATTGCAGGTCTCTGTAATACTGCATATTACTTGTCACAGACAATAATTATTTGGATGTTATTGATAACATTTTTGTTCATTTTCTTATTTAAAAAAATGTGTGTTGTAATCTAAACTACTTTTCATTTTATAGTTCTGTCCACTGTGACACTGGACCCGAACACAGCACATCCTAAACTTATTCTGTCTGAGGACCTGACCAGTGTGAGATGTGGTAACACAGAACAACAGCTCCCTGACAACCCCAAGAGGTTTGATGAGGCTCTTGCTGTGCTGGGATCAGAAGGATTCACATCAGGGATGCACTGTTGGGAGGTGGAGGTGGGGAAAAAGACTGACTGGTTTGTGGGTGTGGCCAGAGAGTCCATCAACAGGAAGAATGCACGTGTACTAAAACCTGAGAATGGATACTGGACTGTAGCACTGTGGGATGGGAATAAATACACTGCTCGGGAGTCAGTACCAAAAGCACTCAGTGTACTTAGAAACCCCCAGAAGATCAGGGTGTATTTGGACTACGAGGGCGGACAGGTGTCGTTTTACAATGCTAATGGCATGTCCCACCTCTACACCTTCACTGAGAAACTCTACCCTTTCTTCAATCCTTTGCTTAATCTAGATGGTAAAAATGCAGAACCCCTGAAACTGATTCAACAGAAACTATAACCAATACCAAGGTTCAAAACAGTTGCACACATGGAACTCTATTGCCAGCACTGTTTATATTGCCTGATATGTTCATTTATAGATGACACTCAACTGCAGGTTTGATTAAAAAAACTACAGACTTTTAACCTTAATTACATTTTAAATCAGTGGAGGCTGCAATGTAAGTCAGAGTTCAGTAATGTTTACAAATATGAAATTCACAAAGTGATGTTTATATTGCTTATATAGCATCCTGGATGACTCTGAATGGAACAGTTATTAAAACTATGAACATTTAACCTTAATGAAATTAAGTTCACATTGAACTATAATGTAAACCAAGATTCCTCTATTTTAACTAATGTGTTAATTAGAGATGGGACAAAGTTATAAGTTGCAGGTGACTTTGCCACGAAGAGGGCGAAATTTGCCTCCATGAAGCTCCATGAAGTTTTTCCCCACATTCAGATCCAGAAACAAATGATTTGATACCTTTTATTGAACCAACATGGATGTTACAGAAAAGAACAAAGTGCTTTAGCTTTCGAAAAAAACAGGTCCTTCTTCAAAAGCTTTGTGGCAGTTTTTTCAAATATCGCATACTATTAACACCAGATTATATAGAAAAAGCAGACATAATTCTCACTGGTTTAACATATACATTTAAAACATAATAGAAGATTACATCAGAGAAGCTAATTAACACCAGTATGCCTTTAACTGAGGAGCCTCAGAAGGGCAAAGGTTATCAAGAATTCTCTACAGCCAGAGAGTTCTTGTCACATAAATTTTAAAATGTCTCAGTATGCCAAGAAAGCATTCTAGTGATAAAAAAAAAAAAGCCTTGGAGTGGCATTCTCTCTAATACATGGAAGATGAGCTTACAACTTACATTCCAATTGTCCTAGTACATTAAAGGACAGATAATGAGAGACAAAATTCTGAAATTAGGTATAACTGCAAGTTGAAAACAAGCCTCAAATTAACCTATACATATAAACATGATGCATGAAAGTATCACTTGTAAGTGTAAGTGCCAAATAAAAAAATACTTGTCAAGGACCCCCAAGAAAACGAGACCATGAGCCTGATAAGTGCAGATTTCAACACAGAGTCTGTGAATAACAAAAATGCACAGAATCAGTCTAAGCAATCTAAATGAAAACCCAAAGGAATTACACCTTTTATGAACCCCCAAGTAAATGAGATATGCATCTTAATATGAGCAGTTAAAAATGTGACAGTGTGTAATCCAACCACTGACAACTAATAGAAGGAAATAAATGAACACTATATGTGAAAACTAAGTGTCCTAGCCACATAACAATTGCCCCATGCCACGCTCCACCCACACATATGTGTGTACATACACCACACCACACCCACACACACACACACATGCACACACCTGCACACCCCACACAACCACAACACACAACAAATATAGCAAACACATTCCACACACACCACACCACACACAACAAACAAAACACAAACACCATACCCACAACACACAAAAACACAACACACACCAAACACACACAAAACACACACATACATACATACATCAGTATACACACACACACACACACACACACATTCAAACGCACTCACCACAGTGTTAAGGTGAGAAGTCAACAATGTAGATAACCATAAACTTACAAAATCAAAGGCCTGCTGAAGAACTAAAGTGTTTATGTCCATCTTTTAAAGTAAAGGTCTGTGTAAGTTTAAGTGGAATAATTTGTCATGTAACCAACACCAATGTTCAATCCATCCGTCACCATATTGAGAAGTAAAATAAGTCTAATTTCAGAAGCCCGTCTCTGTTGTGTACTGTTGAAATGCCCTTTTAAGACCATCACAGACATATCTGAGATTGAACGGTCATCCTGGGAGAAGTGCTGGGCTACTGGTTTCTCAATCATCTTGTGATTAATAGAATGTCTGTGTGAATTCATTCTAGTGCGGAGTTGTTGGCTTGTCTCCACATAACCTGTGCGAGGACATTTCTTGCATTGGATAAAATAGACCACATTACTTGATGTACATGTATAATTCCCCTATATCCTGAATAGTCTGTTTTGTGATGTAACCACACAGTCTGAAGTGGAAATGAGGTTACATGTCTTACATGTGTGTTGATGACAGGGTCGTGTACCATATGATGTCATGGTATTCTGTTCTGGTTCAAGCTGACTCCTAATAATCAGGCTGGCTAAATTAGGTGGTTGTTTAAAAGATAATAGTGGTAGTTCTTGAAAAGTACAGTTAAGGATTTCATCCTCACTAATTATTGGATGGAGATCCTTAATAATCTTACGTAGGAGTTCAAGGTCAGGATGGTATGTGACTACTAAGGGTATTCTGTTGGTAGTCATCCATTCCTTATATTGCAGTAGCTGTTCTCTCGGGACCTGTGTTGCATGTTCCACTGCTCTGTCAATTTCTCTGGGAGTGTCCCCACTCAATAAAGGTGTTTTTCAAATTTCGCCAGATGTGTATCTCTGTCTTCCTCATTTGAACAGAGGCGGTGATACCGAAGTGCTTGACTATATATAACAGATTTCTTTGTGTGGCTCGGGTGATTACTTTTCTTGTGTAAGTATCTCTGTCTGTCTGTTGGTTTCCTGTAAAAACAGGTATGTAGGGTACCATCCTTAATAGTGACAGCGGTATCCAGAAAATGTACACTTGTGGCAGAATATTCTAGGGAAAGCTTTATAGTTGGGTGGAGGTTATTAAGTTTCTGGTGAAAATCTTTTAAGTGTGTCAGTGCCCTCTGTCCAAATTATAAACAAATCATCAATGTAACGGAAATAAGCGAGTGGTTTATGTGTACAGTGCCTTAGAAAATCCTCCTCCAAATTCGCCATAAAAAAGATTAGCATACTGAGGAGCCATCCTGGTTCCCATTGCGGTTCCCATAGTTTGAACATAATGTTTACCATTGAAGCTGAAGTTGTTGTGTGTCAGAATGAATTCAGTGAGTTTACCCATGACTCCAGGGTCAATGTGTGGGGTGTTGTGTGTTGTATGTACACACATATGTGTGGGTGGAGCGTGGCATGGGGCAATTGTTATGTGGCTAGGACACTTAGTTTTCACATATAGTGTGCATTTATTTCCTTCTATTAGTTGTCCGTGGTTGGATTAAACACTGTCACATTTTTAACTGCTCATATTAAGATGCATATCTCATTTACTTGAGGGTTCATAAAAGGTGTAATTCCTTTGGGTTTTCATTTAGATTGCTTAGACTGATTCTGTGCATTTTTGTTATTCACAGACTCTGTGTTGAAATCTGCACTTATCAGGCTCATGGTCTCATTTTCTTGGGGGTCCTTGACAAGTATTTTTTTATTTGGCACTTACACTTACAAGTGATACTTTCATGCATTATGTTTATATGTGTACGTTAATTTGAGGCTTGTTTTCAACTTGCAGTTATACCTAATTTCAGGATTTTGTCTCTCATTATCTGTCCTTTAATGTACCAGGACAATTGGAATGTAAGTTGTAAGCTCATCTTCCATGTATTAGAGAGAATGCCACTCCAAGGTTTTTTTTTTTTTTTTATCACTAGAATGCTTTCTTGGCATACTGAGACATTTTAAAATTTATGTGACAAGAACTCTCTGGCTGTAGAGAATTCTTGATAACCTTTGCCCTTCTGAGGCTTCTCAGTTAAAGGCATACTGGTGTTAATTAGCTTCTCTGAAGTAATCTTCTATTATGTTTTAAATGTATATGTTAAACCAATGAGAATTATTTCTGCTTTTTCTATATAATCTGGTGTTAATAGTATGGGATATTTGAAAAAACTGCCACAAAGCTTCTGAAGAAGGACCTGGTTGGTTCGAAAGCTAAAGCACTTTGTTCTTTTCTGTAACATCCATGTTGGTCCAATAAAAGGTATCAAATCATTTGTTTCTGGATCTGTTCTTAAAAGGACCAATACGGCACCTGCAGCATTTTTTTTCCCCACATTCAGAAACTTCGAAATGGTGAAGCACTGTCTCGAAGTACAGAATTTCACTCATGAATGCTGGAATTTTAGCAAAATTCCACAATTCATGGGTGAAATTCTACAATTTGAGGAAGAAATTCCACACTTCACGTTGGAATTTCACCGTACAAAATTTGCTAAATTCCACAGATTTCATGAATTAATTCACAGGGCAAAGTTTTGCAACATACCAGGGAACACAATATACAGCAGGGACAGGGAGAGTAGAAAAGGAGGAGGAATAGTTCTCTATGTAAGGGAAGGGATCAAATCAATGGAACTAAAGGGTAAACAGGGAGGTGAAGAGGCACTGTGGGTCACCCTGGAGAATGGAAATGGCACCATAGTCCACACAGGGGTTGTACACAGACCCCCATCTCAGGGAGAGGAAATGGACAAGGAAATAATAGAAGACATCCTTAGGATGGCAGAAAAGGGGAGATATTGTTGATGGGGGACCTGAATGTGCCAGATGTTAACTGGAACACCTTTGCTGCAGCCACATCCAAAAGTAGGGTCATTCTCGATACCCTACAGGGGGCATAACTTAAGCAGCTAGTGTTGGAACCCACTGAGGAGGGAGCAACCTTAGACCTGGTACTCTCAAACGGGGACATGGAGAGGAACTCAGATCTAGAAGTGGGTAGCCTTCTGGAAACAAGTGACCACCAAACAATGTGGTTCATGATAAAAAACAGCAGCAGAGTCAAGCCATAAAAAAAGTGAGGTTACTGGACTTTAGGAGGGCTGATTTTGTCAAAATGGGAGAGTGCCTCAGAACAGCACTAGCAAACAGGCAAGAAGGAAAGGTGAAGGAACATCAAAACTGCCATCACAGAGGCAACAAGCCTTTGTGCGAAGCAAATAAACAAACCAAAATGAAAGAAAAAAACACTATGGGCTGGATATTCAAACTGCGCCCAAAAAGTGCGAAATAGCAGGAGCAAGCACAAGTCCATTGTGCCCATGCACAATAGACGCGATATTCAAAAAAGGAACAAGCCAAATTGCGCCAACTGCTAACGTCTGAATATCGCACAACCTGCACCATAGTGCAACTAGGAAGGGGAAGCTGAGCAGATATGATGCGCTATGGCACAACAAGGGCTGCCCAGCTGAGCAGCCCAGAGGCGCCATAGTGCAAGCAGGCAGCTCCCCAGCAGCAGAGCAATGTAAATGCACAACCAGGGAGGTAGGTAGGGGCCCACTATCCATGCCACAGATGGGCACAGGAACACACAGCAGAACTGACAATGCGCCCCCACACCCCAAGCACAGCACAACTGGGGGAGGGCTGGAATATCCACCGGCCCATGGGGACAAGCAAACAAAGCACAGCTGGGCTATGGTGCCCCAGCACACCCACCGGCAAGCTAAGACTGCCACACAAGGAGGGCGGACCACCCCGTGCCACACCAGCCCCCTCCAGTGCACAGCACACTCTGCACTGTGACCCCCAGACACCCCCCATGAGCAGTGACCACCCCTGAAGGAAACCCCATGCATACCATCACCCCCACTGTCACACTGCAACCTCATGTACAACAGAACCATACAAGCCAGCCCCACCATGAGCACCCAGCAGTGGGTGGCAGCACACAGCAATGCAACAACGGCAGACACAGTGCCAACATGCACAATCCCCCTGAGGCACAGCTGAGAGACCGACCATGCATCGGCACAAGAGGTACCTCACACGTGAAAGGGCATGCCCCTGACACCACCACCATTGAGACAGCACTCTGCACAGTAGACAAGTGACACATCCCGACCCACCACTAGCCACAGCAGCCAGCACAGACACCCACAGTGGTGTGTGGAAGCATGCATCACACCGGATGCAACACAGTGCAGGGGCAAACACACACCCATACCCATGGGGACAATAACACAGGAATGCAGTAATGTAGCAACCAAGCCCCCACTGTGGGCCCATGAAAAATGAGCACATACAGCCTGCAGTCCTCCATGGCATAGGGGTGACCCCCACCCTGTGCATGCACTGTGGTCCCATATGCCACTATCATATGCTTGGAGCACAAGTCACAGACAGTGGTGCACAGCCCCTGCAACACACACAAGCCACAGCATGGAGGTGGGACATCAACTGCGGAGGCCACAGTGTCACCCGAGGCAAACATGCACCACACCAGTGACAGGAGGCAACCCAGCATTGTGACGGTCACAGTGGATGATCTGCATGGACAGCCACCACTGACAAGGCAGCAGACCTTGCAGGCCGCAGACATGCAAGGGTGTCAGCTGCACAGGCCAAGGACGGATTGATAGGGGCACAATGGACACAGAGCAGCCACCATGGACCACTGCACACAGTAATGCAATGCACAGGGAACAACACACACACCACAGACACCGACTGATAGCCACTTCCACACCATAGACACTTCCCCATGCACACACACACATACCCATGACTGAACCACCCCAGATGCCATGCACACCACTGCAGCTGAGCACCTATAGCCAGCTGCAAATAAGAGACCACCACAGTATTCATATCAAAATATTTCTATTGTAAAATATAAAACACAACTATATACAGAAAACTATGTACACATGGGGAGGGACAGAAACAAGGTGGGGGTGGGTAAGGGGCAAGGGTGAACATATGGGAGAGGGAAGGTGGGGTGTGAGGGTTGGTCAAAGGGGGGAAGTTGTAGGTAGGTTCATGCAGACATTAGCGGCTAGCCTGGTCCTCCTCCGCTTGGGGCTGTTGCCTGGCCCGTCTCCTCCTCCTGACCCTATGCTGGTGTATGTCTCTCAGTATGTTCAGGGACTCCTGTGCCACCTGCAGCAGCTCCTGCACAGCCTGCTGGATCTGCAGGAGTATCCATTCACCTAGGACAAGGGATCAGAGTCAATAGGTGTGACTGTCCATCCCCCTGCAGCCCACCCATTATGCATGGCATACAGCCATGTGCCATGCTCCTGTGACGGTGTGCGTCTACCTACAGTGACCATGTCCACAAGACATGCCCAACCAGGCAGCAAAAGCCATGTGGACCACTGCACACACCCACCACCCATGTCCAGCACAGCACAACCAAGGCTGTACAGTAACGTGGCTATGCGGTGTGCAGGCAGTGTCACAGCCATGTGCCCAGTGCATGCATGGACCACCATTGACACACTCCCAGACATGCAGTGCCACTGGACAGTGCTGATTGTCACAAGTCGCGTGCATGGCAGTGGTGTCCATGGATGGTGGCCATGCCCTGCTTCCCACCCTATTACACAGCATGCAATAGTAATCATGGTGTCATGGCAATCACCCTCATTGGGCCATTGTTGTTGGTGGTGGTCCCCGACACGCCTGTGTGCTTCGTCCTCCTCCCTCTGCTGCCACTCCCCCATCCACCGCCACTCATCCATGCCTGTGGGAGAGAAAAGAAGAGAAAAACATCAGTACAAACCCTAAGCAAAGTCCCCCTGCCCCAATGTGTGTGCCCACCCACCCAGCCAGACCCACCCACCCCATACCCTGTAAACACTGCCACAGCCAACCCTAGAATATCCCTCCCTATGTGCTGGACACATAGACAGTGTTACCCATATGGCCAATACACGTGTGTAGACGTATCACCCACCTGGACGAGGCACCATGCCCCTCCTGGCATGCAACCGCAGACGGGTAAGTAGCTCCAGCTCCCTCCTCCTAAGTTCCCCGTAATGGTGCCTGTACTGCTCCACTGTCCTCCTGCATCCAGTGGCCACCTCCAGGTCAGTGGCTAACTCCTGCCAGACCTGGGTCCTGGCCCAGTCCAGTGCCTCTTCTCCAAACAGTGGGCCATAGTGTGACTCCACAATGGCCACAAGTTTGGCCAGCTCAAGGGCACTCCATTGTGGGGCTCTCCTGCGTGCCATCTCCAACCGCTATAGTAGGCAATATGGCGCTCTGCAGCGCGGCACCCCACGTGGAAATGCTGCACAGTACGGCGGTGCCATTCCCTATCACACTGTTACTGAACAGTGCGATAGAGGTGCAGCCATGCCGGACGTATGGCGCCAAGGGGGCAAAGGTCGAGCACAGGGTCATGGGTCTCTGGCACAAGGCCACGCACAGGTGCCATCAGATGTCTATGCATCTAGTGTGATTGGTTGCCTGTGTGCCAGTGCCACAGTGAACTATCGTGCAGTTGTGCCACAGTGCCATGTAGTGACCCTCGCTATAGCGCCACTGGCACAATGGTGACCGTGCTCTGCATTGCCTACCGCACACAGCACATCATCAGCACAGCAGACGCCTGCATAAGCTACCTGGGCATGCACAGTGAGGTGTACTGTGCATGCCACAGAACTGCACCATTGGCTCAGCACATTCAACACAATTGCGCAAAGCGCAAAAGCACGATATTCAGCCGTCATGTGCTAATCATCCGATCAGCCATGCAATGGCGCAGCAGCACAATTTGCATCTCATTAAAGTTGCTCCTCACCTAATTTGCATGGATTGCACTATAAAACTGCGACACTGTTCTGCAGTGGCCATATTCAGTTACTGCAGTTTATTGGTGAGTTGCATGCTGTGTGGGGGTCTGGACTGTGGTATCAGGGACTTGCTTTGTACTGCACAGTCACAGGTAACCACTGTCATCCTTACAGGCTGAATAATGACCAAGCGAGGTCTGGGTGAGGAGGACTACGAAGGTGGGTGGAAGAGGAGGCCCAATTGCACCAAAGCTGAGATGGAGGCACTCTTCGAGGCCTACCTCGATCAGGAGCCACTGCTCAGTGGATGGCGGGGTACCCCTCAGGCCCATGCTGCTGTATGAGAGGGGGTGGCATGTGCCGTCAACCTGCACATCAGCCACCAGCGCTCCGTGCAGGAGTGTAAGAAGAAGATGGGTACCAGCAGGATGAGGGTGAAGAAGAAGGTGACTGCCATCAGGGCAGCATGTGCTGCAACAGGCGGGGGCCAGCCAGAGGTGGTGCAGCTGACACCGGCAGAGGACAGGCTTGCTGCAAGCATGCAGTGCAGTGCCATAGAGGGCATTCCAGGAGGTGGCTTCCAGACAGGTGGTAGCCCATCGCTGCATGGTAAGTCATGGTCTGTTGGGGGGGCAGGGTAGATCACATGCACTAACGTGACTTTACTTTCTGTTACAGATCCTGCATGTCTGCAGGGGTCAGTGGTGGAGGGCCTGTCCACTACGGACAGTAATCTGGAGTTGGAGGAGGGACCATCCACCTCCACAGGTATCCGTTGAGCATTGCAACAGTGGGTCCGCCTGGCTGTCCACACTGATGTCATTGAGACAAGTGTGGTGGAGGCCCTTCCTGTGCCTCAGCGTTCTGTCATCCAAGGATGCCAGCATACTGTGGCTGTGGCAGAGACCTGCACCAATGATGAAGACATGACCGTCATGGGCAGTGACATGTGTGTGCCACAGAATGGACACACAGCAGGCCAGCTCACGCCCATGGACCTGGCTGGTTCCGATGTGTGTGCCAGCATGTCAGCACAGTCCCAGGCTGTACCTGTCAGCACCAGTGGGGCAGCACCAGTGGCTGGTCAGAACAGTGGGACTGTAGTGGCCACAGCGGTGGAACAACTGATCCCTTGGGCACAGAAGGCGGAGGGGCAGCAGCAGTCTCCCACCAGGACTGGGGGTTCAGGGTTCAGCGGTGGTGTCTGTGTACCACCTGTGGACTTGCCCATACCTGGTCCTGGTGAGCAGTGCCCACCCTCAAGGGGTGCTGAACATCAGGCCCTTCCATACCCTGATGGACAGGATGCCGAGGTGGCAGACGACCTCTTTGACGAGCACACCCACCTACTGCAGGCATCAGCACAGCAGCAGATGTGGCTTGCAACATCCGTGGAGGCACTGTGTGTGGCTCTGGAGCAGGTCAAGGAGTGACACAGCAGGGACACCGATAGGATCCTGTCATGGATTGACCACTTGCGGAAGGATGTGACCACTGCCATTGACAGGCAAACACAGACGTTCATCACTGCCATGGCCACAATGGGCACACAGTCAGGTGCCCATGAGTCGCTCACACCGTGCAGTTCACTATCCAATCCCCATTCCTGGCATCGTGCGACACCTGCTCTGTCGACACTGGGTTCAGCTGTGGGCATCCTGAGCACTCCTGGTGCAGGTAAGTTCGGTGTGCTGCAGACCCCTGTGCGGGCACAGTCGTGTTCACGCAGTGGAACCCCTGGTGGACCATCGGTGCCACCCCATGAGGCCTGTGGTCAGCCTGCCAGTGCTGCTGGGTCTTGGCGGGGCCGCCCACGCATCCGAGGTGGACGTGGCACTGTGCCGCAAGACTGACCTGTCTCCCAGCACAGGCACTGTCTGGTGCTGCCTGGTGTGCATTGTGTGTTTTGGTGGGTAGTGCACGGATGGGTGCCCGGCCCTGCATGCAGACACATGGTCCACCTGCACACCCTCCCGACTGCTGTCCACAGGTACGTGTGCATGTTGATGCCTGCATTGCGCTGTACACCAAAGTGTGATGGTGCCCAGCATCTGACACATGCACACAGACAGTCAGTGGACGTGGTGGCCCATGGACATGTGTGTTGCTAGTGTTTGCATTCTGGCTCTGTTTTGCACCTGACCCCTGTGCACTTTGTGCCTATTGTGTGTGTGTGTGTGTGTCCGTCCATGTGGTGTGTTACTGTTCACGCCTCCCTGGTTGTATGTGTGTGCTTCTGTGCCCTGCCATATCCCTTGCCAGCATGCACCCCTGGTGTGTTTCCATGCGTGTATGTGGGTTGTGCCCTAGCCACTGGTGGTTGCACATGGCACCATGACTTACCTGTGTTGGCTGAAGTGCTCCTCTGTGATGGTGTCCCAGTGCAGCTGTGCCAGCCAGATCAGTTGGGGGTCCCATCAGCCAAGGGGGGGCTGCCCATCCCCATCGTCACCAGCGTCCCCATCGCTGTCCCCCTCTTCGACCTGTATGGCTAACCCACAGTCTTTGGCCATGTTGTGCAGGATGCAACAGGCCTTTGAGGGGCTATACTGTAGGGCACCGCCAGAGGTGTCCAGGCAATGGAAACATGCCTTCAGCATCCCAAACACCCGCTCAATGACGTTGCATGTGGTGGCATGTGCCTCATTGAGGCGTTGCTGTGATGGGGTCATGGGCCGCCGGTAGGGTGTGAGCAGCCAGGGATGGAGTGGGTATCCACTGTCACCTGTGTGGAGATAGTGGAGGTTAGTGTCTTGTTCAGGCTCAGACTGCCTCAAGCCCTGTGGGCCACACCCATGGCACCTCTGGCCATACCCCCCCTTGCCCACGATATGTCAGTTCTACATACATACTCACCCAATAGATGACCTGTGGGGATGTCCCCACTCTTGAATCAGTGGCACAGTGCCGACTGGTGCCAGATGAAGGAATCATGTGCTCCCTAGGGTGCATGGCACAGACATTGATGATGCACCCACTGGCATCACACACCACCTGGCAGTTGACACTGGCATATCCCTTACGATTCATGTAGGTGGCCCCATTGGGGCCAGGTGGTGTGTGTATGGCCACATGGGTGCAGTCTATCACCCCTAGCATGCCAGGCATATGTGCTACCCTGTGGAATTCCTGTATGTTTGCTGTGCGCTCTGCCGCGGTGCTGGGGAAACAGATGTACTCCACAGCATGTGGCAGCAGTGTGCTGAGGAATTGGGTGAAGATGCATGACGTGGCTGACTGTGTTATGCCTGTGGTATCCCCTGTTGGTCTCTGGAAGGTACCCGTGGTGAGCAAGCACATGCAGGCTGTTATCTTTGTCTCCACTGACAGAGCATGACTCCATCGTGTGGGTGCCTGCATCACATCACTGCACAGCTCACAGAGCCACCTCAGTATTGCCCTGTTCAGGCAGTACTGGCCCACAATCTCAACATCTGTGTACAGCTCAAAGCTGGTGTGGGCTCGGTACTGCCTGTTGGGGGCATACCGCCAACAGGCCCTTCCACGGCCACGTCCCCCTGCAGCATGCCTTCTCACCCCCTCATTATGGCATCCATGTGGAAGGTGGCACTGTCCATGTCCCTGGCTTAGCTCCCCAGCTGCTGTTGCTTTGTTCCCCCCGCTGTTCTGACTGCTACCTCCCCTGCACCAGGTACACCTACTGGCTTCTGCTCTCTGTGGCCCCACACACCTTCCCTTGCCCCTCTTGTGTGGTGTGGTTTCCCTGGCCTGCCCTCTTTCTCCCTGTTTCCCTGTGCCTGTCTCTGCCTCTGTCTCATGTGGCTTCCCTGTAGCGTTCTTGCACCTCTTCCTTGCTCCTTTTTATTTTGGCTCATTTCCGCTATGGCACAACTTCCGTCTGCTCCACTGTTGCACATTGCGCAAGTCTTTGAACATTGCACTGTGCCCTTTATGCATGGTTCCTCCCCCTTCGGTTGCGCATGCCTTCATTATCATTGCACTGTTGCTCAGCATGTTTTCAGTGGTGCAACTGCCTGTTGCTGAATATCGCAGAATGGCACATTTTCTGACTTGCGCTGGCGCAACCCTTTTGAATATCCAGCCCTATGTTTCTCAAAGGAGGAGGCGGGGAAGGTTAGGAAGAAAAAGATAGCATTCCAGAAGTATACGGCAACAGAAGGAGCAGAACAGATAACTGTACCAGTTAAAGCAGAAGGAAGCAGAGAAGGCAGTCAGAATAGCAAAGGCCCAAACTGAGGAAAAGATAGCCAGTTAAGAAGAGGGATAACACCTTTCATAGGTACATCAAGAGCAAAGAAAACCAAGGGAGGGATAGTGAGGCTTAATAAAGGGAGGGTGGGTGGGAAAAGATGGATAGTGAAAAAGCTGGGATACTGAACAAATACTTCTGTTCAGTATTCACAAAAGAAGAGGAGTGGGAGGTACCTAATTCAATCAATAGAAGCACTCTGGATAGGGGGGTCGATGCCAGTCCATTCATAGAAGAAAGGGTTCTGAAAGAACTCCTAAAACTGAAGGTGGACAAAGCAACGGGCCTGACAGGCTTCACCCCAGAATTCTAAAAGAACAAAGGGGAGAACTAGTGACACCATTGACTACCCTTTTTAACAAATCAACGGAGTATGGTGTGGTACCAAAGGACTGGAGGAGGGCAGATGTGATTCCCCTTCACGAAAGTGGTGGCAAAGCAGAGGCAGAAAACTACAGATCTGTTAGCGTGACCTCAGTGGTAGTGAAAATGATGGAATCACTTCTGAAAGAAAGAATTGTTGAGTACCCAGAGGCCAGCAGGGCACCAGACCCAAGGCACATGGATTCATAGTGGGAAGGTAATGTCAGATGAATCTAATCGATTTATTTGACTGGGTGACCAAAGTAGTAGACCAGGGAGAGGCTGTGGACATGGCCTACCTTGAATTTAGCAAGGCATTTGACACAGTGCCTTACAAAAGTTTAATAAACAAATTAGCCAGACTGGGAGTGGGTTCCAGGGTGGTAACCTGGGTAAAGAATTGGCTGGACAACAAGACACAGAAGGTAATAGTAAACGGAGTCCACTCAGAAGAAAGGAGGGTTACTAGTGAAGCATCACAGGGTTTAGTACTGGGTCCAGTCCTTTTGAATGTCTTTATAAGTGTCATTGCAGAGGGACTGGAAGGAAAAGTATGCCTCTTTGCAGACGACACAAAGATCTGCAACAGGGCTGATACATAAAGGGGAGAAGAATGAGCAGGGACTTGGCAAGGTTGGAGAAATGGTCAAAGGTATTGCAGCTTAGATTCAGTGCAAAGAAGTATAAAGTAATGCACCAGGTAAACAAAAACCCAGGGGAAGAGTACACATTTGGGGGTTTATTAACAACAACAAAAATGGAAAGGGACCTGGGGATAGTCATATCAGATGACCTAAAGGTAAGCAAACAATATAAGAATGCAGTAAGGATATCGAGGGGGATACTGGGATGCATAGGGAGAGGCATCACCAGTAGAAAACAGGAAGTTGTTATCCCTCTGTACAGGCAGCTGGTGAGACCCCATCTGGAGTACTGTGTGCAGTTCTGGAGACCCAAACTCCACAAGGACATAGACAAGATGGAAGCTGTTCAGAGGAGGGCAACTAAAATGGTACAGGGTCTGCACCAGAAGACATATGAAGAGAGACTAAAGGAGCTTAATATGTATAGCATTGAGGAAAGGAGGGAGAGGGGGCACATGATAGAAGTTTTCAAGTACCTCAAGGGAATCAACAAAGTCCAAGAGGGTAGCAACTTTCAAAAAAAGAGGTGTGCAAGAACAAGGGGCACAATTTGAAGATAGAAGGGAGGCGGCTCAGAGGTAATGTAAGGAAGTATTTTTTCACAGAGAGGGTTGTGTATGCATGGAATGGCCTTCCGGAGGAGGTTGTGGAGTCAAAAACAGTGGTTGAATTCAAGCATGCATGGGACAGCCAAAGGCAATTCTAGGGGGTTGGGGTAGAAAGAAGTAGGCTGCTGGTTAACTAGGATCTGCAGCTTATCCATTAGGTAGGGAAATGGGCAGACTGGGTGGGCCAAGAGGTCCTTATCTGCCGTCAAATTCTATGTTTCTATGTTATCCTTCAAGTGGCTTATTGCGATTATATCAGGTTTTTTTTTACTGTAATACAATACAAATATGTTTTGTTGTTTTATTTTTACTGTGTTTTTGCTGTTGCTGCAATGCCACAGATGACATCCTTTTCATCAGCCGTTGGTTATCAGAGGATTTACAACGGTGGTAAGGTGGCAGTCTGACAATTTCATTGGCTGTTCACATATCTCCATGGTATAATTATATTGATTGCATATTTATTTATTTGAATTTTTTTACTGCGTAAAGCACACTAAACTGGTACTCATTTCCATGTGTGACCCAGGGGGAGGGGGCACATTCAGGAGAAAATTGTAGCATAGAGAAAGAACTGGGCATGAATGCAGATGCAAACATAGGTGCCTGATTTGTAAAATCTTTGGTGTGGCCCAGGTGTCAGTGGGAAAATCCCCAGTGGGGGTCTATGGGAGAACAACCCCTATAAAACATGTGCGTGTGCTGAAATTAAGAAATGCTCACGTACAAGATCCTAGTGTAACCCCTAGATGGCGCTATCCCAGGGGCTACTACCCCTGCCTGATTTGCCACTAACAGGTTGAGGGGCCTGGATCCGATGGCGGGTGCCTTCACCCAGAGGTCAGGGTTTGCAATAGTTAAACTAACTTGGTCACAGCCCTCTGGGACACTGCAACCCCCTTTCTTCCCACTAGTGGCCCACACAGTATATCAGAATTACCTTCACAGTATACACTTACCCCCAGGACTGGTTCAGGCACTGGGACCCCCTGTAAAATAAGAAGATACAGTGCAACAATCACAGTACAATACTTTAACATAGACAAATACCTCAGGCAGTATAACTTTGCTGAAACAAGCAGCTCTGATTTATTTAGGGGGATATAACAAGGACAGGGAGAAATCAGGTTAATTAGCTTATTACTTTACTTTACTCATCTACCTATGGCTCTGTGCACAGGCCTATCCCTACCAGTTACTGTCCCTGGGTACCCAAGCCCTAGTGGTTAGTCCAAACCGTGGCAGCTGGTAGGGGCCCTTTCACACAGAGAAAAGAAAAATTAGTTAAACAGTCAGCAGTACAGTAATTCCATTTGGATTCAATGTGGCAATTCAACAGGGAGCGACCCTGATTTAGTACTCACGACATCCAAACAAGATAGGGTCCTTCAACATCAGCAGGGCTACTCCTGAGCTCCACGAGACTCCTCGCACATTTATATGACAAACTGCAACAGGCAAAAGTCCTTTAATGGCAGCAGGATTCACTTGAGCTACACAAGCTTCCTCACACATTTATATGGTAAACAGTACAGGCAAAAGTCCTTTAATGGCAGCAGGATTCACTTGAGCTACACAAGCCTCTCACACATTTATATGGTAAACAGTAACAGGCAAAAGTCCTTTAATGGCAGCAGGATTCACTTGAGCTACTCAAGCCCCCTCACACATTTATATGGTAAAAAGAAAGTACTATACCAGGCAGGCTGCTTCTCTATCCCGATCGCAATTACTGCACAATACCCGGGAGAACACACAGCAGATTCAGTTCCTGACAGACAGAGCGCAATTCAGCAATTTCTCCAGTCTTCTATAGGGTGAGCCTGGTTTCTACTCTTCAGATATCCTTTGATTCTCTTCACAGGACGGATTCAGTCCTAACAAGCAGTTACACAAGCTGTAGACCAGAACTTGGGGCCTTACACGTGTTTCCCGACTAAAACTGCACACCGAAAAAGCACAGGGCTCCTTCCCTCTTCACTGCCAGAGCTAAAACTGAAACTCCAGTAGTCAAAACTGGGAACTTCCTTTGAGTTCCTACCAGTTCTTGGCTGGATTGGCTGTCACTCACAATAGACTGCCCCTGTTGGTCCAAAAAGGTGCCGAAGTCCAACTACATCTCCCAGAGTCACTGCCCATACAATCCTCTTGTGGCTGGCTCAGATTACGAGTCCAAGTTCTGATTCGTCCAAGGCACCATTTTAGAGCTACCTTAACCCACACTGATTGGTCCAGTTCAGCAATTCAAAACTAGAATGGGGACTCTAGGCAAACACAGTTCTGACTGCAAAGAAAGCAGGTTAGACAAACTGTATTTTCATTATTACTCTAAATGATTTCTGGCAAACAGTTACATCTTTCAGATGGGTTCCCTTTGCACTCCTAGTGACTGCAGAAATGGAGTGAATTGGCAGCAGCTCGAGTGGTACTCAAGCAGAGAGACACACAGTCCCCCCATACAAACTAATTATGTCTGCAAGCAGACAGCTCTTAAAGAGACAGTACCAGAGGCTCTAAAAACACTCACAGATAAATGGCTTAAACGCCAAACACCATTCAGGCTTGGAGCATTCAAGCAAGCTCCTGGAAGTCTTTCGGGAACCCCCATTTGCAGGGGGGTTACACTAGTAGCAAACACTCTAAGCACTTTAGTAAATCTCACGTTGTTTTACTGGCCTCCTCTATCAGACATTTTGCTGGTAACTAACCACAGTTCAAAACTCTAGTTAAGTAATGAATACTAATGACCAAATAATACATTCCCCTTTATTTTTTTGTTATACATTATGAAATGGCTAGAAAGAATGCTGACTACTGACTGTCCAAGAAGTTCTTTCAACTGGGCCATTATCACAGAACAACAGCCCAACTGAAAGTAGTTCAGTAGAAATATGTTTCAAAAATACATCGCGTTTACGAAAAGGACCCATTTTATAATAGCTGGGCTACTGTCTCTTCTTGGGTGGAAAAAACATTCGGTTCGCCTTGTGCTTCAACCCACACGAGTTGGACTGTTTTCCCACCATAACACGCCCTCTGCCTTGCCTTGTTATTTATGTATACTGCCCAGTATACTACTGAACAGCACTATAATGAAATGTCATATAGCTGACAATTTTGTAAGACCTGCAGTGTTAATACAATCAACCCCCCATTAATTTTGCTACATCATTTGAAGTTGTACAACTCCATATAAGGGTGACCCTTGTATATCAGATTACACATACTGTACCTTACTAATGCAAAGCAGGAATGGAAGAGTAGGCAAATCACTATACATATGATTTATATGATGCTTTGCATCAGAGAGGCATATGTAGCTTAGCATTTCTATAAAACTTAGCTCTGTTAACAGTACCCTTCCATAGTAAATATTACTTGTGTGCTTTTGCACTGAAGTTCTTGCAATTTAACTTTATTTTCAATCTCAGCTCATGGTCCAAGAGGTTTTACTATGGCACTGCAACAGCGAACACACCGGCATCCCCCACAGCGACAGACACAATGCCGAATGTTGGCATTGTGCCGTCACGGATACCGGTGTGTTTCTATCAAGGGGCTGCACCCCCCGAACCACCCACATGGGGGGCTGTTCCCCCCACACCCCTCAGTCTCTAGGATTCTAACTCCGAGTCAGAGCTGGATTGGGGGGGTGCAAAACTGAGAGCCACACCTCCAGTCTCTGCTGACTCCAAGCACAGTGACTAGCTGCTTCCTGGCAAAATCTGTTGCTGTGCTGGACATTGCTGTAGCGGTGTCAACTTTGTGTTGGTACACCAGTCCAGGGCCAAATAAATGAGATCAGTAGACAGGTTCCTTTCTTACTCTTCTTTGAGATGACAGAGGCATTTATGCACAGTTGCAGTGGTGATTGTGTTTTTTGAGTTTGTACAGTGTACTGCAGCTGCCAAATTTGCTATACTCAAATGGATGCCACTACCTGCAGGAAGTGGTGCAATAGAAACATAGCAGTTGACTGCAGTTAAGGACCGCAAGGCCCAACATGTGTCTATTCAAATCACCTATCTAGATATTGGTTGTTGTGCACATACCATGTGACCACTAACATACTGGACTGCTACAGCCACAAAGGTCAGCTCAACAATCACAACATTCTCCTTGCCCCATGTCTTGATGGCCACATCAATCAAATATATATATATATATTAGGCCCTTATCTGCTGACAGTGTCTATGTCGGCAGATAAGGGCTGACAGTGTCTATGTATCTATATAAAGTGAACTTACAAGCTTAAATTGACAGACTGGGTGGGCCATAGGCCCTTATCTGCCAACAGTGTCTATGTATCTGTATCTATCTATCTATCTAGCTGTTCATCTCTCTCTCTCTCACTATATATATATATATATCTACTGTATCTCTCTCTCTCTCGATAAATATGTGTGTGTGTGTGTATATATTTATATATATATATGTACATGTATACATATATATACATATGTAGGATACCATATGGGAGCCCATACACAGCCACGGTATTCTCATACTAAGTGGTGTCCATGACCACGAGGACCTCGCGAGTGAAGCTGAAGAGGTCCCTTTGATCATGGAAACTACAAGGCACAGATAATACTGTGGTTGTGTATGGAGCTCCCATACACCATTCTTTATAGTGTATAGTGCCCCAGAATAAAGAAAACGCATACATTTTAAATTATTTACTGCCTGGGTCCTGCGCTTCCACTACTTCCACTGACCAGTCTGTGTGCATGCACACCAGGAGTGAACTACCACCTTGTCTTATCAACAGCACTGTTGGGGGAGGTTGCATTGTGATGTACCTACTAAGGCAGAACGAAAATTGTACTACATTAGTGGGCACTTCACTAGTGCAGCAGAATGACTTGCAGGTATCAATGAGAAAGAGAAACTGTTTTGTGAAGCAGTTCCATTTAGAATGCAAGCTGTAGTGAAAGTGACATCAGCGGAGTATGTATATCTGTTAGACAGTTTAACTCTGCTGATGTTATCTTCTGATATTTCACTCCAGTGGCACTAACAAGAGTTATTGTCACTCCGGAGCCCCCACTCCCATTGTATAAATCACACACATGATGTGCAGTTCGTGAGATATTGGAAAATATTTTCACTCCTGCAGAGTGAGCTTTGGATACTCTCACTCAAGCCTTTGACACTCTTGAGTATCCAGAGCTCACTCTGCAGGAGTCAGAATATTTCCATGTCCCACGCCTTCCCATCATGTATCCTATATGTGTATATATATATATATATATATATATATATATATATATATGTATGTATAAAAATGGTTTACCAGGAGGGCACACTGAGCAGAGTACTGCACAGTTAGGTTCAGAGTACAAGAGCACAACAGTCATCAACAGAAAAATAACCAAGTACAAATGGATGCAGAGTACAAATATAACATCAGTGGGTTTACAGTAGCAATTGGGGATAAACAGAATGACTACTGAGCAGCTCAAGGTTAGCAACATAGTGAGAATATAAACAACATGACAGATCAGTGCCAGGTCAAGTTACTGAGCCTTTGCCAAGGTGCTGGATAAGCAGATGGTCAGCTGCAGCCTAGCCACTACAGCAGGTTGAGGAAAAGTGTGCATTAATGAGTGAGCTTAACTCATTTGCTCCCGGTGGCCATTTTGGGTCAGTTCTAGCAATGGATGGTTCCAATGCCATATGGCATCTATGGGAACAAATGTGATGGGATGAGGACGTGAGTCAGATATGTGTGTGTGTGTGTGTGTGTGTGTGTGTATATATATACACACACACACATATATATATATAAAATGGATAGCTTATCCAAATCCAAATCCAGTGTTCTGATTGTATAAAACACACCACATGACTGTGCGTATATCAGAGCGTGACCGCACACCTGCACTTTTACCCCCCCAAAAAGCAATTTTGACATTTTATAAGATAGATAAACCACTCTAAGGTGTACAGTCGAGCTCTGATATACGCACGCCTTGGGCGGTTGATGCACTCGGCCTGTGGCCTCGTGCGTACAATGCACACCAAGGCGTGCATATATCACAGTGCGACTGCACACCTCATAGTGGTTTATCTGTTACATATATATTTATATATATATAGATATATATATCTATATATATATATAGATATATATATATCTGCAGCAGGTGTCCAGGTAAACAAAGTGTTATAAATCCATTTATTTGAGTAACTGTGAGAATAAATTTACTTATCCACACAGTGACTACATCACACTCCGTTTAACTATACAGTGACAATATCACTCCCCCCCCCAGCTAGCTGGCCTACGCTACATCCAATGACTTTCACTTTCCTTCTCTGTCAAGCATACAACATCCTGTCATCTTGGCACAGGTCAGGAAGCATAGGGAAAACCAGGAGCAGTTGTAGAATTCACCAAAAATATTTATTTACAGTAGCAGTAACAAAACAAGCATTTGTCAATGCCGAATGTTTGCTTGCTGGCATTGGCATTAGTAGTGTAGGAGTTAGAGAGATGCATTATAGGAATGGCAGTGAAGTATTGAACTGAAGCTAACCCCACCACCACCCCCCTGCAGAAACTGATAGGCATTGGGGTGTGTCTTTGGGTGATCAGGCATAACAGCAATGCCATTTCACCACACCCTACCCTGCAGACACTGGCAAGAGTCGTGGTGTGCCTTGGGGTCTTTGGGCCTTATGCTCACTCCATTCCATAATGAATAATGATGAGATGGGTGCAGTATAGGAGAACAGTATGAACTTTGGGGCTGAAGAGTCCAAGGCACACCTCAATGCCTGTCACTGGCTGCAGGGTGTGGGTTGGGGTGGAATGGCATGAGCATTACAGGTGACAATCCCAAGTCACACCCCTAATGCCTGTAGTCTCTACAGGGTGGGGTGTTATGACCGAAAACCCTAATGCCCTAGGCGTTCATTGGTATTTTCACTCCAAATTTTCAACATGAGTTTTTTGTGACCCCCACCTCATGAACAGTGGCAATATCAGTTTGTTAGCTGAAAGCTGATTTTGCATAGCGACTACACCATTTGGTACCACAGATGCAAACAGACATTTCAAACAGGATATGAAAAATGACAGCTGTACTGTTCATGAGGAGGTGCAAAAAAATGGCAATGTTGAAAATCTGGAGTGAAAATATAAAAAACTGGTGAAGTCACAAATGTGCGTAGAAACTGCGCACGCACACCCGTAATGTAATTAGTTTGGGGATTATTTGCAAAAGACTGTCATTGCATGCATTTTGGGACCTCCACTCATGAACAGTGTCACAGTGATTTTCTTAATCTGTCCTGAACATTGATTTCACACACTGACCTCACCATTGTGAGCTACATGCACAAAAACATATTTTGGGCAAGAAATGAAAAATGACAGCTGTACTGTTCATAAGGAGGTGTGGTAAAATGGCAATGTTGAACATCTGGAGTAAAAATATTACAAATTTGTGAAGTTACGAGCGTTCATAGGAACTGTATAAAGCACGCTCATAAAACAGTCATTTGGGGGAATTTTTTCACCAAATTTTCAACATAGGGTTCTGGAGGGCCTACCTCATGAACTGTGACACTGTCATTTCATTACTCAGTCCCAAAAGGTGGTTCCACACAGTGATTGCGAAATCACCTTTCATGACCGAATAACAAAATGACAGTGACTGAGTTCATGAGGTGGGGCCCTAAGAACCTCATGTTGAAAATTTGGTGAAAAAATTCACCAAAATGGCTGAGATATGCACCAAAGTTGAAAAAAAAACATTTATGCCATTATACAGCTTGCCGGCATTTCTTTAGTTCACGGTTGGTTTTGAAGAGTGCAGGCGTGTTCCCGGTCCACTGAAGATCATTGGCTGGGCTCCTGAGGTAAAAGTATGGGGTGGGGTGGGGAGGTCAGTGCAGAGGGTGGGTGCATGTTGGGGGAAGGGGTTCGAGTCAATGAGGGACCTTTTCTTTTGTTCAGAGTGTTTTTTTTCCTTTTTAGAAGATGATGCAGGGCTTTTGCTATGCTGGGGTGAGCTCCCAGTGTGGCAGCTGGAATGTTTTGAGGGGGCAGTTGAGCCAATGAGGGATTGGGCACCCCCATTTGCCATTCAGATGTTTGCCACTCTGGGGTTGTCTCCCAGTGTGGCAACTGGAAGTCGTCTGTTTTTTTGGGGGTGGGTACAGTGGAGCCGACAGGGGATTGGGCACCCCCATCGCCATATGGAATTTTGCCACGCTGGGGTGGGCTCCCAGCGTGGCACCTGGATGGAAGTCTGTTTGGGGGCAGTGGAGTCAATGGGGATTGGGCACCCCGTCGGCCATACAGTGTGCTTGGGAGGAATGAGCACGCTTGAGGTGGGCTCTCAGCATGCTACATAGGTGTTAGTGGGGGGGGTACGAACTGTCTATGACAGTGTCTATGTCTATGGCTCCATTTTGGGCCCACTCCTTTTTAATATTTACATGAACAATCTTCCAGATCTGCTTATGAACAGTGAGGTTTGACTGTATGTGGATGATACAGTATTGGTACCCTCTGCATACCTCGAGATGCAGATGAACTGGACTAAACCACAGACTACAGTTGAACCTTAATATGATGGAAAGGTGGTTTGTTATTTTGGGCCTTCTGTTAAATAATAAATAAAACTATAACAAAAACAAAAACACAGCTTTAATCAAGGAGCAAACAAAAATAAGAATCTGGTTTTAGACCTTGTGTTTGAAAATGAACAAAAAGTGAAAAACATGAATAGTTATAAATACTTGGGTGCTTTGATAGACAGCAAATTGTCTTTTGTTGAGCATATTAACATATTGGTAAAAAAAAAACTAACCAAAAATTGGAGTCTCTCCATAGAGTGGACCCTTGTTTTAATGAATGACTCAAGAGTCAAAACTGTCCTTCTGCACAAGAGCAGCAGTGAAGAGGAGGCTGGCAAGGTCAAGGTTAGGAATTTTATTTCCTAGGCTCCTTACATGACTCTCCACTCCCTTTGGCTCTCCCTGGCTATACTTTGCGTCCCACTCCAGAGTTCATCCTTCACTCGTCCGCTGTCCTGGTGCTGTCCTCTCCTTTTTTAATCTCTCTATGTCCACCATTCTTAAATTTTTTCACAGCCTCAGAACCACCTCCAGACCATACACCCACCTTGCCATAGGCCCCTCTACCCCAAGGAAATGTATTTCTTTCGACTTCTCCTCTCTGGTGTTCCATTTTCTGGAGAGGCATTCACTGCCTCCCTCTTTATTTCTGTCCCCCTTGGCTAATTGAAATGCCTATTGAAGTAGTATTTAAATCTTCCACCCAGGACTACCATTCCCCCAGTATGGATAGAGGCCATCTCCCTTGTACATGCCTTTATCTGCTCAGGTTGGACCCCAGTCCCCAATGTAGCCAAACTCTTCTTCCTCACAGCAAGCCTTCAACCAGGTGTGATGTTCCCTTGCTTCTCCCTAACCATAACATAGGTAGCACCTCAGTGAAGGCCATCATGCAAGCTACCTGCTTCAGGCCCCTCCCCAACTCCCCAAACCTAACCTGCACTGCTCCTGCTGTGTCTCTTGTTAGGTCATTACTCCCTAAATGGACAATAACATCCAGGTCCTCCTCTTGCTCCTAGGAATTGGCTCCCCATCCCTTTGTGCCGAGGCAGAAGATAGGCACCTTACCTCCCCATCTGCATTCCATCCCATCCTGTTCTCAAAGCTACCACCTAACAACTCAGACCCCCAACAGATATTGCTTCCTCTTCTGCTGGGGTCCTCTGTCTCCCATCTTGGGGTCTCCCCTTTGGAGGTCCCTCACATGCTCCCATGCCACTACCATGGGTATCTTCTCCTGACAGTTCCATCCTGCCAGTGCAGCAAAAGAGTTGTAGGGGTGAAGAATGTGTTTCCAATCCCCCCATGCTCCCTGGGGCCTAGTTTGTTTAGTGTTTTCATGAAAGATCTAACTGATACTTTGCATAGGTCTGAATCCTGCATTATCACATACGTGAGTGATATTGCTTTGTACAGAATGGTATTTAATGTCTTGCTATGTATGTGCCTTACATCAGGAATAAATCCTTATTTTTGCAGTAAGCAAGGACGCTGGTATTTATTACCACCTTCACTGGAGGGATAATAGTTCTAGCTCTGGAGTGAGTGGTGTTTTTTTCATTTTTGATTAAAAGTAAGTATATGCTGCTGCACTTTGGAACAAAACAAAATTAAAGACTTTACTCCCTCTGACTTAATTCAAGATTTTTGTGGCACCTTTGGTGAGACAGTGGATGGTTTCAAGTATCTCGATTTTACTATAGACCAGACAGACTCTCTCATTTAAAGAACATTTCTCCATACTGGTAAAGTCAGTACAGACTCACCTTTATCAGCCTTTATGTAAAATATTGTTTGTGCACTCACTCTAAGATAGTCTCAGCTCAGTCCCTACTACTGTCGTTAGTGGTCTGTGGGCTTCCAGTCTGTGCCACTGCTAATGTCACTGACTTGCAGAGATAACATTCTATACAATTAAATATGCAGATTTGCTGCCTCCAGGGTCCAGCCCCGGGTTTTCTCATCTTTGCACTCTTTACGAACACCTTGGCTGGCCTTTCTTTGAGTCATGCATTGTTTATTTTACCCTCATCAGTGTTAGCTGTTTCCTAAAAGGCTGGATTCGGGTCTTTTTTTGTATGTTTATGGCTGATGCTAGCCCCACTGCTGGCTCCCTGAGTATTAGATCTAATACTCATTTTATAAGACCTCCACTTTTACAGTTCTCCCGGTGCCAATGTTCTTTGATTTATAAAGCCATCACATGCTGGAATACTTTACCTGCTGCAATACACTCTACTGATTTGCAGTACACATTTAAAACAGTGCTAAAAAATATTGTATGAACTTGTTTATGTGCAAATGTAATGTTACCGGATTACTGTGTACACAGATGTACTGCATAGTTATTCTGTATTTTTGCTCTTGTTTACATCTCCGGCCCCTCTTGAAAATGGCATTTAACGATCTTGAGTCCTTTCTGGTTAACAAATTACAAATAAATAATAAAAATAAATAATTTTCATCTTCATGCAAGGATATTGGTCTATTGTTATCTCATTCATGGCTTCGTCACTCATGAGATATGAACAGACCAATACCCTCTTATGAAGATAAAATTAATATCTTAAATCAGGCCTTGTTCTATCCCTTATTTCTCCTTTTATGATAACATCAATTCACGGCGGGGTTGGTCAGCTCTGTGGCACTATATAGAACCAACTAGCCTGCAATACAATAGAGGTGTAGCCAGGAATGTTTGACTCTACAAGTCAAAGCACATGCCAACCATGCCTTTTGCAGGTTGCCCTCTACATTACCGAAAGTGTGCCTAATGACCTGCATGAAAGGAGTTTATTTCAAATGATTTACCAGGAAAAACATACCAAGCTGAAAAAGTTCATTTCCAGATGCATGGGGGAGAGCAGAGCACAATAACAAGTTAGGGCAAACAGGTTGCAATATGCAAAACAGTACAAATTAATAGCAACAAAACAAATCGTACAATAATGAGCAGGTGGGGGTAAAACTGCAGTGAGAACAAGACACTAGGAAGCTGTACGTTTTAGTCGCTATGCTAACCACTCCGGATGAAAAAAATGCTTGCTTTTTACGTTCGCTTGCGCGCATGCGCAAGGAATGTTTTGGGAGAGTAGCACGCTTTGGAGGTGTGCCTCTCCCAATCAATCCAGTGCTCTGTTGAGCAGGCATGGCAGTCCTGCACCAATGGGTGCGGGAGCTCTGTAAGACAGCGGTGGTCTTCTGCTTCAAAGAAAACCACCGCTGTGATACCGAGCACCATGTCACGCCACCCCCCTCACGTCACGCGCTCCCCCCCGTGTGCATCACGCCACCCCCCAAAGCTTTGGTGCCATGCTGGGAGCCCACCCCAGTGTGGCAAATGTTGTTTGCCGACGGGGGTGCCCAATCCTCCATCAGCTCCACAGCATCCCCAAGCCATCCTTCTGCCATGCTGGAAGCCTACCCCAGCATGGCAAACCTCCCGTTTGTTTTGCCGACGGGGGTGCCCAATCCCCCATCGGCTCCTCGGTCCCCCCCAGCCATCTTCTGCCATGCTGGGAGCCCACCCCAGCATGGCAAGCATCCCACGCAGTCCATTTTTTTTAAAAAAGCCTGTAAAGAAAAAACGGTCCCATGTAGTCTAACAGTCCCCCCTCCCAAACCCGCACCCACCCACTGTGCAACCAGCCTCCCCACACCTCCCCTCACCCCATACTTACCTCTGGAGCTCGGCGCAACGATCTTCGGTGGACCGGGAACACGTCTGCACTCTTCAAAGCCGACTGCGAACTGAGGAAATGCCAGTAAGCTGTATAATGGGCTAGATAGGGGGGTTTCAACTTGTGCATATCACAGTCATTTTTGGAATTTTTGCACCAAGTTTTCAACATGGGGTTTTGGGACCCTTCTCATGAATGATGTCACTGTCATAGCTATTTGGGCCTGAAGGGTGATTTCGTGCAGTGATCAGAAATTACTCCTTCGGCCTGAATAATGCCATGACAGTGACATCATTCATGAGAAGGGATCCAAAACCCATGTTGAAAATATGAAAAATTCCAAAAAATGACTGTTTTACGAGTGTGTGTTTGAGGTAGAAGACTTGGTTTGCTGGCCAAGGCACCTAGCTTCACCTGAGCTCTTTCCTTCCAAGACTGCTTGAAAGGCAGAGCAGAGAACCTTACCAGTGCAAGGGAAAAGGATTAAGACTTCTTTTGGCTAAGCAGATTTACTGTGTGGTGTTGTTTTTATTTTTTACTCACAGGGATTGCTACTGTTTGTTGCTAACATTTCATTGCTTTATTTTTCTCTGTAGCAAAGTGTTTCTTACAGTGTATATCGTCTCTGAAATTATTACAGGTGGTGCTTTACAGGTTTTACAGTTTTATCTAACATTAGGATAAGCTTTCAGGGTTACTGCATTTGTTGTTGACTGATTGTTTCTGCTCTTACCTCTTTGTTCTTTCGTCCGTGGTTCTTCTTTTTCGGCAGGGGAAGGGCCCAGCCACCCCCATCCCCAACCACCCACACTACACTCCTTTTATAGGGTACCACAGTTGTGACATTTCCTGTGGCAGAGCAGGAAGGGGCGGATCAGTGGGGCATCCACAAGGTGAGCTCATTTACAGGGGCACTAGTAATTTAACTTGTTATAACAAGTTAAACAAAAACAAAACACAATCAAACCATTACTTGCATTTTTTTCCTTCTAATTACGCTGACTAGGTTATACATCCAGCAACTTATCTGGAATGGATATCATTAGCTGCAGGTACTGTGGAACAATTTTCAGAAGGACAGTCTTTCAGGATTTAGGACACTGTCCTACATGCTGGGCCACTGGAGATCTTAGGGCTCAGCTCCAGGCAGCATGGGCAGAGATTGCATGCCTCAAATTTCATATTCAAGAGGAAATACATTATAAGAACCACACGCCATTTCCCCAGCATCCAACAGGAAAACCTCAACCGCAGAGGGTAGTTGGACCAGGAGGTTGGCAGGTGGTTAGGAGGGGCAAATCGGGTGCCCCATCACTTTCTACTCTCCAACATATTACCTCCAAAAACCATATAAACACTTCAAACAGGTATCTGCCTCTATCTCTGAAATCAAACAAACAGGCAGAAGACACTGCAGAGCAGGACACTGCGGCACAGGAGCTAGCACAACAAAACTCACCCAAATCAGGAACAAAACAAAAAAAAAAGAAATCCAAAAACTACAGTCATAGGAGACTCCATGATTCGGGAGTTGATACCGATCTCCAGCCAGGGGTAATGGTCAGATGTCTCCCAGGTACATCAGCATGGAGAGACACGACCGCATTATAAATTGTTCACAAAGCAGGAGAAAACATTGATGTCCTAGTACACTAGGGACTAATGATCTTGCCAGCCGGTCAGTTGTGGAGACCAAGGAACACCTGACCAGGCTGGTGACAAACTATCATCCATTTCGTCCGGCATCTCCTTCTCTGAGATCCTGCCAGTCTGGGAGAGGGGGGCAGATGGACGGAAGGTCAGAGAAGGGGAGATAGGGGAGCTAAACAAGTGGCTCAAGGGCTGGTGCCAGGAAAAAGGACACAGATTTGTAGAGAACTGGCAACAGTTCTGGGAGCGAAAGTTCTTTAAATTTGATGGACTGCATCTGACTAAGGAGGGAGTCAGTGCATTGGGGCAGAAGTTTGACGTCTTTGCAGAATATTTAAACTAGCAAATGGGGAGAGGGGTGCAGCACCCCATACGTCGAATGGGAAGAACACTCCTCCCCTCAGCTAGTGGTCAAACAGGGATTCAGCATGTTTGCAGTTCATTTGCATCACCAGGTAAAAAAGGTTTGTCTCCCCATACGACGCACAGGGTAATGCCAAACCTCACCCAACAACTAACACACAAATCTGCCCAATGGAAAATCATACACAAATGCTCACAGCCTGGGAAATAGATCCAGACCTGCAGGCAATAATGTCAGAAGCTAAACTGGACATAGTTGCAATTAGTGAGATCGGTTTTGCCAGTAACCGCACTTAGGAGACTTGTACCTGGCTATGTATTGTTCAGAAGAGACCGAGGTGCAAAAGGGGAGTGGCCCTGTATGTCAATGAAAATATCAAAGCTACAGAAATTTGGAATACACATAGGAGCCAGAAGAACTGTGGGTCACCCTAGAAACAGGAAATGGGACAGCCATAAGAACTGGGGTTGTCTACAGACCCCAGACCAGGGGAGGACACAGACACATTACTGTTAGAGGATATACAAAACATGACAGCTAAAGCGGAGGTTCTGATAATGGGAGACTTCAACATGCGGATACAGATTGGTCAATACCAGCAGGAACATCTGCCAGAACTAGACACATAGTGGATTCCTGCGGGGGCCTCAAACAACTGGTACAACAACCCACAAGAGACAGGGCTATCCTAGATCTAGTACTGACTAACGGGGAAGGGATCACAGATCTCCAGGTAGAAGGTCACCTGAGGGCCAGTGACCATCACATGGTATGGTTCAATTTGGCTACTACATCTAAATCATCCCATTCCAAGGCAAACATATGGGACTTCAGAGGAGCTGACTTTGATAAGATGGCCAACAGAGTTAAGCTAGCCCTGGCAAAAAGAAACACAGGTGAGGGGGTACAGGCAAAGTGGGCAAGCATTAAGGATGCATTACTTGAAACAACATCCCATTGTGTTAGACAGAAAAGGAAGTGCAAAAGAAGAAGGAAACCACTTTGGTTCTCAAATACAGTAGCAGAAAAGGTCAGAGCCAAAAGGCTGTCCTTCAGGAAATATAAGGGAACACAGCAGGATGAAGACAGGGAGGCATACCAAACTGCCCTAAGGGAAGCAGGGAAGGCAGTAAGGCAGGCAAAGTCCCAAACTGAGAACACTAGCACGAACAGTAAAGAAGGTGACAAGACTTTCTATAGATACATTAGTGAAAGGAGAAAGTCCAGAGGGGTATTGCTAAGCTAATGGAGAAAAGGGAGCATGTGAGGAGGAGGACCATGTAAAATCATCTATCCTAAATAGATACTTTTGCTCAGTATTTACTGAAGAAGGTAGGCAGGGGCCCACAGCTCAGCACCATGGACACGGGGGGAGGGAAGTGAGCACTACTCCCTTCACAAAGAAAGGGTCCTACAAGAGCTTGCTAAGCTCAGGGTGGATAAGGCAATGGGACCTGTATGTCATATACATCCCAGGGTACTTAAGGAGCTAAAGGTGGAACTAGCAGAGCCATTAGCAGAACTGTTTAGTGAGTCTCTGAGCACAGGAGAGGTCCCAGAAGACTTGAGAAGGGCTCATGCGATCCCGCTCCACAAGAGTGATAGCAGGGAGGAGGCAGGGAACTACAGACCAGTCAGTCTTACCTCAGTAGTGGGGCAAGATTATGGAGGCACTCCTTAAGGAAAGGATAGTGCAACACCTGGAATCCATAGGGGCACAGGATCCAAGACAGCATGGGTTTACAAAAGGAAGGTCCTGTCAAACTAGTCTCATAGATTTTTTTGACTGGGTAACCAGAGTGGTGGACCAAGGGGGGAGCAGTTCATGTCATCTACCTTGACTTCAGCAAAGCTTTTGACACTGTTCCACATAGAAGACTGATAAATAAGCTGGGTAGGCTCAGGGTGGGTCAGAAGTTGGTCAACTGGGTGGCAAACTGGTTGACAGGCAGAAAACAGAGAGTGGTGGTAAATGGTATACAGTCAGAAGAGATGCAAGTCACAAGTGGGGTACCTCAGGGATCAGTCCTGGGGCCAGTCCTCTTCAACATCTTCATTAGTGACCTTGCAGATGGACTAGAGGGTAAGGCTTGTCTGTTTGCAGATGACACCAAGGTCTGCAACAGAGTAGATGATCCAGATGGGGTGGGCAGAATGAGAAGAGATCTGGATAAACTAGCAAAATGGTCAGAAGAGTGGCAACTGGGATTTAATGCAAAGAAGTGCAAGATCATGCACATAGGGAAGAGAAACCCCTGAAACCACCTATAGGCTGGGAGGGAGTTGCTAGCAGTCACAAAGGAAGAAAGAGACTTGGGCATCATCATCACTGATGATCTGAAATCATCCAAGCAGACCTCTAAAGCAGTAGGTAAAGCTAGGGGGGTGTTAGGGTGTCTTAGTAGGGGTATCACAAGTCGTAAGAGGGAGGTAATAGTCCCTTTTTACAAGACACTGGTTAGGCCCCATCTGGAGTACTGCATGCAGTATTGGAGGCCACACCTTCACAAGGACATTAACCAAATTGAGGCAGTCCAGAGAAGGGCAACCAAAATGGTGCAGAGACTAAATCAGAAGACATATGAGGACAGATTAACAGAGCTCAATATGTATACCCTTGAGCAAAGGAGGGAGAGAGGTGATATGATCGAGGCATTCAAACACCTTAAGGGCATTAACAAGGTGAAAAAGTCTAACATGTTTAAATATAAGAAAAATAGCAGGACAAGAGGACACAGCATGAGATTAGAGGGGGGCCGATTAAGGGGGAATATGAGGAAATTCTTTTTCACAGAAAGGGTGGTGGATGCATGGAATGGCCTACCTCAAGAAGTGGTGGCTATGAATACAGTGCAGGGCTTCAAACAGGCATGGGATAGGCATAAAGGAGCAAATCAAATGAGTATGAATAGATAGGCCACTGACAGAGCAAAGGCCGATGGCACATTTATAAGGTAGAAAAAGAAATGGGCAGACTGGATGGGCCATGCGGTCCTTATCTGCCGTCAACTTCTATGTTTCTATGTTTCCTACGCAGGCTCGTAAGTTCTCGAATTTTCAATATTTTCACTCCAGATTTTCAACATTGCCATTTTACCACACCTCCTTATGAGCAATACAGCTGTCATTTTTCACATCCTGCCCAAAACGTGTTTCCGCCCATGTAACGCACAATGGTGCAGTCGGTGTGTGAACTCAATGTATGGGACACATTAAGAAAATCACAGTGACACTGATCATGAGCAGAGGTCTTACAATGGCTGTGCTGAAAATTTGGTGAAAAAATTCCTAAAAATGACTGTTTTACGAGTCTGCATTGCGCAGTTCCTACACACGCTTGTAAGTTTGCAAATTTTCAATATTTTCACTCCAGATTTTCAACATTGCCATTTTACCACACCTCCTTATGAGCAGTGCAGCTGTCATTTTTCACATCTTGCCCAAAACGTGTTTCTGCCCATGTAGCCACAATGGCGCAGTCGGTGTGCGAAATCAATGTATGGGACACAGTAAGAAAATCACAGTGACACTGTTCATTAGCAGAGGTTTTAAAATGGCAATGTTGAAAATTTGGTGAAAAAATTCCTAAAATGACTGTTTTACTAGCATGCGTTGCACAGTTCCCATGCACGCTAGTAGGTTTGCGAATGTTCAATATTTCCACTCCAGATTTTCAACATTGGCATTTTACCACACCTCCTCATGAGCAGTACAGCTGTCATTTTTCTCATCCTGCCCAAAACGTGTTTCCGCCCATGTAGCGCACAATGGTGCAGTCCATGTGCAAACTCAATATATGGGACACACTAAGAAAATCACAGTGACACTGTTCATCAGCAGAGGTCCTAAAATGGCTGTGTTGAAAATTTGGTGACAAAATTCCTAAAAATGACTGTTTTACGAGTGTTCATTGCACAGTTCCTATGCACGCTCGTAAATTTGCGAATTTTCAATATTTTCACTCCAGATTTTCAACATTGCCATTTTACATCACCTCCTTATGAGCAGTACAGCTGTCATTTTTCACATCCTGCCCAAAATGTGTTTCCGCCCATGTAGTGCACAATGGCACATTCGGTGTGCAAAATCAATGTATGGCACACAGTAAGACAATCACAGTGACACTGTTCATTAGCAGAGGTTTTAAAATGCCAATGTTGACAATTTGGTGAAAAAATTCCTAACAATGACTGTTTTATGAGCGTGTACTGCACAGTTCCCACGCAAGCTCATAGGTTTGCAAATTTTCAGTATTTCCACTCCAGATTTTCAGCGTTGACATTTTACCACACTTCCTTATGAGCAGTACAGCTGTCATTTTTCACATCCTGTCCAAAACGTGTTTCTGCCTATGTAGCGCACAATGGGGGTAACAAAAAGTTCATGCTGAAAATTTATTGTGCAAATACCAGCAATCGCACAGGGCATTAGGGTAAAGCACCATGCATTCCAAACACCACTGCAAATACCTGCAAGCGAACGTTCGGCATTGACAAATGCTTGTTTAATAACTTGTTTGGCTTGCCCTTGGCTCTCAGTTGCTTATAGAGACTGAGCTGAGCTGGGCAGTAGGCTTGAGCCATGCTCGAGCCTGTTATGGCTTGCCAACCTCTACAAAGGCATGACTCAATGGTAAATACTAAGAGGGTAATATTCAGAAGGTATAAGGAGATGCAGAGGGAAAAGGATACAGAAGTGTACCGGGGGAAACATGGGAAAGCAGGGAGGGCAGTAAGGAGTACAAAGGTTCAAACAGAAGAGAGAATAGCCCCAGGCAGTAATGAAAGGGGACAATACTTTTTTAGTCATGTAAACACAAAGAGAAATATCAGGGGTGGGATTGCAGAATTAAAAAAGGACTAGGCAGAGGAGGACCAGGAAAAGGCACACATCTGAACAGCAATTTTTGTTCCATGTTCACAGTGGAAGGAGAAGGGGAGGATCCACAAAAAAATAATAGCAGCATTGGAGGGAGGTGGACACTAGTCCATTCTCAGAAGAAAGAGTCCTGAATGGGCTCACTAATGTAAAGTGAGCAAAGCAATGGGGCCAGACAGGGTGCATCCAAGGGTATTGAGGGAATTAAGGGAAGTACTAACTGCAGTTCTGACATTCTTTGTTAACAGCTGATTGGAAACAGGCATGGTTCTGGAGGACTGGAGGAGGGTGGATGTAGTCCCACTATACAAAAGTGGTAGTAAGGAAGAGGCTGGCACTTGTTGGCCAGTCAGCCTGACATAGGTGGTGGAAACTTAATGGAATAACTGCTCAAGGAATGAACTGTGGAATATCTCGAATCCAGTAGGTTGCAGGACCCAAGACAGCATGCATTAACGCAGGGGGTAGGTCATGTAAAAAAAAAAACACACAGAATAAAACAGCAAGTCATGATCGGCAGTGGATATATGTAAGTGCCAGCCAGAGCTATAAAAAAATGCATGATTCAGAAACTTTACAAAAGGAGTATTCCAAATGAACTACAAGTTTAGAGCTACTGGCACTGTACACACAACATATTGTTAAGGGAAAAGTAAGGAGCTGAGACCACTTACAAAGATGCTTCGATTCACATCAGTTTATTTAGGATTTTTGGCCTGGAAAGGTACACTATGTTAAAGTCCGTTTCTGGGAGTGGCACAGGAGCACAGTGAGGGTAAGTGAATTAGTCAGGGATACACTGCAAAATACCAGTGGCAGATGTAAGATTCAAACCCACCCAAGTCTGCTGGGTCTCCAGCTTGAGAGTCCACTGCTCTCAGGGTATACAGCCTCCCAAGTAATAACAATTAGAATCAATCAATTAGCATACTGTGTTTGGTAAAAAGTAATACTGGATAGCAATTTTCCCAAAAGCTTGGTTGATGTCTGAGTCAGAGCCCACTTGGAGTCCGTCAAATTCAGTAACAGTCACCTCCTAGCTTAAACCACTCTGCCGGAAGTGGTATTAAATCACGAGAGAGAGAGAGAGAGAGAGAGAAAGAGAGAGAGCTTTTGACAAGGAGAGGGGAGGAGCTTAAATTGGCTTTGGCAGGGTGAGGGACGTGCTTGGCAAGGCTCTTTGATTAGCGTGAGTTAATCAGGTTTAGTACCATGGACAGCCAAAGGCAGGAGGCATAGTTCTGTGCAGAGGGTTACAGGGAAATGTTGGCTTAACCTGCATGTCACAGCATTGATGGGAAACATGAGCTTTGGAAAGAAGGTACAGTGGTAGGATAGCAAGTTGTTTCAAGGTTGACGCTGGGGTTACTTTGTTGCACTACGTGGGAACAAACGCTGCTGCGGACTTTCTCCTGGGTCGCTTGTAGAAATTTGCATTACAGTACGTGAGAGAACAGTCCCCCACCTCTTCAGTGAAGTCTGTTTTATTCCCAACAAAAGCCACACGATAGTTTCTGAGCTCAGGATAGTAGACACGCAGTTTAAATAATCAAGTAGTTGCCGATCTGTGATTTTAGTGTACAGACTGGCACGCACCTGCGCGTTGTTGCCAAGATATAAAAGCACAAGGGGAAACCCAGTAAAACTGTCTAGAAAAAAATGATGATAAAATGAAAAGCAAATTCTCTTTTCTCCCCCTTGCCGTTCTTCGCTACTAGTCTTTTAAAAATGTTCATATCATCGAGTTGTGAATGGCACTGCCTTTAATTAAGGCTTCTTAAATGCCCTTTGACTTATTTCAACATTTCAGCCTCTTAAAGTGAGCTTTGAAGAAATTCAGCTTAGTGGAGTTAGGTTTCACTCATCAGTGTTCCTTTGGCGGCACCCCAGCTCATAACCTTGTGCATTAGTGCATTTTTCATTGCTGTCTCTTCAGATTGCATTAGGGGACTGGGCTCACTTGCTTGGCTGGCAGCTCTGCCCTGCTATAATGTAACATCAAGGTATTAGCTCAACTCATCAAAAGTAAAACTTTCAAAGGAGCTCAGACACAGACTGCTTTCCTGGTTTGCTTTCTTTGCTATTTGTATAAGAGTCGGCTCATAACTTTTCACTGTTAAGTGCGTAATCCCAGTGGATGTAAAGTTCATTCAGTTAAAGTTTTTACATGTCGGCATTCTGTATGAAACCGTATACGGTAACTATCTGAGTTGAAGATTATTGTGGGGGGGGGAGAGCGCTTCAGTTATCTGATTGTGCTCACTGAAGCGGCTCTCTCCCTTTCAACTGTACGGCACTGCATTTTCAACTGCTGTCATAGACAGCTGCAGCATTCATTGGCAAACTGTGTCCGCGCCTGAAAATACAGTGAGGGAATTGGAAGACAGGGTGCCACACCTCCAGAAACTTGGATGATGGCACTATGTTTCTTGCACGTGCATGCAAACAAACATAAAAATAAACTTTTTCATAATAACTATGTACAGAGGACGAAAAACAGTAGTTTTCCTTGAGTCTCTGTACCTCTGTTTCTTCTAATCTTTTTTTGCAATTGCAGGTTAGCTTCTTTATAAGTCATTTCAACCCCCCAATCTAAACACACATCCTGTCTTTGTATATTTCAGGCAGGAGCTGCTAACACATAGTATTCTTCAGCTGAGAGGCCCCATTTCCACAGCTTTTGCAAAAGGCATAAAAACTGAACTCTCGTAACCTCTAGCTTCCATCAGCTTTTCGCAGTCATTTCAAATTATAATTATATACATTTCAACAGTAATGCTATACATTTTCCAAACACAAGGGATCCCAAGTAAGCAATAAGACATGACGGCCTCATGCCTAACTATGCCCCTAGGAGTGCAGTTATCACACCATAATGCACAACCCCAGAGTGTCTTATTGCACTTATAAAATGGCCCTGCATTTTTTAAAACATTTTTTTTATATGGAAACACATTTTTAAATGAGTACAAATGTAAATTGAGTATGTGTCTTTAACATAAAATAGTCCTTCTGCCAACTGGGACTGCATTTAATTTACTGCTTTGTTAGGTCATTTAACCACATTTGAATGCCTTAGTTATATTTTTGCAATTTCCCTGCACAGTACACTCCCCACCCCCACTGGGACATTTAATTTACTGCTTTGTTAGGTCATCTGACCTATATTAAATGCCATAGTTTTGCAGTTTCCCTGCAGTTCCCCCCCCCCATGCCCAGATTGTTTACAAGCGCTGCGGCTCTTAAAACTGTGCTTGTTTGTCTCTTTTATTTTTTTTACTTCGCTCAGCTAGCCTCTGTAGATAGGTGTTGGTATTGAGTCAGACTGGGCAGAACAGGAGAATGAGTCTCTGTGAGGTAAGGGATGGTTGTACAGCTCATCGCATTTATTTATTTATTACAAAAGATTCACCTAGAAAGACATACTGAGTTTAATACAGCTCATTTCCAGACATTGCTCCTCCGTTTCTCTTATTTTTGTACCACCCGCTGTTGGCTCACTCGCTCCACCTTCCCTCGCTCCATCCGTCTTGTACTGTTATGTACTTACAATAGGCAGTGGTAGTGCTTGTGACAAAGAGCCCTTGTCTTGCCCTGGAACTTACCTGATGATGTCGCCACCTGCACACTACCATCTGCAGTAGTGTTATTGAGAAAAATACCGCTTCTCTCCGTGGTTGGTGGGGAAATGGACAGCTACATTGCCGAGATACCGAACAGCTCGATCGGCAGTAGCTACATTGTTGGCTGTTAATATGACTGAAATGGTTGATGGGGGAAAGTTATAAAAGTTTTTAGAACATTTTTGAAGTTGTTTTTCTTAGTTTTCCCACAACATCGGTGTGAGTGTGTGAAATGGCAGAGAACAATAAAAAGTAAACAGTTTAGTGGACTGAAAACATGGTGACTTGAAAATACTGTAACATTCTAAATAGAATGCCTAAACAGGAATAACAGAGCCATCAAATTCTGTGATCAGGTACTGTTAGTGGGACTAATTATTTATAGTGCAACATTGTCCTATATTGCACGATTAATAACCAATCAGATTTCTCCATTGTTCTCTGTCATTTTATAATATCAGTTACATTTTCATACAATGATTTGCACATATTTTTTAATATTAGCTGATATGCAAGAGAGTAAAAACAGGCACCAAGAGAAAACTGAGAGACAGTGAGAGTCAACTGCAAGCCTGTCGGGTTGATCAAGTCTGAAGTCTCACAGGAATATTTGGTTGCGCAACCAGACAGAGAAGAGACAGAAAAGGACAGAATACAGATCCTTGCATTTAAACACTTTCTCCATTAGAACTGGGACAGGGTCCAATTCCACCCTGTCACATACACCCTCTCCTTAAGAGGGAACCTGGTTTATTAAACAGTTTTTCAAGATGTTTTATTCTCTAATAACATTTGCTGCATTCATGCATTAAACACATGTACATCATCTCTCTTTTTTCATAGCAGAACAGGAAACAGTACAGTTCAAATCCATAAATTTGTTTTTCAGCCTCCAGAATCCTCAATTCCTGAGCCATATCTTCAATCACTCAATCAAACTTTATTTAACCAGCCAGATACATCATTGAGCAAGCTAATTTTCAAGATGGTCCTGGACACATAGGACACATTCAGTAAAAATAACTTAACAGTTCACGCATAACATACATTAGTACAGAGTAATATAAAAAGAAAGTCAATAAGCATTATAGTTTAGCTTTGATGGTAAATACACACATAGGCAATTTAGTATATACTGGGACTTAACATGATACAGGGGGAGGAGAGGGAAGGAGACACAGAGGAGGTTAGAGGGGTAAACAAGACCATGAAGGAGAAAGAGGAGGGCAACCTAATAAGGAGGAGGCCCCAGGGGAAGCTAGCTAGGGGCAGGAGGGTGAGAGCAATGGTGCGGTACAGTTACTCTGAAGGGATGACAACCAATGGGGGATAGATAGGCCTGGTCAATTGAGGAATAAGCGATAGACTGGCCAGATTGTTTTACCTAAAGCAATCACACACCATAATCAGGCACTGGTTGAGCAGCTGTCTGAACATGTAGGGGCTAGGCAGGATGAGAGTTTAAGTGCTTTTTTGCATGTTGTTGCAAACCGTATGTAGAAACGAGCTAATGGCAGTACAGCCAAGATGTGTCCTGGTCCATGGTATTTTAAAATTGATATGGGAGGAGTTCATTATGAAATAGGTAGCCTTAGAGCACTGTAACAGTTCACTGATACAGGGTGGCAGACTGTTTGATAGAGCCCGGAAGAATCACATAAGGGCATTTTTTTGTCTCTTCAGGGAGAGAGATGGGCAGTCTAACCCTTGGTACAACAAGCAATGATGAGTCTGTAGGGGCAGGCCAAGAACAAATCTCAAAGCGCGATGGTAGAAACAATCACATTTTTGGAGCTCACGTTGGAGGTAGTGGCTATAAAGAAAGTCACTGTAGTCAAGCAGGGGAAGGAAGGTTGTTTGAACCAACCTCTTCAACCTCTTTCTGGCTTCCAGGGTGAGTAGATGCCTTATATGGTAGAACAGACCAAGGCAAAATCTTAACTTTTTAGATAACTCATTTAGGTGTACATTGAAGTTCAGTTTGTTGTCCAACCAGACTCCCAGATATTTGAATTTGTCCACTGTTTCTAAAGGTTCACCAAGGAGGGTAATAATCTGGGTGGTACTGGGGGCCTTCATATTGAGGGTGGAGGATGGGGAGATAACCATGGCCTTGGTTTTTTTTGGCATTTGATAGTAACTTCAGATTTAGCAGGTTGTGTTGGAGTATGATAAAGTCCTGTTGAAGCTCCTTGTAGGCAAGATCAAGGGAGGAGTTGGTTGAATAGATGACAATTTCATCTGCGAAGAGGTTTCCTGCTAAAGGGCCAGAGTAAATACAGTTGATATAAAGGGTGAAGAGGATAGGTGTCAGGGTTGAACCTTGTGGGAAGCCTTGTAGCAGAATTTTTAATGGGGAGAATTCATCTTGGATTTTAATTTGCTGTCTCCTATTGGTAAGGTAGCAGCGGAACCATTTTACCGCGGGAGGGGGGAACCAATGCATCCCAGAGAGTCAAGTAGTATGGAATGATCAACCGTGTTGAATGCTTTGCTACGGTCAAGGAAGAGTGCGTAGATGTGCTGCTTCTTGTCCAGGGCATGTAACCAATCATTGGAAACTTTAGCTAGGGTAGCATAGCATGATGCTATGTTTGGGTCTAAACCCTGATTGAGCAGGGTTGAGGATGTTTCCACTATCCAAGTACTCCCTTAGTTGAGCGTTGATGACTTTTTCAAGTAGCTTGGATAATACAGGAAGCAGTGAAATTGGCCTGTAGTTGTTTAAGTCTGTAGGGTCTCCTGATTTAAACAACGTAATAATGTGAGCAGTTTTCCAACTAGATGGCAGTTCCCCTTGGGTTAGTGAGCAATTAAAAAGGTGGGCAATTGGTGCTGTCAGATAGAAATAACCTGCTTTTAAGAAGAATGGTTCTAGTAAATCAACACCCGCACTCTTCTTGATATCCAGTGAGAGGAGAAGGACCTCCACCTGTTTACAGGAAACTGTTTGGAACTTGAACGGGGGGGGGGCTTTAGGACCCAGGGGCAGAAGTCAGGCTAGGTACTGAGCTGGCAGGACAAGTGACACTCATTTTACTAACAGGTGACATGTCAAAGGAGAGGCCTGCAGTTGCGAAGCGGTTATTAAGTTGATCAAGGATCTCTGCCCTGGCTGTGTATGTGATGTTATTTGCCACAAATTTGGCTGGGAGAGGAGTGGCAGGAGAGTGACCTTCGACCTTTCTCAAAATCTGACAGAATTTGGCTGAGCAGTTTTTGTTTACCTCAAGGGCAGACTGGAAAAATTGTGCTTTTTCCAGCCTGACCAGTTTGGTGCAGGCATTCCTGGCTACTTGAAAGGAAAGCAAATCTGAGTCAGACTGCAACCTCCTTGTCTTTTTCCATAGGGTGTCTCTATGATGTAGAGCCCTCTTCAATGCTGGGTTGAAGCAGTCAGGAGCACATTTTCTTAACTTCATTTTCCTTAAGGTTGCATGCTTGTTGATGACCTTAAGTAATAGGTCCTGAAGATGCTGAAGGCTTCCGACTCAGTGGGTGTGAGGTAGAAGTCCTGCCAGAGAATGTTCCCAAGGTCTTCCAAAAAGGCAGGGAGCACAGAATCTTTCATGCTGCATTTAACCTTAAAGGTGGAAGTGGAAGGGAGGTGAGGGGAGTACCTGACACAGGCAATTGCGCAGTGGTCACTCAGATCATTATGAAAGACCTGACATGGGAAATATTATGTGCTTTACTGACCAGAATAAGGTCAAGTAAGGAACTACAGTCAGTTTTTTTTTTTATTTGGACAAGTAACCTCCAGAGTCATCTGAGTTAACCCTTGGTTGTCACAAAAGTCCTTAAACCTGTTAGCACAGGCATCAGTCCAGATGAGGTTAAAGTCCCCCATTAAGATGCACTCCATGCTTGCTTTTTCCAGGAGAGAATATAGGTGGGTCAATATGCAACAGACTGGCTGCAGGCAACCTATAGCATGCGGTTACCAGTAGGGCTATTCCAGGTGATAGAGTAGTTTTAAGGGAGAGGCACTCAAATTCTTTGGTCATCGATGTGCAGTCAAGGTTGGTGGTTTGGAATTTTTCTTTAATATAAATGGTGACACCACTGCCTCTGGACAGTCCGTCATACCTGAATAGATTGTAGCCAGGGATACAGAGCAATTTATCAGGTACATTGCTCTGCAGCCAGGTATCCAAGAACATTGCTACATCAGGGGAAGCGTGTAACATCCAGGCTTGGGCCTGGTAAAATTTGCTGGCAAGGCTGCATATGTTCATGTGTAGGAAGCTCACTCCCTTTAGCTGGGAGATTTCCCTGTGAGCAGCTATCAGCGGGGGGGGGCTGGATTTAATTCCACATCACCTGCACAGAGTAGCAGCAACACTAGTAATTTCCTGAGACATCTAACCAAGAATCTCAGAAAAGCTTTATTAGATCACTTTGCTTGGTCAAAAGGACAGGAGTTATTAAGGCTGCAGAAATTGGTCAGAGTGAGTAATATTACCCTAACGGAGAGGATAAGAAGGGCCAGCTCAGGGGGTGTGGGGCAGTAAGGGATGTGAGCCATTGTGGATGTGTGAGGATTACTGCTCTTGGAGGGAGTTAATTAAATAGTAAATACCGTATTGTTTGGATCCTGACATGTAGAATTGTTCGACCAGTTTGTGCCTTTTTAAGGACGTGGAACCTTTGTAAAGGAGTCTTTGACTCAAAGGTATTTCTGATCTCTGTAATAAAAAAAAAATTAAAAAATAAGGTCAATGACAGGCTCTAGTGTAATTAGGAGGATGGCGCCAAGAAGGAGGGAGGCAGAAGCCACCATCACTAGGGTATTGAGTATCCAAAGGAGGAGGCACCTTCTTGTAAGATTGGCTACAGTGCCGAGGTTGCCCAGGTTAAATTTGTCAAGGTTTTGATAGCTATGGAAGAACTAGTCACTAAGTTGAGAAAGGAGTAGGTTGAGGGAGCAGTATCAGGATACCTGCATGAGATGAAGAGAAATTGAAAAAAAAGACAGAACAAAGACAGAACTAGTCACTAAATTGAGGAAGAAGTAGGTAGAGGGAGCAGTATCAGGATACTTACATGAGATGAAGAGAAACAGAAAAAGAAGAGAGAAGAAATATATGGTGCAGTATAGGCACAGAAGGGAAAAACTGAGAAGAGTGGCAATAAAGAATGATGTCTATAAGGGGCAGGTAAGGAAGGAGTGGGACAAGGGAGTGGCTTAGAGATGTAGCCTTGTTGTGGGGGAGGACATACATGTGATATCTCCCTCTTTACGCAGGAGACTCCTGTTTTTTTTCACTGAACTCCCTCCCTCCCTCCCTCTTGGGAAACAAAATCTCCTGCTTAAGTAAAATTCTGTCCAAAATATCCATGGTTTTTGGGAAGATAAAGACACATAAAAATTAAATCAGTGATGAACAATGTATCTGATAACTTTATATAACTAGCTGTTCTTTTTTAGTGCTTATTCTTGACAAAATGAAATACTTTACATTTTTGTAATGACTTTTTTCTTATTTTTTTGATGCCATTTAAGGACAAACTCATAACGTTACGGCATCTCCCTACTAGTAGGCCAATATCCCTCCTAATTTGACCCAAATCTCCCTCTTAAGCAGTTGGCAGGTGAGTCTCCCTCCTAATTTGACCCGAATCTCCCTCTTAAGCAAGTTGGACATATCACATGTATGGAGGAGGAACGCTATTTAACAGTGGTTGGGGTTGGGGCAGGTGGGTGGGAAAAATTACCCCCTAAGGGATAACCAGACACCTGTAGTGCAGGCCTTAACTCAGTTCAGTAAATTAATTATTTTGCACTTTATATTCCACTTTGAAAAGACAGCGCCAGAACCACGGCTTAAGAAGTGGACCAAGTGACAGAAAATCAGCATTACTATTCTCTTTACCAGATTTGTGAACCACAGTGAATTTAAATGGCTGTAGTGCCAGGTACCACTGTGTGATTCTGGAATTTTTATCTTTCATCTGGTTAAGCCAACAGAGAGTACTGTGATCTGTTACAAGAACAAAATCAATTACTAGCAAATTAAACTTAAGAGGGTCCATGGCCCACTTCGCTGCTTAACATTCCTTTTCAATAGTGGAGTACCTTTTCTCTGTGTCATGCAACTTCCTACTTAACTCATTCACACCACAAGAGCTCTTTGAGACTTCTGCCACTTGTGCCCAGTATACTCTTAGCACCGCATCCTGGGCCTTTCTAAGCAAAATCAAGCCATAATCAGCATGCCACAAACAAATGTGACTACTTCTTGAACCGTAAGTGCTACACACAAAGTATGAGTGGCAAAGTTGTTCAGCACAATGTTATCTTTGAATGGTGCTATGCAATCAGTTGTAATCAATTTAGTTTTTATTTTATACTAGCTGAAATACCAAACAACTGATTTTTTTCTGATTTTTTTCAAGGTGCTTAGGTGATGCATGAGAGACAAATGTCAGCCATGCACACCATACCTTAAACAAATGCAAATAACTCCTAAAGTATATGAGGTAGACACAAAGTATTAGTGGCAAAATTATTCAGCACAAAATATCCTTTCTAATGGTGCTATGCAATCAATTGTAATCCATTTAGTTTTTATTTTATAGTAGCTGAAATACCAAACAACTGTTTTTTTTTCAGATTTATTCAAGGTGCTTAGGTGAGGCTTGAGAGACAAATGTTAGCCATGCACACCATACCTTAAACAAATATGAATAACTCCTAAAGTATACATGATAGACACAAAGTATCTGCAGCAAAATTGTTCAGAGCAAAATTTCCTTTCTAACGGTGCTATGGATTCAAGTCTAAGCAATTCGGTTTGTTTAATAGTTAGGTAAAAACTGCTGACTTCCTCAGACGTTTCTGGGCCTGAGTGAAAGTCAGTTGAGTACGTCTACAGGCGTTATTGTCCTGAGGGGCTATGCTTTCAGACACCGCCTACAGACGTCTCTAGGCCTGAATGAGTTAAGTACTGAATAAGATATTCTGTCCCATCTACATTTTGACTTAGGACAGCACCTAGGCCTACCTTGGCTGCATTTGCTTGTAACAAAAATGGTTTCTCAAAGTCTAGGCTTCTTAAAACGGGCTGAACATAATGCAGCCTTTATGACTTGAAAAGCTTCATCACACTCTGGGGTCCATTTCACATTATTTGGGTACCGGTTTTTCATTAGTTCAGTGAGGGGAGTAGCTATTTCAGAAAAGTTGGGAACAAATCTCTGATAATAACCAGCCAGCTCTAAAAATGATCTGACATATTTCTTTGTTTTAGGGACAGGGCTTTTAGCTACAGCTTTTACTTTAGAAATTTCTGGCTTGACTTCTCCATTTCACAACACATAGCCCAAATATCTGGTTTCCTGAATACCCAATGTATATGTGGTAGGATTAATAGTCAGATCTGCATTTTTTGACAGCTTGGATAACTGCTTGTAGGTGTTCCAGGTGGCTTTTCCAGTCTGGACTGTACACCACAACATCATCCAGGTATGCAGCACATAACCAGTGTGAGGGAAAAAATTACACCCATGCTGTACCATGTAGACCAAATGGCATGGTGGCGAACTGATAGAATCCTATTGGGGTGGCAAATGCAGTTTTATCTCTGGATTCTTTAGCTAACGGTATTTTCCAGTAATCCTTGGTGAGATCGAGGGCACTGATATACTTTGCTTTCCCTATTCTCGACACCAAATCACCTATTCTGGGCACAGGATAACCGTTAAATTCTGACACTTGGATAGGTTTCCTAAAATCAAGGCAGATCCCAACACCCCTTCTTTTTTGTTTACAGTTACCATGGGAGATGACCAAGCACTCCTTGACTCCTCTAAGAAAGAGTTCTTTCATTTTTTGTATTTCCTTAACCACGTCAGCTCTTAACTGCTCTGGTAACCTGCATGTCTTTTGTCTAATGGGATGAGCATTTCTTGTCACTGTTATGTGCTCATCCCCTTTTACTGGGCATGGCACTGTGGCAAAAGTACCGTTACATGTCTTTAGCCATTACGAATGTCTGCGGTTTGTTCTGAGGTTAAGGAAACTTTCACCATTGCAGCATCAGCAGTTATAGTTTGTCCCAGTCTATCATAAGCTATATCAATATCTTATTTATCAGATTCTGGTAAAACCAGCAAAGCAGCTTTAGGCATTTTTCAACCCATTTCTTGAGGGGCTTACTATGGTGTATCTTAGTAGGATTTTTCCTGTCAGGGGTCTCAGTCTCATAATTAACAGTGCCAGTATGTCCAAGAACTTTATAAGGCCCTTGCCTCTTCATTAACAGTTTATTTTTTGTTGTGGATAACAGTAGCAAAACCTTTTCACCTGGCTCAAAACTTTTTCTTTTACCCCTTGGTCATAATACACCTTCTGCTGGTTTGAGGCCTCTTCCTGATTACTATGGACAATTTCAACATATTTTGCCAGCTTCTTTCTTAGGGCACACATGCAAGATATTATAGATTGTTTCTGAGTGGGGTTATCTTTCCATGTTTCTTTTATCACATCTAGTGGCCCACTTGGCTGCCTACCATAGAGCATTTCAAATGGTGAAAACCCTGTTGATGCCTGTGGCACTACTCTAAGCAAAAAGTGGATAAGACGAGTATTGGTTCCAATCTTTCCCTTCCCTTTTTACAAACCTTTCAAACATGTGTTTTAGGATTTGGTTAAAATGCTTAACAAGACCATCTGTCTGAGGGTGATGGGGAGGTTCTTATGGCAGTAATACCTAGCAGTCTGTACAGCTCCTTAAGCAATGCAGCACCAACATTACTACCCTGATCAGTAATAATTTCTTTAGGTATGCCCACTCTGCTGAAAATTTTGGCAAGCTCTGCTGCAACTTTTGGAGCTGTAACAGTATGCATTGGAACTGCTTCTGGGTATCGAGCTGCATAGCCTCATACTACCAGGATACATCTATTACTCTTTTTACCTTTGTCTAAAGGATCAATCACATCTGTTGCAATTCTCTCAAAAGGCACATCTATTAAGGGTAGGGGTACCAGGGGCACCTTGTCTTTTCTAGTGACTGGGACTACTTTCTGACACTCAGCTCAGGAATTACAATAGGTTAACACAATAGGAAATACAACATGTTCATGAATTCCAGGCCAGTAAAATCTATACAGCAATCTGGCAAGGGTGCGATCCCTCCCTGAGTGACCAGCCATAGGACTATCATGTGCTATCTGTAACAATATTTGTTCTATATTTCTGTGGTATAACCAATTGTTCTGTCTGTTCCTGTTTCTGAGGTTTAACCCAAACTCTGTACAGTAACCAGTAACATTTTTTTAAACACTTGTCCACCCTGTTTTGGTTTTACCCGAGAAACATCTTTAGCTTGTTCTGAAAGAAAATGACAGTCAGTTATCAGTTTAGTGTAATCTTTTTCATATGTTAACCCCTTGAGTTTTTCCATAGTTTCTTCAGACTTTTGTCTTTCTTTCCTGTATTTCCGGATCTTAGAGCAGTGCTCAAACAAGACCGAATCAAAATCTTTGAAAGGAAAAATGTCCCCACCATCTGAAATGTTTTTCGCCTGAGCTCTTGTCACCACAGCTACTGAAACATCAGAATTTACTCATTTTTTGATCAACTCAGTAAATCCTGGAAAGTCATTTCCAATAATCACAGGTACAGGTAACTTAGGTGCTACTCCCATTTTAATTTGGTGCGACACACTCTTAATGGTCAGAGTCACTTGAATGGTGGGATAGTATCGAGTGTCCCCATGGATGCAGATGACACCAGTACTTGGTCCCTTTGCACAGTGTTTTCCCAGTACTTTAACATGCACTAGGGTCTGTCTGCTTCCCAAATCAATGAGTCCCTTCACAGTCTTATCCCTTCACATCTGTGAAGTACTTGCCTCAATTTGCTAAGGACAGGATGTTGATGAATTGCTCCATTGCAAATGTATCGATGATCTTTGCGATTGTTTTGCTCTCTGGTTGGATCCATTTTATCAGAAGTTCTCTGAGTTGGGTGAAGCCTTCTCGAGGATTGTCAATCAAGTTGTACCTCAGAGATCGAAATCTCTGCCTGTAGGTTTCTCTGGAGATGTCATACCTTTTCAGGATTTCACTTTTCACCAGATCATAATTTTCTGACTCTGCAGTGTATGTACTGCTGTAGGCAAGTTGGGCTTTCCCTGTCAGGTAGGACACCAGTCTGATTGTCCATTGCTGCTTTGGCCACTGGCAGGCTGTGGCAACTCTTTCAAAAGTTGTCAGTTATGCCTCAATATCATCTAAGGGATACAATTTTGTAAGTATAATGGCTTTTAAGTTGCTTGCATTTTGTTGATTGTCTGGATCTGTGCCAGATTCTCAGCCTTTGATTGCTTGCAATGCATCCAGCTATTGCTGCTCCCTTCGCTGCATCTCTTTTTCTCATCTACTGCTCCTGCTGCTGCATCTCTTTTTCTCTCTGTTTCTCAATCTCTTCTTGTTGTATAGCCCACCATTTGAAAAAGTCCATCAGGCTTTCAGGTTCTGTCACTGCCTGTTCTTTTTCCATATCTTTTCCTGGCAGTGCAATCTCAGCTTGGACTTGTGTCTCTGCTAATTTGGATGCCATTCTCCTTGTAACCACTCCTGGACTTGCAGCTGCAGAATACATACCTTTCTCTGTCCTTCCCTGCTACTAAGTCCAGTACCCATGCACAAAACCCTTGTCTTAGGGTATGCACGGCATAAATCCCACTTAGGCTGACAACAACTGTTATTGTGGTACAGGTCAGGAAGCACAGGGAAAACCAGGAGCAGTTGTAGAATTCACCAAAAATATTTATTTACAGTAGCAGTAACATAAGACAAGCATTTGTCAATGCTGAACGTTCACTTGCAGGTATTTGCATCGGTGTTTGGCATTTATGCAGGGCACCCCCAGTTGTATCCATGTCCCTTTAGCATACATATCCCAACAAGTACCTCTCTGCAACTCATCTTGCATTGGATCAACATTACACCCAAATGCTTCTTAAGTGTCTGTTTTAGGAACTCTAACACCCTGGGTGTACTCAAGAGTGCGAGCCTGTATGGTAACTGCCCAACCCATGCTTTTAACACAGTCATTCAGTGGAATTATTTCACCAAATTTTTAACATTGGTATTTTGTCACCTCTGGTCATGAACACTGTCGCTATGATTTTCTTATTGGGTACCAAACACTGATTTCCCACAGCAATCAAGCTATTCTGCGCTGGAAGTGTGAAAACACATTTTAGCTAGGATGTGCAAAATGACAGCTGTACTGTTCTTAAGGAGGTGTGAGAAAATTCAAATGTTGAAAATCTGGAGTGAAAATGTGACAAATTAGTGAAGTTATGAGTTCGCGTGGAAACTGTGCAAGGCACGCTCATAAAATGGTCATGTTTTAGAATGTTGTGCTGGATTTTCAACATAGGCATTTTAGGATGTCTGCTCATGAACAGTGTCACTGTGGTTTTCTTACTCTGTACTGAACATGATTTCCCATAGCAGCCACGCTATTGTACACCAGAAGTGTAAAAACACATTTTGGTCAGGATGTGAAAAATGACAGCTGTACTAGTCATAAGGAAATGTGGGAAAATGGCAGTATTGAAAATCTGGAGTGGAAATATTACAAATTCATGAACATATGAGTGTACGTAGAAACTGTGCGACGTATGCTCAAAACACAACCATTTTATGGACTTTTGCCACCAAATTTTCAACATAAGCATTTTAGGACCTCTGCCCATGAACAGTATCACTGTGATTGTCTTACTCTGTAGCGAACACTGATTTCCAGCAGCAACCGTGCTGGAAGCATGAAAACACATTTCAGGCAGTATGTAAAACATGACAACTGCACTGTTCACAAGGAGGTGTGGAAATATGCCTATGTTGAAAATCTGGAGTGAAAATATTATAAATTCATGAATTTATCAGTGTGTGTGGAAACTGCAAAAAGCACTCGTAAAACAGTGATTTTTTTGGAATTGTTTCACCAAATTTGCAACATGGTCTTTTGAGAGCCCACCTTATGAACACCAACACTGTCATTTTGTTAATTGGTCCCGAAAGGTGATTCCTCGCAGTGACTGCAAAATCACCTTTCATGACTGAATAATGCCATGACAGTGACTGAATTCATGAGGAGGGGTCCCAATAACCCTGTGTTGAAAATTTGGTGCCCAAATTCCCCAAAATGGCTGAGATTTGCACCAAAGTTGGAAAAAAACTCTTTATGTCATTATACAGCTTACCTGCATTTCTTCAGTTCGCGGTCAGCTTTGAAGAGTGCAGACTTGTTCCCAGTCCACCGAAGATCATCGTGCCGGCTCCGGTGGTAAGTATGGAGTGAGGGGGTGTGGCGAGGTGGGTGTGCAGAGGGTGGGCGTGGGTTGGTGGGGGAGGGCAAGGTCCCACCGAAGGACAGTTATCTTGTTCTACAGGATTAAAAAAAAAAAGAAAAGGTATGCTTTTGGTACACTGGGGTGGGCTCTCAGCGTGCCACCTAGGTGAGGGGTGTGTGTGGAGGTAGGAACACAGAAGATGGGCATGAGATAGATGAGGGGCAGAGGGACTCATGGAGGGACAAAAAAGGGACACTGCTGGCATGCTGGGGTGGGCTCCCAGCATGCCACCTACTGTTGCTGGGGGGACTGGAGCCAGCAGGACTGGACACCTCTGCTGGCCATACAGTGTGTGTGTGTGTGTGTGGGGGGCATGAGCATGCTTGGGTGGGCTCCCTAGTGTGCCAACTGGCTGTTTGCTTTTGGGGGGCTGCAGCTGATGGGGGATTGAGCACCCCCATTGGCCTGAGTGTGCTAAGGGGGCACATGAGCTGAGTGGGATTTGACACCCTCCTCTGCATACAAGGTGGGGGCTGAACAGAACAGGGAGGGGAAGGACATTAGCAGAGGGAGGAAGCAGGAGGGCTTTGAAGCTGAGCTGTGTATGACAGCAGTTCAGCTGATGTGGTATGCTAATTGCATACACGCTACCACCGCTGATTGCAGTGGACCTTTTTTAGAATTGAAGACCGACACTGCCGAACTGCTGTCATACACAGCTCGGCATGTATTAGTCCCTAGGGTCATGCCTGCTACACTGAGCACTGCATTGGGGAGGAGGGTCACACACCTCCAAAAGGCATACTGTTGCAAGATGTTCCTTGCACATGGGTGCAAGCGAATGTAAAAATAAACTTGTTCATAATAACTATGTACAGAAGAGAAAAAACAGTAGTTTTCCTCGAGTCTCTGTGTCCCTTTTTCTTCTAATCTTCTTTTGCAATTGCAGCTTAACTCCTTTATAAGTCCTTTCAACCCTCAATCTAAACAAACATCCTATCCTTGTATATTTCAGACAGGAGTTGCTAGCACATAGTGTTCTGCAGCTGACAGGCCTCATTTCCGCAGCTTTTGCAAAAGGTTTAAACATTGAACTCTGGTAACCTCTTGCTTCCAATAGCTTTTTGCAGTCATCTCAAACTATAATTATATACATTTCAACAGTAATGCTATATATTTTCCAAATACAAGGGATCCCAATATTAGTTACATTTCCATACAGTGATTTGCATGTATTTTTTTATATTAACTGATATGCCAGGAAGTAAAATCAGACTGTGAGAGACAGTGAGAGGCAAAGAACTGCAAACCTGTTGGACTAATCAAGTCTGAAGTCTCACAGGAAAATTTGGTTGTGCAACCGAACAGAGAAGAGACAGAAATTGACAGAATACAGATCTTTGCATTTAAACACTTTCTGCATAACAACTGGGACAGGGTCCAATTCCACCCTGTCACATACACCCCTTCCTTAAGAGGGAACCTGGTTTATTAAACAGATTTTCAAGACATTTTATTCTCTAATAACATTTGCTGCTTTCAGACATTACGCACAAGTACATCATCTCTCTCATTTTTATGTTGCTTGCACACATGTGCAAGAAACATAGTGCCATCATCTGAGTTTTTGGAGGTGTGGCAGCCCTCTTCCAATTCAGTGAGTGTGTTTGCAGGCATGGCTGCTGGAGCTGTCTATGACAGCAGTTGAAAATGCAGTGGAGTACAGTTGAAAGAGGGAGCTACGCTTCAGTGAGCAGCGATGATATCGCCCGCTCATGCGTGCTCCCCCTACATACACATATGCATGCATACTGCATGCTCACCCCCACACACAGTATAGCCGACGGAGGTGCCCAATCCTCCGTCGGCTCCCCCCAAACAGAGTTCCACATGCCACGCTGGGTGCCCACCCCAGCATGGCTACACATCCTATAGCCAATGGGGTGCCCAATCCCCCATTGGCTCCACTGTTCTCCCCCCGAGAGTACAGGGTGCCATGCTGGGAGCCCACCCCAGTGTGGCAAACATCCTGCATCATTGTCCTTTTTTTAAAAAAAAAAACCCTGAAACACAAAAACAGTCCCTCGCTGTCTCTGCCCCCACCTGCGCTCACCCACTGCACACCCTCCCTCACCCCATAATTACCTCGGACTCTGGCGCAATGGATCTTCGTGGACCTGAACACGCTCCGTATCGCTTCAAAGCCGAATTTAAACTGAGGAAATGCTGTAAGCTGTATAATGTAATAAATAGGGTTTTTAAACTTTGCTGCATATCTCAGGCATTTTTGAATTTTGCCAAATTTTCAACATGGGGTTTTTGGACCCTTATCATGAATGCTCTCACTGTCCACGCGGTGTTAATCGGGCCCAAAGGGTGATTTCACAATCACTGCGTGAAATCACCTTTCCGCATGATTAACAAAAAGACACTGCCAGTGTTCATAAAGGTGGCTCTCAAAAGGCCTATGTTGAAAATTTGGTGGAAAATTCCTAAAAATTACTGTTTTACAAGTGTGCGTTGCGCAGTTCCTATGCACGCTCATAAGTTCATGAATTTTCAATATTTTCACTCCAGATTTTCAAAATTGTCATTTTACAACACCTCCTTATGAGCAGTACAGCTGTCATTTTCACATCTTGCCCAAAATGTGTTTCCACCCATGTAGAGCACAATGGCGCAGTCGATGTGCGAAATTACTGTATGGGACACATTAAGAAAATCACAGTGACACTGTTCATGAACAGAGGTCTTAAAATGGCTATGTTGAAAATTTGGTGACAAACTTCCTAAAAATTACTGTTTTACGAGCGTGTGTTGTGCAGTTCCCACGCACGCTCATAAGTTTACAAATTTTCAATATTTTCACTCCTTTGATTTCCTGTGCTAAGGTGGGAATGGAAGGTAAGGGCAGGATCAAAGGTAATGCCCAAGTATTTATAAGAGGACACTTGTTCAAGGCAGTACTTAGTGCTGGGAAGTATCTGGAGGGGGGTGTTTCTGGCCCTGCTTTGGTGATGGGTGAAAAGCATAGTTTTCATTTCTGTTAGATTAATGACCAACCTGTGGTCTATGAATCATTGCTCTGTTTGGTTGAAGGAGAGCTGGGGAGATGCCTGAAGGGAGGCAGGGTTTGGGTGTAAAGCAAATAGGACTGCATCATCCGTGTACAGAAGTACCCTCCCAGCACAAGAGCTGAGTAGCATGTTAAGGTAGAGGCTGAAGACAAGAGGGCCCAGAATGGAGCCCTGGGGAATCCCAGAGCAGACAAGCCAGATGTTGGGCAGGATGCTGTGGATTTTTACACACTGGGACCGGGAGGACAGGTAGCTGTTAAAGTAGGAGAGGGGCCCTGGGGAGATACCAAGTTGGAGAGTGATTCAAGCAAGAGGGGATGGCAGACTATGTCAAAGACCTTGGAGAGGTCAAGGAAAACAACACCAGCAAGGCTGCCAGAGTCTAAGGCAGAGTGCAGGAAATTGGAGAACTCCAGGAGAGCAGTGGTGGTGCTGTGGCCTGAGCAGAATCCATGCTGCTCCCTGCACATAATGTCATATTTGGACAGGTATTCCATGAACTGATCTGCCACTACTTTTTCCAATGTTTTAGAGAGTTGGGGGAGGATGGAGATCAGCTTGTAGTTATTGGGGGAGGAGAAGTCTCCACTTTTGAGTATGGGTGTGGTGACTGCCATTTTCCAGTCAAGGGGGAACTGACCCAGACACAGTAAATGATTGTGCAAGACAGTGAGTGGGGCAAGAACTGCTTCCAGTACCTGGCAAAGGAGCCTGGTGTCCAACTGGCCATTGCAGCAACTGGTGCCATTGAAGGCTTTAGTTAGGTGTGGCCTGGCTTCATGTGGGGATATAGTGTGGAGGTAGAAAGGTGGGTGGTGGAGGATGCGAAGCTGTGAGGGGGGACTGGGTCAAAGAAGTTGCTGGGAGGACTGAGCTGAAGTTGAAAAAAGTGGTGTTTAGGCAGTCCGCGATGCTTTGGGGGTCAGAGATGATGGAGCCATTGATGGTGAGTTGGGATGGAGGGGGGGAGTGTGACTTCATATCCAGTTCTTTTATGTTATCCCAGAACTTCCGGGCAGTCCCCAGGAGGAGGCATGGGTGGCTCTGTAATGTTTAGCCTTGGTCTTGCGAATGGCCCAGGTACACTTATTGCGCTCAGTGATATATGTTTGTCTATCTGCTGGCTTACCAGATTCAGCAGCTCTGTGCCATAGGTTGTCCCTCAGTTTCAGTTGCTGATAGAGAGATGGGGTAACCCATGGAGCAGTTTGTTTCTTGGTGTGGGTCCTGGAGAGGGGGTGAGAAAATGTTACAGGCCTTGTTAAAGGAGCAAGTGAAGAAGTCAACTGCCAGGTCAATATTTAGAGCAAGATTTATTTATTTTTTTTATTATTTTTTATTGAGGTATACATAAGCAATATGAATTTGGACAAACATGCTTAGTACAGTAAAATACAATATGTCACATATGTACACATAAATCATGTCTATGAAGATTGTTCTACCTAAAAAACATGCCTTTTCTGTTTGCCAACACTGCACATTGTTTATCTCACATAGTAATTTTATAGAAAGTTTCTTGAAGATACATTTTCAAATGGTTGTCATATTTTATCAAATTTCATGTAATTTTTCTTGTTAATAGTAATGTATCTTTTCAATCTTATACACAGTACAAGTCACATTAAACTGTTCATCAAGCTCACTGCTCTGGCATTGTTTTTTTGTGCTGCTAGTGCTATGGCAATTCTAAATGCTTAAAACATGAACTCTTTTTCAACTAGTCATCAGTTCACATGAAATGCATTTCCAGCCACTAAACAATTCACTTCAGCTCCCACTCCAGTGGTCATTTAATACATTTTCAAATGCATTTACAGTGCCGTACTGGGCTGTACATAATTACTGCACTACAGTATCTGCCATCTTGCCTCCCGCTTGCAATACAGTACTGTACATTAGCTCTAAGCTTGACTGCCCATCCACTGTTTTTATTTATTAAACATGATTTCCATGTACTGTACCTAACTGTGGCTGTATGCAGTACAGTGGTGTAAATGGGCTGTGTGAAGCATACTGTACAAAACTCTGCAGCCACTCATATCGCTTACTACAGTACAGAAGCTTTCAGGTTTAATAACCACATCTACTGTACTGTATGTTTTGTCTCCACGTCAGCTCTGATAATAAAAAAAGTTAACCCTCCCCCCAGCCTGTGCCATCCATATCACCAGTAAAAGTAAAATATGTATTTTTTCCCCGGTGGTCTAGCGGTAGTACCCCTGTCCCATCCCCAACCGAGTCCCAATCTTCAATACTGTAATTTGTACAACTTATTCCCTGGTAGTCTAGTGGTCCCTCCCACACACCCTCGACATCCCAACAGGTACAGTAATATCCCACCTCACTTTCCCCATCCCCAAATGGAGTGAGCCACTGGCACAGCCCTCGCTGTCCTCCACGGCCAGCTGCCGCTGAGAAGTCAGTGAATGAGCACATGTTGCTGTTCATGCACTCATTCATTTACTTCTTAGCGGGCTGCCAGTTGTGGAAGAGAGCGGGGCGAAGCTGGTGCACTCCATTTGGAGGATGGGGAGAGCGAGTGGGATATTACTGTACCTTGAGATGTGGAGGGCATGTGGGAGGGACTACTAAACCACCAGGGAATAAGCTGTAAAAATTACAGTATTGAAGATCAGGACTGGGGGATGGGGTTGGGCTACTACCACTAGACCACCAAGGAAAAAACACATATTTTACTTTTACTGGTAATAGGGATGGAACCTGCTGTGGAGGGGGGGTGCTAAGGTACAGTACTGTAACTGATCACTGTTATTGGGACATAGACAAGCAAGTGACTGGTTTTCTTTCTTTTTACAGGTACTGTACCTCTGGTGGGCAGGTGATGGGGGGTACTGCTAGCCACCAGAGACTCTCTTACAAACATTCAGAAATGTCAAACAACAATATACTGTTACACAGAAATAAACATTAAGTTGCACAGTACACTGTACAAGTACTGTATTTGACTCAATGCCTCAGGACCTGGATTACCGTTTAATACAGTGTGCAATACTGTATTGTACTGTAGAGTACTGTTCCGTACACTGCAGTTCAGTATTATACAGTTGTTTAGCATTTTTATGGGTTGCTTAATGTGTGCCCTCATTATAGCACTGCATTGAATTAAAGTTTCATGAGAGTTGCAAAGTAAGCTGCAACTGATTAGCAGCTAACTGACAAACCATCAAGAAACTCTATAATCATTGCAGCCAGAATTGCACACATTAAGCAACTCATAAAAAATGCTAAACCAGTGAGTTGGGGGAACAGTTTAATGTGACTTGTACTGTACATCAACCATGAGGTTTAACCACATTTGATAATTGGGTGGGAGCGGTTCCTTCCACTTCATTAATAAACTTTTGTAGGCCAGCCCGTTGGCGTAGAGGGTTGAGGCGTGGGCGCCTTACCTCAAACCATGCCAGCAACCCAGATTCGGGAATGGACTTGGGTCACTGGGGGTTGGCAGGGGATGGAAGACAATTGAGCATCCTAAGGACTGCTCTCCTCCCTGGGGGTGGGTTAGGACCATGCCTCACTCTGTAGTGGCCCCTGGTGGAGACCGTGGGCACTACAAGAAGTGGTGCAACAGGGGAAAAATCAGAAAAGTGGAAAATGGTGTCCGAGCGACTGGATGATGGCCGTCTGGATCCCCCGCCTCCATGGAACCCCAGAAGTGTCAGGGGAATCCCGATCCTAGCAGCATCAGGGCCAAAAGCAAGAACGCCTGAGGGCAATTTCCCTCTGGAAGGAGGGGACCTGTCCGATGAAGGGTTACATCGGGCTACCCTGGTTGGCTGCGATCTGAGATCAGGGGGAAGCTGGTGTCGGGGTGGGTTCGGAATGGAGTAAGCCGGGGGGGTAGTCCTTGGCAAAAGGCCTGAAGGAGAGGCTGGTTGGACACAGGGGGCGATAAATAAATAAAAAAAAATAAACTTTTGTGAACATTGATAATTGCCAGCATTATTCAACTTTTGTTAACTATGATTCTCTTGTTCAGTTAGGTAACCAATAGTCAGAAATAAACCTTCAATATTCTTACTAATTTTCACAGCCATCATCTTATAGATGGCTTCTAGAATTTTTTGTCAGAAAGGATTTATTGTTTCACAAAAAATGAGCATATGCTCTAGAGTAGCATTTTGATTAATACAGCTAGAACAGTGATTTGGATATTGGGGGTTCATCAAATTTAACCTGTGAGGTGTGAAATAGGTCCTGTGTATAATCTAGAAGTAGATTTGAATCAATCTTGTAGATAATAATCCCATATTCTTGAAATTTATAATGTGTGCCCATTTTGTAGCCAGCATTTGGGTCTTAAGTTTGTCTTCCCATTTTTGTTTTAATGTATTCAATGAGTTACCAACATTATTTTGTAATATTGAATAGATTTGTGATATCAGTTTGGTGTTAGTTTTCAACATGAGTTGGATTTCAATATTGTTTAGGATTGGTTTGTTATAGAGTAATCCTTTTTTTCTAAATAATTTTTTAGTTGTAAATATCTAAAAAAATGATGCTTTGGGATACTGTAGAGTTGCTTAATTTCCATAAAGGACATTAATCTATCCATATTATACATTGAGTTGATCTCACATAGTCCATTTGTATGCCATATTCTAAAACTGTTGTCCTCTACAGAGGGAATGAAATCCCTATTTAAAATTATAGGAGTATTGGGTGATAACATGTTGGATTGAAAAAATGTACCCATGGTTATCCTATAATTTATAAGTTGTTTGTGTTGTGGATAAGATCTGATTACTCCTTAAACGTGAGGTAGTGGAGTATAGGATGTGTTTTATAAATGTAAATGGAGTTTGGGATAGTTTCAGTTGACAGTTTGCCTGATAAGTTTGTTGCTGACACCATTCATATGTTATTGAAAGGTTTGCTGCTAAACAGTAGTAGAAAAAATTAGGTAGAGACAGATAGCCCTCCATCTTTAAAAGATAAAGTTTTTCCAGCTTTAGCCTTGGCCTTTTGCCTTTCCATAAATTTTTTTTATATTATTTCCATTAAAAAAAAAATATTATTTATAAGAATAGGGAGTGACTGAAATAAAAATTAAAATGTTGGGAGTGTGTTCATTTTAATAACACTGACCCTTCCTATCAGTGTCAAGGGTAATGATTCCCATTTGTTAAATTGTTCTTGTGTTTTGCCCAGTAGAGGTTCAAAGTTATTTTGAAAAATGTGATCATTATAATTATCCAGCAGTACCCCTAGGTATTTTAATTTCGATACGTTTTTGATTTTTGGATGAATTGCATTAATGAATGGATTCAAATGATTTTTAGATTCAGTTAACTCAGTCTTGTCCTATTTCACCCTGTCACACACCCCAACAGCATAGTGTCTCCATTTTATGTACACTATCCACAACAAACAGCCAAACCTCTGCTGTAACCTTATAGACTGTTACTCAGAAAAATACAGGAACAAAGTTTTTTTTTTCTTTTCTTGCTGTCCTCTCCCTGCAACACCAACTCTCACACTGCCACTCCTGATACAGTTAAAACTGTACCTCTACCATTAAACAATCAGAAACAGAGCAGTATAGCCTCCGCATATTCTTCTATAGCTCCCCACTGTTCCCATCTCTCCATGAGCCAAAAACCTCACCTACTGAAATGAGACCTCATAAATCATAAACATTACCAGCAGTCACTTTTTCTCCAGCTCCATGGTACCAATACTCTTCCGTCCACCTCGTACTTGCTGCACAGAGCTCCATTCTTCTCTCAGGACCTTGTATTTCCCACCACTTGTAAATGCCAGCATTACAACTAAATCCTGTGTCTCTCCCGATGCTAGGAAACACCAGCATTAACATCAGCTCCTGTGGCTCTACCACCATTAGCTAATCGTAGCACAACTGCCGCCATGTTTTAAAAACTGTTCAACCCACCTGCGTACACACTAACACCCACTAAAGTACTGAACTAAAATCCTAGGCCAATCAGCTGCTACAACACACACACTAGCAACTGATAGAAATGCCCCAAATTAACCAACCACTAAAAATAAGAGCTCACCATCCCATTCAACAAACTGAAGCACCACTGATGAAAACTACTGGCAAAGTAAAGACTACCTCAAAAAAATAAATAAATAAAACACAAAAATACAACATTAAAAAATGTGTCTGCTGCATAAATCCAATATGCTGGGGGGTAAGTGTATGATAACCAATTTATCTTTGAACAGTTGCCTGTGACCTCTCTCAACCCTCACCTGTGGCTTCGCCACTCATGAGTTTACTTGATGTCACAGGCAACTGTACAAGATCAATAGTTTATCACACACTCAACCCTGTATATCCCATATATATATATATATATATATATATATATATATATATATATATATATATATATATATATATATATATATATATATATTATATATATATATATATATATATATATGTGTGTGTGTGTGTGTGTGTGTATATATATATCTAGATATATATAGATATATATATATATATAGAGAGAGAGAGGAGATATATGATACATGATGGGCAGGAGTGTGGTATGGAAAATCTCACTCCTGCAGAGTGAGCTCTGGATACTCACAAGTGTCGAAGGCATGAGTGAGAGTATCCAGAGCTCACTCTGCAGGAGTGAGATTTTCCATAGCACACAATCTGCACATCATGTGTGCTATTTATACAATGGGGTTGGGAGCTCCAGAAATATTACATTTTATTGTGTTCTTTTCCTGTTTCTGCATGCTTTCTGCTCTTTCTGTGTGGTCTAAGTGTGTGTGTGTGTGTGTGAGTTTTTATGAATGGGCTGGGAGTCTCAGAAACAGTATAAAGCACCGGACAGTGTCCTTTGCAATGCTAATTGAGTAAGTTACAGGTAGTAGTGAGAAACAGAAGCTTTTTTGTGAAGCAGTTTCATTTAGAATGCAGGCTGCAGTGAAGCTGAGATCAGCATAGTAATGGGCTGGGAGTCTAAGAAACACTATGGGACACAGGTGAGTTTCATTTGCATGCTAATTGAGTAAGTTGTAGGTACAGTAGTAGTGAGAAACAGAAACTTTTTTGGGAAGCAGTTTCATTTACAATACAGAATGTAGTGAAGCTGAGATTAGTATAGTTATGGGCTGGGAGTCTCGAAACAGTATGGAACACAGGTGAGTGTCCTTTGCAATGCTAACTGAGTTAGTTGCAGGTAGCAGTGAGAAACAGAAGCTGTTCTGTGAAGCCATTCCATTTAGAATGCAGGCTGTAATGAGTGAATGGTGACATTAGAAGAGTATGTACAAACAGCATTTATTTTAACTCTGCCTATGTCATCACATTTATCACACTGCAGTGAAAATAACAGGATTTATCATCAGCTTGGAGCTCCACCCCACTGTACATATATTATATATATATATATAATAGATATATATATATATATATATATATATATATATATAGAGAGAGATAGATATATCTAGCTATATATATATATATATATATATATATATATATATATTAATATATTATAGGGACTAAGTCACACCCCTATATTTAGGGTTATGAAGGCACTTCTATGATAAACTTGAAAGTTTGTGCAATAATAACTTTGGACCCGTTCAACGTATTTGCATGAAAGTTAGTATGCCTGGTGGGGCATGGTAGATCTCTTGACTTGCCAAATTTCATTTTGGTCAGACTTATAGTTTTTGTGCACCAAAACACTAAAAATGCACTTTTTGGCAGTTATGTGGGCAGTTTTTTTGATTTTTCCCGTGGCGCTGTGCAGTCATGTGCTGTGCTGCTCTGCAGCTTGGCTCATCTGAAAGATCTAGGGTCAAGGAACATGCTGCTTTTTGTTTGGTGAAAAAATATTAAGCCATTCAAAAGTTATTAAGCTTTTAATTTCCTATTATAAGTCAATGGGAAAATGTATATGGTTATTGTGCAAACAAAGAATGGGGCTTTGGCCATCTGGTCCCTCCTCACGATTAAAGAATTTGCAGGCTCATGATCAAAGAATCTTTGACCCCGAGAATTTTTTTTATCCTGACTGTCACTATCTTGTTTTCACTTTCTGGCCAGAAAAATTCAAATTTTCTCGGCTCAGGGGGGACTTCTGAAGTAAAATTATGGTGGGTTTTACTCAGAGGTCTTCTCTCTATCCAGCCATGCCTGTGGTTTTCTTCAAAACGGTAAAAAAAATTAGTTTTATATGTTTTTATTCTTTGATTGTGGCTCGCTGATGATCTTTGATCGTGAGCCTGCAAATTCTTTGAATGTGAGATTCTTTGATCGTGATCTTTGATCGTGAGGTGAAGACCAGATGGACAGATTAAAAAATTTAATTTCTCAGCCCAGGGGTGAGCTAGAAACATAAACTAGGATGGGATTTGCTCAGGGGGCTTCATTTTATCGAACCATGCTGGTGGTTTCATGTATTTATGTGTAAAATATTTCTCCATTTTATATTCTTTGATCATGAGCCTGCAAATTAGTTGATCGAGAGCCTGCAAATTCTTTGATTGTGAGATTCTTCAACCACAAACTTTAATCGTGAGATGACAACCAGATGGCCAGATGAAAAAATAAAATTTCTCAGCCCAGGGGTGACCTAGAAACACATACTGGGATGGGTGGGCTTTGTTTTATTGAACCATGCCAGTGGTTTCATGTATTTATTCTTTGATCGTGAGCATGCAAATTCTTTGATCGCAAGATTCTTTGATCACAAGGGAGGAACTAGTTGGCCAGATTTCAATGCAACAGATAGGCCAATTTTAACAATCTTTAAAATTAAATATCTTGGAAATGGTTTAGTCTTTTTACTTGAAATCTGGAGGGTGTTCATGGGATGTCCTGTACATGGGAATTATGGTGTTTATGTGTCAGACAATACATATTTTGTGGAGATATTGTATGGCACAATTTACTTTTTGCAAATAGCATTTTCCATTGTGGTAGTGGCTTGAAATTTGTAGGGTAGCTGGCCTTACTGCTGTGGATGTACTTTTTAGTTATTAGGTGTGTAACATGTTAACAGGTGTGGAATTTTACCACTCCAATGAGTGAAAATCTCAAACTTTCAGACATTATATCTTGGAGACGATTTGCTCTTTTACATTGAAATTTGGGGCATCATCAGGGGGATGTCCTGTGCATCTAAATTATGGTATTTAGCTGTTGTTAAATGTATTTGCTGCACAAATATTGCGTAACACACTTTATGTTTTCCATATGGCATTTTGCATTGTGGTAGTGGCTTCACATTTATAGGTTACCTAGCGTTACTGCCATGGAGGTGATTTTCAGTGGTTAGGTGTCTGACATGTAAACAGGTATAGAATTATGCCACTCTGATGAATGAAATTTTGTTTTGTTTCAAGGTGATGGGAGCGTGGGGCCCAAGGTGTCCCATGCTCCCACACATATGCGCTCCCACCAATACATATTATATTCAGTACTTGCACTGTTATGTTAGCCATAAACTTGCAAGTTGATGGGAGTGCAGGGCCCCAGCAACTTGTGTGACTTTCTACTTTTCTATTCTTTCTCAAAAAGTAAGAAAATTCTATGCAAAAAACTGTATTAATGCATCATTTAGGGTTAAACCAAAAAATGTCAGGAAATGAGACCTTAAGGGTTGCCCCTCCGTGTAGCACCCCCTTCCCGAGATTGACAGACGATGGGGTGTGTCATTGCAGGGTTTTAAATAATTGATTAGCAGTTTTTTCTTGGGACAGTACTAACTGTACAGAAAGTATTTATATAGGTTTTCTAGAAGTGTTATGTTTGTTAGACACAGTGAGGCAAGTGCTATGCATTTTCACAATGTTTTAGCACTTTTATGAGCAAAACGCTAATCAATTTTTAGAGTTAAATAAAACCCTGCATTGGGGTTGTGAAGCCTAAATGTCATGCCATTCTTCTTTACCGTGACTTGTGAATATGATTACACATGGAATGGGGTGACATTTAGGCCTCACAACCCCAATAACACCCCCGTCGTCTGTCAATCTCAGGAGGAGGAAGGGGCTACATGAAGGGGGGAGGGATCAGCCCTAAAGGTTTCATTTCCTGACGTTTATGCTTTAACCCTAAATGATGCATTAACATAGAATTAGATGGCAGATAAGGACCGCTTGGCCCACCTAGTCTGCCCATTTTCCTACCTAACAGATAAGCTGCAGATCCTAGTTAGCCAACAGCTTACTTCTTCCTACCTCCCCCACTATGTCTGTCCCATGCATTCTTGAATTCCCCCACTGTTCTTGACTCCACGACCTCCTCAGGGAGGCTGTTCCATGCATCCACAACCCTCTGTGTGAAAAAATACTTCCACACATTACCTCTGAGCCATCCCCTCTATCTTCAAATTGTGCCCCCTTGTTCTTGCACATCTCTTTTTCTGAAAGATGCTACCCTCTTGGACTTTGTTGATTCCCTTGAGGTACTTGAAAGTTTCTATCATGTCCCCTCTCTCCCTTCTTTCCTCAAGGGTATACATATTAAGCTCCTTTAGTCTTTCTTCGTATGTCTTCTAGTGCAGACCCTGCACCATTTTGGTTGCCCTCCTCTGGACAGCCTCCACTCTATCTATGTCTTTGCAGAGATGGGGTCTCCAGAACTGCACACAGTACTCCAGATGAGGTCTCACTAACTGTCTGTACAGAGGTATAACAACTTCCTGTTTTCTACTATTGATGCCTCTTCCAATGCATCCCAGTATCCACCCAGCCTTCCCAACTACCTTCTCACATAGCTTGCCCACCTTTAGATCATCTGATATAATTACCCCCAGGTCCCTTTCGATTTTTACTGTTGTCAGTATCTCACCCCCATTGTGTACACTTCCCCTGGGGTTTTGTTTCCCATGTGCATTACCTTGCACATCTTTGCATCGAATCTGAGCTGCCATACATTTGACCATTCCTCCAACCTTGCCAAGTCCCTTCTCATCCTTTCCACTCCATCTTGTGTATCAACCCTGTTGCAGATCTTTGTGTCATCTGCAAAGATACATATTTTTCCTTCCAGTTCCTCTGCAATGTCACTTATAAAGACATTAAAAAGGACCGGTCCCAATACTGAACCCTGCGGTACCCTGCTAGTAACCCTCCTTTCTTCACTGTGTACTCCATTTACTACTACCCTTTGCGTCCTGTTGTCTAGCCAATTTTTTATCCAGGTTACCACCTTAGAGCCACCCAAGGCTGGCTAACTTGTGTATTAATCTCTTTGTGTGGGACTGTATCAAATGCCTTAAAATCTAGGTAGGCCATGTCCACAGCCCTCCCTGATCTACTACTTTGGTCACCCAGTCAAAGAAATCTATTAGATTCATCTGAATGACCTTCCCAGCATGAATCCATGCTGCCTTGGGTCCTGTGCTCCACTGGCCTCTAGGTAATCAAACAGTTCTTCCTTCAGAAGTGATTCCATCATTTTCCCTACCACTGAGGTCAAACTAACTGGTCTGTAGTTTCCTGCCTCTGTCCTGCTCCCACTTTTGTGAAGAGGAATCACATCTTCCTTCCTCCAGTCCTCGGGCACCACCCCATCCTCCCATGGTTTGTTAAAGAGAGTAGTCAGCGGTGTCACTAGTTCTACCCTTAGTTGTTTTAGAATTCTTGGGTGAATCTCATCAGGCCCCATTGCTTTGTCCACCTTCAATTTTATTAGTTCTTTCAGAACCCTTTCTTCTCTAAATGGACTGGTATCGACCCCCGTCTTCAGAGTGTTTCTCTTGTTTGGTTTAGGTACCTCCCCCTCCTCTTTCTTTGTGAATACTGAGCAAAAGTATTCATTCAGTATCCCTGCTTTTTCACTGTCACCCTCTACCCACATTCCCTTCCCTTTATTAAGCCTCAGTATCCCTCCTTTGGTCTTTCTTCACTCCCTAATGTACCTATAAAAGGTCTTATTCCCCCTTCTTAAGATAATTGGCTATCCTGTCCTTGGTTTGGGCCTTTGCTATTCTGACTGCCTTCCCAGCCTCTTTCTGCTTTAACTGATAAAGTTCTCTGTCCTGCTGTTTCTGTGTTTCCTTATATTTCCTGAATGCTATCCTTTTTTCCTTAACCTTCCCTGCTACCTGTTTTGAGAACCATAGCGTTTTTTTCCTTCGTTGTGTTTTATTGATTTGCTTTACACAAATGCTTGTTGCCTCTATGATGGCTGTTTTGGTTACTCCCCATTGTTCCTCCACCCCTCCTTCTTGCCTGTTTGCTAGTGCTTTTCTGAGGCACTCTCTCATTTTCCCAAAGTCAGCCCTCCAAAGTCCAATACTCTTGCTTTGTATGGCTTATTATGGCTGTGTTTATCGTGAACCACACTGTTTGGTGGTCGCTTGTTCCCAGATGGCTACCCACTTCTAAATCTGAGATTTTCTCCATCCTCATTTGAGAGTACCATGTAAGATTGCTCCTCCCGAGTGGGTTCCAATACCTAGCTGTCTGAGGCATGCCCCTGTAGGGCATCAGGAATGACCCTGCTCTTGGATATGCCTGCAGCAAAGTGCTCCAGTTAACATCTGGCATATTCAGGTCCCCATCAACAATATCTCCCTTTTTCTGCCATTCTAAGGAAGCCTTCTATCATTTCCTTGTCCATTCCTCCTGAGATGGGGGTCTGTATACAACCCCCATGCAGATTGTGGGAAATATTTCCTGTCTCCAGGGTGACCCAGAGTGCCTCATCTGCTCCTGTTTACTCTTTAGTTCTGTTGCTTTTATCCCTTCCTTTACATAGAGAGCTACTCCTCCTCCTCTTTTACCCTCCCTGTCCCTCCTGTAGATTGTGTATCCTGGAATCTGACATCCCAGTCATGGTTCTCTGTGTACCATGTTTCTGTGACTGCCACGATATCCAGGCAACCCTCTTCCATCAAGGCCACTATTTCAGGGAGCTTGTTAGACTATGGGCATTGGTACTCATCACCCTCCACTTTTTGATAGCCTTACCCTTTTTGCCCCATTAATGTCCTTACTGCCTTTGCCTTTTTTTACATTTACCTCTGTCCTGCTCCCTAATAACTTCTCTACCTTGGAGTTTACCTCACTAATTATCATGTTTTGTGGGGAGAGGCTGGGATTTCCCTGCTCCTTTTCAGTGCCTCCCCCCTTGGATAGTTTAAATGCTTGCCAATGAAGCATTTAAACCTCTCACCTAGTATCCTGGTTCCCCCCCCGGACAGATGCAGACCATCGCATCAGTACAGGTCTGCATCCCTCCAGGTGGCTCCCCAGTCCCCAATGAAGCCAAAACCCTGAGCTCCACACCAGTTTTTCAACCACTCATTGAATTCCCTGGTGAGGAGTGCCCTAGTATCACCCTTGCCATAGACAGGCAGCACCTCCGATAAGGTTACCGTATGCGTTACTTGTCTAAGACCCCTCTCCAACTCTACAAACTCCTCTTGCACTGCTCTGATCCCATTCCTAGCCAGGTCATTTGTCCCTAGGTGGACAATGACATCCAGCACCCTCTCTTTCTCGTGCAGCTTCTCCCACAATCCTGAGGATTCGCTTCCTGTCCCTCCAAGCTGTGGCACCAGGAAGGTACCTTACTTCCCTCTCCCCTTCCTCCCCCATTTCTACCCCCCCAATGATTGAGTCCCTCACCAGAAGTTGTTCCTTCCCCTGTGGGGTCCCATGCTACCATCCTGTGGGTCTCCTTTGTGATGGTTCCCAGCATCCTCCTTGGTCTCCACTGCAGGTGCCTCCATAGAGGAACCATTATCCACCAGAAGAGTTAATGAATTGTGGAGAGGTACAGCTGGAGGGATGCAACTCTGTTCCTCCACCCCCTCCATCCCTGAGCCCACCCTGGTCCAGCCTCTCCTCTTTCTTGGCAACCTCTGAGGTAGTGGCATTGGCCCTGGTGGTCCCTGGGTGGGGGAGGAGGTTTCACGAATCCTAGCCAGGTCAGCCTGGAGACGGGTAACCTCCTCTCTCAGACCAGAGAGGTGCCAGCAAACAGGGCAGCATTGCAGCCTCCAGAATGTCTCCCAGAACACTGCTGCCCCACAGCCATTGCATTGCACCACTCCTATCATGTCTTATTTTGTGTCCCCTCTACTATTTCTCTGTATGCTTACTCTCTCCTCTCCTTACAACTCTCACCCTTCCTGTTCTGGGACAGCAACTTCCTATATTCTTCAGTAGCCTCCTTCTTCCTTGCTCAATGTCAGACCACTAGCAGCTGGGGGGGTGAGCTACTTTTTTCCTTTAGGATTGACAAAACCAATGTTTCTCTATGATCCTTCCCTTCCTACTGCCAAACAGGAAGTTCCTGTTGACAGTCAAATCCAGTGGCTATAAAAGTAGAACTAGCTTAGGGTGGGTGGGTGCAAAGGTGGGATGGAGGGCAATTAGTAAGAAAAAAAGGCTAGCAACAGGAAATTGTAATTTGAGTCACCTGCTTTTATAGTGTCTAAGCCACACCCCCAATTAAGCTGTCTTTCCTCCTACTGGTTTAGCAAAGTCAGCTGATACAGTACCCTTCCCAGCACAGAACATACACTGACTTTCTTTCTTTTTTTAACCCTAAATATGACCCCTTCTACTTCTAATAAATTATCTGTCTACTTAATCTCAACAGACACTGACTCCTGCTGAGATACAAGTTTTAAATTAATAAGAAAATGTTAGCTGCTTTCTGCTCTACAAGCAAGGCTAGCAACAAAGTTGAGGCTAAAAGGCAGAGTTTCTGGAAATAGGAACACACTATTTGCACAGATAATACTATACAACCACACTACCTGCTGTTCACAGCAAAAATAACTTTTTTTTTATAATTATTGATATACACTCAAAATCCAATAATAAAACATTTTCAAACACAATTCATGATATATCGCACCCTGTCATGTATTACTGCTTAATTACATAATTGATCATTATCAAGTAAGGGTACTGAGGAAGGATCAGGAAGGTACTGGCTGTACCTCTGACAGTTCTATTTTTTTCCCCTTTGCTGTGACTATTTAAACTGGCCAAGTGGGCAGAGCCAGGAGGGTCAGAAGGATTGGGAGCAACCCCCATGGGAACATGCAGAAACCTAAGTTAACTATAGGAACAGCTGAAGTAGGCAGGGAGGGACAGGCAGGTGAAGAGTGTATAACAAGTGATTCGGGAGGGGGGCAAGAACACACAGGAAAGGAAACCAGGATGTGGGAAAAGACGCTGGAGAGGGAGAACAAGAGCAGAGGGAGGGAAAACTGTGAAACATGGAAGGTCATGCTAATGAATGCCCATAGCCTAGGAAATACGGTTCCAGACCTTTACACAGGAGCAATAAAAGAGATGTGGTACTCTGCTAATCATGGCTGGGAAGTCAATGTACCAGGCTATACACTGTTCAGGAGGGACAGGAAGGGTAAAAAGGGTGGGGGAGTAGCCCTGTACATCAGAGATGGTATAAAGGCTACAGAAGTTCAGGGAAGACGGGGGAGGCCGAGGTAATGTGGGTCACCCAGAAGCCAGGGAATGGAACAGCAATACACACAGGGGTGATGTACAGGCCTCCAGTACAGAGGGAGGAAGTAGCGAGGGAACTAGTAGAGAACATTCATGACATGGCAGCTAACGGTGAAATCCTGCTACTGGGGAATTTCAATATGCTGGACGTGTATTGGGCCACCCAAGTGGCTGCTTTAGCCAGATGCACAGCCATCCTGGAATCCCTGCAGGGGGTTGGACTCAGGCAGCTTGTCTGTGAGCCAACCAGAGACAAGTCAATTCTGGACCTGGTATGGACCAATGGGAACAAAGTCAAAGAAATACAGGTGGAAAGGTAGCTAGGGTCCAGTGACTACCACACAGTGTGGTTCAGCATGGAGACATGGACTCAGTTAATTAACACAGTTTTTGCATAGACTATATATATATATATATATATATATATATATATATATATATATATATACATCTAAAGTGCAGCCCTCTTAAATGCATACCCTTGGGACCAGCAAAAAGTATGCGTTTAAGAGGACTATGAGTTTATCAAATTTTGTATTCTTCTAATGGTGAGTGCAACTTGCAGTATGTGCCAGGGGGCTGGGTAGGGAAAATAAATTCCAGTAGCACTTAAGTGCTTCTTTGGTTGGGATAAAATGATTTGCGACATGCTGTGGCCTTCTTTAGTCTGATTCCTGTGTGAGGGAAGGTGCTTCTGGGATTCGTGTAAAGTGCTTTTGAAACTTTCTTTTGGGTTCTTTGCTTTGATTTCAGTGTGGGGGTTGCTTCTTTGACTTGGGTTTGATGGTTAAAAGCTGGAAGTAGGTGATTAACATCTCATTTTAAACAGAGCAACCCATTTACGGGCAAGTAATTGCTAATTAGTGATTCAGCCACAGCCTGTGTCAGTAAAATTGGGCCTGTCAGTCCACACTTGAACAAGAAAGCTGAGGGAAAAAATATGCATTTAAAAGGGATCCTTATATGCGTTTAACAGGTCTGTTTAACATAGGAAGTATCGGAAAAAAATTGGGACTTGGTAATTCTATGAATTTATGTGGGCTGTGTGTTTATCAGGTATGTGTTACGTGGGATGCACTGTGTGTGTGTGTGTGTATATATATATATATATATATATTTATATACAACAAATGTTTGGGGATAAATATACAGATAAAAACTTGTATCTCAGGCACCCAGTGAAGATATAATTGATATCTCCATGTTACTATACGTCATAGTGATATCTCCATGTTCCTATACGTCATGGAGATATCTCTATGGTCCTATACATCATCCAAACAAAAGTGAAACTACACTTTCCATTGCAGTCCTACCTCTCTAGAGCCTAGAGCTGTTTCCCCCACACACGCGCACACACCCCTGACATTTAGTTGACCCAGCAATTATTTTTTAACAAATAACTTGGTAACGCATATCTGGTTGATCCTGTCACTCCGTGTTTCGGTAATTGAAAATAACACTGTCACTTTCTTTCTTGAAATGTAGCGTGACCGAGCGTATATAGTAAGAAATAGAATTAACTCCCAGTGATTTACACAACACCAGTCAGTCTTCCAAATGTACTCAAAATTGTTTTTTGCCTTATCATTTACTTCAATCTTATGCAAGAAGCTGCCGACAGTACTGTGAGTGCAGAAAGTGAGTAAGTCGGCAGCTTCAGAACAGCAGAAAGATACAAGAGCGAGCGTTGCTATAGTAACGCTCGCTCTCGCTTCTTTCTGCTGTTCTGAAGCTGCCGACTGCCTCACCTCTGCACCTCCAGTACTGTTGGCAGCTTCTGCATAAGATTGAAGTAAATGATAGGGCAAAAAACGACTTTCACTACGTTTGAAAGACTAACTGGTGTAGTGTAAATCACTGGGAGTTCATTCTATGTCTTACTTTATACGCTTGGTCATGCTACATTTCAAGAGGGAAAGTGAAAGTGTTATTTACAATCATCAAGCACAGAGTGGCAGGATCAACCAGATATGCTTTAAAATTTTATTTATTTAAAAATAATGGCAAGATCAACAACTTAAAAGTAAAGATATACACAAAACTGAAACTGGCAGGATCAACCACAGTTTTTCAAGTAACATCTCATCTGTTAGGCATATCCATACATAGGACTTTCTATTGTATGTGGCCCAAACATTTGTTTGTATAAACAGAACATGACATGCCCTGGTGAAGATATCATATTTATCTTCACTCGAGGACAATGACATCAAGATATCTCACTCGTGGCTTCGTCACTCGTGAGATATCATGATATCATTGGCCTCTCGTGGAGATAAGTATGATATCTTCACCCAGGTCATGTCATATCCCTTATTTATACAATAGGGGTGAGACAAATGAGTAGTGGATAAATCCTTGTATCTTACACACAGTGATGTAAATCCTGGTAAAAATCACATTGTTTTTTTACCAGAAATATTATCATGGTGTGATAATATTTTACATTTATACATACTGTGCTTACCTCACAGGCTGATATTATCACTGTGCTGATGTCAGGCTGAAACCCTGCCTAAAACAATCACTATCCTGAGCTCTTAATTACGTCCTGACCAATCAGAAAACTCAGCTGGACTCTGCTGAAGTACATATCACTCCAGGCCAGTTTCCCTAATACAGCAATCAGGAAGGAACTCCACCAAACCCTCAGTAGCCTAAGAAACTAATCACTATATCAGTTCTACCTGCAACTCGCCTGCTAGCCCTAGAAAAGCACATTGTGTTCCAGCAGAGAACCAAAGTAAGCTAAAAGCAGCCAGATTCATACTGACAAGAAGCCAAAAAAAGAGTAAAGCCTTTCACATCCACGTATACCTCCACTGCCAATGAATACAGCCTGCTTCATCCCAAATGGCAAATTAGCATTTCAGCTCGTTTCAAAATAAGTCTTTTTTTGTCCTGTGTCTTCTTTGTTTATTCCACAAGATACAGTGAGCAAAAAAATAAAAAAAAGTTCTGGAAACCCCTATTGTATAAATTGGACACATGGGCCCAGATATTCAAAGGGTTTGCGCATGGTGCAACAGTGTTGCACCATGCACTATGTACTGATGCACCCCGGCACGATATTCAAATGGGGATTGTGCCTGGCACAAATCCCGATGCGCTGGAGTGCATCAGTAATGTATGCAGCGCAGGTGGGGGAGGCGTGCCCATGCATACTCCATACATCCCGATATTCAGCCCAGGATGTGCTGAGTCCATGCATGCACAACCCCTACTTGCACTGCACACAGGTGAGCCCAAAAAGGAACAATGGCTGGCCACCCAAGGTGAGCTGCCATATTGCAGAGAACAACAGCCTTCGCAGCCGTTAGGGTGGCCACCTGAGCTCCGGCTGCACCTCCGTTGTGGTGCCCCCCATGCCCAATCGCGGGCATCTGTGGAAAATTAATAATGTCCTATCTCCCTGGTGGTCCAGTGGACTGCTGTCAGCCTGATTGTGTGCTTAAGTATAAAAATAGCATGTCCTATATCCCTGGTGGTCCAGTGGACCACTTGCAACCTGATCGCAGGCATTTGTATAATAAATATCAAGTCCAATATCCCTGGTGGTCCAGTGGACCGCTCGCTGCCCGATCGTGGACTTAAGTACAAAAACTACTTGCGTGCTGTATCCCTGGTGGTCAGTGGACCACTCGCCCAGCCGAGCATGGGCTTGAGTATAAAAATGAAGACCTATATCCCTGGTGGTCCAGTGGACTGCTGCAGCCAGTGCCGTACTACACCAGATATGTGAATGGATCCATTCATATCTGGACTGTAGCTCTGGTATCATTCATCTCATTAGCTCATGTTGTGGACCAATGGGCATAGCCTACCTATGGTGTCAGTCGGCAGCAGCGGGCGGCAGGTGGGTGGGGCTGAGAGCCCACCGCTGACCGGGGGGGAGGAGCAGAGCGGTGGGGCTCAGTGGGCAGATGGGGAGGGGGGGTACCGCTGGACCACCATGGATATTGGACTTAATTTTTCTAATACAAATGCCCGCGATCGGGCTGCTAGCGGTCCACTGCACCACCAGGGATATAGGTCTTCATTTTTTTATACTGAAGCCCATGATCAGGCTGCGATTGGTCCACTGGACCACCAGGGATATAGGACTTTATTATTTTATACTTAATCTCGCAATTGGGCTGCGAGCAGTCCACTGGACCATCAGGGATATTGGACTTGATGTTTATTATACAAATGCCCACGATCGGGCTGACAGCAGTCCACTGGACCACCAGGGATATAGGACATCATTTAAGTCTACATATGCCCACGATCGGGCAGAGGGGCGTAGTGCCACGCTGTGTAGGGGCGTCAGTCCCCGACGGCTGCTGCCTGGCAGGGTGCCAGGTGCAAGTTGTTGAGGATCAGCGCACCTGCATGCAAATGGGGCCATAATGACATGCAAATAGCCCCATTTGTGCCTTGCATACATTATGGTCCCATTTGCATGTGCATTTCTGAATATCGCAGTTGTTGCACATAGCACAAGGGAACTTGTGCTAGCGCATCCAACTACTCCACTCTGGCCACTTGCGCTGGTGCAGTGCCGGTGCGCCATGCACATTGTGGGTGGCCAGAGTGCTCTATTCAACGATGCTGTGCCATGGCGCAGCTCCATTGAATATCGCCCAGTCAACGCCCCTGCGCAGCCAAGTTGTGCTGCACCCAGGTTTGCACCACAGCCTGATGCAGTCTGAATATCTGGGCCATGATGTACAGTCATGTGCTATGGAAAATATTTTCACTCCTGCATCGTGACCTCTGGATACTGTCACTCATGCCTTCGGCACTCATGTGCATCCAGAGCTCACTCTGCAGGAGTGAAAATATTTTCCATATCACACTCTTGCCCATCATGTAATATATATTAAATATATTTTCTTTTTCTTGTGAGGCACTGAGTTTGACCCTGTTGAGCCAATAGGTTATCCTTGAGTTATTCTTGCTTATATACATCACTTTACACTTCTTGGAGTTAATGTTCAGCTGCCAGATACTAGACCATTTTTCTAACCATTTCAGATTTTTGGGAAGTTCCAAACTGCTTCTTCACTGTCCATCCTACCCCCTATCTTAGTGTCATCCGCAAACAGTGCAATCTTGCCTTGGACACCTACTCCCATGTTGCTGATAAACACATTAAACAGGACTGGTTTTGAGACTGAGCCCTGCAGGACCCCACTCATCACCTCTCTCTGCTCTGACCTCTTCGCTTTGACTACCACTGTTTGCTTCCTTCCATCCAGTCAGTTACCTACCCACTTAACAATGCAGCTTGCTATACCCAGATCTTCTAGTTTCTACAGCAAGTGGTTATGTGGCACTGAATCATAGGCCTTGCTGAAGCTGAACTATAGGAGGTCCTCTGGATGGCCCTTATCCACTTCCTAGTCACTCAATCAAAGAATGTAATCAGGTTCATCTGGCATGACCGTAATCAGGGCCTCCATTTGTTTCCAAACACTGATGTAAGCTTGACCAGTCTATAATTGTTGACTTCCTCCCTGCTTCCACCCTTATGTAGAGGCACCACATCAGCTCTTTTTCAGTCCTTTGGCATCACTCCTAACTGAAGTGAATGGCTAAGGAGGTACAGTAAGGGGTCTGCTAACTCACCTGACAATTTCTTTAGTATCCTTGGATGTATTCCACCTGGACCAGGAGATTTGTCCTGTTTTCAATGCTTGAGTACCTCCCTAACCCTGCCTGTGCTTATAAGTGGTGGTTCCATTTATAAGACCACCACTGTCTTGTGCTGTGATACCACTGCCAGGTATTGGGCCACTGTGCTCCTTGGTGAACACTGAACAGAAGTATTTGTTCAGAATGGAGGCCCTCCTGTCTGTCCTCTTCCACTATCATATCCCTGTCCTTGAGTCTAACTACCCCTCCTCCTTTCCTTCTCTTTTCTTGTAAATATCTGAAGAATTACTTGTTCCACTCCCTGACACCTTTTGCTATCTCAAGTTCTGCTGTCGCCTTTGTGTGCTTCACTACCAACTTCTTCCCCTTCTTCAGTACCTGTTCTTCCTATAGGTCTTCTCCTGGCTTCCTTTTGAAGTTGTAGAAGGCTTCTATCTTTGCCCTAATGACTGTCTTAACTTGACTTGAACCAAATTAGGCATTTGTGTCTGTCTCTTTTTGTCACTGTCTTAGCACATATCTTTGTGGACTCTAAGATGGTTTGTTTAATTGTTCCCCAAATGTCTTCTACCTCCTAATTGCTCATGTATCTTAATGAGTTTATATCTTGCTAGATCCCTCATTGTATTGAAATTTGCCCTCAAATATTTAGGACTTCCACCCTGGACTGAGATTTGACATCCCTCAAGGATAGTTCAAATCCAACAGGGTTGTGGTCACTGTTAGGCAGCAGCTTCCCAACCCTGATTGCCATGATTTTTTCCATGCTGGTGAGGACTACATCCAAGATGTTGTCCTGCCTACTTGGATCAGTGACTAACTGCATGAGAAAGCAATCCTGAATGGCCTCCACCACCTATTGATTCCTTGCTGATCTAGCCATTGGAATGCCCCAGTCTACATCGGGCATGTTTAGGTCCCCTACCACCATTAGTTCCCTTTTCAGTGACATTCCTTTACTTTCCTCCAAAAGCTCCCTGTCCTTGTCTATATACCACCCTGATATGGATCCTATTCCCCAAGGATGACCTAAGCTGCACCCATAGGGATTCCACCCCTTATTTAATGCTTACATCACATGATGTGGCCTCTGTCTCCTCTTAACATAAAGTGCTGCCCCCCTCCCTTGGTACCCCTCCCAGCCTTCCTAAAGAGCACATAATCCAAAGCCAAGAGAGCCCAGTCATTGCTGTCAGATGCACAGGTTTCTGTGACAGCCACAAGGTCCATACAGGACTTTGCTATCCATGCCTGAAGGTCACCTATAGTGAACAAAATAGCAATTAGCAACACAACTCAAGGATACTTACAAAATTCAGCCCCTTAATGTTAAATTCACAGAATCACCATGAAAAGCATCAGTCCATGCAAACCTCTACCAGTTTTACACTAGGGCCCAGATATTCAAACTATGCTCAAAATGAGCGCAACAGCAGGAGCAAGCACAAACCAGTTGCGCAAATGCGCAACAGGTGCGATATTCAAACATGGAGCAGCACAAATTGCACAAGCAACCAACGTCTGAATATCGCATACTGCGCCAGCGCAACCAGGAAGGAGAAGCTGAGCCAAATAATGCGCCTATGGAGCAACCAGGGCAGCCCAGCTGAGCATTCCAGAGGTGCCATAGCACGTTGAGCCCCCCAGAGCAATGGAACTGCACATCCAGGGAGGCAGGCTGGGGCCCACCGCCAGCCATGCCACACATGGCACAGGAACACACTGCAGAACCCACACCACACCTGCACACCCAAGCACAGCATCACTGGGGTGTGATGGATGATCTACTGGCCCCATGGCGACAAGCCAACACAGCATAGCGGAGCTATGACACCCCAGCACAACCACTGGCATGCTGAGAGTGCCACATACAGGGGGTTGACAACCACAGTGCACAGCAGCCCCCCGTATGCACAGCACAACCTGCACTGTGACCCCAAGACACCACCTATGTGCAGTGACTGGCACTGCAGGAAACCATGCATCCCCCCAGCACATGTCAACCCTGTGCAGCACAGAAGCCTACAAGCCAGACACACCCTGTTCACCCAGCAGTGGGTGGCAGCAGACGGCAAGACCAACAGAACGTCACTGCCATGCTGGAGATACATCCCCATGCACACACACACACACACACACACACACACCCAGGACCATACCACCCCAGATGGCATGTACACCCCTGCAACTGAGCACCCATAGCCAGCTGCAAATCAGAGACCAACACAGTATTCATATCAAAATAGAAATGTATATTTAAAAGATTCAATAACAAAACCAAGAGAAACTATTTACAAGGGGGGGACGGGTAAAAGGTAGGGGTGTTCAAGGGGGAGGGAATAAAAACTTGGAGAGGGAAGGCAGGGTGTTAGGGATGGGAGAAGTGGGAAGGGTAATGTGGGCTATGGCCCAGCTGGCTGCTGGTCCTCCCTCTACTGGTGCCCCGTCCTGTGCCTCCTTCGCCGAGCTCCATGGCGCTGGATGGCCTGCAGTATGTCTTGGTTCTCCAGTCCAAGTTGGGTGAGGCGCTGAAGATCACGTGCCATCCTCCTGAGAACCTCGAGGCCTAGGAAAATGGGAACACAGTCAATGGCTGTGACTGACCACAACCCGGAACACCACCCAACCAGCAAGCCATATAGCCCAGTGTCCCACACCTGTGATGGCATGCACCCACCCACAGGGAACATGCACATGGCTATCACAAACAGGTGGCACAAGCTATGCGCACCACTGCACACACACACTGCCCATGTCCATCACAGCACAAACAAGGCTGTCCAGTAATGTGGCAACGTGGTGCGATGCCAGTTACACAGCTATGTGCCCAGTGCATGCCTGGACCACCAGTGACACCTACACAGACATGCTGTGAAACCGGACAGTGATGCATGTCACCTGTGACGTGCATACATACATAGATACATAGACAGTGTCGTCAGATAAGGGCCTATGGCCAACCTAGTCCATCCATTTCAGCTTGTAAGTTCACTTTGTTTTCCTAGAAGTCTGTTGCCCTCACCCCTGACCTCCAGAATTCCTTCATGTCTGTCCTGCATTCTGAAATCCCGTGATTGTTTCAGCCTCACCACTTCCTCAGGCAGTGTGTTCCACTTGTCCACCACCCGCTCTGAGAAGAAATCCTTTTCCATGTGTCCTCTGAATCGACCGCCTCCAACTTCATCCCATGTCCTCTAGTCCTGGAACATCTTTTTCACTTCAAAATAGTGTGTCCTGCACCCTGATCCCCTGTAAGATACCTGTATGTCTCTATCATATCCCTCTCTCCCCTCTCCTCCAGGGAGTACATGTTCAGTTCCTTCAACCTGTCATCATAGGACCCATGATGCAAGCCATGCACCATGTTTGTTGCCCTCCTCCGAACCTTCCCTGCCCACTCTACGTCCTTATGTAGGTATGATCTCCAGAACTGTACACTGTACTCCAGGTGGGGCCTCACTAGTGTCTTGTATAGTGGAATTATGACCTCCCCTGTCCTGCATGGTTGTATTGTGCAGGGCTAGTGGACTCCCCCCCCCAGCAGGCAATAGCATCCATGAAGTCATGATACTCACATTGCTCAAGCAGCTGTGTCTGCTGCTGTAGCTCTTGCTGCCGTTGATGCTGTGGCTGCTGCTGCTGCATCTGGGGGCCAAATCCTGCTTCCACCAGGGCCCTGGCACGGCCCTTCTTACCCCGGCCCTGCATCCTCACATCCCAGCCTGTGGGAGACATATGTTGAGACAAACATCAGTGTGACTCAAAAGCAGAGTGCCCCCTGACCCAGTGAGAGTGCCTGCCCACACAGCCATACCCATCCATCGCACAGCTGCACACACTGACACAGCCAACCGTGTCCGAGCCGTCACCTATGCACAGCCACCAAAGCACACACACACCCCTACAGAGAATACAGGTGCATAGATGGTACACTCACCTGGCCTCGGCACCATGCCCCACCTGGCACGTGCCTGCAGCCTTGCCAACATGTCTGACTCCCTCCGGTGGAGGTCACTGTACCGTGCGGCACTGTTCAGCAGACCGGCCATCCAGTGACCCCCCACCAGGTCAGTGGCCACTTTCTGCCACACCTCTGTCCTTGGTATGGTGAGGGGCTCCTCACCATAGAGTGCCTCATACTGGGGCTCTACTAGTGCCACCAGGTTGGCCACCTCCAGTGGGCTCCAACTCACAGCCCTCCTCCTAGCCATGTTAGCCAGTTTACAGCAGGCAATATGGCACCCTGCTGCACCATAACCCCATGTGGAGATGTTGCGCAATAGACCACCACAGGCTCCAATCGCGCTGTTCGAACAGTGCCGTCACTTCCCATAGCGCTGTCACCATACAGTGCAATAGGGATGTACACATGGCAGGCGAACAGCAGCAGGGGGCAAAGGGCATACACAAGGTCATGATCAATGATGCAAGGCTATGCACAGCGCCATCTGACATATAGGTATCCTGCGTGACAGACCAGCTGCGTACCAGTGCCACAGTGGACTATTGCTCAGTAATGCCACAGCGCTATATAGTGGCCAGTGCTGTAGCGCCACTGGCACAATGGTGGCCATAGCCTGAATTGCCTATCATGCTCAGCACATCAGCAGTGCCATAGATGCATGCGTAAGCTATCTGGGCATGCGCGATGCAGTGTACCACACAGGCACAGATCTGCGCCATTGGCTCAGCCGACTCTTCCATATTGTGCACGGTGCAGATTCGCGATATTCAGCCGACATATGCAAATCATCTGATCAGCCATTCAAGGGCGCAGTGGCGCAATTTGCATGTCATTAAAGTTGCGCCACTCCTAATTTGCATGTGTTGCGCTATAAATGTGCGACAGTGGGCTGTGCTGGCCAGATTCGGTTTTCCTGCAGGTGAGAGGTGAGTTACATGCTGTGTGATGTTCAGGACAATGCTCATGGGGAAATGCTGTAGACTGCACAGTGACAGATGTCCACTTCCACCCATACAGATCACGATGACCGAGCAGAGCCAAGGTGAGGGTGAGGACGGTGGGCGTAGGAGGAGGCCCACTTCACTGCGGCAGAGACGGAGGCCCTCTTCCAGGCCTACCTGGAAGATGAGCCACTATTGAGTGGATGGAGGGGGAACCCTCAGTCCCGTGCGGCTGCATGGGAGGGGGTAGCTCGGGCCGTTAACCTGCATGGAAGCCACCAGCGCTCCGTGCAGGAATGCAAGAAAAAGATGGGGACTGACCGCCGGAGGTTGAAGGAGAAGGTGGCAGCCTTCAGGGCGGCACGTGCTGGCACTGGCGGGGGCCCCCCAGTGGTGTTGCAGCTGACCCCATGTGAGGAGACACTGGTCGCAGCCATGCAGCCCAGCGCCATTGCGGGCATACCAGGCAGAGGATTCCAGACAGGTGGAAGCCCATCACTGCACGGTATGACATGGTGGTGGTGTTTGGGGGGGTTATGGCGGTTGTTCACATGCACTCACATGTACTCTCTTTCTGTTACAGATCCTGTTCGTCTGCAGGAGACGGTGATGGTGGGTCCAAACAGTGATGCGGGACCTGCTGGACATGGAGGAGGGACCATCCACCTCCACCTCCAGCCAGCAGGCACTGCAGCAGCATGCACGCTGGGCCAACAACTCTGGTGTCAGTGATCACGGGTGCGGGGGTGCACAGCCTGTGTCTCAGCAGTCTGGCATGCAAGCAAGCCAGAATTCTGTGACCATGGCAGTAGCAGGTACCTGCACCATTGATGATAGAAGGCCTGCAATGGGCAGTGATAGGTGTGTGTCCCATGACAGACACACGGCAGGCCAGCACGTGCCCCTGGGCCTTTCTGGTGCAAACCTGTGTACCAGAATGCTGGCACAGTCCCAGGCTGTGCCTGTCAGCACCAGTGGGGCAGTACCGGTGGCTGTGCAGGTGTCTGGCACTGTTGCCAGCATGGCGGTGGAACAGGTGGATCTGGGGGCACAGCGGTTGGAGGGGCAGCAGCAGCAGTCACACACCAGGTCTGGGGTACAGTGTCAAGCAGTGGCACATGTCCAACACCCTTTGATCTGCCCATACCTGATCCTGGCGAACAGCACCCACCCTCAGGGGGTGATGTGCCTCAGGACCGTCCACACCCTGGGGGTCACGATGCCATTGGGGCACAGTACCCATTGGATGCGCACACCCGCCTGCTGCAGGAATCAGTACAGCTGCAGGGGCGGGTTGCAAGGTCCGTGGAGGCACTGTCTGTGTCCATGGAGCGGCACAGCAGGGAGTGTGCTCAGGACCGAGCCGAGCTGGTCCGTCTGCGGACGGATGTGACCGCCGCCATTGACAGGCTGACCCAGGCAGTGGTCTCTGTCGGGACGCATTGGGCACACAGTCAGGTGCCCTGTACCACACACCACACAGTGCACTCTCCACTCCCATTCCCGCCGCATGGACACCAGGCCTGTCGACACTGGGTTCTGCTGTGGGCATCCCGAGCACCCCTGGTGCAGGTTTGTTCGGCGTGCTGCAGACCCCTGTGCAGGCAAGGTCGCGTCAGCAGTGGAACCCCTGGTGGTGCAACAGTGCCACCCCATGTGGCCCCTGCTCAGCCTGCCCGTGCTGTTGGGTCATGGCGGGGCCGCCCACGCATCCGTGGTGGCCGTGGGACAGCGCTACATGACTGAGCTGTCTCCCAGTGTGGGCCCTGTCTGGTGCTGCCCTGTGTGCAATGTGTGTCATGGTGGGCAGTGCACTGCTGGGTGCTCTGCTCACCACGCCGACACACGGACCACCTGCACACCCTCCCAACTGCTGTCCACAGGTGCGTGTGCATGATGATGCCTGCATTGCACTGTACACCAAGGTGCAAGGGTGCCCAGGTTCTGACACACGTACTTGGACAGTACAGGTGGTGGGGGTGGTCGGTGGTGCTGTGTGTTAGCAATGTCGGTTCTGCAGTGCTGTGCATCTGCCCATGTACGCTCTGTGCCTGGTGTGTGTGTGTCCATATGAGTGCTCACCCCTCCCTGATGGTGTGTTGATGCCTGGACCTTCCACTCCCTGACCTTCATGCACCCCTGGTGTGTTCCCTGTGTGCCTGTGGTTTGCGCATGGACAGTGTTGGTTGCACATGTCCCCTTGACTTACCTGTGTTGTGCATAGTGCTCCTCTGTGATGGTGTCCCGGTGCAGCTGGGCCTGCCGGATCAGTCGGGGGTCCCTCCGTCCTAGGGGGGGCTGCTCATCACCATCATCACCGGTGCCACTGGCGTCCCCATCACTGTCCCCCTGTTTGACCTGTACGGCTATCCCATGGTCTTTGGCCATGTTGTGCAGGATGCAACAGGCCAGATATATCCCACAGGCCTTTTGGGGGCTGTACTGTAGGGCACCACTGGAGGTGTCTAGGCATCGGAAGCGTGCCTTGAGCATCCCAAACACCTGCTCTATGATGTTACGTGTTGCAGCATGTGCCTCATTATAGCATAGCTGCGCTGGGGTCGTGGGGCGCCGGTATGGTGTGAGCAGCCAGGGACAGAGTGGGTATCCGCAGTCACCTGTGTGGAGATAGTGGAGAGTAGTGTCATGTTGAGGTCCACATTGGCCATCTCCCTGTGTGCCACTACCATGGCACCTGTGTCATTCCCACCCTTGCCCAGAGTTTGCATTCCATACATGTGTACTCACCCACTAGATGTCCTGTGGGGATGTCCCCACTCTTGAATTGATGGCACAGTGCAGACTGATACCATATGAAGGCATCATGTACTCTGCCAGGGTGTGTGGCACAGACATTGATTATGCGCCCAGTGGCATCACACACCACCTGGCAGTTGACACTGGAGAAGCCCTTTCGGTTCTGATATGCGTGGCCATCAGGGCCAGGTGGCGTGCAGATGGCCACATGGGTGCAGTCTATGGCCCCTAGCACGCCAGGCATACGTGCTACCCTGTTGAACTCCTGCATGTTTGCTGTATGCTCTGCTGCGGTGCTGGGGAAATGGATGTACTCTGCAGCATGTGGCAGCAGTGCGCTGAGGAATTGGGTGAGGATGCATGATGTGGCCGACTGTGTGATGCCTGTGGTGTCTCCCTGTCGGCCTCCTGGAAGGTGCCTGTGGTGAGCAGGCACATGCAGGCTGTCACCTTGGTCTCCACCGACAGAGCGTGACTCACGTGAGGGTGCCTGCATCACATCACTGCACAGCCACCAAAGCCATCTCAGTATTGCCCTGTTCAGGCAGTACCGCCCACAATCTCTACATCTGTGTACAGCTCAAAGCTGATGCGGGCACGGTACCGCCTGTCGGGGGCATACCACCGACGGGCCCCTCCACGGCCACGTCCCTCTGCAGCATGGATTCTCACCCCCCTCATTACGGCTTCCATGTGGAAGCTGGCACTGTCCATCTCCCTGGCTTCTGCCCCCCCGGCTACTGTTGCTGTGTTACCCCCGCTGTCCTCACTGCTACTTCCACTGCACTGCACCCCCGCTGGCCTCTACAAACTATGGGACACACTTTCCTTGCCTGCCCTTTTAAGTCTGTCTGTCTGTCTCTGTCTGTCTCTCTCTCTCTCCCCCACTTGGCAGCCTGGTAGCGTTCTTGCGCCGCTTCCTTGAGCCTTTTTATTTTGGCTCATTTCTGCTAGTGCACAGTTTCCGGCTGTGCCGCTATTGCGCATTGCGCAAGTGTTTGAATATCGCATTGCGCTCTTTATGCGTGGATCTGCCCCCTTCAGTTGCGCATGCCTTCATTTTCATTGTGCTATTGCTCAGCATGTTTTCGGGGGCGCAACTGACTCCTTCTGAATATCGCGAATGCTTAATTTTGGACTTGATAAGCAACCCTGTTAAGATGGTGCAAACCCTTTTGAATATCTGGCCTAGATGTACATCGTAAGGAAGAACTTATCATGTTACCTAGGCTTCTGACATTAATACACACCCCCATCCAGGAACCAGTAGCTGAATCATTGCTTCTACCTGCTGGTATATTTCTGTATTTACCCTTTTCTGGTCTCTTTTCTGGTCCTCTAGTGCTTTTTTCTGCTTATTATGATTGTATTTGTGGTGTGATCTAGTATATTTTGATTGTGGGGGAGTGATACCTAAGTTCCCATCTTCCTATGCTTTCCAACTACTTTTTTAGAACCCACACCAGTCTCTACTGTTATGGGTCAAAAGGCCTTCTCTGTTGCTGCTCACTCCCTCCCTTTTGATCAACCTGCTTTACATCCTTCGATGCCTCACCTCCAATGCCCTGTTTAATTTCAATACAGGGACACTCGGATGGTCAACTTGTCCAGCAGTTGTTTCTCCAGACCCTAGGCATCCCTTGTTACTTTGTTCAGCCTTAGTCTACACATTGTAACATAGAAAGTATTTTATTATTTTGTGTTTGCAAGCTTTTTTTGCAGTCACCAGTCTTTGTAAACTGCAACACCTGCTTAGACAAGGATTAATTCTTGATGGATAAAACTATTACAGATGTAGAACAGATCACTGAAACTATGTTATTTGAAAACCCATGAATCCTGTTGTGCCTTTTCTTGGATCGAGAACCTTATAGATGCCTTAGATAAAATTGACATTGGCCAACAGACATGACCCCTGGGTACTTAAAACCTACTGATGTCAACTTCCGGTGACATCACCAAGATGATTAGAGCCTAACTCGGTTAGCTCCATAACCACCCCAGTAAAATGTAAATAAATCCTTGTCTTTTCAGTGTCTAAGTTCTATTTCAACGGTTCCCTGATTTGGTGGTGAAGGCAGGGAAAGCATCGAGAACCAAAAACTGGAAAACCACAGCATCGCAAAACAAATATAAGCAATTACATATCAGAGAAGCGCTGTAGACCTGAATCAACCTGCCCTCACGTAGGTGCCAACCATTTGAAACGTCCATATAGATGGACCCTGAAGAACCAGAATAATTGAACAACACAGCACAAACCCTGAACCAGATACTGAGTACCCTAAATAAGATAGATTCTGCACTGGCTGACCTAAAGCAAGTCATCTGTACCTTAGATCAGAAGGTCTCAGTGAATGCTATGAGGGTAACGGAGCTGTCAGAGGCATAAGATATGACTGAACACCTGCTATTACTTCTTTTACAAAGAGACCCAAAATAAACTGGAGGATCTAGAGAACAGATCCTGTCGGAACAATTTCTGGATTCATGGCTTCCCTGAGGGGTCAGAAGAGAGGTATGCTACGACAGCTGATTTCATACAGCATTTGTTGCGGGCCACCCCTTCAGTCCCACCTGACCTGAACTTGGACATAGATAGATCCCATAGATCCTTAATAATGAAGCCCACAGATCTTTCAGCAAGGCCTTGCTCATTTATCATCCACATGGTCTATTTCCAAACAAAAGAGTGGATTTTGAGGGAGGCCTGGAGGCAAAAAGATTTAAAATACCGAGAAGCTAATTTTTTCTTTGATCAAGATTTTTCTAATGCCCTGCAGGCAGAAAGGTTAAGGGCAAGAGGGATCATCAAGGAGCTAAAAGCAAAAAAGGATATCAGGGGACAGCTTCTTTATCCTACAAGCTTAAAAATTCATCTAGACTCTGAGTGAAAACTTTTCCCTCACTTGTGAAAGTGCTGCCTCTATTAAACTCAAAGAAGTGCAAGATCATGCACATAGGGAAGAGAGACCTTGAAGTCAACTATAGGCTGGGAGGGGAGTTGCTGGCAGTCACAAGGGAAGAAAGAGACTTGGGCATCATCATCATCATCGATGACCTGAAATCATCTAAGCAGACCACTAAAGCAGTAGGTAAGGCAAGGGAGATGTTGGGGTATATTACTTGGGGTATCACAAGTCGTAAGCAGGAGGTAATAATCCCTCTTTACAAGACACTGGTTAGGCCCCATGTGGAGTACTGCGTGCAGTACTGGAGGCCACACCTTCACAAGGACATTAACCAAACTGAGGCAGTCCAGAGAAGGGCAACCAAAATGGTGTAGGGACTGCATCAGAAAACATATGAGGACAGATTAACGGAGCTCAATATGTATACCCTAAAGCAAAGGAGGAAGAGAGGTGATATGCTCGAAACATTCAAACACCTTAAAGGCATTAACAAGGTGAAAGAGTCTAACATGTTTCAATATAAGAAAAATAGCAGGACAAGAAGACACAGCATGAGATTAGAGGGAGGCTGATTAAGGGGTAATGTGAGGAAGTTCTTTTTCACAGAAAGGGTGGAAGATGCATGGAACGGCCTACCTCAGGAAGTGTTGGATATGAATACAGTGCAGGGCTTCAAACATGCATGGGATATGCATAAGGGAGCAATACAGATGAGTATGAATAGATAGGCCATTGACAGAGCAAAGGCCGATGGCACATTTATAAGGTAGAAAAAGAAATGTGCAGACTGGATGGGGCCTTGCGGTCCTTATCTGCCATCAACTTCTATGTTTCTATTTTTCTGTGTTTAAAAGAGCTGGACATCCCTGTGCCAGACCTGGAAGCTGAGCTACTTGAGCAAAAGTTAAGAATGGGAGCCTGGAATATTGTGGCTAGAAGCACAAACAAATGGAAAGGCCTGCCAGGAGCATTGCCACACACAGCCACGCCCGACATTACTAGACTGCTGCAATGTGCGGATCGGAGAAAAGGAAGTGGGGCTCGAGGTTTGCAATGTGCTGACTCCCCCAAAGGAATGAGATCAAACTAGTAGCTCAGGTACTGTTGAAAGTGGATTATCTAGGCAGATTATAGTCTAGTTTTGGTGTTTTACTCAGGCTAGAGAAACTGAGGGAGCACTGCGATGCTTCTTGAAGACAAAAGGTTTTAGCGGGTGTATAACACTCGCGCTACAGTTCAGGGACCCTTTTGAACTCATGTCAAATGGCATTTATCTTCATTTCATTATAGTCTCCTTAATTTAAAAAGATTCCTGAACTATGGAAATGAAGAACAAAAGTTGTAGAATGAAGGGAGTGAGGAGAGGCGGGCAAATCCTGGAACTATAAAGCAGTTTGTTCTATTGATGAAAATGGGGGGTGGAATTTAGGTGCAATTCATCTTATTCAGATAAAGCATAAAATAATGATACTGGTATTGCGTAACAACAAGAGTAAGAACAGCACCTAAGGAATCACTAAGGAGAATAAGGTATCTTGCCGAGTAATTGCACTCCATAGGGGAACCTGGGAGAGAGCTTAGTAAAACAGATTAGAACTGGATATACAGGTTAAAGGGGTATGGACTAAAGAAGTGGGGAATTTAAAGGAAACAAAAGGTGGCAAGTATTGGTGTACATATTAGGAACAGGGAGGGATGGGTGGAGAAGCTTCAGGGGGAGCTGGTTGCACTTGGTGATGTCATTATTTTGTGGGTACACACTTATAAGGAGTGTAATTAACCATGAACTCCCCGTATCTTAAGATCTTATAGGAAGTGTGTAATACATATGCTCAGTCACATTTTGTGGTGAGCCATTCCTAGGAAGTTTAAGTGATAAGAAAGTTGTATTCGAGGTAGTTCATATATTGCCAAACAGAATGTTCTGCATTAAAGACCACAAGTTGGTGGCAATGTTGAATTGTTATAGTTGGGTTGAATTTATTTTACAGACCAAATGTTTTGGAGTCCTATTGCTTTCTGTAACTCAGGATAAACAGTCACATACTAGGGTTCTAGTACAAGGGTTCAACTTATCTGAAATCAAACTAAAAAAGGGGTTAATACTTGAGAATCAGTGTATTTTTTACATGTGTATAAAATGGCACAGTTGAACATTGTGTCATACAATGTTAAAGGAGCCAATTCCCCAGTCAAGAGGACCAGGCTTTTATCAGAATTAAAACACCTGAATTGTGACATCACATTCCTCCAGGAAACACATCTGACCCATAATGAGCATATGAAGCTCAAGCAGATGTGGGTGGGACAGGTAGAGGCAGCGTCACATGATTCAGCTAAAAAAGCTGGAGTAGCAATATTATTTAAGAAAAAAGATGTTGCATTTCAGATCCAGGAGAGGGAGAGGGCACTACAGGGTAGGTTTATTCAAGTAACAGGCATAGCACAAGGAAAAAACTGCATTTAGTAAATATCTATGCACCTAACGCAGGAGCTGAAAAGTTTTATTAAGAGGTCTTTCTCAGAATTGCAGACCTTGTGGAGGGTCGACTCATTTTAGGGGGAGACTTTAATGCTGTTATGTGCCCAACCATGGACCATTCATCCAGATAGGCTGCAACTAACAAGATGGCCACTAAAAAATTGAGGGCACTGGTGGAGGAGTGGGGACTAGAGGATATATGGAGGTATTTAAATACAAGAGAAAGGGATTATACCTATTGCTCCTCTGCTCAGAAATCATATTCACACTTCGATATATTTGTCACCTGTAAGATCACCATTCACGAGTGCACAGCAGCACACATACACTCCTCTACTATACCAGATCGTTCCCCTATCTTAATCAGATTAAGTTGGGGTCAGGAAAAAAGATGCACGGCATGGAGACTGAACATCTCCCTGCTGAACGATAAAACGTTTTGCAAAAGATCACCCAGGTTTATCAGAATCTTTTAATAGACTCTCTCATTACTGACTGTTCCCCATTAACGTGGTGGGATATGATGAAAGCAGTGATTAGAGGACACATAATTAATTTTGCAGTGGCAAAAAAAAAATGTTGAATAAAAAACAAACAGAACTTAAAGCTAAAATCTCTGATTTGGAGCAGCAACATAAGAAGGAGCCAGGAAATGAAATACTTCAGAAAGAGCTTAACAAAATTAAAGTAGCGCTACACAGTCTAGAGAATAGACAAGCTGAGGGAATGTTGCACTACTCCAACCAGAAATATTTTGAAGGCGGTCCAAGAGCCTTCAAATTATTTGCCCTCAGGCTCAAAAAAGCCCAAGCCAGTAGATATATTCAATGCATTAACAACAGACATAAACCTAGTGAAACTTGTGGGAAGCCACAGGATATAGCCTCACAGTTTATGCAATACTACAAGGGACTATATTCAGAAGATAAAGTACCTCTAGAGGTGGAAGAAAAAACTAAGGTATTTTTACAAGGTTTGGGGCTTTCCAAATTATCATTGGAAGCACAGCAGAAGCTCTCGGCTCCAATTACAGAACAAGAGGTTAAATCCATGATTACACAGCGCGCAGCGGGATAATCCCCAGGGCCAGATGGATTCCCAACAGAGTTCTGCAAAACATTTAAGAAACTTATAGCCCCAAATCTTGTTAAGGTGATGAACTCTGCACTGGAGGAAAATAAACTACCACACTCTTGGATTGAGGCTCTAATCACTGTGATCCCCAAGCCTGGAAAACCTGAAATGTTTTGTGAGTTCTACAGGCCTATATCGCTCTTAAATCAAGATTTTAAATTACTAACAAAAATTATGGCCTTGAGATTGCAAAACCACTTAGAAAGCCTGGTGCACCCGGATCAGATGGGGTTTATACCCCACAGGCACCTTTCTGATAATATCAGAAGGTTGCTTAACATTCTGACAAATCAGTAGTCCACCGATATGACCCACCTTGCTATATTCTTAGATGCTGAGAAGGCATTTGACTGCCTAAATTGGGCTTACGTGAAGGAGATCTTAGTGCAGATGGGGATGGGGGATCCTTTCTTAAATGGGTATTGTTAGCATATCAAGGTCCCACAGCATGGGTCCGAGTGAACAGCATGATTTCAGATGAGTTCACAATAAAAAGAGGCACCCACACTACTGTTTGCACTTAGTATCGAACCCCTGGTGCAAGTCATTAGAAAAGATACTACAACTGAAGGCATTCAAATAGGGGAAGCATTAAATAAAGCCACAATGTATGTGGACAACACATTGATTTATATTAATAACTCTGCAAGTTCCCTTCCCCCACTGTTGAAACTATTAAACTTGTTTGGTAGCCTGTACAGTTTTAAGGTAAATGAGGACAAATCCGAAATGCTGTTCATAAAAGGAAGGAAACAGTCAGGGGCATATATGGGTGTACCATTTGCTTGGGCTAAACATAAAATCATCTATTTAGGTATCCAAATAACTACTAGAATCTCAGAGCTCTCTGACCACAACTATGGAACTCTGAAAAAACAAATATATTCAGATTTAAATTGTTGGAAGTCATTACCTTTATCTCTTACAAACCGCATAGATACAATCAAAATGAATATTCCACCTAGGTATATTTATTCACAAACCTTCCCATCCCCTTCTCTAAAAGTGACTAGAGATAGCTCAAGAGGAAGCTCAGTGAATTTATATGGGCGGGCAGGAGACCGAGGAAAAGAAAGGCATTGTTAACAGAACCTAGAGGGAGGGGTGGTATGGCAACCCCAAACTTTTATAATTATTACTCAGCAGCACAGACCCTACCCATTTTAAGGATGCTAAATCCCAGGCACAAAGAAGGGTGGTATCTCATGGAAAGAAATGCTCATTGGGGTGTTCCCCTCAGCTTTCTCCCCATGGTGATTCTGCAGGCGGATCTTAAAGAGATACATAATTGCTGGACAAAGCATTCTTTAGACATGTGGATCCAAGCCAGGCAGGTTTGGGAACTACCCACACTGGTCTGGTCCCATATACCCCTTACTTACCTCCCTAACTTTCCGACTAGTGGGGACAATCACTGTTTCAGGAAATGAGAGCAAAAAGGCCTGAAATATCTTTCACAAGTTCTGCAGGGTGAAGTTATTAAGAGTTTCAGGAATCTGCAACAAGAATTTAATCTGCCTAAAAATGATTTCTTCAACTACCTACAATGCAGACACTATATAAATCAAGAGATTGGCCAGACTGATTTGACTGACCCAGGGGCACAACCATTAAGTATGATACTCCAGAAAAGCAAGTTGGGGGATTCAAGGGAACACATATCTTATGTATATAAAGCTTTACAAGGTGAGACGGGCACCCTGGTGATCCAAAATATAGAACAACAATGGCATGAGGAGCTTAAGGTTACTTTATCAGAGAGAGGCTGGGAAAAAATTTGGATGGGAGCCAGTAAAACAACAAGATCCCCTGTCTGGAGAGAACACAGCTGGAAATTGGTATTTAGATTTTTTATAACCCCAGTGATTTTTATCACATAAAGTTAGCACATTATTCAGAGGTTAGCACAATAAGTGCTGGAGAACATGTGGGGAGATAGGTACATACACATATACATATATTTTGGAACTGCCCTCATGTTGCTGGGTTCTGGAGAGAGAGATCTCCTACGCACTACAGGCGATATTCCAAATAGAGAACACCCTTACAGGAGCTAATTTGTTACAAGGTCTTCCCCCGGCAGAAATACATACAAACAGTCAAAGATATCTCTATCAGATTCTACTTGCTGCAGCCTTGAAAGTTATTACTCAGCACTGGATAAGGTCCCACCACCTTGATATGAACAAGTGGATGGTTAACGTAGATCATATCAAAGAAATAGAGGGTGTCTCAGTGTGTCTACGACTCTCCACAGATAAGTTCAACTGAGATGGTTACCTTGTTTTGACTATGTAGAAAATAAAAAGGGAACACCCATGCTAGAACAACAACTACTCCCCTGGTAGCTCATTAAGCATCCTCACTTGAGGAGGAAAAGATATAAGTTCCTGATTTACGGGATTGATTTAAACAGCTGCAGGGATAACCTAGAGCAAGTAGATACCCTTTAGTAAGATTGGTAATTACAGAATATGAGATAGGAGCAGAAACCAGAAATAAGACTCCAACTCAAAGTTATAGTTGACTGTTTATTATTTAGATCTTATTATTTAGAGTTCATTTAGAAACTGTAGTTAGCATGGAAAGTTGTATTTATGATCTGCTTTGTTAAGGTACAAGCTTTTGAAAGATTTGCAGACGGGTGGATGCTCCTCCAGACTCCTCCACCTGGACTGGAAAAGGTGGTTAATGACTGGCTTCACTGTTGGTAATTCCTGTGTACAGAAATATCTGTATCTGAAAATTAGAAGAAGAAAAATGGTTTAATTCATTATATGTACAGATATTTAAATAAGTTGGTAACACTTGCTGGTATTGTTATTAAGCACTGTGTATTGAATGTACCAATACAAAATATAAGCTAAAAAAAAACTACTGATGTCTATTAAAAAGGTGACGTGTCCTTTAGGTGTTTATGCTCACATGCACATAGGGACAGTGCGACAGAAATGGGAAGGAAGGAGTTAATGTTTGGATTTTTCAAACACATGTTTTTTTAGCAGTCTGAAAAAAAAAATATTCTCGGACAAGCTGATGGTCAACACGCTGAAATTCTCAGCCCTCCCTAGCTGCTAGATGAGAGCTAGGTCATAAATCTCGAGTGGACATGTCCACACACAGGCCAGTTTAAAGGGACTGGTTCACTCAAATGTAAACTTAAGGTTAAAAAGGAATATAATTGGTCACTGATAGGTGTTCAGTCTGATTGGGACAATTAAATACATACATGTTAGATGGTTGGTGCATTCAATGGGAGAATAGGAATGACCTATTCTCAAGAGAGTATGTAAGATTCTGAAAGTCAATTAAGTTTGTTCTATCTTACTTTTGAAGCTGGAGGGAGAAACTAAGATTGGGTGCCTACCCTTTTAGCTATGTCCGTGGAAGTTGGCAGCATAAAGTCCAGTGTTCTTTTGAAAGGACAGGGAAGGGTAAGTTTAATACTAGCATATTGCAGTAATAGCCTTTTTTTTGCCATCTGTTATTTAAAAACATTTGTTTATTTTTCCTGTATCAGTGTTATTCTCTTGTGTTGTAAATATAAATCCTGTAAATGCTCAGTGCACTTTCTGTTAAGTAAAAAGTTATTTATTTGCTCAACAGTTATGACTGTGATGTCATTTTTCTAAGGTAATATTTGGTTTCCACTGGCTGAGGTAAACTCTGTGTAGCATCTGCCACCCAAGAGAGACACACTACCAGACTCTGACTTGTGCAATTGCATGTTTAATTATTCAAATTTGTAAACTTGAAGGGGGGGGCACTGCACGACTTTCTAGCCGGTGGCAGCGAATACCTGAGGACAGATACCTCTCTAAAAACTGTTCCGGCCCAGAGGGAGAGGGAGAGGTGGGTTGTCACAGACAGAACAATAGTTTTAGGTTGATTATCCACCTCTCTGCCTATGACCTGAAGTTGGGAACTGTGGAGTCCACTTGGTGTTGGCTAGAGGAATGCTTTTCATTGGATGACTTGCCTCATCGACAGAGGAGTGGAAGACTGGAGTAATGCCTGGAGAACACCCAAAAGCCGGAGAAGCTATGTGGAGGAGGCTATCCTGGAGCATACCATGACACTGAGTTGATTCCAGGGTCGATTACCGTAGGGTGGTCGGAGCCTGGCCCAGTGTTGGGGATGGGTATTGCTTCCGAAGGGTCTTGCCCATGTTGCCTGTAATTATTTGGATGGCTTTGGTGGAGCAGATGCCTGGTTTGGTGTGGCCTGCAAAATTTGGGACATGGCAGTTGAAGGGACACCATTGTTCCCTTTGGTGTTGGTTGTACCAGGGCAGGTGGTCTGATCATCTACCGAAGCCTTTGAGGGATTTACTGTAAGAAAGACTATAAACTGGATCTTCCTGCAAATTGGGAGGCAGAACCATGGTTTTCCACTGTGGAGATAGCAGGACTGGGAGAGAAGCTTAACCAAGAACTGCATGGGGACATGACGGTTGCCAAGATCAAATGAAGAAAGAAGGAGTAAAGACTTCCACTGTCTTGTCTGAAGCTGGGTTGGATGAGACTCTTGGTATCAAACTGATGTGATTGTATGGATTTTGCAGGTCAAATATTGTTTATTAAGTCATGAAATCAATGGGACAGTGACAATGCTACACTTCTCTACTTTATTTAATCAATCAGTGGAACCTTTATCATGGACAATTAGAGTGTTCAGATTTGGGTGAACTTTGGCTCCTGACATTGGGGGTGAGAGCCTCCATAGTCCTAAAAATAAATTCAATAAGAAGATTCCTACATGTCCTTTACTCCAGAACCAAAACGGCTGGACATTTCATGTTCATTTTAATATCTTTAATTTTATAGTGTGTAGGGAGAAGAGTGTTGATTTGTTAATAAGATTGGGAGGTTGGGATGTACTGCTAAAACTGAAGGTGGACAAAGCAATGGGACCTAATGGGATTTGCCACAGAATTCTAAAAGAACTAAGGGGAGAACTAGTGACACCACTGACTACCACCTTTTTTTTTCCATACACATTTTCTTCTCCTCCTTCAGAGCTGGCAGGCAGCTCTGACTTCTCCCTCAGAGGGGTCTCATCTCTCCGGTGAACTTTCCCCCACACCCACCCCAACCATTCACCTCCCACAGGTTACTCCTCCCCGTGACACGGCCAGTGGCAAGGGGTGCTGGCTTTCTCCACCCTCTGGAAGTCAACATGTAGATCGTCGGGAGGAGGCATGGGTGCAACTCAACATCACAGAGCCTGCCAGCTCCAGTCCTTTACCTTTTTCTCTGTGGACCCATGCACGTTCAGTGGGCACCCTGCCTGTGGCTGTCTCCACCTACACGGAGGCAGCCTAATGCCCTGTGCGTGGCTCCACCCCATTTTAGCATCATGCCTATGCTGACACTCAGCTTCTGCTTGGTGTCAGTCTACAGTGCAGTGCTTAGTCCCCTGTCCTTGAGGAAGGAGAGCTGTCAGTGGAAGCTCAATCCTCCCTCATGCTGGCTGACCCCAATCGACCAGAATCCATTCCCAAGCCTGGGTCATTGGTGTAGCATGAGGTAAGGGATCCAGCACCTCAGCCATCTGCACCACCAGGCCAGTCACTGACTACCCTTTTTAACAAATCATGGGAGGATGGTGTGCTACCTGAGGACTGAAGGAGGTTGGATGTGAATCCCCGTCACAAGAGTGGGAGCAAGGCAAAGGCAGGAAACTACAGACCTGTGAGTTTGACCTCGGAGGTAGGGAAAATTATGGAATCACCTCTGAAAGAAAGAATTGTTGAGTACCTAGAGGCCAGCGGGGCTTAGGATCCAATGCAGCATGGATTCACAGTGAGAAGGTCCTGTCAGACAAATCTAATAGATTTCTTAGACTGGGTAACCAAAGTAGTAGACCAGGGAGGGGCTGTGGACAAGGCCTACCTAGGCATTAGCAAGGCATTTGACACAGCCCACAAAAAAGATTAATAAACAAGTTAGCCAGCGTGGGAGAGGGTCCCAGGGTGGTATCTTATGTAAAAAATTGGCTGGACAACAGAACACCAAGGGTAATAGTAAATGGAGTCCACTTAGAGGAAAGGAAGTTTTCTAGCAGGGTACTGCAGGGTTCAGTACTGGAACCGGTACTTTTTAATGTCTTTATAGGTGACATTGCAGAGGTACTGGAAGGAAACATATGCTTTTTTGCAGACCACACAACGATCTGCAACAGGGTGGATACACAACGGGGGTTGAAAAGGATAAGAATGGACATGGCAAGGTTAGTGGAATGGTCAAAAGTATGGCAGATTAGATTCAGTGCAAAGAAGTGAAAAGTAATGCATCTAGGAAACAAAAACCCAGGGGAAGAGTACACAATGTTGGGGGGGCTACTAACAACAACACAATGGAAAGGGACCTTGGGTAGTCATATCAGATGACATGAAGGTAGGCAAGCAATGTGAGAAGGCAGTAAGAAGGACTCTGGGGACACTGGGATGCATAGGGAGAGGCATAAGCAGTAGAAAACAGGATGTTGTTATCCCTCTGTACAGACAGTTGGTGAGACCCAATCTGAAGTACTACATGCAGTTCTGGAGACCCCATCTCCACAAGGACATAGACAGGATGGAGGCAATCCAGGGGAGGGAAACTAAACTGGTGGCTTGTCTGCACCAGAAACCATATGAAGAGAAACTAAAGGAGCTTAATATGTATACCCTTGAGGAATGGGGGGGCATGAAAGAAACTTTCAAGTACCTCAAAGGAATCAATAAAGTCCAAGAGGGTAGGGTAGCATATTTCAGAAAAAGAGATGTGCAAGAACAGGGGGCACAATTTGAAGACAGAGGGAGGACAGCTCAAGGACAACATGAGGAAGTTTTTTTCATGAAGATTGTGGTGGATGAATGGAACAGCCGTCCTGAAGAGGTTGTGGAATCAAAAACAGTGGGGGAATTCAAGAATGCATGGGACAGACATAAGGCAATTCTAGTTGTGGGGGGTTAGGAGGAAGTAGGCTTTTGGTTAACAAGGATTTGCAGCTTATCTGGGTGGGCCAAGTGGTTCTTACCTGCCATCAAAGTCTATGTTTCTATGTATACTGTATTCAGTTCCTTACATTGGTAGGGTGCTGGAGTAGTGTGTGCGTGCGGGGGTTTGAGTGGCACTCGTGAGGTCAACTGAGGTCACACACTGCTCGTTTAAATAAATCATGTATCCAATGAATGGTCAGCACATGTCCGATATATGCAACATTTTGGTTTGGTTTATAATGCTCGTAAGTTTGTTTATTTAGTATTTTTATGCAGAACTATTTGTGATGCGGAATGTTTTTTGGCAGAGTTTTACTGTTTGTGTTGTTTGGTTGTGTGTGAATGGTGATTGGTTTGTGTGGTATTGTGTAGAATGGAATTGGTTGCGAGTTTTGAGAATGAAACTGCTCATCGTTTTCTATTGGTTTACGTAGCATGGGAAAATGTTTGTGATTGGCTGGCTTGTTGTGAGTGTGGTTTTAGAGTTGTGGCGCAGTTTTTGAGTGGAGCAGGTCGAGTGTTCGAGAGGGAGTGGTGGTGGTGATGGAGTAATTAAGCAATAATGCATGACATGATGTGGGCTGTGCTGAGATAACCTAACACCTGGGTGGCTGGGCACTAGGCCGCAGGCCAAGTACATCCAACGTCCCAGAAGTGAGGTTATCCAGCATAACCCACATCTTGGAGTGCATTATTGCTATTATACAATAGCTAGTTGTTATACAAAATAAAAATATGTTTTTAGTAGATTTTATGGCATCCAACTCATCATCCATATGCTCATTATCCAAGGCATCCAAAGCAATACAGTGAGGTTGTGCTGGGATAACCTCACGGTGCCAGGGACACACTGACAAATCAGAGACCAGGAAATGTTCTTGCCATTGTGTAATAGGCAGTAACTAGTGCTCTTGACTTTGTAGCTCTTGTCTATGTTCGTCCCCTCCTCTCCCTTCATCTGAAGACTGCCTGGTTTGATGAGACCCTGAATGAGAAGAGGAGAAGGGTCTGAAGGCTGGAGCAGTGCTGGAGGAAATCCAGGTGGGGTAGATGTCAAGCTTATATTGACAGCCCATTTTAAGGACTATCAATCAGAAATCACCCACAAGAAGGTTTCCTGTCCAGAGAAATTGTCGCTACAGAAAATAGACCAGCTCAGCTCTTTTGGACCATGGATAGAGTGTGCAATCCAATCTGCCTTCAGTCGGGGGGGGGGGCCTTTTCACAAACAAGGTGTGATGAGTTTGCTCTGTTCTTTGCTGATAAGATTGCCACTAGTAGGTCGGGAATCTAATCAGCACCCCTCAAACAGGCCTTGCAGTGACGGGCAAGAGATTGCAAGCACCCAGATTGTCTGGTCCAACTTCAGCCAGCTGGCGATCACAGATATTGTGCAGGTCATCAAGGGACTATGTCCAACCTTTTGTAGTTTGGACTCGGGCCCTATACTCCTCCTTGTGGAGTGTATAGTCATCTGCCCGGTCCTAGCTAGGATAGTCTGATGTTCTCAAGAGACAGGGATTTCTCCAGAATCCCTGAAAAAACTGTAGTAGTATCACTTCTGAAGAAGACCTCTCTAAACCCGGATTGCCTGGCTTACTACAGACCTGTCTCTTACCTGCCCATTGTTGGCAAGGTTATTGAGAAGGTGGTGGCCATACAACTGGAGGACCATTTAACATCTCACAATGTCTATAATCCTCTTCAGTCTGGTTTCCAAAAGAAGCAAAATACCGAGACTGCCCTAGTTCGGGTACTTAATCTACTAATGTCGAAGGATTGAGGAAGCCATTCTGTTTTGGTGGTCCTCAATCTCTCTGTGACATTTGACACTGTGGACCATTGGGTGCTGTTAGAGTGCCTGTTGGTATTGTGCAGACTGTCTGGGACAGTCCTTCACTGGTTTTGGTTGTTCCTAATGGGCAGGACTCAGAGAGTAGTGTTGTGGATTTTTTTCCTTGGCATCTCTCCGTTTGTCCTGTGCGGTACTGCAGGGCTCCAGCTCGTCCCCCATGTTATTCACAGTTTACATGCTGCTGTTGGGAGACAGTATTAGGTGCTATGGTCTGAGTTTTCACTGCGATGCAGATGATACTCAGCTCTATGTGTACTTTGTGCCCAATCAGGGTGGAGTAATCTCAGTTTTTAACAATTGCCTCTCAGAGATCCAGGGCTGGATGATTGCCAATTGGCAAAGGCTGAATCCTGACAAGACTGAGGTGTTGGTGGTTGAACCAGGTTGGTATGGTGTTGAGGTAGAGACAAACCAGTCTACCAGTCTTTAGCTGAAGACGGTTACGTTATCTGCCTCAAACTGTGTATGAAATCTGGACGTGGTTCTTGAATGCAATCCATCACTAAAACATTAGGTGTCGGCCATTGTCAAGTTCTCATTCTACCATCTGAGGAACACTGCCCTGATAAAACACCTAATTTCACCTGGTGATATGCCAGCTTTGGTTCATGCCTTTGTAACCTTGCACCTGAATTACTGCAATGCCTTATACCTAGGGCTACTGGGGGTTGATATCCATATGGGCGGTTATCTGATCCGATAAAAAAATCCGATCTGATAGTGACAATTGTACATTGAACCGTTCCGCTCAGATATTTTGCCTTTAAAATGGAGGATTATGTTAATTACTGAACTTACTTAATTGAGCACCTGTTAAATAGCTGGTAAGTTCTGCTATAGTGGAAGGAGCGAGCGAGCAATCTTGAACGTGAGATACAGTGTGTGCTGCTGTGACCCAATACGACTGAATGGCAAGTAAAAGTCTGGTATGGACTCATCTTTATCGCGGGCAAAGATAATGAATCCAAAGCTAAGTACTGTCTTTGCCTGACTCCTACATATATCAGTCGTGGTTCTTCAAATAAAAGTTCTGACACTTCAGGCTTGCTTAATCACCTTAAAAACAAGAACAGAACAGAATATTCAGAGTTGCAAACAGAAAAGGCAAAAGTTGATTTAGCGAGGCAAGCTGAGTCACTGTGTGAGCCACCAGCCAAGAAAGTTAAACTTGAGCTTCAAACAATAGAAACCTGCATTGCTAGCTCTCACCCCTTCCCTAGTGACTATCCCAGAGCTGTCGAAATCATGCATGCAGTTGCTGAGGTGATGGCTGTTGATGAGCAGCCGTTTGCCATCATTGAAATTGTGGGCTTTAAAAAATTTACATCTGTTCTGAAACACAGATATTGTTTGCCATTGCGTGGCTACTTCTCTAACATTAAAATAATAGAGATGTATAATAAATTACAGTCTACGATGAATGATGAATTAGCCCGTGTTACCTCATTTGGGTTACCACCGACACCTGGACAGCTGAGTGTTCAATTATATCATACCTCCCTATTACTGACCACTGGGTTGATGAGAACTTTAATAGACATTCAGCTTTACTTCACCTACAGTATCTGTTTGATAAGCACACTGGTGAAAATCTGTCAAAAGAATTTTTACAAGTACTTGACACCTGGGGGATTGCTGCCACAAAAAGGTACCTTGTAGTAAGAGATAATGGGCCTAATATTGTTAAAGCCATGAAATTAAGTGCAGTTGCCAGTGTTGGATGTTTTGCCCACACATTACAGCTAATAGTGCATGATTCAATCTTGAAGCCACGCTCTATAGAAGAACTACTGGCCACAGGAAGGGCAATGGTAGCCAATTTTAAACACTCAGCTTCTGCTACAGCAAAGCTGACTGAACTTCAACACACACTTCAATTGCCACTACACCTCCTTATCCAAGATGTTCCAACAAGGTGGAACAGCACATTTTACATGTTGGAGAGGCTCCTCGAGCAGCAACATGCATTAGCAGTTTATGCCACTGAGTGCGTGACATGCACTTTCAGCTCTGCACAGTGGGCACTAGCAGAAAATGTTAGTACAGTACTAAGACCCTTTGAGACTGAAACCAGGAGACTGAGTGCAGACAGTGCATGTATTTCTGATGTTATCCCAACTGCAACAGTCCTCCACCACAACACTGATAGCATAACAGTGCCTGGACTTCTCAAATTAAAAACTGCCATACTAGAGTCCATGGACAAACATTTTGTACACTTTGAATCCACAAAGGAGCTAGTTGTTGCAACTGTGTGTGATGTGAGATATAAATTTTGCACCAGCAGTAATAAAGCAGCTTATCGAAGAGCTGACAGATAGTAGGCTGCAGAAGTCTAACCTACCACAGGACATCCCAGCAATTGAGAGAGAAGGGGATAACGAAGGAGATCCCTGGGATGTGTTCTCGCAGTCAAACGATCTCCCTGAAGACTGTAAATTTTCTGTTCTTTTTTTCTCTCCATCACACACAACCTTTTTTTACTAATAGCCTGAACCCTTTCATTTTACAGCTTCTGCAATTTATGGTGCACCTCTCCGAAATACAGGACTGGACTCATACTTGGCAGACAGCATTGTGCCGAAGAAGTCAACCCCAGACGCACTTCTATTTTGGAAATCGCATTCGGTGTGTTACCTGACTCTAGCAAAGATTGCAAAAAGTTATTTAGTACCTCCACCGACAAGTGTACCCAGCGAATGGGTCTTTAGCGTGGCAGGGGACATTATTAGTGACCGAAAATCACGTTTATCACCTGACATTGCCAACATGCTTTTGTTTGTTAAGCAAAACTTAAATAACTTTAAGTAATAGCATATGATAGCATATTACAGGTACATAAGTGAAAAAAGAAAGACAAAGAGAGGGATAGTGAGGCTGAAGGGGGAGGATGGGGGCCACGTGGAGGATGACAACAGTACAGCTGACATATTGAACAGGTATTTCTGCTCAGTCTTTACTGAGGAAGAGGAGGGTAATGGGTCTGAAGGGAGTACAAGGGGTGAGAATGGTGCAGAAATGGACACAAGTCCCTTTACAAGAGAAAGGGTCCTGAAGGAACTGGAAGTAATAAGAGTTGATAAAGCAATGGGGCCAGATGGGGTGCACCCCAGGGTCCTTAAAGAACTAAGAGAGGTGGTGGCTGAACCTCTGGCTATCCTGTTTAGCCAATCACTGGAAACAGAGGAGGTACCCAAAGACTAGAGTACAGCAGATGTAGTCCCCTTTTACAAAAGCAGGAACAAAGAGGAAGCAGGGAACTACAGACCAGTCAGCCTCACCTCGGTAGTGGGAAGATCATGGGAAGCACTACTGAAGGAGAGATTGGTGGAACATCTGGTTGTCAATGGACTACAGGACCCAAGCAGCATGGTTTCACCAGGGGGCGGTCATGTCAGACCAACCTCGTTGAATTTTTGACTGGGTGACTAGGGAGGTGGATCAGGGAGGCAGTGGATATGGCCTATCTGGACTTCAACAAGGCCTTTGACACTGTGCCACATAGAAGACTATTACACAAACTGGGGAATATGGGTGGGCAGGACAGTAGTGTGGTGGGTAGGTAATTGGCTGGGTGGCAGGACACAGAGGTGGTGGTAAATGGCTGTCACTCACAGAGGAAGAGTGACCAGTGGGGTACCACAGGACAGTGCTGGGACCGTCCTATTCAACATCTTCATCAGTGACATCGCCAGGGACCTAGAAGGCAGAATTTCACTGTTCGCTGATGACACAAAGCTCTGTAACAGAGTAGACACACCAGAGGGTGTAGACAGAATGAGAAGGACCTGCAGAAACTTGAAGAATGGTCAGGGTTTGGCAGTTGAAATTCAATGCAAAGAAGTGCAAGATAATGCATATGGGGCACAAAAACCCTGGCACAATATATCAGTTGGAGGGTGAGGATATAGCATGCACCAAGCAGGAAAGGGATCTTGGGGTTATCATCCTGATGACCTCAAGGTAGGGAAACAGTGACAAGGCAGCAGGTAAAGCAAATAGGATGCTGAGAGGTATAGGCAGGGCATCACCAGCAGGAAAAGGAGGTCATAATTCCGCCACACAAGACACTAGTGAGGCCCCACCTGGAGTACAGTGTACAGTTCTGGAGACCATACCTACGTAAGGACATAGACAGGGTAGAGAAGGTTCAGAGGAGGGCAACAAAGATGGTACATGGATTGCATCAAAGTCCTATGAAGACAGGTTGAAGGAACTCAGCATGTACTCCTGGAGGAGAGGAGGGAGAGAAGGGATATGATAGAGACATACAAGTATCTCACAGGGAGGAAAAGGGTGCAGGAATACACTATTTTTAAGCAAAAAAGATATTCCAGGACTAGAGGGCATGGGATGAAGTTGGAGGGAGGACGATTCAGAGGAAACACAAGGAAGAATTTCTTCACAGAATGGGTGGTGGACAGGTGGAACACCCTGCCGGAGGAACTGGTGGGGGCTGAAACAATCACGGGATTTAAGAATGCATGGGATAGACATAAGGGAATTCTGGAGGTCAGGGGTAAGGGGCAACAGACTTCTAGGAAAACATAAACTGAACTTACAAGTTCAAATGGGCAGACTGGGTGGGCCATAGGCCCTTATCTGCTGACACTGTCTATGTATCTATGTATCTTTGTATGATGCCTGATGACAGCATTTTAAGACAAAAATTAAACATTTTTTACCACATTATTGTGTGATGAAGAGATATATGTGGGGCCTGGGAGGGAGTATTGGGAGCTAAAATATTTGACCCGATTCTGATCGGATACTGACCAGATAATATCCGGAACCGATATCTGACTAAAATCCACAATCCGCCCACCTCTAATATCCATGAACTGCAGCTAGTGCAGAATGCTGCCACCAAGCTGTTGACTGGTTTATCAAGATCTAGCCATATCATGCCCACGCTCTGTTATCTGTACTGGCTGCCTGTGAATTGGTGGATCACCTTGAAGATTGGATTGCTGACCTATAAGGCACTACATGGACAGGAACCCAGCCACTTGAAAAATCTTCTTGTTCCTTACCACCTCTTCCGCCGACTCCGCTCCGCTGATGAGGATTTGCTAGAGGTTCCCAGGGTTTATTTGAAGACATCGAGAGCACTCTCTTTTGCCTATGTGGCACAGACCCTGTGGAACTCTCTACCTCACTGGATATGAAAGTGCCAGACCACTGAGAGTTTTAAATCAGAGTTAACAACTTTTCTTTTTAGCCAGGCATTTCCCCCTTGAAATCTAGAGCCTGTTGTTACTCTTTTAACCCAATATTTTTAAATTCTATGTACAGCACTTTGATCTTTTTGTAATTGCACTTAACATATAAAGTATAATGGAGTGCTTGATTCAGAAACCCTGATATTGCCCTGAATGTCCTCAATAGCTCCACTAGCTGGGAGAGGGATTCCTCAGGTCTTGCAGAACATATCAATAGGTTCTTGGTATATTAGGCTGTGCTGCTGAGGCACACTGTTTAATTTTGTAATACTTTCTTTGTTGAGCTACACAATTAAAGTGCATACATACAGTTCACTTTGAAAATCAGTACATGTCTTAATGCAGAACAGGTTTACGGCTTACAGCAGTCTTTTCAAACATCACTTTTTTGTTTTCACTTTTTTACATAAACAGCTAACTGACTATAATGACAACTTGTGAAGTTTGGCAATTTATGAGGTAATTTTTTTTCACAAGTCATAATTTTTCCAGCTGTGTCAGAACTTCACAGGTGGGGACCCCCACCCCATTACCCTCCTCCTTTCAGAGAATACAGCTTTTAATAAGTCTTGATTGTTAGTTAGCAATGATCTCATATCTTCGCGGATAAATTTCTGTAAATATCTTTCCAAGCTCCACTGTGTTTAGCAGGACTTACCATGGTTGTGTACTGTACCATTTTCTGTGAATTATACTCCTCCATCCTCCAAAGCAGCATCCACTGTCTCCCTCACCATCTCCCACCAGGTCCATATATTTATATATATTCTGACATCTTATGCTGGACTAGGAATGTCATTCTCTCCATCTCAGCTATCTGTGTAACTATCACAGTTATTGAGACTTGCCATGTCTTTCAGGAGCCCCCTTCTTGTGATAGCCTTTACCGCTGTGGCTACACATATGGACCAGAGATATTGAGCTTCTTTTCCTTTAATTTCACCTGGATGGAGAGTCTGAGTACTAGACATGGGAAAAGTAACACTTCCTCCATACCAAAGATGGCCTACAGCCTAGCTGTCAGTGCTACCTAGTATTGTCTTAGGATGGGACAGTCCCCAATAATATGGCTGCCAGTGGGTTGAGGCTCCCTACATTCCATCCAGCTAGCAGATGTGGTCCCCCCCATCCCAATTTGTCTTTATAAGTGGTATAATGAAATATCTAGTTTTAACACTGCAGGCAAATTCTTGTCATCTTCGGAACAATGATGTATGGAAAGAGCCTTCTAATATATCTTACCATTCCTTGGTGGTCAACTGTATATGTGCCTCCACGTGCTATTTCTCAACCACGCAGCATGCCCCATGTCTCCTTTCATGTAGAAAGCATTGTTAAAGTAACAAGCATACTCCTTTCTGTTGCATGAATGCTGCTAATGTTATTAGAGTGAGCAGTCCACGAGGCACTGCCCTGCCTCTGCATTTTCTTGCCATAGTCGCCTGGTTACATTGGGTCCTATTCTCCATTGCACAAAGCATTTATGTGCCATATATCTAGGGTGCATAGACACTCCATGGCTGCTGCACCCCTGAATCTGATTCTCCAAGGGGGCACAGGGCTGACACACACCTGATCCCCTGCCAAACTGAAGAAATCCATGAGGGGGCAGTCCAGGGGCAGTGTAGGGGGTGTGCCTGTGCTTTGTGCTGTTCTTGAAACTGTGGAGTGCTGGGCAATAGGAGGGCACAGGCTACACCAACTAGCACCAGGCATGGCTGGTATTCTCCCTGCAGAAAAGCCACCATTGTCCACAGCAGTTCCATGGGGGCATGGGGAACCCCCTCAACACTTCGCAACAGGCCTTGGGATCCACATGGAGGGACAGGGCATTTGACTGGAAACCCACCTGCCCCAGTGCTGCAGCTGCACCCTAGCCACTGAAATGCTGTGGCTCCCCACGGGCGAAGGTCATATACTGGTGGACCATGTCCAGGCATCCCATTGGATGCCTTCCTTTGTCTGCAGAACTACCCCATGCATCTGCACACCAGAGGTGTGGAGACGTGGAAGGGGGATATGCAGTGGACTAGAATACAGCAATCGCACATCATTCCATGGGAGCAGGACACTGTGAGTGGGATACATACCTCCAGCGTGTTATTGGAGAATCCCTGCCCATAGTGTCTTATCTGGAAATACCTCACTCGAATCCTACTATGGCCCCTGAACACATCTCTACACTCTGCAAAGTCTTTAATTAGACTACCTGCTAGCATATGACTCAGGGAGCAGTACCCTTGCCTTACCTGTTGTCCAGTGGTGCCGGAACGGTTTGAAAAGTGGTAGGGCCAAGGACGTAAGAGGTAAATGTTCCCCTATTAAATATATTACCATGATAGCAAAAAGTGATAGGGCCACTTATGAAAGTGGTAGGGCCATGGCCCTAGTGGCCCCCCCCCCCGCTCCGGCACCTATGCTGTTGTCTGCACCACAGGTTTTCCTGTGCTGGGATGAAGCCAACATCCTAGTCCAGTCATGTGCTTCACCACCCTAGGAAATTTACTATGATTTTCCCAAACTTGTCATGTAGCACCTACTGCACTACTGAGATTGGCTGTTCAGTCTTTACAAAGGATGTGATCTCAGCGGAGAACCCTTAATGGGTTTCCCTCTAGTATCTACAGCTCTATGACCTTCCATTGCACCTTATAATTATCTTCTTCACATAACAGTGCCAATTTTACCTGTGTGGCTTGCCAACAGTCTTTTTTTTTTTACTCTACATCTTTTTTCCATACTCCTTACTACCCCTCTCTCCACTCCTTCAGTCTTCCTCTAAGTTGTGTCTGTCCCCACCTTCGTCATCGGGATCTGCCCCTAGAGTTCCAGGTACCACTGACCTTTGATGCCCAGTTAACCCCCCCCCGGTGTTGGGTGGGGAGAGGCCCCTACTCCCCAACTCACTCGTTTCTAACGTGGTCTGATCTGGTACAGCGGAGTCTGCCCCGATGATCTTGAGGAGATGCACACACTGAGGAGTCATTATCTAGGCTAGAGGAGGTGTTTTCCCCTTGTATTCAATCCCAGACATCGGCATACAATGAGGGCCAAGGAGCAAGGAGCCATGCTGAGATGCACCTACTGTTCTGTCCCTCTGCCGACATCTTCCCTGTTCCCTCGCTGCTTCCCCCCATCTACCACACCTTCCACCTGGGCTCCCCAAGGTGGCAGTATAGTGGTAGGAGCATGCAGATGTCCCCTCCAGAGAAGGAGAGCAGCCATCAGGCACTCGATCCTTCTCTTCCCCGGCTGACCTCCGGCGGCCCATGCTTGTTCCCGAACACGGGTCGCTGGCATGGTATGAGGTAAGGCATCCCACGCCTCAGCCCTCAGCGCCAACAGACAGGCCCACCAACAGTCTTTGAGAGAATTAAGGGCCCATACCCCCACTGCTTTTTGGATAGCAACAGATTACTCCTGACTCATGGCCAAACATTGGCCCAGATGAAATGATTAATTTGTTGCTGAGCAAAGGTAAACCACTCTCAAGTAAGTTTCACAGATACACATTGGACTAGACAGAGGTAGCAAAGCAACACATTTATCTTTATTACCTGTATTCTTGAATACAGTGAACACAGGTTAATGACCAACATCGTATGTCCTGTTTGAGAGAAGTTATGAGCAGGTAATAATTGTCCCGATACATGAAAGCATTTGCATTTATTATTTATTTATTTATTTATTGTGATCTCAGATTAACAGCTTTGAGAACAAGCTCATTACATAGGTTCCACATCAGATTAAACAGATAGCATTGTTGGTAAGCAGCAAAATTTTAGGACTATACATACAATGTTGCAACTTATAACAATAGGACAGGAAAAAATAACATAAATGTAGGCAGTGTACAATATATGCCAGACTTCAAATGTAACCACCCAGTCCCCTGGGGTTACTAGAATCCCATCAGTGTTAGTGCTAGATAGGAATGGCAGCTGGTGAATAACCAGTTAAATGGGTTTTTCACCTACTCACTCTCTTGTTTACTTGGTCTCAGCTGAGATGAGAGAGATGAGGTCAGTTAGAATTCTTGCAGCAGCATAAGCCACAGCAGCTGGCTCTCAGTGGGGAGCTTTAGAATTTTGGGTCAGTTGGTCAGCAGCAGTTTGTCAGTGAGTAAGTGTGAGAAAATGAGAGCTGCTGTGGGCTCTGAGAGGAGAGCCTATTTTCTCACCCTAGTCCTGAAAGTCACCAGCCTAGCAAGAGAAGTGGTGGAAACTGTTGTCTACAGCAGGATCTCCTGATTTTCATCCCCAGAGGGATTGGAAGGACTGTTAGAGTATGGATTCTAGGGACAATCTCCTATTTGATCCAGGAGAATTTGAAGCTGCCTGTACCATGCTAACTGAGAGTAGATCTGACTTTGTGCTTCCTGAAGAAAGTACTTGTGCTTTGGTGTTTCTCTGGTTATATGGGAAGGGTACATCAGTTTCTGTTCTGAATTTGAGACTTTTCTCAGCGTAAAGTTGGCTGACAATTGTGGGGTCCAGAGGCAGACTGTTCACATTGTCTGGACTTTAATTTCCTACACTCCTACAGTAGTGTTTCCTAATGCTAAATGCGAAAGCTCATTCAAATATGCATTACCTAAGTGTTTCAAAAAGTTTTAAGTGTAACTCTGAAAGAATGGCTTGGTATGGACGTAGAAGCGAAGGGTGGGCAGCACCCCCATCTGGAGTAACCAGTTCAGCACTACAGGTTCTGTAAGGGCACCTGGTTATTTAGGACATGGTGGACAATGTCTGAAGAGAAGTTTAACCCTTGGAGTGGGTTGTACTAGTTATGAGCCCCTGTGTGCTCCGTTGTGGCCAGTTGCCACTTGCAGAAGTTTTAAAGTCCCCTGCCATATGGAAAATGTGTGTTCAGTTGTGGCCAGTGCCCCTAGAAGAAATGTTCAGTTGTGGCCATTGCCACTAAAGAAAATTCAATGTCCTTTGAAATATGGGAATACATAGGGTTTCTGTCAGGTACAGTCACTCTGCTGTTCTGTAATTCCATGTGCCACGATGTGTAAATCTTTGGGGTCCACCTTTGCTTTAGAGAACATCTTTTGGAATAAAGTCACACTCTAGAATGCCAACTCTGGTTTGGACATTTACATTTTTGTTTCCCATGTGGAGTTACTGGGTACTCCTCCAGAAGTATAGGTCTGGCATAGCCCTAGTAAAACGATCTTTCTCCTCAGGACCTGGGTATTGGTCGAAAGTTGTTGCTTTTGTAAACTCCACTCCTTTTTCTGACCTCTAGAAGTGATGAGCCTGGTATACATTCCCAAAGCGAGAGATGGCACCAGCCTCCAAAATAGTTTGTGCTCAGTCAAGTGTACCAGGAGTAGCTAACTGTGTAAAGTAGCAGGGGGTTACAAAAAAATGGGGGCTTGTCAGAAGATGTTTAAATTGGGGGATTGCCACACAGAAAATGTGGGCTCATCTGATGCTGTTTAATTTGGGGAGAGAACCAGAGATTTCTTGTTGTGGGTATGTCAAGCATCAACCAAATTAAAGTAGCGAGAGTTTCCCTGCACAGAGTAACCTCGTGAGGCATCAGTGGGATCACATGGGGGAAGAAACCATAAAAATGCCATGAAAGATGCAATCTCTGTATATGAAAAAATAACTTCATGAAACTTCATGATTTTGAATGCTCTCTGGCTTCAGAATGGGATCCATTCTCATCATGGCAGTAGAAATCCATGAGCATTTGGAGACACTGACCCCGAGGGAGGCACAGCAAAAATCTACTGAATGTACAAAGAAATTTGTCCACCATATTAAACCAATAGTACATCAGTGGGTTTACACAGGGGATAATATCAGAGATGCATGTTAAGCCACCAGTAAATAAGGAACAACCAACAACAGAAAGTGCAAAGAAGCAGAAAAAAGAATATAAAGACAAGGATCAAAAGAGAAGAAAGGACAACTTGTAAACCCATAATTTCATTGTAAAATAAAGAGATGTGCTGGAACAACCACAGGACGATAAAGAACTGACCCATGAGTAGTTAAAAAGAGGTGAATTTAAGCCATAAAATGAGAGATTGATAATGGCAGCCCAAGACTGTGGACTACCACAAGATGGCTTATTATATCCAGAGAAAATAAACAGGAAAAACAGACAGGTGCAGGTTCTGTAGCACAGAATTGGAAACAGCTGCACATCTTATAGCTGGATATGAAGTACTGTACTTATGGCAGAAAGCCTGTATACTGAAAGACACAACGAAAGTAGCAAGACTGATCTACTGGAAACTATGCAAACACTATAACATACAGGTAGCAGAGAAACACTGGAAACATGAACCACAAAGAATCACAGAGAATGAAGAGGTAATGATTAAATGGGATTACCCAATGCCAACTGCCAAGAAAGTGAAAGCAAGAAAACCCAATATTGTAATACAAACAAAACAAAACAAAAACAAAGGTAGCATTGCTGATCAAAACAGCAACCCCTAGTGATTACAGTGTCCTGTGTAGAGAAAGACACAGAATCATGAAATACCAAGATAAGCAAGCAAAAACTTAACTGATGTGAAATAAGGACACACAAATCATTCCAATAGAGCTTGGGGCAATGGGGCTGATCAAAAAGAACTTACAGCACAAAGAAGCCTCATAAAACAGAAGCAAATTCACACAAGCCTCCATAAATGTGTTGAATGTAACAGGAGGTCGGCCCAAAAGCATAAACCTTTTGTCAGTGTTCCTTCAAAGGTGTACTCCCAAGAACCGTGCCATTGGTCTGGCAGTATAGTTCAGAGGTTAGAGTAATGAGCTTGATATATCCAGCAGACCTGGGTTTGAATCCCCCAACCTCCACTTACATACTGTGTGACTCTGAGCAAGTGACTTGACCAGCCCAAAGTTCCTGGGTCGCCCCTGAAAACAGGCAGTTGTGCCTAGTGGACCTTATCTGGTTAACAAAGAATAAATAAATACATAAATAAATCTTTCTGTCTGGTAATGTGGTAACCCAAACAGAAAAGGAAGCTTTGGACAAGAGGATTCTGCACAGAAAAGTGCCATCCAAATGTGCTGCTTGTGTGTTTTCTAGAACAGAAATGAACAGAGTGCTGCTTGTGTGTTGTCAGCTTGCAATGGACAGTAAAGCCTTGAAGTTTGAGTCCTAGTCTCTGCATCAGAAGTGTTTACAGAACTGTTAACTTGCAATTTTCTTTTTTTTTTTTAAAGAAATTTTTTTTCGTTTTCCAAAAGTAATAAGACATACAGACACACAATAAACCCAGAAAACCGGGAGCACACCCCAAAACTGGCTGTGCGAACTATGTACATCCCCTATTTACATACACATGGGATATCCTTCCACCCATACTCAACTCAGCACCAAAAATCCCATAAACCCCTATTAAGTGATACAACTCCTCTTCTCATATTCGTACTACCCCAAAATGACACTCCCATCATTAACATCCAAGATTCTTGATTGCACAGACATCCCAGGTGGAGGTCCCGTGTGTCCCCTGAGACAGAGAGAGTCCCACACCAGTGCAATCCCCACGACCTCAAGAGTCCATCCTCGTCTAACCTATTCCCTATTCCCCGTCAGTCCAAATTGAGCTCTAGCTCTAGATAATGAACATAACCAGACATGCTATAGGGGATCTTCGTACAGAGTAAAAGAAAGAAAGGGTCAAAATACCCACACTACCTGCCTTTTAGAATAACCCCATTCAACCATACATCCCTCTACCAGCCACCATTCGACAGACAGATCTATGTGGTGAAGCAAATGTCCTACAACGAATAAGCTGCTTCTAACGTTGCCCACCTTTTACTGTAGACTTCTTGTCTACCTTCAGATATTAAGTGTTTCTTAATCATAACCATAGCCCCCAGGAGATCCTTTACCCATTGTTCATAAGAGTAAACCTGACCATCTTTCCAGTGTTTCATAATAAATGCTTTAACAGTCGACCCCATTAAAGCAAGATGAAATCTTGGAATGACCCTTTCGACCATAGAGTAGTCTCCTAGCACACAGACTTCTGGAGTTAAATACTCAGAGTAACCTAACCTAGGGTCCAGACCCTGTTTAATCTTATTCCATAAGGGGGAAATTTTATCACAGCTCCATAAAATATGAAGCAGATCTCCTGTTACTGTCCCACACTGGAAACAAAGATCTGTCTGTCTCAAGCCCCTGGAACATAGCTTAGCAGGCGTGTAATATATGTTGTAAACCACAAAAAGCTGCATATTTCTATATTTAGGGATAACATTATATTTAGTAGCTTTCCAGATGCTATCCCACTCTAGCCTCGAAGTCATCACCTTGTCCCAATAGGGAACATAAGACAGGGCACTCAGACATCGGGAATTCAATAGCAGTTTGTATACACAAGAAAGTGGGTTAGCTCTATGTGCTGGCCTCCCTTTAAATTTCCCCAAGAGAGAAAGCTATCCAAAAATCCTCGCCTCCCCGCTACTCCTGCAATCATTTGCTTAAGCTGAATCCTTTGAAAGAAAGGCAGACCATCACATTGTGGTGGCAAAAATTTTCCCCTGTTGCAAATCCCTTAGGGTCAAACCTTCAGGTATACGGTCCATCTCTGCCCCAGCACCATACCTCCTATTGTCAAATTAGGGTTTCCCAAAATAGGCTGATCCCTGGATTTCACTTGATGGTCCCTTTGAGCTGGTGTGAGACCACCACCAAGCCTCCAGAGTTTTCCTGATTGGATTTCCTGCCCCTATCTTGCCCAGTCCTTTTGGGGCCTAACGATATTAATGAATCAGGGAATATCCCATACCCCTCAGCAATTTCCTCTCTATTTGTAACCAGGCAGGACAATATTTACCCTCATTCATCTCTACTGCCCATTGAGCCATCAAACCCAGTTGACCCGCCACATAATAAGCCTGGAGGTCAGGGAATCTAATACCACCCTTCTCATACGGCCTACACAACAGCTTATAGTTAATCCCTAGCCAGTTTACCATTCCATAGAAAACCAATTAACATTTTCCTAATTAGCTTAAACCACTTAACAGGAATAGTATATGGAGCTAGATAAGTGGAAATAACAACCTTGGCAAAATTTTCATCTTAATGATACCTAAACGAGCCAGTAAATTTAAAGGCAGCTTATTCCACCTTAAATATCCCCGAGATCTCTGAGAGAGTTCCCCCATATTAGCTTCCACTCCAGATGCCTGATTTGTCAGAATCCAAATTCCCAGGTACTTCAACCTATCCTTATTCCACTGTACCCCAGAGTTGCAAAATCCGCTTTAGAAACATGTGGCCAAAGGTAAAATTTGGTTTTAGTGAGATTCAGCCTATAGTTTGAGACCCTGGAGTATCGATCTATTAGCTCTCCAACCTCTCGAAACCAGTTGCTGGCTCAAGGTGGAGCAGTATGTCGTCCGCAGACTGAAATTTTAAGTCCAAATCTTCAACCCCATCCCTGAACCCCAACCTCCTATTTATAGATCTTAGCAGGGTTCTAAATAGATGTTAAACAAAATCGGAGAGAGAGGTCACCCTTGCTTAGTACCATTTTTTGGAGTTGAAATTTGACAGATAACCATTACATAGAATCTAGCTGTGAGCGCTGCATATAAATTCTAATACCCTTAATTAAACCTCTGGGAACCCCATCTTCCATTATAGAGAGAACAAAATACTTGGGAAATCTTGATCAATGCCTTTTCGCATCTAGGAGATCAGTGCTGAGGGAAAACCTGGGAATCAGAAGCCGAGCTATAATAAGAAGTACTTTCCTAAGTTTATCTTTGCACCCTCTTCCCAGCATAAAAGCCTACCTGCTCCTGACCACTAAACTGGGCCATGGCTAGAATCCTATTAGCCAAGATCTTAGTAAGTATCTTGATGTCTTGATTTATCAGAGCTATAGGCCATAACTTCCCACAACATCTCTGGGCTTACTTGGTTTAGGTATTAAAGTAACATATGCTTGATATATGGCAGATGGTCAATGCCCTCCGCATTATGGTATGGAAAAATTCCTTTAAGATATGAGTATAGTGTGTATATGGTTTGATAAAACTTCGCCGTTAGACCATCAGGCCCTGGAGATTTACCTAGTGGAAGGGACCGAACCACCTCAATGATCTCGAAGACTTTATGGGGACCTCCAGTTCCCCTAGCAAGAATAGGGTCCACTGTTGGGAGTTGAATCCTCCAGGTATTCCCTAACTTCCTTGTCCCCCAGGAGCACTTTCTTGGTATATCTTTCAAAAAATGAGGCAAACGTCGGCCATATCTTGGGGTCTGTCACTAGCCTGCCCTCATGTAAATTGGCAGGTAATAGTCCTACTGACCTCCCACTCCTTAATCCTTGCTGCCAAGAGACGCCTGGGACCTCCCTGCAAAAGATATTTAGCTTTAATCTTATTTAGCCAAAATTCAATCTTCCCATACCAAATCCCTGACAGTTCCCCTTAGCTTTTAAGTTCCTTATCTCTCTCTTCTGAGAGCCCCTCCTGCAGTGATAAATAACTTATCGCCCCTCCAAGAATTCCTCTTCGCCTCTAATCAACCTCCTTTGGCAGCCAGTGTTTTAGCAGCCATGAATATAAAATTTACAGGTAGGCCAAGCTAGCTTCTTATCAGCCAATGTGGGCAACTGCACTCTAATAATTTCCTGAAGGGCCCTTCCAACTTTTCCCGCTTCCTTCCTCAAGAAAAGCCAATCAAGGAATCCTCCATCTGTAGGACCTGGGAGGTAAGGACTTAGGTTCCCATTGCATCTGGATCAGAGAATGGTCTGAGAAAGACCTACCTCAGTCGTAAACGCCTAACCTCCCCAGCGCCCCTATTTACCAAAAAATAGTCTATCCTAATATGGCTTTGTGAGCCACCTAATAGAATGTCATTTGGGGACTACCATGAGAAAAACATAGCCGGTCTGACAGACCTTGAAGCCTCCAAGAGCTTAGCCAAAGCTAACTGAGCCTAGACCTGGGGCCTTTAAATCCAGTCACCCTATCCTCCTTGTTATCTATACTTATATTCCAATCACCCGCTAATATTAATGAGGTTGATGAGAAAATAGCAATATTTTCCTCTATTGAAGCGAAAATTTGGTCTGGAGGAGTTGGACCATATATAGAAGCTACCACTACTGCCTTACCATGTAGAGTGCCCAACACTGAATCCCCTACTATCCTGTCGAATCAGAACCTCGCTCACCTCAAAGGGCAGGACCTATTAATTAAGATCGGACCCCTCCAGATGTTCTCTTCCTACCCACGCCATAAACCTGTCCCACCCAACGCTTCTTTAAACAGTCTAATTCATCTGATAATAAATGTGTTTCTGAAAGCTACAATATGAGCCCCCGCTGTCTCCATATACCGCAGGATTGTCAGCCTTTATGTCGTCCCCTTAAACCCTTAACATTCCATGATATCACAGTGTACAGTACCATCTGACTAATATAGAGCTAGATAAAAAATCAGAGGTGAGACCTTCTTGAGGCCTGCTTTCAAGTACCCTATCTAGGACTATCTCTTTCCACCCTTAAACCCTCCCATCCCCGTCCCAAGACCAACAACCACTTCTTGTTGAGCCATGGATGAACCCATTTCCTGGACCCTCCGAAACCCACTCAATGACCTCCCTCGAAAACCAGCCCCTAAATCCCCTCAAACCCACTCAAAGCCTTCCCAACTAAGTGGAGGAAGGAGAAAAGCACATACCACCGTACCCCACATATAGCAATATCAACACATTGCCAAGCGGAAAAGAAAGGCATTGTTAAACGGTGCACAGTCGCCTCCCCATCCCACTTAAACCATGTATTTTCATCTAATAGCACCTCCAACTGGAAGCTGTATTGTTCCATCATAACACAGCCCTTTAATTACTAAAGTAAACACACCTCCCCCAACTCAGGCCCAAAACCCCAAATGTACAGACCACCTAACTGATGGTCCACTAGTCCATTAGCCATTAAGCCTTAAGCAGCCCAGTCTTTCCTTTATCCTCCTTTTCGTATACCTTTTCTTATTGTCCTTTTTTGTAGTCTTCTCCTCATTCTTCCCCCCCTTCTTCCTGGGAGGAGAGAAAGAGAAAAAAAAACCCAGGTCATAGTAATGAAACCCCCTGAGGTCAAACCCAAATCTTGCTGCTTAATGTTTCAGCTCATGCCAAAAGTTAGCTTGACCACGTCGCTATCTATAAGAACTCCTTTTACCCCCTGACGTCCTCTTCCTCACAGGGGCCAAACCTCATATACAAACACAGTCAAGTTGGCTACTTAAAGAGATCTGGCAGGTCACTGCGGAGCCCCTCCAGTGCATCTTTGGCTGTTAAAAACTTCTTTTCTCCAGTCGAAAGCCTCACCATAAGAGTAGCAGGATAAAGAAGGCGAAACTTTATCCCTGCTAAGTAAAGCTTCTTCTTAATGTCGCTGTACTCCTTCTGTTTTTCTCAAACACCCGGAGTTAGATCCTGAAAGAACCATAATGAGGCCCCATTCCAGTGCAAGGGTTTCTTCTGCCTAGACGTCTGCAGAACATAGGATTTCTCTTTGTAGTTGAGGAACCTCATAATTATAACTCTAGGCCGGGCCCCCTGCGGTGGGATCTCTCGTAACACTCGATGTGCCCTTTCCAGATTATACCCTTCCCCAAAGGGCGAAGGGCCAAGCATTTTTAATAAAAGGTCCTGAATAAAAGATACACAGTCCAGACCTTCAGCCCTTTCTGGAAGCCCTGCTAGGATGAGATTGTTCCTTCGATTCCTCACCTCCTGATCCTCCAGTCTCTCTTCCAACCTTTAAGTTTTTTCCTGATCATCACCACCTCTTGATCCAGCGTAGAAACCTTTTTCCTGTGAGCAAATTCTGGCCTCAGCATCATTCATTCTTTGAGCCAATGAATGTAAAGCTGGTTTTACCTCAGAAAAGTCCATCACCAGACCCTGAAGCATACATTTAATTTCTTTAATATCCTCAGTGTTATCACCAGCACCACTTTCTATGGCCAAATCCTCATCCTGATCTACATTAACGGGCGATAGGGGCTTAGGGTGTTTTGTTGCGGGGGCACGCCCCGCCAGCGGTTCTATTAGATCAGCCTCCATCCCTAATCGAGCTCGGGTCTGGCCTGCAATAGCTTCTCTAGGCCACTCGGCTTCACCCCTTAGTTATCCGCCGTCCGCCCGATTTAACCAGACAGGGGGAGTAAGTAGAGGCACCCGATCACGCTCCGGTCTAGAGAGGGACTCAAAGAAATGCTGGTATCGGGTTTTAAAAATAGAAACTGCCGCTTGGGTTTCAGAGGAGCGTGGAGCGCGTCTTACCCGAGCAGGCTCATCACGTGACTCGGGCGTTAACTTGCAATTTTCAAATGTTAAAAGTAGTGTGGACTTTTGGAAACAGACTCAAACGTGCACCCTGAACGTTTCATGTGCTTTGTGTGCAAATCGGGGAAGTCACTAGAAAAATTATCCAAAAACTGTGGAGAAAATTGTCAAAATGGTGCTCTCACTGCTCAAATTGCAGCTGAGAAAAAAAGTTACAGTTTACAGTTGAAATTTGTTCCTGCTTGACAACTGCAGTGAAGGAAGTACAAGTGGTGGGGGGGGAGAGAGAGAGAGAGAGAGAGAGGCTCATTTACATGGCATTGAGTGACTGATGTGACTGCAATCGGTGCCACCCCCTGGCCAGCATCTGTGCACTGCAAAGTGTTCAAGGAGAAGAGAGATAGTAACGTGCAAGCTGGTCAGACCAGGATCAACCAATGAGGGGCTTGTAAGTATTCAAATCTGTAGCAAACAGAACATTGCTGTGTAATTTTGGGCTCAACCCATTGTACAACTGACTAGAAAGTGAATGAGGCATTCATGGATATGTTTGGCAGGACCGCCAGCTAATTTCGCCTCAGAGGCCTTCCCAGGATAGGCCCCAGGCCAAAAATTTCCATCGGTGGAAGCCAGCTGCTGAATTCAGTGAGGAAAACCAGTTAACTGTGCAAACAACTGTGTGTGATTATCAAGCTAGCTGAGTCTGTGTGCAGGCAGTATGATATTTTTGCAAAGAAGGACTGTGCATTGTTAGAGCACATGCAGCAAACAAAAATTCTGAGCATAGACTGTGAGCAGTGATAATGGTTTCAGCAACAGTAAATGTTTCTAAGCAGAAAGGGACTGTGAGTTGTATAGTGAGATTGTGGCAAATAGGAAATCCTGTGCAAAGAAAGACTGTGGGGCTTAGAAGTTACTTTGAGCATGTATAAGTAGTTCTCTGAATTGATACTGATTGCAAGTCAAGTTTAAAATCATATGACTGTGCTGAAAGATACCAGCAGGGCAATTAACTGAAGTTTTAAGCAAATTCAGTAGAAAGAAAAGGTCAGAAACACAGCTTTAGCAAGGGAACAAAGTTTGATGCATGAGAAAAGTTACCGACACCATAACAGTTCATGGACAGCACTGTAAACACAGCAGCAGGGTGCCATTTTGTGAAACAGTAAAGAAACTAGTGAGCAATTCAGTAACATGTTTTGTGTGTGTTTGCTTTCAGACATGGCTTTGTGAACTCCTCGATAGCTGGATTATGCCCAAGCTATCATTGCAGAGGAGGTGGCAGCACTAACAGAAAGAAAGAGAGCTTTCTATGGTGAAAGGTTGCCTTCAGATGTAGCATTCCCTAGCTATCTAGTGAGACTGTGCATTGTGTGCTTAAAGGCTGGTAGAGATGTGTTTCTCATACCCCATTGCTCAGATTGTCTGTGAAGTATGGAATGAGCAGGGGTGCAGTGCCAGGGCATCAAGGATTCTATTGGCTCCCACATGGACCTGAGTAAGGGACTCTGTCTGTAGCAGTATGCAGAACCAGGTTGAACCTGTTGGGGGAAGTTTTTCAGAGTGTGTTTCAGAAGGAGAAAGTAAAATTTATGTTGATCCACTGCAAGGGCAGGGACAGAGAAAGGATTCCACGCCTCTGTTCCAGATGGACAATGCAATGAAAGGATCCGTGGACCCATGGAAGCAGGGCCCAAGTCCTAGTCTAGTGGGGGAGGATGAACTGCAAGAGGCACTGAATTAGGAGGTGTCTACCTCAGCTCCCAGTGACAAGTGGAATTTCTCAGGCATGAGGACATTTGCTCACTCTTGGGCACAGATCATGAGTGAGGAAGAGGAGGATGAAGAAATGTACCTTCATGTTGAAGGTTCCTGTAAGTCACCTCAAGCTGTTGCCTCAGAGGAGCCAGAGACAGAAGAAGAAGGCTACCGTAACCTGACCTCAAGAGATAGTAGGGGACAAGTTCTTTCATTCTTTGAGTATGCGACACTGGCTCAACCATGTCTGGCCACCCCCAAGCAGGGCTATGGGTCACAGACTTGAAAAGAGTAGCAAGAAGGAGACACTAGAACATAGAAGGCCTGATGCCATCTATAGGAAGTCCTTTCCTACCTTTCCTCACTGAGTATGGGAGGAAATCAAACAGAACAGGCAATTCTGGTTGTTGGAAGAGACAAGCAAGAATTTGTATTCTGGCACATCAAAATGTGTAAGGGACATAGTCAAAGTGAGCACCTTAAACTCTGCAGAATGGGCAGGACTCTGTTTATGGACACTGTGTGAATCGTGGATGAGATTGGGAATGAGACATTTCACAACATCAACTCTGAATGCCCAGACTGGGTCATAGTCCTCACCCAGAAGGGCAGTTATACAGGATTTAGGACACTGTCCTACATGCTGGGCCATTGGAGATCTAAGGGCTCAGCTCCAGGCAGCATGGGCAGATATTGCGCACCTCAAATCACATATTCAGGAGGAAAAATATTATAAGAACTGCCTGCCATTTCCCCAACATCCAACAGAAGCACCTCAACCAGAGGGTAGTTGGTCCAGTGGGTTGGCAGGTGGTTAGGAGGGGCAAATCTGGTGCCCCATCACTCGAGGCTCTCCAACATATCACCTCCACAAACCATATAACAAGCATTTGTCAATGCTGAATGTTGTGTCTCTGGCATTGGCATTGGTAGTGCCAGAGTTAGAGATGCATAATAGGAATGGCAGTGAAGTATTGAAGTGACTCCAACCCCACCCCCACTCTGTAGAGACTGACAGGCAGTGGGGTGTGCCTTTGGGTTGTCAGCTATAACGCTCATGCCATTGTACCTCACCCTACCCTGTAGAGACTGACAAGTGTTGTGGTATGCTTTGGGGTCTTTGGACATTATACTTACCCCATTCCATAAGAAAATAGGCTGAGGTGGGTGCAGTATAGGAGAATGGGGTGAACTTTGTGGCCGCACACTGCAAGGTACACCACAATGCCTGTCACTGGCTGCAGGGTGATAGTGGGAGTGGAATGACATGAGCATTACAGCCGATGATCCCAAGTCACACCCCTGACACCTGTCAGTCTCTACAGGGTGGGGTGTTACAGTTGGAAACCGTAACACCGTAGGCAGTGTGTTGGTATTTTCACTCCAAATTTTCAATATGGGCTGTTTGTGAGCCCACCTCATGAAAAGCGGCACTATCAGTTTGTTAGCTGAAAGGTGGTTTTGCACAGCAGCTATGCCATTTGGCAACACAGGGACAAAAACACATTTTGGGCAGGATGTGGAACATGACATCTGTATTGTTCATGAGGAGGCATGAAAAAATGGCAACGCTGAAAATCTGGAGTGAAATTATGAAAAATTGGAGAAGTCATCAGCATGCATAGAAACTGTGCAACACACGTCGGTAACCCAATTATTTTTGGGATTTTTTTTTTAACAACATTTTTAACATAGGTATTTTGGGACCTCCCCTCATGAACAGTTGCACTGTGATTTTGTTAATCAGTCCCAAAAGTTGATTTCCCACAGTGACCCATTGTGCGGCACAGGTGCAGAAACACATTTAGGGCAGAATGCGAAAAATGACAGCTGTACTGTTCCTAAGGAGGTGTGTATAAATGCCAGTGTTGAAAATCTGGCAAGAAAGTATTGCAAATTTGTAAAGTTACAAGGATGCATGCAAACTGTGCAATGCACACTTGTAACACAATCATTTTATGGAATTTCATCACCAAATTTTCAACATAGGCATTTTAGGACCTCTGCTCATGAACAGTGTCACCGTCATGTCCTCAGAATGTCCCAAAAACTGATTTCACACAACAACCACGTTATTCTGTGCCAGACTTGTAAAAACACATTTCAGCCAGGATATGTAAAATGACAGCTGTACTGTTCGTAGAGAGCTATGGAAAAATGACAGTTTTGAAAATCTAGAGTGAAAATATTATAAATTCATGAAATTACGAGTGTGCGTGGAAACTGCACAACATGCGCTTGTAAAACAGTCATTTTTTTTTATTTTTCCCCCCAAATTTGCAACATAGGCTTTTTGAGAGCCCCCCCTCATGAACAGTGGCACTGTCGTTTCGTTAATCGGTCCAGAAAGGTGATTCTGCGCAGTGACCAAGAAATCACATTTGGGGACTGAATAATGCCATGACAGTGCCTGAATTCATGAGAAGGAGTCACAAAAACCCCATGTTGAAAATTTGGTGCAAAAATTCCCCAAAATGGCTGAGATATGCACCAAAGTTAAACAAAACTATTTATGCCATTATACAGCTCACCTGCATTTCTTCAGTTCACGGTCTGCTTTGAAGAGTGCAAACATGTTCCCGGTCCACCGAAGATCATTGCGCTGGACTCTGGAGGTAAGTATGGGGTGTGTGTGTGTGGGGAGGCAGGGTGCACAGAGGGTGGGAGCGGGCTGCGGGAGGGGGCATCGAGAACACAAGGAACTGTTTTCTTTTTTACAGGGGTTTAAAAAAAAAACATTGTGGGATGGTTTTCCCTTTTCAGGTGATTTGGCATGCTGGGGTGGGCTCCCAGGGTGCCACTTCAGTGTTTTGGGGGGATGCTTTACCCGACGGGGGTTTGGGCACCCCATCAGCACATACTGAAGGAGGGATGCTTTAGCCAGCGGGGGACTGGGCACCCCCCTCAGCACATAACAAGTGGGGGGTGCATGATGCCGACGGGGAGTAGGCTCCCCCATCAGCACACACATTGGGTCAGGGCATGCTGACAGGGGGACAGGGCAGCCCTGAAGTTGACATTATGGGAGGCAGTGTGCCACCATGTTTTTACTTTTTTACCAGGGCAAGCAGGTCATCTGCTGCATATGACGAGCTTTGCTCACATTGCAGTGGACCTTTCGTTAGATTGCTCACCACAATAGGTATTCATGGTGTGGCTCTGGCATGCAGGCTTATTGGGGAATGAGGGACGTACACACTGGTGCATGCCCTGCATTGGCCCAACAGTGATCGCCCCTCCAATTCTGCTACTACTGCAATATTTTGACTGCACGTGTGTGAGCCAACATAAAAACTATGAGCAGGTATCTACCTCTGTCTTCAAAATCATACAAAGGGGCAGAGGATACTGCAGATCAGGACACTACAGCACAGAAGCTAGCACAACAAAGCTCACCCAAAACAGCAACCAAAACAAAAAAAGCAAAAAGGAAATCTAAAAAACTTCTGATCATAGGAGACTCCATGATTCAGGGAGTTGATACCTATCTCCAACCAGAGGTAGTGGTCAGATGTCTTCCAGGTGCATTAGCATGGGGAGACACTGACCGCATTGCTAAAATTGTACAGGAAGCAAGAGAAACATTGACATCTTGGTACACATAGGGACTAACGATATTGCCAGCCGGTCAGTTGTAGAGACCAAGGAACACCTGACCAGGCTGGCTGACAAACTATCATCCATTTCATCTGGCATCTCCTTCTCTGAGATTCTGCCAGTCAGGGAGAGGGAGGCAGATGGATGGAAGGTCAAAGAAGGGGAGATAGGGGAGCTAAACATATGGCTCAAGGGCTGGTGCCAGGAAAAAGGACACACATTTGTAGGTAACTGCCAACAGTTTTGGGAGTAAAAGTTCTTTAAATTTGGTGGACTGCATCTGACTATGGAGGGAGTCAGTGCATTGGGGTAGAAGTCTGATGCCTTTGTAGAGTATTTAAACTAGCAAATGGGGAAATGGGTGCAGCCTCCGATACGTCAAATAGGAAGAACACCCCTCTCCCCTCAGCTAATAGACAAACAGGAGTTCAACATGTTTGTAGTTCAATTACATCACCAGGTAAGGAAAAAGGTCCATCTCCCCATATGACGTACAGGGGAAACGCCAGACCTCACCCAACAACTAACACACCAAAATCTGGCCAATACAAAATATTGTACACAAATGCTTACAGTCTGGGAAACAAGATCCCAGACCTGCAGGCAATAATGACAGAGGGTAAACTGGACATAGTAGCCATTAGTGAGACATGGTTTACCAGTAACCACACTTGGGAGACTTCAGTACCCTGCTATGTATTGTTCAGAAGAGACCGAGGTGCAAAAAGGGGAGTGGAGTGGTCCTGTATGTCAATGAAAATAACAAAGCTACAGAAATTCAGAATATATATAAGGAGCCAAAAGAACTGTGGGTCACCCAGGAAACAGGAAATGGGACAGCCATATGAATTGGGGTTGTCTACAGGCCTCCAGACCAGGAGAAGGAGGACATAGACACATTACTGTTAGAAGATGTACAAAACATGACAGCTAAAGGGGAGGTTCTGATAATGGGAGACTTAAACATGCCAGATACAGATTAATCAATACCAGCAGGAACATCTGCCAAAACTAGACACATAGTGGATTCCCTACAGGGGGAGGGCCTCAAACAACTGGTACAATAGCCCACAAGAGACAGGGCTATTCTAGATCTAGTACTGACTAATGGAAAGGATCACAGATCTCCAGGTAGAAGGTCACCTGTGGGTCAGTGACCATCACATGGCATGGTTCAATGCGGCCAGTAGAACTAAATCATCTCATTCCTAGGCAAAAATATAGGACTTCAGAGGAGCTGACTTTGATAAGATGACCAACATAGTTAAGTTAGCCCTGGCAAAAAGAAATATAGGTGAGGGGTTACAGGCAAAGTGGGCAAGCATTAAGGATGCAATACTTGAAGTAACATGCTTTTGTGTTAGAGAGAAAAGGAAGTGCAAAAGAAAAAGGAAACCACTTTGGTTCTCAAAAACAGTAGCAAAAAAGGTCAGAGCCAAAAGGCTGGCCTTCAAGAAATATAAGGTAAAGCAGCAGGATGAAGATAGGGAGACATACCAAACTTTCCTAGGGGAAGCAGAGAAGGCAGTAAGGCAGGCAAAGGCCCAAATTGAGGGAACATTGGCACGAACAGTAAAAGAAAGTGACAAGACATTCTATAGGTACATTGGTGAAAAGAGAAAGTCCAGAGAGGGTATTGTTAAGATCAAAGGGGATAAGAGTGTGTGTGAGGAGAGAACCATGTAAAAACATCTATCCTAAATAGATACTTCTGCTCAGTATTTACTGAAGAGAAGGCAGAGCAGGGCTCACAACTCAGCACCATCGACACAGGGAGTAGGGAGGTGTGCACTAGTCCCTTCACAAAAGAAAGGGTCCTACAAGAGCTTGATAAGCTCAGGGTGGACAAGGCAATGGGACTTGTTGGCATACATCCCAAGGTACTAAAGAAGCTAAGAGTGGAACTAGCAGAGCCATTATCAGAACTGTTTAGTGAGTCTTTGAGCCCAGGAGAGATCCCAGAAGACTGGAGAAGGGCTCATGTGATCCCGCTCCACAAGAGTGGTAGCAGGGAGGAGGCAGGGAACTACAGACCAGTCAATCTTACCTCAGCAGTGGGCAAGATTATGGAGGCACTCCTTAAGGAAAGGATAATGTAACACCTGGAAGCCATAGGAGCACAGGATTAGTCAGTTTACAACAGGAAGGTCCTGTCAAACTAATCTCATAGATTACTTTGACTGGGTAACCAGAGTGATGGACCAAGGGGGAGCAGTTGATGTCACCTACCTTGACTTCAGCAAAGCTTTCAATACTGTTCCACATAGAAGACTGATTAATAAGCTGGGTAGACTTGGGGTGAGTCAGAAGTTGGTCAACTGGGTGACAAACTGGTTGATGGGAAGAAAACAGAGACTGGTGGTAAATGGTATACAGTCAGAAGAGATGCAAGTCACAAGTGGGGTACCTCAGGGATCAGTCCAGGGGCCAGTCCTCTTCAATATCTTCATCAGTGACATTGCAGAGGGACTGGAGGGTAAGGTTTGTCTGTTTGCAGATGACACCAAGATCTGCAACAGAGTAGATGATCCAGATAGGGTGGGCAGAATGAGAAGAGATCTGGATAAATTGGCAAAATGGTCAGAAGAGTGGCAACTGGGGTTTAATGCAAAGAAGTGTAAGGTCATGCACATAGGGAAGAGAAACCCTGAAGCTACTTATAGGCTGGGAGAGGAGTTGCTGGCTGTCATAAGGGAAGAAAGAGACATGGGCATCATCATCACCGATGACCTGAAATCATCCAAGCAGACTACTAACGCAGTAGATAAGGCTAGGGGGATGCTAGGGTGTATTAGTAAGGGTATCACAAGTCGTAAGAGAGAGGTAATAATCCCGCTTTATAAGACACTGGTTAGGCCCCATCTAGAGTACTGCATGCAGTACTGGAGGCAACACCTTCGCAAGGACATTAACCAAATTGTGAGAAGGGCAACCAAAATGGTGCAGGGACTGCATCAGAAAACATATGAGGACAGATTAATGGAGCTCAATATATATACCCTAGTGCAAAGGTGGGATAGAGGTGATATGATTGAAACATACAAACACCTTACGGGCATTAACAAGGTGAAAGAGTCTAACATGTTTCAATATAAGAAAAACAGCAGGACAAGAGGACACAGCATGAGATTAGAGGGAGGCCGAATAATGGGATATGTGAAGAAGTTCTTTTTCACAGAAAGGGTGGTGGATGCATGGAAAGGCCTACCTCAGGAAGTGGTGGATATGAATACAGTGCAGGGCTTCAGACAGGCATGAGATAGGCATAAGGGAGCAATACAAATGAGTATGAATAGATAGGCCATTGACAGAGCAAAGACTGCTGGCACCTTCATAAGGTAGAAAAAGAAATAGGCAGACCGGATGGGCCTTGCGGTCCTTATCTGCCATCAACTTCTATGTTTCTATGTTTCTATACCCTGAGTGGTACTACACTTAATGGTGCCACTCTCAGTGAATGTGCCTAGCATGCCTGAAGGGAAGCGAGCAGTGGTTTCCCAGAGTGTGTCATCCAGAGCAACAGTATCCGTGGAGGAAGATGCAGCTCTTCTGGTGTTCCAGGATTCTTCAGGTGTATCCATATTTGTCATCCCAGCTGTTTTCCTGTTTCATCACCTGACCTTCCAGATTACATCAGCTCAGCTGTTTTCCTGTTCCATCATTTGGTTTCCAGATGACATCAATCCAGTCGTTTCCATTTTCATCATTTGTTTTTGCAGTGGACATCAACCCAGTAGTATCCAAAGATGCTACCTGGTCTGAAGGGAGAGGGTCCTCAGCTCATATAGCAAGATGATCCTTTATTTTTGGTCTTCAAGGAACTGGTAAGACCACATTTTCTGTTTACTTCACTGACTTTGCACAACGCATCTTACATTTGAAGACTGTCCATGGAACTGTAATGACTGTCATCAAAGACTCTCCCCATGAACATAGAAACATAGACTTTAACGGCAGATAAGGACCGCTTGGCCCATCTAGTCTGCCCATTTCCCTACCTACAGGATAGGCCGTAGATCCTAGTTAACCAACAGCCTATTTCTTCCTACCCACCACAAGAATTGCCTTATGTCTGTCCCATGCATTCTTGAATTCTCCCACAGTTTTGAACCCCACAACCTCCTCAGGAAGGCTGTTCCATGCATTCACTACCATCTCTGTGAAAAAAATACTTCCTCACATTGCCCCTGAACCGCCCCCCCATCTTTAAATTGTATCCCCTTGTTCTTGCACATCTCTTTTTCTGAAAATGCTACCCTCTTGGACTTTGTTGATTCCACTGAGGTACTTAAAAGTTTCCATTTTGTCTCCCCCTCCCTTCTTTCCTCAAGGGTATACATATTAAGCTCCTTTAGTCTCTCTTCATACGGCTTCTTTTGCAGACCCTGCACCATTTTAGTTGCCCTCCTCTGGACTGCCTCTATCCTGTCTATGTCCTTGCGGAGGTGGGGTCTCCAGAACTGGATGCAGTACTCCAGATGGGGTCTCACCAACTGTCTGTACAGAGGGATAACAACTTCCTGTTTTCTGCTGGTGATGTCTCTCCCTATGCATCCCAGTATACCCCCAACCCTCCCTACTGCCTTCTCACATTGCTTGCTAACCTTAAGGTCATCTGATTTGATTATCCCCAGGTCCCTTTCCTTTTTTGTTGTTGTTACTACCTCTCCCCCATTGTGTAATCTTCCCCTGGGTTCTTGTTTCCCAGGTGCATTATTTTGCACTTCTTTGCATTGAATCCTTGCTGCCATATTTCTGACCATTCCTCCAACCTTGCAAAGTCCCTTCTCATCCTTTCCATGCCTCCTTGTGTATCAACCCTGTTGCAGATCTTTGTGTCATCTGCAAAGAGGCATACTTTTCCTTCCAGTCCCTCTGCAATGTCACTTATAAAGACATTAAAAGGACTGGACCCAGTACCGAACCCTGCGGTACCCTACTAGTAATCCCACTTTCTTCAGAGTGGACTCCATTTACAATTACCTTCTGTGTCCTATTATCCAGCCAATGTTTTACCCAGGTTACCACCCTGGGACCCACTCCCAGGCTGGTTAATTTGACTATTAATCTTTTGTGTGGGACTGTGTCAAATGCCTTGCTAAAGTCTAGGTAGGCCATGTCCACAGCCCCTCCCTGGTCTACTACTTTGGTCACCCAGTCAAAGAAATCAATTAGATTCATCTGACATGACCTTCCTGCTGTGAACCCATGCTGCCTTGGGTCCTGTGCCCCACTGGCCTCTAGGTACTTAGCAGTTCTTTCCTTCAGAAGTGACTCTATCACTTTCCCTACCACAGAGGTCAAACTGACAGGTCTGTAGTTTCCTTCCTCTGTCTTTGTCCCACTTTTGTGAAGGGGAATCACATCCACCTTCCTCCAGTCCTCGGATACCACACCATCCACCCATGATTTATTAAAAAGAGTAGCCAGTGGTTTCACTAGTTCCCCCTTAATTCTTTTAGAATTCTGGGGTGAATTCCATCAGGCCCTACTGCTTTGTCCACCTCCAGTTTTGGGAGTTCTTGCAGAACCCTTTCTTCAGTGAAAGGACTGGGATCGACCCCCCTATCAAGAGTGATTCTGGTAATTGGATTAGGCACTTCCCCCTCCTCTTTTGTGAATACTGAGCAGAAATATTCATTCAGTAGCCCTGCTTTTTCACTGTCCCCCCTCTGCCCGCCCACCGTTCATTCTATTCAGTCTCACTATCCCTCCCTTTGTCTTTCTACAATCTCTGATGTACCTATGAAAGGTTTTATCCCCCTTCTTAACTGAGTTGGCTATCTTTTCCTCAGTTTGGGCATTTGCTATTCTGACTTCCCTTCCTGCTTTCTTCTGCCTTAACTGGTACAGCTCTCTGTACTGCTCCTTCTGTTTCCTTATACTTCCCGAATGAACTGCAGTACTGCACAGGCCCTGTCCTCTCCAAGAAGTGTTCTTCAGCCAACTTCAGCCTAGGAGAGATGCTTTAATGGACCATGTCTTTGGGCAACAGCCATCTAGTCACTAGTCTTGAACTTATTACTGCCTTTCATCCCCAAATGTGTTGTATAAATGTCTTCTTTCCATTTTTTACTTTTGTACTTTTAATAAAAAAATTTTGGGGATAATCTCTAGAGTTCAGGTGAAGGTTTAGGCACTGTGTGGAATGCTTATTTATTTATTTATTTATTTATTTATTTATTTTATTTATTTCAATGTAGGATTAGAATATACCTTTGAGCACACTGGACAGCCCATCTGCGGGCTTCCCAAGCTGCTCCTGTGGCCTTGGCTCTCTCCGAGCAGGCCACAGCTAAAAGACCACCTGACTGACCCCCAGACAGATTCAGACAGCCCATCTGTGGGCTTCCCAAGCTGCTCCTGTGGCCTTGACTCTCTTCAAGCAGGCCACAGCTAACAGACCACCTGGCTGACCCCCGGACAGATTCAGGTATGCACTGGACCTCCGAAACTCGTGGTTTTGAATGCCACTGTTTTGACTGGATGCCCAGTGGAGGAACCAGGCACTGATTGGCAGCTTTACTTCTTGGCTGATTTTCCAACGCCTGGTGCTTCCTGATCTCAGGGAAATCTCTTTCTGTGCTTTGTTCTGGACTGAATTTTTTTGCCCGCCCCCCTCCTCCTCACAGTATTAAATAGACCCTTACTCCACCCCTTCCTCAGCCTAGCAGCAGATTGGTCACTCCACTGCTGCACATTTTCATGCTATTGGCCTCCCTGTCTTCAATACCTTACTTGACCCACTTTCTCACTGCCCCTTTTTAAAGCAGTCCCACCCACAGGATCACACATTTGCTCTCAACCTTTTCTCCAGCCACTCCATCTAACTCTTCTCAATTACTGCTCTACCCGCCCTATTGTTAGGGACCTCACCCTAATTCGACTATATACCCTTCCAACTACAAACCAGCTAGCAGTTAGGCAGGCCAGCAACACCAAACAAACTACTATGAGGTGCAACCACCTACTACTACTCCTCACTACCTCTTTTGGCATTGCTGGTACTATACACGTCCTTTTGTTCTGCAAATTTTGGACTCCCCGCTGTTCTGTCTGACCCTTTGTATGAATGCCCTTTATTAATCCTCACTTTCCTTCTCTTCCTCAGCCGAGGAACTGCTAGCCAGGCTCCCAGCTCCTAAGCCATGGGATTCCCATCTACCGGGTGGTCGGCACCCCTCTAGCCGATGCTCGAGCCTGCAGACACGGACCCAAGGTCCTACAAGGTACAGCAACTGTCGCAACCAACCGGATTGTGAGCGCCGTCTCAGACCACGCTCTGATTGGTCCCTGCTGGAAGCTGGCTTCTGCTCTTTAATTTTAAACCCTAAAAATGTTTATGTTGGGACAAATGTTAAAAAGCCAAAGTGTTAACCCAGTCTGTAATTGAAAGGACTTGTACTGTGGTTTGGGAAAGAAATCTAGTGTATACAGCCCTTTCCCTGCATACGTGCACTGGCCCTAGACACTTTTGAGTGCCAAGTAATGCGTCCTTTTGTTCTGCAAATTTTGGACTCCCGCTGTTCTGTCTAACCCTTTATGAATCCCTTTATTAGCCCTCACTCCTTCTCTCCCTCAACAGGGAATTGTGCCCAGGCTCCCCGGCTCCCAAGCACGCTGATTCCCAGCTACATGCAGGTCGGGCGCCTCTAGCCAACGCCGAGATCATGCAGACACGGACCCAAGGTCCTACTATGGCACGTGTAACTGTCACGTGAACTTTTTTGAACCACCACTTCATTCCTCTACTGATTATTAAATACAGTAGCTCCTGCCAAATATTAGTCCACGCCCCCTGGCGCAGTGCCCCACCACAGAGACTTAGCCTCGTGATCCTCTTCTGTCCAGCCCACGGGATCCAACTCTCAGGGCCTCGCCTTACTAAAACGCATAGGCTCTCCTTGGCTGTGCCTTCATCAATAAATATTTTAAATGTTATCAAATTTGGGTTGACCTGGACTGAAAGTTACTGATAAGCTGCATTAATCCAGCACCCCACTGGCCCCTGGGCTAATTTGAGGTTCTCTTTTTGAGGTGGTTCATCATGTCGGACCCTATATGGCTCCTTATACTGCCCCTTTTTCGTGTTGACCAGCTTCCCCAGCATTGGACACCTGAACTACCATCATTTGTTTGGTCTACAATGGCACCTTGTGCTGTATACCACATGGCAACTTATCCTTTAATTGCCTCTGTGATCCCAAGTACCAATACCTCGAACCCTGCTCTCGAACCCTGCTCTTGGACCACATATACCAGTAGTACTTATAACACTAACCCACCACAAGGCCCACCTCCCACCATGCATACTTCTATCTTCTCCCCGCCTATTGTGGTAGGGGTACTATTTACTACAAACAGATCAGCTCTTCTATGGTGGCTACTTTCCAGACCCTAAAACATCAGATCTACTAGACGGGAGAAAGGCAGGAATACAAGCTTATAATTAGCCTTAGAAAATCCTACTTATCCTCCGTAGTGTTCAGGCAACGAGAACTCAACCCTGGACCCCCAGCAGCTATTGCTTTGCCAGCAGAACTAGCAAATTTAAAAGGAATAAGATTCCTGCATATTAACATATGTAACCTCCTTAAAAAGATAGCCTTAATACAAACCTGGGTAAATCATACCTCTCCTGACATACTTGTGATTTCTGGAAACTTGGCTTAGACCCAGCACCACTGATAGAGAAGTAAACATACCCAATTATGCCTTGTTCAAAGCTGATAGGCATGCCAGAGAGAGAAGGGTAGCTATCTGCTAAAGACAAATTCTTCTGCCTTCTGCTTATCCTGCATCTGTCACCAGTGAATTCAAATGCCTAATTGAGTGGAAATTACACAGACTACTGCACTCATGCATTAGGATGCTTACAGACCACTGCCTGCTGGCCTACAACTGTGTCATATCTATGACAAGTTGGGACAGGGCTGCCTAAAACTATTATTTTAGGAGACCTCAACTTTGACTGGCTCTCGAACACAGCTGCCCTCGGTATTATCTTTCAGATGAATATGGGCTGATTTGAACTTATTACTGAACCAACATACATCGAAACGTGAAGAACCTCTAGTGCAAAAGTATTACTTTTTGGATGTGCTAATGGTGAGCAAACTTGCCTCTCTTCTTTCACGCTTGATGTCTTCTTCTCTCAGACACTGGTGACCATTGTTTTATTGCGGGAGTAAGATCCACCAACAACCCAGCACTCTATCAGCAAGTTCCCTATGAAGAGATCCAGGTGCAACTTCAATGAACATGCTCACCAAATGAGCTTATGTACTCTCTCAGTGGCAAGATTTCTACCTGGCACAAAACGATTACATCAGCCACAATATCTTCCACAACATTCTATCAAGGGTCATAATAAGTATAGCTCCTCTGATTAAAGTTTGAACTTAGGACCAAAACCTGTAATGGTTCACCCTCAGATCAAGTCCTTGCTTCTAGAAAGAGATAAGCCTAAGAAAAAGCATCGAGACTGAACACTGCAGAGGATTGGAACCAGTCTGTGAGATCACTAAATTTATGTACCAAAACAATCAGAGAGAATCGAAGGCCACCCTCTTCAAATCCAAACTCGACTTGCCAGAAAGAGTCCAATCAAGCTCTGAACACAATCAATGATCTGCTAGGCCTACTCCTCAGGGACCTTACTCCTGATCAAGATTACCTCTGGTAACTTGACTATAACCGAAAAGATGGATATACTTGATGCATTCAATAACCACTTTGCTACTGCAGGCATGGCATTTGATAACTCCCCTGCAAACATACTTGGCTCCCCAGACTGCCAGCCAAACTGCCTGAAACTCCGAGTAGCCACTTTTCTCGCTTCTAACCTGCCCCACTGAAAGAGATAGAGGACCTCTTGCTTCAGTTGGATACTAGAAAAGTGATGGGGTGACACCTGACCCTCTTCCTAAAAATTGCCTACCACATACCAGCAACACCACACCACCTTTTAATCCTATCCCTGTCTCAGGGCACCTTACCACCTATATGGAAGACAGTATATGTCATACCACTGTTCAAACTGTAGGTGACCCTGAGTGATCTCAATAACTACAGGCCAATGTCTCTCCTCTGGTCCTGTCCAAGCTCCTAGAGAAAAATTGTAAATGACAGTTGAGGACTCACCTTGAGTCTAGGGAACTGCATAATCCTATGTAGTCCAGATTCAGAGCTAAACATAGCGCCTATCTCAGCCCTTGCCAAAGGTTATAATGACTGGCATCGTAATCTTGAGAGCAAAAACTTTATTTGTGCTAGTTTTCCTTGATCTCAAGCAAGGCTTTTGACACTGCTCATCATAGTCTGCTCCTTTCTTCCTTCAAACCATAGGTGTGGACCCCTCCCTCTGCGTTGGTTTACAGACTATCTACAGGCGCGCTTCAACAAGTTAAAGCTGATGAGGCCTGTCCCTTAAAAACTCTGCAAAGAGGGGTACCTCAAGGTTCTATATTAGGCCCTTACTTTTTGCAATCTACATTAACAACATCGACTACTGTATAAAAGAAGCCAACATCCATCTGTTTGCAGATGATACAGTTTCAGCATGACACCCACCACCTGAAGTTGCCTGTAATGACCCACAGTCAGAATTCAACCTTTTAAAGCCAAATCCTCCAAAAAGCTACTCCAATGCCAAAAACTAAAGCGATGGTCCCTTCCTCTTTATCCGTCATAGCTAACCCCTGTGTCCAGTGGGACAGCCTCAAATTCACTACAGTTCTAGGTGAAAAACTAGAATTTGTTACAAAATTCAAGTATCTGGGAGTTTGGATAGACCAAAGACTCTCCTCTTCATTGAATATATCGAGGACTTGCTAAAACAATTTCGCAAAGGCTTGACTGTTTTAGAATCAACAATTTTCACCAGAGATGCCAAGAAACAACTGGTCCAGTCCATTTTCCTATCATTGGTTGATTACGCTTGATTTCTTACAGCCAATGCCCCAACTCCTTACATGGCTAAACTGGACACACTCTTTACCATCGAGCACTGAGGTTTATGAATGGGACTCCTTCAACACGCATCACTGCACCCTATATGTGGCAGAGGGTGATGATCACTAAAGTTCAGGCGCCACAGAAACGCCTACCTCTGGACCCATAGAGCCATCTCTAATAAGCTGCCTTACTATATCTCCTGCTGTCTTTCCTCATATAATTGGGAATACGCGTTGCTAGTTACTCAGCTATTACACTTAAAGGCACCAAAGCAAATCCCGCCTCCAGCAGGGCACAGCCATAGCTTTTGTGTTACCTACCTTATGGCATGATCTACAAAAAAACCTCAAATTAAGCACACTGATCAGTATAAATGCCTTCAAGATGCTTTATTTCCATACAATCAGAGAAGTATGTAACTGCTTCACCCACTTAGACCCAGTGCCGGTGTCTGCACTGGTATATAGGCATGCCTAGACCCAATTTTAAGTACTGACCCCCAGCTTGCTCCTCACCAGCCTAATTGTTCTATCTCTTATCCCCCTGTCTTATCAACACTAGGCCCGTCCATCCCCTTATTCTTCCTTTCCCAGCCTCGGATAGGAGCTCACTACCCTGGGTTGTGACATCCTACCATGCCCTGTACTTTATAGCATTCAACCCGGCTCACACATACCTTTTTCTCCATCCACCTTCTCTACATCCCATTTACCAACTCTCTCTCTGTGCACCGTGCCCTCCTAGCTTTCTCTCCTACCTTCCTCCCTTCCCCCACCTTCACCTCTACCTAGTGTATATTTTATTTTTATTTTTTCTTCTGTTACTTCCTCCTGCAACCTTAGATAACCTGCTTTATCTTCCTATAGACACTTCTATGTATGTAAATACCATGTAATCTGTACAATATCTATATAATTCTATGTACATATGAACTTCTTTTTCTTCCTCTCTGTAAAGAGTATTATCTGTATTGCCTTGTAAATACCTGTGTTGACCTGTATATACAATAGTTCATGCTCCATCCAGGTCCATCTTGCAAATGAGCTTCTGCTCAACGATGAACGCCTGGTTAAATAAAGATTTGATTGATTGATTGATTGGAGCTCATTTACAAAGGTTCCAAGTCAATAATGGGAAGGGGGTTACAAAACAGAGTATAACACTATATAACATGTACAGACAATATCAAATACAGTGAACAGTAGAACAGCACAATACATAGTAAACACAGGTGACTGCAATTAGATACATAGTTGGCATTTTAGGAGTTTATAGGCAAAACGTGGGCAGGTAATCCCATTTGGAAATCAGGAAGGGTGAGTTGGGATGAAGAGTAGCAGCAGGACAGAGAACAAGGGGGATGCAGCTGGGCAGCATTGTCAAGCATGTTGAGTGAGGCATAAAGGGGTAGAATGGGTGGGAACGGGGGCAAGCACAGAAGGAGAAGGAGAGAGGAGGGAGGGAATGGTGAGCTGTCAGGGGAGGGAGGGATGAGGGGAGGAAGAAAGATGTGGAAAAGAGTAAGTCAGGGGTCATAGTGGGTGAGTTAGTGGAACAGAGTAGGAGTGTCAGAACATGACAGGTAGGGGGGAGGGTGAGAGAGGTGATTGAGCAGGGGAGGAAGGATGCAGCCAGGGGCCTTGTCAAGGAGGCTGGGGAATGCAGGTTGCCAGATGAGGAACAAGGTGCATGCCTAATTGAAGCAGGTACACTCACTTTCCTTAGAGATGTGCAGATGCAGGAGACGCTTCAACCGGGTAAGTTGAGGTATGTTAGTCAGTTCACAACTCAGGCCATTCATCCAGTTAGGAACTCTGTAGAGGAAGGATCACTGGCATTGGGTGGTCCGAACCCTAGGAATGTGAAAGAGTTCAGAGACACGACTTTTGAGGCTTTGATAGAAGACTGGTGATGCCCATTGGCAGGGCTCCAAGCAACATTTGCTTGGCAAGTACACATGAGTGGTACTTGATGCAGTTTTGTAGTTTGAGCCACCCAGTTAGGGTGAATAAATCACAAGTATGGGTGAGGTAGCTGGCACCAGTGATAAGTCTACCGGCTTTGTTTAGGGTAGTATTTAGTCTTTTGAGAGATGTAGCTGCAGCAGCTCCATATATAACCAAGCTGTAGTCAATAACAGATAGTACCAAGCTGTGGATTGCAAATTTAAGTGCTTCCGGGGTCATACTTCATCTGTGCCTCTACAGCAGTCCTAGTTTAGCATTTACATTCTTAGCAACAATATCAATGTGTGGCTCACAGGTAAGGTGGCAGTCCAGGATTACTCCTAGGTATTTGAAGTGCTGGATTTGTTCAATGGGGGCTCCTTGGTTATTTTTAACTGTGAGGCCATGTGACTTGTGTTTATGGCAGGAGAATGAGAACAGCATAAGTTTGTTTTTTTGTAGTTTAAAACTAGCTTGTGGGATTGGAGCCATTTTTCAACTTCAAGGAACCCATGTTGTAGGTTGTCTTCAAGCACTGTGGGATCTGGGTGACTTGCAAAGATGACAGCATCATCTGCGTAAAGGAGGGTCCTTAAATGACAAGCCTTTGGTAGGTTGTTTAGGAAGATACTAAACAGAAGGGGTCCCAGGATGGACCCTTGGGATACGCCTGATCTGATAGAGCACAGTTCCAAGATGGAATTTGAAATCTTCACCCTCTGTGATCTGTTGACAAGGTAGCTGCTGAACCATTTTAGTGCATTAGGTGACAGACCAGTCTTTGTGAGTTGGTCAAGGAGGAGTTTGTAATTCATGGTGTCAAAGGCCTTAGTAAGGTCTATGAACATTGCACCTACCAGACTGCTACTGTTGATGGACTGCTGGATGTAGCAAGTGAATTCTAGCAGAGCTGTAGTCATGCTATGCTTTTTCCTAATGCCATGCTGCTGTGTGCATTGCAGGGAATACTTATCAAGACAGGCCACAAGCTGGCTGGTTACTATGCGTTCCAGAACCTTTGACAGTGGAGGGAGGATGGATATTGGTCTGTAGTTGCTATGTTTTGTGAGATCCACTGATTTGTGCACTGGCGTAATGAGTGTGGATTTCCAGACTTCTAGGAACTGGGACAGAGTGAGGGATAGGTTGAGTATTTTAGTTATAGGCAGGAGAACCTCTTCTAGGGTAAGTGCAATAAGTTTGAGGTCCAGCGAGTCCCTACTATGTCTGGTTTTCCCCAATACTTTGGATAGCAGGTTCCTGACCTGGGCGGCAGAGACCTGTTTGAAGTAGAATGAAGGGTGATCAGGCTTCTCCGCATCCGAGCATGGGGCAACTGACAGGGGAGCATCTTCAAAGAAGTCTTTAGGGAGAACCTCTGACAGATTAGTGAAGGCAGAATTAAAAGTATTTGCAATTGAGAGAGGGTCAGTAATGGGATTGCCTTCAAGATTTAACATAGTCGGAGAGACCTTCTGTACTTTGCCCGTGACGTCTTTGCAGAATGTGTTTTTGTGTTTTCTTCTTTTGTATGTGTTCCCAAGAAAGAAAGTAGAGGATGCTGGAGCTCAGCTGAGTTCCCCTTTTCTAAGAGCATTTTTTTAGGATTGTCTATGGTTAACAGGGTGTTAACATGTTTTCTTCTCAGGTGTGAGGTTGTGGGGAAATTTTGGGAAATGTAATATATGTTTTACTTGTTTTTGTTCACATGTAACCTGGGAAGATGGGTGGGTAGGTTCCTCTGTAGCCAGCATCGTCAGATAGATTTTCCCTAGATGCTAGGGGGTGGGTAGGCTGGTGGTCCTGATTCACGGTAGGGGTCATTAATGCTGCCTGTAAGATGGCTTGATGCCAGGTGGAGATTTGACTGCAGATGATCATTTGCCTGGCAGGGGTGAGTGCAACCACCAAGTCCCCTGGCGTTACTAGAATCCCATCAGTGTCAGTGCTAGGTAGGAAAGGCAGCTGCTGAATAACAAATTAAATGGGATTTTCACCTACTCAATCTCTTGTTTACTTGGTCTCAGCTGAGATGAAAGAAATTAGGTAATTTAGAACTCTTGCAGCAGCATAAGCCACAATAGCTGGCTGTGAGTGGGGAGTTTTAGAATCTTGGGTCAGTTGGTCAGCAGCAGTTGTACAGCGAGTAAGTGTGAGGAGTGAGAGCTGCTGTGGGCTCTGAGAGGAGAGACTATTTTCTCACCCTAGTCCTGAAAGTCACCAGCCCGCTAAGAGAAATAGTGGAAACCATTGTTTACAGCAGGATCTCCTGATTTTCATTCCAGGAAGGAAGGAAAGGACAGCTAGAGAATGAATCTTTGGGTCAATCTCCTATTTGATCCCGGACAATTTGAAGCTGCCTGTACTGTTCTAACTGTGAGCAGATCTGACACTGTGATTCCTGAAGAAAGTACCTGTGCTTTGGTGTTTCTCTGGTTATATAGGAAGGGTACACCAGTTTCTGTTCTGAATTTGAGACTTTTCTCAGTGTAAAGTTGCATAAAGTTGGCTGACAATTGTGGGCTACGGAGGTAGACTGTTCACATTGTTCGGGACTTTAATTTCCTACACTCCCAGAGTAGTGTTTCCTAATGATGGATGCAAAAGTTCATTCAAAGATGCATTACCTAAGTGTTTCAAGATATTTTAAGGTAAAACTCTAAAAGAATGGCTTGGTATGGATGTGGAAGTGAAGGGTGGGCAGTGTCCCATTTGGAGTAACCGGTTTAGCACTATAGGTTCCGTAAGGGTGCCTTGTTATTTAGGACATGGTGGCCAATGTCTGAAAAGAAGTTTACCCCTTGGAATGAGTTGTGTTAGTGATGATCCCCTGTGTGCTCCATAAGATGATCCTTTGTTTTTGGTCTTCAAGGAACTGGTAAGACCACATTTTCTGTTTACTTCACTGACTTTGCACAACGCATCCTACATTTGAAGACTGTACATGGAACTGTAATGACTGTCATCAAAGACTTTCCCCATGAACTACAGTACTACACAAGCCCTATCCTATACAAGAGCTGTTCTTCAGCCAGCTTCAGCCTAGGAGAGACTCTTTAATGGACCATGTCTTTGGGCAACAGATATCTAGTCACTAGTCTTGAACTTCTTATGGCCTTCCATCCCTATATGTGTTGTATAAATGTATTCTTTCCATTTTTTTCTTTTGTACCTTTAATAAAAAAACTTTGGGGGTAATCTCTAGTGTTCAGGTGGAGGTTTAGCCACTGTGTGGAATGCAGAATGTGTTTTTGTGTTTTCTTCTTTTGTAGGTGCTCCCAAGGAAGAAAAGAAGTGGATGCTGGAGCTCAGCTGAGTTCCCCTTTTCTAAAAGCATTTTTTTAAGATTTTCTATGGTTAACAGAGTGTTAACATGTTTTTCTTCACAGGTGTGAGGTTGTGGGGAAATTTTGAGAAATGTAACGTATGTTTCCTTGTTTTTGTTCACAGGTAACCTGGGAAGTTGGGTGGGTAAGTTTCTCTGTAGCCAGCATCATCATATAGATTTTCCCTATATGCTAGGGGGTGGGCAGGCTGGTGGTCCTGATTCAAGGTAGGGGTCAGCAGTGCTGCCTGATAGGGCATGCTTTGAACTGTTTCTCTGGAGCCACTGAATAGCCATAGATAGATCATAGGATAGGGGCTGAAGTTTCATCATCCAGCCTCAATGGATTTAGTGTTGCCTGAGTGTGCCTTGCACATGGTAGAGGTGGGCCTGCTCACCCCTCCCCATAGGTAACACAGAGGGTAAGATGGCTTGGTGCCAGGTGGAGATATGACTGAAGATGATCATTTGCCTGGCAGGGGTGATTGCAACCACAGAGTCCCCTGGCATTTCTAGAATCCCATCAGTGTCAGTGCTAGGTAGGAAAGGCAGCTGCTGAATAACAAATTAAATGGGGTTTTCACCGACTCAATCTCTTGTTTACTTGGTCTCAGCTGAGATGAGAGAAATGAGGTCATTTAGAACTCTTGCAGCAGCATAAGCCACAATAGCTGGCTGTGAGTGGGGAGTTTTAGAATCTTGGGTCAGTTGGTCAGCAGCAGTTGTACAGCGAGTAAGTGTGAGGAGTGAGAGGTGCTGTGGGCCCTGAGAGGAAAGACTATTTTCTCACCCTAGTCCTGAAAGTCACCAGCCTGCCAAGAGAAATAGTGGAAACCATTGTTTACAGCAGGATCTCCTGATTTTCATTCCTGGAGGGAAGGAAAGGACTGCTAGAGAATGAATCTTTGGGTCAATCTCCTATTTGATCCCGGACAATTTGAAGCTGCCTGTACTGTTCTAACTGTGAGCAGATCTGACATTGTGCTTCCTGAAGAAAGTACCTGTGCTTTGGTGTTTCTCTGGTTATATAGGAAAGGTACACCAGTTTCTGTTCTGAATATGAGACTTTTCTCAGTGTAAAGTTGCATAAAGTTGGCAGACAATTGTGGGGTCCAGAGGCAGACTGTTCACATTGTTCAGGACTTTAATTTCCTACACTCCCAGAGTAGTGTTTCCTAATGATGGATGCAAAGTTCATTCAAAGATGCATTACCTAAGTGTTTCAAAATATTTTAAGGTAAAACTCTGAAAGAATGGTGTGGTATGAATGTGGAAGCGAAGGGTGGGCAGTCCCCCATCTGGAGTAACCAGTTTAGCACTATAGATTCCATAAGGGTGCCTTGTTATTTAGGACATGGTGGCCAATGTCTGAAAAGAAGTTTACCCCTTGGAGTGGGTTGTGCTAGTTATGAGCCCCTGTGTGCTCCATTAGATGATCCTTTATTTTTGGTCTTCAAGGAACTGGTAAGACCACATTTTCTATTTACTTCACTGACTTTGCACAACACATCCTACTTTTGAAGACTGTCCATGTAACTATAATGACTGTCATCAAAGACTCTTCCCATGGATTGCAGTGCTACACAGGCTCTGTCCTGTCATGTTTTTCTTCACTAGTGTGAGGTTGTGGGGACATTTTGGGAAATGTAATGCAATGTAATGTATGTTTCCTTGTTTTTGTTCACAGGTAGCCTGGGAAGTTTGTGGGTAGGTTTCCCATTAGGCAGTATTGTCAGGTAGAGTTTCACTAGATGCTAGGGGAATGGGCAGGTTGGAGGTCCTGATTTGTGATAGGGGTCATCAATGCTGTCTGTTAGGGCATGCTTCAAACAGTTTTTCTGGAACCACTGAGTATCCATAGATAGATTGTAGGATAGGGGCTGAAGTTTCATCAGCTGGCCTTTGTGGCTTTAGTGTTGCCTGCCTGTGTCTGGCACATGGTAGGGGAGGGCCTGATCACCCCTCCCTGTAGGTAATGCAGAGGGTACAATGGCCTGGTGCCAGGTGGAGATATGACTGCAGATGGTCATTTGCCTGGCAGGGGTGAGTGTAACCACCCAGTCCCCTGGGGTTACTAGAATCCCATCAGTATCAGTGCTAGGTAGGAAAGACAGCTGGTGAATAACCAGTCAAATGGGTTTTTCACCTACTCACTCTCTTGTTGACTTGGTCTCAGCTGAAATGAGAGATGAGGTCCTTTAGAACTCTAGCTCTGCATAAGCCATAGCAGCTGGCTGTGAGTGGGGAGTTTTAGAATCTTGGGTCAGTTGATCAGTAGCAGTTGTTCAGTGAGTAAGTGTGAGGAGTGAGAGTTGCTGTGGGCTCTGAGAGGAGAGACTATTTTCTCACCCTAGCCCTGAAAGTCACCAGCCTGCCAAGAGAAGTAGTGGAAACCATTGCCTACACCAGTATCTCCTGATTTTCATTCCCGGAGGGAAGGAAAGGACTGCTAGAGAATGGATCCTAGGGACAATCTCCTATTTGATGCAGGATAATTTGAAGCTGCCTGTACTGTGTTAACTGTGAATAGATCTGACTTCGTGCTTCCTGAAGAAAGTAACTGTGCTTTGGTGTTTCTCTGGTTAAAAGGGAAGGGTACACCAGTTTCTGTTCTGAATTTGAGACTTTTCTCAGTGTAAAGTTGGAAGACAATTTTTGGGTTCAGAGGCAGACTGTTCACATTGTTCAGGACTTTAATTTCCTCTACTCCCAGAGTAGTGTTTTGAAATGCTGGATGCTAAAGTTCATTCAAAGATGGATTTCCTAAGTGTTTCAAAATGTTTTAAGGTGTAACTCTGAAAGAATGACTGGGTATGGACATGGAAGCAAAGTGTGGGCTGTCCCCCATCTGGAGTAACCAGTTCAGCACTACATGTTCTGTAAGGGCACCTGGTTATTTAGGGCATGGTGGCCAATGTCTGAAGAGGAGTTTCCATTGTGGCCAGTTGCCAACTGCAGAAGTTAAAAAGTCCTGTGCCATATTGCAAATATGTGCTCAGTTGTGGCCAATGCCACTAGAAAAAATGTTCAGTTGCGGCCATTGCCACTGAAGAGAATTTAATGTCCTATGGAATACTTGAAAATTAAGAGTTTCTGTCAGACACAGTAATTCTGTTGTTCTGTAATTCCTTGTGCCATGATGTGTAAACCTTGGGGGTCCACCTTTGCTTTAGAGAACATCTTTTAGAATAAAGTTACACTCTAAAACTCCACCTCTGGTTGGACATTTATGTTTTTGCTGCCTTTGTGGAGTTTAGCCCTAGGAAAAAGTTATCTTCTTAGGACCCTGATTATTCATCATAAGTTATTGCCTTTGTACACCCTCACCCCATTCCTGACCTCTTGATTTAATGAGTCTGGCATACATTCCCAAAGCTAGGGATGGTACCAATTTCCAAAGTAGTTTGTGCCCAATCAAGGGTACCAGGGGTAGCTAACTGTGTAAAGTAATGGGGGGGTGGTTACACAAAGACTAGACAGAGAGATAAAAAGAGGAGTAATGGTGGCTAATTGTTGGGTAAGAGAGGGCTACTATACACCAAGTCTACAGGTATGAATGCAAGGGGAGAAATACATCGGCCCATTAGGCCTTGTCAGTATAGGGTCTGAGGAGAGAGACTTTTCTAGGTAAAGTGGAACTAGGTCAGAGTGACTGTCAAGTCATGAAGTTTTAGGAAGGAGTGGTAGGGGTGGTAGGGGATGTACTAAGGAGGAGAGACAGGGATGGGGTGAGATACAGAAGAATTATGGATAACAAGGGCAAGGTACACTGGGGGAGATGGAAAAGGTGAGGTTTAAAAGGGGTAGGTTCTAGCACGTGCAACCATCCATGCAGGAATCAAAGGCACCAAAGGTTGAAAATTATGGGACATCAGATGGATGCTCCAGGGGGAGAGTAGATAGGAGAAAGCCATTGTTAAGACCATGAGGAGTTAGTGAGAATAGTCACAGCAGTCATTTGCAACAAGATGTTTTCTAAGCTTTTGTTTAAAGGGGCTTAATGAACTTGCAGAGGATATGGCAGGAGGTAGAGAATTAAGCCAGTAAGGAGCACGGTGGGCAAAAGCTGTCTGACCTAGAGAGGTATGACAGCAAGGATTTTTGAAAAACTATGCTGACTGTGCTTCTGGTGCAGTAACTAATTTCATAGGGGGTGAGAAGCTTCTGGAGCCCTGAAGGCACCTATCCAAGTCTTATTTTTTTAACCAAAAGACTAATTTGGAACCTAAGCCTGCCATTGAAATGGAGCCAATTTGCGTGTTCATACAAATCACACGTAAATGTTAGCCTTGGAGAACTGGTAGTGTGACTGCAGGCTTTGTTTAATGCTACTGTGATACGGTGGAGGGCCGTGGTTGTTGTGGAACCATAGATTACTAGTCCGTAGTCTATAAGTGAGACCACTGAACTAAGGATAACCAGATTAAGAGCCTCAGTGGCTAGATTATGCTTATGTCTATGAAGCAGTCCAATGCACCTATTGACTGCCTTAGCAGTATTGTCTATGTGGTGTGAGTATGACATGGTGCTATCAACTGTTACTCATAAGAATTTTAAAGTGCTGCAGTAGTTCCAAAGGGCCATCAACCTCAATACTGATGCTGAGAGGAGTATGTACAATACCTGTTCTAGGTGCTGCCTAGAGAACAACATTGTTTTTGTTATCTTGTAGTTCATGATGAGTTTTTGCTCACTGAACCATCATTCTGCCTCCATAAAAAGCCGGCCTGGTGGCACTGAGGGTTAAGGTCCAGGATGCCACACTTTGCACCATGTTGGTGACCTGTGTTCGAGAATGGAATCAGGACATCAGGGGTCAGCAGGGGAAGGAGAGGATTGAGCATCCAGAGAACTGCTCTCCTTTCCCAAAGTCAGTAGTGGGCCTTCATCACTCCTTAATGGCCCTTGATGGAGATCGGATGCACTACAAGTCAGTGATGCAGCTAAGGGAAGAAGCGGTGGCAGACATCAGCACTAACATGCACAGATGTCATTACATGTCCATGCTCTGGGGGAAACCATCTTGAAGAAAAAAACCCCGGCACCAAGGATAGGTGACATCAGCTTTCAGAGCCCTGCAGCCACATTCCCAATGTTGGGCTTGATCCACTGGCTCTCCTGATCCCTCATCTGACCCTGGCCCAGTGCACTATATTTTAGATAGAGTGCTAGGGTGGACAGTGGCCCCACCCCAAGGGTCTCAGAGCTGGGGGGTCCACTAGGCTGGGCAAGGATATGGGTATCTGTCCCCAATTCCCCGGTGGACAAGCTTCAGATGGAAGGTAGAGCTGAACTGTTAGAAAGATAACTCTTGAACCATGCAGCAGTATCACATGGAAGGCCAATGGATGCAAGCTGTTCAAAAAGAAAGACATGAATGAATGTATTGAAAGCTACGCCAACAAGGGTATCCTGGTCCAGGGAGTTGTAAATGTAACTAGTAAACTCAAGTAACGCAGTAGTGGAATTATGACTTTTGTGAAAACCATGTTACTGTGGGCATTGAATTTGATACTTTCAAAGTACTCAATCAGTTGATCAGTAACCATTCTTTCAAGTGCTTTCGATAACTGTGGGAGGATTGAGATGGGTCTATAATTACCATGTGAGGTGCAGTCACCACTCTTAAAGATCGGTGTGACTAAGGCAGATTTCCATTTTGGTGGGAATTGTGAAAGTCTCTGAGAGATATTGTCACTGGGCGTGGGTTTAGGATAACACAATTTCAGGCAGACCACAAGTCAGGTGCATAAAAAAAAGCATGGTTGCGGTTATCATTTTATTTTTATCAAGTAAAATATACAGAAGACAAAATGGTATTTCAGACAACTGCTTAGCTTCAGCAGTTCCTAAGGCTTTTCTTCAGCCTAGCATAAATCAAATAGTATGAAAGCACACACTAGCAGAAGGTCTTTCACCTTCCTCAGTCAGTATTCCACTGACCCCCCATCTGTCCTCTCTCTCAGCACTGAGGTAGTGCTTTTTATATGCTCATTATAAGTTGGAAATATTTTCCACTGCCCTTTTGATTAACAGCAGACATAACATAAAACTATCCACTAGGGGCCACTGTTACTCCATAGAGAACAGTTATTTGGCTGCCACCTGAAGACATTACATAACTTGTTTACAACATTGTTAAAGTTCAGAGCTGAGGTCAGAATATTCTGTGCTCTCTTAAACTCTCATGCAGGGTCCTATTACCTCATGCTGTCTGCTGTAAAATATATCTTAGTAGGGGGTTGCTAACATCTAGAAAAACAGACACAAACTTTTGTTATTCTTATAATAAAACTGCCCTCTCATTTTGTAACTGTACTCTTAGTTTTGATTTAGGTTAATATGCACAGAAAGCTTTATAAGCACTTCAGCACTTAATTTATAACCTGTCAACCAGCATATTGGACATTATACAAAACATATAAACTTCTTGAGGAAGGGGTTTCAATTTATCCCAGGGGTGTTCACTATGACAGGGGTCACCCTGTCACAGGTATTGATAATGTGAGTTAGTGGAGTAAATATATCATCCAAGGTTAACACCACAAATTTAAGGTCTAGGGAGTCACCACAAAATCTGGACTCCTCAAGAACCTTTATAAAGCATTTCCTAGCTTCATGCACTGTGATGACTCTAAAATGGAATAGCGGGTGAGCGGGTGGCTGTTCCTCTGACCTAGCATTATGCCTTTGGTTAGAGTGGAGGAAGAAATTGGGGGTAAACCGCCACCCAGGTATGAAAAAGCTTTGTTGAAAGTATTTGATATGGTACAGGGATCCAGAGTGGGTTCATCATCGATGTTAAGCATTGCCGGGGCTGCTTTGTTTTCTTTCCCAGTGACTTCTTTCAGGTTCAACCAGAATTTTTGTCCGTCTCTCCATGATCATGCAAGGGTGTCCTTATAGTACTGTTTTTTTGCAGCATGTATGGCCTTAGTACAGTCATTGCGGGCTTTTTTATAACTCTGGATGTTGGCATGCTTACCCATGGCTCGGGCTCGATGCCACAGGTGGTCCTTGGACTTCATATTTTCAAGGAGCTCTGGAAAGAACCACGGATTACTGTGGCCTTTGATCTTTCACTTTTTAAGTGGAGCATGTCTATCACACACTGTGTTGAATTGGTGAATAAATTGATCAAGAGTGGAGTCATCTGTGCAGGAGGAATAGACCAAAGATCAGTCATGGTGGCAGAGGTCTGCTTTTAGCAATTCAAGATGGCCACATCTATGGACCCTATCAGTAACTGTTCTTGCTGGGGGTTTGGAGTAATGATTAGACCATTGGAAAAGGATAGGTGAGTAGTCACTACAGACATCAGGGAATACAGTTGTATTTGAAGCATGGTCAGGGAAGTTAGATAGTACCCAGTCCAGTAGGGTAGATGTTCCGGTCTTGTAAGTCATTCTAGTAGGTAAGTCAACTAGCTGTGAGAGGTGAGCTGCTGAAACTGTGTCCTTGTACAGGCTTATGGCAGGGGAGAGCCAAATGACATTAAAGTCCCCAAACATTATGGTTTCCGAGTTGAGATTTAGGTTACCTAGGCACTCCATAGGCAAATCCAAACCAGGGGTCTTCTGTCCGGGTGGGATGTAAACTTTTGGAACAATAAGGATTTTATTATGTGCCCCAGGGAGCACTTTTAATGTAAGAACTTGTATGTGGGCCCCAGTGATGGGCAGTAAAAGGACTAAGTCTTGAAAGTTGTCCCTGAGGTAAATTGCAAAGCTGCCCCCATGCTTGGTTAGATTATCATGTCTGTACACGGTGCAAACAGAAATTGAAACTGCAGTGTCAGCTACACTTGGGGACAGCCAAGCCTCAACTATTGATAGGATATACGGGTTGTGCTGCAGAACCCATGCATTCAGGTTGTCCATTTAGGGTATGAGGCTACGTATGATAATTGTTGCAAATGTTAGTTGTCCTGTCTTTCTCTGGTGGACAGAGGTAGATTGAGGTGGGCCTGGGTTGGGGCGGATAGTGCCTGAGAGGAGTAGTAATAGTAGAAGTGCTATATGACAGAAGTATTCTTTTAGTTGCTTCTTGTTGTGTTTAGTTTGCCTTCCCTAGTTGCGGCAAATGGTATTTTTTCCTGAATGCTGAAAATCCCAGGAAGGAGGGGCAGAGGGGCAGCCAACCAGGCTGTTGAAGTATCAGCCCTTTGTATATGTGTAACCCCTAGGTGGCGCTATCCCAAGGGCTATTACCCCTACCTGCTTGGCTAGTTGCAGGTTAAGAGGCCTGGATACGGGTGCCTCCACCCAGAGGGCAGGGTTGTTAGTATTAAGGCGAACCTGGGTACAGCCCTCCAGGACACTGTAACCCCCCTCTTTCCCTTCTAGTGGCCTAGACAATATGCAACAAACACTTTCACAGTAGAACCTGTTCAGCATACAAGTCCCCACACTGTTTGCACTTACCACCAGGGCTGGTTCCACCAGTTTAATCCTGGAGACCCCCTGTAAAACAAGGTTAGGCACAGCAAATAACAACAGTATAGTGCTTTCGGTACAAACCAGAACCACAGTCAGATTAAATGTAAAAAGAGTTAGATCTGATTTATTCAGGGGACTTGAACAAGGGAGGGGCATAATCAGGTTGATTGATTCTAAAACGGATCTAGTCAGGCAATTATGCATGCACTTTAAGGCTCTGGACAGTCACACGCTCTGGGTACCCAGTTGGAAGTAAGGTGGGCCAGCCTGGAACATTGCCTGGGGTAAGTCAGTGTTGCAGCTGGTCAGGGCCCTGTGATGAAAAGAAAAAGCATGCACAAGCACACACAATTTGTAATCCGGAGTCAGGAGGCTCAGTTCATGAGAGGAAAAAAACAGCAATGCAATCAGATGACAACACTTGTGATTTAGCTGATGTTGCAGGAAGCTACCCTGATTGTTACTCACGCTACCCACATGAGATACAGCAGGAATGAAATGGAGACTGCAGGTTGACAACTGGTATGCCAGGAGAAGCAGGGCCCACACGAGTCACCAAGGTATCATTCCTATTTGAGATGTTGAGCACGGGGGCTGATCCCCAGGCAGGTCTCTGGTCTATGGTGTTCTTTGCACCTGAAGTAGCTGGCTGGGCCAGTGTGGCAAGGCCCAGGCCAGGTAGAACAGTTTGGATATCAGTCCAGGAAGGCTGAATGCAGCTTCCAGCAAGCGTGGCACAATTAAATAGTGGGGAACCAAATCCCAACCCACTAACAGCATACAGCACATTTATAGTAAAGCAATCACCATACCTCAAAGTAGATAGCAGTCCAGCAGCAATATCAGTTTCTCTGAGCAAAACCGGGAGTTCGGTGGTGAATGAATGTCCTGACAGGCCGATCGCATACAGCAAATCTTCAGTCTTCTTCAGGTTCAAGTCTGGTCACAATTCAGTGGCTTTGTCACACTCAAATTTGGATATAATCTGGTTCCTTCAAAGGCTCCCTCTTGAGGGACAGCAGGCAGACAGTCCAAACTCAGCCTTTCCACCAATCTCCCATGTGAATTACTCAGGAGCCACTGCTCAAATCACTCGAGCTGTTAACTCTCCAAACTCTAACTCCAGACTAAGTCCTGCTGCAGGTAGCACCGGAACTTCCTTAGAAATCCAAAAGGTTCAGTTGGTTGATCCATCTGTCTGTAACAGCTAGAGCTCCCCCTCCAGGTCCATTTAGGTGCCAAAGTGTAAAAACTACAATTCCTACAGAAATTCATTCCCACAAGACCCCTGGGGACAGACACCATTTTAGGGTCCCCAAAGGTACTGATTGGTCCTAATAGGCAGTCCAGAACCAAGATGGTGGTGCAATATTGAAATGTCCATGCTGCAAAGGAAGGCAGGTTAGACAAACTACAATATCTTTACTATTAAAAACAGATAATCAGCAATCAGTTACAGATCCTTGTAGGGCTCCCTGTGCGCAATTAGCAATTGCAGAATGGAGTGATAACACTGCAGCTCGGGCGGGAATTGAGCCTGAAACTGCTCATCCCCTACCCAGATTAATTTAATTTTACACCACAAAATAGGAGCTCTTAAAGAGATAGGCATGGAGGCTAACAGGCCACTCACATGCAAACACTTTCAAATCACCAGGACACAAAACACCAGCTTGGCACTGGGCATTTAGGCAAGTCCAAGGAAGGCTTTTGGGAACCCCCATTTGTAGGGGGGTTACATGTCACCCACACTTGGGGAGGGATATGAAAGTTGTTCCAGTGAGGTAATGTAACAGTACTATAGCCATACCAGTCGTTGCCCAGCAGTACTGGCAGAGCTGATGATGAAGGAATTGGAATTGAAAGGCCCAATAAAATTATGTAGGTGAGCATCAGCACACCTCTTAGAAATAGGGCACCCACAGGGGACATGATGAAAGAAAATTAGACATTTAGCTGGTGAGAGACTTACTGGTTTAGCCCAATTAAAAAGAGAGGGCTACCAATAATTGGAGTAGTCCCTAAGAAGAGAGGGCTAGAGGCAAAGAGAGCCACTGGCATTGAGCATCAATTATTTATAGTGCCACTAATACCCTGATTCTGTGGAACTTAGCACTTAGTTGATGCACATATAAAATGTACCTTATTTTTTTTCTCAAGTATATCTGCAAATATTTCAATTTTTGTAGTCCCCATTTCATTGAATACCTTTGTTGTATAGCTTGTGTCTGGATTTAGACAAGTGTCAGGATCTTTATATTTTGGGAGTGTGATAAGGTTATATCCTTTTGGGACTCTATACGGTGACATATAGATCCTCTTTTGGGGTTAGAATCTGCATTTCTCCCAGAAGTTTGCCTTCTGGGATTACATGGAGATCTTTACCTGGTAGTCGATGTAATCACATGGCGTTTATTTCAGCTTGTGCCAAGTAAATTATTTTGCAACACTGGTGTGATCAATCTGTCCCTACATATCTGGAATAGAACAAAGACATTTTGTTTTCTTTACATGCAGAAACAAATTATAGCAAGTATGGCTGACAGTCTCCCTTTTCCCTGTATACACAGAGATATGGGACCCATTACTGGCATTCTGTTCCGTACATCCTGTTTAGACTATATTTGGATTTTGCAAGGTTTGGCAGGTGTCTGATATAGCATTCCTCTACTTTTGTAGTAGTTTAGGCTATCTTGATATGATATACTCATTGATAAATATCCTTCTCTCCTTCTTTTTCCTTTTGTATTGATTTTTTGTTTCTCACTCCACAGGACTGTAACAGCTTTGTGAAAAGGGTTGTCAAACTGCAGCTTGAGGGGTGGGTGGAATTTATAAGGGGGAGGGGGCAGGGTTGGTTGGGTGGGATATGTTGTTTGGTTGTTGTTATGTTTGGCCACATTTGGTAGTGGTTGTTATATGTTATAGTAGATCTTTGTGTTATGTCATGCTTTAGCTCTTAATAAAATTTACTCAATAAAAAAAGTGTCAGGATCATAAGTTTGTTCTGTTTAAAGTAAAACCCAAGGGACCTGAACATTTTTCCACTATTTCTTGTAGACTGGACAGGGAGTTCATGGGTCCGTTAAGTACAATAGGCATAGCTGCTGGAACTAGGGGTGCTGGGGGTGTGGCAGCACCCCCTTGCTTGAAGTACAATTCCCTATGGCTTCCTATATGGTTTTGTTCAATGGCTTTCTGCACCCCCCACTATAAAAATTGTTCCAGTGCCACTGACAACAGGACATGGTTGGCATGAAGTGATGTCTTATGCTTCCACCAATTAATCCCCACCCCTCTGATGGTCAATTCTGCCTTATTTTCTGTGCTAAGTGTTCAATATAAAGGGTAAATAGTACCAGCAAGAGGGGGCACCCCACCAAGTACCTTTTATAGGTACATTAGGGAGAGAAGAAAGACCAAAGGAGGGATAGTGAGGCTTAATAAAGGGGAGGGTTGGGCAGAGCATGACAGTGAAAAAGCAGGGATATTCAACAAATACTTCTGCTCAGTGTTCACAAAAGAAGGTAAGAGGGAGGTACCTAAACCAAACAATAGAAGCACTCTGGATAGTGGGTGTAGATACCAGTCCATTCACAGAAGAATGGGTCCTGAAAGAACTCCTAAAGGAGGACAAAGTAATGGGCCTGATGGGATTCATCCTAGAATTCTAAAAGAATTAAGGGGAAAACTAGTGGCACCACTGACTAATACTACCCTTTTTGACAAATCATGGGAGGAGGGTGTCGTACCTGAGAATTGGAGGAGGGTTGATGTGATTCCCCTTCACAAAAGTGGGAGCAAAGCAGAGGCAGAAAACAACAGATCTTTTAGTTTGACCTCAATGGCAGGGAAAATGATGGAATCACTTCTGAAAGAAAGACAGAACTCTTGAGTACCTAGAGGCCAGCAGGACACAGAACCCAAGGCAGCATGGACTCACAGAGGGAAGGTCATGTCAGACAAATCTAATAGATTTCTTTGACTGGGTGACCAAAGTGGTAGACCAGGGAGGAGCTGTGGACATGACCCACCTAGACTTTATCAAGGCATTTGACACAGTCCCACACAAAAGATCAATAAACAAGTTAGCCAGCCTGGGAGTGAGTCCCAGGGTGATAGCCTGGGTACAAAATTGACTGGACAAGAGGATGCAGAGGGTAATAGTAAACGGAGTCCACACTGAAGAAAGGGGGTTACTAGTGAGGTACCACAGGGCACAGTACTGGAACCTGTCCTTTTTATTGTCTTTATAGGTGGCATTGCAGAAAGACTGGATGGAAAAGTATGCCTCTTTGCAGATGCCACAAAGATCTGCAACAGGGCTGATACACAAGGGGGAGGGAAGAGTATGAGAAGGGACTTGGCAAGACTGGAGGACTGGTCAGTCATATGGCAGCTCAGATTCACTGCAAAGAAATGCAAAGTACATGGGAAACAAAAACCCAGGAGAAGAGTACACAATTTATTTATTTAGTTCATTTTTGTTGACTGGATAAATGCACTAGACAAATCCTGCCTATTTTCAGGCATGACCCGGGGGAGGAGGATACAGATGAATACCAACTGACCTTGAACCAGATTAAGCTGTTAGTGGTATTTGGCTGGAGGTACTAACAACAACAAAAATGAAAAGGGACCTGGGGTAATCATAACAGATTACCTAAAGGTATAGTAGGCAAACAATTTTAGAAGGCAGTAAGAAGGGCTGGGGAGATACTGGGATGCAGAGGGAGAGGCATCACCAGCAGAAAACAGGAAGTAGTTATCCCTCTGTATACATAGTTGGTGAGACCCCATCTGGAGTACTCCATGCAGTTCTGGAGACCCCATCTCTACAAGGACATAGGCAGGATGGAGGCAGTCCAGTGGAGGGCAACTAAAATAGTGCAAGCTCTGCACCAGAAGCCATATGAAGAGAGAGACTAAAGGAATTTAATATGTATACCCTTGAGGAAAGGAAGGAGAGGGGGAACATGATAGAAACTTTCAAGTACTGTACCTCAAGGGAATCAACAAAGTCCAAGAGGGTACCATCTTTCAGAAAAAGAGATGTGCAAAAACAAGGAGACACAATTTGAAGATAGAGGGGGATGGCTCAGGGGCAATGTGAGGAAATGTTTTATCATAGCGAGGGTGGTGACCCATAGAACATCCTTCCTGAGGTGGTAGTAGGGTCAAAAAGAGTGGGGGAGATTCAAGAATGCATTGGACAGACATAAGGCAATCCTAGTAGAGGATAGAAGGATGTAGGCTGTTGGTCAACTAGGATCTGCAGCTTATCCAATAGGTAGGAAAATGGGCAGACTAGGTGGGCCAAGTGATCCTTATCTGCCATCAAAATCTATGTCCTGGGCTGAACCCAATGGACAGGTGTCCATTTGCCCTAACATATGCCTGTAGTGCTGTATACAGTGTGTGGATGTGAGACACAAAGTCAGGTAAAAAAAGCCAAACCTGGCCTGGACCCTGCACAGATATTGCCAGTCAGTCTGATCAAATGCTTCTTCAGCATCCATACTCATGGTGACTGCAGGCTGTTTTGTGTGGTTTAAATGGTTAATGACGTGAAGTGTTCTCCCAACATTATCTTGAGCCTCCCAGCCTGCTATAATCCACAGTTGGTCAAATCCTGGGGCTGAGTATAAGATGGGGGAGATACTGACATCTGCTAAGCAGGACAGGGGCCTTGAGGTATCATATTTGATGACCTCAGAGGGGAAGGGCTGTGGGACAAAGCAGTGGGTAGGAACAGTGGGATGCTGGGATGCTAGGGAGAGGTATCTCCAGCAAGAGGAGGGAGGTGGTGTTACAACTATATCTCTCATTAGTAAGACCCCTCCTGGAGAATTGTGTCCAGTTTTAATAGCCACATCTCACAAAAGACATAGACAGTGTGGAAGCAGGGGGGGGGGGACAAATAAAATGGTACAGGGGATGCACCAAAAGCCTGATGAGAGAGACCGCGGGATCTCAACATGTATACCCTGGAAGAGAGGAGGGTGAGAGGGGACATGATAGACACCTACAAGTACCTCAGAGGGGTAATCACGGTGCAGGAAGGGAGTCTCTTTCAAATAAGGAAGAGCACCAGGACCAAAAGGCATGAAGAGAAGCTGGAAGGGAGGAGTTTAAGAGGCATATGAGGAAGTACTACATCACTGAAAGAGTTGTAGACACCTGGAACAGACTGCCAGCAGAAGTGGTGGAGGCAAAAATAGTAGAGGGCTTCAAGTATGCATGGGCTAGATATTGGGGAATATTAGTAAATTGGAAGGAGGAAGTGTCACCAAAGACCAGTTACAGTATGTGGAAACACACAAGGCAGGGACCATCTGGGCTGACTGGGTGGGCCAAGCACTCTTTTTCTGCCAACAAATATTATGTTTCTATGTTTCTCAGCTGTGTTGGGGTTAGTACCAGTTTATTGGCTGTTTTGTTTGATTACTTTTCACCAGTGACACCCCCATTTTTCATCATGCAGTTCTGTTTGCTGATCTCAAGACCCCAGGTTCCTAGTATGTTGACTACTTGGCAATAACTTCTGCAGTACCTACAACCATCCCATTTTACTAATAAATGACTTGTTGCCCAATGTCCCAACCTCCCCCCTAACATTTGTAAGAACATGTGGAATCTCTGGGAAAACTTTAGCAAGCATTTCACACAATGTTGTTTCTATATTTCACTAATTTTCCCCATCTTTCCCTCTTTATTATTAGAGCTGACATAAAACAGTTTTTGTTTTACATGTCTCAATGTTTTCCTGGTCTATGTGACAGAGCTGCATAAGACCCTATCCAATTTGTTATGCAGAAAGAGTTAAATACAAGGATCTTTTCAATCCTCTCCTCTCTCCTTTTCTTTAGTGTATATCCAATGGTACTAGGTGAATTATTTATTTAACAGACTTTAGGATTACAACCCTTGAGTCAGGGACTAATTTACAAAGGCTCCGCATCAGAAAAAAACAAATATAAACACTTAATACATAGGGGATACATGATGGGCAGGAGTGTGATATGTAAAAATATTCACACTCCTGCAGAGTGAGCTCTGGATACTCATGAGTGCCGAAGGCACGAGAGAGTGTATCCAGAGCTCATGATGCAGGAGTGTGAATATTTTGACATATCTCACGATCTGCACATCATGTGTGCAATTTATACAATAGGGGACTGTGTATTTAGTTGTTTTATGAAAAAGTTGTCTTTCTGTAAAACATTCTGTTATGTTTGTTATGTTGGCTTAAAGGGGAAGTCTCCCATAGTTTCATACCAATATTTTCCCAACTCCTTATGTGTAACTGTTGTGTGTCTCCTCCAGTTGCCAGCAGTCCTATTGCTGTCCAAATCTAGATTATAAATAAAAATATACAGCCCCCAGAAGTTATCAATGTGTCTGTCCTCCATTTTACCATCAATATTGCTGGAGGATGATGTCATCAGAGCAACAGATAATGGTGCTGAACTAAATGCAGTTCCGTTAGTAAACCAACTCCACAATGTTTGGTTCCCCACTTGAGTAATTGAGGAACTCTTTAAGTGTTGTGCATATCCTGAAGTGCAGGTCTAATAGGGACTAGGACCATGTGAGTGTGATGTAGCACTTATTTGTCATGTATATACAGTATTCATATAAGGAAGTGCCTGTATGTGTTGTGTTACTGTTTCTGTTAGAAAAACAGTTTACCAAATAAATGACTCTGGGTGCAACAATAATTTTAAGTGGCATTATACAGCTGTTGTATTATGTTCTGTGTATTAGCATTCTCTGTTTTGGTTGACACCAGCAGTGAGAAGTAATCTTGCAAATATGCCCCGTTCTCTTTGTGACTAATCAGTCAGTGACCAGATGGCTGCTGTAAGGCAATAAAGAGTTCAGCTATAACAAGGAATAGGTTACCAGGAAAGCATCAGCTGCAGAATATGGAAGAAGGGTAATCTAGTGGTTAAAGCACAAGCACAGTAACTGGGAGACTGTGGTTCAAATCATACTAGAGCCCCTTACTCTCAAACCCTTAACAAATTCCCCTAACCTCCTTAGGAACTGTGATGGCCCCTCGGGTCCATGACTTAAAAAGTGCCCCAATCCCACTATAAATCATTAGCAGTGATGTGAGAGCTACAGCACTTCACTTTGAAGGTATTGAGGACAAGCTGTGGCAGCCTCCCTCCCACTTTGTACAGCCAGCATTTGAAGTAAAATGTCCCTCACAAATCAGATGCTACTCTAAGTTCAGTTGTTGCAGGTAAAGAAACTAATCAGCCTCAGTGCTTGTAGTGCTCTGTATTTCCTTAGCTCAGTCCTCCCATGTCATATGCATTCTGTGTCTTGGTATTTCCAGTCAGAAACTCAAATTTAAGGAGCATTTGAAATATAAAACAATACACTTTATAAAGAAAGTGATCTAGCTCTCTACTTTCAGGCTGCTGAAAGTGGGTGTGTTTCATTTGTGCAAAGGATGAATTCAGTCTTGTGTAATCCTTTGGAAAACTGCTTAGGCCCACCTTGTAAATGAATCTTCTTAAGGATATTCACCTGGTTTAATACAGATTGACTGACTGATTCAGTCTACTGCTCTCCACAACATGCTACAACTGTCTCACAGAGAGAAAGAAGCAGTACAAAGAAATAGATTTTGTTTCCTGTGAATGCAATGCTATTAGATGTATTATTTACTCTACACATACAGTATTAAGGCTACAAGCTCTACTCCCTGTGTGTTGCATGACAGAACTGTCTTAAGACAATGCAAACTTAAACTAAAATCAGGATAGACAGCATTGATACTCTTCTGTTTTCTTATGCACTGTTGCTGCAGTGACATCAAGGCTTGGGAGGGGCTGTATTACAGCTGACTAATTTGCTTGTAAATGGAGACTTGCTTGACACTTTACTACCATGTGTCTGAGCCTCAGACTCTAGATATGTGTTGCAACAGAAGGAATGACTGATCTCTTATTGACGTATGTACAATACTTGATGTAATGTGTAATAAATACATCAGACATATCCAAATCATAAATATACAGGAGTCTTCTCCTGTAAGGTGTTAATCCACAGGTTATTTGGTTGTTGTAAGTTAGTATGAATGAACTTTGTTTGGTTAGGTTGTGAATGGGAAGACTGCTATTTGATTAGTTGTTTTTATGAATGGCTGTGTTGTGATTGGTTGGGGTTGTGGGTTGGAGTTCCTGACTGGTTAGGTATCCTGTGTTTCTGTGAAGTGATTGACTGTCCATTTGGAATGGACGAGAGTTTGTCTGGAATCTTCCTGAATCAGGGTTTGTATTTTATTTTATATTTTAGTGCTGTCCAAGATGCTTGAGTTCACTTTTTAGTTTGGTGGCTTTTCTGTTGTATGGACTGTGGTAAGTAAGTTGCTGAGTCGTTCATTTTGTAAAATCTTTTGTGGTTGTTTTTACTGACAATATGGTATAGCTCCATGAGTTTCAGTTTTCAGGAGTTGTTCTGAAACTGCTTCATTTACATGGAGTAATTCAGAACTTGGAGCTACACTGAGTACTGAGCACAACATTTAGCAGGTGCTGCTGGAAAAGACAAGATTAATATTGTTTTGAAGTTGTGTTATAGTAGTTACACTGTAAGTACTGTATGTGGGATATTGGATTTTTGTGGCACAGGTTCATACTGGAGTTCATACTGGAGAGTATAAGGAAGTTAAAGGCATTTGCCCACAAGGACCTCCCCCACCATTCAGTGGCGATGACCTACGTCACCAACTTCTGTAAGAAATTCATCTAACCTTTTTTTAAAAATACTTATATTTTCAGCATCAACCACCTCCTGTGGCAACCCATTCCACCATCTAACTGCCCTACTCTTAAATCCATTCCTCCTTCTCTCAGTTCTTACCATTTCTTCCCTTAATTGTTTGTTATGATGCCGTAGATAGTATGGTTTTTCTACCAACTCCAAACCCAAGTCAAGCTTTAAAACTTCATCCTTCAGAATTTTACATAAATAACGGTAAATCACTCCTCTTTCTTCTACTCTCTAATGTCCACAAACTCAATCTTTTCAACCTCTCATCATAAGATATATCCCACTCCCCTTTTATCATCTTTGTATGTACTCTCTGCAGCCTTTCCATCACCCTTATATCCTTAACAAGATATGGACAAAAAAACACTGAACAATAGTCGATTATGGGCCTGACCATTGTCTTATACAAAGGCATCAACACCTCTGCATTTCTAGAATAAAAGCCCCCGTCTGATGCAATTTACCAACTGCATAGCTCTACTTGAGTTTTTTTTACTATGTGCACCACTATTTAAATCATTCAGTACAAATACTCCCAAGTCTTTCTCTCCCTCTGATATTTTAAATTTTAATTCTAATATGTTATATGACTGTTGAACATTATGTCTCCCAAAATGCATTATAGTGCATTTTTCCTCATTAAAGGTCATACCATTGGTCTTTGCCCATTCCAATATACACATCAGATCCTGTCCAAAATTTAATCTGTTATCGAAAGTATCCACTACTCCTCCCATCTCAATATCATCAGCAAATTTAACCATCTTGTTCTTACTAGATATCCTTAAATCACCAATAAATATTGTGAACAACAGAGGCCCAAGCACTGACCCCTGCGGCACACCACTCATCACTAACCGTGGATCTGATAAATGACCATACAATCTGACCCTCTGTGTCCTATTTTCCAACCGCTGTTTAACCTATCTAACAATGGCCCCATCCACTCCCAGCCCTATCAGTTTTTCTACTGTTTTACAATGGGGTACAGTGTCAAAAACCCTACTGAAATCGAGCAATACCACATCCACATTTCTACCTTCATCGATGTGTTTACTAACATTTTCATAAAAACTACCAAATTAGTCTCACAGGACCTGTTCGTCACAACTCCATGCTGGTCTGTGTCCACTAAGTTCTTACTCCTCATATAATCCAAAATAGAATCACTCAGGATTCCCTCAATGATCTTCCCCTCAATAGAGGTCAGACTCACTGGCCTATAATTTTCTGCATCACTTTTACTACCTTTCTTATATATAGGTACCACATATGCTAGCTTCCACATTTCTGGCACCACCCCTTCCTCCAATGATTTTTGTCCCAGGCTAGTTATAACCGGCACCAGTATATCTGCTAACTCCTTTACCAAGAAAGGATGCATCCCATCCAGACCAGCTGCCTTTTCCACCTTCAACTTCATAATTCTACTCCTCACTCTTTCTTTTGTTATAATATTTTTCGGGTCCAACATACTATCACCTACATATACTGTCTCTATACCCCCATTATACTTTTTATAAGGTGCTACAAAGCATCTACTAAATTCTTCCAGCATCTCCTCACATTTTGAAGTTGTAACCCCCTCAATATTCAGTGATTCAATCATACTATTACCCCATTTCTTCCCATTTATATAAGCAAAAAAGCTTTTACTATTACTCTTGTCCATCACTAATCTAAATTCTAACTTTTTTTTGAATTTTTAATTTCCTTCCTCAATTTTCTTTGGATATTCTTATATTTAGTTTTTGATTCTGATGAACTTAACTTTCTCATTTTTCGATACAACACTTTCTTTCTATTACACAATCTAATTATATTTTTTTGTTAACTAGGGTGTTTTTTTACCTTTAATATTATATAATCTTCTCCAGGGTATAAATTTTTCTATTACCTCCTTCATTTTCTCAATTAAAAATTTCCAAGACATTTCCATATTGAGATCTTTCATTTCAACCTCCCAATTGATGTTACTTAATTCTTCTGTTATAGCACCAAAATTTCCTCTCTTATATAGTATCTGCTCGGTCACTCCTTTTATCCTCTTTACTTCCCACGACATATTAAATTGTATGGAATTATGATCACTCATTCCAAATTGTGGTTGAACCTTAATTTGTGTTATAACATCTGGGACATTTGTTAGGATGACATCCAATATGTTATTTCCTCTAGTGGTCTCGTATATGCACTGCCTTATACCTACTGCCATAAACTCCTCTTGTAATCTACACTCCAAGCTATTTCCTCCCATACAGTCATCCCACTTAATATTTGGCATATTCAAATCCCCTACCATAACCAGATCAGTACCTTCAACTAGTTCCATTATGTATTTATAAAAAGCCTCCGTGTTTTCCATTATAGTGTCTGGTGGTCTGTAAAAAACAGAAAAACTACATTTTCTTCCCCTATTGCTCAACACATCCACAATAATAATTTCAGTACCTCCCATGTCACAATTTACTTCTTTAACCCTTACTTCTAGTTCATTCCTTACAAATAGGGCCACTCCACCTCCTCTTTTCTCTACTCTATTTTGGCTTATTAATCTATATCCAGGTATCTGTTGACTCCATTGGCTATCATCAGACCACCATGTTTCCACTACCCCAATCATATCAAGTTTATCCCTCCTTACTATCATTTCCAACTCAGCCATGCTAACGTCATTTAAACTTCTTGCACTAAAAAACATTACCTTTGTATCTACCATACCATTAACTATTTTTTCTTTTTTTAGTACTGTACTTTGTTGTTGCTTGACTACACTGTTTGTCCCCCTCTTTTTCAGTTTACACAGATCTCAATTTCATTTCATTTTTAATCCTCTGTCTTACTATTCCACTACCCCTATGATTGAGATGCAACCCATCTCTACTATAAAAATTATCATTATTTACAAACGTCCCCCAGTGTTTAATGAGTTTATGTCTAGATTCCCTTACCCATCTCCCTAACCATTCATTTGTCAAGGCAATTCTCTTCCTTTTATATACTGCTGCCCTTGGTGCTGGTAATAGTTCAGAGGGCACAATCTGACAACCCTTATTTACTAACTTTTGTACCAACATACAATAATCTTTCTACATTTCAGGTAGAGTCTTCCATGAAATATCATTGATACTCACATGTATTACTGCTAGTGGGTTCTCCCCTGCCTCCTTGAAAATGTTATCCACCGTATCACACAAATCCATTGCCCCGATCCTGAAAAACTACTGACCATTCGATTTTCTTTATCATTATGACAAATATATTGATCAGTGTATTTGATTATAGAATCCCCTAAAACTATAACCTGCCTTGGGTTTTGTTTCTCTTCTTCCATCATCTCTATACCTTCCTCATGTATTACATTTTCCACAGTCACATTCTGCAATACCTCATAACTATTGTCAACTGGGACACAAAATAGTTCATTACCCTCATTGTCATCTATTCTCCTTTGTGATGACAACTCATTACTAGTTTCCCCATTTTCTTCTGCAATTTATAAACTATCCCTCCTAATTGATGTAGGGACTGGGCCCAGGGGGCTTAACCCTCTACACTTTTTCTTAACCTTCCCTGACACTTTCTTGTGTGTTTGTTTATCCTCATCTTCCTGCTCTCTTTCCTTTCTTTTACCCTTCCATTGTTGATCTTCTTCTATCTCCTTTTTATTTAAACTAGTCAAGATCTTCAACCTTTCTGAAGGTTGAAGTTGGATGTGACTTTTTAGCAGAGATGCACTTTTATTGTTTGAACGGGCACTTACTGTGTGATGCTTGTGTGTCATGGGCTACTAATATGAAGTATAAGTAGAATATATGTTATAATATGGGCTATATGAACAATTGTCCTGTAGAGAAAAGTAGTCCAGTAAGGGAGGTGCTTGTACTGATGTAACGACAGTGAGAATATCACCAGGTGATGTATGCACTGTGTGTATATCTGTAAGCAGGTATCACAGTGCATACGTCCCTGAGTAGTTATACAATTGGGGTGAGTGGTATGTGTTTTTATTTCATGTGTTATCAACTCACCCCAATTGTATAAATATAGACATAGAATGGCAGCTAAAGGTTACAGTTTTTTCAGTTATGCAATATTACAGAATCAAGATCAGCTATACATTGTATTGAACATGTTACCAAGAGCTCTATTTTATCATTTTCAAGAGAACAATAAGTTTACTGATAGAGGGAGGGAGTAACAGGTTTGATATTTACAGTGAAGTAGAGAATTAGACAGATATCTTGTGAGTGCAGCCAAAGGAGGCATTGTTAATAGATAATATTTGGCAGCATGGGGGGTTACGTGATGAGCCTGCTCAGGTAAGATGCGTTCCGCGCTCCTCCGAGTCCCAAGCATCTAATTATAGTCTCAAATACCTGATTTTGGTGGCAATTTGAATTCTCTCTCGATTTTGTGCCTTGTTTGGAGCACCGAGTTGTTTTTTTGCGGAACAGTTTTGGGTTTGTGGCGCGGTAAAGAAATTACATATGACCACGAGAGAGAAATCTTGTGTAGGCCGGGCCCGAACTCGAGTACAGGATGGAGACTTATGCTGCAGAATCGCTGGCGGGGCGTCCCCCGGCGACTAAGAGACCGAAGCCCCATTCTCCTGCTGATCTGGAGCAGTGCGAAGATATTCCCCCAGAATGAGGTCTGGGAGTTACCACTGAGGATATTAAAGAGATAAAGTCCCTGTTGCAGGGACTGGTGGTGGATTTCGCAGAAGTGAAACCGGCGTTACATTCACTGGCCCAGAGGATGAATGATGCAGAGGCCAGGATCTCTTCACAGGAAAGGAAGGTGACCACATTGGATCAGGAGATGGTAGTGATTCAGAAAAAAGTCAAAAAATTGGAGGAGAGGTTAGAGAATCAAGAAGCAAGAAATCGTAGAAACAACCTTATACTTATGGGCTACCCGAGAGGACTGAAGGCCCAGACTGTGTATCCTTTGTCCAGGATTTGCTTTTGAAAATGTTTGGCCCGTCGCCCTTCAGGGAAGGGTATAATCTGGAGAGGGCTCATCGTGCACTGAGGGAGGCCCCACCACCAGGGGCCCGACCGAGAGTGATAATTATGAGGTTCCTAAACTTCAAAGAGAAGTCTTATGTTCTCCAGATGTCTAAGCAAAAGAAACCTCTGCAATGGAATGGGGCCTCAATTTGGTTTTTTCAGGATCTTATTCCTGGTGTTCGAGAGAAACAAAAAGAGTATAGCGATATTAAGAAGAAGCTCTACTTGGCTGGGATAAAATTTCGGCTTCTCTATCCGGCTACACTTATGGTGCGACTGTCATCGGGAGAAAAGAAATTCTTAATGGCAAAGAAAGCATGGGACGGACTTTGCGTTGATCTTCCGGACCTTTTCAAATCACTAACCTGAATGTGTCCTCCTTGTGAGGGCTGGCCTTCTATGGAGATAACCTGTGGGAGCTTTGGGGCATTTAGAGTGACTGTTTAGATCAAGCTGGCCTCTGTCAAAATATGAGACAATCATATTGAGACTTGTGTCGATCCTGGAAGGTCCCTTTGGCGGGGAGGGGTGTGTTGTTTTTTTTTTTTGCTGTTGTTTGAAGGGATGGGGGAATATGAGGGTGCAAAGGGAGATCTTAAGGGAAGCTCAATAAGTAGAATTGGGCTGTTTTGGATTGCCAAGGGCTGGATTAGACTAATGGTTAGATGGATTGGACTTTATGGGGGTTAAGGATGCAACAGGGAGAGGGGCAAGTCCATCATCTACTAAGGGAGGGTGCTCCAAGGGAGTACTATGGACTTTCGTTGGAAGTGTTGCCTGTTGAAACTTGCCTATCTCCACTGGATGGGAATTGGACTTACTGTCTGTTTGGTTGGCCACTTTTCAATGTTTTAGCTTTCTTATTATAAATGGAATATCCAGGGGCACCATTTCACTAATTGATTTTTGTTAGCCTGCTAGGGTCCGAAGGGGAATTCAGGGGCCTGTTTCGGGTACAGTAACTGAGTTGGGATTTCTGGTGGGGCTAGAAAGTGGTTCATCCACGACTCATTGAAAATGGTCGGTCGGTCTTGGGACCGGGGAAGGGGGTGGGGAGGAGAGAGAGAGAGTCCTAATCGGAGACTTGTGGAGCGGGCCTCAGTCAAACTGTGTCACGTGTCTTTCACTTAGTTGGTCATCAATTAGATGGTATTGTATAATGTTATTTCCTGGAATGTTAAGGGTTTGAGGGGCCGACATAAAAGGTTGACAATCCTGAGGTACATGGAGCAGCAAGGGGCTCACATTGCAGCTTTACAGGAAACACACCTACTGTTGGATGAGTTGAACTGTTTAAAGAAGCGCTGGGTGGGCCAGGTATATGGGGCGGGTCGAGAGAGAGCATTGGGGGGGGTCACGATCTTAATAAATAAGTCGTGTTCCCTTGAGGTTAATCAGGTGTTAACCCAGCAGGATGGTAGGGGAATCTTTGTGAGGGGCAACTTAAATGGGAAGGCAGTTGTGGTGGCCTCTATATATGGGCCAACTCCTTTGGAGCCTGAATTTTTTGCCTCTTTAGAGGAAAATATTGCAATGTTTCCAGTACTTTCACTGATTTTAGCGGGGGACTGGAATTTATGTTTAGACAACAGAGAAGATAGGATACCTCCTTGTAAGGGCTCCAGCTCTAGGGCCCAGGTAGCGTTGGCTAGGTTTATGGAAGCTGCAGGCATGATTGACCCAGCTAAGTTGTTTCTGGACGGAGGTTCCAAGATGACATTCTACTCCATGCTCATAGAACTCATACCAGGATAGATTTTTTTGGTTAACAAGGAGGCTCTAGGGAGATCAGAGCTTTCTCGACTGAGGGTAGAACCTCTTGGACCACTCTCTGATTCGATTCAATGGGAGCCCAAACCTCTACCCCCAAGGCCTTATAGGTGGAGGTTGCAGGATTGGCTCTTAACGTCGGAGGAGAGAAGGGACGAGTTGGAAGGGGCTCTTCAGGAAATTATTAGAGTACAATTGCCCACGTTGACTAATAAAAAACTAGCATGGCCCACTTGTAAATTTCTTTATTCCATGGCTGCTAAAACGTTAGCTGCTAAAGTGAGATTGATTAGGAGGGCGAGAGAGGAGTTCTTAGAGGCTGCTATTAGTTCTTTGTCACAACATGAGGGGGCCTCAGGGGAAATAGATAGGGAGCTTAAAAGCTTAAGAAGGGATCTGTCAGAGATTTTATATGGTAAGACTGAATTTTGGTTAAATAAGATTAAGGCCAAATATCTCCTTCAGGGCGATGTACCGGGGCATCTCCTAGCAGCGAGAATTAAGGAGTGGGAAGCCACCAGGACTATTATTTTGATTTCACATGAGGGGAGGCTAAGGACAGACCCCCAGGACTTGGCTGAGGCATTCGCCTCATTTTTTGAGGAAATATATCAGGAGAATGTTTCAGGGGGGGACAGGGAGATTAGGGAATATTTGGATGGTATTCAACTCCCGACAGTGGATCCTACTCTTGCTAAAAAATTGGAGTCCCCAATAAGATCCTCCGAGATTATTGAGGTGGTCCGGTCCCTTCCAATAGGGAAATCACTGGGGCCTGATGGCCTAACGGCGAAATTTTACCAAACTCATATCCAGACTATTCTCCCGATCTTAAAGGATTTTTTTCATACTATTATGCGGGAGGGTATCGACTATCTACCTTATATCAAGCTTATGTCACATTAATACCCAAACCCGATAAGCCGAGGGATGCTATGGGAAGCTATAGGCCTATAGCTTTGATAAATCAAGACATTAAGATACTTACAAAGATCCTGGCTAACAGGATATTAACTGTAGCCCCGAGTTTAATCAGTCAGGAACAGGTAGATTTTATGCCAGGGCGAGGAGCATTAGATGCGCTTAGGAAAATACATCATATTATAAATTCTGCCTCTGACTCTGGGGTCCCCTTGGCCCTGATCTCCCTAGATGCTGAAAAGGCGTTTGACCGAGTTTCCCACTCCTTTTTGTTTATTACTATGGAGAAAATGGGGTTCTCGGAGGGTTTGATTAGGGGCATTAAGAACCTATATGCGGCGCCCACGGCTAGAATATTATTTAATGGCTATCTTTCGAGGGAATTTCAGTTAAAGAATGGTACTCGGCAAGGGTGCCCTCTATCACCGATTTTGTTTAATATTTACTTAGAGCCTCTATTAAGATCGATCAACAGGGAGGTCAGGGTCCAGGGAGTTGGGATTGGTAATATGGATCTAAATATTTCTGTTTTTGCAGATGATATTTTACTCCACCTTCGAGATCCAGTAACTTCCTTTGGTTTTGTTAGGGATCTAATAGATCGGTACTCCAGGGTATCTAATTACAAGCTGAATCTTACCAAAACCCAAATTCTACCCCTGACTCCGCATGTTTTTAGAGCAGATTTTGCTCCCCTAGGGGTGCAATGGAATAAGGATAAGTTAAAGTACTTGGGTATCTGGATTACTGCAGACCAAACATCTGGTGCGGCCGCTAATATGGGGGGAATTATTTCGGAGATCTCAGGAGATATCTTAAGGTGGAGTAAACTACCTCTGAATTTTGCAGCGATTAGGCATTATTAAGATGAACGTCCTGCGAGGTTGTTATATCCGACTTATTTGGCTCCTTATGTTATCCTGGTAAAGTGGTTCAAGCTTATTAGAAGATGTTGATGGGTTTCCTATGGGGCAATAAACCCACTAGGATTAAATATAGTGTGCTGTGTAGGCCCTATGAAAAGGTGGGATCAAACTACCTGACCTTCAGGCTTACTATGTAGCGGCCAGTTGGGCCTGATGGCCCAATGGGCAAGGGATCTGGGAGAGGGAGAATATTCTCCTGCCTGGTTACAGATGGAAAGGAAATGGCTGAAGGATATAAATTATTCACCTGAGTCGCTATTATATGCCGGGCTTAAAGTGGTACAAAGCAAGGTTGAGGTGGGAACCCAATCAGGAAGTCTCTGAAGTCTGGTGGTCGCTTACCCCGTGCAAAGAGGCTGTCAGGTCAAACTCGGATCAGCTTATTTTGAGAAATCCCAACTTGACTATTGGAGGTCAGGGGCTTGGCCAGAGGTGGGTTATTTATTTGGAAGGTCTTACTTTGAGGGATATGCAACAGGAAGGAAAATCTTGTTGCCACCTACAATGTGACGCTTTGCCCTTTTTCAAAGGTTACAGCTCAAGCAATTGATTGCGGAGTTCGGAGGAGAAAGGGGATTTTACAGACAGTTTTCGTGGGAGAACTTGCAGGGGTTGTCAACAGAACTAGCTTACTCTCTCGGTATATAAACGCCTCTTGAATTCCCGAAGTGCCAGTGATTTTACCTCTATTTCCTATTGGGATAATGTATTGACTCCTGGGTTAAATTGGGATATCATATGGAAAGCTACCAAATATATTGTTATTCCTAAATATAGAATTACGCAGATTTTTGTGGCCCACAATATTTTCTATACACCTGTAAAGCTCTGGTTGAGGGGCTTGAGGCCGACAGATCTTTGTTTTAGATGTGGGAAGGTAACAGGAGACTTGCTCCACGTTTTGTGGAGATGTGAAAAAATTTCTCAGCTATGGAACAAGATTAGACATGGTCTTGACCCCAGTTTAGTGACCACGTTTATCTAACGCCAGAATTTGTGTGCTGAAGATTACTCCCTGTTGAGGTGCTACCAAGGTTCCATCTGGCTTTAATGGGATCATTAGTTAAGGCGTTTATTTTGAACCATTGGAAGGATGGTCAGGCTTATTCATATAGGCAATGGGTGAAGGACTTACTGGGGTCGTTGGCTAGGATCAAAAATCAGCTTATGTCTGAAGGTAGACAGGAAGTTTATATTAAAAGGTAGGCTAACTTAGATGCAGCTTATTCACAGTTGGATATGAGTACTAGATTAGAGGCCTGTCTTTGAGAGGAGGCTGCAAGATGTAACCGTAGAGTTGGAGGATGTACTAGGATTGGTATACTGGGTATCGGATCTTGTTATCTTTAGAAGGTCCCTTACAGTATGGAGGATTTATTAATTCAGATAGGGTAGGAGCTTTAATTTAATTTGAATGGGACGAGGACTGACGGAGGATGACAGCTTGGGGATGGTGAATTTCCTGGATTGGGACTCTCTCTCTTTCAGGGGTTGCACTGGATACCCTCCTGGTTGGCTGAGATTAAACCTGATTTGAGTTGTTTTTTCTTTTAAAGCTGAGAGGGGTTATTGGGGAAGTGAGAGTGTGAGGAAAGAACTGTATCAATTAGTAGTAGTCTCTATTAATTTAGTCTATCTTAACTTTCGGTTTATTTGGTGAGGGGTTGTTTTTGGGTGGGGGTATCCAGTGTGTTTGTATATAGGGGCTGTATATAGTTTGCACAGCCAGTTTTGGGGTGTGCGCCCGGTTTCCGGGTTATTGTGTCTATATGTTTTGTTATTCTTTTGAAAAGAAATAAAAACTTTCTTTAAAAAAAAAAAAGATAATATTTGGCAGCCCTATCGGTAGGAGCTCAGTGGTGGGGTGGTCCCATAAGATGATAGATAGATGACCCAGCACTAGCTGGTTCATTGGCAGTGCCATGAAGTGAGAATGTGCCCTTTTAGGGCTGACTTGAAAGGTCCTAATTTGGAGATGGAGGAGACATCAGAGGGGAGTTCTTTGTACCAGACTGTGGCCCTGTGTGGGAATGACCTTTGGGCTAAGAAGGTTCTAACCTTCGGAATGGACCACACCTGTCAGTTGGCATTGAGGGTGTTCACTGAGGTGTGGATGATAGGAGAGAGGCATAAACCCCTGAGGGGGTAAGCCCCAGATATATTTTCTTTGTGAGAAGACATGTTTGATAAAATAGCCTTTCATCCAGGGTGAGGAGATTTGTCAGGGCATATAGGGTGCAAGTATGGGTATGCTTGTCTGCCCTGGAGAGGAGTCTGCATACTTTGTTTATGGCCAGGTGGATTTTGTTAAGGGATGTGTGGTCAGCAGCTGAGTAGATAGTAAGCCCATAATTGACTAGGAAGAGGACTGAGGAGGTGACAGCCAGATTAAGGGCTTCCGGAGGTAAGCAATCCTTGTGCTGATACAATAGGCTTATACCCAAGGGCACTACTTCTATTGATGGGCAAGTGGCTGGGACGACTCATGAATCCCGTCCAACTCGAGTGGTGTTGTGCAATGACAGATCTATTAAAAACAAAACTGCAATTATTGTGGATCTTGTTGGAACAACTGATCTGGCATGCATCACCGAAACCTGGCTGGTTGAAAATGCTGGCCCTTCCTTAGAAGCGTCAATTCTGTCTGGGTACTTGGTGATACACCACCCGAGACTGGACCGTGGGAGGGGTAGCAGTCTGTTTCAAGACCAGGTTGGGCCTCACTGGTGTACCAGTAGAGGAGGCCGAATTATTTGAATGTACTATGGTAGCAGGTGTGGGTTGCAGGATAGCTCTCTTCTACCATCCATCCAGGGGACAAAAAGCGATTCCTGCAGGAAGTGGCGGACTTTGCTGTCAACATGGCATTGAAGTCACCCAGTCTGATGGTTCTGGGTGACTTCAGTGCCTGGATTGACAATGAACTCTCACCTTTTAGGCAACACTTCCTCCAGTTGATGACATCACTGGGCAACACACAGATTGTTACCTCTGCTACCCATAGTCATGGTCATTCTTTGGATTTGGTGTTCCTTCTGGGGATTGAGGCCTCTGATTTGGGGGTGGAACCTGTTGGTTGGTCTGATCATTACAATGTAAGTTTCAACTTTTGAGCCCTCCCTTTGTAGGTCTGCCCCTGTGGAGATGATCAGTTACCACCTTTACGGGACGTAAGCCCTGAAAACCTAGAGGCGGTGATTGACCTCTCGGAGATTCCTGTTGCCAACTTGAGTCTAGAGTCCTTGGTTTTGGCCTATAATAAGGTCATCTCCTTGGCCCTGGACCTGATTGTTCCTGTCTGTGTTCGTCCTCTCTCACTTCACCCTCAGGCCCCTTGATTTGATGAGTTTTTGAGGGAGTTGCGGCAATTAGGACAAAGGTTAGAACGTTGCTGGTGGAAATCCACCCTGGAGGCTGATCATCTTAGGTTGGTAGAGTATTATCCGGCCTACCAATCAGTGAACTCCCGTAAACAGGCAGAGTTCCAGTCCAGGGAGATTGCTGTCACTCAGAATCGACGAGCTCAGCTCTTCCGAACTGTGGACAGGTTGTGCAACTCAGCCTGTCTGCAGCTCCAAAGAGTTTTTTCACAAATGGAGTGTGATGAGCTTGCTCGATTTTTTGCGAATAAGGTGATCGACATCAGGTCAGGGATCCTCCTGACTTATTCTGTGGGAGATGCTGTTGGTCGGTGCCTGGTTACTACACCTCGTATCACCTGGAGTACCTTTGACCTGCCAGAGCACGGGGATATTATGCGGATTGTCCAGGGTATGTGCCCTATGTGCTGAAGTTCAGATCCTGGCCCAGCTTCCCTGATTATGGGTTGTTGTGATATCACTGGCCTGGTCCTGGCTCAGATAGTCTGGTGCTCCTTGGAATCAGGTGAGTTTCCAAGCTCCCTGAAGGAGGAGGTGGTAACACCCCTTCTTAAGAAAGCTTCTTTGGACCCGGGCATTCTAGCAAACTACAGACCTATCTCGAGCCTTCCCTTTATAGGGAAGGTAATTGAGAAAGTAGTGGCGATTCAACTGGAGAACCATTTGACCATCCATAATATCTACGAACCTCTCCAGTCTGGTTTTCGAAAGAGGCATAGTACTGTGACTGTGCTGGTTCGGGTGCTCAATGATCTCCTGATGGTGAGAGATCGGAGAAGCAGTTCCATTCTGGTGCTCCTTGATCTCTCCTCAGCTTTTGACACTATGGACCATGGGGTACTGCTAGAGCAGCTGAGGTTCATCTGTGGCCTGACATGTCCAGTCCTCAGGTGGTTTACATTTTTCTTCGCGGGCAGATCTCAGAGAGTTGTGCCGGGGATTTTTTCCTCAGCCTCACTCCCTCTGTCCTGTGGGGTCCCCCAGGGCTTAGTGCTGTCCCCCATGTTGTTTGCACTATATATGCTGCCCCTTGGAGACATTGTAAGATGGTATGGGCTGAGGTTTCACTGCTATGCTGATGATACCTAGCTCTACCTGTCTTTCGCACCCGTCCAGGATAGTGCTCTCTCAGTATTTAATAACTGCCTCACCGAAATTCAGGATTAGATGAATTCGAGCTAGCTAAAGTTGAACAAGGGAAAAACTGATGTAATGGTTGTGGATCCAGGTCACAGGATAGAGGGGTTGAGGTCTGGTCAGCCCTCTGGACTTTTTCTGGGGAGCTTCCAGATTCTTACCTCTGAATGGGTGTGTGACCTGGGAGTGGTACTTGATGATGGGCTGATCCTTCAATTTCAGGTGTCGGCAGTCATCAAGTCTGCCTTTTATCATCTTAGGAACATTGCCAAGGTCAAGCACCTTGTTCCATCCAGCGATCTGCCTGTGTTGGTCCATGCCTTTGTGAACTCGTGCCTTGGCTACTGCAACTCCATTTAGTTATTGCTTCCTGGGGTTGATATCTGCCACCTGAAGCTAGTGCAGAATGCTGCCGCATGATTGTTGACAGGGTCATCTTGGGTTTCGCATATTACCCCAGTGCTGCGCGATCTGCATTGGCTGCTGATTCAGTGGCAGATCACCTTTAAAATTGGTTTACTGACTTATAAAGCCTTACATGTACTTGGTCCTGACTACTTGAAAGAGCTTCTAATTCCCTACAGCCCTGTGTGACAGTTCCGTTCAGCTGATGAGGTGTTGCTGGAGGTTCCGAGGGTGATTTTGAAATCTTCTGAGGCCCGTGCATTTATATTTATGGCCTCTACCCTCTGGAACTCTCTACCCCATCAACTTCGGGAGCCGCGACCATGGGGGGATTTAAACAGGCACTTAAAACGTTGTTGTGGCATCAGACCTATCAGTCACTTATTGGTGTTTTTAGCTGCTGTGTTATATATTATTGTGGTCATTGTTTTATTGAACTATGTTTTTATTATTGTAAAGCATCTTGATATTTTGAAAGGAGCTTAAAAATAAAGTTTATTATTTATTATTATTTATTATATGGACATTTATGGCAGATGACAGAATGTCAATGTGTGAATGGAAGGAGAGGCTGGAATTACATGTAAGGCCCAGGTATTTATATGTATGGACCTGTTCTAGAGGAAGGAGAGAGAGTGGGAGAGGATTATTAGCTGTGCATTCTTGGCCTTATTCTATCAGTTGGCAAAGAGCATGGTCTTTGTCTTTTTTACATTGACCACAAGTCTTTGGTCTATGAACTAGTTTTCAATCTGGTTAAATTTGTGTTGGAGGGAGGACTACAATACTGTGGGATCTGGGTGCGAGGCAAAAAGAACCGCATCGTCTGCATAGAGTAGTAGGTTGCTGGAGCAGGAATTGGGCAAGTTGTTTAAGTAGATGCTGAATGATAGAGGACCTAGGATGGAGCTCTGAGGAACCCCAGAGTGGACTGGAAGGGTGTTTGAGAGGGTGTTGTTTATTTTGACACATCGTGATCTAGCTGTGAGGTAACTGGTAAACCAGAAGACTGATCCTTGGCATAGACCTATGTGGCGGAGTGTGTTTAAGAGTAATGGGTGGAAGACTGCATCAAAGGCCTTTGACAGGTCGATGAAGACAGCTCGAGCTAAGTATTTTCTATCCAGGGCAGAGTGAATAAAATTAGAGAACTCAGTGAAATTCATAGTTTACTGTGCCCAGATCTGAAGCCATGCTGCTCCCTGCAAAGTAGGTTCTGAGCAATCAGGTACTCAGTAAATTGGGTGGCTATAATTTTTTCAAGGGCTTTCAAGAGTGGTGGGAGAATGGATATGGGGCGGTAGTTATTGGGGGAGGTGCTGTAACCACTCTTCAGTATTGGGGTGACTGTGGCAGTCTTCCAGGCTGCCAGGAACTGCCCCAGACTTAGGGAGTGGTTAATGAGGTCAGTCAGTGGGGGAGAGGACTGTATTTAGTCCTAGATGTAGGATTCTCATATCAAAAGAATCTTTGCAATAGCAAGAGCCACTAAGTGCTTTAATGAGAAAAGACCTTGCCTCATTCGTAGAGATCACCCTGAGATAGAAGGGGGGATGCTGGGTGTTAGGGGGCAGGGTTGCAGGAGTGGGGTAGAAGAAGTTATTTGGGAGTACTACACTAAGGTCGGAGAATGATGAGTTGAGGCAGTTGGCGATGGCCAGCGGGTCGGTGGTAGGGACATTGTTGACAGTTAGTGGGGAGGGAAGCTGGGATTTGCCGTTAAGTTCCTTGATATTGTCCCAAAACAACTGAGCATTCCCCCAGGAGGAGGCAAGGGTCATTTTTAGTAGCCTGATTTGGCTTGTTTTATGGCCCAAGTGCATCTGTTATGAGCTGCTTTATAGGCTTGTCTGTCCACCTGTGTGCCGGATGCAACTGCTTTATGCCAGAGATCATCTCTGTGCTTTAGTTGTTGGAGCAGTGCAGGCATGACCCAGGGGGCATTATGTTTCTTGGATTGCACTTTTGCTAGTGGGGCATAGTAGTCACATGCTTTATTAAAAGAGCAGGTGAAATAATCAAGGGCTTCATCTACAGTAGGGGCCTGGGAGATTGGGACCAGTCCAATAGAGTTAAGTATTTTCTTAGTTTTGTGAGGCATCCGGGTCAGAGATGATGCCGGGCAATATAGTTTGGTTTGGGTTTCTGCTGAAGACACAACCAGGAAAAGAGGATGGGTGAGTGATCGCTTAGGAAGGACCACTAGATCAGAGATTCTGTGGGGATGGTTGGTGAGGAGACGGTCAATCAGGGTGCTAGAGCCATTAGTGGGGTTTGTCCTGGTAGATTGGCTGACCAGCTGGGTCAGGCCCAGTGCAGCGAAGGTGTCCTTGGCATGGGAAGTCAAACTGGCAAGCCAGTTCACATTAAAGTCTCCAACTATGATGTGTTCCATTTTGGGAGGGAAGCCGGAGATATAGTTAATAAGGGATTGTATAGCAGGAGCTTGGTTTCTTGGGGGGACATATGTGACAGTAAGAGTTACAGGGGCTCTGGAGGGATCTGGATTAAGATTTAATGATAAGACTTGCGCACCATGGTCTAGTGGAGGTGTTTGAAGGGCATGGCATATCATGGAGTCATGGAAATACACAGCACACCCCCCCACCACATTTGCCTACTCTGTCAGCTATGTGAAGGGTGAAGCCAGGGAGGGTGACCAAGGAGTCAGGTGTTTTTTTGGAGAGCCAGGTTTCTGTGACGGCTAGCACATCTGGTTGATCTTGCAGTATCTAGCAATGAAGACCTGCCATCTTTTTGGGTAAGCTACAAATGTTCATTGCAGCTATTCTAAGCCCGTGGTACAAGAGGCTAGGGCTGGGTGAGATGGGGCCTTGGTTAGGATGAACATTTCCTGAAATTAGTAGGAGTATGGCAAAGACTCTGAGGAGAGCAAAAGATAGTTGCCTTATGGTCAAGGATAGCTGCTGCCTAGATATAGTGCGGGTAGTACATGGGATGGCCAGGGTGATAAGGGTTGGAAAGGATAGGAATGTGATCCTGCATGGAGGTTGATAGTGGCGCACGACTGCAGGGAGATATGTGGGGTTGATGGGGGATGCATGACAGGCAGTGGCAGTGTGGGTGGCAGTTGCTGATGGTTCATGGGGGTGGGAGGTGTGGGAAGAAGGCCCTTGGGGGAGGGCTGAGTGGTCCAAGAAGTAAGATAATAAAAGCAATAGGTAGGAGCCTGGGTGGTCCTCGTAACAATGGATGTCCAGCAAGTGGTGATAAGGGGGTAATGGCCCAGTGGCAGTATATGGAGGGTACTCCAATACCCATAATTGTGGTGTTCTCTTTGGCACAGCGGTAGGGTGATGGACTGTGGTTTGTTAGGGTGTAGTAATTTGCTTTAGGTAAGAAGGACCCAGGTTGAGAAGTGTTAGGAGAGAGCAGTGGGAAGAGGAATGCAACCTCCAAGAGTTGTTGCCCTCTAGTGACTTTACAATATAATTTGCAAAAAAATAAATAAAAATTAGTTGCTTCAGTAATAGCATGGAATAAACCACACTGACAAAATCATTGACAGTGACAAAGGTATAATAGTGTTAATGAATTTCCATTACCCCTGTCGCTGTCCACAGAGTGAAGAAAGGGCTGAAGAAGCTTCAGGTGTGGTGTCTGGCTGAACTGCTCCCATAGTGTGGTGGCTTAGGCACTAGCTCCTGGCATGAAGGAGGCCTAGGGACCAGCGTTTTGGTTCCCTGTCTCCTGATATTTTACATTTTTTTTGTTTAGAAACAAAGATTCCCTCCTACCGATTGTCTCCTTATCCCCGAGGTTCACACCTCCCTTGGAGTTGATTACATTAATTCTGGGAGGTATGGGGGTGAGGAGGCAGAATCCCCTAGGCATAATGGAACCTTTTGGCAGAGGAAGGGGGATGGTAAAGCCAGCAATCAAGTAGGGTCTGTGGTGTTCCAGTAGGTAAGGAAAATGGGCAGACTGTGTTGGCCAAGCAGTCTTTATCTGCTGTCAAATTCTATATTTCTATGTCTACAGTCTCATTTTTTTTTGCTTCTCCTAACTACCCAGAATCCCTTCCTCAATGGTATTTGCTCCTCTCTCTTTTCATACTGCCTGCACATTCTGTGGCATCAGTAACACCTTTCTATACCATTCAGATAAGAAGGATGGAATGGTGCAACTGATTTCATGGGATGTCTTAAAAATATGAAAAGAAAGAGCAGTAGCTGATAATGGGAGCGTAGATCTGAGGGCAACCCAAAGTTAGAGTATTCATTTATCAATTAATGGTCAAAGCATATCAGAACATGTAACTGGCATGAAAAGAAAATGGGAGGACAGGTAACTATAGAGAAATCATTTCATGTCACCTTTAAGGATGGCTGCTTGAAATTAGAAGCTTAATCCCTCAGATTTCATCTGCCCCTGCTGCCAGTGCCTCCCACACGATGTCATCATCCTGTATTTATGAATTACAGTTGGTTGCCGTGGAAGTGTTATGAACAGGAGATGATGACATCACTTGTATACAAGCAGCCAGAGCAGATTAAGTCCAAAGGACAAGGATCCTGTGTCCATGCAAATATCCTTAATAAAAAGAAAGAATACAGAGTTGGATCAAAACTGTAAATTTATTTATTTATTTAGTTTTTGTTGACCGGGTAAGTGCACTAGACAAATCCTGCCTATTTTCAGGCACGACCCAGGGGAGGGGCATGCGGATGAATATGCCAACTGACCTTGAACTAGATTAAACTGTTGGTGGTATTTTTTTAGTGAATGAGGGAAATTTAGCCAGGACACCGGGGACATTCCCCTACTCTTTTCGATAAGTGCCATGGGATCTTTAACATCCACCTGAACTACCACCAATCCAGGCAGATGGGACCTCGGTTTAACGACTCATCCGAAAGACAGCACCTCAGAAGTGCAGCACCCCTCTCATGCTGCACTACAGTGTCAGTACTGGGATATAACCCAAGTGCCAGATGTGGGAACTGAACCCACAGCCCTCTGATCTCCCAGTCTCAGAGGCGATTGTGCTACCTACTGAGCCACTGACACTGAATATAGGACATACAGTTGCAATTATCTATAGTTTCAGACATTTTCTGAGATGGTTTCACAGACTCTTTAAGCATCACACTGACGAGGGATGGGCCACCTTATTCTGGTTCTAGGCAACCAAAAGAGGCTGCAGCAGGATCTGGGTGCTCATGGTCAATACAGGTATCAGCAAGGCAGCAACAGACTGGGCACTCACCCCACAACATGCCACAGCACGGTACTTATAGTGAAAAACAGAACTTTATTCCGATACCATAACATCTTGGGGGGTGGACTCTATGAACATTTCATGAAAATGGAACCACCATCCAGGCATTCAAGTAATGGAGGTAAATGCCACATATGCAGCATTTTTATATTGGGTTGGGAAGGGTCCTTATAGTCATTAGTTTTTTTTTAAGTCATAGAAATTTGTGTCTGATTGACTATGCAGATGTTTGATAGAGAAAGACATGCATTTACCATTGAGAATTTGCATCATTATATTATTACTATCAGAACATTTCATGGCTTATCAGAACCTCAGAATCTTTTGTGGTTCTCCTGTGTCTGGTGAAACAAGCATTTGCCAATACCAAATGTCTGCTTGCTGGCATTGGCATTGGTAGTGTAGGAGTAACAGCTGCATAATAGGAATGGCAGTGAAGTATTGAACTGAAGCCAACCCCATCACCACCCTGCAGATAGTGACAGGCATTGGGGTGTGCCTTTGGGTCATCAGGCATAACGGCCATGCCATTTCAGCACACCCTACCATGCAGACACCAAGTGTCATGGTGTGCCTTGGGGTCTTTGGCCCTTATGCGTACCCCATTCCATCAGGAAATATTGTGAGATGGGTGCAGTTTAGAAGAATGGGGTGAACTTTGGGGCCGAAGAGTCCAAGGCACACCTTGATGCCTCTCAGTGGCTGCAGGGTGTGGGTGGGGGTGGAATGGTATGAGCACTGCAGGTGACAATCCCAAGTCACAGCCCTGATGCCTATCATTCTCTACAGGGTGGGGTGTTATGGTCGGAAACCCTAATACCACAGGCATTCGTTGGTATTTTCACTCCAAATTTTCAACATGGGTTTTTTGTGACCCCCACCTCATGAACAGTGGCAATATCAGTTTGTTAGCCGAAAGCTGCTTTTGCACAGCGACTACGGCATTTGTCACCATAGGTGCAAAACACATTCTGAACAGGATGTGAAATGACAGCTGTACTGTTCATGGGAGGTGTAAAAATGGCAATGTTGAAAATGCAGTGAAAATATTAAAAACTGGTGAAGTCACGAAGCTATGAGAAACTGTGCAACGTGCACTGTAATGTAATTAGTTTGGGAATTGTTTACAGCAGATTGTCAACACAGGCATTTTGGGACCTCCTGTCATGAACAGTGTCACTGTGATTTTCTTTATCTGTCCCAAACAATGATTTCCCACAGCGACCACGCATTTCTGTGCTGAAAGTGTGAAAACACATCTCGGCCATGTTGTGAAAAATGACAGCTGTACTGTTCATAAGGAAGTGTGGAAAAATGCCACTGGTGAAAATCTGGACTGAAAATGTTACAAATTCATGAACTTACGAGGGTGTGTGGAAACTGTGCAATGCTCACTTGTAACACAGTCATTTTTAAGAATTGTTTCACCAGATTTTTAAAATAACCATTTTAAGACCTCTGCTCATGAACAGTGTCACTGTAATTTTCTTAATGTGTCCCATACATTGATTTCACACACCGACTGCGCCATTGTGCGCTACATGGGCTGAAACATGTTTTGGGCAAGATGTAAAAAATGACAGCTGTACTGCTCATAAGGAGGTGTGGTAAAATGGCTATGTTGAAAATCTGGAGTGAAAAGATTGAAAATTTGCGAACTTATGAGTGTGCGTAGGATCAGCGCAACAAACGTTCGTAAAACAGACATTTTTCGGAATTTTTTCACCAAATTTTTAACATAGCGATTTTAACACTTCTGCTCATGAACAGTGTGACTGTGATTTTCTTAATGTGTCCCATACATTGAGTTTGTACACCGACTGCGCCATTGTATGCTACATGCGCGGAAACACATTTTGAGTGAGAAGTGAGAAATGACAGCTGTACTGCTCACAAGGAGGTGTGGTAAAATGGCAATGTTGAAAATCTGGAGTGAAAATATTGAAAATTTGTGAACTTACGAGCGTGCTTAGGAACAGCGCAACGCATGCTAGTAAAATAGTCATTTTGAGAATTTTTCACCAAATTTTTAACATAGCCATTTTAATACCTCTGCTCATGAACAGTGTCACTGTGAGTTTCTTAATGTGTCTCAAACATTGAGTTTGCACACCGACTGCGCCATTGTACGCTACATGCGCGGAAACACATTTTGGGTGAGATGTGAAAAATGACAGCTGTACCACTCATAAGGAAGTGTGGTCAAATTGCAATGTTGAAAATCCGGAGTGAAAATATTGAAAATTCGTGAACCTACGAGCATGCGTAGGAACAGCGCGACGCACCTTCGTAAAACAGTAATTATTAGGAATTTTTTCACCAAATTTTCAACATAGGCTTTTGAGAGCTCACCTTATGAACACTGGCACTGTCTTTTCATTAATCAGTCCCAAAAGGTGATTTCGTGCAGTGACCGCGAAATCACTCTTTGGGCCTGATTAATGCCATGACAGTGACAGAATTCATAAGGAGGGGTCCCAAAAACCCCATGTTGAAAATTTGGTGCCACAATTCCACAAAATGCCTGAGATATGCAGCAAAGTTGAAAAAACCCTATCCATTACATTATGCAGCTTACTGGCAATTCCTCAGTTCGCGGTTGGCTTTGAAGAGTGCAGACGTGTTGCTGGTCCACCGAAGATCGTCATGCCGAGCTCCAGAGGTAAGTATGAGGTGAGATGGGGGTGTGGGAAGGCAGGGTGCACAGAGGGTGGGGCGGTGGGGAGGGGCAGGGAGACTACGAGGACAGTTTTGTGTTTTCAGGGTTTTTTTTTTAATTACGATGCGGGATGTTTGCCATGCTGGGGTGGACTCCCAGCATGGCAATTACATGATGCAGGGCATTTGCCACACTGGGGTGGGCTCCCAGCATAGCAGCTGGAAAGCTTTGGGGAAGCAGTGGAGCTGACGGGGATTGGGCACCACCGTCAGCTATTCCGATTGTTGCCACGCTGGGGTGGGCTCCCAGCATGGCACTCGGTAATCTCTTGGGGGGGGGGACTGTGTAGCTGACTGGGTATTGGGCACCTCAGTCAGCCAAACACATGATTGCCATGCTGGGGTGGGCCCCTAGCGTGGCACCTGGAAGACTGTTTGGGGGCAGGGGGGAGAGCACTTCAGTGAGCACTTCCCTTATCTGATCATGCTCACTGAAGCGGCTCTCTTCCTTTCAACTGTAAGCCACTGCATTCTCGAGTGCTGTCATAGACAGCTGCAACATGCATTGGGCTACTGTGGCCGTGCCTGCAAACACACGGAGGGAATTGGAAGAAGGGGTGCCACACCTCCAGAAACTCGGATGATGGCACTATGGTTCTTGCACATGAGAGCAAGAAAACATAAAAAGGACTATGATATCACTCACAAGATGACATTATGGCTTCAGCTCCTAAATAAGCTGCAGACATGGTGTAAGTAAACTGTAAGGGGAAAGACACTGTTTTCATTTACAGTAAATACCCCTTGTAATGAAATATGGAATGGCTTGGAATGGGGAATGTAGAAAAACCAAGAGTCGTTAATGCTACTTTGATTGGTTTGTGTTGAACAGAATCCCCCTTACTAGATTTTTTTTTCATATAGCATTTTGGCCCTAACTGCCACTTACTCCTGCCATTCTCCAGTACTGTTGCTGCTCCCCCATCAAGAATCCAGCAGGGATCCACACAGTGAAGGTCCCAAAGACCACAGGGGCTGTCACCCTTGGCAGCCGTGCACGTTTTTTTTTTCATGTGTTTCTCCCTGGGTCCTGTCCTCCACCCAATATATCTGGCACAGCCTCTGGCCACCACTTCTCACAAGAGATCAAGCTTCCTGGCCCACTGAAAAGGGCTGTTACTGCACCAGTTCTGGGATGTGTTATTTCCCAGCTGTCTTGCTGTCCCATGAGGAGCATTCCACAGAGTGGCCACTCATCTCATGCTGACCCAGGCTCACTCCCAAACCAGGGTTGCCAGTGTGGAAGCACATAGTACTGTCACTGAGCCATCAGGCACCTCCCACCCAACCTGTGTGGAACCAGCCTCACTCCCAAACCAGGACTGCCAGTGTGGAAGCAAATAGTACTGTCACTGAGCCATCAGGCACCTCCCACACAATCTGTGCGGACCCGGCCTCACTCCTAAACCAGTGCTGCGAGTGTGGAAGCACATAGAATGGTCACTGAGCCATCAGGCACGTCCCACACAACCTGTGCGGACCGAGGCTCACTCCCAAACCAGGGTTGCCAGTGTGAAAGCACATAGTACTGTCACTGAGCCATCAGGCACCTCCCACCCAATCTGTGCGGAACCGGCCTCACTCCCAAACAAGGGCTACTAGTGTGGAAGCACATAGTACTGTCACTGAGCCATCAGGCACCTCCCACCCAACCTGTGCGGACCCGGCCTCAATCCCAAATCAGGGCTGCCAGTATGGAAGCACATAGTACTGTCACTGAGCCATTAGGCACCTCCCACCAAACCTGTGCGGACCCAGCCTCACTCCCAAACCAGGGCTGCCAGTGTGGAAGCACACAGTACTGTCACTGAGCCATCAGGCACCTCCCACCCAACCTGTGTAGACCCAGCCTCACTCCCAAAACAGGGCAGCCAGAGTGGAAGCACATAGTACTGTCACTGAGCTATCAGGCACCTCCCACCAAACCTGTGCGGACCTGGCCTCACTCCTAAACCACGGCTGCCAGTGTGGAAGCACATAGTACTGTCACTGAGCAATCAGGCACCTCCCACCCAGCCTGTGTGGAGCCAGGCTCAGTCCCAAACCAGGGCGGCCAGTGTGGAAGCACATAGTACTGTCACTGAGCCATCAGGCATCTCCCACCCAACCTGTGCGGATCCAGGCTCACTCCAAAATCAGGGCTGCCAGTGTGGAAGCACATCGTACTGTCACTGAGCCATCAGGCACCTCCCACCCAACCTGGGAGGACCCAGCCTCACTCCCAAACCAGGGTTGCCAGTGTGGAAGCACATAGTACTGTTATTCAGCCATCAGGCACCTCCCCCCCAACCTACGCGGACCCAGACTCACTCCCAAACCAGGGTTGCCAGTGTGGAAGCATATAGTACTGTCACAGAGCCATCAGGCACCTCGCACCCAACCGGTGCGGACCCAGGCTCACTCTCAAATCAGGGATGCCAGTGCGCAGGCACATAGTACTGTCACAGAGCCATCAGGCACCTCAAACCCAAACTGTACGGACCCGGCCTCACTCCCAAATCAGGGCTGCCAGTGTGGGAGCACATAGTACTGTCACTGAGCCATCAGGCACCTCCCACCCAAACTGTGCGGACCCAGCCTCACTCCCAAACCAGGTTTGGCAGTGTGAAAGCACATAGTACTGTCACTGAGCCATCAGGCACCTCCCACCCAACCTGTGTAAACCCAGCCTCACTCCCAAAACAGGGCTGCCAGTGTGGAAGCACATAATAGTATCACTGAGCTATCAGGCACCTCCCACCCAATCTGTGCGGACCCGGCCTCACTCCCAAACAAGCGCTGCCAGTGTGGAAGCACATAGAACAGTCACTGTGCCATCAGGCACCTCCCAACCAGCCTGTGAGGAGCCAGGCTCACTCCCAAACCAGGGTTGCCAGTGTGGAAGCACATATTACTGTCACTGAGCCATCAGGCAACTCCCACCCAACCTGTGCAGACCCAGGCTCACTCTCAAACCAGGGCTGCCAGTGTGGAAGCACATAGTACTGTCACTGAGCCATCAGGCACATCCCACACAACCTGAGCGGACCCAGGCTCTCTCCCAAACCTGGGTTGCCAGTGTGGAAGCACATAGTACTGTCACTGAGCCATCAGGCACCTCCCACCCAACCTGTGTAGACCCAGCCTCACTCCCAAAACAGGGCTGCCAGAGTGGAAGCACATAGTACTGTCACTGAGCTATCAGGCACCTCCCACCAAACCTGTGCGGACCTGGCCTCACTCCTAAACCACGGCTGCCAGTGTGGAAGCACATAGTACTGTCACTGAGCAATCAGGCAGCCCCCACCCAGCCAGTGTGGAGCCAGGCTCAGCCCCAAACCAGGGCGGCCAGTGTGGAATCACATAGTACTGTCACTGAGCCATCAGGCACCTCCCACCCAACCTGTGCAGATCCAGGCTCACTCCCAAATCAGGGCTGCCAGTGTGGAAGCACATAGTACGGTCACTGAGCCATCAGGCACCTCCCACCCAACCTGTGTGGACCCAGGCTCACTCCCAAACCAGGGTTGCCAGTGTGCAAGCACATAGTACTGTCACTGAGCCATCAGGCACCTCCAACCCAACCTGTGCGAACCACGGCACAATCCCAAACCAGGGTTGCAAGTGTGGAAGGACAAAGTACTGTCACTGAGCCATCAGGCACCTCCCACCCAACCTGGGAGGACCCAGCCTCACTCCCAAACCAGGGTTGCCAGTGTGGAAGCACATAGTACTGTTATTGAGCCATCAGGCACCTCCCACCCCAACCTACACGGACCCAGACTCACTCCCAAACCAGGGTTGCCAGTGTGGAAGCAAATAGTACTGTCAAAGAGCCATCAGGCACCTCCCACCCAACCGGTGCGGACCCAGGCTCACTCTCAAATCAGGGATGCCAGTGTGCAGGCACATAGTACTGTCACTGAGCCATCAGGCACCTCAAACCCAAACTGTATGGACCTGGCCTCAATCCCAAATCAGGGCTGCCAGTGTGGAAGCACATAGAACTGTCACTGAGCCATCAGGCACCTCCCACCCAAACTGTGCGGACCCAGCCTCACTCCCAAACCAGGTTTGGCAGTGTGGAAGCACATAGTACTGTCACTGAGCCATCAGGCACCTCCCACCCAACCTGTGTAGACCCAGCCTCACTCCCAAAACAGGGCTGCCAGTGTGGAAGCACATAATAGTATCACTGAGCTATCAGGCACCTCCCACCCAATCTGTGCGGACCCGGCCTCACTCCCAAACAAGCGCTGCCAGTGTGGAAGCACATAGAACAGTCACTGAGCCATCAGGCACCTCCCACCCAGCCTGTGTGGAGCCAGGCTGAATCCCAAACCAGGGTTGCCAGTGTGGAAGCACATAGTACTGTCACTGAGCCATCAGGCACCTCCCACCCAACCGGTGCGAACCCAGGCTCACTTTCAAACCAGGGCTGCAAGTGTGGAAGCACATAGTACTGTCACTGAGCCACTAGGCACCTCCCACCCAACCTGTCCAGACCCAGGCTCACTCCCAAACCAGGGTTGCCAGTGTGGAAGCACATATTACAGTCACTGAGCCATCAGGCAACTCCCACCCAACCTGTGCGGACCCAGGCTCACTCTCAAACCAGGGCTGCAAGTGTGGAAGCACATAGTACTGTCACTGAGCCATCAGGCACATCCCAGACAACCTGTGTGGACCCAGGCTCACTCCCAAACCTGGGTTGCCAGTGTGGAAGTACGTAGTACTGTCACTGAGCCATCAGGCACCTCCCACCCAACCTGTGCGGACCCAGGCTCACTCCCAAACCTGGGCTGCAAATGTGGAAGCACATAGTACTGTCACTGAGACATCAGGCACCTTCCACCCAACCTGTGCAGACACGACCTAACTCCCAAACCAGGGCTGTCAGTGTGGAAGCACATAGTACTGACACTGAGCCATCAGGCACCTCCCACCCAACCTGTGCGGACCCGGCCTCACTCCCAAACCAGGTTTGCCAGTGTGGAAGCACATAGTACTGTCACTGAGACATCAGGCACCTCCCACCCAACCTGTGTGGACCGGACTCACTCGCAAACCAGGGTTGCCAGTGTGGAAGCACAAAGTACTGTCACTGCACCACAGGCACCTCCCACCCAACCTGTGCGGACCCGGCCTCACTCCCAAATCAGGGCTGCCAGTATGGAAGCACATAGTACTGTCACTGAGCCATTAGGCACCTCCCACCAAACCTGTGCGGACCCAGCCTCACTCCCAAACCAGGGTTGCCAGTGTGGAAGCACATAGTACTGTCACTGAGCCATCAGGCACCTCCCACCCAACCTGTGTAGACCCAGCCTCACTCCCAAAACAGGGCTGCCAGTGTGGAAGCACATAGTACTGTCACTGAGCTATCAGGCACCTCCAACCCAACCTGTGCGGACCCGGCCTAACTCCTAAACCACGGATGCCAGTGTGGAAGCACATAGTACTTTCACTGAGCCATCAGGCACCTCCCACCCAACCTGTGCGGACCCGGCCTCAATCCCAAATCAGGGCTGCCAGTATGGAAGCACATAGTACTGTCACTGAGACATCAGGCACCTTCCACCCAACCTGTGCAGACCCGACCTAACTCCCAAACCAGGGCTGTCAGTCTGGAAGCACATAGTACTGACACTGAGCCATCAGGCACCTCCCACCCAACCTGTGCGGACCCAGGCTCACTCCCAAACCAGGTTTGCCAGTGTGGAAGCACATAGTACTGTCACTGAGACATCAGGCACCTCCCACCCAACCTGTGTGGACCAGACCTCACTCAAAACCAGGGTTGCCAGTGTGGAAGCACATAGTACTGTCACTGAGCCATCAGGCACCTCCCACCCAACCTGTGCGGACCCGGCCTCACTCCCAAACCAGGGCTGCCAGTGTGGAAGCACATAGTACTGTCACTGAGCCATCAGGCACCTCCCACCCAACCTGTGCGGACCCAGGCTCACTCCCAAACCAGGGTTGCCAGTGTGGAAGCACATAGTACTGTCACTGAGCCATCAGGCACCTCCCACCCAACCTGTGCAGACCCAGCCTCACTCCCAAACCAGGGCTGCCAGTGTGGAAGCACATAGTACTGTCACTGAGCCATCAGGCACCTCCAACCCAACCTGTGCGGACCCGGCCTCACTCCCAAACCAGGGCTGCCAGTGTGGAAGCACATAGTACTGTCACTGAGCCATCAGGCACCTCCCACCCAGCCTGTGTGGAGCCAGGCTCACTCCCAAACCAGGGCTTCCAGTGTGGAAGCACATAGTACTGTCACTGAGCCATCAGGCACCTCCCACCCAACCTGTGTGGATCCAGGCTCACTCGCAAATCAGGGTTGCCAGTGTGGAAGCACATAGTACTGTCACTGAGCCATCAGGCACCTCCCACCCAACCTGTGTGGACCCAGACTCACTCCCAAACCAGGGTTGCCAGTGTGGAAGCACATAGTACTGTAACTGAGCCATCAGGCACCTCAACCCAACCTGGTGCGGACCCAGGCTCACTCTCAAATCAGGGCTGACAGTGTGCAGGCACATAGTATTGTCACTGAGCCATCAGGCACCTCCAACCCAAACTGTATGGACCTGGCTCACTCCCAAATCAGGGCTGCCAGTGTGGAAGCACATAGAACTGTCACTGAGCCATCAGGCACCTCCCACCCAACCTGTGCAGAACCAGGCTCACTCCAAAACCAGGGCTGCCAGTGTGGAAGCAAATAGTACTGTCACTGAGCCATCAGGCACCTCCCACCCAACCTGTGCGGACGAGGCCTCACTCCCAAAATAGTGCTGCCAGTGTGGAAGCACATAGTACTGTCACTGAGCCATCATGCACCTCCCACCCAACCTCTGTGGACCCAGACTTACTCCCAAACCAGGGTTGCAAATGTGGAAGCACAAAGTACTGTCACTGAGCCATCAGGTACCTCCCACCCATCCTGGGAGGACCCAGCCTCACTCCCAAACCAGGGTTGCCAGTGTGGAAGCACATAGTACTGTTACTGAGCCATCAAGCACCTCCCGCAACCTATGCGGACCCAGACTCACTCCCAAACCAGGGTTGCCAGTGTGGAAGCACATAGTACTGTCACAGAGCCATCAGTCACCTCCCACCCAACCGGTGCGGACCCAGGCTCACTGTCAAATCAGGGATGCCAGTGTGCCTGCACATAGTACTGTCACTGAGCCATCAGGCACCTCTAACCCAAACTGTACGGACCCGGCCTCACTCCCAAATCAGGGCTGCCAGTGTGGAAGCACATAGTACTGTCACTGCACCATCAGGCACCTCCCACCCAACCTGTGCGGACCCAGGATAACTCCAAAACCAGGGCTGCCAGTGTGGAATCACATAGTACTGTCACTGAGCCATCAGGCAGCTCCCACCCAACCTGTGCGGACCCAGCCTCGTTCCCATGCCAGGGTTGCCAGTAAGGAAGCAAATAGAACTTTCACTGAGCCATCAGGCACCTCCCACCCAACCTGTGTGGAGCCAGGCTCACTCCCAAACCAGGGTTGCCAGTGAGGAAGCACATAGTACTGTCACTGAGCCATCAGGCACCTCCCACCCAATCTGTGCGGAACCGGCCTCACTCCCAAACAAGGGCTACCAGTTTGGAAGCACATAGTACTGTCACTGAGCCATCAGGCACCTCCCACCCAACCTGTGTGGACCCGACCTCAATCCCAAATCAGGGCTGCCAGTATGGAAGCACATAGTACTGTCACTGAGCCATTAGGCACCTCCCACCAAACCTGTGCGGACCCAGCCTCACTCCCAAACGAGGGTTGCCAGTGTGGAAGCACACAGTACTGTCACTGAGCCATCAGGCACCTCCCACACAACCTGTGTAGACCCAGCCTCACTCCCAAAACAGGGCTGCCAGGTGGAAGCACATAGTACTGTCACTGAGCTATCAGGCACCTCCCACCCAACCTGTGCGGACCCAGCCTAACTCCTAAACCACGGCTGCCAGTGTGGAAGCACATAGTACTTTCACTGAGCCATCAGGCACCTCCCACCCAGCCTGTGTGGAGCCAGGCTCAGTCCCAAACCAGGGCTTCCATTGTGGAAGCACATAGTACTGTCACTGAGCCATCAGGCACCTCCCACCCAACCTGTGTGGATCCAGGCTCACTCGCAAATAAGGGCTGCCAGTGTGGAAGCACATAGTACTTTCACTGAGCCATCAGGCACCTCCAACCCAACCTGTGTGAACCCCGGCAAACTCCGAAACCAGGGCTGACAGTGTGGAAGCACATAGTACTGTCACTGAGAAATTAGGCACCTCCCACCCAACCTGTGCAGACCCAGGCTCACTCCTAAACCGGGGTTGACAGTGTGGAAGCACATATTACTGTCACTGAGCCATCAGGCACCTCCCACCCAACCTGTGCGGAACGAGGCTAACTCCAAAACCAGGGCTGCCAGTGTGGAAGCACATAGTACTGTCACTGAGCCATCAGGCACCTCCCACCCAACCTGTGCGGACCAGGCCTCGCTCCCAAAATAGTGCTGCCAGTGTGGAAGCACATAGTACTGTCACTGAGCCATCATCCACCTTCCACCCAACCTCTGTGGACCCAGACTTACTCCCAAACCAGGGTTGCAAATGTGGAAGCACAAAGTACTGTCACTGAGCCATCAGGTACCTCCGACCCATCCTGGGAGGACCCAGCCTCACTCCCAAACCAGGGTTGCCAGTGTGGAAGCACATAGTACTGTTACTGAGCCATCAAGCACCTCCCCCCCAACCTATGCGGACCCAGTCTCACTCCCAAACCAGGGTTGCCAGTGTGGAAGCACATAGTACTGTCGCAGAGCCATCAGTCACCTCCCACCCAACCGGTGCAGACCCAGGCTCACTCTCAAATCAGGGATGCCAGTGTGCCTGCACATAGTACTGTCCCTGAGCCATCAGGCACCTCTAACCCAAACTGTACGCACCCGGCCTCACTCCCAAATCAGGGCTGCCAGTGTGGAAGCACATATTACTGTCACTGCACCATCAGGCACCTCTTACCCAACCTGTGCGGATCCGGGCTCATCCCAAAACAGGGCTGCCAGTGTTGAAGCACATAGTACTGTCACTGAGCAATCAGGCACCTCCCACGCAACCAGTGCGGACCCGGCCTCACACGCAAACCAGGGTTGCCAGTGTGGAAGCACATAGTACTTTCACTGAGCCATCAGGCACCTCCCACCCAGCCGGTGTGGAGCCAGGCTCACTCCCAAACCAGGGTTGCCAGTGTGGAAGCACATGGTACTGTCACTGAGCGATTAGGCACCTCCCACCTATCCTGTGCGGACCCAGGCTCACTCCCAAATCAGGGCTGCAAGTGTGCAAGCACACAAGTACTGTCACTGAGCCATCAGGCACCTCCCACCCAAACTGTGTGGACCCGGCCTCACTCCCAAATCAGGGCTGCCAGTGTGGAAGCACATAGTGCTGTCACTGAGCCATCAGGCAGCTCCCACCCAACCTCTGTGGACCCAGACTTACTCCCAAACCAGGGTTGCAAATGTGGAAGCACAAAGTACTGTCACTGAGCCATCAGGTACCTCCCACCCATCCTGGGAGGACCCAGCCTCACTCCCAAACCAGGGTTGCCAGTGTGGAAGCACATGGTACTGTTACTGAGCCATCAAGCACCTCCCCCAACCCATGTCGGACCCAGTCTCACCCCAAACCAGGGTTGCCAGTGTGGAAGCACTTAGTACTGTCACAGAGCCATCAGTCACCTCCCACCCAGCCAGTGCAGACCCAGGCTCACTTCAAATCAGGGATGCCAGTGTGCCAGCACATAGTACTGTCCCTGAGCCATCAGGCACCTCTAACCCAAACTGTACGGACCCGGCCTCACTCCCAAATCAGGGCTGCCAGTGTGGAAGCACATATTACTGTCACTGCACCATCAGGCACCTCCCACCCAACCTGTGCGGACCCAGGCTAACTCCCAAACCAGGGCTGCCAGTGTGAAATCACATAGTACTGTCACTGAGCCATCAGGCACCTCTTACCCAACCTGTGCGGATCCGGGCTCATCCCAAAACAGGGCTGCCAGTGTTGAAGCACATAGTACTCGTCACTGAGCAATCAGGCACCTCCCACCAACTGAAACCAGTGCTGGACCCGCCTCACACGCAAACCAGGGTTGCCAGTGTGTAGCCAATACAGCACTTTCACTGAGCTACAGGCACCTCCCACCCAGCCTGGTGTTGAGCCAGGCTCACTCCCAAACCAGGGTTGCCAGTGTGGAAGCACATGGTACTGTCACTGAGCGATCAGGCACCTCCCAACCATCCTGTGCGGACCCAGGCTCACTCCCAAATCAGGGCTGCAAGTGTGCAAGCACATAGTACTGTCACTGAGCCATCAGGCACCTCCCACCCAAACTGTGTGGACCCGGCCTCACTCCCAAATCAGGGCTGCCAGTGTGGAAGCACATAGTGCTGTCACTGAGCCATCAGGCAGCTCCCACCCAACCTGTGTGGACCCAGACTTACTCCCAAACCAGGGTTGCAAATGTGAAGCACAAAGTACTGTCACTTTGAGCCATCAGGTACCTCCTCACCCATCCTGGGAGGACCTGTGCCTCACCCTCAAACCAGGGTTGCCAGTGTGTGGAAGCACATAGTACTGTTACTGAGCCATCAGGCACCTCCTCCCAACCTATGGACCCAGTCTCACTCCCAAACCAGGGTTGCCAGTGTGAAGCACATAGTACTGTCACAGAGCCATCAGTCACCTCCCACCCAACCGGTGCGGACCCAGGCTCACTCTCAAATCAGGGAAGCCAGTGTGCCAGCACATAGTACTGTCCCTGAGCCATCAGGCACCTCTAACCCAAACTGTACGGACCCGGCCTCACTCCCAAATCAGGGCTGCCAGTGTGAAAGCACATATTACTGTCACTGCACCATCAGGCACCTCCCACCCAACCTGTGCGGACCCAGGCTAACTCCCAAACCAGGGCTGCCAGTGTGGAATCACATAGTACTGTCACTGAGCCATCAGGCACCTCTTATCCAACCTGTGGGATCCGGGTCTATCCTGTACCAGGGCTGCCAGCGAGGAAGCACACAGACTGTCACTGAGCAATCAGGCACCCCACGCGACCAGTGCAGCGGACCCGGCCTCACACCCAAACCAGGGTTGCCGTGTGGAAGCACATAGTACTTTCACTGAGCCATCAGGAACCTCCCACCCAGCCAATGTGGAGCCAGGCTCACTCCCAAACCAGGGTTGCCAGTGTGGAAGCACATGGTACTGTCACTGAGCGATTAGGCACCTCCCACCTATCCTGTGCGGACCCAGGCTCACTTCCAAATCAGGGCTGCAAGTGTGCAAGCACATAGTACTGTCACTGAGCCATCAGGCACCTCCCACCCAAACTGTGTGGACCCGGCCTCACTCCCACATCAGGGCTGCCAGTGTGGAAGCACATAGTGCTGTCACTGAGCCATCAGGCAGCTCCCACCCAACCTGTGCGGACCCAGCCTCATTCCCATGCCAGGGTTGCCAGTAGAAGCAACAGAATCAATTGACATCAGGCACTCACCCAACCTGTGTGTGAGCCAGGCTCACCTCAAACCAGGCTGCCAGTGAGGCGGCAGACGTCACTGAGCCATCAGGCACCTCCCACCCAATCTGTGCGAACCGGCCTCACTCCCTAACAAGGGCTACCAGTGTGGAAGCATATTAGTACTGTCACTGAGCCATCAGGCACTTCCCACCCAACTCCAGCGGACCCGCCTCAATCCCAAATCAGGGCTGCCAGTATGGAAACACATAGTACTGTCACTGAGCCATTAGGCACCTCACACCAAACCTGTGTGGACCCAGCCTCACTCCCAAACCAGGGTTGCCAGTGTGGAAGCACACAGTACTGTCACTGAGCCATCAGGCACCTCCCACCCAACCTGTGTAGACCCAGCCTCACTCCCCAAAACAGGGCTGCCAGAGGAAGCATAGTACTGTCACTGAGCTATCAGGCACCTCCACCCAACCTGTGCGGTCCTGCCCTAACTCCTAAACCACGGCTGCCAGTGTGGAAGCACGTAGTACTTCACTGAGCCATCAGGCACCTCCCACCCAGCCTGTGAGCCAGCTCAGCCCCAAAACCAGGCTTCCAGTGTGGAAGACATAGTACTCAATACTGAGCCATCAGGCACCTCCCACCCAACCCAATGTGTGACCTGGGCTCACTCCCAAACCAGGGCTGCTACTTTGGAAGCACATAGTACTGTAACTGAGACATCAGGCACCTTCCACCAAACCTGTGCAGACGACCTCTAACTCCCAAACTAGGGCTGTCAGTGGCAGCAACATAGTACTGACACTGAGCGATCAGGCACCTCCCACCCAACCTGTGCGGATCTGCCTCACTCCCAAACCATAGGTTTGCCAGTGTAGGCCAATACAGTACTGTCACTCGAGACATCAGCACCTGCCACCAACCTGTGGGACTGGCTCACTGCAAACCAGGCTGCCAGTGTGAAGCACATAGTACCGTCACTGAGCCATCAGGCACCTCCCACCCAACCCATGCGGATCCAGGCTCACCTCAAACCAGAGGGCTGCCAGTGTGGAATTACATAGAATTGTCACTGAGCCATGAGGCACCTCCCACCCAGCCTGTGCGGATCCTGGGCTCACTCCCAAAACATGGCTGCCAGTGTTGAAGCACATAGTACCGTCACTGAGCCATCAGGCACCTCCCACCCAAACTGTGGGATCTTAGCCTCACTCCCAAACCTGTCGGCAGTGGAAGACATAGTACTGTCACTGGAGCTGGCCAGGCACCCCTACACAAATGAAAAGGGATTCCAGCCCCTCACACTCCAAAACCAGGTTTGCGCAGTGGAAACACATGGTACTGTCACTGAGCGATCAGGCACCTCCCACCCATCCTGAGCGGACCCAGACTCACTCCCAAATCAGGGCTGCAAGTGTGCAAGCACATAGTACTGTCACTGAGCCATCAGACACCTCCCACCCAAACTGTGTGGACCCGGCCTCACTCCCATATCAGGGCTGCCAGTGTGGAAGCACATAGTGCTGTCACTGAGCTATCAGGCAGCTCCCACCCAACCTGTGCGGACCCAGCCTCATTTCCATGCCAGGGTTGCCAGTGAGGAAGAAAAAGTACTGTCACTGAGCCATCAGGCACCTCCCACCCAACCTGTGTGGAGCCAGGCTCACTCCCAAACCAGGGTTGCCAGTGAGGAAGCACATAGTACTATCACTGAGCCATCAGGAACCTTCCACCCAAACTGTGCTGACCAAGGATCACTCCCAAACCAGCGCTGCCAGTGTGGAAGCAGATAGTACTGTCACTGAGCCATCAGACAGCTCCCACCCAACCTATGCGAACCCAGGCTCACTCCCCAAACCAGGGCTGCCAGTGTGTGACACTCATACAGTCACTGGTTTCATTAGGCACCTCCACCAATCTGCAGACTCAGGCTCACTTCCCAAACCAGGGATGCCGTGTGTGCCAACACACTGCTCACTGAGCTATTCAGGCACTGCCCACCCAACCTGTGTGTGGGCCCAGGCTTACTCCAAAGCAGGGCTGCCACTGTGGGAAGCACATAGTACCGTCACTGAGCCATCAGGCACCTCCCACCCAGCCTCCTGGGTGGGACAGGCTCACTCTCGCAACCACAGAGCAGCCAGTGTGGAGCACATAGCACTGTCACTGAGCCATCAGGCACCTCCCACCCAACCTTGCACAGCCAGGCTCTCTCCCAAACCTGGGTTTGCAGTGTGGCTGCTTTGCAGTACTGTCACTGAGCCATCAGGCACCTCCAACCTAATCTGTGCGACCCGCCTCACTCCCAAACCAGGGCTACTACAGGGAAGACAAGTACTGTCCACTGAGCCTCAGGCAGCTCCCACCCAACCTCTGCCAGACCCGGCCTCACTCCCAAACCTCGGCTGCCAGTGTGGAAACGCATTAGTACTGTCCGCTGAGCCATCAGGCATCTCCCAAACCAAACTGCGGACCCAGCCTCACTCCCAAACCACACAAGGTTGCTGTGCGTAGCTAACGAGTACTGTCATCGAGCCATCAGGTTCCCCACCCAAACTGTGCGGACCCGGCCCCACTCCCAAACCAGGGGTTGCCAGTGTGGAAGCACATGTACTGTCACTGAGCCATCAGGCACCTCCCATCCAACCTGTGCGGACCCAGGCTCACTCCGAAACCAGGGCTACCAGTGTGGAAGCACATAGTACAGTCACTGAGCCATCAGGCACCTCTTACCCAAACCGTAGGGACTCCGCCTCACTCTCAAACCAGGGCTGCCAGTGTGTGAAGCATAGTACTGTCACGTGGTCATCAGGCACCTCCCACCCAACCCAAAGTGTCCATGCCTCTCTGAGAGACCAGGGTTGCCAGTGTGGAAAAACATAGTACTGTCACTGAGCCTCAGGCACCTCCCACCAAACTGTGTGGGACCCGGCTCACTCCCAAACCATAGGGCTGTGTGGAAGCACATGGTACTGTCACTTAGCCATCAGGCACATCTCACCCATCGTGTGCGAACCCATGCTCACTCCCAAACCAGGGCTGCAAGTGTGGAAGAACATAGTACTGTCACTGAGCCATCAGGAAACACCCACCCAACCTGTGCAGACCCAGGCTCACTCCCAAACCAAGTTAGCCAGTGTGGAAGCACATAGTCAGGCACCTCCCATAACCTGAGGACCCAGGTCACTCCCAAACCAGGGCTGCCAGTGTAGCACACAGCATGTCTCAGCCATCAGGCACCTCAACCCAACCTGGGCAGACGGTCACTCCCAAACCAGGCCCAGTGTGATAACATAGCACCGTCACTGGCATCAGGCACCTCCCACCCAACCCAGCGGACCCAGGCTCACCCCAAACCAGGGCTGCGCAGTGTGATGCACAGTACTGTCACTGAGCGATCAGCACCTCCACCATCTATGCGGACCCGGCTCACTCCCAAATGGGGCTGCAGTGTTCAAACACATAGTATTGTCACTGAGCCACTGAATCCATCCAAACTGCTGTGGAACCGGCCTCACTCCCAAATCAGGGGTCAGTGTGGAAGCACATAGTGCTGTCACTGAGCCATCGCAACTCCCACCCAATCAGGACCCAGCCTCACTCCCAAACCAGGGCTGCCAGTGTGGAAGCACATAGTACTCTCACTGAGCCATCAGGCACCTCCCACCCAGACTGTGTGGAGCCAGGCTCACTCCCAAACCAGGGTTGCCAGTGTGTAAGCACATGGCACAGCCAGGAGCATCAGGCACCTCCACCAACCTATGCGGACCCAGTCACTCCCAAACTAGGGCCAACAGTGTAAAAAAATAGTAGTGCCACTGGCCCACAGGCGTCACCCTATAGACCCAGGCTCACCCCAACCCTGGGCCTGCCAGTGTGGGAACCCATAGTACCACCACTGAGCCATCAGGCACCTCCCACCCAACCTATGCGACAGGCTCACTCCCAAACCAGGGCTGCCAGTGTAAAGCACATACTGTCCTGAGCCAATCAGCACCTCTCACAACCTGTAGACCCAGGCTCATCCCAAACAGAGGTTGCCATGTGGAGCACATAGTATCTCTGAGCCATCAGCCACTCACCCAACCTGTCTGAACAGGCTCACTCCCAAACCAGGGCCAGTGTAGCAAACATAGTACTGTCACTGTATAATCAGCATCTCACAACTAACCCGGACCCAGGCAACTCCCAACAAGGGGGTCAATGAGGATGCACATAATGTCACTGAGCTATCAGGCAACTCCCCAACCAACCTGAGGACCCAGGCCCACCAAAACCAGGGATACAGTGTGGTGCACAGTACTGTCACTGAGCCATCAGGCACCCCACATCCATCCTGCGGGACCCAGACTACCCCAAACCAGGGCTGACAGTGTGGAAGCACAAAGTATATTACAGCCATCAGGCACCTTCCCCTTACTGTGTTTACCACACACTCCCCAACCAGAGCTGCCAGTGGAAGCATAGTGCTGTCATGAGCCATCAGGCAGCCCCACCCAACGGTGGACTAGCCTTACTCCCAAACCAGGCTGCCAGTGTAGCACATAGAACATCACTGAGCCATCAGGCCTCCCACCAACCCTGTGGAGCAAGGCTCTCCCAAAAGGTTGCCCGTGGTAAGCACAGTAAGCCCAGCAGCAATCAGGCACTCCCACCCAATCTGTGCGGACCTAGGCTCACTCCCAAACCAGGGCCGTGTGAAGCACATATTACTGTCAATGAGCCATCAGGCACTTCCCACCAAACACAGCGGCCCATGCTCATTACAAACCAGGGCTACAGTGTGGATGCTCAACAGTGTCACTGAGCCATCAGGCTTCTCCGCCCAACCTGTGAAGGCTCATTCCCAAACCTGGCTGCCAGTGTAGCCAATAGGCACATCACAGGCCATCGGCTCCACCCAACCTGTGCAGGCCAGGCTCACCCCAAACCAGGGTTGCCAGAGGGAAGCACATAGTACCGTCACTGAGCCTTCAAGCATCTCACCCAACCTGGACCAGGCTCACCCCAAACCAGGGCTGAGAATGTGAATGCACACCTTATCACTGAGCCATCAGGCACCTCCCACCCCCAAGGTGGACCCAGGCTCACTCCTAAACCTGGGTTGCCAGTGTGGGCACATAGTACTGTCATGAGCCTTCAGGCCTCCACACAACCAAAGGGATGACCTCGCTCTCAAATAAGGCTGCCTGTTTGGAAGCACATAGTACTATCAATGAGCAATCAGCTACTCCCCCCAACCTGTGAGGACCCAACCTCACTTGCAAACCAGGGTAGGCAGTGTGGAAGCACATAGTACTGCCACTGAGCCATCCAGCACCTCCCACCCAACAAAGTTGACCAAGACTCCTCCAGCCAGGCTGCCACTGTGGAAGCACACAATTTCTCACTGAGCCATCAAACAGTCCCCACCCAACCCTGCAGACCTGACTCTCAAATCAGGGCTGGAGTTGGAAGTACTGTCACTGAGCATCAAGTCTCACCAACTGTACAGACCCGACTCACCCCAACCCGGCTGCCAGTGTAGAGCTTAAAGTACTGTCACTGAGCCATCAGGCCTCCTCCCAACCTGAGCGACCCGGCCCACCACAAACCAGGGTTACCAGTGTGGCAAACATAGTACTGTCACTGAGCCCCAGGCCCCTCCCATCAACCAGTCGTAACCAGGCACCCCCACCAGGGCTGCCAGTGTGGAAGCACATAGTACTGTCACTGAGATATCAGGCACCTCCCACCCAACCTGTGTGGACCAGACCTCACTCCCAAACCAGTGCTGCCAGTGTGGAAGCACATAGTACTGTCACTGAGCCATCATGAACCTCCAACAACCTGTCGGAACCAACTACCCCAAACCAGGGCTGCCAGTGGGAGCACATAGCATCACAGGCCATCAGGCACTCCCACCCAACCTGTGGACCCAGGCTCACTTTCAAATCAGGGCTGCCAGTGCAGCACATAGTACATCACTGAGCCATCAGAACCTCCACCAAACTATGGATCCGCCCTCACTCCCAATCAGGGCTGCCAGTGTAGAAGTTTATAGTACTGTCTCTAGGCATCAGGAACCTCCCACCAAACTGTATGACCCAGCCTCACCCCAAACAACGTCTGCCAGGGAAGCACATAGTACCATCACTGAGCCTTCAGGCACCTCCCACCCAACCTGTGTACACCACTCCCAAAACAGGGCTGCCAGTGTGGAGTACATAGTACTACCACTGAGCCATGAGCACCTCTGACCCAATCTGCGGGACCGGCCTCATTCCCAAACAAGGCCTGCCAGTGGAACACATAGTAATCACTGAGCCATCAGGCACCTCCCACCCAACCTGTGTGACAGGTTCACTCCAAACCAGGGTTGCCAGTGTGGAAGCACACACACTGTCACTGAGCCATCACACCTCCCACACAAACTATGCGGACCCAGGTCACCCCAAACCAGGGCTGCAGTGTGGAAACAGCTCTGTCACTGACCTCAGGCACTCCACCCACCCAACCCCGGACTCAGGCTCTCCCAAACCAGGGTTGCCAGTGTGGAAGCACATAATACTGTCACTGAGCCATCAGGCACCTCCCACCCAACCGCTGCGAACAGGCTCACTCCAAAACAGGCTGCAAGTGTGGAAGCATTGTACTGTCACTGAGACACTAGGCACACCCATCCAACCTGTGCACCCAGGCTCACTCCCACTGCAAGCAGGAAGCACATATTGCTGAACTGAACCATCAGGCACCTCCCTGTGACACAGACTCACTCCCAAAGGGCTGACTGTGGTAGCACAAGTACTGCCACTGAGACATTGGCACCTCCACCCAGCTCAGCTTAGCCAGGCCAGTCCCAACCAAGTTACCAAGGAAGCAAATAGACTGTCACTGAGCTATCGGCACCTCCCACCCAACCTGTGTGGACCCCAGCTCACCTCAAACCAGGGGTCCAAGGTAGAAGACATAGTACTGTCACTGGCCTCAGGCACCCGACCAACCTGTGTAGACACCTCTCCCAAACCAGGGCCAGAAATGTAGGCCCTAGTACTGTCCTAAGCCATCAGGCACCTACCACCCAACCTGTGCAGACCCGACCTCACTTCCAAACGAGGGCTACCAGTGTGGAAGCACATAGTTCTAACACTGAGCCATCAGGCACCTCCAACCGAAACTGTGCGGACCCGGCCTCACTCCTAAACCAGGGCTGCCAGAACGGAAGCACATAGAACAGTCACTGAGCCATAAGGCACCTCCTACCCAACCTGTGCGATCCGGCCTCACTCCCAAATCTGGGCTGTCAGTGAGGAAGCACTAAGTACTATCACTGAGCCATCAAGCACCTCCCACGCAACCTGTGCGGACCCGGCCTCACACCCAAACCATGGTTGCCAGTGTGGAAGCATATAGTACTGTCACTGAGAAATCAGGCACCTCCGACCCAGCCTGAGTGAGCCGACTCACTCAAACCAGGTTGCCAGTGTGAAGCACGACGTACTGTCACTGAGCAATCAGGCTCCTCCACCAACAGGAGGACCCAGGTCACCCCAACAGACTAGTGTGGAAGCCAGGACCGTCATGAGCAATCAGGCACCTCCCACCCACCCGTTTGACCCAGGCTCACTGCCAAACCACGGCTGCCAGTGTGAAGCAATAGCACTGTCACTGGCGATCAGGCTCCTACCCATCTGTCGGACCCAGGCTCCTCCCAAATCAGGGCTGCAAGTGTGCAAGCACTTAGTAGTGTCACTGACCATAGGCACCCAACCAAACTAAATGGACGCCTCACTCCCTATCAGGTTCCTGTGGAAAATAGTGCTGTCTCTGAGCCATCAGGCAGCCCCACCAAACTGGCAGACCCAGCCTCATTCCCATGCCCGATGACAGTGGAACAAATATTACTGTCACTTAGCAATCTGGCACCTCCACCCAAACCAAGAGACTCACCTCACTCCCAAAACAGGGCTGCAGTGTGAGCTCATAGTACCTCACGGGCTATCAGGCACCTCCACCAAAATCAGCGGACAGGCTCACTCCCAAACCAGCTGCCAGTGGAAGCACATAGTACTGTCACTGAGCCACCAGGCACCTCCACCAACCTCTGGGGACTCAGGCTAACTAACAAACCTGGGATACCAGTTTAAAGCACATAGTGTCCCTGAGCCATCAGGCACCTCCCACCCAACCCAGCGAACCCAGGCTCACTCCCAAACCAGGCTGCCAGTGTTGAGACACATATCTGTCCTGAGCCAAGGCACCTCCCACCCAACCCAGCGGACCCAGGCTCACCCCAAAGCAGACTGCCAATCTGGAAGCATAGTACTGTCACTGAGCCATGTCCTCCCATCCAGCCTCTGTTGAGCCAGGCTCACTCCCAAACCTGGGCTGCCAGTGTGGAGGCACATAGTACTGTCACTGAGCCATCAGGCACCTCCCACCCAGCCTCTGAGGAGCCAGGCTCACTCCCAAACCAGAGTTGCCATTGTGGAAGCACAGGTACCATCACTGAGCAATCCACATCCACCCAACAGTGCTGACCCAGTCTCACTCAAACCCTGGCTGCCAGTGTGCGAGCATGTACTGTCACTGACCATCACAACTCCCACGAACCTGTAGCCAGGCTTCCGAAAACAGGTTCCAGTGTGAGCAATATACCGCCACTGAGCCATCAGGCCTCCCACCCAACCTATACAGACCCAGGCTCATCCCAAACCAGGGCTGCCAGTGTGGAAGCACTATACTAGACCATCAGGCACACCCACAACCAACCCGGACCCAGGCTCACTCCCAACCAGGGCTGCCAAAATGGAAGCACATAGTACCATCACTGAGCCATCAGGCACATCCCACCCAACCTAGGCAGACCCCGCCTCACCCCAAACCAGGGTTGCCAGTGTGAGCACATAGCACTGTCACTCAGCCATCAAACTCCATCAAACCAAAGGACCCAGACTCACTCCAACCAGGGCTGGTGTGAAACACATAGCACTGTCACTACTATCAGGCACCTCCTACCCAACCAGTGCGGACCTGACTCACCCCACCATGGCTGCAGTGTGGAAGCACATAGTACTATTTCTGATCCAAAAAACATCACACGCAGAAGTGCGGACCCGAACAGACGAAACCAGGGTTGCCAGTGTGGAAGCACATAGTACCGTCACTGAGCACCAGCCTCTCACCCAAACTGTGCAGACCCGGCCCTCACTCCCAAACCAGGCTGCCATTGTGGAAGCACCATACTGTCCTGCCATACCAGCACCTCTGTCCCAGCCTGTGAGCAGCCACCCCAAATCAGGGTTACCAGTGAAGCACATAGTACCTCACTGAGCACCAGGCATCTCCCACCTGGGCGGACCAGGGTCACTCCCAAGCAGGGCTGCCAGTGTGGAAGCAGACAGGCTGCCCAGGCCATCAGGCACCTCCCACCCAACCTGTGCAGACACGCTCACCCCAAACAAGGGCTGCCAGTGTGGAAGCACAAAATACTGTCACCAACATCGGCACCTCCCACGAACCTACGGACCAGGCTCACTCCAATCAGGGGCCTGTGCATGCACATGGCACTGTCACTGAGCACCAAACCTCCACCATCCCAACGGACTCAGGCTCACTCCCAAATCAGGGCTGCAAGGTTCACAATAACTCTGTCACTGAGCCATCAGGCAACTCCACCAAGCTATGGTGACCCACTCTATCCCAAATCAGGGCTGCCAGTGAAAGGACATAGTGCTGTCAGAGACCATCAGGCAACCACCCAACCTGTCATGCAACCTCACTCCAAACCAGTGCTGCAGTGTGGAAGCTATAGGTACTGTCACTGAGCCTCAGGCACCTCCCACCCAACCTGTCCGACCCAGGCTCACTCCCAAACCAGGTTGCAGATAGCCATGGTACTACTGAGCCATCAGGAACCTCCCACCCAACCCACAAACCCAGACTCACTCTAAACCAGGCTGCCAGTGGCTACAGTACTGTCACTGGGCGATCAGCACCTCCCACCAACCTGTGCAGACCCAGGCTCACTCCCAAACCAGGGCTGCCAGTGTGGAAGCACATAATACCGTCACTGAGCCCTCAGGACCCTCCCACCCAAACTGGGACCCGGCTCACCACAAACCAGGGTTGCCTGTGTGGAAGCTCACATAGCAATCACTGAGCGATCAGGCTCCACCCAACCTGTGGGACCCAGGCTCACTCCCAAACCTGTGCTGAAAAAGGATGCACATATACTGTCACTGAGATCAGCTGCACCATCCTGTCTCACTCCCAAATCAGGTAGCCAGTGTTCAGGCACACAGCAATGCTGAGCCATCAGACACCTCCACCCAAACTGTGTGGCCCCGGCCTCACTCCCAAAACAGGCTGTGTGAGCAAATAGTGCTGTCATTGAGACATCAGGCACCTCCCCCAGCCTGTGGAATAGGGCCACTCCCAAACCAGGGGCTGCCCGCTTATGCAAATAAACATGGTCAAGTGAGCCATCAGGCACCTCCCACCCAACCAGGTGGACCCAGGCTCACTACCAACCCAGGTTGCCGCGCGGAAGCATAGTACTGTCAATGAGCTCAAACTCCCACCCAACTGTAAGAACCAGGCCACTCCCCAAACCTGGGCTGCCAGTGGCTAGGACGTCAATGAGCCATCACATCTCCTCCTAACCTGTACAGACCCAGGCTCACTCAAACCGGGTTGCAGTGTGGAAGCACATAGTACTGTCACTGAACCATCCAGCACCTCCCACCCAACCTGTGTTGACCCAGACTCACTCCCAAACCTGAGCTGACAGTGAGGAACCACATAGTACAGTCACTGAGCTAACAGGAACCTCCCCACAACCTGTGCAGACCCGGCCTCACTCCCAGACCAGGGCTGCCAGTGTGGAAGCACATAGATCTGTCACTGAGTCATCAAGCAGCTCCCACCCATCCTCTGCAGACCCTTCCTCACTCCCAAACCAGGGCTGCCAGTGTGGAAGCACATAGTACTGTCAATGAGCCATCAGGCATCTCCCACCCAAACTGTGCGGACCTGGCCTCACTCCCAAACCAGGGTTGCCAATGTGGAAGCACATAGTACTGTCACTGAGCCATCAGGCACATCCCACCCAACCTGAGCAGACCCGGCCTCACTCCCAAACCAGGGTTGCCAGTGTGGAAGCACATAGTACTGTCACTGAGCCATCAGGCACCTCCCATCCAAACTGTGCGGACCCAGACTCACTCCCAATCCAGGGCTGGCAGTGTGGAAACACATAGTACTGTCACTGAGCCATCAGGCACCTCCTACCCAACCAGTGCGGACCTGACCTCACTCCCATACCATGGCTGCCAGTGTGGAGGCACATAGTACTGTTACTGATCCATAAGGCACCTCCCACCCAAGAAGTGCGGACCCGGACTTAGACAGAAACCAGGGTTGCCAGTGTGGAAGCACATAGTACTGTCACTGAGCAATCAGGCACCTCTCACCCAAACTGTGCAGACCCGGCCTCACTCCCAAACCAGGGTTGCCATTGTGGAAGCCCTTAGTACTGTCACTGAGCCATCTGGCACCTCTGTCCCAGCCTGTGGAGGCAAGGCTCACTCCCAAATCAGGGTTACCAGTGCAGGCTTTGAAACTACTCTCACTGAGCAATCAGGCATCTCCCACCCAACCTGAAGCGGACCAGGGTCACTCCCAAGCAGGGCTGCCAGTGTGGAAGCAGATAAAATGTCTCTGAGCCATAGGCACCTCCCACCCAACCCAGCAGACCCAGGCTCACCCCAAACAAGGGCTGCCAGTGTGAAAGCACAAAGCCTCACTGAGCTCATCAGGCACCTCCCACGAACCTACGGACCAAGGCTCACTCCCAAATCAAGGCTGCCAGTGGCCATGCACATGGTGCTGTCACACAGGCAATCAGGCACCTCAAACCCATCCTGTGCGGACTCAAGCCTCACTCCCAGTCAGGGCTGCAAGTGTTCAAGCACTAATTCATCACTGAACATCAGGCGCTCCACCCAAGCTGTTGACCCAGCCTAACTCCCAAAAGCAAGAGCTGCCATGTGAAAGGGACATAGTGCTGTCAAAGAGCCATCAGGCAGCCCCACCCAACCTGTGCATGCTGAGCCTCACTCCCAAACCAGTACCTGCCAGTGTGCAGGCACATGGTGCCATCACTGAGCTATCAGGCACCTCCCACCACCTGTCCGGACGGGCTAACTCCCAAACCAGGGTTGCCAGGAGGGGCTGTACGGTACTGTCACTGAGCCATCAGGAACCTCCCACCCCAACCTGTGAAAACCCAGGCTCACTCCTAAACCAGGGCTCACAGTGTGAAGCACGATAGTACCGTCACTGAGCCCTCAGGACCCTCCCACCCAAACTGTGGACCCCGGGCTCACTCACAAACCAAGTTGCCTGTGGAGCTCACTGCACAGTCACTGAAGCGATCAGGCACCTCCAACCCAACCTGTACGGACCCAGGCTCACTCCCAAACCTGTGCTGCCAGTGCGGATCACATAGTACTGTCACTGGGCAGTCAGGCAGCTGCCACCCATCCCTGTGCGGACCCAGGCTCCTCCCGTCAGGGCAGCCAGTGTTCAGGCACACAGTACTGTTACTGAGCCATCAGCACCTCCACCCAAACTGTGGCCTGGCCTCACTCCCAAAACAGGGCTGCCCGGTGTGGAAGCAAAGTGCTGTCACTGAGGACATCAGGCACCTCCCACCCAGCCTGTGTGGAGCTAGGCTCCTCCCAAACCAGGGTTGCCCGTTTGTAAGCACATAGTATGGTCAAGTGAGCCATCAGGCACCTCCCAGCCAGACCTGTGTGGACCCAGGCTCACTACCAATGGGTTGCCAGTGTAGAGCACATAGTACTGTCAATGAGCCTTCAGGCCTCCCACCCAAACTATGAACCCAGGCTCACTCCCAAGCCTGGGCTGCAGTGTGGAAGCACATAGTACTGTCAATGAGCCATCAAGCATCTCCCACCTAACCTGTGGGACCAGGCTCACTCCCAGAGCAGGGTTGCCAGTGTGGAAGCACATAGTACAGTCACTGAGCCATCAGGCAGCTCCCATGCAACCTCTGCAGACCGGCCTCACTCCCCAAAACAGGGCAGACAGTTTGAAACACATAGATACTGTCACTGGGCCATCAGAATCTCCCCACCCAAACTATGCGGACGGACTACTCCCAAGCCAGGTTGCCAGTGTGGAAGCTCAAAGTACTGTCACTGAGCCATTGGGCACCTCCCTCCCAACCTGAGCGGACCCGGCCTCACTCACAAACCAAGGTTGCCAGTGTGGAAGCACATAGTATCGTCACTGAGCCATCAGGCTCCTCCCATCCAACCTGTGCAGACTCAGGCTCACTCCCAAACCAGGGCTGCCTGTGTGGAAGCACATAGTACTGTCACTGAGCCCTCAGGAACCTCCCACCCAAACTGTGTGGACCCGGGCTCCTACTGACTCCAGGGTTGACGTGTGCCAGAGCACAGAGCAGTCAATGAGCGATCAGGCACCTCCCACCCAACCTGTGCGGACCCAGGCTCACTCCCAAACCTGTGCTGCCAGTGCGGATGCACATAGTACTGTCACTGAGCGATCAGGCAACTGCCACCCATCCCGTGCGGACCCAGGCTCACTCCCAAATCAGGGCAGCCAGTGTTCAGGGACACAGTACTGTTACTGAGCCATCAGACACCTCCCACCCAAACTGTGTGGCCCCGGCCTCACTCCCAAAACAGGGCTGCCGGTGTGGAAGCAAATAGTGCTGTCACTGAGACATCAGGCACCTCCCACCCAGCCTGTGTGGAGCTAGGCTCACTCCCAAACCAGGGTTGCCCGTTTGTAAGCACATAGTATGGTCAAGTGAGCCATCAGGCACCTCCCACCCAACCTGTGTGGACCCAGGCTCACTACCAACCCAGGTTTGCCAGTGTGCAAGCACATAGTACTGACAATGAGCCTTCAGGCACCTCCCACCCAAACTGTGCGAACCCAGGCTCACTCCCAAACCTGGGCTGCCAGTGTGGAAGCACATAGTACTGTCTATGAGCCATCAAGCATCTCCCACCTAACCTGTGCAGACCCAGGCTCACTCCCAAACCGGGGTTGCCAGTGTGGAAGCACATAGTACAGTCACTGAGCCATCAGGCAGCTCCCACGCAACCTCTGCAGACCCGGCCTCACTCCCAAAACAGGGCAGACAGTTTGGAAACACATAGTACTGTCACTGAGCCATCAGGAATCTCCCACCCAAACTGTGCGGACCCGGACTCACTCCCAAACCCGGGTTGCCAGTGTGGAAGCTCAAAGTACTGTCACTGAGCCATTAGGCACCTCCCTCCCAACCTGAGCGGACCCGGCCTCACTCACAAACCAAGGTTGCCAGTGTGGAAGCACATAGTACGGTCACTGAGCCATCAGGCTCCTCCCATCCAACCTGTGCAGACTCAGGCTCACTCCCAAACGAGGGCTGCCTGTGTGGAAGCACATAGTACTGTCACTGAGCCCTCAGGAACCTCCCACCCAAACTGTGTGGACCCGGGCTCACTCACAAACCAGGGTTGCCTGTGTGGAAGCACATAGTACAGTCAATGAGCGATCAGGCACCTCCCACCCAACCTGTGCGGACCCAGGCTCACTCCCAAACCTGTGCTGCCAGTGCGGATGCACATAGTACTGTCACTGAGCGATCAGGCAACTGCCACCCATCCTGTGCGGACCCAGGCTCACTCCCAAATCAGGGCAGCCAGTGTTCAGGCACACAGTACTGTTACTGAGCCATCAGACACCTCCCACCCAAACTGTGTGGCCCCGGCCTCACTCCCAAAACAGGGCTGCCGGTGTGGAAGCAAATAGTGCTGTCACTGAGACATCAGGCACCTCCCACCCAGCCTGTGTGGAGCTAGGCTCACTCCCAAACCAGGGTTGCCCATTTGTGAGCACATAGTATGGTCAAGTGAGCCATCAGGCACCTCCCAGCCAACCTGTGTGGACCCAGGCTCACTACCAACCCAGGTTTGCTAGTGTGCAAGCACATGAGTACTCCAATGAGCCTTCAGGCACCTCCCACCCAAACTGTGCGAACCCAGGCTCACTCCCAAACCTGGGCTGCCAGTGTGGAAGCACATAGTACTGTCAATGAGCCATCAAGCATCTCCCACCTAACCTGTGCAGACCCAGGCTCTCTCCCAAACCGGGGTTGCCAGTGTGGAAGCACATAGTACTGTCACTGAACCATCCAGCACCTCCCACCCAACCTGTGTTGACCCAGACTCACTCCCAAACCTGAGCTGACAGTGTGGAACCACATAGTACAGTCACTGAGCTAAGAGGAACCTCCCCACAACCTGTGCAGACCCGGCCTCACTCCCAGACCAGGGCTGCCAGTGTGGAAGCACATAGTACAGTCACTGAGCCATCAGGAATCTCCCACCCAAACTGTATGGACCCGGACTCACTCCCAAACCCGGGATGCCAGTGTGGAAGCTCAAAGTACTGTCACTGAGCCATTAGGCACCTCCCTCCAAGGGTGCCGGAAGATGGTAAAAGCTGAGGGGGCTGAGAATCAAAAAGGCACTTATAAAGGGAACAAAGGGCACTTCTTCTACTAGTTTTTGCCATACAGAAATAAAAAGTGGAGGGGCTCCCGCCCCTTCCGCCCCCGTTCCGGCACCTATGCCTCCCTCCCAACCTGAGCGGACCCGGCCTCACTCACAAACCAAGGTTGCCAGTGTGGAAGCACATAGTACAGTCACTGAGCCATCAGGCTCCTCCCATCCAACCTGTGTGGAACCAGGCCGACTCCCACACCAGGGCTGCCAGTGTGGAAGCAAATAGTACAGTCACTGAGCCATCAGGCACCTCAACCCCAAGCATGCAGGACCGGCCTCTGCTCTGTACCAGGACTGCCAGTGTGGAAGCTACATGGTATTACTGTCACTGAGCCATCAGGCACCTCTCACCCAACCTCGTGCGGAACCTGCCTAACCTAGAAACCAGGGGCTGCCAGTGAGGAAGCACATACTTCCGTCACTGAGGAATCAGGCACCTCCCACCCAAATTAACAGTGGACTCCGGCCCCTCACTCTAAACATGAAGGCCAGTGGAAGCACACATAGTACTGTCACTGAGCCATCTGGCACCTCCGACCCAGCCTGTGTGGAGCCAGGCTCTCTCGCAAACCAGGGTTACCAGTGTGGAAGCACATAGTACTGTCACTGAGCAAACAGGCACCTCCCACCCAACCTGAGTGGACACAGGGTCACTCCCAAACCAGGGCTGCCAGTTTGGAAGCACATAGTACTGTCACTTAGCCATCAGGCACCTCCAACCCAACCTGGGCAGACGCAGTCACTCCCAAACCAGGCTGCCAGTGTGGATGCACATAGTACTGTCACTGAGCCATCAGGCACCTTTCACCCAACCTGTGCGGACCCAGGCTCACTCCCAAACCACGGCTGCCAGTGTGGATGCACATGGTACTGTCACTGAGCGATCAGGCACCTCCCACCCATCCTGTGCGGACCCAGGCTCACTCCCAAAATGGGGTTGCAAGTGTTCAAACACATAGTATTGTCACTGAGCCATCAGGCACCTCCCATCCAAACTGTGTGGACCCGGCCTCACTCCCAAATCAGGGCTTCCAGTGTGGAAGCACATAGTGCTGTCACTGAGCCATCAGGCAGCTCCCACCCAACCTGTGCGGACCCAGCCTCACTCCCAAACCAGGGCTGCCAGTGTGGAAGCACATAGTACTCTCACTGAGCCCTCAGGCACGTCCCACCCAAACTGTGCAGACCCAGGCTCACTCCCAACCCTGGGCTGCCAGTGTGGAACCACAAAGTACTGTCACTGAGCCATCAGGCACCTCCCACCCAACCTGTGCGAACCCAGGCTCACTCCCAAACCAGGGCTGCCAGTGTAGAAGCACATGGTACTGTCACTGAGCCATCAGGCACCTCTCACCCAACCTGTGCAGACCCAGGCTCACTCACAAACCAGGGTTGCCAGTGTGGAAGCACATAGTACTGTCACTGAGCCATCAGCCACCTCCCACCCAACCTGTCTGAACCCAGGCTCACTCCCAAACCAGGGCTGCCAGTGTGGAAGCACATAGTACTGTCACTGAGTCATCAAGCATCTCCCACCCAACCTGTGCGGACCCAGGGTAACTCCCAAACAAGGGCTGCCAATGAGGATGCACATAGTAATGTCACTGAGCATTCAGGCACCTCCCAACCAACCTTTCGGGACCCAGGCTCACTCAAAAACCAGGAATGCGAGTGTGGATGCACATAGTACTGTCACTGAGCGATCAGGCACCTCCCATCCATCCTGTGCGGACCCAGACTCACTCCCAAACCAGGGCTGACAGTGTGGAAGCACATAGTACTGTCACTGAGCCATCAGGCACCTCATTGCCAAACTGTTTACCTGGCCACACTCCCAAATCAGGGCTGCCAGTGTGGAAGCACATAGTGCTGTCACTGAGCCATCAGGCAGCTCCCACCCAACCTATGCGGACCCAGCCTTACTCCCAAACCAGGGCTGCGTGTGGAAGCACATAGTACTTCTCACTGAGCCATCAGGCTCCTCCTACCCAGCCTGTGTGGAGCAAGGCTCTCTCCCAAAAAAGGGTTGCCAGTGTGTAATCACATAGGACGTTCAGTGAGCAATCAGGCACCCCCACCCAATCTGTGCGGACCTAGGCTCACTCCCAAACCAGGGCTGCCAGTGTGGAAGCACATATTACTGTCAATGAGCCATCAGGCACCTCCCACACAAACTGTGCGGACCCAGGCTCACTCCCAAACCAGGGCTGAGAATGTGAATGCACATACTACTGTCACTGAGCCATCAGGCACCTCCCACCCAACCTGTGTGGACCCAGGCTCACTCCTAAACCTGCTGCAGTGGAAGCAGAGCAGTACTGTCACTGTTTCTCAGGCACCCCTCCCACAAACTATGTGCGGACCCGCCTCGCTTCCCAACATATGGCTGCCTGTGTGAAAGCATAGTACTATCACTGAGCAATCAAGCTACTCCCACCCAACCTGTGAGGACCCAGCCTCACTTGCAAACCAGGGTAGGCAATGTGGAAGCACATAGTACTGCCACTGAGCCATCCAGCACCTCCCTCCCAACCTGTGTTGACCCAGACTCACTCCCAAGCCAGGGCTGCCACTGTGGAAGCACATAGTACTGTCACTGAGCCATCAGGCAGCTCCCACACAACCTCTGCAGACCTGGCCTCTCTCCCAAACCAGGGTTGCCAGTTTGGAAACACAGTACTGTCAATGAGCCATCAGGAATCTCCCACCCAAACTGTGCGGACCCGGACTCACTCCCAAACCCGGGTTGCCAGTGTGGAAGCTCAAAGTACTGTCACTGAGCCATCAGGCACCTCCCTCCCAACCTGAGCGGACCCGGCCTCACTCACAAACCAGGGTTGAAAGTGTGGAAGCACATAGTACTGTCACTGACCCATCAGGCTCCTCCCATCCAACCAGTGCGGAACCAGGCCCACCCCCACACCAGGGCTGCCAGTGTGGAAGCAAATAGTACTGTAACCGAGCCATCAGGCACCTCCTACCCAAGCTGTACGGACCCAGCCTCACTCTCAAACCAGGACTGCCAGTGTGGAAGCAGATAATTATGTCACTGAGCCATCAGGCACCTCTCACCCAACCTGTGCGGACCCGGCCTCACTCAGAAACTAGGGTTGGCAGTGTGGAAGCACATAGTACTGTCACTGAGGAATCAGGCACTCCCACCCAAATTGTGTGGACCTGCCTCTCTCCCAAAACAGGGTTGCCAGTGTGGAAGCACATAGTACTGTCACTGAGCCATCTGGCACCTCCGACCCAGCCTGTGTGGAGCCAGGCTCACTCGCAAACCAGGGTTACCAGTGAGGAAGCACATAGTACTGTGACTGAGCAATCAGCCACCTCCCACCAAACCTGAGTGGACCCAGGGTCACTCCCAAACCAGGGCTGCCAGTGTGGAAGCACATAATACTGTCTCTGAGCCATCAGGCACCTCCAACCCAACCTGGACAGACGCAGTCACTCCCAAACCAGGCTGCCAGTGTGGTAGCACATAGTTCTGTCACTGAGCCATATGACACCTCTGACCCTGCCAGTGTGGAGCCAGGCTCACTCCCAAACCAGGGTTGCCAGTGTGTAAGCACATGGTACGGTCAGTGAGCCATCAGGCACCTCCCACCCAACCTGTGCAGACCCAGGGTCACTCCCAAACTAGGGCTGCCAGTGTGGAAGCACGTAGTAGTGTCACTGAGCCCTCAGGCATGTCGACCAAAACTGTGCAGACTCAGGCTCACTCCCATACCTGGGATGCCAGTGTGGAACCATATAGTACAGTCACTGAGCCATCAGGCACCTCCCACCCTGCCTGTGCGAACCCAGGCTCACTTCCAAACCAGGGCTGCCAGTGTAGGTAATATGGTACTGTCACTGAGCCATCAGGCACCTTCTCACCCAACCTCAGTAAACCCAGGCTCACTCCCAAACCAGGGTTGCCAGTTGGGGAAGCTCATAGTACTGTCACTGGAGCCATCAGCCACCTCCCACCCAACCTGTCTGAACCCAGGCTCACTCCCAAACCAGGGCTGCCAGTGTGGAAACACATAGTACTGTCACTGAGCCATCAAGCATCTCCCACCCAACCTGTGTGGACCCAGGGTAACTCCCAAACAAGGGCTGCCAATGAGGATGCACATAGTAATGTCACTGAGCGATCAGGCACCTCCCAACCAACCTGTGCAGACCCAGGCTCACTCAAAAACCAGGGATGCCAGTGTGGATGCACATAGTACTGTCACTGAGTGATCAGGCACCTCCCATCCATCCTGAGCAGACCCAGACTCACTCCCAAACCAGTGCTGACAGTGTGGAAGCACAAAGTACTGTTACTTAGCCATCAGGCACCTCCTTCCCAAACTGTGTGGACCAGGCCACACTCCCAAATCAGGGCTGCCAGTGTGGAAGCACATAGTGCTGTCACTGAGCCATCAGGCAGCTCCCACCCAACCAGTGCAGACCCAGCCTCACTGCCAAACCAGGGCTGCTAGTGTAAGTATAGTACTGTCACTGAGCCGTCAGGCACCTCCCACCCAGCCTGTGTGGAAACAGGCTCTCTCCCAAAAAAGGGTTGCCAGTGTGTAAGCACATTGTACGTTCTGTGAGCAATCAGGTACCTCCCACCTAATCTGTGCAGACCCAGGCTCACTCCCAAGCCAGTGTTGCCAGTTTGGAAGCACATCTTACTGTCACTGAGCCATCTGGCACCTCACCCAACCTTTATGGACCCAGGCTCACTACTAAACCAGGTGGCTGCGGTGTGGATGCACATAGTAGTGTCACTGAGTCATCAATCACCTCCCCACCTAACCTGTCGCCCAGCTCATTCCAAACTTGGCTTCCAGTGTGAAGCACATAGTACTGTCACTGAGCCATCAGGCCCCTCCACCGAACCTGTGCAGACCCAGGCTCACTTCCAAACTAGGGTTGCCAGAGTGGAAGCACGTGTTACTGTCATTGCTTCATCAGGCACTCCCACCCAACCAGTGCGGACCCAGGCTCACTCCCAAACCTGGGCTGCCAGTGTGGAAGCACATAGTACTGTCACTGAGCCATCAGGCACCTCCCACCAACCTGTGCAGACCCTGGCTCACTCCCAAACAGGGCTTAGAATGTGGATGCACATACTACTGTCACTGAGCCATCGGGCACCTCCCACCGAACCTTTGCGGACCCTGCCTCACTCCCAAATCAGGGCTGCCAGTGTGGAAGCACATAGTACTGTCACTGAGCCATCAGGCACCTCCCACCCAAACTGTGCGGACCCGGCCTCGCTCTCAAATATGGGCTGAATGTGTGGAGGCACATAGTACTGTCACTGAGCCATCAGGCACCTCCCACCAACCTGTGGAGACCCTGGCTCACTCCCAAACCAGGGCTGAGAGTGTGGAAGCACATAGTACTGTCACTGAGCCATCAAGCTACTCCCACTCAACCTGTGCGGACCCAGCCTCACCCCCAAACTAGGGTTGGCAGTGTGGAATCACATAGTACTGTCAATGAGCCATCCAGCACCACCCAACCAACCTGTGTTTACCCAGACTCACTCCCAAACCTGGGCTGACAGTGTGGAACCACATAGTACTGTCACTGAGCTAACAGGGACCTCCCCCCAACCTGTGCAGTCCCGGCCTAACTCCCAAAACAGGGCTGCCAGTGTGTGAAGCACAGTACTGTCACTGAGCCATTCTGAGCACCTCCACACAACCTTAGGTTGACCAGAATCACTCTGAACTAGGGCTGACATTGTGGAACCAATATGTCCAGAGCTATCAGAACATCCACCGCAACCTGTGTGACCCAGCCTGACTCCCAAACCAGGGCTGCCAGTGTGGAAGATATTGTAGTCACTGAGCCATCAGGCACCTCCCATCAAACCAGTGGGACCCAGGCTCACTCCCAAATGGCTACGTGAAGCATATGTACTGTCACTGAGCCATGAGGCCTCCCACCTAACCTGTGTGAACCTAGGTCACTCCCAAACTAGGTTGCCAGTGTGGAAGCATAGTACTGTAATGAGCCATCAGGCACCTCGAAGCCACCCTGGCAGACCTAGGCTCGCACCCAAAAGAGGGCTGCTGTGTGGAAGCACATAGTACTGTCACTGAGCTATCAGGCACCTCTCACCATCCTGTGGACCTGGCTCACTCAGATGCCAGGTTGCCATTGTGATGCACTTGTACTGTCATTGAGCCTCGTCACTCACCTAGCCTGTGTGAGCCAGACTCACCCCAAACCAGGGTTACCAGTGTGGAAGCACATAGTACCTTACTTACAATCAGGCATCACCCAACCTGAGCTGGACCCAGTCACTCCCAAACTAGGGCCAGTGGGCACCTAGTACTGTCTCTGGAGCCATGTGGCACCTCCCACCCAACCCTGCAGACCCAGGCTCACCTCAACCCAGGGCTGCCAGTGGGTGGCTATACTGTCACTGAGCCATCAGGCACCTCCCACTGGTCTCCATTATGACCAAGGCTCACCCCAAACCAGGGCTGCCAGTGTGATGGCATGGTATCACCGAGTTGGTCAGGCACCCTCCCCTCCCATCGTGTGACTCAGGCTCACTCCAAATCAGGGCCAAGTGTTCAATTCTGTCAGAGCCATCAGGCACCTCCCACCCAGCTGTGCTGGCCTCGCCTCACTCCCAAATCAGGGCTGCCAGTGTGAAAGACATAGTGCCAAGAGCCATCAGCAGCTCCCACCTAACCTGTCCGGACCTAGGTCACTCCCAAACCAGGGTTGCTAGAGGAAGTAGATGGTACTGTCACTGTTTCATCAGACACCTCCCACCCAAACTGTGCAACCAGGCTCATTCCTAAACCAGGGCTGCTGTGGAAGCAGAAGTACTGTCACTGAGCCTCAGGCACCTCCTCCCCACCCAGACCCAGGCTCCCTCTCCAAACCAGGGCTGCAGTGGAAGCACATAGTACTGTCACTGAGCGATCAGGCACTTCCCACTCCAACTTGTGAGTCCTGGCTTACCCCAAAACTGTGCTGCCAGTGAGGATGCATAAGTACTGTCACAGAGCGATAAGGCACCTGTAACCCATCCTTGCGGGACCCAGGCTCATTCCTAAATCATTAGCAGTGTTCAGTACATATATTGCTGTTACTGAGCCATCAGACACCTCCTACCTAACTGTGGACCCGGCTCACCCCAAATGAAGGGTCAAAGTGTCACTGAGATAACAGGTACCTCCCCCAGCCTGTGTGGAGCTAGGTCAATCCCAACCAGAGCTGCCTGGTAGGCACAGAGTATGGTCAATGAGCCATCAGGCACTTCCCACCCAACCTGTGCGGATCCAGGCTCACTACCAACTCATTTTGCCAGTGTGGTAGCACATAGCTGTGGCTGTTTCAGGCACCTCCCACTCTAACAGCTCACTCCCAACCCTGCCAGTGTAAACATAGTACTGTCACTGAGCCATCAAGTTCTTCCACCCAATCTGTAGATATGCTCACTCTCAACTGGGATGCCAGTGGAGCACATAATACTGTCACTGAACCATCAGGCACCTCCACCTAACTTGTGCAGACTGCTTACCCTAACCTGGTCTGCCTGTGGACATATCACAAGCCAACAAGTTACCCCACCCAACCTGTATTATCAGTTCACTTGTGCCTGGCTGTGGGAAGGTAATGCCACTTATCCAGCACCTTCCACCCAACCTGTGTTGACCCAGACTCACCCTAAACCTGAGCTGACAGTGTGGAACCACATAGTACAGTCACTGGAGCTAACAGGAACCTGCCCCTAACCCAGCAGACCTGCACTCCCCAAACCAGGTGCCATAGTGTGGGAAGCAATATAGTACTGTCACTGAGCTTATAAGGCAGCTCCCACGCCACTCTGCAGACCCGCATCACTCCCAAAACTAGGGCACACAGTTTGGAAACACATAGTACTGTCACTGAGCCATCAGGAATCTCCCACCTGTAAACCAATGTGGACTCGGACTCACTCTAAACCTGTGCTGCAGTGTGGAAGCTCTAAAGCACTGTCAGTGAGCCATCAGGCACCTTCCAAACTGAGAGGACCCGCCTCACAAAACCAGGGGCGTTGTATAGTGCTTATTATAGTAGCAGTCACTGAGCCATCAGGCTCTCCTATCCAACCTGTGCTGAACGTGGTCCACTTCCACACCAGGGGCTGCCAGTGTGGAAGCAACAGTACTGTCACTGAGCCATCAGGTTCCTCCACCCAAGCTGTGTGGACCTGCCTAACTCAGAAACCAGGGTTGCCAGTGTGCAAGCACATAGTTCTGTCATCAGGAACTGTGGGGCCTCCTAACCAAATTGAAAGTGACCCACCTCACTCCCCAAACCATTGCTGCCAGGTAGCCAATATAGATTGTCACTGAGCCATCTGGCACCTCAGACCAAGCCTGTGTGGAGCCAGGCTCACTCGCAAACCTGGGTTACCAGTGTGGAAGCACATAGTACTGTCACCGAGCAATCATCCACCTCCCACCCAACCTGAGTGGACCCAGGTCACTCCCAAACCAGGGCTGCCAGTGTGGAAGCACATAGTACTGTCTCTGAGCCATCAGGCACCTCCAACCCAACCTGGGCAGACGCAGTCACTCCCAAACCACGCTGCCGGTGTGGATGCACATAGTACTGTCACTGAGCCATCAGGCAGCTTTCACCCATCCTGTGCGGACCCAGCTCACTCCCAAACCAGGGCTGCCAGTGTGGATGCACATGGTACTGTCACTGAGCAATCAGGCACCTCACACCCATCCTGTGCGGACCCTGGCTCACTCCCAAAATGGGGCTGCAAGTGTTCAAACACATAGTATTGTCACTGAGATATCAGGAACCTCCCATCCAAACTGTGTGGACCCGCATCACTCCCAAATCAGGGCTTTCGGTGTGGAAGCTACATAGTGCTGTCACTGAGCCATCAGGGCAGCCCCCACCCAACCCTGTGGATCTGGACTGTCATGTATGGTATGGCTGCACGCCGATTGGCTCTTGCTCTGCAATTAATGGCGGCAGCTCACCGGCAGTTAAATGGCGGGCGGCGGCGGCAGGTGGTGATGTCACCGCCTCGGGCTGCCGGGGGAGCGGGGTGGGGCCTGGTAGGTGGGGTGGGGGGGACACTAGTCACCAGGGAGATGTTTGGGGGTGTCAATTTACATTCTGCCCGCGATCGCATTACGGTCCACTGACCACCAGGAGATGTTCGTGGGGGGACTTTACTTACTGCCCGTGATTGGGCACTAGGGACATGTTCGGGGTTCATTTTACATTCTGCCCACGATCGGGCATTACGGCCCACTGGACCACCAGGGAGATGTTCGGGTGGGGGCACTTTACTTACTGCCCGGATCGGGCACTAGGGACATGTTCGGGGGTCAATTTACTTTCTGCCCGCGATCAGGCATTTCGGTCCACTGGACCACCAGGGAGATGTATGGGAGGAGGTGGGGAGCACATTGTTGCCTGCGATCGGGCTGTAGGAAAGCCGGTCCTCGACGCTGTTGCTCGGCAGGCGCCAGGCACAAGTCTCTCGGGATCGAGCGCACTCTACATGTTAATGGCATGCAAATGGGGCCATAATCAGATGCAAATGGCCCCCCGCGCCTTTGCATGAATTATGGCCCCATTTGCATGTCACCTTTTGATATCGTGATTTTGGCAGATGGCACAATGGTACTTGGCCACCGCGGATGAATGCTCCATCTGACAACTTGCGGTGGTGCAAGTTTCACTGCACCATGCACAGTGGCTGTGGCTGGGGGGTGATATTCAAAGGAGTTGCTCAATAGCGCAACTCCTTTGAATATCGCCCCGGCCACACCGCTGAGCAACTATTTTGCACAGCGCAAGGGCTTGTGCCTCAGAATGGCGCAGTTTGAATATCCAGCCCTAAATGTTTTGTGAGGAGTAAAAAGGGATTTCAGGGGTGTGTCACTGCCAAGCACATTGCAGTTGACTATAGCAGGGGCACAGTAGTCTTGACTAATGACCACACACTGTGGTCTTGACACCACTTTCTGCTTGCTAGGAGGAAACTTGGTGTACTTCAAAGAATTAAGGCCATTTCAGTTAGAGAGGACTTTGGTCTCTTGATTTGCATGAAGCCACATCACCAAACACCTGAGTGACTTTCAACATCAGTAACCGTCTTTGAAACTGTAACTCTGGCATGCACTCTTTGCATCGATGTTAACGTGCATGCTGAAAGTCAAGTCTTAAGAAATTTCTCCCATGACCCTATCCATAACTTATTTGTTTTTCCCTGGTGTCTAGTCACATCCCCCACCCAATGCTCCCTCTAAGAACACACCACCCCGCACTCCCCCACCACAAAAGTAGCACTTACATTGGGGGTGCCCAGTCCCACAGTGTCACCACCTCATAGTTTTTTTGTTTATTTCTTTTAATATAATAATAATAATAATAATAATTTTATTTGATATAGCGCCTTTCGAACATCAAGGGGCTGCACAATTAAATAAAACAAAACACAATAAATACAGATAAACTCAATGGAATTCAAGGTAAGCGTTTCCCCACAAAAAAGTCTTTAGTGCCTGCTTAAAGCACCCCACAGTCCTGCACTCCCAAAGCTGATGGGGTAGAGAATTCCAAAGGGAAGGTGCCACAAACCCAAAGGCACACACACCAGATGCCTTTAAGCTTACCCTTGGAATCTCCAGCAACCCCTCGTCAGCCAAACGGAGCTGTCACAGAGAGGTGTAAGAAACCAGGAGCTCTTTCAAGTAGTCAGGACCCTGTCCATGTAGGGCTTTGTAAGTCAATAGACCTACCTTAAAGGTGATCCGCCACTGAATAGGCAGCCAGTGCAGGTCACGCAGCACTGGGGTAATATGCGTTCTCCTAGGAATCCCAGTCAATAAACGTGCTGCAGCATTCTACACTAGCTGCAAGCAGTGCATATCAACCCCAGGAGGCCGTAGGTAAAGGGAGTTGCAGTATTCAAGGTGTGATGTCACAAAAGCCTGGACCAGAACAGGCAGGTCACTGGACGGAACAAGGTGCTTGATCCTAGCAATGTTCTTAAAATGGTAAAAGGCCAACTTGATGACTGCCAACACCTGGTGATGAAGGGTCATGCCATCATCAAGTACCACTCCTAGGTCATGCACCTGTTCAGAGGTGAGAATCTGAGCCCCCCTCAGGACTAAACCAGAGGGGAGCTCAGTCCTCAACCCCTCTGTCCTATGACCTGGATCCACTACAAAAACCTCAGTCTTTCCTGGGTTCAACTTTAAGCTGCTGGCACTCATCCAATCTTGGATTTCTAAAAGGCAGCTGTTCAGTACTGAGATAGCACTAACCTGGTCGGAGCGAAAGACAGGTAGAGCTGGGTGTCATCAGCAGAGCAGTGAAACCTCAGCCCATACTGTCTTACAATGTCTATGAGGGGCAGTATGTACACTGCAAATAACATGGGGGACAGCACCGAGCCCTGAGGAACCTCGCAAGGAAGAGAGAAAGCCTCAGAAGAAAAAATACCCAAGACAACCCTCTGTGATCTACCAGTGAGGAAAGATGTAAACCATCTGAGCACTGCCCCCAACAGCCCACAGATGGTCCTCAAATGCTCGAGCAGAACTCCATGATCCACAGTGTCAAAGGCTGATTCAGGAGAACCCAGATAGAATGGTTTCTCCAATCTCTTGCCATCAGGAGATCATTGAGCACCCGAACCAGAGCAGTCTCAGCACTATGCCTCTTACGAAAACCAGATTGGAGAGGTTCGTATAGATTATGGATGGTCAAATGGTTCTCCAGTTGAGCTGCCACAACTTTCTCAATAACCTTCCCCACAAAAGGAAGATTAGAGATAGGCCTATAATTTGCTAGGTTATCTAGGTCTAAAGAAGCTTTCTTCAGGAGGGGTGTCATCACCCCCACCGTCAGGGAGCTAGGAAACTCACCTGAGTTCAAATAGCACCAGACGATCCGAGCTAAGACCAGGCCTATTTATTTATTTAGTTTTTGTTGACCGGGTAAGTGCACTAGACAAATCCTGCCTATTTTCAGGCATGACCCGGGGGAGGAGGATACAGATGTATGCCAACTGACCTTGAACCAGATTAAGCTGTTGGTGGTATTTTTAGTGAATGAGGGAAATTTGGCCAGGACACCAGGGAAATTCCCCTACTTGTTGGTAGGGGGAGCCTTGGCTACTGACTGCAGGATGGCCAGTGTGCAGGTGCCTTTAGAGGAGATGGACATGGATAGTCCAGGAGAGAGGGCCTCCTCTCCTGTGCTTGCAGCTTCTGAGGCTGTGGAGGAGGAATGCGCTGTGGCTGCTGTAGCTGTGGTGAGTGTCATTGAGGCTGACGTGCCTACCGCTGGGGCTCCTGCTGGGTGGCACAGAGTGGCTTGTTCTGCTATTGGAAATGAAAAAAAGACGTTCTACTGTTAAAGCACTCTGCTTTAGTGCAGGAAATGGTCTTGTTGGATGCAGAGCTTGCAGCGCTCCCTCAGGCATCATTGGGGCTTCCCTGTGCTGTGGCCTTACAGTTGCCCAAGCCCCCTGCTGACGCAGAAGGTTCTGTGCCATTGATGACATCTGCTCCTGTTACTTCCGCATTTACGGAGGTCTGTACAGTGGCTGGCAGTCTTCTGAGTGCTCCCTTGGTGTGCCCACAGCTCCCGCTTGCTTCTGCAGAGAAATCTATGGTGCAACACGGAAAACAACGTCTAGGACAGGGAAAGATGAGAGGTAAGCCACTCGGAGCTCGGCCTGGGATGTCAGGCCCTTTGGATTTTGCTACTGATGTTTTTTTTGGTTTCCACATTGAAATCACCGGGCTGGAGTAAACATCAGGGGACCTTGGCCCCTGTTGGGCACTCATCTACTGAGGTACTTTCTGACAAGTCCAGGGATTGTAGTCAGGGGTCTTCATTGTCCCCTAAGAAAGCATTACAGAGCACTGGTTGGGAACAGGGAGATAGGATAGGGGTACTTACACCTGACTCCCAAGATCTGACTTATTTAGCGGTGCTGCAAAAGGCAACAGCATCTGTGGCCACCGACACTGAATTGAGCGCCAACGATCCCCTGGGTAATGCTTCAGGTTGTTGCCTGACAGAGGGTAGTATTTCTGATGTACAAACTGCAGTATTACAAAACTTCTAATGACTTGGGGGGATGTTTCCACCATTTCTGGTACTACTGTTGTTGGTCAATTATCTGCTCTGCATAAAGTACTCTCTCTTCTGTTCCTTCCACTACTGTACTCCCTGATTCCGAGGTTCCTCTTTGGATGGGGCCAGCCCCTTTGTTGTTGGATTCTTCAGAGGATGACCCTGTTCGGCCAGTTGGTTTTAAGCTAGCTGATTTATTTTCCACTAAGGGAGAACCGGCACCTAGGCGTGATGCTGTCCGGTTGTTGTATAACGGAGGGCTGGTGGAACCCCCAATAGGGTTTATGTGGCTAAAACTTAACTCAAGGGCTCTATGAGGTTCTTTTCCTCGGAGATCTTTACCCTTATTAGTTTGGGGAATAATAATTATGACGTTAGTTTTAAACAAGTTTCCAGCTTGGATAGATTTTGGGCACAGTATGCGGCCTGTCAAGCTTCACCCACTTGGTCCCCCTTCCAAGCTATTCTCTTGACTAAACCCGCTGTCAGGAATATTACCATTATGTTTAAAAATGAAGGGGTTAATGTGGAGGATATTTTATTTTGGTTAAAACAAAGGTGTGAGTTGCTCAACAAACCTACCCCCACATTGGATAGTGAGCAAATCTGGGATGGTGGGTGGAGAGTTTGAGTGAAGTTGTATTCTACTAATGCTGGGCCCAGTCATTTACCAAGTTTTTTCTATCTGGGGAAAGATAAAGGTCTCATTTTTTATGTGGAGCAGCCTAAATCTTGTTTCAAATGTGGTTCCTGCGCTCACTTTAGTACAGCCTGTGATACAGTAAAGTGTAGTCATTGTTTTGAATTTGGACATAATTCCAGTGCATGTTTGAATCTTTTTAAATGTAACCTCTGTAAATGTACGGGACATGCCTATGGCCGCTGTCCCTGGGCGTCACATAATAGGGAGGATTTTCCTTCTCACGAAGGTTTCATTACTATGGCGTAGCAAACGCAAGCTAAACTTGTTGCTGCCAGGGATTTAAAAGCTAGTTTGTTTTCCTCTGCACCTGAGAGGTTAGTAAGGGGGCCTGAGGTTGTTCCTGTCCAGGAAAATCATGTCTGCTCCCCACCTCTTTCACAGGCTCAGCCTTTGGTTGCAAATCCACCCCCTATTCCTGTGGTTCATGTCCTGGAGGAGGAGGAGGAGACGGTTGTGGTTGATAGTGAGATGCCCCCCCCTCAGCAGTCTGCTTCTGGCCTTGAGACTTCGGGTTTTGTTCAAGTCCCTCATAAGCGGACCAGGAAAGGTTTGGCTGTTGCTGGTCGGAGCAAATAGGCAGGAGTCCGCACTTGGCAGTCCAGTAATAAATTTGCCATATTAGCTACGGACCTGTCCGATAAGGACTCTGGGGAAGACACTGATACCTCCTCTATACTATCTAATACTGACACAGAGGGAGGCGGGGAGCTGGATCCTATTGCTAAACGGACCCATCAAAGTCGTAGAAGTAAATCGCCCTTAGGTACTTAAATGGCTTCTTTATCGGTCTGCTCTTTAAATGTAAACAGTATCAAAGGTCATAGAAAGCTTGGGGTGTGCTGTTAACTATGCAGGATTTCAGGTGTGATATTGTTTGTCTAGCGGATACTAGATTAAAATCTCATCAAGAATTACAACAGGCTTCTTGGGCATGGACCCTTGGTCCTTCCTTTTGGCCTTCAGGAACTGACAAGTGTGATGGTATTGGGATTTTATTTTCCAACCCTGATTTACATGTTTCCAGGTTGGTAGATATACAACCAGGTACAGCATTGTTATTGGATTTTACTTACTCCTTGGAGAGATTTCAGATAATTGTTGTTTATGCTCCCCAGACTAAAGTACAGCGGGTGTCCCTTTTCCATTTGGTGTGACCCTTTTTGCATACCTCCTGGTTACTTTTGTGGGTGGGTGATTTTAATTGTGGTTTACACCAAAGGGATAGGGGGCTGCAAACCCCTAAATTATTTTGTGATTCTATTGCTTTAAAGGAAGTTGTCACCATGGCTCAACTAGTGTATGCTTATAGGTCTTGTCATGAGTCGGGTGGGTTTACCTTTTTTAAGGAGCATCTGCGAACATGTATTGATTTTGTATTTTTGTCTAAGGTTTTACAAATTCTTTCTTGTCAGATGGTGGGTGTGGAATTTTCGGACCATGCTGCCCTCAGGGTTTCTTTTTCCAGGGACAATGCTCCAAGGTGTAAGAAAAACAGATGGAGGCTTAATGACTCCCTCTTGGAGGATCCTAAAATTCTGAAATTATGGAGGAGGGAATGGGCTGCTAGGCTCTCTGTAGCTGACCTCTGTGAGGACGCTAGTGAGTGGTGGGAAGATTCTAAATTGAGATGGAGGCAGGTCTTTCAGGGGAAGGCTGCTGCAGCTCAGACTGCCCAATACTTACAGTTTTGGCATTGCGGCAGCAGTTGCAACATTTGATTTCCCTGTCTGATACCATGCCGCATGATTACAGTGGTCAAATTGCAGTGGTTTGTATTCAAATGAAAGCCTTGCAATATGATTGGGCTAGTTCTTTGGGACAGGAGGCTAGATTTGGGACTCGGGTGACCAAAGGGGGTTGGACCCTTTTAAGGCCTGTAAATGATGGGTGGAGTCAACATTTATTCAGACTTTATGGTCCCCCTCCAGTGAGCTGGTTACGGCTCCGGAGGCTTTGGTGGATGTTGTGGAACAGCATGTTCTTGCAATGTTGGGCACCGTTCCGGTTTGTGAGTCAGCGGATTCCTTTTGGACTCCCTGCATCTCCCTCCTCTCTCTCCAGCAGAGCAGGGTATGTTGTCAGCTGATATAGTAGCCTCTGAAGTGACTCAGGTCATAGGAAGTTTAAATTTGAACTCAGCACCAGGATCGGATGGCCTTACTACCCATTTTTATAAAACCTTTATGGAGGATATGGTTCTGGCCTTAACTTTGTTGTTTAATGATATGTTATCTACAGCCTCTTTTACGAAATCGATGAAGGAAGCTATTTTAGTCTTGATTTTCAAAAAGGGGGATGTGGCTAATTTGAATGATTGGCGGCCTCTAAGTTTACTGAATGTGGATTATAAAATCCTGGCCAAGATTTTATTGGCCAGATTACTCAAAATTGCTGATATTATAAGTCCGGCTCAGACTTGTGGCATTCCTGGCAGATGCCAACATGATAATTTGGTTTTGTTAGGGGAATTATTTGCCCTGGGTGGGAGGGGCAATTACTGGCTGGGTCTTGGGTTTGGACCAGGAGAAGGCCTTTGATAGGGTCTCCCAGGGTTTTTTAATTTTGGTGTTGCGGGCTTTTGGGATTCCTGTTCGGTTTCTTCATTGACTTAGGACTTTATATGCTGAGGCCACAATTATTCCTAATGTGAATGGCTGGTTGGGGAGGCATGTGACGATTGCACTTGGGGTCTGGCAGGGGTACCCCTTAAGTCCTATTTTATACAATTTTTGTATAGATGATTTGATCAGGGTGATTTTTCTTTGTCCTCAAATTTTGGGGCTGGGGGGCCCCTCCTTCTGTTCCCGTAAAAATTTTGGCTTATGCTAATGATTTGGTTTTGACCGTGGACATCCATACTGGGGAATCGGCTTTGCAGCAGGTTCTATGGACCTATTCCTCAGTATCGGGCTCTTGTATTAATTTTGGGAAAAGTGTTGGGGTTCCCATTGGTCACCTCACTCTTCGTCTTGTTGGTACCTATGCGGGTATTCCGATTTCTATTGCTCCTTTTAAGTGTTTAGGTATTTTCTTTGGGAATGGAGATATGCAATTTCATAACTGGCAGGTTGCCCTAGGGAGGGCTGAAGGTCTCATTTCTGTGTGGAAACAGTAACAGATTGGCAAGAAAAAAAGGGTCTTTTTGCTTAACGCTTTGGTGATTCCTAATTTTTTGTATCTTTGTTATGTGTTTCCTCCGCCTCTGGCTTTTTTTACCAGACTATTTGTTTGTTTTGTTTTCAAGGGTTTTGGGGGTCCCGTCTAAACCTAGTGAAGCATAGTGTGACCTATAGACCATTAAGTGAGGGTGGGGTTGACATGATTCACCCAGTCACTTTTTTTTATAGTTTGTTTTTTAGCTATAATTTTGGGAAAGCTTTGAAGCTGGGGGAGGTGGTTTGGAAACCATTTCTTGTGCAGTGGTTGTTACCCTGTCCTCCACATTGAGATTCAGGGAAGAAGGGTTGGGCATCTTGACTTCAGGAAGTTCCTCCATATGGGAAGGAAGCCTTTAAGGTGGCCTTGTCCTGGGGCTTTTGCCCACAGGATTTTTGTGTCCTGTCTCGTCATATGCGCTATGACAGAATTTGGAGGTGAGAGGCTCAGGAGGAGGTTGCTTTCCCTTTCTGTCCCCTGGGTCATTTTGACTGGATCCTCAAGCAACTCCATAACCCGTGTTTACCCCCTATGTCTGGGATACGGTGTGATTGGGTAATTATGGGAGGCTAAGTGTCAAGGGTAATCATAAGCATAAGGCATTGGATGCTTGATATTGCCCCAGGGATCTATGTCAGTGAATTCTAGAAACCCAACAGCATTTATTTTTAGAATGCCCCTTCGCCCTTGCCTTTTGGACATTGTTAGCTGGCCTGTGGTCAAAACCTTTAGTGCAACAGTTATTTTATGAACATATTATGTTTTGCACACATGTTGCTTTATGTCAAAAGTATCATGCTGAAACTCTGTATATTGTTTTGACATTGATCCGATATTATTTATGGCAAGCCAGATGCATGTTGGTTTTACATCAGAAATTGATTTCTTTACAAGAAATAACTGATAATATTAGAACTGCTATACATTTAGTTAAATTGCATGATTTTAAGGTTTCTGCTGGACCACAGTTTCAATGGTTGTGGCAAAACAGCGACCTCTGGTATATTGATTGATCCTCGTTCTGTAACTCAGATTATTTTGCTTTGTTACCAGTTAATTCTCTTTTTTGATGATTTTGCTTTAGTTTCCTGTGCATAGGATATTGTTTCTTTTGTAATGAAGTCCAACTTTCTTCAATAAAATTCCCCTACTCTTTTCGATAAGTGCAATGGGATCTTTAACATCCACCTGAACTATCATCAATCCAGGCAGATGGGACCTCGGTTTAATGTCTCATCGGAAAGACGGCACCTCAGAAGTGCAGCACCCCTCTCATGCTGCACTGCAGTGTCAGTACTGGGATATTAACCCTATTATGTCACTACAACCCAAAATCAGGGAGGTAGGGCCCGGATCTAAACTATAGCAAGTGGGATGCATCCCCTGAATAATCCTCATAATATCCACGAACTCTGGCAGATCAAAGGTACTCCAGGAAGCTCCGGATTCTGTGACAGGACACTGACCAACAGCATACCCCAAAGAGTAAAGCTGGCGGCACTCCTGCCTGATATCAGCCACTTTATTCACAAAGAAATGAGTGATCTCATCACACTCCTTTTGACTGTGTTGAACAGCCTGTCAACAGTTCAGAAGAGTTGAGCCAGTCGGTTCCATGTGACAGAAATTTCCCTGGACAGGAATTCTGCCTTCTTATGGGAAATTTCTGTTTGATAGAATTTATAATGTTCCAACAAAATAAGGTGGTTGGCATCTAAGGCTGTCCACTGCCAGCGACACTCTAACCTATGCCCCTGTCTCCTCAACTCTCTTAGAGTCCCATCAAACCGTGGGGCCCCAGAGCGAAGCGGGAGGAGGCGAACTCGGACAGGAGCAATCAGATCGAGAGCTGAAGAAATGGTCCTATTAAAGGCTGCAACTAAATGCTCAGGATCTGTGCTAGTCTTGTCCAACAGCAAGCTGTCAATTACTGCCATCAGATCTTCAGGGACCACATCCCGCAAAGGGTGGTAACTGACCATCTCCACAGGGGCCGATCTACTCAGGGGTGCTGAAAATTTGAACCCAACGGTGTAATGGTCAGACCCACCAACAGTTTCCACCACCAAGTCGGAGGCTTCGACCCCAGGAGGAACACCAAATCAAGAGAGTGACCACATGATGAGTAGCTGAGAAACAACCTTTGAAGCCCAGGGTTGTCATTACCTGGAGGAAGTGTTGACCAAAAAGTGAGGATTCATCGTCGACCCAGGCATTGAAGTCACCCAGAACCATCAGTCTGGGTGCCTCCAATTCCATGTCGGTGGCGAAGTCCGCTACCTTCTGCAAGAACAGCTTCTCATCACCTGGTGGACGGTAGAGGAGAGCTATCCTGCACCCCACACCAGCTACCACAGTACACTCAAATGATGTGGCCTCCTGAACTGGAACACCAATTAGGCCCAATTTGGTCTTGAAACAGATCGCAACCCCCCCTGTGGTCCAATCTCAGGCGATGTATAACCGAGTACCTGGTGGGGATCGCTGCCCCCAAAATAGGGGCAGCATTCCCATCTAACCAGGTCTCAGTAATGCAATCCAGATCTGCTGACTCAACAAAAGCTGCATCAGAGCAGTCTTGTTGCAAACAAAGCTGGCATTGCATAACAGCGCCCGAGTTGGACGAGGTTGGCGAGCCGTCTCAACTACTTGACCTCCTGAAACAGAGGTGCCCTTGGGTATGGGAACCAGAACAAGATCACCATGTTCCAGACACCATTTCACCCCAGGGCATCTTCTGGTCCTAACCACCCCTATGGGAGAGCACCAGTCTGTCAGACTCCATTGTCTGCAACCTCCCACCCACCCCTGACTCCCACCCCTGTGAGCAATCCCCAGCACTCGACAGCACTGATAAATAGAAGCAGGTGGGAGGGAGAGGAGAATGGGCCAAGGGCACGGAGAACAGAGACCGAATAGCACAGGACGGGTGGGGCAGGCAGGCACATTCCACTAATAGTTATAACTAAACAATAGGGAAAGCACACAAAACTCAAAATTCCAAAAACAGAGCTGCAAACAATTAAAAATCCTAGAAACCCCAAATCAATAAAACTTAAATAATAATCCCAACCCAACAAAACATACAAAACAGCCCTCTTCCCACAGTCGGATGATTTTCAAACCCAGAAACAAATAAAAATAATACAATCCCCTCTCACAGGATATAAAATACACATACAAATACAAATACTCCCCCTTCAACAGCCCTCTCACTGCTGTGAAAAGGGGGAATTCTACGCACTCCCACTACCCAGAAATAACAAAGTAATCAAACATAACTAAAATAAACATAGGCATCAAATAAAAACAAAAAAGAAAAAAATAAATATGGACCCCTGGTCCTCTCACCACCAGAAGAAAATAAAATAAGTTACAAAGAGTCCGGGAGAGAAGTCATCCAACAGTAGGAGAAGTCATTAAATCCAAATCATATAAATCCAGATGGGAGCTTCCCGTACTCTGTCGTAGATTTTAAATCCTAATGTCATTGGAGGGTTCCCTACAAACTGTGATATAGGACATTCCCCTCGTCCCCAGGTTTTGTATTTGCTTGCACAGACTATTGAATTGTGTACACACAAACTATCATCTGTTTGACCACGAACAATACAACCAACTCCATGAATGACAAGGCCAATGAAAAAGACAATGAAGAGATAGTGTGTAAACCAGAACACTTCAAAATATGACCTTCTGATTGTTTCAGTTGATAAGGTAACCATTAGTATTAGTGCCAAAGTAATAGCTACTCCTGAAAGCCTAGTGAAATATGTAAATACCACCTCCGTAGGGTTTCAAAGGAGAAGAAAATAGAATTCCAAGGTTCCTCTAGCAGGCCTCTTCAGGATCAGTCACAACTCTGAGACCAGGGCAGCCCTGACGCAGCTGACCCGGGGGACGGCCTCGGGCTATAGCAGCTATCTCGGAATTCCCTGGCAGAACTCACCTGCCGATAAGCCCTCAGAGAACCCTAGGGATCAACTCTCACCACCAACTCCCTGGTGAATAAGAGTCTAAATCCCTGTGCTGTTACAGACCTCCACACAACCCATCAGACAGATCAAATCAGGGCAGCTCACCAGGTCTCAAATCAAATTGCTGCCGTCCCTAAATCCACTGAAGAATCAGCTGTAGTTCATCCACAACCAAGTCTATAGGATCTCCAACTTCACAGCTTGTGTACACACACAGACTGAAAGTACAATGGACTAGTGCGCAAAAACAGAGCAAAAAAACTCATGGCCCAGTCACAGGGGCATTCTCTAAATCAGCCCCACTCTCCTCTGAGAAACCCTTTAGTCCAGGTGCACAGATAACTTCTCAAAAACAGAAGACTAATCAATGGGAAGTTAAGCCCCTCTCGATATAATGAACGTCCTCGGCACACTCACAAACTCTGCTCTTTTCTCCGGACAGGTACAAGAACAAATTAGTGAAATCCAGTCATCAGCAAACAAACAAGTACGTTCTAATCCCAGACCCAGGGAACGTTCTCCAGCTCACCACACTCACAGTACTCGGTACACAGTCAGCACTTCACAAAGCCAAAATGGGACAGAATGGAAGGTAAAGAGATTGTAACCCTCACAATGATTCAAATCATAGAAAATCAAAAACAGAAGCACATCTGACAAAAACAGAAGAAACGGTCAAATTCGGCAAGAACCAAAACGATTTTAACTATTTTAAATGTAATTAAAACAAGGAAAAACTCAGAGCAGCTCACAGCATGCCCAGCCTGGTGGCCATTTTCCAGGTCATGTGCTCATGATCATGGAGTGATCCTGTAACAAAGAAAACCATCCATCAACATCTATTGCTGGCACCCCTGCAACTGTCCTCTCACCCTGCCCTCCTTCTCAGCACTCCCCCACAGAAACAACACTGACACTGGAGTGCCCAATCTTCCACCACGGAATCCATATTACTGCCTGACATGGATCTTCCAGACATCTAATTTCCCATCACCAACTTCTCGGCTGTACACTGTTGCCAGCTTTTAAATGACCGACAACCAGAATCCCGACAAGTGGTGTATAGCTCGGGATTGAGTAAGGGAAACAGACTGTAATGCATTTCAGTGCAGTGGTGTATAGTGAGGGGGAAATAAAAAATCTGTCAATGACTGCTGACTGCTGCACACTTTGCCTGCAGCTTCAAGTTAAATGTGATGCCAGGACACATAGACCACCACACTTGTACCTAATTCACCTGCCCCAACCACATGAACACAGCACTGTGCCATCATTATAAACACGCTGTACTACCCCCATGCAATTAATACAGCGTGATTAATGCCTGTGATATTCTGATCCTGCTCTCTTCACCATATACCCTGCACAAGACTAAAGCTCTTTTCATGCCAGTAAACAGTGCAGCGGTGTATAGTGAGGGAGAAAAAAATCTGTTAATGACTGCTGACTGCTGCACAAGACTAAAGCTCTTTTCATCACAATGGGTGTACTTTTGCTATTACAGGACAATATCAGAAATATGCGCACCATTTAATAGCCCCATCAGTTGTGAAGTAACTTTTTTAAGTCTTTTATGGATTAAGTATAGGAATGGCTGTGGTACAGGTAAGCGTGCCTTCCAGGTTTAATTTATATGTGCTGCTGTTTCCCTCACTACACAATGAACTCAATGAACACAGTTAGAGCTGTTTTTACTCGTAGTTAGTGTCTGAGTTTTTTGTGTCAGGCAGACGTGTAGTCGGTTGGATTGATGTTTTCAGAAAAGCGTTTTCGGGAAAAAAAATGTCGGGCAATTTGTTGTTGGGCAAACACATACATCAGGAAGACTTACCTAACCCTCCACTGCACCACAACCCCCCAAATACAACACTGGGGTGCCCAATCCCCCAGTGTCACCATCTGGTATTGATTTTATTATTATTAGTATTATATAGCCTGCAACAAAGAAGGCCATCCATCGATGTCTGTTGCTGTTGCCCCTGTAACTCTTACTCCTCCCTACCCTCCCTCTCTGCCCCACCAAAGACAACTCTGACACTGTGAGTTACCACTTACCTGTGTCACCACCTGTAGTCTCTATTGTATTTTATTATACAGTATATAGCCTGCAACAAATAAGACCATCTGTCAATGTCTGTTGCTGATGCCCCTGTAATTGTCGCCCCCACCGACCATTCCTTTCAGCACCCCCACACCCTCCCCAAACATAACACTGACACAGACATTGCTCTATCCCCAGTGTGTCATCACCTGAAATATAGAAAGCATTCCTCGTTATTTTATTTTATTTTTGTTATAAAAACCTTGAAAAAAAGAAAACCTCCTTGATGTCTGTTGCACTGTTAGTCACCTCCCACCCAAACCTCCCACTCAGCATCCCCAACCCACACACCCCAAAGCCCTTACTTACCCACCAGGGGTCCAATGCCATAACCTTCTCTGAGCTGCAGACATGTCTTTAGTTTTCAAGGACGGGCCACAAACTGAGAAAATCGGGTATGCAGTTTAATGAATTTCAATGGGGATTTGAACTTAATTCAATATTTGTCCATTATTGAATATTTTTGTCCAACATTTTCAACATGCCTGTTTTTGGAACCCAACGTCATGAACAATTGCAATGACATTAGGCAAATCGGTCCCAAAAGGTGATTTCATGATCGCTGCATGAAATCACCTTTCAGGCAGGAGTTAAAATGTTCTCTGCCCTTGTTCATAAGGTGGAGTCAATAAGAAGCCTATGTTAAAAATGTTTTGTAAATACATTTAAGAAGCAACAACATTATGAGCCTACATTGTAATTTGCAAGTGCAGGCTCATTATTTTCATAGTTTTCAATAGTTTTACCCCACATTTTCAACATAGCCATTCGTCACAGTGCCACATGATTTTGACAGCTGTCATTTTTCAAATCCTGGCAAAAATGTGTTTTCAAGTCCTGAAAGATGATTTTGCATTTTTATTTATTTACTTATTTGGTTTTGGTAACCAGGTAAGTGCACCAGACAGAACTGCCTATTTTCAGGCACGACCCGGGAGAGTACAAATCAAGGAACAGGTAAAAACAAATACATATACAGTGTTGTACAATAGAATATTCCAAACAGTTATACAGAGGTGCAAGTTACATAGAATATAGAGGAGGTACATATAACACAGTATAATAGGAACAAAACAGACAAAAAGGCACAATTTACAGTTAATAATGTACAAAACATGACAGTGCTGTTGGTAAGTCAGCAAGGAGACAATTCCCAGGCAGAGACAGGGAACAAAGTGCGTAGCTGCAGCTGAGGAAGAGTGGGGATGGGAGGAATCAAGAGGCCACAGGGAAATGTGAGTGCAGGACAATGGTAGATTTGCATGACTCGTGAAGCTAGGGACATTTGCAAATGTTAAGGGAGGTGAGGTAACTGGAGAGGCTTTTCTTGAAAGTGGGGTGGGATTTGGAGTGCCTAAGATCAAGTAGGAGAGAGTTCCAAAATTTGGGGGCATAGAAGGAGAAGGCAAGTTCACCCATCCTGGTAGAGCATTTTGGGACAGATAACAGAATTAAAGACATGGAATGCAGGGAATGAGGGCAGTCCATGGGGGTGAGCATAGTAGCGAGTGTGGAGAGGATAGAAGAACGAATAATGTTGTCAGTCAGACAACCTAATGAATAAGCATGACACGAGGAAGGAGACGACCAGTGGAGGTCAGAGTAGAGAGTACAGTGATGCTTAAGATGAGAAGCAGATAGCGCAAATCTACAGACATTGTTGTAGGCAACATCCCCCATTTGCAAGATGCTTGCCTGTGCTATAGCGAAGACAGGCAGAGCGTAGCAGAGTCCAAGGAGGAGAAGGCCTTGGCCGACAGAGATCCTTGCAGCAGGGGTCAGAAACCAATGGATTCGGTAAGCCAGTCCAGTTTTAGCATTGACTGATTTGCAGACAGCTTTGACATGCAGAGAGAAGTTAAGAGATGGATCCAGCGTGACCCCTAGGTATTTGTAGAACTGAGTTACTTCCACATGGGAGCCACCAAGACAAGAAACCTGGAAAGATTGAGTTGAGGTGACAGATTTCCTTTGTGACCCAAAGAGCATAACCTGGATCTTGGCAGTATTTAGCACCAGGCAGTGGGATGTAAGCCAAGTTTTGATACGATGAAGATCAGAGGAGAGGTGGGAGTTAATTTCATGAATAGAGCTGGAGGAGACATAGAGAACCAAGTCATCAGCATAGAGTAAGGAGAGACTGTGGGAGGCACTGAAGGTAGTTTATTGAAGAACAAAGAAAAGAGCAGGGGCCCAAGTATGGAACCTTGTAGGACACCCAAATGAAGCAGGGCAGGGGCAGAGAGAACTTTATGACAGGAGACAGACTGGGACTGGCTCCACTGATAGCTGGCAAAACAGGCAAGTGTGGATTGGGAGGCACCAATAGAGCCTAGTTGATGCAGGAGCAGGTTGTGGTTAACCGAGTCAAACGCCTTTGTCATGTCAATGAAAACAGCCCCAGTAAGCTGGCCTTGGTCCATAGAAGATCTGATGTCACTGGTGAATTGCACTAGGGCCGTCATGGTGCTGTGGTCTGGCCTAAAGCCATGCTGAGCAGGAGATTGCAGCTTAAAGTTGGCCATGAAGTTAGACACCTGGTGATGGATAAGCTTCTCCAGGAGTTTACTGAGGGTCGGCAGGAGCGCAATAGGATGGTAGTTTGTTAGGTTTTTTGGATCACCCTTTTTAAAGACTAGGATAACCCTGCCATTTTTCCAGGAGAGGGGCACAGTACCTGAGCTAATGGAGAGGTTGAACAATCGCATGATGGGGGTGGCAAGAAGAGACGCACCTAATTTGAGAATTCTGGGTTCCAGTCCATCAGGGCCTGCGCTACCATGGGGAGACATCATATTAAGAGCTCATAGGACATCCAGCCTGGAGACTGGGTGGAGAATCAGGGAAGGATGGGATGGGAGGAGGTCGGGAGGGAGGTGTGGCAAGGGGGGCGACTGTCAGCATCAAAACAAGGGGGGCGGTTAAGAGTGAGTTGAAAGCATTAGCTATGGTATTAGGGTTGTTACAGGAGACGTTATTTATTAGAAAGTCATGGGGGGTTTGGGACGTGGAGCATCCCATTATGTGGTTTATTTGTGCCCAGTACCTTTTTGGGTTACTAGAGGTGGCGTGAAGAAGGTCTCTATAGTAATTGCTTGGCAGTCCATAGCGCTTTCTTACAAGAGTTACGAAGGGAGCGATATGCGATGAAGTCAGAGAGCAGGGAGGAGGTTTTCCATCTGGCCCAGAGTTTGTCCCATACTTTAAGCATATGTAGAAGAGGGCTAGTTAACCATTTAGTAGGCAGGCCCCATACCCTGCACTTGATGGAAGGAATATGCTTGGACTGCAAGGTGAGCAGAGAGTTGGTAAAGTATTCTACAGCCAAGTCAATGTTATTTGTCATGAATATGGGGGACCAGTTGACATGCTCAAGATCGCTTAAAAAAGCTGAGGTGTCAAGGGCAGAGAAGTCAGACATGGAGATGATTTTGCGTGGGTGGTGGGGGGGGCTGGCATCCCAGGTACAGGTGACAGGTAAATGGTCACTCATGGAGTCTGGTAGCACGGTCATGGAAGAGATTCTGTCTGGCCAGTTGGTAAGTACCCAGTCAAGGAGGGTGTGGCTATTACCATTGTTGGAATGTCACATAGGCACTAAAACAAGCTGGGTTAGGTTGGACTTGCTTATATTAGAGTCAAGGACAGGGAGGTTTGGGCCAAGTCAATTCTGCTTGAAGTTGCTGTGTGAAATCGCATTTTGAGCAGTGATTGAAAATTTTCTCTTCTCTTGTTCATGAGATGGGGTTATAAGAAGACTATGTTGAAAATGTGGGGCAAATATATTAAAAAGCAATAAAAATATGAGCCTACCTTGAAATTTACAAACACTGGTTCATAACTGGTAGCTCAATATTTTGTCCCCAAATTTTAAACATAGCCATTTCGTCACAGCACCTCATAAATATGGCAGCTGTCATGTTTCAAATCCTGGCAAAAATTTGTTTTTTTATACCTGTGGCATGGAATGACATTTTGCTGGTGCAGAATTAATTTTTTGCAGGGATCTGAAAATAATCACCTTCTGGGTCCATTAGGTTGCGTGACAAGAAGGCTATGCTAAAACTTTTGTGTACAAATTCAGTAAAATACTTAGGTTATGACTGAACATTACACTACTTCAGTGTTCACTCATAATGTTCCTATTTGTTAATAGTTTGATTCCAAACTTTCAATATAGCCAGTTTTACAAACCACCTCATAAACATGACATATCATTTTTAAAATCCTGAATGATACAGTATGTGTTATTGCATCTCTGTGAGAAACAACATTTCAGCCAATATACTTTGAATGGTACATGTCATGTCTGTGAGGCAAATCCTAAAACAAGTATCTTCAAAACTTTTGACAAAAAAAAAAATGTTTTCCGAGCATCAAACATTTGGCATTGACAAATGCTTGTTACTGTCATAGAAGACTTCAAAAGTTATAGGAAATCATTGTTATTCTGTTATTATGTATTTCTTTTTTTATTCTACTTGTATTGTTTGTAACTAGATAAGGCCATTGGGCACAAGGCCTATTTACATGGGTGACCCTGGCACACAGAGATTTTAAATGACTTGCTCAGGGTCACACATATGCAAGTTGAAGCTGAGGGATTCAAAACCAGGTCTGCAGAATGTACCAAGCTTGTCCACAGCTCACTTTCTAACCTCTGCTAAGCACTCTCCTCTTTATCTTTGCAGGTCAGTCTTATATTCTGATATTCATAGAAAGATAGAATGTGACAGCAGATAAGGATATCCTGGTCCATATAGTCTGCTCATTTCTCTACCTGCCTAAAACTGCAGATCCTAATAGATCTGCAGCTTACCTTTTCTTTCCTATCTCTAAGGTTGACATCTGTCTATCTTATGCATTCTTGAATTCACCCACTGTTGTTGCCCCCACAACCTCCACAGGGAGGCTGTTCCATGGATGCACCACCCTTTCTGTGAAAAAGTACTTCATCATGTTACCCGAGCCCCTCCCACTTCTGCCTCATATTGTGATCTCTTGTTTTTGCATATTTCCTATTTTGGAAGATGCTGCCCTTCTGTATCATGTTTATCCCCGTGATGTATTTGAATGTCTTTATCATATCCCCCCTCTCCCTCCTTTCCTCCAGAGTAAACATGTTGAGGTCTGTCAGTGTTTCTCATACGGTTTCTGGTGCATTCCTATCACCATTTTTGTTTCCCTTCTCTGGACCGCCTACATTCTCTCTACGTACTTCTGGAGATGTGGCCTCCAGAACTGAACACAGTATTCGAGATGTGGCTTAGCAATTGTCTGTAAAGAGGCATCATCACCTCCTGTTTCCTACTGGTGATGCCTCTCCTATGTACCCCAGGATCCCTCCGACCCTCCCACCACTTTTTTACACTGCTTGGCTACTTTTAGGTCATCTGTTATGAGTAGCCCCAGGTCCCTTTCCAGTTTTTTGTCATTAGTATCCCCCCATTGTGTATTCCTCTGCAGGATTCCTGAGCCCCAAGTAGATGACCTGCACTTCTTTGCATTGAATTTAAGCTGTTACACTCTTGACCACTCATCCAACATGCCTAGGATCTTTTCTCATTTTTTCCGCCCCCATCTGGTGTACCCACCCTATTGCAGATCTTGGTGTCTTCCACAAAGAGGCTTCCCTTTCCTTCCAGCCCCTGCGCAATGTCACTAATTAAGACATTGGGGGTGGTGGTCACACCCCTCTCCTAGGACCGAACTCCGTTAACCACCACCCTCTGTTTCTTGTTGCTCAGCCAGTGTCTAACCTAATTTACCATCTTACAGTAGGTTCCACTCCCATACTGGCCAGCTCATTTACTAACCTCTTGTGTGGGACGGTGTCAAATGTCTTGCTAAAATCTAGGTAGGCTATGTCTACTGCCCCTCCTTGATCAGCCTGCCTGGTTACCCAGTCAAAGAAATCTATCAGATTTGTTTGACAAGATCTACCTACTATGAATCCATGCTGCCTCAGATCTTGTGCTCTACTGGTCTCAAGATATGCCACAATCATTTCCTTCTGCATGGATTGCATTATTTTCCTCACCAATGAGGTGAAACTGACTGGCCTGTAATTCCCAGCTTCCAACTTGCCCCTGTGTAGTGGTACCATATTTGCTGTCCTCCAGTCTTTTAGTACCACTTCTTCCTCCAGTGATTTCTTGAATAGGGCTGTCAATGATACCCCTAGCACCTCTCTAAGCTTTTTCAGTATTCTAGGATGCATCTCATCTTGACCCATTGCCTTGTCCACGTTTAGTTTCGAGAGTTCCTTTAGGACTCTCTCCACCCTGAATGAACTGGTGTCTACCTCACCTCCATGTGTGTTTCTAACCCCTATTTTTGGTCTCTCCACTTCCCCTTCATTTGTAAATACCTAGCAGAAGTATTAATTTAGAATTTCTGCTTTTTCTAGCCCCCCCATTAAGCCTCACAATCCTTCCCTTGTTTGTTTTCCTTTCCTAGTATACCTGCAGAATGCTTTGTCACCTTTATGTGCCTGACTGCCTTCCCCATCTCCTTTTGTTTTGCCTGATACAGTTCTCTGTCTCCTTCCTTCTGTGTTTCCTTGAACTTTCTGAATGCCTGTTTTTCTTCCCGTCCCTTACCGTCCACTTCTTTTGAAAACCATAGTGTTTTTTTTTTCATTTTGCTTTGTTTACCAGATTTACATAGACTTGTTGCCTCTGCTATGGCTCCTTTAAGTTTCTCCCCACTGTTCCTCTACCTCCTTCCCCAGCTTTGCCAGGATTTTCTTGAGATGTTCCCAAATTTCTGCAAAGTCAGCCTCCTTGAAATCTATGGCCGGGGTTGATCTTAACATTGTTTAACTAGCCCAAACCATAGTGCAAACTGACCAGGGCTAGTGCAGCTAATTCTGTACTTGTCCATCTTGACTAGTGCAGATGTTCATGACTGTTAATGAAGCTTAAAAAGTCTCTACTTTAGCAGGCTCTAGAACTCATGCTAATCTCTTTCAATGTTCCAGATGGTCCGGCGTGATTAACTGCTCATTAAGAGCTGCAATTATCTGGCAGTTCAAGAGGGAGGGTTCCACAAAATACTTAATTTAAGTCATTATCACTCCACTGTTAGGACTTTCAGCTAGTGTCCCGAGTGTGATCAAGGGTAAAGTGCTGTTAAGTCACTAGCTTCCAGTTTTCTGAATGTCTCTGTCTAACAATTTGTCCCATACTTTTAAGACCAGTGCCACTCATTTCTCTACATTCTGAGTGTCTGTATCCAACATTTCAGTGACAAAATACAAGGAGGTATACAGGATCAGCCCTGCAGGTGGTGGGTTTTATCCCAGCCTCACCATAACTTCCCTCTCCCCTCCAAATCTCTTAACTCTGTTTTTTCCGTGGACACTACTGCAGACCAGACTCTGAAATGACCATCCACAGATCCATAGATGCCATTACTGGCAAGTGTAGGGGGGTTCCCAGCTCTTCTAAATGGACCATGCCATCCATCACCATTCATACAGTCCCACCCTTTTCCCACCCAGCATGTCCGCTCATCCTAAAAACAAAGCTTTGGATCTTGGATGGTACAAAAATAAACGTTAATAAAATACATAATTTGAAAGCTTAAAATAGGCATTCCTTGGATACGCAGATCATCCTATATAGAAATAAAGATAGTACAGCCACACTCAGATGTCACTGACCTCATCACAAAGCTCACCACACTAGCCATTGGCAGTGAACTATTTATCCTGGGTGACCTTAACCTAAACTGGTTGGCCCCATCATTGGCTAATACCTGATCCATCATTGAAGCCTTAAATCTATATCAACTTATCCTGGATCCCACTCGCCTCAACAATAAAACATCAAACCATTCCCTACTCAACCTTGTCCTCACCTCCCACCCCCACAGAATAGTCGCCACCAGTCTTCTACTGGATTCCATCAGCGACCATCACATGACCTTTGTGGTGCAGAAGATCCGCAAGACTAAATACCCACCTAAAACAATTCTTACTTGTTCCTACACTACACTTGTCCTGCAGTCACTGCTTCACAACCTCACTCAAATTGACTGGTCCCCTCTTTCGACAGTGGCCTCCACTGACATAGCCCTTGACTCTTTCATACCAACTTCCTTCAGATATGGAATTCCCATACTCTGCTCCACAAAACCCAGGTCCCATGGTGGGCACCTCCTCTGGGTCATGCCAGAGCTCCTAGCCTGCCAACATGCTTGTGACCTTGCGTGGCGACAGTCCAAAGTTTCCTGGTGCCCTAGGGATCACCAACATTACCGTAAACTATGGAATGGCTGCACTAAAGCAATCAGTCTCGCTAAAGCTGAACACTTCAAGTCAAACTTCCTATCTAATACTAATAATCCATTCAAATTCTAGAAGGTCGTACACTCCCTCTTCTCACCATCCACTCACCTTCCACCTCCCATCCTCAAACACAACCACTCTTTACTGTCCTCTGGCCAAAAAGTCTTCTCTTACTATCTGTCTAAACTGTGGAATACTCTCCCTCCACAAATCTGCCACTCCTCCTCTCTGAGCTCTCTTACTTCTGCTCTACTCAACCACCTAAACACAAACTGTACATGCTCCTGACCCCGCCTTGCCTACTACCTCTCTCTCTCTCCCAACTTCTCTACCTCCTTGCAACAATTGCCCTTTGCCACCTAGCACATGCCATGTGTGACTTGTTACTCATATTATCCTCCCTTTGCTGTTACTGAGTTATCTTGTATCCCTTGTATTATGCCTCAGTAAAGTTATTGTATGTACTGACTATCAGGTATCCCATGTTGCATGCCTCTGTGATGATTGCATGTATCTAACTGCTGTATATCCCACTCTCCTTTCCCCCAGGACATACCGTGAGATGAGCATTAAGTTGCTCAGTGTACCTTTCCTGGTGAAACAATTCAATAAATAAAATAAATAAATAAATAAATAAATGAGGCCCGCCTGGAGTACAGTGTACAGTTCTGCAGACCTTACCTACGTAAGGACATAGACAGGGTAGAGAAGGTTCAGAGGAGGGCAACAAAGATGGTGCATGGATTGCATCACAAGTCCTATGAAGACAGGTTGAAGGAACTGTACATGTACTCCTGGAGGAGAGGAGGAGAGGATATGATAGAGACATACAAGTATCTCACAGGAGGAACAGGGTGCAGGAATACACTATTTTAAGTGAAAAGATGTCCCAGGACTAGAGGGCATGGGATGAAGTTGGAGGAGGACAATTCAGAGGAAACATGAGGAAGAATTTCTTCACAGAACGGTGGTGGACAAGTGGAACACCCTGCCAGAGGAAGTGGTGGGGCTGAAACAATCACAGGATTTAAGAATGCATGGGATAGACATATAGGAATTCTGGAGGTCAGGGGTAAGGGGCAACAGACTTCTAGGAAAACATAAACTGAACTTACAAGCTCAAATGGGCAGACTGGGTGGGCCATAGGCCCTTATCTGCCGACACTGTCTATGTATCTATATATCTATGTGTACTGTTTCCCCTGGGCTGATGAAAGGACTATGTTAAAAAAAATCTGTTATTGTTGGAGCAGAGCATATTAAAACCAATGCTTTTAAAAATTAAAATGTCATAGTTTTCTATTTCGCATGCCCCTTAGATTTGTGTAGCCCCCACCCCAAAGAAATCTTAGATGCACTCCTGGCTCATTTGAGACTGTACAAAAACTTCCAGAATTGCAGGTCTCCAGTTTAATATAGGGTGGGGGCTGAGAGTGTCTTTCTCTGCCTGACTCTGTTCACTGCCCTGTGGAAGGTAGTGACAGCGTGGTGAGGTGCATGATGATGTCAGCTATTGTGTGTGCAGAGTTAGGACTGCTTGAACATTTGCTGTTGTGATGCTTTCTGGTTTGGTGGGGTGGCAGAAAGAGGAAGAGAGGAGGCCATGGCACAAACAATTGGGGGGAGCTCACCGTTTGTGATGGCACTGTAGTCTTTTTTTCTGCTGGGGAGCTAGATAGCTGTGCAATACTTAGAGTATTTCTAGGCTTGCATTGTTTCCTGTATGAGTAATCCAAATTTACCATTATAATTATGGGCTAGTGCAACCATCTGCAAACTAGTGCAATTTTGAATAAACTTGCCTTGCTGGCTAGTGCCAAAAAAAAAGAAAAGGTCTGTCTATGGCTCTTACTTTTGTGTGGCTTGACTCTACCCCTGTCTTCACTTTACTCTACACCTTACTCTGCACTGTATGGTGATCGCTGGACCCTAGACCCTAAATGGCTGCCCACTGATAGGTCTGTTATTCTCTCACCATTTGTGAAGACCAGGTCTAATATTGCTCCCTCCAGGATGGGATCCACCACTAAATGTCTGAGGCATGCACCCTGCAGGGCACCAGGATGTCTCTGCTCCTGGTAGTAACTGCAGCATAGGTATTCCAGTCAACATCTTGCATGTTCAGATCACCCATCAGCAACACCTCCCCTTTTTATGCCATTTTGTGGATGGCTTCCACTAATAGCTTGTCTATTTCCTTCCCCTGCACTGGAAGTCTGTAGACAACTCCAGTGAAGATGGTGGTGCCATTTCCTGTCTCTGATGTGACCCATAGTGCCTCCTGCCCTTCCTGTCTTCCCCTTAACTCCGTTGCTTTGATCCTCTCCCTAATGTAGATAGCTACCCTTCCCCCTATTTGCCCTCCCTGTCTCTCCTGAAGATCATGTACCCTGGTATTGTACATCCCAATCATGTTTACTTGTGTACCACATTGCAGTGACCTCGACAGTGTCCAGGTCTTCAACTGCCATCAAGGCTGCTAGGTCTAGGATCTTTTTGTCCAGACTATTCCTTTTTATGTTTGCTTGTGCGCAAGAAACATATTACGGCAGCATGCTGTAGCAGCAAGTTGTGGAGGTGCAGCAGTGTTGTGGCCAATGCCAGCAGTCCATATTGGGGCTGGTCTCTGTGGTGCCAATAGTGGAGCAGGCTGTCGATGACAGCAGTCATACCTCTCAAGTGTCCTGGATTCGGCAGTACGTCCTATATTTTGGCCGCTTTTGCAGTCCTGTCCCGCCGTCCTGAATCAACTGGCTATTGTCCCGCAAACGCTGGCTCCTGCCGAGACATCAACATGCCATGTGGTCCACGCCGACTGTTTCCTTTGTGTTCCATTAACTGAGCACTGAGTGAGCCTGCATACTTCACACGTGGTGATGTCAGTGGTCAATCTACCAATCAGGGCCGCATACTCAGTCTGTTCATGTTTTGGCACCGCCACTCTGGGACCTAAAATGTTCAGTTCCCCCTCAGGCCCATAAGCAATGGTTAAAGGCAGCCTCTCTGGTGCTCTTGGAACACAAGCTGCTGAGAAGAGTTCAAGAGTGCTGGTGAGCCAATCGAGAGACAGACCACTACTTTGCCCTTCTTTGCACCGAGTCAGTGAGAGGAGAAGAATCCTGCCTGCCGTGCCGCTGAGGAGCCGATTGATTTTGTTTCAACCATTGGCCCAGCCAGTTCTGCTGAGCCTCAGCAGAGTTTTGCACAGAAGAGCTGTGTCCTTTTTATTCAATTTGTGCCAAAAAATTGAGTTGCTCAGTCAGAATCGGATTCAGAATAGCAAGCAGACTGATTGAGACCGCTATCACCGCTGCTGATCAGAGGGAGTGGGAGAAGCAGACAGGCACAGTGAGCAAGATGGCAGTAGAGCAGACTCCATGAACCATTTTTTTTTGGGAGGTAAGAAGAAGATTGATCATGAACATATTAATTATATCTGTATGTCCTGCCATGCCATTGCCCGCCTTGTGCACAGCAACTGCAGAACTAGCTGTCTGGCTGGGTTGATAATAGGCAGCGCAGCAGTTTGAATGTAGAGCTCCTCCAGCTGGTTCGGATCCCCCTGGTCTGGAGAGTGGCTGATGACACCAATAGCTAGTGATAGGAGGGGTCTGGGGGCAGCTGGAGTACATTGGAAGAAGTTGCTTCTTCTAGTTTGCATCATTTTATTTTTTCTATTTATGAGCAAGCAATGAGTGAAGCATGATATCCCTTCAAACTAAAGTCTTTCAGGTTACCAGCTCAGCATGGTTAGCGACCCTTGCAAAAATTAAAACACATCATCATACCTCTCAGTTGGTCCAAAGTAGGGGAGTTTCCTTATTTTGATTCTCTGGATAGCTGCTGCCTTATATTACTTTAGAGACTTCATGTGATAATAATGGCAAAAATGGTATCCCCAGCAAATGGCAAGCAGGCAGCAGCACTGAGATGGGAGGGATGGAAGGGATTGGGGCCAGCCACCAACCTACTTATTTTCCTCATTACTTAAACAATAGGCATTGATGTAGATCCTGTCCTGTACTTGTTCTGCAATTGAATATTTATTTAAGGTGCTGCTAACTGTTTACAGAAAGTACTTCTGAGTTGCAGCTGCTGCTTAAACCTTAGTAGTACGTAGTAGCTGACACTTAACAAATACAAACAGAGCATATGAACATACGAAATTTGCCAGCAGATAAAGGCCTAGAGGTCTATCAAGTCTGCTCGAATGTGCAGCTAGCACCCCTTATTCTGCAGCTGCCCCTCCCTTCCACCCTTCCCCTTCATTAACCCTCCCCCTTGTCCTGTCCCATCCTCATTTGAAACAGTCCACTGTTCTACTGCATACCACTTCAGCAGGTAACGGATTCCACCCAGCCAACACTCTCTGTAAAAAGTGTCTCCTCGCTCCCTGCTGAACCTTCCTCGCTCCAGTCTCATATCATGGCCCCTGGTGGCCCTCCCCTCCCTTACTTTGAACAGCCCCTCTGTACCCATCTTGTTTATTCCTTTCATGTATTTAAAGGTTTCAATCATGTCACCCGTCTCTCCTCTCCTCCAGTGAGTACATGTTCAACTCCTTCAACCTCCTCTCGTATAATAAGTCCCCCAGCCCCTTGATCATCTTTGTCGCTCTGCACTGCACCCCCTCCAGTAACTTAATGTCCCTCTTCAGATACGGACGCCAGTACTGCATGCAGTACTCCAGGTGTGGTCTAACTAATGACCTATACAGTGGCAGAATCACATCCTTCCTCCTCGAGGATATACCCCTTGCAATACAACCCAGCATTTTGTTGGCCTTTGCAGCTGCCTGCCTACATTGTGCCGAGTTGTTCATTGACCCTGTAATGAGCACACCCAGATCCTTCTCCTCCTCTGTCTGGGCTAGCTGCACCCCCTAGCTAGTAACTCCTCCTTGGGTTCTTCATCCCAAAATGCAGCACCTTGCACTTTTGGCATTAAAGCCCAGTTGCCAGGTGTCTGACCAGGTTTCAAGCTTTTGCCAGATCATCCTGCAACCCCTGCCATCCCCCAGGTCATCCACCACTTGCCTACCTTGGTATCATCAGCAAACAGACTGATCTTGCTCTTGATGTCCCATGATATGTCTGCAATGAATATCCCAAACAACACTGGTCCCAACACTGAGCCCTGTGGAACACCACTCGTCACTGCCCTTGGGTGTGAGAGCCTCCACCCACCACCACCCTCTGTTGCCTTCCTGCAGCCAGTTTCCTACCCATCTCACCAGCTTTGCACCCGCCCTGTGCCTACTAACTTCCTTCCCAGCCTTCCATGTGGCACTGAGTCGAATGCCTTACTGAAGTCCAGACAGGACATCCACTTCATGGCCCCTGTCCAGTTGCCCTAGTTTCCCAGTCATAGAACTCGACCAGGTTAGTTTGGCAGGATCTGCCACATAGAAGCCATGCTGTCTGCTGTCCTGTAGTCCTTTGGCCTCTGGAGGCCACCATCCTCTCCTTCAGGATAGTCTCCATTAGCTTACCCACGATGGATTGTGAGGCTCACTGGTCTGTAGTTTCCCGGTTCATCCTGGGGCCACTCTTGTGGAGGGGCACCACATGAGCCATCCGCCAGTCCTGAGGTACACACCTAATGTAGTGAGCATTAAATAGGTTCATGAAGGTCCTGCAAGGACCTCTGCCAGCTCCTTCAGTACCTGGGTGGATGCCATCTGGGCCTGGCCTTGTCCACCCTCAGTGCCTTCAAACCCTCTCAAACTCTGCTCATGATTTCCCCATCTGTCACCACCCCCCGCTTCTGCCATTTCTCCCACCTTGGGTGTCAACCCCTCTTCTCTTTAGTAAATACTGAGCAAGTACTCATTTTAGTCTTCCGCCTTACGCACCCTGCTTCCACCTAACCCCCTCCTTCCTAATCCTTACTATGTGGTCCTTACAGCTCCTTTCTCCTGATGTACTTAAGAAGTCCTTCTCCCCTTCTTAATGCCTTGTGCCAGCCTGAGTTCCGTAGATGCTTTGGCTCCCCTTACTGCCCTTGTCACCTCCTTCGATTCTGTCAAGTACTCCTCCCTGCCCCCCTTCCTGTTTTCTTGTACTTCCTAAAGGCAGCTCTTTTCCTCCTTACCTTTTCCATGACCTCCTTGCTCAACCAGATCGGCTTCTTAGCCCTAGCCTTCTTGCTCTGGGCTTTGCAGCAGGTTTTGGTTGCCTCCACTATCTCCAGCTTTATGAGGTCCCACCTCTGGTTAGTGTCCATACTAGATTGAATTCTGGCCAGGTACCCTTTTACCACTTCCCCCATTCTCCCAAAGTTGGCCCTCCTGAAATCCAGCACTATTGTGCCAGATTCCACTCCTTCCTTGCTCATATCCAATGTGAGCCATACTGAGCGGTGGTCACTCCCTGACAGCGGTTCCCCCACTGTAAGTTCTCTCACAAAGTCCCCATTTGCCAGCACAAAGTCAAGGGTATTTCCTAACCTGGTTGATTCACTGACCATTTGCAGCAGGAAGTTGTCCTGGAAAGCATCCAGCAGTACCTGCTCCCTTCTGTTCCTGGTTGTTGGGGTGCTCCAGTCCACTCCTGGCATGTTGAAGTCCCCCACAATCACCACACTACCCTTCTCACAGGTCCTCCTGATCTGTCCCACAAGTTCCCTGTCTAATTCCTCCGTCTGAGATGGTGGCCTCTACACCACTCCTATGCTAAGAATCCTATTCTTGGAATCCTGGATTTGCATCCAAAGTGACTCTGTACTACCCTCTTCCCCTTCCTCCCTTACACACTTCAGTCCTTCCTTCACATATAGTGCCACCCTTCCTTTCCCAATCACCCTGTCCCTACGAATAATCTGTACCCTGGTACAGACAGGTCCCAGTGATTGTATTGGGTGGCCCATGTTTCCATGATGACTGCAATGTCCACCTCTCCCTCTGCCATGAGAACCTGTAAGTCTGCAGTTTTCCTCCCAAGGCTCCTAGCATTAAGGGTAACCACCTTCCACCCTTCCCCCCCTCCCATCCTGCCCTCCTTTCCTAGCATCACCAACAGTACTTGCCATTTGTCCTTTGTCACTGTTATGGGGGTTAAGCTCATATAGTTTCCCAACCTGTGGTCTCTGCATATCTCTTCCCCAACTACCACCCCCCACTCCTAGTTTAAATTCCCAACTTCATCTATGTACTCCTCCATCCTCTGTTTCCACACTTACTTTCCCTCCTCATTTAAGTGTAGTCTGTCCTTGCATAGAGACTACTGTCCTCCCAGGTCCCTCCCCACCCCCAACAGCCCATACCCTTTAGCACAACACCAGGTTCTTAACCATCAGTTGAATTCTCTATTCTCAGCTTTCTTGTTGTGCTTGCCTTTGGCATGGAAGTATCTCTGAAAAAGTTACTGATCTTCCTGCCCCTCACATAATTGTGCTAGTTCCTCAAACCTCCTCTGGACTGTATCTACAGTCTTGTCTGGCCAGGTCATTTGTCCCAAGATGTATAATTAAATGAGGCTTGTCCCTACCCTTCTAGCATATTTCAGAACAGACTGTCCCACCCTTTCCACTGTCATTCCTGGCATGGCCTCCACCCAAATGCGACTATGCCTCTCCCCCTTGCTACCCCACCTAACTCCTCTTAGTATTGAGTCCCCCAGCACTAAGATTCCACCCCACTTACTCCCTGCTTGCTTCCATTCATCTCCCTCTCTCATTTCCAGCTCCTCTTCTTCCTCCTGCACATTATTTCCCCCTTTTACCCCTGTTGCAATTCTCCTAGCAGAACTTCCCCCCGCTCCAGTTTGGTCCAGGCATTTATCAATTACTCCTCTAATTCATCATTTCCCTCCTCCACCTTCTTCCTCTCTAGTAGTGCACAACTATTTTCTGAAGGCCCTTCACAAATGCCCGCTCTCTCTTTCTTCATAGTAAACTGTTCTCTCCTTTCCACTCCATGACTTTTGCCACTTCTTCGCCTCCCCTCACAAGTCCCTATCTCCTCCTTCCATTTGTCTTTTGTCTCCTGACCTGGTTTCCCCGGCAATTGTTCTTCCTGGCCTGGGCCCCTTTGTCTCTGCTTCCCTCTTCTGACCCTCTCTCACTACTGTTGGCTTAAATTGCCCTCCTCATCACCTTCTTCCTCCCTCAGTATTGGGCTAAACCCACCCCCAATCTGCCTTGCCTGTCTTAGTTCCTCCTGCAGACCCTCAATCTCCTTTCTAAGTTTTTCTATGTGGTTGCACACTAAACATCCTCCCACACTCCAGGCAATTTTTAGAAAGATTAGTGCACCGCAGTTGTTGAAGCCTACCACCCTACCCATTGCTGTTGTTGCCCACCAGCGACCCCCCACCCTTCCAGATGCAGGATACCAAACACTCCCCCAAGTCTCCCCTCTCCCTCCTCTATCAGTGCAAAACATTTTCTTTATTTTCCTTACCTCGTTTGTTGCACACGTTTAGATATATTGAGCAACTGCTTTTTATATTCCTATCCTTCCTATCCACACTCAAAAACAGACTTTAAGTAGCCATTGCACAACATTCTTCAAACTCCTACTCCTCCTTTCCCCAATGCAATATCAATGCAAAGAAGTAATAATGAAAGCTCCTAGATTTGCATTTACTTCCCTTCCACTGAGAGAGCAGTCACCTCTTCTTTTGCTGCTGTTCCTTTCCTGGATGTCTGCTTTTGCTATGACAGTTGCATATCCTTTGCCTGTTTGAGGAAGTGATGTCAGAAACCCTGGTATAAAGGAAATAATGGACCAAGGGTGGGACCAGCCCAAGTCTTCCAGAAACAATCAGGTAGCTAAGGCCTCTGGTCACACCATTAGCACCCTTCCCCCACTCTGCACTCAAACTGTGCAGCTAGTGAAGCCAGCAACAATGAATCACAATTCTACTCAAAGCCCCCAAAATAGGTTTGCTACCCAAAGAAACAGGACTCCAATTCAAACAGCTTCACCAACAACACATCAAAATAGGCTTGGAATTAGAAGATATATGTCTCCAATTCAAAGAAACAGACCCAGTTAAATCACACCAATTATGTTTTAAAACAGAAGAAATAGGTCTCTACAAATGCAGCCTGCCACACAGTGAATCAAACAAATGAGCCCACTTATAGCTACCAAAACAGGTTTCAAAATTCCAGCAGCCCCAACAATACCCTACTAGCCCCTTAGTAGTAAGAAAGAAAAGAAATAACCTTCTACCAAGTAGAATCCACAAGAAACAATGTAAAACAACAAGAAGCTACTGTACTGTGGATCTGATCTTGTCCCCCTTCTAGTTCCTTCTGAGAAACCAAAGCACTGAGTTCCAAACTCTGTGATTTCCCTTGTGCTGCTTTCAAAATTAGACAGTTCCAAACTCTGTGATTTCCCTTGTGCTGCTTTCAAAATCAGATAGTTCCAAACTCTGTGATTTCCCTTGTGCTGCTTTCAAAACCAGACAGTTCCAAACTCTATGATTTCCCTTGTGCTACTTTCAAAATCAGCAAGACCTACTATGTGTACACAGTTCATGCTATATGGTGATGCAGCTCCCATTCCCTTTCATTTTATGTCCAGTCAGATCTCCTTTTACTTGTAATTAGTGTGTGTATGTGTGTGTGTGTGTGTGTATTCATTCGATACAAAGAAATCAAAAACTGTGGCTCATTTAAACCATAACTGCAGGTCTGCATCTTATTTGCAAAGTGGCAGTGTATGATTAGCTGTTTTATTCATTTGGCCACCCACTTACTTAAGTTGTATATAAAGGCCAGCGTGGGTTGAAATTAAGTTTTGCATCCACTAGCTAGCAGGGCTAGTGACCTGGGAAATCCACTAGCCCTATAAACTTTTTTATGGGTCCAGAGCTGAGCCGGTGTACTTATTGAAATATTACTTTTTTCAGTACAAGCCTGCAGGGCTAGTTAAATAAAAACATTTTACTAGCCCGCTACAAAATCTGCTAGCATTCGGCTAGTGGGCTGGTGCCAATTTTGACCCCTGTGCCAGGAACAAAAATACCTTCATAAAATTATTATACGATAAGCACCTACAACTACAATAAGCCCTGTTTTTATTTAGAAACCTGACACAGTACGTGCTACGTGTTTAATTTGAAAAGAGCTGTGAGCTGCTCCATAATGTTAGGTTGGCAGTTTTTTTTTTTTATTTAAGGTATTTTTTCTGGTATGCTGTTTTATTCATTTGTACGTTCACTTTTCCAGCAGCTCTGTAAGCTGGTTGATGAACTTGTTCTTGATAGCAAGGCCAACGCCATGAATGCGTCTGTCTTCAGCAGGCTTCCCTTTCCAGAAAAAGGTAAAACCTCCACCCTCTTCTCTCAACTGGCCTTCATCTGGTCATCTTGTCTTGCTTAAGGCAACAATATCAATGTTACATCTTGCAAGTTCCCTGGTGATAATAGCAGTTCTTCTTTCTGGTCGTTCGCTATACTGGTTGTCCATCAGAGTACGAACGTTCCATGTCACAAAAATCATGTCTGTTTCTTGTTTTGACCAGAGAGAGAGAGAGAGTGATCCCACTGGATGCAGCTATTGAGCCAGGAGAAGGTGAGACAGCTTAGGTTTAGTGCACCTTTTCTAGCCCCTTCCCCATGTGGTGTGAGCAGAGGGTATCCTAAAAAGGACTGCTCAGTCAAAGTAGCAGCTGCCAAATTGCACCCCTGTCCCAGTCCAGGTGCCAGATGACCATCAAACTACTGCCGCCTACGTGCAGATTCGTGTCTAGAGACTGCCGGATTCACTGGTCCTGTCCCCATCACCACTAGTCTGTCACTGCAGGGCTTGGAAGGTTGGTTGAGGGGATGTTGTTTCCCATGGTAGAAGCGCGCGCGTGACTTCTTTTAGTGTGGGGAAGCTGGTGCACCTACAGAAACCACACAAAAAAACTTGACAAGCAGGAGATCTAGCGCCCAGTGGCAAGGAGAGTCCAAAATGACTGGAGATCCCCATTTTGTTGCAGCCTTCATCCGCCTTCACAGTCATTGAGAGCCTAACATCTTCTTCTGCCTGATCCACTGTTGAGGACTTTGGAGGTTGGACTGCACTTAGTCTGGAACCTCACCTCAGACCTGTTTGCCACGGGTGACCCTGCCAGGAGTACGAGACTCCGGACGACATAGCCCTGAGGGTTATTGGAACACACAAGCCTCTCCCACGACAAGGTCTCGGTCCAACAAATGCCTCATGACCCTTCGTCTTAAACTCAGCAACAATCAGCATGCCACTGTCATCAGTGCATACACCCCGACACTTAATGCTGACGAGAATGTCAAAGAACAGTTCTACTCCAATCTTGACAGAGTCCTGACCGACACCCCAAGGAAGGCAAGATCATTCTCCTTGGGTAACTTCAATGCCAGAGTCGGGCATGATTCAGATCTCTGGAATGGTATCATTGGGAAGGAGAGGGTAGGAAAGAAACTCCAATGGCATCCTACTCCTGAGCAAATGTGCAGAGCATGGCCTGGTCATCCTGAACACCATCTTTAGACAGAGCAACAAGTATAAGACTACTTGGAGACACCCTCGATCCAAGCACTGGCACCTCCTTGACTACGTCATTGTCAGAACCCATGATTGAAAAGATGTCTACATCATGAGGGCCATGTGAGGAGTCAATGACTACTGGACAGACCATCATCTTGTCAGATCTGTCATGAACATCCGGTTCACTCAGAAACATTGAAGGCAGCCAAAATCAATGCAAAGGAAATTCAGCACTAAGTCCCTTCAAAACCCAATGGTTCAAGAGGACTTCCAGCAACATCTCCAAGCAAGGCTCTCTGCCATGCCCACAGCTGATGATAACACTGAGAGATACTGGAAGGAGTTCAAGACCACCATACATGCGGCATGTGCTGAATCTATTAGCTATGTCACCCGGCATCACCAGGACTGGTTTGATGAAAATGATACCGAGATTCAAGACCTGCTGAACCGGAAAAGAAGAGCTCACTGCACATGGCAAGATGACATCTCATGCCAGCAAAAGAAAGAGTCATACCAGTAGCTCAAGGCACAAGCTCAAAGAAAGATCCGAGACATCAATGGTGGCAAGACAAGGCCAAGGAGATCCAGCTCTATATTGACAAACATGACATACGGAGCTTCTTCCAGGCTACAAGAAGAGCCATTTATGGTCCAAGCTCCCATTGTCTCACTCCTCTCCGATCTCAAGATGGCTTGACACTCCTAAAGGGAAATTAAGGCATTCAAGCTAGATGGAAGGAGCATTTTGAGACACTTCTGAAACGAAAGTCATCTGTAACAGATGCCCTATCAATTCTGTCCCTCAACTCCCTGAAAGAGAATCTCTCACCAACCCTCCTATCATCGAAGAAGTAAGACATGCCATCAAGCTGGCCAAAAACAACAAAGCTGCAGGACCAGATGGCATACTGACTGAAGTCAACAAGACTGGGGGCAAGAAACTGGTACTAAATCTCCACAAACTCATTCTCTGAATTTGGAACAATGAGGAAATTCCAGAGGACTTGAGGAATGCCAACATTGTTACCATCTTCAAGAAGGGACACAAGTCATTGTGTGAAAATTATCGAGGCATTGCTTTACTCTCCACCGCAGGGAAAATCCTTGCCCATATTCTTCTGAACCGTCTCCTTCCTGTCGGAATCTCAGTGTGAATTCAGACCATCTCGCAGGACAACCAACATGATCTTCACTGCCAGGCAGATCCAAGAAAATTGTCGGGAACAACATCAGGACCTGTACATGACTTTCATCGACCTAACAAAGGCCTTTGACTCCATCAATCATGAAGCCTTGTGGAAGGTGCTGGCCAGATTTGGCTACCCTACAAAATTCATCAAGGTCCTGAGGCTTCTGCATGACCAGATGACTGCCAGTGTTCTCCATAATGGTTCAAAGACAGACCCATTCATTATCCAAACTGGGGTCAAGCAAGGGTGTGTCATCACTCCAACCTTGTTCTCTAGCTTCCTAGCAGTCATCCTAGTCCTCATCAAAGGCCGCCTTCCCACTGGAATTGACGTTGAATACAGAATGGATGTCTCTGTTCAAAGACCAAAGTTTGCAAGGCACCCATCATTCACCTCCAGTACGCTGATGACTGTGCCATCCTTGTACACACCAGGAGCGACCTCCAGTCTGTGCTAGATCTCTTTGTGGAAGCTTACTGAAGTCTGGGACTCTCACTTAACATCAAGAAGACCAAGGTGCTCTATCAGCCTGCTCAAGGCCTTGTAAATGACCCTCCACAATTCACCATTGAGGGACAGACCCTTGAGACAGTCGAGCTCTTCCCTTACCTCGGTAGCCACCTCTCCCTAACAGCGAACATTGACGATGAGATTCAACACAGGATCCATTGTGCTAGTACCTCATTTGGGAAAATGCTTCGGCGTGTCTTCACTGACCGTGACATACGAAAGGACATCAAGATCCAGGTATACAGTTTGGTTATCATCCCTACCCTTCTTTATGGATGTGAAACTTGGGTGACTTACCGACATCATCTAAAGAGCATGGAGAAGTACCACCAATGATGTCTCTGGAAAATCCTCTGCATCAAATGGGAAAACCACCGCACTACCGTCAGTGTTCTCGCTGAGGCCAATGTCACCAGCATTGAGGAAATGATCCTCAGACATCAATTCTACTGGACTGGACACTGTGTATGGATGCCCGACTCTCGACTCCCCAAACAAATTTTAAATTTTATACTCCCAGCTCAGTCATGGCCAGAGATCCTGTGGTGGTCAAAGGAAATGCAACAAAGACACACTGAAGGCATACCTCAAGGAAACAGATATGGACATCATGAGCTGGGAAGAGCTGGCCACTAACTAATCTCAATGGTGCCAGAACCTCCATCAAGCAGGGGCTTGCTTCGAAGAGAAATGCCTTGCCCTCGTAGCTGAAAAGAGAGAGTGTAGGAGGGAAAGGGAAAGAAACCCCAGCCAGCAGGCAGCTCTCCCATATGGAAACATCTACAATTTCTGAGGACGAATCTGTGGCTCTAGGATTGGATTACTGAGCCACCTCAGGACCCATCAGTGAACCATGGTAGAGATCATCCTCTAATCGAGGGATCACCGATGATGACAAAGTCTCCAGCAGCCTAGTTTTGCTTCCTAATTTATGCTTATCATAAATCATCTTGTCATACAAAAATGTCTTGCTGACTACTATAATATGATTATGCTGTTCTGTATATACTAGGCTGCTGGAGAAGTAAATGAATAGCCAGTGCTGGGTTTTTGGCTTGATACCAGTCAGCCATTCCTTTCCGTGTGCAGCTGTGTGCATGAGTATGTTGTTGTCCGGGTAGGCCCAGTGAGGCACTGGGGGGGGGGAGTACAGATGGTAACCAACTGAACTTGAACCAGATTAAGCTGTTGGTGGTATTTTTAATGAATGGGGGACATTTGGCCAGGCCACCACTGGAATTCCACAGCTATTTTTCGAGAAGTGTCATGGGATCAACCTACAGGAACATCCATCTTAAAAGGCAGACAGCAGAGTGTTTAATGTCTCATCTGTCTCATCTTGAAAGATACATGAAAGTTAGCACATCAGGAGTGCAGCATCCCCCTCATGATTATACTACAGTGTCAGTACTGAGATTTATCCAAGTGTCTGATGTGGGGCTACAACCCATATTTCAATTTTCCTGAGGGAACTTAGGGATGAGCTGACAGCACCTCTGATGGCCCTCTTCAACCTATCACTGGATACAGGGGACGTTCCGGGGGACAGGAGGAGGGTGGATTTCCTGGCCTCAGAGGTGAATGTGCAACCTGCTGAGCCATGTACTGGCACTGAGAAGTGGGCATGAGTGTGGCATTGCTGAATTTTAAAGCAGTGGCTGCTGCTGGTTGTTGGATCATTTATCGTAAGCACTCTGTGCCTTTAAGATGAGCAATTCCAGGCACTACAGTGGACAGTGCAACACACTGAAAGTAAAGTAATTAGTGATGCACATGGATGTGTGACGAAATGTGATGACTCCTACCCAAGATACAGTAGTAACTGGCTGCTCAGTGCTTATAACTTTGTAGGTTGCAATTAGCACCAGACATGGCAGGATGGGGCACTTGAACACTGCTGTTGTCACAAACTGTGCTGTAATTACCTGATAAGTTGTAAGTATTATCAGGCAGTTAGAGCACAGTTGGTAAAAATAGCAGAGTCCAACTGGCCCAGCCTATGTGAGGTGCTAATTGCAACCCACTTCTTGGAATAGTATCAAACAAGTGAATTGTAAACTTGGCTTGGTGCTTCATTTATTTCATGCAGTGATTTTTGGTTTATACTTTGGTGCTTTTAAACAAAGTCATGCAATTAGTTTCAAAAGAAAATAAGGTTGGTTATGTGATGGTGGTGGTGCAGGCAGCTGCAAAGTTTGTGAAAAATGTCTGTTTTATGTGTTTTGTTCCTCCTTCGACCATAATGCAAACAAGAGAGTTTGTTAGTATCTGTGGCATGGAGGTAGGTGCTCTGAGGGTTGAGAAGCCCATCTCAAAGGGGCATTTTTTTAGGTAAAGAATGCAGTAGTACTGCTGTGACTAGAGGTCAGTCACTTCTTTTCAGGAGTTTTTTGTTCCCAGAGATTCTAAGTGAATCTCTGAAGCAATCACAGCCACCACATCAAGGTAAACTCCCACAGCCGGGTCCTTAAGTAATGGTTCCAGTGAATGCACCTCAATGATTTCTAAGCTAAAGAATGTATGTAGATCACTGACTACAGTACAGAATCACCAAAACATTTTGTGGCTTGCTGATAATGAAATGCGGGATCACACAACATCCCTGGGCCCTGACCCGGTACTTGTACTTATCTTTGATTATTTTATACTGTCATTTTAGATTTGAAACATGAGTGGAAATGACTGCACTGTGGGTAATAATTCAACACCAGAGAAGAGAAAGAGAACAGAAGATAGTGGAAGCACACCAGAGAAGAAGCAAAAGAGGCACTCTGTGTTCCAGAACAGCTGGGTTAGAGAGTTCAGCTGGGTCAGTGACAGTCGACGTGGATAGATATTTGTGTTTTGCAATATCTGTGGATGCAATTTTACAGTATGCTATGGTGGACGTCATGATGTTGGACAGCATAAAAAGTCTGAGAAGCATCAGCATAATACAAGGCAAGCTGCTGGGAGAAAGGTGAGCGATTTCTTCCATACAGAGACTACATCCAAGGTGACAGAGGTAGAGGTGGCTTTCGTCAGTTTGCTGGCAGAGCACAACTTATCATTTTCTTGTGCAGCCCACATTATAACATTTATCAAGAAGCACTGCAGAGACCCAGAAGTTGTGAAGAAAATGAGCTGTGGAGCCACAAAAACCAGCTGCATTGCCAGAAATGTTCTAGGTCCCAAATATCAAGGTGATGTGGCCAAAATGTGTCAAGAGGTCCCATTTTATGTGTACCTTGATCAGAGTACTGATCTTGGTGATATTAAACTGCTAGTAATTTTAGTGGGATATTTTGATGACAGCCTGCAAAAGAACGTTATTCAAATTTTGGACATGCCAGAATGTGTATCAGGGACTGGAGAGGCAATTTTAACTGTTTAATGGAGTCTAAATAAATTCAGCATTCCCCATGACAATCGTGTTGCCTGTCCATCGGACAATGCAGCATTGATGACTGGGAGAAACAACTCTGTGCTGTCCAGACTGAGCCAAATCAACCCAAACCTTGTTAATATGGGTTGTCTCTGTCATTTGGCAGATATCCGTAGTAAATCTGCTATTAAGGCTATAAAGTACTTGTTGAGGAGCTAATTTCAGATGTGTATTACCACTTCTCATCTAGCTCTCAGAGACAGCAATTACTCAAAGAGTTTGCCCTGTTTGTTGATGTGGAACCCATGAAAATAATAAAGCATGTCCCAACAAGGTGGCTTAGCCTGCACAAGATGATAAAGTGGATAATTAACATGTGGGATGCATTGAAGTCATATTTCGTGTCTGTGGAATCTCAGGGTGCCAAAGTCGAACTTATTTGTCAGCGTCTACAAGATCATGAAATTAGAGCCATGTTTATTTTTTTGCAATATGCACTGAAGCCCCTTTGTCAATGTAATGTTAAAATGCAAGCACGAGAAAATCAAAATGATGACCCAACATAACGATCTGTGTAGGATTGTGCAGTTATTTGCTGGACGACTTCTAAAACCAGAGGCTGCAGTCAAACTCTTAAGGCAAAATGATTGCAAGGTACTGGACAGCCAATCTAATTTCCTGGCACATAATGACATATGTGTTGGTGCAGAAGTTGAGAACTACCTTCAACAACATGATGACAACATAGGTGGAACATCAGTAGAAATAAATATTCATAAAAAGGCTGCATTATTCTATGGTACTGTGCTGAGGAAAATTATAACAAAATTCCCCATAAAAGATCAGCTATTGAAAAATGCTGCCTTGTCTCTAGATCCTGCTTCAAAGCTCCAGCTGTCTGCCAAAGCAGTAGCTGATCTTGCTACTACTTTAAGTACTATAAATAGTGCCGTAGAAGCCGGTCAGCTGATGCACCAGTTCTCCATGAATCAGTTCCAAGATACTGATGATCTAATTCAAGATCCTCCATAAGCAACCAAGTACTGGGGCACTGTGCTCACAAGAATGAATGCAGCTTGTGAAGAAATAAACCTCCTTAAAAGACTTGTGATGACAGTCTTGTGTTTGTCGTACTCTAATGCTGAGCCTGAGCGTGCTTTCAGCGGGGTAAATAAAATAAAAACTGAGCCGAGGCACAGTCTAAACGTAAAAACACTGAATTCATTGATTTCTATACAAATGAATGAAGATCGAGATTGCTTTGATGCACATCAGCCGAAAGAAATCTTGGAGACTGCAAGGAAAGTAACTACAAAATACAACAACGATCATTAGAATAAATGGACTGTTTATATTTATTACAAATAGTTTTTTTCACATTAAATTAGTAATTTGGTGCACATAATTACTCTTTGGTGCTATTATATTGAGTTTCAGGCTGTTTGAATGCTTTGTATCCTCTTTAATAATAAAAAAAAATGTGTGAAATCATTATCAGTGCAAAAATTGTGATGTCCCTCATGGTGTCCCTCATTTCAGGGTGTGGTGTCCCTCATTGTCCCTCTTTTCAAGGGTTGGTGTCCCTCATTTCAGAGTCCAGAGTTTAAGAGGTATGACAGCAGTTTGTGGAGTAACAAAGAAACATAGAAGTTGACGGCAGATAAGGACCGCAATGCCCATCCTGTCTGCCCATTTCTTTTTCTACCTTATGAAGGTGCCGTCAGCCTTTGCTCTGTTAATGGCTTATCTATACATACTCATCTGTATTGCTCCCTTATGCCTATCCCATGCCTGTTTGAAGCTCTGTGCTGTATTCATATCCACCACTTCCTGAAACAGGCCATTCCATGCATCCACCACCCTTTCTGTGAAAAAGAACTTCCTCACATTACCCCTTAATTGGCCTCCCTCTAGTCTGATGCTGTACCCTCTTGTCCTGCTATTTTTCTTATATTGAAACATGTTAGACTCTTTCACCTTGTTAATGCCCTTAAGGTGTTTGAATGTTTTGATCATATCACCTCTCTCCCTCCTTTGTTCTAGAGGGCATACATATTGAGCTCCATTAATCTGTCCTCATATGTTTTCTGATTCGGTCCCTGCACCATTTTGGTTGTCCTTCTCTGGACTGCCTCAGTTTGGTTAATGTCCTTGTGAAGGTGTGGCCTCCAGTACTGCACGTAGTACTCCAGATGGAGCCTAACCAGTGTCTTGTAAAGAGGGATTATTACTGCCCTGCTATGTTTTGTGATACTCCTGCTAATATACCCCAACATCCCCCTAGCTTTACCTACTGCTTTAGTGGTCTACTTGGATGATTTCAGGTCATCTGTGATGATGATGATGCCCACATCTCTTTCTTCTCTTGTGACTGCCAGCAACTCCCCTAGCAATCTAGAGGTGGCTTCAGGGTTTCTTTTCCCTATGTGCATGATCTTGCACTTCTTTGCATTAAACCCCAGTTGCCACTCTTCTGATCATTTTGCCAGTTTATCCACCCCATCTGGATCATCTAATTTGTCTCAGATCTTGGTGTCATCTGCAAACAGACAAACCTTACCCTCCAGTCCATCTGCAATGTCACTGATGAAGATATTGAAGAGGACTGGCCCCAGGACTGATCCCTGAGGTACCCCACTTGTGGCTTGCATCTCTTCTGACTGAATATAGTTTACCACCACACTCTGTTTTCTGCCCGTCAACCAGTTTGTCACCCAGTTGACCAACTTCTGACCCACCTGAACCTACCCAGCTTATTAATCAATCTTCTATGTGGAACAGTATTGAAAGCTTTGCTGAAATCAAGGTAGGCGACATCAACTGCTCCCCCATGGTCCACCACTCTGGTTACCCAGTCAAAGAAATCTATGAGACTAGTTTGACAGGACCTTCCTGTTGTAAACCAATGCTGTCTTGGATCCTGTGCTCCTATGGATTCCAGGTGTTGCACTATCCTTTCCTTAAGGAGTGCCTCCATAATCTTGCCCACTACTGAGGTAAGACTGACTGGTTTGTAGTTCCCTGCCTCCTCCCTGCTACCACTCTTGTGGAACGGGATCACATGAGCCCTTCTCCAGTCTTCTGGGACCTCTTCTGTGCTCAGAGACTCACTAAACAGTTCTGATAATGGCTCTGCTACAGTACAAGTCACATTAAACTGTTCTTCCAATGAGTTGCTTTAGCATTTCTGACCGAGTTGCACTGTGACCAGACTGAAGATGCATTCCAACTAAGCTGCAAAAACATTTTACAGACATTGCTCTTGAGCTGCCTAAGCATTGAAAAATAATGAAATATGAGTTAGTGTAACCCCTCACCCCTGCCTTTTTGCAATCGACAGGTGGTATGCTGTTGAAGCTGATAGCAGTACCAGGTGGGGACTAGGTTCAGGGAGGACTAGGTTACTCGGCTCAAGGGCTTAGGTTTGGTTACTCTGTACAGGCGCACCCAAATAAATCTGAACACAGGAAGCAATAACTGTAACATCCAATATCAGGAATGGGATTCTAAAGTGTGGCTTTTATTCACATCCAAACTGAACAAACAAAGAATAGACAGACCTCCACGGGGCTACATTCCTGGTAATGTAGATAAGAAAAACAGGAAAATACAAAATCACACATGCCCCCACAATGCAAAGCATCATGAGCTGCATATGCAAATCACCACAGAATGTTATGCTAGTCCAACTTTAAGCAGAATTGCATGGTGCCAAAGGCCTCTCACACAGTTTGCAAAGGGTGCTAACAGAAGATATAGACACGTGTTTAGTCCTACCAGGACTCATCAGTATCCTCGTCTGTTTGACACCCCAGTGGAATGGACCAGCTACCCTTAAGGCAGTGTGCCTTGGATATATTGTGGTGAACCCATTAAAATAAAAACTATTTAAAAGACAAAAGAACCTCTGTGCGCAAACACTGAGGCAAGGGTTACCCCAAAGGGCATTTGGCTGGGAAGCCAAGTTTCAAGAAAATACAAAATCACACATGCCCCCACAATGCAAAGCATCATGAGCTGCATATGCAAAGAGAAACAGAACACTTCCTCAACACTTCAGCCCTCAGGCTCTGGACCCACCAGGCACACAGCCCAGACTTGCACGCAGCTTTGGGTACACAGCCTGACTTGTACACTATTTGGGTTTTCCCTGGCCCAGCTCCCCTGCTGGCCACTCGAACCCCGTCCATATGACATGGACACATTTTCCTGGTGGCTCCCTAAACCACCTTAGAGCCTTCGACTCATTAAGGGAAATTTCCTTTCAATCTCACATCTGAGTGCTTCCCTCAGTACTGGCCAAGTGATTGAGTCAAAGTAAAAGGGCCACAGAGCAAATCCGTAGAGGTGAACCTGGTTACTAAAGATGGCGGATTTCCCACCTCTAGCTTCCACAATCCATACCCGGCCATTTCTCTGGATATTAAACAACTCTTTCTGAAAAGCTTGGCAATGTAGATTAAAGGGTAAATGCTTGGCACATTTCCTCTACATGTCTTGACTTTCCCCTGGTGCTGGACTTGAACATACTTTTACTTTGGCTTAGCCTATTCATCTAGGCCTCCCACTGATTAAGCAGTCCAATCCCCACTTTACAACAGTTCAAGTGAAACATAGGCCCCATGTAAGAGCAAAACTCACCCTTTGGTTGCAGGTGCCTCACAGGTGATTCTTGACAACTTCTGGTGCCGCAGCACAACTTAGGAAAATAAGGTAGCTTCTTCCCTAGCTGGAACCAGGAGGTTGCCCCTGGAATAACAGGCAAACTTTTACCCCACCCCCTCAGGGATGGGGCAAAGAGACCAGAAACAGCCGTCTCCACCACTTCACGCACAGCTTACTGTGTTCCTCTTTTGGTGGAAACACACACCTCTTCCTTATAGTAGCTCTGTATCAGAGCTTTAGGCTCCAAGTGCCTGTGCACAGACTGCTGTGCTGCTCTCTTCAAGACTGCTCACACACAACTGCTGCCCACTGTTCAAAAACTCCCAACATTCTAACCTAACTCCCAACTATAGATTCCAATGTGGCTCATGCAGCTGCGATAGTTCTATTGTGATGTCATCCCTCAGTCTCAGCTGAGACAGAGAACAGAGTGAGACAGTGTGAAATCCATTTAACTGGAGTTTCACAAGCTGCCTTCCCTGCCTACCACTAGGTCTTACTGGGATTCTAGTAACCCCGGATAACAAGGGGGTTACATTAGCAATGCACTGTCAACTGTAAAAAACAATGCTACACTAACTCATTGGTGGAACAGTTTAATGTGACTTGTACTGTAGTTCCACCCTTAGCTCCTTTAGTACACTGGGATGTATGCCATCGGGTCCCATTGCCTTGTCCACCTTGAGCTTATCGAGCTCTTGAAGTACCCTTTCTTTTGTGAAAGGATTAGTGCACACCTCCTTCCCCCTGTGTCCATGGTGCTAAGCTGTGGGCCCAGCCCTACCTTCTCCTCAGTAAATACTGAGCAGACGCATCTATTTAGGATAGATGCTTTTACATGGTCCTTTTCCTCACATGCCCCTTTATCCCCTTTGATCTAAGCAAACCCTCTCTGGACTTTCTCCTTTCACTAATGTATCTATAGAAAGTCTTGTCACCTTCTTTTAGTGTTTGTGCTAGTGTTTCCTCAGTTTGGGCCTTTGAGTGCCTTACTGCCTTCCCTGCTTCCCTTAGGGAAATTTGGTATGCCTCCTTATCTTCATCCTGCTGCATTCCCTTATATTTCCCGAAGGCCAGCCTTTTAGCTCTGACCTTTTCTGCTATTGCTTTTGAGAATCAAAATGATTTCCTTCTTCTTTTTCACTTCCTTTTCTCTCTAATGCAATGGGATGTTGCTTCAAGTATTGCATCCTTAATGCTTGCCCAATTTGCCTGTACCCCCTCACCTGTATTTCTTTTTGCCAGGGCTAGCTTAACTCTGTTGGCCATCTTTTCAAAGTCAGCTCTTCTGAAGTCCAATATTTTTGCCTTGGAATGGGTTGATTTAAATCTGGTGGCCAAACTGAACCATACCATATGATGGTCACTGGCCCCCATGCGACCTTCTACCTGGAGATCTGTGATCCTTTTTCTTGTTAGTCAGTACTAGATCTGGGATAGCCCTGTCTCTTGTGGGCTGTTGTACCAGTTGTTTGAGGCCCTCCCTCTGCAGGGAATCCACTATGTGTCTTGTTCTGGCAGATGTTCCTGCTGGTATTGACCAATCTGTATCTGGCATGTTGAAGTCTCCCATTATCAGAACCTCCCCTTTGGCTGTCATGTTTTGTATATCTTCTAACAGTAATGTGTCTCTATCCTCCACCTGGTCTGGAGGCCTGTAGACAACCCCAGTTCATATGGCTGTCCCTTTTCCTGTGTCCAGGGTGACCCAGTTCTTCTGCCTCCTTATGTGTATTCTGGATTTCTGTAGCTTTGATATTTTCATTGACATAAAGGGCCACTCCACCCCCTTCCTCTTTTTGCACCTCAGTCTCTTCTGAACAGTACATAGCTAGGTACTCAAGTCTCACAAGTGTGGTTACTGGTGAACCATGTCTCGCTAATAGAATTTGAAACATAGAATTTGACGGCAGATAAGGACTGCTTGGCCCACCCAGTCTGCCCATTTCTCTACCTACTGGATAAGCTGCAGATCCTAGTTAACCAGCAGCCTACTTCTTCCTATCCCCACACCCTAGAATGGCCTTATGACTGTCCCATGCATGCTTGAATTCCACCACTGTTTTTGACTCCACAACCTCCTCCAGAAGGCCGTTCCATGCATCATGACTACTATGTCTAGTTTAGCCTCTGTCATTATTGCCTGCAGGTCTGGGATCTTGTTTCCCAGACTGTGAGCATTTGTGTACATGATTTTCCATTGGCCAGATTTTGGTGTGTTAGTTGTTGGGTGAGGTCTGGCATTTCCCCTGTGCATTGTATGGAGAGACTGACCTTTTTCCTTACCTGGTGATGCAAATGAACTACAAACATGCTAAACTCCTGTTTGCTCACTAGCTAAGGGAGGAGGGGTGTTCTTCCCATTCGACATATTGGGTGCTGCACCCCTCTCCCCATTTGCTAGTTTAAATATTCTGCAAAGATGTCAAACTTCTGCCCCAATCACTGACTCCCTCCTTAGTCAGATGCAGTCCATCGAATTTAAAGAACTTTCACTCTCAAAACTGTTGCCAGTTACCTACAAATTTGTTTCCTTTTCCTCACACCAGCCCTTGAGCCACATGTTTAGCTCCCCTATCTCCTCTTCTCTGACCTTCTGTCCATCTGCCACCCTCTCCCAGACTGGCAGGATCTCAGAGAAGGAGATGCCAGATGAAATGGATGATAGTTTGTCACCTAGCCTGGTCAGGTGTTCCTTAGTCTCCACAATTGACCGGCTGTTGAAATCATTAGTCCCTATGTGTATCAGGATGTTGAAGTTTTCTCCTCCTTCCTGAGCAATTTTAGCAATGCAGTCAATGTCTCTCCATGCTGATGTACCTGGGAGACTTCTGAACGTTACCTCGGCTAGAGATAGATATCAACTCCCCGAATCATGGAGTCTCCTATGATCAGAAGTGTTTTGGATTTCCTTTTTGCTTTTTTTGTTTTGGTTCCTGTTTTGGGTGAGTTTTGTTGTCCTAGCTCCTGTGCTGCAGTGTCCTGCTGTGCAGTCTCCTCTGCCTCTTTGTTTGATTTCGGAGATAGAGGCAGATACCTGTTTGTAATTTTTATATGGTTTGTGGAGGTAATATGTTGGAGAGCACTGAGTGATGGGGCACCCAATTTACCCCTTCTAACCACCTGCCAACCTCTGGACCAGCTATCCTCTGCGGTTGAGGTGCTTCTGTTGGGTGTTGGGGAAATGGCGGGTGGCTCTTATAATATATTTCCTCCTGAATATGCGATTTGAGGCATGCAATCTCTGCCCATGCTGCCTGAAGCTGAGTCCTTAGATCTCCAATGGCCCAGCATGTAGGACAGTGTCCTAAATCCTGTAAAACTGTCCTTCTGAAAAGTGTCCCACAGTACCTGCAGTTAATTATATCCATTCCAGGTAAGTTGCTGGGTTTATAACCTGGTCCGAGTAATTAGAAGGAGGAAAATGAAAGCAAAAGTTTGATTTTGTGTTTTGTTTGTTTGTTTTTGTGTAACTTGTTATAACAAGTTAAATTACTTGTGCCCCGGTAAATGAAGTCACTGTTTGGATACCCCTCTGATCTGCCCCTTCCTGATTTACTACAGGAAATGTCACAACTGTGCTACCCTATGAAAAGAGTGTAGCATGGGGTGGTTGGCTGGGCCCTTCCCCTGCCAAAAAAGAAGAACCACAGACGAAAGAAACAAGGAGGTAAGAGCAGAAACAACCAGCCAGCAACAAATGCAGTAGTCCTGAAAGCTTATCCTAATGATAGATAAAATTGTAAAACCTGTAAAGCACCATCTGTAATAATTTCATAGAAGATATACACTGTAAGAAACACTTTGCTGCAGAGAAAAATAAAACAGTAACATAATATATACCTTGCAAAATACGATTTGAATCAGAAGATTATAGCAGTAATTTGTAAGCACACACCTGTAGGCACACCCTGTAATAATGTAGCAGAAGGTATACCCAGCAACAACAATTTGACTCAGAGAAAAATAAAGCAATAAAATGTTAGCAACAAACAGTAACAATCCCTGTGAGTACAAAATAAAAATAACTACACACAGTAAATCTGCCGAGCCAAAAGAAACCTTAATCCTTTTCCTTGCTCTAGTAAGGTTCTTTGCTCTGTCCTTACAAGCAACCTAAAAGAAAAGAGCTCAGGTGATGCTAGATGCCTTTGCTGGCAAACCTAGTATCACCAACTTAAAAGAAACTTGCCACTGCAATCAGGGAGCACCACGTCATTAACAATCAGCTGTTTTTGCTGCTAGGGCAGTCCTTAATTGCAGCAGTGAATTACTGCTTGCCTTGTCTAGTGTCCCATTTCAATAAACATGGCGGCTATCACCTTCCACCTCTCACAGTCCTCATGAAAGCCAATGAAGGGCACCCAATCTCCCTGTCAGAATGCCCCCTTCCCAGTTCATTTGCCAGCGGGGAAGCCCAGTCTTCATAGGCAAAATGTCACTGCATTTCTTTTACATTTTTACATCACGGTGGCTATTGCCATCTGCCTGTACCAGTCCCCATGGAAGTCAACAGGGGTGCTCATTCCCCCAGTCGGCATACCCCTCACAAGCTCATTTTGCCAACAGGGAAGTCCAATCCCCATCGGCATAATGGACCCCCATGTGTTGTGTGCTGAGGGGGGTGCCCAATACTCCTCAGTTAATACTCCCCAACACTCTGTATTTGCCAACAGGATGCCCAATCCCCATCAGCTACAGACCCCCCGACAAACACTCAGGTGGCATGCTGGGAGCCTACCCTAGCATACCAAACTACCATAAAAAAAGAAAACCTTCCTGCATTGTTTTTGTTTTTAAATTACCTGTAAAAGAAAAAACACCCCTCATTGTGTCCGGTGCCCCCTCTGCCAACCTGCACCCACCTTCTGCACATTCTACCTCCCCACACCTCCCTCACCCCATACTGACCTCTGGAATCTGGCACGACAATCTTTGGTGGACCGGGAACACATCTGCACTCTTCAAAGCTGACTGCGAACTGAAAAAATGCCAGTAAACTGTATAATGGCATAAATTGTTTTTTTTTCCACTTATGTGGATGTCTCGGCCATTTTTGTGAATTTTGGTACCAAATTTTCAACATGGGAGTTTTCGGAACCTTTCTCCTGAATTCAGTGACTGTCATCTGGTTATTCAGTCCAGAAAGGTGGTTTCGCGGTCACTGCGCAGAATCACATTTCAGGACTGATTAACAAAACAACAGTGTCACTGTTCATGAGGTGCACTCTCAAAAAGCCTATGTTGAAAATTTGGTGAAAAAATTCCAAAAAATGACTGTGTCATGAGCGTGTGTTGCGCAGTTTCCATGCACACTCATAACTTTGCAAATCTGTTATATTTTCACTCCAGATTTTCAACATTGGCATTTTTTTACAACAGTACAGTTCTACTGGCCTCGAGATATGCCACAGTCCTTTCCTTCTGCATGGATTGCATTATTTTCCTCATCAATGAGGTCAAACTGACTGGCCTGTAATTCCCAGCTCCATGTCATTTTTTCACATCCTGGTCGAAATGTGTTTTTGCACTTTCGGCACCGAATAGCGCTGTCCCTGTGGGAAATCAGTGTTCGGGACAGATTAAGAAAATCACAGTGACACTGTTCATGAGCAAAGGTCCCAAAATGCCTATGTTGAAAGTCTGGTGACAAAGGTTCATAAAATGACTATGTTGCAAGAGTACATTGTGCATTTTATACACACACTCATAAGTTTGAGAATTTGTAATATTTTTACTCAAAATGTTCAACATTGTCAGTTTTGCATACCTCCTTATGAACAATACAGCTGTCATTTTTCACATCCTGCTGAAATGTGTTTTCACACATCTGGCACACAATGTCGCGGTCGCTATGGGAAATCAATGTTCAACACAGATTAAAAAAATTGTAGTGGCAGTGTTCACGAGCAGAGGTCACAGAATGCCTGTGTTAAAAATAATGGTGAAATAATTCCACTAAATTACTGTATTACCAGTGCGCGTTGCATAGTTTCCATGTACACTCGTATGTTCGATCATTTTTAATATTTTCACACTCCAGATTTTCAACACTGCCATCTCTTTACACCTTTCTATGAATGGTGTAGCTCTCATTTTTCACATCCTGCCTGAACTTTGTTTTCGCAATCTGGTGCAGAATGGCACGGTTGCTGTGAGAAATCAACGTTTGGGACAGATTAACAAAATCACAGTGCCACTGTTCATGAGCAGAGGTCCCAAATGCTTTCATGAGGTAGGGGTCACAAAAAGGCCATGTTGAAAATTTGTAGTACAAATACCAACAAACACCCGGTGCATTAGAGCTTCTAACGCCCAACACTAATATCAGCAAGCAAACATTTGGCATTGACAAATGCTTGTTTTTAACACACATTTTATTGAAATTTAAAATTACAGACAGACACAGGAAGGACCTTAGCAAGTAATAATCAAACAGGTAATAAAAAAGAATCAGAATAAACACTAAACCTAAGTACAAGTTGCTAAAAAAAAAAAAAAGTCCAGATACAAATGACTTTCCGTCTCAGTTAACCAGCTATACAGTAGGTAGAGAACCAAGACCAATAAGGAGATTGAACCTGAGCAGGCTTGGGAATGGATGAAGGGACGGGTCTTGAGGAGCGAGATTGTTCCAAATATAAATCTGATTTAAGCCAGCAAGAAAACAACACCGCATTATTCCCATCGTAAAGTGTAAATTCACATTCATATCCTCCATGAGATAACTTTCTTGAACAATATCAATCTAATCTTTAAGAACAGGTACATTTGGAGGCACAGGCTATTCTTTAACCCATATTGATACATTAATTATCTATGTTTGTGGTACCTCAGTTCTGCCCTGTGTTTCCTTTACCCTAGTAGCTACTGCTGTTTTACTTATTTAGGTATTGATCTATTGATTGATTTATTGATTTAAACCGACATTACTTATTTAGGTATTGATCTACTGATTGATTTATTGATTTAAAACGACAAATGGGAAAGGCAGACTGGTTTTACAAATAAAGGCCTGTAAAACATCAGAATTTCTTTGGAACCTGTACCTGGAACACAACAGTGAGTCAGGGAATAATCTGATATAATTAGATTTAAAAGATATGTGCGCTCTCAAAATGGCCCTAAAAACTGGACGACATTTAAGCAAAACTGGATGACCAGAGACGTATCCTAAAAAATGAACTATACTGTCTCAAACTGCAGAGGTGGCAATCCTAGACAACTTTGATATCACAATTTGATTTTTCAGTGAAGTGATTTATGATAAAAAAATAAAATAAAGTGTTTTTTTGTTTTATGTAAAGGATGTTATGTGACTCAAATGGTTTGAGTCTTCACCGGTTTCATCCAAACATGCTGTCTGACCATGCTCTATCACAGGCCAGCTATTATATCATCCACCTCATCTCTCTGTCTGTGCTCTTCTTCTCACTCTGTGGCAACAATTCTCTACTCCTGCTCTTATCCAACCAATTGAAAATGTTGGTAGTGCAGGCATTTGTAACATGAAGCTATTCAGTGGCATCAGCCCCCCCACCTGCTCCACCAAGGGACTGCAAATACCTACATTGCTGAGTTTACAATAAAGCTGCTGTGCTGCACCAGATATCTTACCCAACCCACAATGGGCATTGCTAGGGATGGGCATACTGGCCTACAGCCCAGAATCATTCCGCAATGGACCTGACTGTAAATAAACATGACTTACAATGTCTTTTCCTAGGTGCATTAGCAAGTCACTTTCTGTCCAGTGGATTCAGCTGCCAGAGCCCTTGCCACTGCCAAGTTGAGTCCATATAGATCCGATATGTAATGTGTCTCTGAGAGTTATACAATCTCTAGGGACTAGACCATATGCTGTGCAGCTGCAGGGTGCAGACAGTCTAGTCTCTTGAATCTATGAACTGCTGTAAGTGTCCATTAAGGGCATGGGGTAGAATGGCCTGCAAAATGGTAGGGCCAAGAATGTAAAGGATAGATTCTACCCACCCCCAAGTGGAGTGGTTTCGCCCACAGCCTCAGTTTTTTCCCAACCAAATTTGTAATCTGTGGAGTAACACCCACTTTACTAAATCACAGCAGCTTCTTCTGCGTAGTTCATTGATGCCCGACTGGCAGACTGGCCCTTCATTTAATTATTAAAGTTTGACCACTGTGCTTTACCTCAGAAGCCATGAAATCAACACACTGCCATCAACACGACTCAGGCCTTCACTGCCCCAAATCCTGCAGACCCTCTGCAAGCCAGAATGGGAGTGATTGTTAAGTAGCACTACTTACTGGAGTGCTACATTTTAAATGCAGCAGTTTCCCCCTAGGAAAAAAAGTTAAGATGACTAGAAAAAGTGGTAAGGTCAGGCACTACCACTTATGAAAGTGGTAGAGCCATGGCCATGTCGATACTGGTCCCCTTGTTCTGGCACCTATGGATAAGGGGACTTAGCCACCAGACCAAAGTAGACTGCTGTTTTCTATCATTTTCCAATTTTGACTACACATAACAGTAATGACTGGAGTAAGGCTTGCTTCAAAATGTTTTTGCAAGTTTTTTTTTTTTTTATTTATTTTTATTTATTTCATCATTTGGAAATAACCTTTGAGCAACATGCTCTTTTTCAAAGGCTCCACATCATGACAAGAAGACAGAACATGGAAGAGTAAGTTACAGGTTAAGGGTATACAAGACTGAGGCATAAACAGAACAAAAGAAGATTTAACAGCAAAAAAATACAACTATTTGCAATTGTGGGCTAAAGCATGTGTAAGTATAAAATGTGTGTATAGGTTTGACAAATTTATAAATAGGAGTGCGAATCTGAGTTCAAGTACATAACAAAAAGCATAGTAAGTGCTGAGTGCTGAGGTCACAAGAGTTAGCAGAAGTAAAGCGGCCAGGAGGAGGCTTTATTGTTTTCATGAAAAGAAGGGGAGAGGGGGTGAGGGAAGGGTGAAAGATAATAAGAGTTATACAGGTAGTCATGAGAGGGAACACAATACCATCCATAACAGACAGAACAAGGAGGGGTTTGGAACACCTATAGTGTTGGAACCGAAGGAGGGTGGGGATTAAAAGGGAAGGAAGGTGGGGGGGCACATGGCAGTATGAAAAACAGTTGTCAGGATTAGCGTAACCCATGCAAGTAGTGAGATGGGGGGGAATCCTCAGTGAGGACGGGAAAAGGTGCCACACCAGGAAATAATTCAAATACCTATACATGGAGGAGACTATACCCCCTCCCCAGTTTAAGAGTTGGACAGGGAAGAGTTAGTGGCACATCGCGGTAGAGGCAGGATGCACAGATCAAGCCGGTAGCCTGCACACACAGGGACTGGAAACAGTAATGAGTTGCCTCAATTCAACTTTAAAGGAAGAGAGGCTGTTATTGCTGAGTATATAAGCAGGGATATCATTCAGCCAAAGTGGAGCCCTATAAGCGAAGGACCGTTGTCCAAGTGAGGCTTTCCTAAATGGAACAGCCAATGAGCCCCGATCCATTCCCCTGATCTGGTAGCTCAAGTGACAAGCATGTAGTATATCATTAATGCAGAGTGGGGCTTTACCTAGAAGTGTTTTCTTACCCAGAAGGCATGTTTGATATTTAATCCTGTTATGTAGTTTGAGCCAGTTGGTTTGCTCATAGAGTTTACAGGTGTGAGTAGAGTTGTCAGCACCAAGGGTTGGCCTGTAGGCCTTGTTGAGTACAGTCTTTACCCACCTCAGCACAGAGTCAGATGCAGCACCATATACTACAAGTCCATAGTCAATGATTGACAGGCTAGAACTAGCGACAGTTAGCTGCAGGGTAGAGGGGCGTAAGATAGTGTTTATGTCTGTGAAGCACCTCCAGCTTGATATTCACCGCTCTTACAACCTGGTCTATATGCTGGGTGAAGGACAGGGTGTCATCAATGGTAATCCCCAGATACTCGAATGAGCAGAACTGCTCAAGGAGTTCTGATTTGTTGTTTACAATAGACAGGACCGGATATGACTTCTTATACTGAGAGCTAGAAATCAGCATTGATTTTGTCTTCTTATAGTTAAGAAGAAGTTTCCAGGAATTAATGAAGGTTCTGGCACCCTTTGCAGCATATCCATGTATTATTGGGGATGACTGGAATCTACCCTTTTCACCAACCTAGATAAATTGACTTCCAAAAGACAGGGCCTCTCCCCAGCACAGCGTGCACTCAGGGATTTGGTAGATCATCTGGGTTTAGTAGACCCATGGAGAACTCTGTACCCTACATTAAAAGAATTTACTTTCTAGTCCAATGTACATGGATCTTCTTCCCATATAGACTACTTCTTAATTAGTAAATCATTCTTGCAGGTTTTTGTGTCTGCTGGAATCACCCCAGGAGGGATTTCTGATCATTCAGTAGTGGTATGCGACCTGACACTATCCCCGGATACATCGCATGACTCACTATGGAAGCTTAATAATTAACTCCTCAAAGACTCTACAACTGTAGAAATTATTGTGCATGAAATAGAGGAATATAGTAAAATTAATCTGAACTCCACTACAAGGCCTAATCTTGAATGGGGTCACTCAAGTGTGTATTAAGAGGAATATTTATTAGCGAAGGCTCCTACAGAAATAAAAAGCGAGATCAAAAAGCTCTTTCACTGCTATCCAGAATACACACTTTGGAGACTTCATTGTCTCCTACCACCTCTACAAGTGATAGGCAATTACTAGTCGGACGCAGGGACCAATATAGTTCACTCCTACAAGAGAAAGCAGAATATGCTATACTCAAAACTGGAGTGAAATACATAGATCAAGGTGAGAAAGCAGGTCACCTCTTGGCATTAAGACTAAAAAAGCTGGAAGCCTCCCGTATTATCCTGAGCATTAGATCTCGTCAAAATGGTGGCCTTACCCTCAACGCTAAAGAAATAACTGCAGAGTTTGCAGATTATTATAATTAACTGTATAAGCCTATGTCCAATAGACCCACCCCTAGATCGGTGGAACAATATCTTGCCCCACTAGATCTCCCATCTGTCTCCCAAACTCAAAGTGACCAATTACAGGCCCCAATTACAGAGCTGGAAATTCAATCTGCTATATCATTACTGACAAGTGATAAGGCTTCTGGGCCAGACGGGTACTCCCCCAACTTTTATAAAGTCTTTAGTAAGCACTTAACCCCCCTGGTTAAAACGACTATTTTACTGGATTCTTGGGGGAAACCCCTTAGATAGATAACTGTTAGAAGCTGTTATTATTGTACTGCATAAACCGGACAAAGACCCTGAATTGACCAGTGGTTACCGCCCAATATCATTAATGAACTGTGGTATTAAAATATTGGCCAAACTTCTTGCACATAGATTGAAGAAAGTTCTTCCAGATATCATCCATACTGATCAGGTGGGTTTCATGCAAGGGCGCTAGTCAACTGATCACTTCAGGAAACTGGTTCACGTCTTCTCTGTGGCCAGAGACTCTGAAATCCCTGCTGGATTATTATCATGTGATACATGGATACATAGATACATAGACAGTGTTGGCAGATAAGGGCCTATGACCCACCCAATCTGCCCATTTGAGCTTGTAAGTTCAGTTTATGTTTTCCTAGAAGTCTGTTGCCCCTTACCCCTGACCTCCAGAATTCTTTTATGTCTATCCCATGCATTCTTAAATCCTGTGATTGTTTCAGCCCCCACCACTTCCTCTGGCAGGGTGTTCCACTTGTCCACCACCCATTCTGTGAAGAAATTCTTCCTCACGATTCCTCTGACTCATCCTCCTTCTAACTTCATCCCATGACCTCTACTACTGGAACATTTTTTTTCACTTCAAAATAGAGTATTCCTGCACCCTGTTCCTCCCTGTAAGATACTTGTATGAGTCTATCATATCCCCTCTCTCGTTCCTCTCCTCCAGAGAGTACATGTTCAGTTCCTTCAACCTGTCCTCATAGGACTTGTGATGCACTCCATGCACCATCTTTGTTGTCCTCCTCTGAACCTTTTCTACCCTGTCTATGTCCTTACGTAGGTAAGGTCTCCAGAACTGTACACTGTACTCCAGGTGGGGCCTCACTAGTGTCTTGTATAGTGGAATTATGACCTCCTTTTCCTGCTGGTGATGCCCCTGCCTATGCATCCCAGCATCCTATTTGCTTTACCTGCTGCCTTGTCACACTGTTTCCCTACCTTGAGGTCATCAGAGATGATAACCCCAAGATCCCTTTCCTGCTTGGTGCATGCTATATCCTCACCCCCCAACTGATATAATGTGCCAGGGTTTTGTGCCCCATATGCATTATCTTGCACTTCTTTGCATTGAATTTTAACTGCCAAGCCCCTGACCATTCTTTAAGTTTCTGCAGGTCCCTTCTCATTTTGTCTACACCCTCTGGTGTGTCTACTCTGTTACAGAGCTTTGTGTCATCAGCTAACAGTGAAATTCTACCTTCTAGGTCCTGTGCAATGTCACTGATGAAGATGTTGAATAGGACCAGTCCCAGCACTGATCCCTGTGGTACCCCACTGGTCACTCTTCTCTCTGTGGAGTGACAGCCATTTACCACCACCTCTGTGTCCTGCCAGCCAGCCAGTTACCTACCCACCACACTACTGTCCTGCCCACACCCATATTCCCCAGTTTGTGTAATAGTCTTCTATGTGGTACAGTGTCAAAGGCCTTGCTAAAGTCCAGATAGGCCATGTCCACTGCCCTCCCGATCCACCTCCCTAGTCACCCAGTCAAAAATTCAACAAGGTTGGTCTGACGTGACCTCCCCCTGGTGAAACCATGCTGCCTTGGGTCCTGTAGTCCATTGACAACCAGATGTTCCACCAATCTCTCCTTCAATAGTGCTTCCATGATCTTCCCTACTACCGAGGTGAGGCTGACTGGTCTGTAGTTCCCCGCTTCCTCTTTGTTCCCACTTTTGTATAAGGGGACTACATCTGCTGTCCTCCAGTCTTTGGGTACCTTCTCTGTTTCCAGTGATCGGCTAAACAGGATAGCCAGAGGTTCAGCCACCACCTCTCTTAGTTCTTAAGGACCCTGGGTGCACCCATCTGGCCCCATTGCTTTATCAACTCAGACACTTCCAGTTCCTTCAGGACCCTTTCTCATGTAAAGGGACTGTGTCCATTTCTGCACCATTCTCACCCCTTTGTACTCCTTCAGACCCATTACCCTCCTCTTCCTCAGTAAAGACTGAGCAGAAATACCTGTTCAATATGTCAGCTTTACTGTTGTCATCCTCAACGAGCCCCCATCCTCCCTTCAGTCTCACTATCCCTCCTTTGCCTTTCTTTTTCACTTATATACCTGTAAAAGGTTTTGTCCCTCTACCCACTGATTTTGCAATGTGTTCTTCTGTCTGAGCTTTGGCTTCCTTACTGACCTCCCTGCCTCCCTTTGCTTCTCCTGGTACTTCTCCCTATCCCTTCTGCCTGTGTCATTTTGTATTGCCTGAATACTATCTTTTTGGCTTTCACTTTCTTTGCTACCTCTTTGGAAAACCATAATGGTCTCCTCTTCCTTTTCCTCTTGCTAACCTGCTTAATGCATAATTCTGTTGCTCTTGTACTCCCCATTTTAAATACTGCCCACTGTTCCTCAACCCCTGATTCCTGCCCCATTCCCCTTAATGCCTCTTTCAAGTATCTCCCCATTTTCCCAAAGTCTGCCCCCCTAAAATCCAGGATACGTGTTTTTGTGTGGTTTGGTTCTGCTCTTTCTGTGATTTCAAACCACAATGACTGGTGGTCACTGTTTCCCAGGTGCTCCCCTACTGTTACCCCCATCACACTGTCCCTGTTTGTGAGCACAAGGTCCAGTATTGCCTTCTGCCGAGTTGGTTCCATGACCAGTTGCTTGAGGAAGGCACCCTGAAGGAGTCCAGGATAAATCTGTTCTAGTCGATGCTGCTGCTGGGATGCTCCAGTTCACATCTGGAATATTGAAGTCTCTAACCAGTACTACCTCACTTTTGTCTGCCATCCTTTGATGGCTAGCATCAGCTCCCTATCTGTTTCTTCCTCCTTGGCTGGTGGTCTATAGACCATACCTGTGCGGATGGCTGGCCCCATTTTCCTTTCCAGCTTAACCCACAGTATCTCTCCCCCATTTTGTTCCTCCTGGACTCTCTACGGCCCTTATGTCATTTTTCACATACAGTGCCACCTCCTCTCTTCCTGCCTGCCCTGTCTCTTCTGAATATGTTGTAGCCAGGTATGGCCATCTCCCACTCATGGTTATCATTACACCAGGTTTCAGTGATGCCCACAATGTCCAGGTCTGACTGCACCATGACAGTCTCCAGATCTTCCATCTTGTTGCTAAGGCTCCTGGCATTTGCACACATGACTTTCCATGATTTGACCTCCCTAGACTGTTTCGCTGTTCTACTCCAGCCCCTTCCTTGGTTGTCCTTTATCCCTGGTTCTCCTTGCTGTCTGCTCTTCTGCTGAATTTTGCCCCTTTTCTGCCTATCCACCTCTTGGGCGCTAATCTCCATCTTTTGCACACTGCTTTGTAGAGATAGCCACTCCTCTGGTTCACTGGTTCCACTGCTGGGCTGGGGAGTGAGCAAGCAGGTACCCTCCTTGCTGGCTCGTTACCCTTCACTAGTTTAAATGCTTTTCAATGTAGCATTTAAACTTATCATTGAGTGCTTGGATTCCTCTCCAGGATGGATGCAGGCCATCAGGCTTGAACAAACCTCCATCCCTCCAGGTGGGTCCCCAGTCACCAATGAATCCAAACCCTTCCTCACAGCACCAGTTATTCAAACATGAGTTAAAGTTCCTGGTGCATGCACCCCTATGATCTTCCTTACCTCTCGTAGGTAGTACTTCTGGACGCGGAGAAGGCGTTTGACAGAGTGGACTGGCAATTCCTATTTCTAACTATGCGTAAATTTGGCTTTCCTGTTAAATTTATTGATTGGGTAACATCCTTATATCAGAACCCCCAAGCCAGAATATTCTGCAATGGTATTATGCCTGATATATTCTCCCTATGCTCCAGCACTAGACAGAGCTGTCCCCTCTCTCCCCTATATTTTAACATTTACCTGGAACCATTGCTGGCTAAATTAAGAGCTAATGATGAGATACAAGGGATTCCCATAGGTCACCACATTTGTAAGTTATCATCATATGCTGATGATGTGCTTCTTCACCTGATGTACCCGGACAAATCCTTCCCTGTTGTTCTATCAATCATCAAGGAGTACAGAAATCTTTCTAATTATAAACTCAATATAAGTAAGACAACTGCTTTTCCATTGAATTACAGGTTTCATCAACACGACATCTCCCCATTAGGGATGCAATGGAGGTCTAAAAGCATAAGATATCTGGGACTAATGTTGTCTAGAAGTGAAGGGGTGATCAAGAAGCTGAATTTTGACTCCCTCCTGGAGACTATCCAGCAAGACTTCAAACGGTGGCAACCTCTTCCTATATCTCTTTAGGGAGAATTAGCATAATTAAAATGAATGTATTGCCCAGAATATTTTATCCTATTAACATGCTAAACATTTGGCTGCCCTTGAATTGTTTAAGAAATTACACGCTCTTATTTCTTCCTTTATATGGGGAGGGAAACACCCAAGACGGGCTTATAAGAAATTGGCAGGTTCCCTTCAGGTGGGAAGCCTTAAGCTTCCACATTTTGGAATATATTACTGGGCAAGTCAAGCAAGTCAATACTTAAGATGGTTCACACCCCAGGAAGAGATTGCCTCCACCTGATATGTACCTGAGTGGCTACTTTCGGAAAGGGAGATAATTGCTACCCTGAACATCAATAAAGAGGCTCTTTTGTATATTCCTGTTAGGAGGCTCCCCCTTGGATTATGCAAATTGCCTATGATACTGTCTCTCAAAGTATATTGTCAATTATGCAATTTTCTTAGATACCAGAATGTTAAGCATCCCAAGCAACCAATAGTTGGAAATCCGAATTTATTGATTGGGGGCAAAATTATTACGCCACAATGGCTTCCCTTGATCAATAAAGCCAGAGTAGGAGACCTGTTTGTAGAAGGGTCATGTATGGATTCGGGATATAATGGCAACCTACTCCATAGAACAGAAACAGATTTTTAAAGTATGGCAGCTCCGCCATCTCCTGTTAAAGCAGTTCCCGGGAATGGGGAATCTAAGGAATGAATGCACCTGGCTAGATTCTTTGATCCCACTCTGTGGGAAACCCTATGCAGTGTCCCAACTATACTCCTGTCTACGAGCTAATATGCTTGACTTCTGCAGCAGTGTACCCAGATATTGGAATTCTCGTTTCCCTCAGTCTCCTGAGAAATGGACATCTACCCATGTCGATTCTTTTTGATACGTCTCTCAGGATAGATTGAAACTAACACAGTACAAAATACTGAACAACATGTACTGGACCCCTACTAAACTTAAAAGAATAGGTAGATCCCCAGATGATCTCTGCTTTAGATGTAATGGGGGGATGGGGATCAGCTTCATATTTTTGTGGATTGCCCCTCGAGTAAGAATTTATGGGACCTAATAAGGAATAAGGCTGATCCCCTGCTTGGTCTTAATGACTTATTTAAGCCAGAGATTTGCCTATTGGGGGACCTCTCCACAATCCCAATTAAAATTCGTAGGTATCATATAACCATGATATCACTTACCCTCAAAAAAACAAATTTTGCATCATTGGCTAGATGCCCATACCATTAGCTATGATGAATGGCTTTGAGATCTGCTATTCAATCTCTGTATTGAACAAATGAAGGCCAGTATGGGGGGATCCCTCTCTCGATACAAGAGAATATGGGAAGGCATGCATACTTTATACTTCCTTCAGACTGGAGTCTCATAATATTAAAGATTTCAGATGTACCTTAGGTATGGGTAACTATGTATTCCTGTGTAATCCTACTATGATGTCCTATTACTTTTCTATGATTATAAGATTAATGGATTTCTAATATTGTGCCAAGCTGGAGGAGGGAGGGGGAAAGGGGGGGGGGAGCTTTTACATGGCCCAATGTATATGGGTTGGGAATTGTGTCATGTTCTTTGTATACTCATGTTAAAGTCCTTTTCGAAAACTCAATAAACATTGAATTTCCAAAAAGAAGTTTCCTCGACTTGAACCAATCCTCCAGTTGGAGAAAGGAGGACTATAACTCCTTCTGTAGGTGATTAGGCTGGGCACTGTTACTTAGAATGACCATATCATCCATGTATAGGATAATTTTGCTCATGCATGCTTCAGGGAGGTTATTCAGAAATAAACTGAAAAGGAGTGGGCCCAAGATGGAGCCTTGAGGAACCCCAATTCCAGTTTCCTTAGCAGCAGAGGTTGCTAAGCCTATTTTGATGCTCTGAGATCTCTGGGCCCGGTAGTCACTGAACCAGTGGACAACCTCAGAGGCAAGCCCCAGGGACAACAGCCGCTCAAGCAGGATAAGATGGCTGATGGTATTAAAGACCTTAGTGAGATCTATAAAAATAGATCCCACAAACCTGCCACCATCTATGGCTTTGTGAACATAGTTGGAAAATTCAACTAGGGTAGTGGTCATGCTGTGGCTCTTATGAAAGCCATGCTGCTGGGGACACTGGAGATCAAACTTCAGAAGGTATTCCTTGACCTGATCTGCCATGATTCTCTCAAGTGCTTTTGAAAGAGGGGAGAAAATCGAGATTGGAAGGTAACTGGCAGTACATGTGCGATCCCTGCTTTTTGGGACTAGTGTCACCAGAGCCAGTTTACAAACAGATGGGAATTTTACCAGTGTGAGTGATTTGTTGAATATTTTAGTAATGGGGCTCATTAGTTCATAAAGAGCAACATCACCAGCTTCATATCAATATTGTCACTGCCGAGCCTGGTTTTACCTAGTACTTTAAGGACTTGCTTTCTGGCCTCCCAAGTAGTGGCACATTTGAGATAAAAGTTAGGGCAGTTGGGAATGTTCCGTGTTATAAGCTTTGTCAGGTCAACAGATTTAAGGTAGTCAAGGGGAAGGACAGAGGTAAGATCTGAGATGGTTGAGTTAAAGGATTCTGTGATTGTAAGAGGATCCAGGGTTGGTTTTTGGCAAGTTAGCAGCAGCACTGTACAGCATTTCATGAATTGATAGAATTTCAGAGAAGCAGTACAGCACAGTGGGTTAAGGCTCTTGAGCTACAGATTGAGAGACCTGGGTTTGAATTCCACAGCTGCCTAGGTGCATACTGTGTGATCTTGAGCAAGTCACTTAACTTCTTTGTGCTCCCAGGTCACATCTGGAAAGAAGCTTCGACTTAGTGTGCTGCTCCTAGTTAAACAATGCTCCCTTCCCAGAGAGAGCTGTTTTGTGATACAGCCCTGAAGAGATTAAAATCCTCGGTTTGCATACATTCGATTTATTTGAACTCAGTGCTATTTGAGTAACAGTATAGATTTATGGGCTATGCACAGGCAACCAAATTTATCCAAAGGCCATTAGTGCCAAGTATTTTATTGAGTTTGCTCCTTCTATGTAAACTTTGGGGCAATAATGCAATAAACTGGTGCGATATCTATCATAATGGACAATATGTGAATGGTATGCAATATGTGGAATTTTGGTGACTAAGCCATCATTTATTGTATATATAAATTCCACTCCATCATGGCTTGTCGTAATGCTCACTACTGGATTATAATGTACCTGGCTTGCCCTAATGCTTATTCCTCTATGTAATATACTTGGCCCCACACTGTGTTATTTCCTCCACTAATTGTATTCATGGTTCCCTCTTTGCTGCCTGTATATATCTCTGCCCTTCCCTGTTGCTCTATATTTATGTTGTTTTGTATATTTACCTTTGCAACCTCCCATGTCATACCTAAAAACAGGCATTTTTTTGCCTAGTGTGCTTACCCAATAAACAAAAGCTAAATAAAGAAATAGCTATAATACATTGCTCAATCTTACTAAATAGTTGCACAAAATGGAAAATTAATCATGTGCTTAAATGTTACATTGTTGCCATATACTTAATGCCCTTAATTTTCACATTATAGAAACACAGAAATAGAGAAAATTTGTCAGCAGAAAAGGACTCCTTAGCCCATCCAGTCTGCTCAAAATGCCCCCCTTTTGTCTAGTTTATCTGTTCCAGACCCTTCAACCTTTATTTAGCCCTATGTATTTGTCACAAGGCAGTTTGAATTTACCCACTGAATCTACCCCACCACACATTCTGACAGCCTATTCTAAGGACCCACCACCTCTCTGTGAAGAACTGGCACCTCACATCTCCTCTAAATCTACCCCCCTTCAGCTTCAATGTGGATTTGTTCTCACTCCTACTGAAGATGCTATCCTCCCTCACTCTGTTTATGTGCCTCAGATATTTGAAGATTTCTACCATATCCCCCACTCCCTCCTCATCTCCTGTGTGTACAAGTTCAGTTATTCTGGCTGTTCCCCATATGACCTTCTGTGCAGCCCTTGAGCCATCTTGGTTGCTCATCTCTGGACCCTCTCCAGCTTGTCCCTGCCAGCCTGAAAGTGTGGACTCTAGAACTGGACCCTGTATTCTAGTTGTGGTTTGACCATAGGTTTTTATAGTGGCAGGAGCACCTCCTTTTTCCTGCTTGCAAAGCCCCTTCCTATTCATGCCAACATTCTGGTTGCCCCCCCACCACTCCACTGTGCTATTGCACTGATTCCTAACCTTCAAGTTATCTGAAACTGTGATCCCCAGGTTCCTTTCCTGCTCCATAACCCCAAGTTATTCCATACAATCCAATATTTTACCTCTGAGTTCTTGCACCCTATGTGCATGATTTTACATTTCTTTGCATTGATGTGAAGTTGCCACTTTCCTAACCACTCTGTCATCTGCGAATAGACACACCTTTCCATTCAGGCATTCTGAAATGTCTCCAATGTATATTTTAGACAGTATGGGTCTCAACACTGACCCCTGAGGGACCCAACTTGTCACCCTTCCATCTCTTGAGTGCACCCCATTTACCACCAGCCTCTGAGTTCTTCCCCCCAGCGAACTTTCTACCCAGTTTATTAGTTTGCCCCCCACCCCTAAGCTCCATAATTTATTAGCCTTCTGAGGGTGATGGTGTTGAAGGCCTTCCTGAAGTCCAGATAGGCCATGTCCACTGCCCCTCCCTGATCACATATCTCCGTTCCTCCCTGGAAGAATTCAGTCAGGTTGGTCTGGCATGACATGTGCTGGTTGTTGTTTATAAGGCCTTTCTCCTCTAGAAATTGCACCAGCCTTTCCTTTATGAGGGCATCCATTAGTTTTCCCACCATGGAGGTAAGGCTAACTGGGCGGTAGCTGCCCAGCTCATCCCTTCCTCCCCCCTTGTGTAATGGCACCAGATCAGCCTTTCTCCAATCATGCAGGACCCTCTCCTTGTCTAAAGATAGATTACATAACCTTGCGAGTGGTGCTGCCAGTTCCCCTTTAATTCTCTGAGTACCCTGGAGTGGACTGCATCAGGGACCCTGCTTTGTCCGTCCACAGTTTGCCTAATTCCTCTAGTACCCTACCTTCTGCAAACGGACTTGTGTCCACCTCCCTGCCCTCCCTTCCCCTTCTTCATAACTCAGGTCTCTTCCCTTCTTCCTCAACCATGAAGACTGAGGTAAAGTAGTAATTCAGCAGATTTGCTTTTTCCTCCTTCCCTCTAGCAGAGATCCCCCTTCCCTTTGAGTCTCATGATCCCCTGCTTGCACCTCCTTCTGTCACTCACATACCTGAAAAATGTTTTGTCCCCCTTTTGGTCTCCCTCACTATTTTCTCCTCCATATGTGATTTAGTCCTCCTGATTATTTTCCCTGCTACTTTTAGCTTCTCCCAGTAAACGTCTGTGTCTGCCACCCCCATGAAGCTTTGTAGGCCCCAAATGCCTCATTTTTCTCCATGACTGCTTTCCTCACCTCTGTTGTAAACCAAAGTGGCATTCTGCCTCTCTTACGTTTGCTCACTCTCTTGATGCATTGCTCTGTCGCTGTCCAAATGCCTCTTTTAATTGCCCCCATAGTTCTTCTATGCCTTCTAGGTTCTCCATCCTTTCAAGTTCCTTTTGTAAAATTTCTTTCATTTTCCTAAAATTTGCTTTCCTGAAGACCAGTACCCTAGTGGAGGACTTGCTCTTTTTTGACAGCATCCAAAGGCTAAACTTTACCATCCTTTTGTTACTGTTCCCAAGATTTCCCTAATTTCCACATCCTCCACACTGTCCCCATTTGTCAAAACCAGGTCTAGTATGGCCCCTCCCCAGTCAGGTCCATGACCAGCTGGTGAATAAATGCTTCCTGTATGGAGTTCAACAGTTCCCTACCCCTACCTGATGTTGTTGATTGAATTCCCCATTCCACATCCGGAAGATTTAGATCTCCTGCAACCAGGATATACCCTTTGCTGGCCATCTCTTGTATTTCCATAGCCATCTCCCTATCCAGTTTCTCTCCCTGATTTGGCAGTCTGTATACAACCCCTGTCCTTACTGCCTCCCCAGTCCTTTTACTTAATGTGACCCAAAGGATCTCTGCTGAACCCTGTCCATCACTACCCACCGTTGCTCTTATCCCATCCCTTACCTACTGGGCTACCCCTCCTCCCTTTTTTCCTCTCCTGTCTCTCCTATAGAGACTATACCCTAGCAATGCCACTTCTCAGCTATGATTATCCATCCACGTTTTAGTTATTGCTATCAAATCTAGATCTTCCATCCCCAACACTATCTTGAGGTCCCCCATCTTACTTCCCAGACTCCTTTAGTTTGCCAGCAGACCCTTCCATCTGTCCCTTCCCGTCTGCTCACCTTGTTACTAGTGTCACCTGTCCCTAGTTGTTGGGGAGTGTGAGTTTGGTAAGTTCCTCTAGCCACTCTTTCTAGTCCTTCCCTAGCCTCATATTCCCTCCACCTTAGTTTACAATCATCTCCCAGGATTTTGTCTATGTACCCCTGCAGCTTAATCTTAGCAGTCTAGCATACTCATCATTTATACCACATGCCCCCCCAGTCTCTGATGCATGCATATCCCTTCCTTTTGCACCACTGCCTCAGTCAGTGGTTAAAATATTGAATTCTTAGCTGCCTAGCCGTACTGGTGCAGTGTAGCAGCAAGACTTCTGAAAATGCCATGGAACTGATTATCCACTTACACCCCTTGGTTAGCTCTTTAAATCTTCTCTATACCTCCTCTACCTCCTTCCTGGCCAGGTCATTTGTTGCAAGGTGCAGGAATAGGTGTGGTTTACCTACAATTAGCCTAATGTTCTCCTTGATGCTCTGAAGTATCCTACTTGCCTCCATCCCTTGTCACAGAAAACTGACCTCCCCTTAAATGCTACCCCTTTTCTCAACCAATGGATCCCCTTTATGGTTATATCCCCATATACCACTACCAATTTTGTATGTACGTTCTCTGGAGAAGCCTCAGTAACTCTTCCCTGGCTACTTTTCCTTGATTTCTTTGCACCTCTACCTTGGTTCCCCATTTCCCACACCTGTGTGTGCCATTCCCTTTTCCCCCTGTCATCCTCCATGCTGCCCTGGCCTGTCCCCCCCCCTTTCTTTCCCCTTCCTTCCAGTTTGAATTATCCTCTCTGTCCTTTTCCTCACTACCTATTCCTCCACCTGCCAGCCCCCAATCTCTCTTCCCCAACCCAACTCCCTTTTCCTCTCCTGCCCTCTGCAGCTTTACCCCATCCCTCCTTTTCTTTTCCTTCTGTTTCTGTGCCACCCCTGCCACTCTTCTCCTGTGCTCTCACAGTAGGTCCCTTCCCGTACCTCTGGATCCCTATGTTTTCCATGGATCTGCTCCCTGTTCTCTTCTGATCCACTCCCTTTTATCATCTCTTGTTCCGACAGCCCGGCCAAAGCCAGTACCTGTTTGAGTCTCCTTTATATCTTTTTATGTTGTCACTTGCCTTTGTGTATTCTTGTGTTCTGCCCCCTCCCTCTTCCTGCCTCCCAACCTCTACCCTGTGTCCTCCTCCTGCCCTCCTCTCCATTTCTCTTCTTTTTGTTGTAGCTTGCCTTTGTGTTTTCTTGAGTTCTGCCCCCTCCCTCTTCCTGCCTCCCAACCCGTACCCCATGTCCTCTTCTTGCCCTCCTCTCCATTTCTTTTCTTAGCCCTACTAGTGCAGCTATCAGCCTCCCATTTCTTTGTTTGTGCCATGGCTCCCCTAGCCCTGCAAGCAGGCTCACCAGGCTCTGGCAACCTGTACTCTCATACTCAGGGATACCTCCCTCAAGTGGGGCTGCTGTAGTGGAACTGTCATGACCAGAGGGTCAGGCACTAGAGCCAGCTCATATGTGGGGGCTGGTGTTTTCTCTTTTCCCCCCTTGGAGCTGAGGGATGTGCAATGATGCTGATGGAGATGAGAGCATGCACGCTTCTGTGCACACTCTCCTCCAAGCGTCTCTCTCCAGCTTCTCCCTGCTGCAGCACAGTGTCCTGTCCCCCAGTCTCTGCCAGGGGGTGAATGGGCACCCCTCCCTGGAGAAGGAGAGCAGTTCTCCAGATGCTCACTCCTCCTCCTCTGCTGACCCCTGGTGGCCTGTGCCCATTCCCAAACACAGGTCGCAGGCATGGCACGGCATGAGGTGTGACGTCCAGCTCCTCAACCCTCAGCGCCACCAGGCCAGGACAGGCCAGCTTCCCAAGTTTCTGACAAACTGGGCACCCTCCTAACCTCCATAAAATGTTCATGAATATGGCCGCCCTACATCCATTACACCCCACTATCCTCTCTCCTTTAGGTCACCCTCTTCCCTCCTTTCTTTGGTGTATCCTCCCCATCTCCCACCACCAGTCCTCTCCCTGATGTTCCCCATTACCCTGCAACCACCCCCTTCCACAGCACTCCCCCCCCCATTCCACACTTGCCCTTCTCCCCTGCGCCACATTTTATGCCAGCCTCCTAGTAAGGCACTATGTAGGAAAAAAATAAATTACAAGAGCATATTGTTGACTAGTGTTTTTCATACAGTTTAGGTCCCGTGCTAACTATGCACTGATGCCCCCTCAACAATTTTGCATACTTTTTTAAAACTATTTGTTCCCTTAGGTCCCTCTAACCTAGATTTCTGCAGCATCAACAAGCAAAGATGCCAAACAGCATTTGTTCTCGTTCTGTTTCAACCCCAGCACCCTAGCAGCTTTCCGTAAGTCTCTCTGCCCTGGATCCCTGTAGAATATTATCAGTACAGTTAGGTCCCTACACTAACCATGCACTGTCATCCCCTAAACAATAGTGTAATAAAAACATCACTGTCTGGGCAATTTAGACCATTTGAACACTTTGTTCCCTTAAGTCCCTCCATCCTGGATTCCTGTAGAGTTGAAAATGTGAAAGACAATTTAGACCATCTAAACAATTTGTTCGCCTAAGTACCACCACCCTGGATGCCTGTAGAGTTAAAAATGCTAAAGACAACAGTTTTCAAACAAATTGTTCATTCACCCAGCAGTTAACCTTAAGTCTTTCTATCCTGGCTTTTTTAGAAGCAGTGTGTTCCTTTAGAAGCAGTGTGCTCCTTTAATTCTCATCGCCCAGCAGCTTCCCTCACAGCCCATTTTAGTTGACTGCTTCTCCTTTGCTCTCCTCCTACCCACTCTGGCCAATCCACTGCCTTGCAGCTCAAGGATTTAATAGAGTGTGGAGAATGTTTGTTGGGAAGGTGATCCAAACTTCTCACTGTCTTAGGACGTGATGCAGAAGTGCCTCTGTTCGTCCCTCCTGTTGCACTTCAGGTGGCTCAGGGTCAGGGTCGCTGATGATTTTCTGTCTCTGGGGCTGTGAGAGAGTCCCTGCTGCCACCTCTGTCCTTCAGCTGTTGTTGCCCCATGGCTTTAGATGGGAGCCACCACTGTTTAAGGGAGTCTTCACTGCGATCTCTGCCCTGTTATTCTGGATGGGATCTGCTGCTGCTCTTTGCCTCTGTAGGTGCTGAAAGAGGGGGTCCCAAATTAAGGGACCAAGTCAACCCTGCCTAGCAATGATCCTCCACTTGGTGGGGGGAAAAAGAAGTGTTATAAAAACCTTTTCTTTGCCTGTTTTTTAAATCAGGCACTGCCAGCCCTGATTGGGCAAGTAAGAGCTTCCTCTGGGCTTTTCTATTGGTCTGCCTTTCTTCCTGTCTCTTGTAGTTGATTGGTGCTGCCTGCAGCCCAAACTTCTCATTGTCTTAGGATGTGATGCAGGAGAAGCACCTCTGTTCATCCCTTTTGTTGCAGTTCATGCGGCTCAGGACCAGAGCCGCCGCTGACTTTCTGCCTCTGGGGCTGTGAGGGAGTCCCCACTGCTGCCTGTGTCCCTCAGCTGCTGCTGTCCTGCAGCTCTGGATGGGAGCCACTGCTGTTTAAGGGAGTCTTTGCTGCTGCTTCTGCCCTGTGGCTCTGGATGGGAGCCATTGCTGCTCTTTGTCTCTGTAGGTGCTGGGAGTGTGAGTCCCAAGTTAAGGGACCAAGTCGATCCCTCCCAGTGACAATCCTCCGCTCTGTGGGGGAAGAAATGTTTGAAAAGACCCTCTCTTCATCTAACTTTTTAAAGCTGCTGCCACCAGCCCTGATTGGGCAATTAAGGGCTTCCTCTGGGCTTCTCTATTGGTCTGCTTTTCTTCATGTCTCTTGTAGTTGATTGGTGCCGCCTGCAGGCCAAACTTCTCATTGTCTTAGGATGCGATGCAGAAGCACCTCTGTTCATCCCACCTGTTGCAGTTTGTGCAACTCAAGATCAGAGCTGATGATGACTTTCTGCCTCTAGGGCTGTGAGAAAGTCCCCACTGCTGCCTGTGTCCCTCAGCTGCTGCTGTCCCATGGCTCCAAATGTGAGCCACCACTGTTTAAGGAAGTCTCCGCTGCCTCTGCCCTGCGGCTCTGGATAGGAGTCACCACTGCTCTTTGACTCTGTAGATACTGAGAAAGGGAGTCCTAAATTAAGGGACTGATACTGCACTCCGGCACATAGCTGTAGCCCTTAATAAGGCATGTAGACTCCTTATTTCAGCTGCCCGCCTTTCTCACCTGTGTGACATTTACGAGCAGGCTAACTGGCTCCAACTATCCGACAGGCTAAAGTACCAGACCTGCATCCTAGCTAAGAAGACATCACTAGGCCTTATGCCCCTTGGAGTCTAATCAATATTGACCCTGCAGCATGTCCACCGCCTAACTAGAAGATCAGACAGTCTAACCTTTACAATACCTCGCTGTTGGACCTCTCAAGCTCAGCATTCTTACCTTGTCAGACCCTCCACCTGGTTCAACTTGCTACCTACAGAAATCTCCAACATTGCCACGATTGGTGCTTTTAAGTGTAAACTGCATCAACACCTCGTGGCTAGTGCCTTCTGTGATTGCTTCTTATAATCCCCTACAGGCATACCACCCTCAAGGAACCCTCCTCACTGCCTCAGCTCCTCCTCCTCTCCTACCCCCCATTACTGGGTATAGGATGAATCTGTCTCCTTTTCTTTTTCATCCCCCCTTTCCTCCTCCCTTGCCCATCTACCACATACCCAATGCAATGCCATCCCCATTTCTCCCCTTCTCCCTCTCTGTCTCGCATACCACCCTCTCACCACCACTCTTCTTTCTCTTTTCCCACTAACCCACTCCTAACAAAGCTTCACTGAGCCACCTATGACTTGTACTGTATAATTAACTCGGAACACAATTCCTTGATGATGCCTTTGTCTGCTATTGTTGTAACCTTACTTGTCTTTTTTTTTGTAAGTTCCATTGTAATGATCATGTTATGTTTTGTACCTTATTGTCCTTATTGCCTTGATGTGGAACCTTTGTAATAGAGCCCTCGACTCAAAGATGTCATCCGAAATACAAAAAAATAAATACATAAATAAAGTCAACCCCTCCCAGCAATGATCCTCAGCTCTGTGGAGGAAAAATAAGTGTTTTTGACACTGATATTTATTTGGCCTCTTAGTGTGCACTCTCAAATCTTGATTTTATCCTTCTAGCTCTTTTCTTTTTGAAGTTGTTTCAACTAATTTTAGTCTCAATTTCAGCACCAAACAAAATAAAATAATGCAACAGAGAAACTGGATAATAGTTAATGAAAACTGACAATGAGGACAGGGAGGCACATGGTGGGGGGCTTCATTTACTAAGCATAGCAGTTTCACTGTTAAAATGTACACGCAAACACAGTTGGCTTTCGATGCTCATCTCTGTTTGCAGCCCACATTCAGATACAGCACTCTGGAATGTTGACACCCTCAAAACCTGTACCCAATGATACTCCAGCTCCTGAAATCAGTCCCATTCCTGAGTCACAAATGTGCTCTGTGCTCTAAAGCAGCAGTATCACATCATAATGACGATCCGAAATGAGGGAATAGAAATCTAGCAACTCATTTTGGATGTTATTATTGTGTGCTAACCTGCAAAATAGTGAGGGTATGGGACAGAGACTATCAGGAAGGGTGAATAGAAGGGGGGAATAGCAAGGGGGAGGGACAGGAAAGGGGTTTTCAGGGACTGAAGTACCTGCTCCTGCCAAGCTAGATGTGTGGCATGGTGGTGTGGGAAGCAAGCTCTGGCAGAGCAGGTACTGGGTTTGGGACCGGGTTACATTTTGCTGCAGCTGTGAGCTGCGGCACTTAATTTTTGCCCAACATCTGGATTTTGCCTCCTGACATGTACTCTCCCCCGAAGCTGAGAATCCTAATGTATACAATAGAAATACCAGGCTAGCTGAGCGTGACCCCCAACTCCTTCTCTGCTGCTCTGATCCACTGATTTTATTATTTGAATGTCATATCACTGATAGGACGTAAATGTGAGATGCATTATGACATGGGGTCCTGATTTTACAGTTTTATACTGCATTTACCTAGGATAGCAGAGGTGTGATACAATATCCTGTTTTTAGTGTGATACTGTTTTTATAATGTATCTTTCTATCTCTTTTTCAGTGGGGTCTGCTGTAGGGTCCAATTTTTACACAGTTGTGCAATATATTTGCCCAGGATAACCCAGCTGAGATGCAGTAGTGCACTTCAATGGGGTCCTCCTTTAAGACATCTTTGTACTGTATTTACCCAGGATAGCATAGCTGAGATGCGATATCATGTTTTTCATGGGGCCCTGCTTTTATCCACTTTTATGATGTATTTTTCCTGGATAGTCTAGCTGAAAGACAAGTAACATTTTCAGTGAGGTCCAGCTGTTACGATGTACTTTTCCCAGGATAGAGCAGCATACTGTAGATGCGCAGTTTAGTAGGAAGTTTGCTGTACTGGGGCCCTCCTTTTACATATTTTGTTTTTGTAAATATTTACATTGGATTGACCAGATGAGATGCAAGTTCTCATTTTCAGTGGTGTCTTGTTTTTACACATTTTTAGATTATGTTTGTCCAGGACAGACCAACTGAGTGGTGATACCTAATTTTCAATGGACTCCGACATTTTGATCCAGAATTTCCAACAGTTTTTTAATGACCTGATGTTATGATCAAGACAGGTGGAAGTCCCATAGGAAAAGTGATATTTCTGTGCGACTGCATGTTTCAGAGGTGATTTGAAAAATGGCAACTGTCATGTCCAAGAGGTGGAATAACACAAGTGGTATATTGAATATTAGGGGCCAAAATCTGCAAAAATAAAGTTATGAGTAAACACACTGGAACAATTCAAAATTTCGTCATTTCATTTCTGCAGATAAGGTCTGCCAGGCCCATCTAGTCTGCCTCTTTATACTGCCTGCATGAGCGGCCTGTGACCCTACATGGTCACCTGATATAGCTACTCCTTCCAATCTCAAAGATTCTCCTATTCCTGTTCCATGCATATTTGAATCCTGTTACTGTCCTCGCCACCACTACCTCCTTGGGCGGGCCATTCCATGCATCCACCAACCTCTCAGTGAAAAAGTACTTCCTTATATTCCCCTAAACCGGCCACCCTCCAGTCTCATGTCATGACCACTTGTTCTGGTACACTGTTTAAGCTGAGACATGCCCTCCTCTTTAACCTTATGTGTACCCTTGAGGTACTTAAATGTTTCTATCATATGCCTTCTCTCTCCTTTGTTCCATTTTGTACATATTGAGGTTCCTCACCCTCTCCTCATATGGTTTATGCTGCAAACCCTCCACCATCTTAGCAGTTCCCCTCTGCACCGTCTCCATCCTATCAATATGTTTGTGAAGGTTTGGCCCCTAGAATGGAACACAATACTCCAGATGAGGTCTCACCAGAGTTTTGTACAATGGAACTATTATCTCCATCCTTTGACTCATGATTCCTCTCCCAGTGCACCCCAGTATCAATACTGGTGCTCCCCACTGCTTTGGCTATCTGCCTGCTGGCCTTCAAATCCTCCATCCTCCATGATAATGATTACCAAGCCCCTCTCCTTAGTGACTGTCAGCAGATTCCCACTGATTTTGTAGCCCTCCCTGGGGTTCCCTCCTTCCCACATGCATGAGTTTGCACTTTTTGGCATTATATCTCGGCTGCCACTCCTCAGACTAGGTCTCCAATTTCTCAAAGTCCATTCTCATCCTTTCCACCCTTTCTGGTGTATCTACCCCGTTGCAGATCTTAGTGTCATTTGCAAACAGGCATACCTTCCCTTGAAGTCCTTCCGCAATGTCACTTATGACAAGGCTGGGCCCAGGACTGACTCCTGAGGTACCCCACTGGTCATTCTCCTCTCTCCTGACTGGATCCCATTTACTCCCACCATCTGTTTCCTGTCCAGCAGCCAGTTCCTCATCCAGTTTGTCACTCTATTACCCACCTCTTTGCTGGCCAACTTACTCACCAACCTCCTATGTGGTACGGTATCAAAGGCTTTACTGAAGTCCAGATATGCAATGTTGACTGCTCCATCATGGTCCACAGCATTTGTCACCCAGCCAAAGAAATCTGTAAGATTCGTATGACATGACCTTCCTGCCATGAAGCCATGCTGCCTTGGATCCAGCTCCCCACTGACAGTCAAGTGTTCCACAATCCTCTCTTTCAGTAGCACCTCCATGATCATATTTACCACGGAGGTGTGGCTGACTTTATGTGTCCCAAGTGCAAGATTTTGCACTTCTTCAAAATTGAAACTTAGTTGCCACACTCTTGACCACTCCTCAAGCTTTCTTAGATCCCTATTCATTCTTCCACCCCATAAGAATGTCTATCCACTTGCAGATCTTTGTGCCATCTGCAAAAAAGGCATACCTTCCCTTCTAGCCTCCCTGCAATGTTGCTAATAAAGTCATTAAAGAGGATTGGTCCCAGTACCTATCCTTGTGGCACCCTGCTAATCACTTTCCCTTCCTTGGAGTGAAATCTGTTAACCACGACCCTCTGTCTCCTATCCCCCAACCAGTTCTTTACCCAGTTTACCACCTGGGAGGTGGATGGGATACTTGGCAGAGGGTAGGATTACAAGAATTCAAAAAAATAAAGACTATGAGGGACAGTTTTCTTTATTTCACATACTGATACAGGGATTGGCAACACCAGTTTAGGTGTTGTGTTTGGCAGCATTGGGGATGGGCTCCCTGGTGTCGCACAGTGAAAATATGTTTGGTAGAGGTAATTAAGTGTTAGGAGTTTGCTTGATTCTTTGCAGATAAGGTGGCCAACATCAGAGCCAAGATCAATCCAGCACTCTCTATGGGGATTGACAGTGGTCAGTGCTTGGTCCCTTCTCCTCAGTTTTCTTGGATATCTTTCAACCGACCAGAGATTGTTGATTTTGGGCAGATTGTCCAGCATTTGTGGCCGACATGCTGTAGTTTGGATCTGGGCCCAACATGCCTATTATTGAGGTGTATGGAATCTATTGGCCCAGTCTTTACAAAGATTATGTGGTGCTCCTTAGAGTTGGGTGAGTTTCCTAGCTCCCTGAAAGAGGCGGTGGTGACATCATTCCTTAAGAAAGCTGCTCTGCACCCGAACTGCTTTTCTAACTACAGGCCTATCTCTAACCTTCCCATTGTTGGGAAGGTGATTGAGAAAGTGATTGCGCTGCAACTAGAGAAGCATCTTATTATCCACAACATCTACGAGCCCCTCCAGTCTGGTTTCTGGAAGAGACATAGTACAGAGACCACTATGGTTTGGGTGCTCAGTGATCTCCTGATGGCAAGAAACTGGAAGCGCCTCTCCATCTTGGTGCTTCTTGATCCCTTTTCAGCATTTGACACTGTGGATCATGGGGTGTTGCTCGAGCACCTGAGGGTCATCTGTGACCTGACTGGTCCAGTCCTTAGTTGGTTTAAATCTTTTCTCTCCAGCAGATCTTAGAGGGTGGTGTCTGGGGGCTTTTCCTCTAGCCCATTCTCTCTGCCATGTGGGGTCCCTCAGGGCTTGGTGCTATCTCCTATGTTGTTCACAGTGTACATGCTGCCCCTCAGAGACATTGTAAGATGATATGGGCTGAGGTTTCACTGCTACACAGATGATACCTACTCTATCTGTCTTTTGCACAAGCTCAGGATAGTGCTGTCTCAGTCTTTAACAGCTATCTAGTAGAAATCCATGAATGGATGAAATTCAGTTGGCTGAAATTGAATTCTGAGAAGACTGTGGTGTTGGTGGTGGATCCGGGTCACCGGATAGAGACAGCAGTAGCAGGGTCTCCCTCAGGTCTTTGGTTTGGGAGTGCTAAGCTGCCTTCCTCTGAAGAGGTGCATGACCTGGGGGTGGTTCTTGACGTGGGCTGACACTGCATTTACAGGTATCGGCAGCTGTCAAGTCATCCTTTCACCATCTTAGGAACATCGCCAGGATCAGGAACCGTGTTCCATCTGGTGACCTGCTTACATTGATCCACACCTTTGTAACCTCACGCTTAGACTATTGCAACTCCCTGTACCTGGGGCTGCCTGGGGTTGATATCCATCACTTGCAGCTGGTGCAGAATGCTGCAGCACGGTTGTTGACTGGGACTCCTCGTTCGAGTCACATCACTCCCGTGCTGTGCGAACTGCACTGGCTGCCTGTACAGTGGTGGATCACTTCAAGGTAGGATTTCTGACCAATAAGGCCCTGCATGGACTGGGTTTGAGCTATCTGCAAGAGCTCCTGACTCCCTACAGCCCTGGCCACTCTCTCCATTCAACTGATGAGGGGTTGCTAGAGGTTCCCAGTGTTCATCTGAAAATGTCTGGGGCCTAAGATTTTATGCATGGTGCCCCCACCCTGTGGAACTCTCTACCTCATCAGATTCAAGAGTGCAGGACCGTGATGAGCTTTGAAGCAGCCCTGAAAACCTATTTATTCAAGCAAACCTTCAATGACTATTTTATCTGATTTATTTGCACTCTGCATCATTAGTTTTTTAATTATTTTGTTTCTTATATGTATTTTAATTATGTAAAGCACTTTGATTTTAGAATTGCACTATAAAAATAAAGTATTATTGTTATTAACATCATATCAATGTATCAGGTAGGTTTTAGGCAAGGTTACTGTACTTTGGATTTAATCTTTACCTTGAGATTCATTCTTGATTATTATGTGGTAAACAAGTCGAGAAAAATATATGCAGCATTTATAGATGGCACAGAGTCATTATGTCATGGATGAAACTGCACATGTCAAACCCATGCATGGAAAACAGCATGCAGCAACAGAGCGGTGGCACATAATGCTACTACAACAGAAATGGTGCATACCTGAACAGTCTCTTCATTTTTTGGGGGGCTTTAATCCCCTCACCCCTACATGGGGGCTTTTCCCCTCCCAACAACCCCTACAATTATTTTAATCAACTCCGAGGTGGTGTGGATACAGGGGCAAGAAAAATATCCCAATTGGCACTTGTCCTTGGTGCACGGACAAAAAAAAGTGAAAAGGTTCCCCAGCAGGAAATCAAACCCTGGCCCTCCCCACCTTTCCACTGCTGGGTCAGGTGCTCTCACCACTCCACCATGGGAGCGGCTCAACCAAGCACCTGACCAGCAGTGGTTGCATCCACTTCTCTTTCCTCTGCAGAGTGACAGGGTAGCGACACTTGCATATCGCTCATATACCCTTGTCGATCAGAAGCACTATGTACTACAGACTCTGTGATTCTTCATGCGCAGTTTAGTCCATGACATAATGACCCGTTATCTTTTTAGACATATGTGCTGCTTCTGACAGTCTGACAGTGTATATAGAGACATATTATGGAATATTCTGGAGTCTAAAATGAATTATCAGTATTAAATTACTCACTCTAATAAAGCAAATGTATGCAACTACAAGGTACCAGGTTAGATATGGTAAGGATGGCGCTTTAACCCCACCAGCCCCTGTAGATTTTGGGTCAAGCAAGGTTGCATATTGGCCCCAACATTATTTAACATCTATATTGAAACTTTTGTTGAGGACCTAAAACCATGTGTCACCTTTCCTCCAGTAACTAATGGTATTCCTATTAAAATATTATTATATGCAGACAATGCAGTAATTTTTATATCAAACTCCATTAGGCATAAGAAGAGGAATCCAAACTGTTTACACTTCATTACAGAACAGAGTTAGAAATGAACAAACAAAAACAAAAATAATCTTGTTTGGATCATTAGCCAATGGAAAAGCCTGTAAAATATGAAACAGATGAAACTTAATATTGAACAAGGTAGATGAGTACCGCTATTTAAGAATTATATTTAATAAAAAATGTAGCTGGAAAAAACATATAAAATCTATTAAAACCACTGCCAAAAGAACATTATTTTGGGGAAAAGTCTTTTATGGCTCAAAAACAACACTTTGAAGCTAAAGTAAGTACCCAAATGCTGCATGCATCCAAAATTTGGGTAATTAAATATGATCTGAAAGACCTGGAAATAATACAAATTTTATATTTAAAATTGATCCTGGGCCTACCAACATATGTCTCTAGCGATGTGTCCAGAGCAGACAGGTATTCTAGATATCAAGTCCAAAACATTAAAAAGAAACCATAATTTTTGGAACAAAATCCTCTCTGCCCCAGTGAACAGTTTATTATATCACTGTTGGCATGATGTGTAGAAATCATGAAATAAAAACACATGGGTTTTATATATTAAATTGTTCTCTTAACAAACTGGACTTCGAAAGAGATTTTATCCTGGGTGGGAATGGTGATTATCAAAACTTAATAAAAATCAGTGTAGACAGAATAGTGTACAATGCCACTCAAAGAGATCTGGACACAATTCGTGACTCTACTATCAAGTATTGAAACTAATTAAAAACAGTTTCAGATTGGAACAAATTTTGTCATTTAGAGACAATGTGCAACACAAAAAAAGCCATGACAAGAATTAGGCTAGAAATATTCTGGTATTCTTGGAGGTCTTTGCACATCTGAGAAACATTTCCCTGTATCAAGAACACAATTACATATACCCAATAATGCAAAGCATCATGGAAAGCACATGCAAATCCCCATGAGAGAATATGGACTGGCTCAACTTTAAGCAGAATTACATGGTGCAGGAAGGCCTCACAGGACAATCAGCAAAGGCTAAGAACAGCAGACACATATATGTAACCCCTTTGTTACCCGGGGTTACTAGAATCCCAGTAAGACCTAGTGGTAGGCAGGGAAGGCAGCTTGTGAAACTCCAATTAAATGGGTTTCACACTGTCTCACTCTGTCCTCAGTCACAGCTGAGACTTGAGAGATGACATCATAATAGAACTGTCGCAGCTGCATGAGCCACATTTGGAATCTTCAGCTCAGAGTAAGTTTAGAACCTTGGGAATTCAAAGTCAGTCTTCAGTTTGTCCTTAAGCAAACAAGAAGGACACCAGTAGTTGTCTGTTTACCCATCTCCCTCTGGGGGGGGTGAGGAAAAGTTCTTTGTGGGTTCCAGGGGCAATCCCCTTCTCCCACCCTGGGAAGAAAGCTGCCTGTTTTAATTTAAGTTCAGTCTGTTCATGTATAACAGCAAAGGTTACAGTTTTTTGCCTGTGGGGCACCTGCAATGAATGGGTGAGTGTTTGGCCCCATTGGAAGGGGCAAACAATTTATTTTCTTCAGTTGGATTTCAAGTATTGGGGACTGCTATTTGGGAGGACTATGTCAACTAGGACAAACAAATAGAGCAGTCATCTGTTTAAAGTGTTAATGGATTTAAAGTTCACTGTAGAGGGAGTGCTTCAGGTCATCCACCATCAACGTACATTTTAAAGTCTAAAGTTCTGTGTGTCCAGAGAAATGGCTGGGTATGGGCTGTGGGAGCTGGAGGTGGGAAAACCCCCCATCTTTAGTAACCAGGTCCACCTCTACGGATTTCTTCTGTGTTATTGCTACTTGCCTCATGCACTTGGCCAGTGATGGGGTGGGTACCCAGACGTGGGTCACAACTTGAAAATCTCTCTAGGAGTCACAGACTGTAAGTGGTGTGGGGAGCCACAGGATGGGAAAATTACTCCTTGTTGGATGGGAGTCTCCTTGTTGGATGGGAGTTTCGAATTGGAAGTATGAAAACAAAATCTCTCTAGGAGTCGCAGACTTCAAGTGGTATGGGGAGCCACAGTTTGGGAGCCTCCTTGTTTGATGGGATGTCTTTCCAAGTAGAGTTTGGGTTCATTCACCAAGTGGACCATCAGTTGAGTGGCCGGCAGTGAAGTCAGGCCAGTCAGGCTATGTATCCAATGCGCATGCAAAGTCTGGGCTGAGTGCCTGGTGGGTGCAAAGCCAGACAACTGTTGTATTGTGTTCATTCCTCAAATGGACCACTGTGTTTAACCTCTAATCTGCATTACAGTTACGTAGCCCTGTGGGGGGACCATGCAGTGCTTTGTTTATGTTCAGTGAGTTAATAAATAAAGCCACACTGAAAAATCCCAATTCTGGTTCTGGACATTACAGTTATTGCTTCCTGTAGTTGGATTTACTTGGGTGCCCCTGTGCAGAGTAGCCAAACCTAGGTCTCTTGTGCCAGGTAACCTCATCCTTCCCCGAACCTGTAGATGCGTATGTATACCCATGTTACAAAGATGGGGCATATGTCTTACAAAAATGGAGGCACCGCTGGGATTTGTTTGAGAAGGAAGATGCTTGGGCAAGTAGGCTAGCGTTTTGGCTATCTGGCAGTCGGTAGTCCAAAAAAGTTGAAGCAATTTCCCTAGTGTTGCTGTGTGCTGTGAATCTTGTGCTGCTGTTTAAAAATGCCAACTGTTTACCAAGGAGCTGTAAAGCCAAAGTGTGTGTCCTTGTCCTGCATCAACATAGTTTACAGCGTTTGTCAGTTTTAAAATAAAGTTCTGTGAAGGAAAGTGTGGAAAACTAGGGGTAGCAACAGAGGAATTATGCCCTGGACGTTGGAAATGTTTTCTGTGCAATGTTAGAGACTGCAGAGTTAATGGCAATGTTACATGGTTGAAATGGGCTCCCACCGTGGAGTCAGTTGAAAACAAAAAAAGTGCATCTTTTCAGTTTAAATTTGCCTGCTCGATGATCGCCGTGAGGAGAGGAGCCCTCATGAGGAAGAAGAGGCTCATTTGCATGGCGTCGTGTGGTTGGTCAGTTTGCCATTAGTCCCACCCCTCAGCCAGCTCTTTAGAGTCTGCTTCAGCATTCGAGAGGGAGACAGAGAGTAGTGCGTGTACTGGCAGTGGAGGAGCATTCGCGAAGTGTTCAAAGCACTGTAAACAGTAAAAAAGTGACTTTCCAGTTAAAATCGGCTCAACCGCTTATCGATCATGGGATCAGTGAATTGTGTGGTTAATACTACGATCATGGAGACTGCCCGCCGCTTGCAATCCGAGGCCTTCAAAATCTGGCTGCAGGCGTTTACCTCGCAGCAATCTGCTTCAATAACAGTGAGTAAATGATTTAAAACTGCTCAAATCAGTGATTTTCAGATAATGCCATATAAAATGTGTGCTGACTGTATAGGCGCTTTACACAATGCAATTGTGTGATGTCCTGCTGGCAAGTGCAAGTCTGTAAAGCCATTAAATGTGTGCATAGCAATGAAAGTAGCCTCAGTTTAAAGTTTTCAGCCAGAGAGAGACTGTGGGTTTTAAAATAAGTGCAACACTAGTAAAAGCAGGCAATCCTGTGCTGAAACCTGAAGTTTTAAAAAGGGACTGTAATTAAATGAATGTTGCCAGCATGTGAAAAGTCCAAGGAAAATCCTGTTAATGTGTGAACAGCCAGAACAGAGCAAGTTGTGCAGTTTGAAATAAAAGTTATTAGTAGCTGATGTAAATCGGGTGTGCAGTGGCTTGACCCAGAGTCTGAATGTTGATGCACAGGAGTGCTGCCGCCACCATTACAGGGTGGGGTAGTAAAGTAAACACAGCAGCAGAGGAGCCATTTTAAAGCTACAGAGTGTGTTCATTAAAGTGGAACTTTCAGTTACAGTGAACTTTTGTTTGTTTTTCTGCAGTTATGGCCTCAGGACCAGCCGTTACCTGGATCATGCCCGGGTTGCAGTAACAGCAGCAGTAAATAGATTGAGAGATATTGAAAATTGGTGCTATAGAGGGCAACTCCCTCCTGATGTGGCAATTCCTAATTATCCAGTGCGTGCATGCCAGATGTGCTTGAGTGCTGGAAGGGATGTCTTCATGATTCCTCACTGTGCTGGATGTCTACAAAAATATGGTTTGTATAAAGTGCCTCAAATTCGTTTGGCTCCCACATGGACACAACTTCAAGAATCTGCAGTTGGCAGCACACAGCATCAGGCCGAGCCTGTGGAGGAAGGTCCCCCGGGGGAGTGTGGCACAAAGTTAGAGAGTGCAGAATTAGAGACTGAATCTGAAATTGAAGCATTGGATGCTGAATCTCAGAGGGTGGGTGGGGCCCAGCCCAAGTCTTGAAGGTGAAGATGAGATGCGGGAGGCCTTTGAACGGGAGGTGTCAACCTCCGCTCCCAGTGATGAATGGATAGTCTCGGGGGTGAGAACTACTGCTCATTCCTGGGCTCAGATCCTCAGTGAAGAGGAAGATGAGGGGAACCTATGTGGCCTTGTGAGAAAGGAACAGGTACACAGCCTCAAGATCTTGCCTTGGAGGAATGTGTTCAAGAAGGTGGTGATGCCACTGCCCTGGCTTCACCAGAAGAAGAAGAGTCAGGGATCCATTTTAATTTCATTGAGGATGCTGACTGGCAGAACCAGGACTGGCCACCCCAAGCCAGGCCAGCAGTCTCAGATTGACCAAAGCAAGTAAAGAGGAGAGACTGGTTCGTAGAAAGGCCAATGAAATCTTTGGTATGACCTTTCCTACCTTTGCTCGGAGAGTCTGGGAGGAGACTGAGAACTGCAGGAAATCCTGGATCTGGGATGAAGCAATGAAACATGTGCATCCTGGGGCTAACCAGCATGTAAAGAATAGACTGTTCCATGAAAAGTATACACAGTGGAAGAGAGGCAGGACACTGTTTATGGACAGAGTGAGGATAGTGGACGGGGAGGGATGCAAAGTCTCCCACTGTGTGAATTATGTGCGTCCAGATAGAGTAATAATTCAAGCCCCTGACCCCCTCTACTATTGGCCTCAGTGCAAGGACCTCCCAGTAATTAAGCCCGTGCCTACAAAATGGAGAGCCAAGCTGTGATAGTCAATACTGCCACATCTACACTGTGAAGTAACCTTATTGAACTGCCAATATAAATAAACAAGAACTCAGGTGCCCCATATTCTTCAGTCCACAGTGTACTGCCCTATTCAGCAACCATCTACTGGTATCACCAGATGACTTCAGATCCAGAGAGGACACCAGCCCAGCTGTTTCCTGTTCATCACCTGGTAATCGGATGACGCTGGACCAGCTGTTTCTCTTTTTGTTCCTGTTCTAAGGTTCCTTCTCCAGTTATGACATCAGCCCAGCTGTTTCCAGATGTGCACTCCTGTGGATTCCCGGAAGATGTCCGCCCAGCTGTATCAGAAGAAATGCTGCCAGGGAGAGTTTTCGGAAGGGACTAGGTTTGTGACGTTCGAATACTTCAAGAGGCTGGTGAGTAAGAAAAATTATTTTTATTCTATCTTTATGACATTGCAATACACACCCTACACTACAGACTTCAAACAGTGTGTGAACCGTCCGCAAAGACTCTCCCCTTCGGGGTTATTGCCTTAAAGAACTGTGCTTCACGGGGCTCCGGCCCAAGAGAGACTCTAATGGACTGGCCTTGGGGCCTTGTATTCACTAGGCATTCCATCCCCTCCCCAAAGGTGTATTGTTACCAATGTCATTGTACTTTAATGTAAATACTGTTTTCTACCTTTTTCTAAAAAAAAAAAAAAAAAATCTTTTTCTTTTTTGGGATTGTTCAGTGCTTTTTCTGTGTGGTAAGGGTTGTTGTTGTCATTGTTGTTGTTGAGATAGACTGTACATGCAGGTTAGGATGTTTTTTTTTTTTTTGTCTTTTCTTACAGGTGTTCCTGGAAGACAGAAGAAAAGACAAGAAGAGGAGGAGGGGCTCATCGGAGTCCCTCGTCAGTACTTATGGTGTAGAATTTAAATGTACTGTGTTATTATTGCTAAAGGTTGTAGTTGCAGGCTGTCCAAGGTCGGGGAGGTCCCCGGGTTTTGTTTTGTTTGGGATATTATGTTAGAGGCAGATAGGTTTTCCCTAGAGGGTTAGGGGGGATAGACAGGCTGTGGTCCTGAGCGGCCGTAGGGATTGCAGTGCTGATCTATCAGGGTTATGCTCTGGACGGTTCTACCAGAGCCACTAGGTGTCCATAGTAAGTGGATAGAGTAGAGGCTGACATGTCAGCTATAGGCCTCTAGGCCCTTAGTGTTGCCTACCTGTGCTTGCACATGGTAGGAGGGGGCCTGATCACCCCCCTCCACAGGTAGCACATAGGGTGGGATGGCCTAAGGCCGGGTGCATAATGACTAGGGACAGTCATTTTCCTGGTCAAGGGCAAGTGTAACCCCTTTGTTACCCAGGGTTACTAGAATCCCAGTAAGACCTAGTGGTAGGCAGGGAAGGCAGCTTGTGAAACTCCAGTTAAATGGGTTTCACACTGTCTCACTCTGTCCTCAGTCACAGCTGAGACTTGAGAGATGACATCATAATAGAACTGTCGCAGCTGCATGAGCCACATTTGGAATCTTCAGCTTAGAGTAAGTTTAGAACCTTGGGAATACAAAGTCAGTCTTCAGTTTGTCCTTAAGCAAACAAGAAGAACACCAGTAGTTGTCTGTTTACCCTTCTCCCTCTGGGGGGTGAGGAAAAGTTCTTTGTGGGTTCCAGGGGCAATCCCCTTCTCCCACCCTGGGAAGAAAGCTGCCTGTTTTAATTTAAGTTCAGTCTGTTCATGTATAACAGCAAAGGTTACAGTTTTTCACCTGTGGGGCACCTGCAACGAATGGGTGAGTGTTTGGCCCCATTGGAAGGGGCAAACAATTTATTTTCTTCAGTTGGATTTCAAGTATTGGGGACTGTTATTTGGGAGGACTATGTCAACTAGGACAAACAAATAGAGCAGTCATCTGTTTAAAATGTTAATGGATTTAAAGTTCACTGTAGAGGGGGTGCTTCAGGTCATCCACCGCCAATCCACATTTTAAAGTCTAAAGTTCTGTGTGTCCAGAGAAATGGCTGGGTATGGGCTGTGGGAGCTGGAGGTGGGAAAACCCCCCATCCTTAGTAACCAGGTCCACCTCTATGGATTTCTTCTGTGTTTTTGCTACTTGCCTCATCCTTGGCCAGTGATGGGGTGGGTACCAGACATGGGTCGCATACAGAAAATCTCTGAGTCACAGACTGTAAGTGGTGTGGGGAGCCACAGGATGGGAAAATTACTCCTTGTTGGATGGGAGTCTCCTTGTTGGATGGGAGTTTCGAATTGGAAGTATGAAAACAAAATCTCTCTAGGAGTCGCAGACTTCAAGTGGTATGGGGAGCCACAGTTTGGGAGCCTCCTTGTTTGATGGGATGTCTTTCCAAGTAGAGTTTGGATTCATTCGCCAAGTGGACCATCAGTCGAGTGGCCGGCAGCAAAGTCAGGCCAGTCGGGCTATGTATCCAATGTGCATGCAAAGTCCGGGCTGAGTGCCTGGTGGGTCCAAAGCCAGACAACTGTTGTATTGTGTTCATTCCTCAAATGGACCACTGTGTTTAACCTCTAATCTGCATTACAGTTACGTAGCCCTGTGGGGGACCATGCAGTGCTTTGTTTATGTTCAGTGAGTTAATAATTAAAGCCACACTGAAAAATCCCAATTCTGGTTCTGGACATTACAGTATTGCTTCCTGTAGTTGGATTTACTTGGGTGCCCCTGTGCAGAGTAGCCAAACCTAGGTCTCTTGTGCCAGGTAACCTCATCCTTCCCCAAACCTGTAGATGCATATGTATACCCATGTTACAAAGATGGGGCATATGTCTTACATATATGTGTTTTGTCCTCATTTGGACTCATCAATATGCCATATCTGTGTGTTAGCCCAGGGACAGGGAGCCAACCACCCCTTAAGGGGGGATGTTATTTGTTTGGGTCATGGGGAGCCCAAATTAGAGAAGGAAAAGAACTGCAAAAGAACCCCAGAGCAAATGCCGAGACTTGGGTTATCCCAGAGGACATTGGCCCTACAACCACATTTTAAAGACAGCACAATTGCACATACCCCAATAATGCAAAGCATCATGGGAAACATATGCAACTCCCCATGACAGGATATGGCAGGCTCAACTTTAAGTAGAACTGCATGGTGCCGGAAGGTCTCACAGTACAATCAGCAAAGGCTAGGCTGTGGACGGAACACGCCAAATGTGTCTGCTGTTCTTAGCCTTTGCTGATTGCACTGTAAGGCCTTACAGCACCACGCAATTCTGCTTAAAGTTAAGCCAGTCCATATTCTGTCATGGGGATTTGCATACATTTCCCTTGATGCTCTGCATTATTGGGGTATGTGCAGTTATATTCTCTTTAAAATTTGGCTGTATGGCCAATATTCTCCAGGATAACCCATGCCTCAAGGAATTTGCTCTGGGGTTCTTTGTAGTTTATTTTTCTGTATCTGTGATTACAATATAAGGTACTGCCACTTCCGCATGTCATTTTTGAATGTGAGGCCTTAAGAATCGAGATGGGAAAAGTGGCTTAAACCATTTCTAGATAGTATGCAGGACCTCGGTACAGAAAAGAATCTTAAAGTTCTGCTGATGGACCTGCCTAAGGCTTACAAATTTACTATTGGAAATTTTTCACAAAGTATGCTAAAAAAGATTAACAAACTTAGTCTTTGATTTCCTTCTGCTGCTGTCACCACTCTTACCCAATTCATTTGAGTGACTATTTATTTGTCTGTGATTTTATTTTATATGGACAAGTACCCATCTCTGTGACATTTTAACCAATTGTTTTAGAATGTGCTACTTGTCTGAACTGTGTGTGTATTGTATATGTTACATATGTGTATACATACCTTAATAAACATGAACATGAACTTGTGTTTGGTAGGGGTACTAGCTGGCACCAGGGATTAGGCATTCTGGTTTTGGAAAATTAGAAGGAAGGGGGAAGCAATGGGAGGTAGGTAGGAATTGTTTTTATGTTGGAAGGAAAGGACCACAGCAGGCTGATCATGACACTGATCAGCTCGGCTTGCTGGGCGGCATTATGCAGATCAAAGGAAAATGCCACCCTATGATTTGGGTGCTCTTTTGTTTGAAGTTTTGGCAGTTTCCATCAAGTAAGCCAAGAAGAGTGTCATGATCAGCCTGGCTGATGATTGGTCTGACACTGTTGATCCCTTTGCAAATTGCCCTGCATTGGACAGACAGTGACACACCTCTCAAAATCCACTATCATAGCAACAGGTTCACTCTGCGCAAGCACAAGGGTAAAAATAAAAAGAGATATGGACTTCAGTTCACTAACATTACCTTCTGATTCCGGCTAGAGGCAATTTTTGTGAGTTAGGGCTGCATCACATGAAACATAGAAACATACATTGTGTCAGCAGAAAGAGACCCAGAGGTCCACCCAGTCTGCCCATTTCCCTGCCTAGCTCAATGCTCACAGGTTAAACATAAAAAGTAACTTAGAAATATAAAAGCTGTCAGCAGAAAAGGACCTCCTGGCCCACCTAGTCTGCCCTACCTACTGTGCTACCACAGACCCTAACTGATCTTCAGCCCCCCCCCAGCCCTATTACTAAGGTCCTCCTGTGTCTATCCTATGCATTTTGGAACCTGTTACGATTTTGGTACCCACCACCTCTGCTGGGAGTCTTTTCAAGACATCCACCACCCTTTCTGTAAATAAATATTTCCTTAGATCCCCCTATGCCTCCCCCTTCCAGCTTCACATCATTCCCCTTTGTCTTTGAGCATCTCTTTCTATGAAAAATGCCACCCCTCTGTACCTTATTGATACCTTTTTGGTAACTGAGTGTTTCTATTATGTCTCCCCTTTCCCTTATTTCCTCTAGAGAGTACATATTTAACTCCCTGAGTCTTTCCTCATAGGGCTTCTGATGCAGGCCATGCACCATTTAGGTTCCCCTTCACTGTACAGTACTGCCTCCACCCCATCTATGTCTTTCCTGAGATGAGGCCTCCAGAACTGGATACAGTACTCCCAGGAGGCCTCACCATTGATCTATACAGGGGTAACACTTCCTACCTCCCTCCCTCCCTCTTTGTGTTGGTGATACCTTTCCCTATTCACCCCAGCACTTTACTAGTCTTTCTCACTGCCTTACCACACTGCTTTGCTACCTTCAGGTCATCAGATATGATAACCCCCAGATCCCTCTCTTATTTTGTCATTGATAACACCTCCCCTAAATGATACCTTGGCCTTGGGTTTCTGTGCCCCATGTGCATAATTTTGCACTTTTTGGTGTTGAAGCTCAATTGCCACATCCTTGGCCAGTCTTCTAGTTTTTCAGATCTTCCCTTATTTTTTTCACCCCCCGGTATGTCCACTCTGTTCCAGATTTTTGTGTCATGCACAAACAGGCATACCTTTCCTTCCAGACTCTGCAATGTTGCTAATAAAGCTGTTGAAGAGGACTGGTCCCGGTACTGACCCCTGAGGCACCCCACTGGTTACCTTACCTTCTGAGTGAACTCCACTCACCATAACCCCCTGAGTTCTGTTACTTAGCCAACTTCATACCCGTTTTACTATCTTTCCACTGACTCCCAGGCTGCCCAGCTTGTTTACCAGTCTTCTGTGTGGAATGGAGTCGAAAGCCTTATTGAAATCCAGGTGGGCCACATCCACCACTCCTCCCTGATCCACTTTCTAAAGCACTCCAGAAAATGGTGCAAAAGCATTCAGAAAATAACTGCAACATAAAATTCCCCAACATTCACCCTAATGTCTGGCTGGGTTTAGAGATTCCATAGCCCTAATGGCTGATTGTCACCCCCCTTTCCCAGGTATCCCTTCTCCACTTCTGTCAGTGGGTCACAAAATTCTCTTCTATCTGTCAGGTCCAAGTTTAAAGCCTGTCGCAGTCTTGGCTTCAACCATATCTCTGAGCAGTCTGGTTCATTTGCCCAGCACCTGCTCCATAAAAACACTGAACATGTCACCAAAAATTGCTCACCAGGCCCACCCAGTATGCTCAGTATGGCTAGCAAGCTGCTTGGACTTTGCTATTGCCTTCTGCCTGCCCCCTAACAGTTCCTTGTGTCTATCCCACACTCTCTAGAACCCCCCACAGTTCTTGCTTCCAGCACCTCCCTTGGGAGTCTGTTCCAGTTGTCCATCGCCCTCTCCGTGAAGCAGAATTTCCTGATGTTTCCCCTGAACACCCCCCCCACTATCTGCATATCATGCTCCCTTGTTTTTGATTTTTCCTTTATCTGGAAGATACTCCCTACTGGCACCCTGTTAATACCCTTGATATACTTGAAGGTCTCAATCAAGGGAGGTAATATAGTGCAGTGGTTTAAGGCTCTGAGCTGCAAATCTGGTGACCAGGGTTTGAATCCCACAGCCCCCACTTGCATACTGTGTGACCCTGAGCAAGTCACTTAACTTCCCTGTGCTCCCAGGCCACACCTGTAAACTAGCTTTCAACTTAGTGCACCACTCTTGGTTAAACAATTGGGAAAAAAAAACATGCCCCTCCTTTCCCTCCTTTGTTCAAGGGAGCACTTGCTTAGGTCCTTCAGCCATTCCTCGTATGACAGATGCCTGAGTCCTTCTTGAGGTATAGCTTTCGGAACTGGACTCCATATTCAAGGTGAGGTCTGGCAAGCTGTCTGTACAAGGGCTTTATAACCTCCCTCCTCCTGCTAGTTACTCCCCTGCTGATACAACCCAGCATCCTACTGGCCCTTACCACTTTCATCTCACATTGCTTTGCCACTTTCAGGTCCCATGACATGATTATACCAAGGTCTCTTTCCAGCTTAGTAACCTCTAGGTCATGCCCCTCCATACCGTATTCCACGTCCTGGTTATTTTTGCCTAAGTGCATGATCTTGCATTTTTTTTTGTGTTGAAGGTCAATTGCCATTCCCTGGGCCATTCTTTCAGCTTCTCCAGATCCCAGCACAAGCTGTCAACCCCCTCAGGTGTATCCACTCTATTGTAGACATTCATGTCATCTGTGAATAGAAACACTCTTCCCTCTAGTCCCCTCTGCTATGTCCGTTATAAATATGTTGAAAAGGAGTGACCGCAGCACCGACCCCTGAGGTATGCCACTGGTGACCATACTCTCCTTTGAAGGTATACCATTGGCAATTATCCTCTGCTTTCTGCCCTCCAGACAGTTTTGTATCCACCTAACCACAAGCGGCACCAGCCCAAGGCATCTCATTTTGTGCAGTAGTCTCCTGTGTGACACAGAATCAGATGCCTTTTTGAAATTGAGATATGCTACATCTATAGATACCCACTAGTCCAGTACCCTGGTGACCCAGTCAAAGAACTCTATTAAGTTCTTTTGTCACGACCTTCCCTCCGTGAACCCATGTTGCCACCAGTGCTGAAGGCCAGTGTCCTCCAGGTAGCTAGTGATTCTCTTTCTGAGCAGTTTCTCCATGAGCTTAGCCACCACTGATGTTAAGCTCACCAGTCTATAATTGCCTGGCTCCTTCTTGTCCCCACTTTATGAAGGGGGGGCCACATCCGTCCTTCTCTAGTCATCAGGAAGCTTCCCCTCTAACTCCAAGGATTTGTTGAAGAAGCTGGTCAGAGGCTCCTCTATAGCACTTTACTAAGCTGTCTTAGTACCTTGGGGTGCACCCCATTCGGCCTCATCACCTTAGCCACCTTCAAACCCTCAAGCTCCCTCAGGATTTCTTCTACCTGGAACAGACTGGAGACAACCCCCCACCACCACCTTGTGTTCCCTGATTTTCTTAATCTCCCTTTACTTTTCAACCATAAACACAGAGCAGAAGCAGTTATTGAGTATTTCCACCTTCCCACGGTCATCTTCCACCAAATCCCCTTTTTCAACTTGATTATCCCTTCCCTTGACTTTCTCCTCTCACTCACATACCAGAAGAAGGTTTTATCCCACCTTGACTGTGTTGGCTATTTTCTCTTTTGTTCTTGCCTTCACCCTCTTCACCTCCCTACTTGCTTCTCTCTGCTTCTCATGGTATACAGCCATATCCTCCTCCCTCTGTGTCCCCTTATACCTCCCAAACACCTTTCTCTTGGCCCTGACCTTCTCTGCCACCTCTTTATTGAACCAAAGGAGCTTTCTCTTCTTCCTTGAAGAACCTTGTTACACATCTCCTGAATCTCTCCCCACAATCTCCACCCTTATCCATTAGTCATTTTTTTCAACAGTACCAGCACTAACACAATGTTTCTGAGCCTCTACTTACCCAATTCAGCAACCTCCAATGTACTGTAGTACAATGGCACATTGCTATATCAAGCTTGTAAAGCTATTGTGAGGGGGAAGGTTCATGCTGGAGGTAATGTTTATTAACATCAGCTAACTTATCCTGGTCAGTTTATTTAATTTTGATGTTTTGACCAGAAAGCCATGCTGAGCTGAGAAACTGCTTATTTCCATCTGTATCCTGGGGAGAGGGTACAGGAAAATCTGACCATACTAAACAGAGCAGTAAAACAGAAGTGTGCAAAATCAGGAGGTATGCAATGAGTAACGCACACACATGTAGATTCACAAACAGAAAGTCAGGGACACTTTTGTTGACTTTTTCCTAAACTAAAGGCCAGGGTCCAATTTGTTTTAGTGTACAACAGAGTTGTTGTGCCTGCAGTAGATACGTCATTCTGCCGTTGTGCTGCCTTAGCTACATATCTACTGCAGCACAGCAGCTAAGAAGTATTAGGAATGCAGCCTCAAGACAAATGTGGCTGTAGTCAGTAGCGCTGTGTGATTCAAACGGCAATCTGACAGTTCACACAGCACTACATATTGAGACAATGGCAGCCATGGTATTCTCGAAGGAGCTGTCACATAGAGAAAAGTTTATGAAAGACCAAGAAAATACCCGCACATTGAAAAAAACTGAATCAGATATGAAAGTGTTCAAAAGTTTCCTAGCACAGAAGTCACAGAAAAACCAGTAAAATATCTAGACAACCTAGCTGCCAAATTTATATTTAAAGTGGAGCACATAGATGGTGGGAAATATGAGCCAAGTACAATCAGTGGCATAATTGGCAGCATAGACCGCTACCTAGTAAGAGAGAGATACGGTAATTCAATGTTTTATGGAAACACCTCAGACTTCTGTGAAACCTTAACAACACTAGCAGCAAAGCAGAAGTACCTCAAAAAAATTGGGTAAATGTAACACACTCCAGTGATCAGAAGCATTTTCCCAGATAGATATTGATATGCTGTACAGCACTGGCACACTTGGTCTCCACAATGCCACATCCTTGCTAAACATATTTTTTTTGCAATGGCTTACACAGCCGACTCAGCAAGGTACAGTCTCTCCCTATAAGTGCCACTCCTTTTGAATCTGGCGCTACCCACCCACTATTGTGATTGGCCATGTTTTCTCTCCTTTGCCCCTGCACGGATTGGCTCCCTTGCAGTCCTGTTTCAGCTTTATCTTAGAATTATCTGCAGCTCTCAGTGCACCAGCTTGGATCAGAGATTATTGGAATTATTATTATTATTCACTGAGGGGCTGTTGATGGTGTGTGACGAGAGCGCCACAGGTGTATGTATTTTCGGTGTTTATCGGTTTTAACCGAAATCACGAAAAACACATCAGTGGTGTTTTATCGGTGATTATCGGTTAAAACCGGAAACCCTACTTATATTTTGCCCTCCGTACAGCTGAACAGTATGGTCTAAGATGGGGAGACCTGCAGCTCCTAACAGACACAGATGGCACACAGTTCATCCAGTATAACAAGCGACAGACCAAAACTAGAGAGACATTCGTGCCATAAAACCAAGGATGTTTGCCAACAAAGACAACCCTGATAGATATCCTGTAGCAGCCTTTATAAAATATGCCTCACAGAGACCGTTAAACATGCAGTACCCTGATGCGCCACTTTACCTGGTGCCCAACCTATTCCTCAAACAGAGAATGTCCAAGTGGTTTCGAGCAATGGCTGTGGGGGAGAATAAAATCAGAGGTATGTTGCAGAGAATTAAAAAACAAGCTGGTTTATCAGAAGACAAAAGGATAACAAATCATTCAACCTGGAAAACTGCAATACAGAGACTGACAGATAGCGAGGCGCCACCCACAGAGGTGCAACAAGTCTCTGGGCACTGGGCACTTCAGTCAATAAATAATTACAATGTCTTGTCCAACGAAAAACAGAAACAAAATAGTGTTATTTTCAGTGGAGCATATGTACAGCCTTCAACATTGTCCTCTTCTGAAAGCCTGTCTACAGAGACTGAAATTCAACTTCCCCAGCTCAAAAAAACTCAGTATGGTGACCTACTTAACTTCTCTTTTGGTGCAAATTGTATATTCCAGCAAGGATTCAATGTAAAAATAGTCAAGTACCTTAGCAGTCCAAGGAAAAGAGTTGCAGTTATCCATGACTCAAGTAGCTCAGAGTCCGAATAAGGTGAATGTCAATTTTAGCAGAGAGCAAAGACTTCCAGTTCACAGCGTTTCAAATATCTATGTCCTTTTCTGTTTTCTTTTCACATGGTCAGAGGAATTCAAGTGAACAGAACATGGTGTCATGCTTCCACCGTTGTGGAATAATTAGAAAGACTTTTATGTGTTTAAAAATTGCCATTTTTTTCTCTCAGTAATCAATTAAGTTAGTTTATTAGTAATGTTTAATTTTATGCCAGTACGACTGCTGTTCCTGTACACATACTGCCACACTTTCCTAGTAAAAATACCTCATTCCACAATGAGTGCTGAATTTTCTTTCTCTTGAGCTGTGTATGTATGTGTGTGTGGGGGTGCTACACTTTTACTGCAAACTTGGTGTCCCAGTCTATGTTTTATATCAAGAAACAACACCATACACTATATAAGACAATGTATGGTTCTTTATCTGCAACTGACTTGGGTAGCCTCATCGAGGTGGCCACTGTCAACCTAAACCTCTTGAGCTTCACTCTTGAGGTTTAAACAATCACCGTGGCAACCTCTCAGTGGCTACACAAGCCTGTTGCAGATAAGGAACCATACATTATCCTCTATGTCTTTGTCTAACTCTAACATCTAACATCTGACAGCCAGCTCCTGCCACATTTCTTTTTGCAGTCTAGGGTGCAACCTATCCGGGCCCATTGATTTATCAAGTGCTTACACCCCTCATCACCTTAAACCTGACTTGGCAGGGATATCCTTCTCTTGCAACCAGAATCTACACTGTTGGACCCAGTAATACCAGGGGGAGTTTGCTTCCAATGGGCAACATGGATGTAGTCCATTTAAAGTTAGCACCAAGAGACCTTCACTGAAATATGGGGCTAGTCCACATTTGCACTTTGTGTGCAACATTTTTAAATTACTGCTAATGAAGTATACTAAATCATATCAGACTGATTCTGCTGACTTACAAGCTGACATTTTCTGTACCCAGAAACTCCTGCAGCTGACATCAGAGCTGGACTATTGCAATGGGAGATTTTAATATGCCTGCAGTGCATTTTAAAGCTTTTATAAGCTCAGATCATATGTTTTCCTGCCCTTCTGTTAACTAAAGGCTACTTACTGTCTACTGTAATTGTACTTAGTCCCAGTAGGACTGAAAAACCAGAAAAAAAACAGAAGGAACAGGAAAGGGTAAGAATAGCTAGGTACAGAATAATGAAAGCCATGGGGAAGGTACAGATGCAGTAATGAGAGGACTGCTCAATGAGTAGAGTTTTCAGGGAAGAGGAGGACGAGGAGGAAGAAGAGCACAGAGAGGCATGCATGCTAGACTAGCGACAGAAATGTCAGTAGAATAAGGCAATATGTCTAGCTGTGGTCTTACAGTGGGAGGCAGAAAGAATGAGCCAGCAATAAGACATGACGAGGTGTGGGTTATGGCCTGATAAGAGCACACCCCAGGTGCATTATAAGGCATGAGGCGCTTGTCATTGTCTTGGAATGAATGGGCTCTTTCATTGATAGTCACTACAGGGCAGTGGTGTGTGTCTCCAGTTATCACACAGTGACCCACAGAAAGTCTTGAAACCATGTGTTTTGTTTTCTTTTTTTGTTTAATATGTTTTTGTTTGCCCACTCAGTTCCATTTACAGCTATCGGCACCGAGGGTATAAGAGTGAGTGGGTTTCATAGCGGGCAACACATCTACTGTGAAGTTTCTCCACCCACCCCCCAAAAAAACATATAGAAACTATTTATGTCGTGTGATTTTTAGTTGTTTTTGTTATATTTTTCTGTCTGGTTGCAACAGTTTCAGTTGGAATGGTTTGAGTGGGAGCGAGCGTGTCTCTTACCAGCCGCAGTAGACTATTGTTTCCTGCTTCACTGAAGCCAAAGTGCAACACTAACAGAGAAACACATGGTTTTGCGAGTAATGGGTACGGTTTTAGACTGATATTGATATTTAAAGGAGAGAACATGGGGCGATGGAGAAATTGAGTCTGGAGATGTCACAGGGAGACAGTATAGCACAGTGGTTTAAGGCTCTGAGCTGCAAATCTGGAGAGCTGGGTTTGAATCCCACAGCCCCCACTTACATATACTGTGTGACCCTGAGCAAGTCACTTAACTTCCCTGTGCTCCCAGGTTGCACCTGTAAAAAGCTTTCAGCTTAGTGTGTCTCACCTGGTTAAACAACTGGGAAAAAAAGTGCTTACTGTGGGTTTGCAAAGTTACGGCAGTGCTTGGAGGAAATGGGCAGCCAGTGAGTAAAATGGAAAGAACAAACTCAAATTAAGCAACAAAAAAATGATATGCCAAAGTGATATGCCAAACATTTATGCTTTGCGATGTTCAGAAAGGGGGGCCTCAGTCACAGAGAGTGGCATATATGTGGTTTATTTGGCTAATGAGGTGCTGTAGGTGCTATTGATGAGAGGAGATGCTGTGCAAATGTATAATCCTTCCTTGACAACCCACTGAGCTGCTCACCCTGTCAGAAAGTGATAGCACGGGCACAACAATATGCCACCTGTGCAGCGGCGGGTCTCTTTAGTAGTGCAGGTTGCAGCAATATGGCACTATAAGGACACGGCTCTGAGAGGCTCTTAGCCAATCAGGTTGCTGAAATTTCTTTGCCCATTTTATAAGGGTTTGTAAGGGAATAGATGGAGGGGGTGGGAGGGGAAGTGAGGTAATAAATTGTAAAAGCAAAGTAGGTAATATTTATCCAATATATAAGCCTCAAAACACAAGCTTTCTGTTATACAGAGGACTGTTCTTCCAGGGATGCACTAATATAAAAAGAGCTGTCTGTTTGTCATCACCCTATGTAACTCACCTGTTTGTGGTTTTCTTGTGAGCCCCCAAAAAAGGGCTAATTTCCCCGGGGGTTTTGGTTTCACCCCCATTCTTTTTTTTGTGTCCTGGGTCCCGATTCCTGGTTTTCCCCTGTGTTCCTGCCCTCTCCTGCTGGTCCCTGTGATGGTTTTCAGAGAGCGAGAGTGGGGCCAGAGGAGCTGTAGCATGGAGCCGCCAGCATTAGAAATGGCGCTGTGGTGCCAGCGAGCTCCACACATGTGCACATGCGCATTTTCTTGTGGCTGTTTCAGCCAGTTTTAGGATTGCCTCTCTAGTGGTCCCTGTCCCAGGGAAAGGTAAACGAGGGACTGGGGACCTTAGCGGAAAGAAAGAGGCAACGGGGAGACAGAAAGTTAGGTTTTTGAAAGAGCCCATTGTGCTGGAGCATTTTGGAGCCACCTCATTAATATTCATGAGGTGGCATCCCAGTAAAGAGCGGGGGGAGCCTCTCTAGTGCTGGGAAATAGAGTGTAGTGCTAGGACAGGCAGGAAAAAGTAAATGAAATGAATAAAGACATGTGTGTCCAGGGAATTGGAGAGGCTGCCAGTCCATGGGGGGAAATTAATAATTAAAAGGTGTCCACGGACTGCAGCCGGGGAATTAATTGGGACAATGTATGTGTGCTGCCTAGGGACCACAGAGGATGGCAGCAGCGACTAAGTCCTAAATGTGCCAATGTGTAAAAGATTGCAGTCATTTTGCAGGGCATGGGGTGGCTATTTAATTCTGGGGAAATGTTTAACTAAAAGCTTACAGTCTGACTGCAGAAATGCTTAAAACCTGGGACTCCATATAAATGTAGGGACATTGTTTACAATGGACACCATGTTTTGCAGACATGTGACAGCAGCCAGTCAACCACCAAGCCAGGATTCTTGAAAGGGACTCTGGGACCGATTAAAGAGGATGCTTGAGGGAAAATACTGGGAATAATCTAGGCACCATTTTCTGTACCAATGAGGCACCAAAGGAGCCTAATACATATGTATTTTTGCCTAAGGACAGTGGCTTTAGCCAATGGGGAGCGAGGAAAGGGCTCCCAAATAAAGCAGGAACAGTTGAACTGCAGGCAGTTCAGTGGGAGCTCCTCCTGGAAGGGGGCTCCTGGCCCTGGAGAAATTAGGACAGGGAGATGGGCCTGCCTGGGGGCTGCCAGCAATAGGTAGGGCCTGCCCCATCAGGAAAAGAGAAAAGCAGCTTGGAAGAGAAAAGGGAAAGCTGCATGTTGTGGAATTGCCTGCATTTTTCTGAAGTTGCACCACAGCGATGAGGTCAAAGAAGCAGACCAGGAAAGGTTGTGTCCTGAACCTGAAATAATAGGACAAAGGTTGGGTCTAAGTCTGGGGAAAAGACCAATGTAATGCTCTGAGCCTGGAAAGAGAACAAGGGTTGCATCTGAACCTGTGGAATAGATGGGAATACAGAGCATGAGTAAATATGATGAGGAAAGAGAAAAGGAAAAAGAAATTTCTTCAAGCCAAAGAAATGTTGCATACCTGCACGGTGAGAGACTGGACTATGATAGTGTAGGTGATCTGCGTGAGCCAGAGTGAATAGTGTGGCTGTGTTAATATTGAGAGGCTGTGAAAGCAGAAGGATGGACAGGTGCTTTCTGGTCCAAGTGCCTGTGGTCTGCTCCTGAGGTACAGCCAAGAGAGAAATGGATGACTATGGCTACACACTATAGAGGGAAGAAAAGAAAGAAAGAGGAAGAAAGAGGAAGAAAGAGAACAGTAGAAGAGAAAGCGCTGAATGTTTCTGCTAGCACCCAGGCCAGGTAGGGAACTTGCTAACCTCCATCGAGTGGGGTCTGCCATTGCAGGGAGTCACAGGTTTTTTACCAGAGTGCTAGGGTGCTCCGATCGAGAGAGCCAGGCTGTGGGGACACTCTCTGGTCTGGGTCTTCTGTGGTGGTAGGCCTTGCTCACATGCTCTGCACTGGGGTTTGTAATGGGCCAAAGGGGACAAACGACAAGATCCATGAGCAAGAAGAAAGAGCAAGCTGTAACCTCTGTGCCTCTGGTCAAGCTTTGTGCCTGGTTCTGCCTGTGCCATCAATCCCCAGGATATCAGGAACTGTGCCATCCTTGGACTGAATCAGTAGAACTGTGAGTCAATTACAGGAGTTGCCCTGCATCTGAGGACTGCATATAATTTAAGTATGCCCCCTAGGGCTGGAGGGGAAACCAGGGGAGAGTGTAAAAGTTTAATTCAAGTAAGCCAATACTGGCTACCAGCTGCACCTCAGGCCTGCATCTAAATCTGGGTACCCAGTGAGGGACTTTGGGGAAAGGACTGGGACCTGTGGGGTTTGGTTACATGGCAGCAGATAACTAGATAGATACTGATGGCTGCATGGATTGAAACAAGGGAATGAATCAAAGGAAATGTGGTCTGGGAAATGCAAATTGTAAATGCCTTAACCTCTGTTCCACTACCCCACTCCTAAACCCTCCCCCTGTACATAAACCTTGGAGTTATTGTTTTACAGCAGAACGTGGATTCAGAGTCTGATTTTAGTGAGCCTGTGTATTGATGAGATGAAACGATAAATTGGTAACTGAATGTGGGGGTAGAATCCTTGCAAGTTCATGCCTGGGGTAACAGTTGGGGAGGTGGGTTGGTACGACATCCCAGGGAGTTGTACTGTACTGCAGGTAATCAGACCCACTTAAAATGTACTCTGGGTGGAGACACCACCATTTTTGTGTTAACGTTTGGGAAAGGACCCCCGAGGTCAGCTATGGGAATGGCCCCTGCTCTTTGGTCTGGCCAGCAAGGCAGGGGCAGTGACCCTTTCCTGGATGGCATTGGAGAGGGGCTACACCTATATAGATAACTTCCTGCATGCCACTTCGAGCTAATCACGTCAGCTTTATGCTGACACTGGGTTTTGCCCTACTCCCAAGTCCCATCCCTGATAATCATATGGTGGCAAAATGTTAGAAAAAGAAATAGTTGGAGGTTCTGTGATATCTGGGTCAGTTTGTTTCCATTACTGCATGCAGCGGTCCTCATTGGCCATGCGTTTCCAGTGGACCCTTAAGGCTATGCAGATGAAGGTGTGACGGAGGGCAACTCAGCAGTGAGTCTGGGATGTAGATAGCTCTCCCAAGTTTTAATATTGGTACCTCTCATATTAGGATGAAGAAATTCTTTACTCCATTAAGATATGCACATTTTTGGCGAGGTTGTGGAGTCAGGGACAATATCAGGGTTTAAGAGAAACTGGGATGCGTTTAAGGGAGTTATCAGCTGGGATAATGTAGAAAGGAGAGGAGAGTGTGAGGGCAATAATTAACATTAGAAATAGTTCGCATAGGGAATCTAGACTAACTCTACTGTCCAGGTCATTTTCTATTTGTCAGATGTTTTTGTTTCTATGAACCATCTCCCTCACCAGTGCTGAAGATGGATTTTATTTCCTTCCAAACACTGTACTGCCTATAGAGAGCCTTTATACAAACCCAGACTCAGATCATGGGTCACCAACTTATCTTTAGATTTGGGAACCCCCTTCTGAATTCTTTGTAATTAAAAGGTACAGAAATGTATCCCTTACCAGGGCTGATGATGGATTTCATTTCTTCCCAAATGTTGTCCTGAAAGGGGTCTTTGTACACCCCGAGCCTCAAGTTGCAAGTCACCAGCATAACTTTGGATCCAGCATCCTCTTTCTGTCTTTTTGTGAATCTGGGGACATAGGCCAGAAATACTATTAGTTTTTGTACTGACAGTGGGCAGGGGTCAGTAATAGTGAGGCTGTTGCGTATACATACCTTTCTGTGTCACTTTTGAGTCCCTGTATGGAAGAGAACAGCACAGTGGTAATGTCATCATGTATCTTTTGGAACTGTATTGCATATCACTAAGTACTTATACAATTCAGAGGGAAGTTTGCCTGAGGTGCAGAGCCTACTGGAGGGATATGGGACCCTGGCCAAACAAGGAGTAAATTGAAACAAAAGTGAACTCCTCCTAGTAGAAATAAAAAGCTATGCTTTCCTCAATAACAATCCAGTAAGGGCTTAAAGTGGCATTGAGTATTAAATATTTGGGCATCCAGAAAACCACTGCATATTGCACAATGTAGAATAATAACTATGTACTACTTCTGGCAATTATTAAAGCAGAAAGTGAAAAATAGTTCTCCCTCCTCCTAACACTCATAGGACGTGCTAATGTAATTAAGATGTGAACCCTGTCCAGGTGCCTTTACCTGTTCCAGTCTCTGTCGGTCAGGGTTTGTTGTTCATTTTTCCAGAAACTGAACTCTGTTGTCCACTATTTTCTATGGAAAGGTAGACCCACCTGAATTCGCAGGGACATCCTGCAACAACCATTCTAGGGGTGGTCTTACTGCATTTTTAGTCATACTACTGTGCTTCCCAGTTGGTATTTCTGCATAAATAAGGGGTTCCACCCTGCCCTACTTGGATGGAAATGGAGGAAGAAGTTTTAGAAATAACACTTAAAGAGAGATTACTCTCCACATCACTATGTGCCACAGGAGAAAGAGAGTCAATAATCCATTCACCAGAACCCTGCTGGATGCATTGTTTATCTTGCACAACTATATTAAACACATTCTGAGGATTTCAAAAGCAGCTGTACTCTAAGAAGCCTTTTTAAATATTGTTTTTCTCACTTCTTCGTCCAGGGAACAGCTGCATCAGACCAGTCCTCAGACTCCTAGGCCAACTTTTTAACTCCCTCAACTGCGTGATCAGTCAGTTTCTCCCCATAACTTCCCTTCTCAAGGCAGAACCAGAAGAGGAAGGACATTTTCCCCACCAGTACAGCTCCAGGGTGGTCTGAAACCTGCACCAAGTGGCAGCACTGGCATGAGACTGCTGTGCCAGTTTTCATGAAACCCTTCAGTGTTCCTTGTTTCCATTTTTCTGGTCCTGCCCCCAACTGTGGAATATCGGATTTACGCATAGAGGTGCACCTGTCTTACATTTCCCACAGACCCTCCCTTATGTTGCCTCCCTGACCTGCTCTACCCCAGGCCTCCACCTGGGGGCAGCCTAGGCCAGGATGACCAACCTCCCCACCCTAGGAGAGAAGAGTGGTCCTCTGGATGCTTGACACTCTCCATTCCCTACCAACCCCCAGTGACCTGAATCTGTTCTGAAACCCACGTCACTGGCATGGGACGAGGTAAGGCACTCAGCCCTCTGTGCAATCGGACTGCTCTAAGAAGCTTTTAAAGGCAAACCTGGGTATAACATCTTCTTGACCAAGCCCTGCTACAATGGAGTATAGGTGGGATTGAAAACATTGGTGATCAGTGTAAAGGGGGTGCTCTGAGATCCTTCGTAGAGCTGCAACTATCTGGGGGTATCCTAGTGGGGGATTTTTCATCTACTTACAAATAGTTATGTATTTATTTATTGAAATGTTTCCCCAGGAAGGCACACTGAACAACAAGTTGCTAATCTCCAGGTACGACCTGGGGAGGGGTTACAAATGGATGACTGAATTAACATTAGTTTACATTTTGTATAATGAGAAATATAAAGATACAAAACATTTGTAAAAGATTTGTAAAAGTAACATACAGTTACTTTAATATTTATTATACATATAAAATACAACATTTCTGCAGAGTACGCATACTGTGCAATAAAGGAACAATGCACAACAAGGTGTGTGCTGTGCTGGGATAACATCACACCTGGGGTGATTAGGCATGGGGCTGCAGGCCGAGTGCAACTACTCACCCCAGAAGTGACGTTGTCCCAGCATGACACACAGCCTGGAGCGCATTATTCCTATTATGCAATGGCTCATTTGTGAAAATAAAAAAAAAAGTTCGATTTGTTTTATTTCTATTTAATTTTTTTATTGATTTTTTGGGTGGAGGTATATGGATTGAAAAAAAGGTCCATAATTTTCATTCTGTCCACAGGGCACTGTTACTGACTGGCTGGTGTTTCTCTTCAGGACTTCCCTTCCGGTGCAGTTTTCTTCTGTGTGTCTTTCCTGTTTGGAAAGACTAAGTTTTATTTTTTTTTTTGTTTGTTAGTTTACATTGACAGTTATGAGTGGGAATGGGAGCAGTAGTTAAGGCTGGGACCGGGAGAAGTGTGACTGTAAGTATCATGTGCAAAGTTCCCTCCTATTGCACAAGTGTTTTAAATGTGAAAAAAAAAAGCATTTTAGAAAAGAACTTCTACAGCTCCAGAGAATTATAGCCAGTCAGTATGTTTGAAGTGAACATCATTAGTGTGGCAGTGCAGGAAGGCAGGGAAACCGATAATTAAGTCAAGAGGCACATGCTCTGCTTTATTTTAAATGGGGACATGTTGTTCATCACCACTAGTAGGGGAATGAGTGACAGCTTTTGTAAAAATACAGTGGATAGTAGCTGGGGTGTACCAAGGTAGTTACAAGACAAGGCTTTTGTTTAATTTATCATGGCAATGCAGAAGGTAGTCAACAGGTTTCAGCACAACTGAAGAGAAAGAGAGAGAGAGAGAGAGATGCGCTCTGCCTTTTTCAAGCAGCTGCTGACTCTTGGGTTAATGAAGCGATCGCATGGACGGCCTTTCAAGTTTATTTTTAATGTGTGGCTAAAATGGGGATATACTGTTGTGGAGTGGGTAGAATTGCTGTCAGAGAAATGCCATTGGGATATTTGGTTGTTCTGATATTGTGTGTGGGAGGAGTTCAGTTTTTTGAAAATGAGAAGGTACTGGCAAACTCCATTGCAGACATGTCAAGAGTGGGCAACTTGAACATGTTAATGGAGTGATTCTTTTCATGTCATGCAGTCACATCTGTCTGCTGGGACTAGATCCATAATGTTATGCTGGGATAACATCACAGGTGCGGTCCCACACAGACCCATCAGAGCCCAGCATTCTTTGTTGCCATTGTATAATTTGGAATATGCAACAGCTCAGACCAAGCAAAAGTGCAAGTAAGTTAGCCCAAGACAGCAATTTCTATTTAAGTGCAGGAGAGTTAGAGAGGAGAGGGAGGGAAGGGGAAGGGAGGAGAGGAGGTGGGGGAGAGGGACTGTGTTGGAAGAACAAGTCAAGCCAAGAGCTGGCCCCTCCAGGAAGCAGGGAACCTTGTCGGGGCAGAGCGAGGCGATGGCTTTGAAATGGAAGGGGGGAAGGGAGAGAAGGAGTGTGGCAGTGGAAGAAGAGAGAGAGTAATAGTATAGGTTCATGGCTATAGAGTTAGTGGGTGGGTATGGGTGGTGGAGGAGGCTTCCCCTTACTGGCCTCCCTTGATCTCTCACAGAATGTAAAGGACCTTGAATGCTCTCCATGGGCCCTCTCCTACCCCCCAAGGGGCTTGTATCTCTAATCTACTCCCTTCCCCCACAATCCTAAAGGGGTCTCTCTGGTCCCCCCAGCCCCTTGCAGGTTTCCTTGCATCCTGAGGGGGTTTCCAGGGACACAATTCTTCCCCCTCCCCCACCGCACCCCTTCCTCCCCTTTCCCACTTTTCTTTCAGGTAAACACTTGTTTACTTATTAACCCAGCACTTATTATTGCCCGCTCCTTCTACATATTATGCGTAACACTGTTGTAACATGGTTTGTAACACCTGCCTTACAACTGTATGTTAATGTTAATTTTATAACCTAAATGTTTTATAACTCATTGCTATTGTACCCTTTCCCCAGGTCATACCGGAAGACGAGTGACTTGTTGCTCAGTGTGCTTTCCTGGTGAAACATTTCAATCAGTCATTCAATAAATAAATAAGAGTAGCTTACAGCAGGCTAAGGAGGGTGAGAATGGGGGCGGCAGGCAAGGAAGGGAAAGAACAGCAGTAGCAGGGAGAGTGTCAGAGGGAGCACAGGAGCTACAGATACATGCACTAGTCACGAGTCACCAAACCAGCAGATTCCAGCAGGTTCCTCCCACAGGCCCAGCTAGCTAAGTGCACTGTACAGAAGAATATGCTTCCAAGTATTGAATAAAAATAGCAACTCTGGGATACTTTAACACATTTCTTCTAATGAATTTGCACAATGCAGATCTGTGGAGAGGCAGTCTCAATGTGGTCTTCCTTTTACACATTTTTACAATGTGTTTTCCTAGGAATGTGCCTGCTGATTGCTATATATTTAGTCTGGAGAGTTCACAGAAGAAATTGCATCTTATTTTGGTGGGGGCTTTACATTTACACAATATTATGCTGCACTGTGTAAAATCAGAACACACTAAAAACACTACTTTATATCTGTGGGGATATATTAAGTTCTGGATTAATGCACAAGCAGAAAGATATGTTGCACAAAGAGGGTGTGCTTGTTGGCACTGATACAACTTTCAAAGAGAATGTGCCACTACTACAGGGTGTGCATACAGTGAAGCCCAACAGGATGAAGCGTAGCACTGCAGAATTCTGCAGTACAGTTACTGCAACAAACAATGCAGTTTGAAAGGGAGTTAATCCCTTTTGTCATGCAGTAAACCTGTGACACCGTGCTTCATCCTGGCGGGCTTCATCATTCCTGTTGAAAATGTGACCCTGGATGGGAGTCGCAGTGCAGGTGGCCACCAAGTCAGGTGCATCCAGGGTGATTCCGACTGAATACCTTCCAGGGAGAATGCAAGGCACATACTGGCATGCACTGCAGCCCCCATGGGCGATATTCAGCCCAGGAATGCAAATGAACTAATTGAGCATGCAAGGTGCAAGGGGGCATTATGTATGTTCATTGCCAGCCCATTTGCATGCTGGCATGGGGATGAACACACTGGAGCAGCTCTCGCCCCAAGCCCTGACCCCGATCGCTCCCATATGGGACAGGCCCTGAAGTCTCTGGTTGTATAGTGGCACCCCCCACCCGTTCCACCAGCCCCGATTGTACCAGAATCCAGGATCTATGGGTTCCACATTAAAGGGACATCAATGCCATTATGAATTGTACCTGAATACACCCACAGTCTATATCCATAGGGTTGTGGCCCCAGTGGTGCACAGACATCCCCCCCAAGCCCATCCTATTGCGACGACTGGCTCTGTAATGGGATCGTACCACTCTATTGGCAGGTAGCACAGCACTCACAGTAGGAGGCTGGAATGTGTTATACATAGGCATGAGCTGTGTGTGGGTGATAACACCCAGTGGCCATACACCTCAGGCACTCACATGCAGATCCATTATCCTGGTGCTCATTGTGGGTGATGGCTAATGCTGCACCCACTCACACAGGTCCCAAAACGGGCATGTTACAGCCGATCTCCCATTCATTTGTACAATTGGGGAACTGCAGATGGACTATCTATACCCTGAAGCGTACACTGCAAATGGCATTACAGGATACCACACCCCATGGCACCTGTAAACGGGTGTGGGATTGATATACAGATTCAGCATTTAAGGTTTAAAACACACCAATGGTGTGATATTAATTAAACTCAAAAAAAGAGGCAAACAGAAATCAAAAACCAAGACAATAAACAAGACTCTGCTACTGGAGTAGTTTCCAGAGTGTTCACCCTGTCAATACGGGTATACTAACATTATCTCTAGACTGGCTACTTCACTTAGGTAGCTCTTCACATTACCATTACCCAGGCTGCTCTGACTTGCTCACCTCAAGGAGGTGTATATATACTGTAGTACTATGCTGGGTCACCTGACATGATCCTTAAGTTATACATTTTATTACCTTTTATCAAATCAGCTCTGGTCAGGACACCCATTAAACATAAACAGGTTAGTACATAGCATCTTGCTGTATAACCTAAATTATTATAACATCTATAAGGGCTTTGAAATATCCCATGAATAAACAGCAAGCTATAATGTGTTCTGAAATCCCTCCTACACTGTGAGATTGACAGCTCTTATTCTTATAGAAGTAGGCTTTAGAGGGCACTGCCTTTCCTAGAGTGGATCATTTCTCTAGTATCATAGATTGCAAAGGGTCTGGCTCCAGGGAAAAATAAGGAACATGGCACAAAGGATTTGCAAAAACCTAAGGTAATACCTATTTGTTTTATCCAAGACAAATGTTTGCAAGAAGAGACCAAAGGAGTTAACCTAACTTCATATTTACACCATGAAAGCAAGTCTTAATTAGTTTTATTACATTTTGAAAGGTAGTTTTCCTAAGGTTTACAGTTATTTATTTGTGTTCCTCTTCCTCTTTTAATGTAGCTGTGAAATAATAAAAAATTCCCTTTACTGAGGACTCCGAGTAGCTTGAAATTGGGGGAGAGTGTGAATGAATAAGGCAACTATGACTTCCCCATGATACATGTACTGGGACTTCGTACTTGCCAGTACCTGTGTCCTTTTTTTCTTGAAGGACTCTGAGAAGGGCTTGCAGTCTGGAATGGTGGCTGAAAAATAATTTGGCACCCCACCCTTCTGCTTCCCCACAAACATTATTTTTAGTTTTATAAGGTATTTTACACTTTTGTTAGTGAATTTCCATACATTTATTTGCAGGGAGGTGAAGACATGTTCCCTTTTCTCCGCAGGGCATCTCCATAACATTATGCCTTTAGCATACAGGGCAGCAAAACATAATTACTTAAAGGCACGCTGTCCTGCCAGTTCACTGCGAATTGATAAAACTGCCAAAAACACACCTTGCTTAGTGGTGCTCTACTTATACACCTGAACTCAATATTTTCTTAACAAAATATACAGCAAAGAAAACCTTATTAGGGACTGGAAGTACATAAACAGCCTAGGATTTATTTTTCTCTGTACTTTTCCCTTTTGGTCATTAAAGCTATATACGACATGAACTCATACAGGCATTATATTCATACATGTCACACTGTTACCATTATTTCTTGATTCAAAATGGCTTGAAATCTAGCAACCTATACACATGTATCTTTTATTCTCGGGGTGCACTCTGTGTATGCTGGTTGTATCTAGGGATATTTCTTAACCCGCTTCTTCCTCAGCAGGCTACTTCCTAGGGCACTACCAAAAGTGAAAGGGATACAGAAAGAAGGCAGAATAAGTAAGGATGACAGGACAGGGCTACGATGGGTGGTCAGTCCACCATAACCTGAAAAGGGGTTAGGGAAGAGATAAAGGTACTACTGCGCAGTATATTTAAGTTAAGGAAAACAAAGAAGAAAGGAAAGGACTTCCCAGAGCCTTTCTTAGGTACTACGGTGGAACATTGGTCCATCACAGCACCTAGGATACTTCAGAAGTCCAGAGGGTGGCATGTTACATCGGGGGAACAGGGGAGAGTGTGGACTTGCAGCAGCAAATGACAGCAGGAAGATACAGCATTGACAAGGCATTTGTTGGAGGTATGCAAATTCCCTCCTCAATTTGCCAGGGATGTACACACAGCTGCACACACTGGTAGATCCACAGCTGGCATGGTGCCCCAATGCATGGTACAGATAGTTGGATCATTCCAGAGTACGGATCCCCAGCCCAGGTTCATTGCAGTCAATGGCTGGCCATGGCAAGGTGTGGAGGGCAGTGCCAGTCTTTGCAGCAGGTTGGGTATGGGGGAGTGAGGGTGTCTGTGTACACGGGAGTCCTAGACTATGAATATGGACCATGGTTTCCTCTTGGTGCAATTAGGTGTTAGGTGTACACTATGGAGGTCTTCAGGGATGGCGTTGGCTAGATTGAGGATGGAAAGGGGGTACCTCTAGTCTACCAGGGCTGCCAGGCTGCTGTGTACCTGGGTGTACATCTGCAGTCTGCCTGTGGGTGGGTGGCTGGCTAGGTTAGGCCAGCTATTCGTGGCCTAACTGTGGGTTCTAGTGCTCTGGACTGTGAGGAGCACATTCCCACTGAATATGCTTGTAATAGGGGATAAAGAAATGTGTCCCAATATTTTAGCCTAAACCTCATTTTGGTCTAAAACATAATGTATCTGTGTAACTAATATTGATCTATGAAGCTGAATCATATTAAAACTTGTAAAGCTACAAGTTTAACTGAGCCACAAGCCGTAATATCAAAGTGTCTTTTTAATATTTGTACTAATCATTGAGTAATAGAAAACAGGTGTCTTAAGTGTCTGCACAAACAGAAATACAGGGAGAGAGTTCAAATTATCCCTTCAGACTATTTTTTAGTGTTTAACAGGACAGGCTAAAAAGCTTGTATGCACATTCCTAAGTGCAAACCTATTTCTCCCTCCTAAGACCTTAGTAACTGGTAATGATAATTATTACTATCCTTATATAGTAGTATAATTTACACTATCAATACATTTATACCGAGCTCATACATATACTAAAAAGAGAATTGCCTTTTAAGCTGATGTTTGTATTTGTCTTGGACCAATCATAGACAACCATAGAAACTGAGAATACTGTCTTCCACTATATAAGCAAGCCACTATACACTGTTAGTTTGAAGAATTAAGAATTAAGAATGAAGGATGTACCACTTGTAATCTCTTGCTGTGATTATTATTATAATCATTAAATTCTTCCGCCATCAGCCTCATCTCCGTACGTCTCCTTTCTAAGTATTTGTAATAGATCATTTAATAATGGGAATTTTTTTGCCCACCTCTACAATTGGTGCTGTGACTCGGATCGCTGGTGCTGCATGCTGAGGCGGCTGCCTAACTACTGGTTGGTTAGTCTGCAAGCCTTAATAAGAAGGTGACGACGCTCGGAGAAGGTGCTAATGGCTTAAAGCGAGAGAAAATGGTGCACACAGACAGTTTAGCCATTTGACAATCAGGTGATGTATGCTTTATATGCTTCTCAAATTGTTTTAAATTTAAAGTAGTGCTTAACTCTGTAGGAACTCATGGGGCAGAGTAGGTAAGTGAAGGTGCTAGGACTTGCAAGCCGGACCTTACAGGGGAGCTGTTAGACATAGCTAGACAGACCAGGGCACCAGTGCACGGGTGAACCTGGCTGTAAAGGCTAGGCAGGCAAAAAAAAAAGATATGAAAAATGAGTATGGAAACAATAATAGGTCGTTTTCTAGGAAAACACCTAAAGGGGAAAGCATACAAACCAGTGCCCGATGATTAACAGGCACAATTGTATTTAATGAGTATGGAAACATTGATAGGTTGTTTCTGTGGAAAATACCTAAAGGGGGGAGCATACAAACCATGATTAACAGGCTCAGCAGTGTTTTAATTAAAAAATAAAAAAAGAGTAACTAGCAAATACTGTACAAAGTCTGTGATAATATAGCCAGGTGGTAATTTGTTAACACATGAGACTTTAGAAAAAAAGAGGTAAGCTGCATGAACAGTAAGATGTAATAATCCAGCTACAGTCAAAAATAGATAGTTCAGAAATGCAAATAAGTCAAGAGCCAAAATCCCTGCAAGAGAAAAAATAATAACTAAAGTTAGTTTGTAAAGGTACAGGGAGACCTTTGTTTTTAGATAGGGATAATTCTCTTTTATTGATTGCAATATAAACTATAACATAGCTTCTGTAGCATGTTTGTAAGATGTAAATGTCTTAAAATCTAAAAAAAAAACACTTTACAGTGTGCTAACTCCTGTATAGGAGCAGTTAAAATGTAGGAGTGAAAAGTCAGGTATTGACAAGTCATACTAACTTAATGCCCAAAGACCTTGCCTCTTCTAATGTTAAAGAGTTTGATTCTAAATACTCTCAGTATGCTGTGGGGTGGACTAGAGCAAATGCTAGCCACTTGTTCTTCTGTAATTGCTACCATAACCAAGCAAACCACCAGGAGTTGTTTAACATGATTAATAATGTTATCAGTAACACTAGCATTTCTGAAGGACAAAAGATTCTCATTAAGAATAATGTTGGCATATTTTTAAATATGGTATTCAAGTGTTCTTAGATAAAAATGTTTAAGTTAATTACATAAAAAGTTGTTTTTATTTCCTGTGCAATGTAACATTACAATATTTTTAATATCAGTAGTGTTCAAGGCCACTACAAAAATAACTGGGTTTGAGCGACCCTTGCATGCGCACTATGTGACCTTTTGCATTTTATTTGACCTTCTTGTGTTGCAGCCAAACCAGTCAATCAACATTTAACTGTAAGCAAAATTTCTTTGTTTAAACTCAGCTGACATTTTGTCATGCTTAGGATAAGAAAACCCAGGGACGCTTGGCTTCTTTTATCCTATGGAAATAATTTTGTATTACAGTAGTTGAACTTTCTCTTCTGCCAGTAGAAGCTTGGGGGGAGGGGGTAAGCTACCCTTCCTTCCTTCCAGTGTAATGTCCACAAAGGTTGCAAGGTACATTGCTATCTCCCCATAGGGGTAAATACCAAAAAATGTGTATTTGATTCTTCTTCAAAAACATATGCTTCAAGAATTAGTTAAGCTGGAGTGGGAGTTGTGTATGTACTTCCACATATTCATTCTTTTTATACATTATGCTCAATACTAAAATTGTTCTATTGCAAAAATGCTTATGTTTCCTAATTGGTTCCACATAACGACTATTGCATAAATCAAGTCATTATTACCTCTGCAAGTGTAATGTTTTAGCAATATTACATCTATTTGTACAACTTTAAATCAACTGAAAAGGTCTAGTCAGTTTAAACTCTACAATCAAACTTATTGTTTCTACTTACTATGAAGTCAAGTCTGGGGTAGGGGCAATCCCCTAACTTCAGCAAGAAGATTCTTCTTCAATTGATCTTCAAGCAAGACATCCATTTTCTTCACTGCTGTTTATTCCAAACATGGCTGATACTTTATGCAGAACTATTGCTTTTTTATGGACTGTTAATCTGTGTGCCAGGGTGTAATACTCAATGCACAATCTAATGCACCCTTGGCCAGTACAGTGTGTTTGCTAATCAGCCAGCCAGCAATATGAACACTGACTTTTCTAAATTGGTGTGTGGACATACTTAACAGCTGGTCTAGCAGCTGTGCCTCAAAGCTGAAGACTGGATCACAGCAAAGCTACATGGACTAAAAACAGAAAAAATGTGTCTCTTGTTATAAACAGAGCCACACCAAAGGACAATGATGTTTATGTGTTAACTCTGTCCTACTGTTTTTGGGGTAATAATAGTGTTTGTAACTATGCTAGTGTAAGCAACTCATTATGTTTTGTAGTCTCAGATGCCATATACTTAACTGTAACACCAACTGAATGTCCAAATGTGACAAAAGGGCCAGAGAGTGGATTTAATCAACACTCATTGATCAAGTGATAGTGAATAATGTGAAGTACAGTAGAGTACATATAAATCTAGATTTTCTCTGGTTGGAATATAAATGTTAACAATAGTTGTGCAGATACTGGTGTGTCAAAGTTTTATACCACTATGTTGCTTGACATTTAAGTGTCATCATTTGGAGCTGTGATACCTCTCCTGTTTCTTAATGTACAGTCATTTTTAAATCAAAAAAGATACTCACTTGATACAAATTCATAAGGCACAAGTAGTCGTAAATGAATTGCTCAGTGAGAGTGATAATGAGCACTTAATTTATAGCTATGCAGGGGGACCCTTAGGAGTCCTGTCTTTTAAAGCTTCACTTGTGTTGCAAGTTGTCTTAGTGTTCCTGGTAATTACAGGCCTGTGTCACTTAAGACTTACTATTCGTAAAGTATGTAATGAGATGTTCATGCTTAGAGGAGCTGCATTGTTGCATAAATAATAATTAGCCAATATTGGGCCAAAGGGGGGCTTGCAATAGGGGATAAAGAAATGTGTCCCAATATTTTAGCCTAAACCTCATTTTGGTCTAAAACATAATGTATCTGTGTAACTAATATTGATCTATGAAGCTGAATCATATTAAAACTTGTAAAGCTACAAGTTTAACTGAGCCACAAGCCGTAATATCAAAGTGTCTTTTTAATATTTGTACTAATCATTTGAGTAATAGAAAACAGGTGTCTTAAGTGTCTGCACAAACAGAAATACAGGGAGAGAGTTCAAATTATCCCTTCAGACTATTTTTAGTGTTTGTTATCAGGACAGGCTAAAAAGCTTGTATGCACATTCCTAAGTGCAAACCTATTTCTTCCTCCTAAGACCTTAGTAACTGGTAATGATAATTATTACTATCCTTATATAGTAGTATAATTTACACTATCAATACATTTGTGCTGAGCTCATACATATACTAAAAAGAGAATTGCCTTTTAAGCTGATGTTTGTATTTGTCTTGGACCAATCATAGACAACCATAGAAATTGAGAATACTGTCTTCCACTATATAAGCAAGCCACTATACACTGTTAGTTTGAAGAATTAAGAATTAAGAATGAAGGATGTACCACTTGTAATCTCTTGCTGTGATTATTATTATAATCATTAAATTCTTCCGCCATCAGCCTCATCTCCGTTCGTCTCCTTTCTAAGTATTTGTAATAGATCATTTCATAGTGGGAATTTTTTGCCCACCTCCACAATGCTGCAGCATGGCATATGCATGTGATTGTCCTTGATTTGAAAGGCATATAGTTTGTGTCTGCCCTGACCCATTCCCTTGCAGCCGGTGCATCCCGCACATTTGAATATCATGCTGTTCTGCATTTTTGGAGTTGTGCTGCACATCTCCCTTTTCCACCGGGATGCACTGCATATCTTCTTTGAATACAGGGGCCCTGGACTAGGCAGCCTGAATACATTATAAAAATGGTAAAATCATGACCCTACTGAAAACAAGATGTTGCATCTAATCTGGGACAGCCTGAGTAAATACAGTGCAAAACTGTGTAAATGAACATCCCTGTCACAATGAGATGTAGTATTTCCACTGCCCTATCCAGGGCACAAAATATAGACTAAGAACTATTCAGTGCTCCCAGATGCAAATAACCATTACTGTGTAAAAAGCCTTCATTTTCCCTGTGTTTTCCTCACAAAGGCAGAATCAAATCCCTGTATAAATCCTTGTAAATTTTTCCATAAGTCACTGTTTTTTATGACTTTGCTCTTTAGTTATTATATCAGCAGCCTTTTATTAAGAAAAGAGCTCTGATTTGCTGCTCAGTATTAATATTGTATGTCACGATGGCCTTGGAATGATTTGGATTTATATGCTATGCATAAGGCATAATGGGGGACCATATGAAATAACAAATATCAAGCTCATTATTTCAAGAACTATACTCAAAAGTAGTAATCACAAGTCTGACAATCTTTTAAAATATACTAGTAATTATATAGGTAGATATAGATCTAGATCTAGATCTTGATATAGCATTAAAATATATATATATATATATATATATATATATATATAGGATATAGATGTATATAGATATAGATATAGATATAGCTCTCTGCATCTTATAGTTGCTAGTTTTCAGACAACTTCTCATAGGCTTTTTTCTGTCCACTTGACAGAATCTTGAATGAGTTAAGTAAATGTTACTATTTCATCAATGCCCTGATCCAGAAACTCAGTAAATGCACACTCAGTATAACATATTATAAATGACAACAAACAGTCTTCTGTTTGTAGTTGTTTGATTAGGATTTTTATAAATGGTATAAGTTCTTTATGTCACATTTATGTTGGTCCAATAAAATATATCACATCATTTGCTTCTGTATCCCTCATGGTTTGTCAGCAGATAATTCATTAGGTGAGGTCTCCCTTGCCTAGAGTTTGACTGTTTCTCCATCCCTCCCCTAAACACACACACACACACACACACTCTTACTATAAGAGATTTCAGTAGCTCTTGTCTGTTATGTTTGGAAAGCAGGCTGCAGACCTTTATATCAAATATACATTTATGTATTTAATATGGGTAGTTCACTGAAGACATGGCATTTTTTTCAGATAGGTCTTGAGAGGTTAAAAATTGTGTCAATCTTTACAAAATTTGCTGGTAAAGGGTAACATTTATAAGGTATAAATCGTTCTTGAAAGATATTCATCCCCAACTGAATTAGCAGTAAAAAATGTTTAAATGCTAATCATTTAAATGTGCAAGTTGTTGCATATTGAAGGGGATAAACAAATCTACAATTTAATAGGCAACCAATATTTAACAAGCTGTTTCAGTTCCCTAATGGCTATCTGATAAGTAGCTTGGAGTTATGTCTCCAACATTGTAAACAGAAAGAAGGGATCATTTTATTTTAGTTGTCATAGCAATTTGTAGATGTAGAAGAACACACTGAAATGTCCAAAAAATGAGGTCCACAAAACTTCATTTTCAAGCTACAGATAGCAAAATGGCTGTTGGCTCTGCAGACAGCCTTAAAAAGGAGAAATCCGCTGCACCTTGAAGATAAATTAGTTTGCAAAATATTTAAAAAAATTTAAAAAGCAAATCCTCTGCACCTTAAAGATAAGCTATTTTACTAAATATTTAGAAACAATTTAAAAAAGAAATCCTCTGCATCTTAAAGACAAACTATTTTCACCAGTCCTCATGAAGAATAACAGTTACCCAAGATATTGACACATGTAAATAAACCTGTGCACATAGCCAAAGTTAATCTAGCTAGATATAGTGTGGTAATTTACTTAATCCTCGAACCTATCGAACACACAAGTACAGTGCAGGATTTATTGCAATTTACAGCTAAAAATTCAAAAAAACCTGCAATTGGTACAAAAAATCATCGAGCTCTACAAGACCTATGGAGAAATTAGTAGCTCTCAGTGCAAGCTGCTGCTGAGTGCAGTGGACAGCTTCAGAATGTGGTTCAATCCAAGGCAAAGCCATACAGTGCGGTAGCCAACAGCAGACCAGAAATATGAAGCTGCGCTAATTGGTGTCTGTGCTTGAAGTCCTGGGGTTGCCTGGATTGTGTACATGTGTGTCATTTCTGGTCTATGGGTGATCAAGGTGGTGCAGCTGGGCAGCTTTCCCACCACTGCCACCACCAACAGAGAAGTCGGTGGAGTGCCTGGGCCAGGGGCAAGATCTGCACCCAGAGGGAAAAATTGGAAAGATGGAGGTGCTAGTGAGAGGACTTAGCAAAGGTGATATAAATTAGAGCTAAATGGGTGGGCAGGGGCAGTAACAAAAGAGAGTGATCAGGTACTAGGGGGATGGGGGTAGACTGGTGCCAGCAGCTACCAATCTCAAAATGAATGGTAATAAGAGGAGAAGGAGGGGGGCTGTGAAGGCAGAGAATGGGGAAGGGAGAACAAATTAAGAAATTAACTTGCTCAGTGGCTTGTCCACCATGACACATTCACACACAATGTTGGTGAATACTCCCCAGTGGAGGCCAGTGTTTATGCACCCCAGCCCAAATCCATACCAACATCAACCTTTTATCAGCTAGCAACAGGGAGCATGGAAGATACCTCAGGGGATATCATGGCCAAAAAGAGTGCTGACCTGAGCATAGTGGTATCACCCTAAATATGAAAAGCAGCCATTATACATTTTGTGAAATGCTCGTATAACAACTGGATACTGCAGATACAATTAAATTACATGTATAGGACTTAATGTTACCCCCGTACACATGCACCAGTCTAGCAGTGACAAATCTCATCTGTGCCCAAAGTGTCAGGCTGACGATGGTACTGTCCTACACACTGTGCTGACATGATAAAATCCTACCTCTTTGGAAGAAAGTGCTCAAAATAATGAAAAAAACTGTTGCATCTTACACTGTGGGATACCCCTCTGGAAATTGGAACCTGGTGGCAGAACTTTGGCACACCAGTCAAGCCAAGGAGGGATGACTGTGGGATTTAGCACTGCTAAATCCACATAGAACATTGACTCAGTACTGGATAAATGTGACCCCGCCCCCACCAACATTGCTCACTGGAGTAAGAACCTACTACACTGCTGCAAAACTGAACAGACACAGCTGGGATCGGTATTCCTGGACACTTAGTAGCCTTTGCTGTCAGTCGTGGAGCTGGGCATAATCCACACCTCTGTAATGGATTGTACATAAGATTGGATTGATTAGTTGCAAATTAATTTTACTATCTGGTTGGTAATTACTACCCCCTACTGGAAGAGGATACAGTGATTTGTAAAGGACATGGATTTCATGTATATAATGAATATAACAATTCATTGTAATGTTGCAAGTTGTAAGCTTCTGTATAACATCTGGTTATTTTTTTTCTCTGTATCTCACAGTCATTATCTGTTACATTTTGTGTTTCAGTAAATATATTGGCAAAAAAAGATACACCATGCTATATATATATATATTATGGCTCAATAATATACCTGATTTAACTAATTATAGTAATTGAAGTATGTATCCACTCTGCTACTGTCCTCAGTCCCCCAGGACTCTCTTGTAAAATGTATGATGTACCTGAGTAAATGTGACTGCCCCACTGTTCAAAACTACTGTGCATGTGACACATGGACAGCCAGTTCTGAGTACTCTATGATTTTTTGAAATATAAAAAATGTGTTACTGATTGTCTCTGCTAAGAAATCTGGTGCTCTTGGAATGACCTCCCCCCCCCCCAGGTCTCAGCTAAAAGATGAAAGCCATGAAATAATTACAGGCTAGAAGATACCTAATCAAGGATCCCCTGTTTAACTAAGTTAAATATAGCTTTAATTGCTAAGATGGAAATCATAAACTTTTATGGCATTTAAGGGAAAAGTGCAGGTTATGTGACACTGGTGTGAAGTCATAAATGCTTTGATGTCTGAGTGAGAGAGGATGCTGCTCATAGATGAAAGGAAATTTACAGATTGATTGGGGAAGTCACATGGGGAAAGGAGTTTCTGCTGATATAACCTTAATTAACTTACCTTCTAAAATGATAAAACATCCAGTGTGTATGATTTTTAATAAACAGAGGAGGAGCTAGGTGACCTCACACAAAGGGGTTGGCAAAGACAGTTTTTTAAACAGTATTCTGTTTTCCTTCAGACACACACTTTTATCTACACTCTGAAAAAGAAACATCTTTGAGGTAGAGAGAGACAAAATCTAAGTACTGTAGTAGGAATTGCACTGTTAAAACCTTGTTCTTTTAAAAGATTATATGGTTCTTGTTATATCTGGTTCTGTATTTTATGTTTTACATACTTTTATCTATTTTAGTAAAACTCTACTTTTAGAGCCTACTTGGTCTGTCTTTCAATTTCTTTTCTTTAACAAGTGAAGTATATGTGGTTAAAGCAGACACTGCATATAAGCATGAATGGTGATACTGAACTGGAAAAAGGTAAGAGTAATCTGAGGTCTTTTATTAGAGTTTTTAAGGGTTCATTTTTGTACATCTGGTTAGGTGCCTGTAGGCAAAGATATCTGGCCCCCCGAAGACAGAATTATCTGAGCCTATACATTGGGTACGCTAGCAAGAGGTTAACAATTTGAATCCCTCCAGAACTGAGACCAAAGGTTGATTTGAACCCACAAAACAGACAAGAGAGTTACCTTGTTCTGTTAACTGCTCACAAGACTGCGCTCAGAGGTTGGCACTGTGGGAGCAGAGGGCCTGACCTGCTGAGTGGGTTTGTGACATACATAACTAAATGAAAAACATTATTGTGTTTATACAATCTTGTACCTAACTCTATGAATTGTTAATTCCGTAACATATCTGACCTATGATAGTATGTTGCTTAGTGATGCTTTAATAGTATGAGGAGGCAGTATAGCACAGTGGTTAAAGGCTCTGAGCTGCAATCCTGGAGACCCGGGTTTGAATCTCACAACCCCCACTTGCATACTGTGTAACCCTGAGCAAGTCACTTAACTTCCTTGTGCTCCCTGGGCACTCCTGTAAACAAGCTTTCAGCTTAGTGTGTCTCTCCCGGTAAAATAAAAAAAAAATCCTGCCAATCAGGATACCACCGGATACCAGTCTTTTTGCAGGATAGTGGATCCAATCACATAGTAGCACTATCCGACCATGGACACGACACTGGATTCGACTGTGGGTCCCAGGATCTGACATTGGCTATTGAGGGATCCAACCTGGGATCTGACCTGTGACCTGGTTGGATCCTAGATCAGATACTGGGATCTACAATGTGGTTTCTACAACTTCATGTCAACCCGACATTATCCTGACACCTCTACATTGACCACAATTGTGGTTGAGATGCTGCCACCATGACATCTTGTTTTGCAGGGGGCTGCACACCTCACACCCCTCATGCAGCTGGCTTTGCCCCCTGCACCCTCCCTCTTTAGGATTCTCAACTTCGAGATGGAGCTGGGGTGCAGGACTTTGAGGAAGGGTGCCGGGGTCCCAGTCGGACTTTATAGCAATGTGGCAATGTTGTCGGTATCAACCACTGTAAAGTTGTCGCTGTAGAGATGGTATACTCTGGTATGCCACTATCTGATGGATCACAATCAGATCCACGAAGGCACTATCCAAGCATCACTAATTTTTCTCTCTTTCTTTCTCTCACACTCTCTCTGTTTCCCTTCCTTACTTCTTATCCCCTCCTTACCTCCCCTCTTCCTTTACACACACACACACACACACACACACACACACACACACACACACACACAACACACACTATAAGAAGTTCCTTCTAGTGGTGGAAGAACACCTTATCCTGAATATTTGGGATGAATATGATATTCAGGCCCCAAAATATCTGGATATTCCATGTTGGTGTTCATTATTTAGGTAAGGGGACACCCTAGTGCTAGAGAAGCTTGAAGAAGCAAAGTATGTGTGCACATAGGTTGACTAGGTGGGCAGGAGGCCCTTATCTGCCACTGACATCTATCTGTCTATGTAAGTTAAAGAAAAGAAAATGCCTCACACCATCCTCTCCAGCCCAAATCTTTCAATACAAACTCTGCATCACCTCCACCCACAATTTTGACATTTTAAAGGATATTTAAAGAAACTTCCATTATGGACGTCTGATGCAACCCACTTGCCTCCATGGCTGGCTGTTATCTTTTAGGGCTCATTTTCAGGAAACAAATATGTCTCCCCCGGCAGGACCTTCCTCCACCTGGCACTCAGTTATTCATGTGATCAGCTGGTTTTACTATACAGAGTGAGCAAGCATGGGAGAAAGCACATGAACACTTTCATTCAGAAATAGGTGTGCAGTCACAGGGAGGGAAGACTGTGTTACTTTCCTTCCTCTCTGCGATGGGCAGCTTGTAACAAGAAGAACTGGGTGCTGAGAGGAGGAAGATGGTGGGAGGATGGTGCTACCAGGGCGAGGGTTGGGGAAATATTTGTTTCAGTGCAAACAAGCGCTGAAAACATTTGTTGACTAGGGAGGCTATCAGGTTGTGCTGGTCACTCATTGGGGGAGTTTTTTCAAGTAGCCTTTAAAATATCAAATTGTGGGTGCTTGGAGGAAGGAGGGTGTGATTAAGATTCTAACTGAGGGTAGGGGGACACAGGGGTTGTATTTAAGGATCTGAGGTCAGAAAAAGGGTTGGGATCTCTTTGTTTTAATTGTATGAATAGGGGACAATAGTTCCATTATTTATTTTGTTATTTGGGAAATACTATTCATTACTCACACACTACACATAACTTCTGATTTATAGTATAGCACGTCATCTACTACAGCAGAGCAGCATATATGAGTGTGTGTGTGTGTGTGTGTGTGTGTGTGTGTAATAATTTCTCCCAATGTCACCAACAACTAAGCCAGAAGCTTATGGGATCTGAACTGGGATCCCAAGGCTCAGAAATGGGTCTGGAAGCATAGAACTGCACAGCCTTGCTCAGATGGAAGGGTAACACATTTTGTTTATAAAGTAATATACAGTAGCATAAAGCAAGCCACCAAAGGGAAAATGGCTACCACTTCCTTTATGTAATGCCATTAAAAACAGGATACTAAACAGAATATAATTACAAATAGTTCTTACTTTTAGAAACAGCAGAGAATCTTCCTGCTTCACCTTTGATTGAATATCGGATATTTGCCCTTGAATGTTGTTGATCTTCCCTTCAATCTTCCTCAGGTTTTCCTCCATCTCGCTCAGAATTCCTGCTGCTTCCTCCTTGAGCTGTTGCATAAGCAGCTGTTCCTTGCTCTGGAGAAACTGGTGCAGTTTGGCAAACTCTGACATAATGTGATGCTCCAGACTCTGGGCATTTTCCTGGAGGAAATGTTTAGCAAATAAAACAGGAGAAACAGCTGGAGCTGAAAACGCACAAAAGGAGATTTACTCACCATGATGTCTGAGACCTCCTTCTTCTGCTTTTTTTGCAGTTCCTGGAGCTTGTTCAGACTGGATTTCAGATGCATTGAGGCTGTATTTAGCTCATCCTGGAGAAATACATAAAGTATTGCAATATTTACACAAATATGCATTAGCATTTACCTCATATGTGTTTAATAAATCAACATTATCTGGCAAGGGTTGGGGAACTAGAGGGGACATTTTTATTAATTAGTGTTTATTCACCTTGAGCCTGGTATCTCTTGGCTGTTGTCTACACTCCAGCCCTAACATCAGCCTGGACTTTGGTGAGATCCTGCTTTACTGCCCCATAAGATAACCAATCCCCATGGAAGGGCCAGTGGGAGGACCCCCCCATCTAGAGTCGGAATCTGTTGACATTGGGTTCCTAAAATGCTGGGAGGGTGGCATAGGGCCCAAATGTGCTGGCACAATCCCTCTGTGCTGGGAGGGCTTTCCTCACTGATGAGCTCCCTTCCCGAGATGCTGAGTAGTGAATGCATGACTAAGCTTGCAACAGGCATGTGTTTTGCAAGGCCTCCTGTATACCCCCTTCCCTGACATCCCCACTGATGCTGCTTAGCCTGGGTACCTCTAGATGACACTCAACAGCAGGAATTGGACTGTTTCCAAGCCAGAACACAGCATCCTCTGCAGAGTTGGACTGGTCCAACCTGTTACCTGGAAATTTGTAGGAGAGCCCCTATGTTGGGTACCTGACCACTCTCTGAACTCTGACAATGTTTGCATTTGTCATCTATTTTCTAATAAAATGGGGTAATTTTGGCACTGCAAGTAAATGTATGATGTAAACATAGAGCTAATGTGTAAAATGTAAGTAGAATCCCAACAAGAATGTGTCACCCTCAGCCCCTCCTTTATTGATTTTCCAGGTCAGCCCCTGTATTCACTTTCCAGGGTGGCTCCTTGTATCCCAGTCCAACCCTGATCATCTGGGATGCATGATCTCCCCCCCAGCCAGCCCCTACTGACTCATGCTCAATCCAGAACCTGGGTCATTAATATCGAGAATGGTAGCCCTATGGCTGCACCAACAGGCCAGTCCATGGAGAGGACATCCTACAGGAACATGCCAAATGACAATCACAACAGGTTATAGCCAGTGCCATCAACAAGAAGCTGCACCCTAAATTTAGGGCACTTTACAGGAACAAAGCAAGTATCTCACTTCCTGCTCATAGTCAGATTGCCATGAAGATGATTCTACCAATCTTATAGCAACATTTTATGTAGCGCTGCCCCAAGGCCACCCTTGCTAGACTGGATCCCCATTTTCACTCCATCTGCCTCTTTGATCTGGATTGCCTCCCCCAGAACCTACCACTGTCTCCTGTATTCCTCAGTCTTTTTGCCCTCCCTTGATGTCAGACACCTCACTCATTGTGTCATCATTGTCTCCAGAGTCTGGCTGGGCTCCCTCCCCCACAACTTTCCTTCCTCCTCTCCTCTCCTCTCCTCCCCTCCCATCCTACCACCACCTATTATCTTCGCAGCTCTGACACCCACTTTCTCACTCTCCCCTCTGTAAAATTATGTGCTTGTCAAGCTGCTTTCTCCTTCCACTCCCTCAAACTAAGGAGTAGCACCCTCTCTGCTTCTATTGCAATGCTCTCTCTTCCATGTCACTAAAATCCCCCCCTTTGTGACTTTGCTACTTACTCCTGCGGTTGCCGATGATCCTAAGCTAATTCCACTGCTCCTCCCTCCATACTACTTCCTCCCTCCACTGTCCATTGTCCACTTCTCCCTCTGACTAGTCCCCCATCATACTTGCAATCTCTCTTCCCTCTCTCATTTTGCTGCCAGTTGCACTTCACTGAATTGTCGCTGTTAATATGTAATTGATATGCTGTGTTCCATATCACTTACTTTGGGCTTCCTCTCAATTGTCTACTGCATATGTTTTAGTTTTTATAATTATTATTATTGTTTTATAATTGTCTGATGTAACTTATTACTGCACTTTCCACATCCCTCCCCTGAAGACACATCTGGAAATAAGCTGTGCTCAGAATGTTTTTTTCCCAGTGAAACTCTTGAAATAAATAAATACATACTGTACATACACACACAAACAAGGACCCATCTCAGACCTGCACAGTTCTAAATGTTAGATTCCAAAAGTACTGCATTAAGAGAAAAGACTTCTAGAGATGCAAAATAAGGATGAGTAATTAGCATGAAATTCAGAAACAATTAACATTCAAATGTGTATAAATTACTAGGTTTAAAAGTGGTTTAAGAATAAAAACTTCAGGACTCATTTTTTGTTGCAAAGGTCGGCAGTGGAAACCATGAGGTAAACAGTTGTGCCATTGTAGCACCACTCTTTGGGGCTATAAACAGGACAAGCTCTTAGTCACAGTGGGCAGGAGAACTCCTTGAGGAATTTGTTCCAATGCGACAGCCTTAGCAACCCCTGACTTTTCTGGTCCACCATAGGCTCCATGACTGCCACAATATCCAGTCAGGCTGTCTTACACCTTAACACCCCAGCTGTCCCCCATACAATCCCTACTGATGTGGCTACTGCCCTCAGCACCAAGTTCACAGACTTGTCTGCCCACCTCGCCAAGCTGTCCCCACTCAACCCAGTGAGCAAACTCCATCACTCATCCACAGCAGACCCTAAGCAGCCACCTTTCTACTTTAAGGCTATCTGCTCCCAAGAAACTTACAAATTACTCATAAGTCTCCCAAATCAGGGAAGTCCAGGCAGTGATGGCCTGTCCTCATGCTTCATGAAAATTATAGCCCCCCCCATTACCAAACACCTGTTCACGTTTTTAACTTCTGCCTCTCCATATCCACTGTGCCCGCTATTTAAAAGAATGCTAGGGTTGTCCTAATCTTCAAATCTGGTGAGCCCCAGTCAATGGACAACTAGTGATCCATTTCCATCTTACCCCACCTTAGCAAACACCTTAAAAAAAAAGTCACACACACCCAACTCTCCGAGCATGTCACAAAGTATAACCTCCTGTCCCCCAGCAGCATGGCTTTAGGAACTATAGCACTACCTCTGCCCTGGCCCACTTCACAAACCATGTTTTCAGAAGTATTGACATAGGAACCTCATGGGTACTGTCTTTTTGGATCTGACCAAGGCCTTTGACTTGGTGCACCACAACATCCTAAAAAAGGGAAAGCAAAACTGCCTTGGGTTCTCCTCAAGGACCACTACCTGTTTTCAGAACTACCTCACTAGCCACTACCAAACAGTTAGCATTAGGGGTGCCACCTCCACAGTTAGGGCAATTGCCACAGGTGTTCCCCAGGGCTCTAACCTTGGACCCTCCTTTTCTAACTCTTCATTAACTCCCTTCCCATTGACAGCCTTTCGTGTAATGCCATCATTTATGCTGATCACCTAGTATTGCTCTATAGTGACAAATCTCTGGTTAGCCTCTCATCCACACTCACTTTTAATTACAGTAAAACCCATGATTGGTTCTTGGAGAATACACTTCTGGTCAACATTAACATAATCAAAACCAAGGCTGTGCTCTTCCAAACCTAAGCTAACCAAACTTGCTAAAACCACATATGCCCTCAAAGTATTATCTCTGCACAGCCCCCCTTGAATCAATATCCTCCTTTAAACACCTGGGCATTACCCTTTCCCACATTGACCTTCTCAAAACACATTAGTAACACTGTCTGGTACATCAACCAAAAATTGGCAGTGGGTTATCAACTGAAACACTGCCTGACTCGAGGCCCATCTTGAGCTGTGCTATGCAGTGCCAGATTGATGAGGAACATGACTGCAATTATCTCAGATGTGATTTCCTCAGTCAAGCTGGCTTGCATTACTGAGACCTGGCTGGAGGACAATGCAGGGCCAGTTTTAGAGGTCTGTCCCTGCTGGGTATGCAGTAGTGCACTGCCCAAGATGGGAATGCAAGGGCGGTAGTGTGGCCATCTGCTTTAGATCCAGCCTGAACTTTTCCATGCACCCAGTTGGTTGTACCTCATCTTCTGAATGTGTGGCAGTATATGGGATTCCAGGTGCAGTCTGTAGGATTCTCATTTACTTTCCACTTGGACCAGGGCGAGAATTCCGCAGGAGATTGCAGACTTCATCGCCGACAGGGTGTTGGAGTGTCTCAGATGATTAATTCTGGGGGACTTTAATGCCTGAGTTGATGATGAATCCTTGCAACTTGGACATAACCTCCTCCAGTTGATGTCATCTCTGGACCTAGCACAAGCAGTTGCTTCTGCAACCCCTCACCATGGCCACACCTTGTACCTAGTACTCTCTCTGGAGCTTGAGGTCACAAACCTCAAGACTGATCGGGTTGCTTGGTCTGATCATTGCATGGTTGAGTTTTTGTTTGGGCCCCCCCCAATAGGCCCACCCCCATAGAGATGGTCAGCTACCACTCTTCAAAGGGACTGCAGCCACAGGGACCTTTGGCTGTGGCTAATTTTTCTAAAGTGAATGCTGCATGTGCAATTTGCATGGGTGAGGCAGTGGTGGCCTATAATGGGGCTGTTTCCAAAGTGGATGATGGAGCGTTGTTAGGATAAACTGGCTTTGATAAATCATTATAATGATTATCAAAGGGCAATCAACAGTAAGAAGGCAGAGTTCCTGTCCTGGGAGATTACTGCAGGGAAGAACAGACCAGCTCAGCTCTTTTGGACTGTGGATAAACTACTTCAGTCTGTCTACAGCTGAAAAGAGCACTTTCAACTGCACTGTACAAATAGTTTGCTCTGTTATTCTCTGACACAGTGTCCTCTATTTGGGTCGGGATCACCGCAGTGGGATTAGGCCAATCCTGCAGTGGTGGGACTATGCATGTCAGGGAGTGCTGCCATTGTCTGTGGGGAGTTTTAGCCAGTGGAGGTGGCTGAGGTTGTTGAGGTGATTTTGAAGCTGCAGTCCCCATGTTTTGAACTGGACCCTGGTCCAACTCATCTCCTAGCAGGATGTGCCAAGGCCATTGGTCCAGTGCTTGCCAGGATAATCTGGTGCTCACTCACAGATGGGCTTTTTCCAACACCATGAAGGAGGCATTGGTGAAGCTCTTCTGAAGAAACCATCATGCAGCCCAGATGTCCTGGCAAATTATAAACCTATCTCCAACCTCAGATTTTTAGGGAAAGTTGTCAAGAAAGTGGTGGCACCACAGCTTGAGACACGCCTCGTGGCCTTTGACATCTTTGAGCCATTCCAGTCCAGATTTAGGGCCAGGCACAGCAATGAGACAGCATTGGTTTGGGTGCAAAATGATCTCCTCAGGGTGAGAGATAGAGGGGAACGGTCAATTCGCATTCTTCTCCATCTCTCATCAATATTTGACACCATTGACCACATTGTGCTATTGGATTGCCACAGAGAGTATTGTGGACTCACTGGAACAGTCATGCTTTCCAGTGCCTCTTTGGTAGCTAAAGAATTTAGCACCTTCTTTATCTCCTCTGCCTCCTCCCTTCTTTCCACTCTCTCTACCTTACATCTTACCCCCATGACCCCTGCACCTCCTGGTCCACCCTTCTGCTTTTCCCCAGTATTCCAAAGGCCCTCATTGCCCTGAGTCCAACCAAAGGCTAAAGCCCTGATGGCCTTGATGAAAATTTGCCATGTCTATCAGCTCCAGCCATCTCACAACACATTGCAGCATTACTTAACCTCTCCTTTAAGCTAGCTGCTGTTGCAGCTGCCTGGAAGCAAGCTACAGTTATCCTGCTAAATAAAGGTGGTGACTCCTCTTTATCCAACTACCATCCCATCTCCCTCCTTCCCATCCTTGCCAAACTGCAAGAGCACATAGCATGCATACGGCTTTCTCCACACCTTGACACAAACTCCTTCTTCACCCCTTACCAGTCTGGCTTCCACAAGCATCACTCCACCTCCCTCCTCTAACTTACTGATTCCATCCTCTCTGGTATGGATCAAGGCCTCATCACATCTGCCATCTTTGTCGATTTAGTCAAGGCTTTTGACACACCGACTCCCATACCCTTCTTCTGGACAAACTCAGTTCTATTGGTATGTCCACTACTGCCTTCAACTGGCTCAGATCCTACTTACTTGGCAGATCTCAATCAGTCAGAATAAGGGACTCTCTCTCATCACCCCTACCCAACAACACGGGGGTCCCACAAGGCTCAGTCCTTGATCCAATTCTCTTCTCCATCTTCCTTAATGATCTCCCCTTGGTCTGTTCATCTGTATCCATACACATGTATGCACATGACACCATTCTATATACTTTTGGTCCTTCCACGCCCATGGTGGCATTCCTCCTACAGCAGGAATTGAACAACGTCCAGCAGTGGCTATGTACCAACCATCTATTCTTAAATGCCAAGAAGACAGTCTCCATGATCTTTGGCACAAGACAGAGACTCTCTAGGCTCCCTTCCACCGCCTCCTTCCACACACTCAATGAGTCTCTGTTACAAGATACTACCTCTTGGTTTCTTGGAGACAGGCTTCGATCTCAGTGATCCTGAAACCACAGAACCCCCACACTTATGTGACTTATACCATCCTATATCAGTACTCAACCAAGATTATAAGATTTATGCCAGCATAGTGGCCCATAGACTTGATCAGATCCTCCCCACTTTGATACACCCGGATCAATCTAGGTTCATCAAAGGGAGACAGACCACCGATAATATTAAGCGTACCCTTTATTTAATACATCATGCCATGTCAACAGAATCTCCCCTTATGATCCTTAGCCTAGATGCTCAAAAGGCTTTCGATATAGTCTCTTGGGAGTTTCTTCAAGCCGTCCTACAAAAGTTTAATTTCCCCAGGCAGTTTTTAGATATCATCACTGACCCAGAGGCAGTGGTGAGACTGAATGGATCGCATTCTGACTACTTCCCACTTTTCAGGGGTACACATCAGGGCTGCCCCTTATCCCCCTACTTGTTTGCCATTTTTGTGGAACTCATCACCCAGCTTTTCTGTCAATCCCCAAACCTACATGGGTATAAAATTTCAGAATCCTCTTCTCATAAAGTAGCCTATTATGCAGATGATCTTCTTCTTTATATTACTCATCCAGAGGAATCCTTACAGACCCTTACTACTCTTTTACAAGAAATAGAGGGCCTTACAGGTTATACTATAAATCCAAACAAATCTGAAGTTCTACTTATATAACCTCCTTTGCCTCCTGAGCTTACCCAGAGATACCCCTATAAGTGGGACAAACCTTATATAACTTCCCTAGGAATCAAGATGCCCCGGGATTTCTCAGACCTCTACTCCATCAATTACACTCCAGTTCTCACAGAAATTAAACCTGACCTGGAGCAATGGACACCTCTCCCTCTCCCTCTCTCCTTGTTGGCCAGGGTACAGTCTATCCAGATGAACTACCTCCCGAAAATACTATACCTAATGCACAATATCCCACTATCCTTACAGGGCAAATATATATGAGATGGGGACCGTTCAGTTAGTAGGGTCCTCTGGATGAATAAGCAACCTAGAATAGCACTTGGCAAACTTCAGTGCCCTAAGAATAGGGGAGGCCTGGCTCTCCCCTGTATTTTTAATTACTGGCTAGCGGCTCTACTCACACATGTAATGACCTGGTTCCTCCCCCAGACCCAATCTCCACCTTGGCTCAGGGTCGAGAGGACTATGGCAGATCACCCATTAAATGATTCCCTAGTGTTCCAACCTCATAATACTACCTGACTGGGTAGTGGGTCCAGCTTCACTAAGGGGCTTCTCCAATGCTGGACTAGGTTTCTGGCCTGACCAGCTAATAAATTTATTTCGACCTGGATTGGTATCCCGGCGGAGGACCCACAATGGCCCCTGGCACAACTAGACACTACATTCCATAATTGGACTCGTCAGGGCCTGAAACATCCTTATCAAGTCTATGATGGGGATGTTTTTAAATCATTTGAACAACTTAAGCAGGAGTTCTCCCTGAATCAGAAGGACTTCTTTCGGTTCCTACAGATCTGCCACTTTTTGGATACTAGAATTGGGTTGGATGTCACCGACCATACTATTCCTCCATTGTGTCCTTTGTTAACTAAGGTGGGAGGACGTAGCCATTTCATATCCCGCTTCTACTGGGCCATACAGGGAACCCCCTCCCATACTATGGACCTGGTACAATTTATTTGGGAAACTGAACTCTAGGTTGAGCTATCCCAGGAAGACTGGCTTCAAATTTGGCGAAGACAGCACAAGATATCTAACTCTTACATTTGGAAGGAATTTTCCTGGAAAGTGGTCTCCAGATTCTTTCGCACACCCCAGATTACTGCTAAGTACACTGAGGGATGGGACTCCAGCTGTAGGAGACACTGAGGCTGTGAAGTGGCCACCCATGTACATATATTTTGACTGTGCCCTGTGCTAACAGCCTATTGGGTGGGGGTAGAATGTAGGATCCTGGATCTTTTTCCAGGCCTGGTTGCCCTCTCCCCGGATGTAGGGATTCTTTTACATTACCCACCTCATTTTAAAGATCCACATCAAATATACCTTCTCAATATTCTTCTGAGCGCTGCAAAAAAATGTATCACACGATTATGGCTGCGCCCAGATCCCCCTACTATACCAGCCTGGGAAGATACTGTATATGATATATACAAACTGGAACATATGACGGCCAGACTTCAAAACAAAGTACCAGAACTGATGAACTTCTGGAACATGTGGTTCCTGAGCATTGCACAAACCCACCCATATCAACCTCCTTGAGCTTACCTCTCAGAATAATCAGTTCTTCTTGGTGGTTCTTTGGGTTGCTGGCCAGCCAAGGGACCTCTCTCCTCCAGAGAGTAATCTCCAGAGCCCCAGAGGCAGGACCTGATTTAACCAGTTCTTGAGTGTAGATGATGCGGTCTTTCGACACCCTTAGACTTCCCCCTCCATTCTAACTCTGTAACAGTCCACTGCCACAATTTATGTATTATACAGATGTTAATAAGGGGGAAAAAAGGGAAAATCCTTCTTAGTAACACTGTAAACCTTTCTCCTCATATAATGGCAGTTGACTTACATATTTGCATATTTCTCTTATATATGAGTAATAGTATACGTGATATTCATGTAGGCAACAATTATTGTAATAGATCTCTTCCTGCAGATGTGTAATGATGATTAATTGTAACACTGCTCTGTGTGTCCTATATAAAAAAAGGAAAAACTGAAATAAATAAAACTTTAAAAAAAAAAGATAGTACCTAGAGATCTGGCTAGACAAACACCTAGACTTCTCTGGTCATGTGGATACCATTCACAAGAAAATACTTCCCAAACTGGGTGCACTATACCGAAATAGTGAATGTACTATATCCACTTGCTGGCCCACAGAGAACAACTTCTGAAAATGATCCTTCAACTTTTGACTATGGTGATGTAGTCTACAGTGCCACCCCCAAAATGACCCTAGCCAGACTGGAAACCTTCTTACATTTCTTCTGTCAGTTTACATTTAACAGCCTACCCCACACTCACCACTGCTCCCTCTATCAATCCCTGGTTCTACCATCCCTCAATGACTGGCGCTTGATGCACTGTGCCAGCTTCATTAGCAAGTTTGGATTTGGAGAGCTGCTCTCCAGCTTTCTGTCCTGGCTCTCTCCACCCCCCCACTCGGTCCCTCAGAAGCAGTGATGCCCACACCCTTGCTGTTCCTTTTAGGTCCTCTTCTGCTGGCCAGGCTTCCTTCTCCCACTGCTTTCCTAAGTTTTGGAACTCTCTCTCTATCTCCATTCCAAATGCCCCCCCTTTGGCTCCCTATCTTCTCTCCTGTGCTTGATCATGACTCCCATGTGCAATTGCCCCTAATTCTCCTGCATCCTCCATGATGACCTCGGTATCCCTACTCAGTCTCCTCCTCTCATTGCTGCGCTGTCAGCCATGGTAAGCTGGTATGTCCTATCCGCACTTAGCCATCAGCACTTATTGTACCATCTGTTTTCACAAATTTTATGTGTCTAACCTGAACCTCATTGTAAACACTGCAACCCATGCTTTTATGTACACATGTACCTATTTTGCTGTTTACTGTATTTGATGTATGCATGTATTGCATTTTTATCTTTTGTACTAGCCACCCTCTGTACCCATCCACTCCCCTATCCCCGAGGACACATCTGGAAATGTGCTTTTGCTCAGTATGTCTTCCTGGTGAAACATTTCAATAAATAAGTACATCTACTGGTTTGAGTTCTATCTCTTGGAGAAGAGGCAACAGGTAGTGATGGGAAATTTCTCCTCCTCCTTTATGCCACTGTTGTGTGGAGTTCCTCAGGGTTTGATCCTGTTGCCAATGTAATTCATGCTGTACATGCTGCCCTTGGGTGAGCTCATTAGATGCTACAGTTTGGGTTTTCTCTGCTGTGTAGATGATAACCAACTGTATATGTCATTTGCCCTTGGAACAAATGGTGCCATGGAAGTGCTGTAATATGTGCTGGCCAAAATCCAGGACTGGATTTACTCTAACTGGTGAAGACTGAACCCCAAAAAGACAGCGGTAGTGGTGGTTGAGCTGCGTCACTGGTGTGATGGGAATGCCACCAGGATTGTAACAGGATTGTTCCTGGGTTTTACCCATTAACGGCATCCCCCAAGGTGAAAAGTCTGGGCATCATCTTGGATGACAGACTGACACTTGACACTCTGGTGTCATCAGTTGTCCAAAATGTTTTTTTTACCATTTAAGGAATGCCACCCAGATCAGACCCTTGATTCCACGTGAGGACCTGCCATTACTGGTGCATGCCTTTGTAACGTCCAAGCTGGATTACTGTAACAGTCTGTACTTCGGGGTCAGTGGAGGGAACCTCTGCTGACTGCAGCTGGTGCAGAATGCAGTGTCCAGATTGCTGATGGACCTGCCCAGGTCTTGTTATGTAACTCCAGTCCTGTGAGATCTGCACTGGGTGCTGGTCAGGCGGAGGATCATCTTCAAGGTGGGCTTGCTCACTTATAAGGCCCCATACGGCTTGGGCCTTGGCTACCTATCTGACCTTCTTACCCCTGCCATCCCAGTTTGAACTGTCCATTCCTCCACCAGGAGTCTCCTAGTGATTCCAGGGGCCAGGCTGAAAACATTGGGTGATTGTACATTTGAGGTGACCTTCCCAGCCCTCAGCAACTTGCTTCCAGCATCTTTGAGGGAGACCCCATCTGTGAAGATATTTAAATGGTGTCTGAAGGCCTATCTTTTTAACAAAACTTTTTCTGAGATTTTTAGCTGATTTACGCTAATTTTATTTATTAATTATTAATTGATAATGTACACTGTTTTATACTGTATCCTGTCTGCTTACCCTATCTACAAGTCACCCAGAGCCTCCGGGATTGGGTGCAAATTTCTTACTTACTTACTCTAATGAACTGCTGCTTCCCCACAAACGTCCACCCATGAATTCACTAGGATAAATACCACATACACCATATCTGTACATTTGCACTGATAGCACACTACTCTACCCATCACTGATCCCTATTCCAGCCTCTTGGCTGCTTCCTCCCACAGACTTCCAGTGACTACTTCCTTGGCTGCACTATAGACAAGGCCATCAGAGGCACAGTCCTGTCAAAATGTTTCCCCAATCAAACGAAAAACAACTGTCCAGCAACCTTCAAAACTCGACTGCACACACACGGGCGAAAATGATGCCAGCTTAGGATGCAGACTCTGATGCCACTCAGCTATCTGAATAAGATACAATTTAAATTAAACTTAAATTTTCAAGTTCAGCTATAGCAGTTAATTTTTTATACTTCTAGCATTTCAGAAATCTGAAAACCAAACCGAGTTTTGTAAAATTTTCTCTCAAAAACATGTTTATGTTTACAATAGCTCCAACTCGATATGTCACCTGGAATGGTCAAATCAATTCAGGACACAGCAACTGCCAGACCGGGCCCTCTCCGGCCCTTTCCTCAGTATGCTCACCAGACAAACTGGTGGTTTCAGGTAAAAATGATAAGGTTGACAGAGAAGACAAAATCAATACAACGTTTATTAAAGATATGCTGATATCAATAAATGATGATATAGCGGGGATAAAAATTAATGATTCTGCTACTATAAAAATCATTGATGTACCTAAGAGAATAGATGCTTTTGAAGAGTGTTTAACTTTTTTGGAAGAATCTCTGACAAGGGTAGAAGATTTTATAGAGGGAGAGGCAAGACAATTGACTCGTAATGGAAAAATTAAATGGTTTAGAAAACAGGGAGAGATGTAATAATTTAAGATTTGTTGGTATCCCTGAAGGTGTTGAAGGCCCAGTTGTGATCCGTTTTCTCCAAGAGTTCATTCCTGCTACTCTAGGTTAGCAATGGAGAGGACCACTAGAAATTGAGAGAACGCATAGAGCTCTCTGGGAAAAAACAAAAGTAGGTCAGAGACCCAGACCCATAATTGCTAATTTTGTTTGTTTCTCCATAAAAGAAGAAATCCTCAGAATTGCAAGAGAAAGGAAATCACTGTTCTGGAACAGAGAGCAGATTCATACATTTCGGGGGTTTTCATTGATCATTATTGAGAAACGGAAGCTGTTTGCACCAGTCAGGGCTGCTCTTCAGGCTTTGAGCATCAAATATGTTATTAAATATCCCGCTATACTGGTGGTACAGAATGGGGGGGGTGGGGTATGCACAGTTTCCAGTCAGTGGATGAAGCCTGGCAGTTCATACATAAACACTGGCCTGAGATAACTCATGAATCTGCCTTGCCTATAGCTCAAGGTGAACAGCTGCCTCAAACTCCCTCTACTATCTCAAGATGATCTGTTTGCTCCTGAATCAGACCGCACGGTGAATGAGCAGACTCTGCAACAGAACAGAAATTGTGCAATTGACACTCTGAATAAAACTCCCTCCTCTTTGCCAAACAAATGAAAACCACTACCTAAAACATTGTCTTGGACCTCTAAATCATACAGGAAAACTACCCCAGTATTTAAGAACAGAAATCACACTTTTGAAGCAGCGAGCAAGAACTCCAACAACTCTGTACAGCTTTCTGAGACAGTGACATCTCCATTGGAAGACACAGGCAGCACTCAGTTCTCGTCTACTCTCTCTCACCCTCATCAGGCTTCAGAGAAATTTACTGATTTTGCTGAAGATGCCCATCTGCAGGAATAATACACTTTACAGTTCCTGATTATGCACAGCTCTTTTTTTGTCATCAAGCAGCACCTAATATTTGCTCTCTGTCTCAAAGCTCACACTGTAATGACTCACCACTGCTTCTAGGCATGTTGGAGCCATACACTCGGCCCCATGAACCTTTACCTTGTAACCTATGAATAGCTTGACATTTTGAACTGTGTGTTTGCTTTCTCCCTCTTTAGGAATTTACAAGACAAAATATTCTTATCGGAACCAGTTCGGCTCTCAGAATTTTATAATAGGTGCTCATTAGTCTTTGCTGAGGTGATGCTTGAGTATATTTCTGTCTGGCCCAGAAAACTCTCCTAGAAGAATGTTTTCTGCATACATTTTTTTTTGGTACAATTACCTAATGCCCTCTAGTGGTTAAATGCGTTCTCTGCCTTATCTAAGGGTTTCCTTACTCACTGTTCTTTTGTTGTATTATTTTAGGTTTCCCTCCTGTCTAATTGTGAAACACATCTGACTTCCCAAGTGGAGTCATGCATATGCTCTGAACCCCCTTAGAGATGTGCACAATCCTCTCCCCCTCATCTGGTGAATCATCTTGAAACCTCAGTAAATCTCCACAGATCCTGATGCTGCTACGAGTGAGTCTGATTTACTGACTTTTACTGCTATTTCATGGATGTTACTCAGGTTTAGGGTTGATATTCTAGTGCTCTCCCTTCACTGGTCAACTTTTCGGGGTGGCAGAATACTTTTGTTATGATGTCATGTATAGTTCTTAGGCTATATTGCTCCAAAATTTAGTAGCAGCTTTTGTTTACCTAATGTATACTTAGTCCCAACTTCTTGAGGGCAGTTCAAAGAGTATGACTGAGGACTGTTGATGCTAATAATGTGGTCTGTAGACCACTGGTAAAAAATGGCTCAGAACTCCATACCCAGCATATTGCTTTGGGGAGGTTAGGAATAATCTATACCTGGGTGATCCACTGGAGTGGAGTTGCTTTCAGTAATGGTTATTGCAAATTAACCTGCTGGGTACATTGGAGTTAGTGGAGACAGACTGGTCACTCATGCTTTATTTCTCTGGGACCTGCTTAGCAACAGAATTTTTTTTTTTTTACGGCATATGGCCTAAGGACTAGTAAAGAAATTCCATTTGTAAGCTTCTGGAAAATTTGCTAATTCTAAGGGAGAATTTAAGGGCGTAAGGAGGTAAATTTTTGTTCCCTGATAAAAACCCAATGGATATAAGGTAGGATGGGAATCTTGTTACTGTTTCTTGGCTTGGGATCTGGGGAGCACTGAACACACATCCGTGGATTGGAGTGCATCTGTGATTGAACGTTGAGGACAGTAAAAATGGACTTCCCATGTTCATCTAAGAAGACCATTGTTTTAAAACAATTTTCATAATTCACTTTGCAATTCCAAAGCTTAGTAGTGAATTCTGATTAAAGGCTTTTTAATAGTTAGCTTTAAATAAGCTGAATTTCTTTTCATGTTATACTGTCTGAGTGCTTTGGCTTTGAGTCTCTTCTTTGTGAGTTAATTGGCTGTTCGTTTGCTCAGTCTACACCCCACCACAGGCACCTTCGGGCTCAGTGTTTCTTTTCAATTGCCCCGGTGCTCCTGTGCTGTAGCCTTTAGGCTATTTATTGTTAACCCCCACTTTTCCACCCCACCTTTTTTCTCTTATAATCATTTATTGTAATTAGAAACATTTCAGTTATCCGGCGTCTATTTTTCTGTCATACATTTAGTGCAACATATGTGTATATAGATTTGTATTTATAGTTATATGTGTACGTGTACGTATATGTAAATATTTAGTCATTCTTTCATTTATCACTTGCTTAATAATTTACAATACACTTTGTCTATCTGTATTACCTTTACACTTATTTATATGGCTTGTTAGGGTCTCTACCAATGTCAAATCTTGCAATAAGTATCTGGAATGTTAAGGGTGCGGGATCACAAATTAAATGGAAGAAGATTCTTACCTACTTAAACAGAAATAAAATAGATATTGCTCTACTCCAAGAAACACACTTGGAGGGGTGTGAAGCTGAAAAACTGGTTAGGTCGTGGGTTGCCCAAGTGGAATTTAGTTAATTTAATTCTGAAAAAGGGGCAATTCTATTTTGATTAGAAAAGGGGTTAATTTGTAAAGAGCTCTCACTACACTGATCCAGAAGGTAGATTCCAGATTTTGGAAGGTTCTATCAATGGTAGGGAAGTCTCAATTTGTAACATTTATGCGCTCAACCCAGACCAAGCAAGTTTTTTAAAGATCTAAAACTGAGTACATGTAATCCTCAAACACTGATTTTAGGAAGAGATTTTAATGAAGTCCTAGGCAACCTAATGGACAGGAGCTCTTCCACCTCTCCATTCAGGGTCTCCTTGGCTCAGCATAGCTTACATAAACTTATTTCAGATCTAAATTTGGTGGATACCTGGCATCTCCTGAACCCATCAGCCAGAGACTACTCCTTTTATTCAGCCAGACATTCTACCTTTGGTAGAATTGATTTGCTTCTTGTCTCTAAATAGTTAGCATCAAATCATTTATCCACTAACATCAAGGAAATATCACTATCTGATCATGCTTTGTTACAGGCATCTTTACAATTCAAGGGTCTAAAGAGTAATTGTAACCGCTGGAGGTTGAATGTATCCGTGTTACAAGATTCTAACTTTCAAACAACATGAAGTCTTGCTATATTATGACATCATGCAGTTAGCCACAGCACTTGAACTGCCCCGGAGAGGAAAGAGTTAACTCCATAATGAATGGAGTTCTCAGCGCGAGCGATTTACTGAAAGCTCTATCTGGCTAGTTTCAAACTGAAACTGTCAGATTCTTTACTCCGCCTCACTGAACAGTCGCTCCAGAGATCTCTCCTTCAGCTCGGTTCATTTTTCGGTTAAAACGAGTAATTCTCGGTTTAAATAAACTGGGAAAAGTGTTTATTTTACCGCATTTCGGTTTAAAGCTCTATCTGGTAAACCGTAAGTACAGATCTTTTAGTCTGTGTGGAAAATATATTTATCGGTTCGGTTTTGAACCGATCGGTTTGTTTAAAAAGAAATTTTAAAGCATTGTATGGACATTAAGAGTGCGGTTCCCGGTTCTTATCGGTTCTAAAAAAAACGAACTTTTTAATTTGTTTTTTCCAAATACCCGTGACACGGTTAGGAACCGATAAGGGTGTCTTGCCTGGCACTGCCATTAAAAGGCAAGTTTTGTTTAGGCTGGCATTATGTCTGAGAAACCCAAAAGAAAAACCGGGCCCACTGGGTTTCAACACTGTGATGCTTGTGGGGAAGCCTTTGCCAAGGCTGACCCACACACCACATGTGTTTATTGTCTGGGGTTTGACCACCTCCAGTCAGACTGCCAGATTTGCAAGAATTTTCCTGCAGCCACCCTGGAAAAAAGATTGGGCAGGCTCAGGGAATGAGAGGCCAAAAAGTCCGCTGACCCGGATGGCTAGCCCGGTCCAGTGCCCACTGGACCAGAGGAAGTGCCCTCTGACCAGGCGCGACTACCTCGGGCAAAAGAAAAGCTGGTTCTGAGGAACCAGCCCCAGTAAAAAAATCTAAAAAATCAGCAGGTCTGGAGTACAAAATTGCCTCTCCAACTGCTGCAGAGATAAAAGCCATACAAATTGTCCAGTCACTGTCTCAGGGACCGTCCGAACCACCACTAGCTGGTAAAAGGTTGGTTCGTCCAGTTCCAGTGGTTCAGGAGTATGATGTTGAAGAATTTTATGAACCACAGGAGGGGAAGGAGGATTATGAGCAGTATGTATGTGGCTGGGAGGGTCTGGATGTGCCCATTGAACCGGACATCTCTCCAGACAGACCATTAGAATCTCCCCCTATGCTGTCTGAATCCCCATCTCATTTTATTTTTTATAAAAAAGTTGCTGAAACCCTCCAGCCTCCCTTAGAAGAGGCTGTGGATGAGCAAGAGGAGCCTGATTATGTTGAGATGATGGATATTCCAGAGTCTAGGAGATTGTCTATTCCTTTGCATAAGTCATTTAGGAAGCAAACAATGAAAATTTAAAAAAATCCAAATTCTGTGCCTCCTGTCGATAAAAAGATGGACAGGAAGAATGCTTTATCAGGCCCTGATACAGACTTCCTTTCTGAGCAGTGTAGTCATGTAGGAGTGGTACAGGCTGCTGCCTGTGACAAGGCTAACATTCCCCTGGCTTCGCATCCTCCTGATAAAGATTCTAGGAAGATTGATGCCATGGCAAAAGCAGTATATGGCAGCCTCTTTGGGACCTGGACAGGCAAATTATATGGCTTATGTAGCTAGATATCAGAAATCTAGATGGGATGCAGTTATGCAGTTAGCCAAGCAGGCCATGGCCAGCTGGCTAGTGAATTGGAACAGGTGGCTGCTGATGGCATTGAAGCCTCTAAAGTTCAATTTCATGCTGCTGTTGATGTTAATGATGTTTCTCTAGGGTCATGGCCACTTCTGTAGCTTTCTCGAGGTTGGCATGGCTCAGGTGCACTAATCTGTCACAGGACACTCAGTCAAAAGCTATGGATTTTCCTGTGGTAGGAAATTCTCTGTTTGGGGAGCAGACAGAGAACTATATGAAAAAGATGGATGAATACAGAACTATCTACAAAAGTGCCCAGGCCAAGGAGTGGCATGACACTCCACAGAGGCACACACCCAGAGGTAGGGGCAGGCCTTTCCACAGGCCTTTCTATCAATCCCAAGCTTCCTCTGCTTATGCTCAGAGGGTTTTTTCAGAGGCAGAGGCAGGCGGGGCACAGGCAAGCCGTCCCCCACCCCTCAGCCTAAGGCATCTGCCAAGCAGGCACCCTGATGGGGTGCCCAGGGCCGATACTCCTGTACCAGTAGGGGGCAGGTTGGCTTACTTCAGTCAGAACTGGGTGTCCATAACCTCGGACAAATGGGTTCTGGAAGTTGTAAGCCAGGATCTGGTTCTCAGCTTCAAACATTTTCCAAAGATGAGGGCCAGACACTTTCCACCTGCAAACCCTCTAGAGGCCCTTGCTCTGGAAGCAGAGGTCTCTGCCCTGTTAAATTGCAAAGCAGTGGAAGGGTTCCTCCTTTTCACCAGGGCAAGGGTCTGTACTCCAGATACTTTCCTTACACCAAAAAAGACAGGAGAAATGCAGCCCATCCTAGACTTAAGATATTTGAACAAACACCTTTTGAAACCAAAGTTCAAAATGTTAACTTTGGCAATGATTTTGCCCTCACTGAGGCCAGGGGACTGGCTAGCCTCCCCTGGACCTCAAGGATGCTTATTTTCATGTCTTAATCAGGCCTTCTCACCGAAAGTACCTCAGGTTCGAACTGCCCTCAGGCCATTACCAGTTCAGGGCAATGCCCTTCGGTCTTACCTCTGCTCCAAGGGTATTCACAAAATGTCTAGCTGTGGCAGTGGCTCATTTAAGAAGGCAAGGGGTTGCTGTTTTTCCCTACCTGGACGACTGGCTCATTGTTGGGCAGTCTCCAGAACAGGTGAAATCCCACTTGCAAGTCACCCAGCAGCTTCTCACCTCCATGGGATTCCTGCTAAACCTACCAAAGTCAGTTCTAGAACCAGTTCAGGTACTTACTTTCTAGGTGCGGAATTGAACACAAAGCTGGCCAGGACCTTCCTCCCTTTGGAAAGGGTAGAGAAGTTGATCGCCTGGCCTCCTTTCACCCTGCAGGTCTCTCAACCAGCAAGACACTTTTTGCAGCTTCTAGGGCACATGGCTGCCTCCACAGCTGTAGTGCAGGGAGCAAGATTCCAGATGAGAGACATTCAGTTTCATTTGAGGCCTATTGGTCCCAAAGGAGGGACCCTTGCCAAACTGGTTCCTGTGACCCAACTCTGATCCTAGCTCTTCAGTGGTGGCAGGATCAGAGCAATTTAAGACAGGGGTCCCCTTCATTCCTATTTCCCACCCCTCACCCTCACTATGGATGCCTCCTCCTTGGGTGGGGAGCACACTTGGTGACCTCTCCACACAGGAGTGTGTGGTCCCCCAGGAATCTCTGCTCCACATCAACTTGCTGGAACTCAGAGCTGTCCTTTAGCTCTTCAAGTTTTTCAGCATCTGTCCAGAACAAAGTAGTCCAGGTCAGAACAGACAATACCACAACAATGTGGTACATCAATGCTGGGCACCAGTCGTCGGCCCTGTGCACCGAGGTAATGAAATTGTGGTCTTGGCTTACCCTGAACACTTTCAATAGCAGTTCATCTGCCAGGAAGGACAATGTCCTAGCGGATGCCCTCAGCAGGATTTCTCAGGGCCATCACGAATGGTCCCTGAATCCCCGAGTGCTGAGAACAGTCTTCGCCAGATGGGACACCCCTCAGATAGATCTTTTTGCAGCCCCAGACAACCACCAACTTCCACTGTTCTGCTGCAGGCCCCCAGTGATGGGCTCAGTCCCCCTGGATGCCCTTCTTTTGGATTGGGAAGGGAAGTTCCTGTATGCCTTCCCCCCCTTCCCTCTTCTTTTCAAGGTGTTAGTAAAAATCAGATCCCAACCTTGCAAAGTGATTCTGATTGCACCAGACTGGGCCAGGCAACCCTGGTACCCACTCCTGCTATCACTGACAGTCCACCTTCCCCTGTGCCTTCCCAGGATTCACAATCTGCTGACCTGTGCCCAGGGGAGAGTATGGTATCCGAACCTCAAATCCCTCAACCTCAAGGCCTGGCTCTTGAGGAGTTAGAATTTGCTGATTTACACCTTTCTCAAGGTGTCCTTGATATTTTAAAGGCCTCTAGGAAGCCTTCCACTAGAGCCACTTATAATTCCAAGTGGAAAAGGTTTTCCATCTGGTGTTCTGGAGAGCATATTGTCCCAGAATCTGCTGATTTGCACATTTTGCTGGACTACATGGCCCATCTTAATTTCTTAGGCCTCAGGCCAGCTACCTTAAGAGTTCACTGTGTAGCTGTCTCTGCTTTTATCTCAGCAGGAAAGCTTTCCTCCTCCCTTTCTTCTCACCCTGTGTTTTCCAAGTTTTTAAGGGTTACTTCATACTAACCTCCTTTTGGGACCCAGCCCTGCCTGGGACCTTAATGTTTGCATTTCTCAGTTAATGCAACCCCTTTTGAACCTCTGTCTTCGCAGACCTAAGTTCTTAACTTGGAAAACTGTATGTTTATGGCTATCACTTCTGCTAGACGCATAAGTGAGTTACAAGCCCTTTCAGTAGAAAATGATTTTATTTCTTTTCACAGGGATAAGGTAGTCCTCAGGACTAACAGAAAGTTTTTACCTAAAGTGGTTTCGGATTTCCATCTTAACCAATCCATCTCCTTTCCAGTATTTTTCACTGAGCATTCTTCCTCTGGTGAAAGGAGATTTCACAGTTTGGATGTTAAGAGGGCATTGAGTTATTATCTAGAACACACCAAGGGTCACAGGTTCGAATCCCACCAACTCTTTCTCACCTATGGTGAGGTCGGCAAAGGAAAACCTGCCACTAAGAGGACAATTGCCAGGTGGATTGTCTCTTGTATCCAATTTTGCTACCAAAAACTGGGTAGAGAACCCCCCTCAGGATTGAGGGCTCATTCTACCAGGGGTACAGCTGCATCTCTAGTGGCTGCTAGAGATATTCCTATTTTGGAAATCTGTCAAGCTGCAACCTGGAAAACAGTTCACACTTTCACCAAGCATTACTCCCTGGATATCCAGGCCAGGAGAGATGCTCGGTTTGGCACAGCTGTGCTTCAGAGCCTATTCCTAAGTAGGTTCTGGCCCTCCTCCATGGAGGTACTGCTGTGTAATCTGCATGATGTCATAATATAGCAAGACTTCATGTTGTTTGAAGAAAAAATTACTCACCTTAGTAATTGTTTTTCTTCTAATGGAGTCTTGCTATATTATGACCACCCCCCCAACCTGCCCCTCTCAGAACTTCTAATTGGGTAGGGTGTGGGCAAATTAGTGCAAGCACTGTGTCATGCCATTATAGGTGTTTTTCCCCCTTTTTTCCCCCTTTTTTCTTTTAGGATTGGGGAAATTAGGTACTACTGTTATTGGTTTGAGTGTTGGCCCCCCTCCTGGACTTGAGTCTTTGGGGAGGGGGTCTAGTAGTGCTTGTCAGGGGTGATTTTTGTTGTTGTTTTTGTTGTTTTGTTATTGTAGTTGTTGTTACTAGTAGGTAGTTATTTGGCTAGTGTAGGGTACTTTCCACACAGACTTTTAGTGAGTGTTGGCTCCGTAAAGATCTGACAGTTTCAGTTTGAAACTAGCTAGATAGAGCTTTCAGTAAAGTGCTCGAGCTGAGAACTCCATTCATTATGGAGTTAACTCTTTCCTCTCCGGGGCAGTTCAAGTGCTGTGGCTAACTGCATGATGTCATAATATAGCAAGACTCCATTAGAAGAAAAACAATTACTAAGGTGAGTAATTTTTTTCTTATAACCTAATCAACCAAGAGGCTGAAGATTTTTTTAAACAAATGACAATGGGGAGTTTCTCCGAACTGTTTATGGGATGCTTTCAAAGCTATCTTGAGAGGAAGAAGAATTAGCTTCTTGACTTTCAAGAAAAAAGAAAGTGACAAAATGCTATCTCAAAAAGAAACAGAACTTTTTAATCTGGGGAAAAAATTAAAGAGGACTGTGACAAGAAAGGGGAGTTATTAAACAATGTTATTAAACGCAAACAGGAAATTAATAAAATATACTTGGATAAAGCAGAGTATTCTTTACATAGGACAAAACAAACTTTCTGGGAATCTGGGGAGAAGGCTGGGAAACCTTTAGCTTTCTGACTTAAAAAGAAATCAGGACAAAATCTAATACCAGGTACTATTAATGCCTCTGGCACCACTGAAGTTTCAAATAAGAAAATAAATATAGCTTTTGAGAAATTTTTAAAGAGTTTATACATGGGTACAAATATACAACCTTTTGCAGATCAACAGGCCTTTCTAGATGCGGTTCCTCTTCCAAAGCTTAATGAATCAGATAGTATGGTTTTCAATTCTCATCTTTCTAGAGCAGAGTTTGATAACACTATTCAGGTATTGCTTCCAAACAAGACATCTGGTCTAGATGGTCTCCCAGGGGAACTTTATAAAGTCCTAAGTATGAAATCCCAAAACTATCTTTTTAAGGTCCTTTCCAGTGTGTTTTCGTCAGAATCTTTACCTGATTCTATGTACCAAGCTTACATCACACTAATACCAAAAGAGGCAAAGATCTGATGCAGTGCAAAAGCTACAGGCCCATTTCTCTGCTTAACGCGGACTACAAGATTCTTGTTCAAATATTAGCATCTAGATTTAATATTTAGTTAACTAAGTTATTGGGGGAAGAGCAAGTTGGATTTGTGCCTGGTAGAAGTGGAGCTGAAAATGTTCTCAGACTATTAAATGTTATTTGGAAGGCAAACAAAATGACAATCCCAACAGCCATTCTAGCTTTTGATTTTCATAAAGCCTTTCACTCCTTGGAATGGAAATTTCTCTTCAAAGCTCTTATCAAATTCAAATTAGGAGATACACTTAAAAAATGGTTACAAATTCTCTACAAAAAACCCTCTGCCAGAGTAATTTCCAATGGTTACATTTCAAGCTTGTTCTCCCTTAGTAAGGCTAAAGCTAACAAGGCTGCCCTCTTTTGCCTTATCTTTTTATTTTGGCCATTGAATGTCTAATTAGGGGTATCTGAAATGGCAATGAGATTAAGGGAATTTGTACAGGAAAAATCAGCAATAACATTTTCACATATGCAGATGATTTTGTAACTATCTCAAATCCCAAGGACTCAGTTATCCATCTAAGAAACATTTTTGATGTTTTGCCTCCTTTTCATGCCTCAGATTGAACTGGGAGAAAACCCAAGTTTTATCTTTGGGCTCACACTCAAACACAGGAGACCAATTAAGGGTTATGCTGTTTGGGTTGAATTGCTTGAAATGTTCAGAATATTTAACATATCTGAGTATAAAAAATTCCAAAAAAAAACCCGTATGTTAGGGAATCTAAACCTATATCCAGTAATAAAGGAAACTGAAGCTGATTTAAAAAATGGCAAGGGGTAAAGTTAACGCAATCAAAATGATTGTAGCTCCCAAAATCTTTTATCTTTTTCAGACCTTGCCTATAAAAATTGACAAAGCTGTATTTGATCAACTAAACAAAATAACCAGTTTTTTTTCCTATGGAATTCCTCATCTCCCAGACTCTCATTATCAAAACTTAAGGCACATAGATCAAGCGGAGGTCTAGGCCTACCAAACTGGGACAAATATTATTTTGCTTTCCATTGTAAACAAAATAATTGGTATCTAGAATCTAATTCAGTAGAAGATGAACAATTATGGGTTGAAGTAGAGCAGCAGTTATTGCTCCCTTTTACAATGGCAGACTATTTGTTTATTAAACTCCCATCATCTTACCATGACAATATCTGCATTTCCACTTCTACATGGGTAGTAAAGAGGATGCAGAAATTGTTGTTATTAGAAGGTTTCCCCCCCAGGTTTGATGGCAATCTGGAATAACTCTGATCTAGTATATAACCATCCTCCTATCACTGACTTTGGGTGGGTCAAACTAGGTATTACAAATCTATCTGATCTGTTGGTACCCCAGGGAGAACTGCTTTCCTTTGACATTCTCAGAGTTAAATATAATTTATCATGATTTGATTTTGTCAGATACCATCAATTAAGAAAGGTCTTGCAGGACTCTGTGCTAGGACCACTTCTTCTCCCGAAGGATAATTCTGAGTGGGATTCAGTGCTGAAGATTAGTAAGTTGAGAAAAGGGGTGAGGTTGATTTATAATTTTTTAATGAATACTCATGATCCCTTTACTCTGACAATCTTGGCAAAACTGAAATGGGAGGGGGAGAGGGGGGAAATAAGTTTTGACATGCATTGGGCTTCAGTTTGGGATAATGCATATTCCAGTAGCAGAGCAGTCCAAGGCAGAACAATACAATACAAAATTCTGCATTTTTATTACTATTCTCCTAAAAGATTGGCATCCATGGACTTCCATCTGGATGGAAAATGCTGGAGATGCCAAAATGACCAGGCAGGCCTCCTACTTATGTTATTGCCCTGCTATTGTATTAAAGAGATTTGGAGAATGGTTCATAACGTTTTGTGAATCTGCTCTGGGAATTAATGTTCCATTTTACCTCTAATTTCCTTATATTAGGAATGAAAGAAGAAATGAGCATTTAAGCAACCTTCAGAATGTTATCGTATGGTCAGTAGCTTTGACCCTTAAAAGAATTTTATTATCACACTGGAAATCTTCAGATCCTCCTGAGTTTTGGGAATGGGGCAATAAAATGAGTGGGGCAATCAACAGTGAAAAACTGACTGTTCTAGCCTCCAGTAAAATTGATATATTTAACAAAATGTGGGCCTAATTCTGAACTATCTTGGTAGTTCATGAAATAAAGAATTAAAAAATGCCTAACTGTCAAAATGTAACTATCTGTAGTTATCTTGAATATATGTTTTCTCTTGTATTTGATAATTTTTCATATGTTAATTTGTACTGATATGCTGAATGATTTCCTAACTGTTTTTACCTACGTATGAAATATTCACACCTTGAGACCTAACAATAAGTTATATATTTAATCTGCTATTTAATTGTATATGGTGTGTTTTGATGGATTTTTACTATTGTATTCTGTGCTGTTTCTCTGAAATTCAATAAAATCTTTAAAGCAAACAAAAGCAACCTTCAAAACTCCTCCAGTCTTCTGTTGGATGCTCCTCAAGTCATCACCTGCTTGTGAAGTAAAGCCTTCACCTCAGTTACCCCTAAACTGTGGAACAGTCTGCCCACCTCACTTCACCTCTTATCCAAATCCCACTTCAAATGAACCTTAATGGCTGCTGCCACTTGTATGTGAACCCCTAGGTGATCACCCACTGTACCACTGCAGCAAGCTCACAAGCTCATTGAGGTCATCCAGCAACTCAGACACCCTAAGTTATGTACATCCTATTATATATATTTCTACAACAGATAGCAAAATATTTCAAACTATTGAGTAGCTATGCTTATCTTCTACTACTGTGCTTTGTACTTTTGAACACTCCTGATGGATTGTGCTGTGCAATAACTTTACTGATGTTTGTGCTATGCTATATTTGTAACTCTTGTTAGGTATTTTCTGTGCTGTAGTTTTGTATTTTTGTACTTGTATTTTATCATATACTGTATTCTTGTACTTGAATGTTATCTTCTACTGTATTTTTGTACTTGAACGTTATCCTGTACCGTAGACTTGTACTTGTATTGTATCATGCATTGTATTTTTTACTTGTATTTTACCATGTACTGTATTCTTGCACTTGTATTTTACCCTGTACTGTATTTTTGTACTTGTATTTTATCATGTACTGTATTCTTGTACTTGTATTTTATCATGTACTGTATTTTTGTACTTGTAGTTTATCATGAACTGTAATCTTGTACTTGTATTTTATCCTGTACTATATTTTTGTACTTGTATTTTATCCTGCACTGTATTCTTGCATTTGTATTTTATCCTGTTCTGTATTTGTGTACTTGTATTTTATCCTGTACTGTATTTTTTGTATTTGTATTTTATCCTGTACTATATCTTTGTACTTGTATTTTATCCTGTACTGTATTCTTGTACTTGTATTTTATCCTGTACTGTATTTTCGTATTTGTATTTTATCCTGTACTGTATTTTCGTATTTGTATTTTATCCTGTACTGTATTTGTGTACTTGTATTTTATCCTGTACTGTATTTTTATATTTGTATTTTATCATGTACTACAGTATATTTTTGTACTTGTATTTTATCCTGTTCTGTAGTCTTGTACTTGTATTTTATCATGTTTTGTATTTTTGTACTTGTATTTTACCATGTACTGTATTCGTGTACTTGTATTTTATCCTGTACTGTATTTTTGTACTTGTAGTTTATCACGAACTGTAGTCTTGTACTTGTATTTTATCCTGTACTATATTTGTGTACTTGTATTTTATCATGTACTGTATTCTTGTATTCGAACTTTATCCTGTATTATATTTTTGTACTTGTATTTTATCTTGTACTGTAGTCTTGTACTTGTATTTTATCATGTATTATATTTTTGTACTTGTATTTTATCCTGCATTGTATTCTTGTATTTATATTTATCCCGTACTATATTTTTGTACTTGTATTTTATCGTGTGCTATAGTCTTGTACTTGTATTTTATCATGTATTATATTTTTGTACTTGTATTTTATCATGTACTGTATTCTTGCATTTGCATTTTATCCTGTACTGCATTTGTGTACTTGTATTTTATCCTGTACTGTATTTTGATATTTGTATTTTATCCTGTACTATATTTTTGTACTTGTATTTTATCCTGTACTGTAGCCTATTACTTGTATTTTATCATGTATTGTATTTTTACTTGTATTTTATCATGTACTGCATTCTTGTATTTGTATTTTATCCCGTACTGTATTTTTGTACTTGTAGTTTACCATGAACTGTAGTCTTGTACTTGTATTTTCTCCTGTACTGTATTTTTGTACTTGTATTTTATCCTGCACTGTATTCTTGTATTTGTATTTTATCCTGTACTGTATTTTTGTACTTGAATTTTATCCTGCACTGTATTGTTGTATTTGTATTTTATCCTGTACTGTATTTGTGTACTTGTATTCTATCCTGTACTGTATTTTTATATTTGTATTTTATCCTGTACTATATTTTTGTACTTGTATTTTATCCTGTACTATAGTCTTGTACTTGTATCTTATCATGTATTGTATTTTTGTACTTGTATTTTATCATATACTGTATTCTTGTACTTGAATGTTATCTTCTACTGTAGTTTTGTACTTGAATGTTATCCTGTACCGTAGTCTTGTACTTGTATTATATCATGCATTGTATTTTTTACTTGTATTTTACCATGTACTGTATTCTTGCACTTGTATTTTACCCTGTATTTTATTTTTGTACTTGTATTTTATCATGTACTGTATTCTTGTACTTGTAGTTTATCATGAACTGTAATCTTGTACTTGTATTTTATCCTGTACTATATTTTTGTACTTGCATTTTATTCTGCACTGTATTCTTGCATTTGTATTTTATCCTGTACTGTATTTTCGTATTTGTATTTTATCCTGTACTGTATTTGTGTACTTGTATTTTATCCTGTACTGTATTTTTATATTTGTATTTTATCCTGTACTATATCTTTGTACTTGTATTTTATCCTGTACTGTACTGTATTCTTGTACTTGTATTTTATCCTGCACTGTATTTTCGTATTTGTATTTTATCTTGTACTGTATTTGTGTAGTTGTATTTTATCCTGTACTGTATTTTTATATTTGTATTTTATCATGTACTATATTTTTGTACTTGTATTTTATCCTGTACTGTAGCCTATTACTTGTATTTTATCATGTATTGAATTGTTACTTGTATTTTATCATGTACTGCATTCTTGTATTTGTATTTTATCCCGTACTGTATTTTTGTACTTGTAGTTTACCATGAACTGTAGTCTTGTACTTGTATTTTATTCTGTACTGTATTTTTGTACTTGTATTTTATCCTGCACTGTATTCTTGCATTTGTATTTTATCCTGTACTGTATTTTTGTACTTGAATTTTATCCTGCACTGTATTCTTGTATTTGTATTTTATCCTGTACTGTATTTGTGTACTTGTATTCTATCCTGTACTGTATTTTTATATTTGTATTTTATCCTGTACTATATTTTTGTACTTGTATTTTATCCTGTACTATAGTCTTGTACTTGTATCTTATCATGTATTGTATTTTTGTACTTGTATTTTATCATATACTGTATTCTTGTACTTGAATGTTATCTTCTACTGTATTTTTGTACTTGAATGTTATCCTATACCGTAGTCTTGTACTTGTATTGCATCATGCATTGTATTTTTTACTTGTATTTTACCATGTACTGTATTCTTGCACTTGTATTTTACCCTGTACTGTATTCTTGTACTTGTATTTTATCATGTACTGTATTTCTGTACTTGTAGTTTATCATGAACTGTAGTCTTGTACTTGTATTTTATCCTGTACTATATTTCTGTACTTGTATTTTATCCTGCACTGTATTCTTGCATTTGTATTTTATCCTGTACTGTATTTGTGTACTTGTATTTTATCCTGTACTGTATTTTTTATATTTGTATTTTATCCTGTACTATATCTTTGTACTTGTATTTTATCCTGTACTGTATTCTTGTACTTGTATTTTATCCTGTACTGTATTTTTGTATTTGTATTTTATCCTGTACTGTATTTGTGTACTTGGATTTTATCCTGTACTGTATTTTTATATTTGTATTTTATCATGTACTACAGTATATTTTTGTACTTGTATTTTATCCTGTTCTGTAGTCTTGTACTTGTATTTTATCATGTATTGTATTTTTGTACTTGTATTTTATCATGTACTGTATTCTTGTACTTGTATTTTATCCTGTACTGTATTTATGTACTTGTAGTTTATCATGAACTGTAGTCTTGTACTTGTATTTTATCTTGTACTGTATTTGTGTACTTGTATTTTATCATGTACTGTATTCTTGTACTCATACTTTATCCTGTATTGTATTTTTGTACTTGTATTTTATCTTGTACTGTAGTCTTGTACTTGTATTTTATCATGTATTATATTTTTGTACTTGTATTTTATCCTGCATTGTATTCTTGTATTTATATTTATCCTGTACTGTATTTTTGTACTTGTAGTTTACCATGAACTGTAGTCTTGTACTTGTATTTTATCCTGTACTGTATTTTTGTACTTGTATTTTATCCTGCACTGTATTCTTGTATTTGTATTTTATCCTGTACTGTATTTTTGTACTTGAATTTTATCCTGCACTGTATTCTTGTATTTGTATTTTATCCTGTACTGTATTTGTGTACTTGTATTCTATCCTGTACTGCATTTTTATATTTGTATTTTATCCTGTACTATATTTTTGTACTTGTATTTTATCCTGTACTATAGTCTTGTACTTGTATCTTATCATGTATTGTATTTTTGTACTTGTATTTTATCATGTACTTTATTCTTGTACTTGTATTTTGTCCTGTACTGTATTTTTGTACTTGTAGTTTATCATGTACTGTAGTCTTGTACTTGTATTTTATTCTGTACTGTATTTTTGTACTTGTATTTTATCCTGCACTGTATTCTTGCCCTTGCATTTTATCATGTGCTATATTTTTGTCCTTGTATTTTATCCAGTACTGTATTTTATTTGTATTTTATCCTGGACTGTATTCTTATATTTTTATTGTATCCTGTACTGTATTTGTATACTTGTATCTTATCCTGTTCTGTATTTTAATATTTGTATTTTATCCTGTACTATATTTTTGTACTTGTGTTTTATCCTGTACTGTATTCTTGTACTTGTATTTTATCCTGTACAGTATTTTTTTTACTTGTATTTTATCCTGTACTGTATTTTTGTACTTGTGTTTGGTCACGTCCCATCTTCATGGCCTGGGTATTGCCTGAAAATGGTCCTTTGGGCCTGCACACCTACCCAGTAAACAAATACATATCTAACCAACCAACCAACCAACTAACATACATACTATAATCATGTCACGCCTTTCTCATTTCTCTTCCATTTTTCATAATACATTTTTATTTCATTTCAATCAATAAGTGACAAGGTAAAAATTCCAACATAACACATATACACATGTAACCCCTATGTGGCACTATCCTTAAGGTTACTACCCCTGACTGTATATCACAGCACAGGTTAAGGGGGCCTGGATTCAGTAATAAGGTGCCTCCACCAGAGTATTGGTATTGGGGGTATCTACCTGTTCCGTTATAGCCCCATGGGAAGCTATAATCACCCACCAACCCTCCTAGTGGCCCAGTACCTGGTATAGCAGTAAATTCATAGTCAGTAGAAAACAGTAATAATATGCAAACACCCTTCATGCTTACCACCAGGGTTGGACCTTCAGCAATTTTCCTGAAGACCCCCAGTAAAACAAGGTTAACAACACAAATGTACACTTTCAATACTGTAACCTCACTAATAATATGTACACTTGCCAGGTTAAATGTGAAAAAAGACAATCAGATTTCTTTAGGGGTCATGAACAAGGAAGGGGGTGTGAATCTAGGCAAATGATTGGTAATCTGATTTGATTCAGGTTTGTCATGCACATTTTAGTTCCAAATAAACAATCACACCACACTAGGTACCTAGGATGAAATATCTGGCTAACCAGAGGCATTGCGGGGGCACTGCAGTTGATGCTGGGGCCCTTGTTGGAAAGAAAGGTAGTTAACATGCACACCAACAGGATAATTATTTGTAATCCGAGTTTGCTCAATCTCTTGCTAACCCAGAAAGTCAAAGCAATCAGATGGTGCCACAGATGATTTCAATATTTGTTATAGGAAGTTACCTTGATTTTTCTCATGCTATCAGGTTTCTGCTGACAGGCAGGCAATATGGAGACTTTGTGGTATCCACCAAAGGGCATGGGGAAGCAGGGCCAACAAAATACACCTCCTCTTTACGGCCCTTTCCTCCAACTGTCTGCAACCTGTGAGTCATTGTTGCATGGGGGCTGGATCCCTGAATGCCTTTCTCTCATCAAAACAGTGTGGTGCAGAGTGATAAGTCTGGGCTGGATTGACAAAGACTTAGGCAGGATGAGCAATTTGGCAAAGTTCATTTGCCTTCTTGCTGGAGAAGTCTCCAGCTTGCATAAGAGGTTGGGCCACAAGCAAGCAGGTCTCAACCCATGAAACACATTCAAAATAAGTAGCATTATGTTTTGACAGTTCAGATACAGTCAGATTGTTAATTCAGTAGCTTCACTGAGTAAACCTCTCAATCCAAAATTCATCTTGCACACACAAGCTGGGCTGATTGTTTCACAGGAGCAAATCTTCAGTCCAGACCATAAATTGTACTTTCAAACACTCCAACACTTTCTGTCACAGTTCCAAACTCAAATGGGAGGATTCTGACTTCTGCTATAGGCAGTCCAAGGCAGGAGCACTGTGGCAGGGGGGCAAGTTAGGCCTCTCACCGCTGATTCCCCAATGCTCCATTCAGGAAGCAGCTGCTCAAAAGCTCCAGCTGTTCACACTTCAACCACCAACTCTAACTGAAACACTGTCTCTCAACAGTCTGGGGATTTCCCTTGTAATCCAGCAGTTGGGTTGGCTGGGGAAGCTGTCAGTCACAGTTAGGACTCCACCTCCTGTTTAGTTTTGGTGCCAACCTAAAAACTACAAAAACTACAGTTTTTCAATCCCATGAGACAATGGGGCTAATGACCCATTTTGAGCCCCAGAGTCCCATTGGTCCAATTACTGGAAGTCCCAGACATAAAATGGTGGCTTCCATTCAGAGAGATAAGCTGCAAGAAAAGCAGGTTAAACAAACTCCTCTACTTCAAATATAACAGTACATAAACAGTAAATAAGTACAGTTCCCACATGTGCTCCCTCTTCAATATCCACCCTGGAATTTTTTCATCAAGATTTTTCTTGGCCATGCTGTCGGTGACCATCAGTCCCCTACCCCAACTCGACCAGATCTGTCTCCTGCAGGACTCACCTTATTATCCCTAGAAGATTGCCCCCATGATGGGGCCAGGAAGTAGAGGTCTGCCACCCTGGTGAAAGAACCAGATGGAGGTGGTCCTGGGTGACAGCACAGATTGGGTAGGTGGGTTTTTGTTGAGGTTCCCCCTTTCTGATGGTGTGCTGTGATACAGGTCTTTCCAGGCATGCAATGATGTGCATGCACCATACAGTGACTGCTGTATGTCTCCCCTCATGAGCTTTGCTAGCTGTCCTACCATCACATCTCCACGTAGTGGCAGTCTAAGAGCCACATAACTGAACCCCGCCTCCCCAAGAGAGGCCCCTCTCCTGTCTGACCTCCAGTGAATGCACATTCAGGACCACCAGCCAATTCAGTCTTCCTAGCCATAGATCATTTTGGTGACCCTTCTCTGTACTGACTCCAGTCCATCTATGTACTGACTCCAGCCTGTCTCTGTACTGACTCCAGTCTGTCTATGTACTGACCCCAGCTTGTCTCTGTACTGACTCCAGACTGTCTCTGTCCTTTACTTTTTTTTACTTTCTGTTTTTGTCCCCATTTTTGCCTCACCAGGTGCTGGGACCTCCTTCCATCTTCTCAAGCCCTCCACCCACCACTTGATGTCCCAGATGATCCAGCCCAACATCAGCCTTTGCTCAACAACCATCTGGGTATCACAACTGTAGCCGATGGCTTATCCCCATGGGTGAGACCCCCCCCGGTCCCCCTCAAACCAGGAGGAACATACTTCACTTGACAGTTGGGGTCCATTGGGTGAAGCCAGCGAGGTGTGGGAGGAATTGAGGAGACCATGCCATGCAATGCTGGGGATTTTTATTCCCTTTTCCTCCCCCACCACAAGCCATGGTTCTGAGAGACAGCCTTGGTAAAATGTCTATCAGGGCCATTGGAAGGTCAGAGAAAGTGAGATGGGGAGCTAAACATGTGGCTGAAGGGGCTGGTGCCAGGAAAAAGGACACAATTTTGTAGGTAACTGGCAACAGTTTTGGGAGCGAAAGTTCTTAAAATTTGATGGACTGCATCTCACTAAGGAGGGAGTCAGTGCATTGGGGCAGAAGTTTGATGTCTTTGCAGAATATTTAAACTAGCAAATGGGGAGAGGGGTGCAGCACCCGATACGTCGAATGGGAAGAACCCCCCTCCCTCCTCAGTTAGTGATCAAACAGGAGTTCAGCATGTCTGTAGTTCATCTGCATCACCAGATAAGGAAAAATGTCTGTCTCCCCGTATGACACACAGGGGAAACACCAGACCTCGCCCAACAACCAACACACCAAAATCTGGCCAGTGGAAAATCATGTACACAAATGCTCGCAGTCTGGAAAACAAGATCCCAGACCTGCAGGCAATAATGACAGAGGCTAAACTGGACATAGTAGCCATTAGCGAGACATGGTTCACCAGAAACCACACTTGGGAGACTTCAGTACCCGGCTATGTACTGTTCAGAAGAGACTGAGGTGCAAAAAGGGGTGGGGTGGAGTGGCCCTTTATGTCAATGAAAATATCAAAGCAACAGAAATTCAGAATAAACATAAGGAGCCAGAAGAACTGTGGGTCACCCTGGAAACAGGAAATGGGACAGTCATATGAACTGGAGTTGTCTATAGGCCTACAGACTGGGGGAGGACATAGACACATTACTGTTAGAAGATATACAAAACATGACAGCTAAGGAAGAGGTTCTGATAATGAGAGACTTCAACATGCCAGATACAGATTGGTCAATACCAGCAGGAACATCTGCCAGAATGTGATTTTGTATTTCTGCCATAACTAGATACATAGTGGATTCCCTGCAGGGGGAGGGCCTCAAACAACTGGTACATTAACCCACAAGAAATAAGGGCTATCCTAGATCTAGTACTGACTAACGGGGAAAGGATCACAGATCTCCAGGTAGAAGGTCACTCGGGGGCCAGTGACCATCACATGGTGTGGCTCAATTTGGCCACTAGAACTAAATCATCCCATTCCAAGGCAAAAATATGGGACTTCAGAGGAGCTGACTTTGATAAGATGGCCAACAGAGTTAAGCTAGCCCTGGCAAGAAGAAATACAGGTGAGGAGGTATAGGCAAAGTGGGCAAGTATCAAGGATGCAATACTTGAAGCAACATCCCATTGTGTTAGAGAGAAAAGGAAGTGCAAAAGAAGAAGGAAACCACGTTAGTTCTCAAAACAGTAGCAGAGAAGGTCAGATCCAAAAGGCTGGCCTTCAGGAAATATAAGGGAAGGCAGCGAGATGAAGATAGGGAGGCATACCAAACTTCACTAAAGGAAGCAGGGAAGGCAGTAAGGCAGGCAAAGGCTCAAATCGAGGAAACACTAGCACAAACAGTAAAAGAAGGTGACAAGACTTTCTATAGATACATTAGTGAAAGGAGAAAGTCCAGAGGGGGTATTGCTAAGATCAGAGGGGATAAGGGGGCATGTGAGGAGGAGGAGGACCATGTAAAAGCATCTATCCTAAATAGATACTTCTGCTCAGTATTTACTGAGGAGAAGGTAGGGCAGGACCCACAACTCAGCACCATGGACACAGGGGGGAGGGAGGTGTGCACTAGTCTCTTCACAAAAGAAAGGGTCCTACAAGAGCTCGATAAGCTCAGAATGGACAAGGCAATGGGACCTGATGGTATACATCCCAGGGTCCTAAAGGAGCTAAGGGTGGAACTAGCAGAGCCATTATCAGAACTGTTTAGTGAGTCTCTGAGCACAGGAAAGGTCCCAGAAGACTGGAGAAGGGCTCATGTGATCCTGCTCCACAAGCGTGGTAGCAGGGAGGAGGCATGGAACTACAGAACAGTCAGTCTTACCTCAGTAGTGGGCAAGAATATGGAGGCACTCCTTAAGGAAAGGATAGTGCAACACCTGGAATCCATAAGAGCACAGGATCCAAGACAGCATGGGTGTACAACAGAATGGTCCTGTCAAACTAATCTCATAGATTTCTTTGACTGGGTAACCAGAGTGGTAGACCAAGGGGGAGCAGTTGTTGTTGCCTACCTTGAGTTCAGCAAAGCTTTCGATACTGTTCCACATAGAAGATTGATTAATAAGTTGGGTAGGTTCGGGTGGGTCTAAAGTTGTTCAACTGGGTGGCAAACTGGTTGACTGGCCTAAAAACAGAGAGTGGTGGTAAATGGTATACAGTGAGAAGAGATGCAGGTCACAAGTGGGGTACGTCAGGGATCAGTCCTGGGGCCAGTCCTCTTCAATAGCTTCATCAGTAACATTGCAGATGGAATGGAGGGTAAGGTTTGTCTGTTTGCAGATGACACCAAGATCTGCAACAGAATAGATGATCCAGATGGGGTGGGCAGAATGAGAAAAGATGTAGATAAACTTGGAAAATGATTGGAAGAGTGGCAACTGGGATTTAATGTAAATAAAGTGCAAGATCATGCACATAGGGAAGAAAAACCCTGAAGCCACCTATAGGTTGGGAAGGGAGTTGCTGGCAGTCACAAGGGAAGAAAGAGACTTGGGCATCATCATCACCATGACCTGAAATCATCCAAGCAGACCACTAAAGCAGTAGGTAAGGCAGGGAGATGTTGGGGTGTATTAGTAGGGGGTATCACAAGTCGTAAAAGGGAGGTAATAATCCCTCTTTACAAGACACTGGTTAGGCCCCATCTGGAGTACTGCATGCAGTCCTAGAGGCCACATCTTCACAAGGACATTAACCAAATTGAGGCAGTCCAGAGAAGGGCAATCAAAATGGTGCAGGGACTGCATCAGAAAACATATGAGAACAGATTAACGGAACTCAATATGTATACCCTAGAGCAAGGGAGGGAGAGAGGTGATATGATTGAAACATTCAAACACCTTAAGGGCATTAACAAGGTGAAAGAATCTAACATGTTTCAATAAACAAAATAGCAGGACAAGAGGGCACAGCATGAAATTAGAGGGAGGCCAATTAAGGGGTAATGTGAGGAAGTTCTTTTTCATGGAAAGGGTGGTGGATGCATGGAATGGCCTACTTCAGGAAGTGATGCATATGAATACAGTGCAGGGCTTCAAACAGGCATGGGATAGGCATAAGGGAGCAATACAGATAAGTATGAATAGACAGGCCATTAACAGAGCAAATGCCGATGGCACATTCATAAGGTAGAAAAAGAAATGGGCACACTGGATGGGCCTTGTGGTCCTTATCTGCCATCGACTTCTATGTTTCAATGTGAGCCCCGACCAATCTTTGGGGGTCCCCTGCTGGACCCTTTCTGGGCATGTGACACCTCCACATCAACTGCCAGACAAACTGGTATGTGCCAATGTTTGGCCACCCCAAAGGGGCCACTTGCTGACCACCTCCCCCTGGGTCACCAAGGGTTGGTGGTGCAACAGAAGGAGATGCCCTCGCTCCCCAAGGGAGGAGGCATCCAGTGGACCCCTGAACCCCACCTCAGTGGCTGGCACCAGATGTTCCGGGCTCAGGGCATGAACCAGGGTCATCTGGATGGCAAGGGGTAACTCTACCGCTGCACTATTCGCTCAGCCATCTGTGTCCTTTCTTAGGTAAGACTGAGGTGAGCAATCTTCTTTGTAGCCTGCCTCTGGACAATCTCTGTACTGACTCCAGCCTGTCTATGTCCTTTCTCATGTGACAGTGAGGTTAGTGATCATCTTTGTAGCCTTCTTCTGTACAGTTGGTATACGGTCCCTCAGCCTTTTTTTTAGATGTGGGCTCCAGAACTGGACACAGTACTCCAGTTACAGCTTTAACAGGGAGCCACAGAGGGGCAACATAGTATTATTATGCCTTTCCATGTACTGATTGCTTATCTGCCTTAGTAGTGAAATACTAATTGCCTGAATTTTCATTGCTTTAAATTTACGTTTGTTTGAACTGTTAGCTTAATCTCTTTATATTTACTATATTTTTATTATGTCGTATTTCACTTTTTGTAACACATTTGTTCATTCTGGGTCTGATCATCATGAATTCCCTGACTGTATTCTCTGGGGTCAGGCTTGAAAATAGACATTTTACTGTCTAGGGTCTTTACACGGTAAACAAAAACTAAATACATTTACTGTGCCTCCTCCCTTTGTTGTAAACTCAGAAAATAATACAAGACAACAGATAATTTGAAGGAAAACTGTAAATTCTCTGAACTTGCATACAGTATGCAGGCATCCCTTACCCGATACATGCTGACTGCCTCCTGCAGAGGTAAGAGTTGATGATCATAATGTTTAGGTACACACAGGACACAGACCAGGGTCTCATCCTCCTGACAGAACAACTCCAGTCTCTTCTCATGCTCCTCACAATGCTGGTCTGTTCTCTCTTCTCTCTGCTCCTGCTTCAGTCTGTGGGCTCTTTCAACCAGATTAGCCAGCAATCGGTTCACTGTGTACTTCCTGACTGGGAACTCATCTCTGCACTCGGGACAGGAGGGAGTTTTTGCACCGTCCCAGACCCTGTTGATACAGGACCTACAGAAGTGGTGTCCACACTCCAGCATTACTGGGCCATTAAACAGTTCCAGACAAACTGGACAGATTAACTCCTCTGTGTAATCCCCAGCCTGTTTACTAAACGCCATCATAACAGAAGCCTGCTGTTTAGTTTCACTTTTATGTATCAGGAAGTAGAACGTTTGGTAGAAGTGACTGCCTTCATTTAAAGGGGTAATACACCAGTCAGGGAGCAGGTATCATATTTCATATCCCACTGACAGAGGTGCATACCTACAGATGGTGTAAGCATTATTGCATGACAGGGTATGTGTTGTTTTAGAATGTACCCATGTCTCGTGTGGTGTGTTATACACAATAGGGTGTGTGGTATTGTATGATTTATCCATCCATGCCTCATGTGGTGTGTCATGCTGGACAGGGTGTGTGTAGTTGTTGGATTTACCCATGTCTCTTGTGTGGTGTGTAATGCGTGACAGGGAGTGTGTTGTTGTAGGATTTACCCATGTCTCCTGTGGTGTGTCATGCATGAGAAGGAATGTGTTGCTGTAGGATTTACCCACACCTCATGTGTCATGCATGACAAGGTGTGTGTTGTTGTGGGATTTACCCATGTCTTGTGTGGTGTGGTGTGCCATGCATGACAAGGCATGTGTTGTGGGATTTACCAATACCTCATGTGATGTGTCATGCATGACAGGGTGTGTGTTGTAGTAGCATATATATCCACACCTTGTGTGGTGTGTCAAGCACACCAGGGTGTGTGGTGTTGTAGGATTTACTTATGTCTCGTGTGGTGTGTCATGCATGACAGAGTATGTGCTGTTGTAGGATATACCCACACCTTGGGTGATGCGTCATGCCCTACAGGGCATGTGTTGTTGTAGGATTTATTCACGCCTTCAGTGGTGTGTCATGAGGCACAGCTGAGGGATATTTTTTTTCTATTCAGCATTTTTTCTCTTCATTGGTCACATCCAACAGCCCAGCCCATTCACTAACTTTCTCACAGAATTACTGGTTATGTGTGGTTCATAGCTCAGTGCTTGTGCTATGTACTGTAACTGAAAAATGTAGGTTTGTGCTTGGATACAGTGGCCAGACTAGTAAGTAGAATGATGCTTCCAAGGTATTAGTTGTATGAGATGGTTAGTGCTTAGATACTGCAGCATTGATATGAGCAAGTCAGTGATTCTGGTACATGTATACTTGATAGTATGCAAGGTGCTTAAATGCTAGGACTGATGAGTAACTTGTTATGGCTTGATGCTTTGGCCTTTCTCTGTATCCCACCGTAGAAAGGATGCTTAGTCGAGTAGGATGAGAACCCCCAAAAGAATATAGAGTATCAGTATGATTATCTCCTCCAACTCCAGAGAGTGTGGCCAGTAGCACGCAGGAGAGGAAAAACCTCTTGGGGCGGAAACCTCTGAGGGCCCATGGCTATTGACCTGCCCATCTTTCTGGACATACTGAAAGAGAATAATCTTAAATTAATGATTTAAATTTATTGGCTAATCCGAAATCCAAAGTCATAGATCCTGATCCAGTGAAAGCAAGAAGCTGAATGTAGTACTGATATTAAATGTCGGTGAAGATGGCAGCACATCCTCCTGGTGAACTCCTAGTCCAGAAAATCCATGTGTGGGGCAGAATCTGATAGTAGATTGAGTCCATGATGGAGCATAATAATTTGGAATGTCAAAAGTTGCATTGGTGACGTGCTCCAGAAGGCGAGGAAGTCTTCTCTGAGGAACAAGGAACCAAATGGCTAAGACTCCAAGTCCAGAATATGAGGAGTTGGTTCATCCACTTGGCAAGCTTGCAGAAGAAGGCTGCATGATTTAGAGAAGGCAGAGCAGTTGGCGCTTCTGGTCCGAGTGGTTGGCAGGTAAAGTGAGTTGACAATAGAACTTAATGCGAATAGGTAGACATAAAGTTAGATGGACTTTCAGGCCCCTAGGGGTGAAGCAGATCGTAGAAGTGGGGGGACAGTCTTTGATGAACCTCTAGGTTCTGTAAGGGTGAAGCAAGTAAGTACGAGCAGATAGTGAAAATGAGTGGACATGTCAGCAGTAGTTGTAGTAAAATCAAACCTGTGGGATGCAGACATAGTAGCAGAAGAGTAGTATTAAATAGATAAAGTATGACATACAGGGGAGAGTACTGAGGGAATTTACATAAGCTTGTAAATTGAAGAGCTTTCATTTGGTGAGAAATATGGTTCTACGGAGCAATGTCTATACACACATTCAGAGAGGCCAGAGAGGTACAGTGGCGTGAAAAAGTATTTGCCCCCTTCCTGATTTTCTCTATTATTGCATATTTGTCACACTGGATGTTTTCAGGTCTTTAGAGAAAATGTAATATTAGATAAAGGGAACCTGAGTGAACAAATAACACTTGTTTTTTTTTTTAATTTCACTTATTTAATGAAAAAAGTTAACCAACACCAACTGGCACTGTGTGAAAAGTAATTGCCCCCTTACACTTAATAACTGGTTATGCCACATTTAGCTGCAATGACTGCAACCAAACACTTCCTATAATTCAATATCAGTCTTTCACATCGCTGTGGAGGAATTTTAACCTACTCTTCCTCGCAGAACTGCTTTAATTCAGTAACATTTGGTAGGTTTTCGAGCATGAACTGCTCGTTTCAGGTCCTGCCACAGCATCTCTATTGGGTTTAAGTCTGGACTTTGACTAGGCCACTCCAAAACTTTAATTTTACTTCTTTTAACCATTCTGATGTGGACTTGCTTTTGTGTTTTGGATCATTGTCTTGCTGCATGACCCAACTACGCTTTCAGCTTCAGCTGACGGAAGGATGACTGGACATTCTCCTAAGAATTTTCTGGTACAGAGCAGAATTCATGGTTCCTTTTAATTATGGCAAGTCATCCAGGTCCTTAGGCAGCAAAGCATCCCCACACCATCACACTACCACCACCATGTTTGACTGTTGGTATGGTGTTCTTACTGTGGAATGCTGTGTTTGCTTTACACTAGACATTATGGGATCCATGTTGTTCAAAAGTTCCACTTTGGACTCATCTGTCCATAGAACATTTTCCCAAAAGGCTTGTGGATCATCCAGGTGCTTCTTGGCAAATGAGAGACGAGCATTTATGTTCTTCTTGGTTAGCAGTGGTTTCACTTGCTACTCTACATGAAGCCTATTTTGCCCAGTCTCTTTCTGATTATGGAGTCATGAACACTGACCTTAGCTGAGGCAGAGAAGTCTGCAGTTCTTTGATGTTGTTTTAGGATCCTTTGAGACTTCTTGGATGATTTTACACTGCGCCTTGGAGTAATTTTGGCAGGCCGCCCACTCCTGGGAAGGTTCACTACTGTTCCAAGTGTTCTCCATTTGGAGATTATGGCTCTCACTGTGGTTCGATGGAGTCCCAGAGCCTTAGAAATAGCTTTGTAACCCTTTCCAGACTGATAGAGGGCAACAAATTTTTTCTGATCTTTTCAGGAACTCCTTTGATCATGGCATAATGTGCTTGTTGAATCTTGTGCGAACGTGACTCTGATGGTAAGGGCCAAAATACGTGAGGTTTATATTGAGCAGGGCTGGCTGTAATCAAGCTCCGGCTGTGTTCAATCAGCTGACTCTAATTATCCCTTTAATTGGGTTGATTTAACTAGGGGGCAATTACTTTTTCACACAGTGCCAGTTGTGTTGGTTAACTTTTTTTCATTAAATAAATGAAATAAGTAAAAAAAGTGTTATTTGTTCACTCGGTTCCCTTTATCTAATATTATATTTTGTCTAAAGACCTGAAAACATCCAGTGTGACAAATATGCAATAATAGAGAAAATCAGGAAGGGGGCAAATACTTTTTCACGCCACTGTACATCAGTTGAAATTATACTCGAAGTATGATGAAGAGTCCTGCATTGATGTGTTTACTAGTTATAGATGATGATAAACGATGGAGAGGGCCAAGTCTGATGAGGTAGTATCGTAACAGGATCCAAAAAGCCATAGAGCACTGAAGTAAAGTAATGTTGAGGCTTAAATCATGAGATTGAAAGTCTTCTGGATGGCTCAACTTAAGTCCTGGTAGGAGTGTAGTAGTAGTAATAATAATAGGAACTGAAACGGCAAGGCAGAAACATCCAAAGGAATAGATGACAAATGGCTAAACAAATCCAGACGTGAATCCATAGTAGAAAGGAGCTCCTAATGTTGGCAGACGTGGTGGGTAGGCACGCGTATAGTAGAATATGCAAACCTCCAGGCCTTGAAGCTGGGCGAGGTAGGTATGGAGTAGAAGTAATCAAGCCCTCAGGCCCAGACTGGTGAAGCAGGTCATATAAGCAGGCAAATATGTGTTAGTAATATAAGTTCAAGGGACCTCCAGGCCTGTAGGGGCACAGGTCATTTGAAGTGCGATGTGGTGAACCTCCAGCCCCGGGGGGCAAGGCAGGTTGTAGAGCAGTGGTAGAGAAAGTAATAGTAATTGTTGAACTGAATGCAATGCAGAAGTAGTAGAGAAGGAGTAAGGAACAGATTGTATATGGTATTATAAATGGTAGCATATCCTGAGCCAATTCCATGCAGCATAGAAATATATTCTAAGGTAGACTTACGAGAGCAGTAGAAGGGTGCTTCAGACTGTCGTATCCTGATGATCGAGGATGGTAAAGAATGCAGTGAAGAGACCCAGTGGAGGATGAGTTGGCTACTCGACCAGCGGTAATAAGCATCCTGAAACTGTAGTAGATCTATGTCTTAGGTTTAAGCTATGATAAGGAAGGCAGTATGGAATAAAGCTCATCTGGGAGGTCTGACAGAAACAGTAGTAATAACTCTGAAGGAGCTGAAGCAGTATGGCAAGAAGCATCCAAGGGAATTGAGGTGAATATCCAATGTAATCCAGAATTAAATCCAGTGGAAGTAAGTGTGAGTGGCAAGGTGAGGGCTGCAGGGTCCAGGATCCGAGTAGTACGACTGAAGGTGAGAAATAACTGGCGGTGATCCAATCCTGAAAAAGTTGGATGAGTAAGTGACCTGAAGTGAAGGCATCTGCCAGATGGAGATCCAAAAGAGGGCAGTGGCAAGGCAACCAGCTAGACCCATGCACGGGGTAAAAGAAATGGCTGGACCACATAGGGCAGCCAAAGGAAGGAGTAGAGAGTGGCAACTAGGCCCCATGAAGGCTAGCAAACCATGATCCACATGCAGGGCAGCAAGGAGCAGTGAAACATGCTAGGAGAGGCCCTCACATGACCAGCAGTATGGCTAGACCCCTCGTAGGCCAGGTGGAAGGAAAGAAAGTGAGTCCAGCTAGACCCAACGTAGGGTAGCATGACTGGGGTGCTGCCACAGAAGGCCACCCAGCACAGCATGCATCCCAGACACCAAAGCCGAGGCTGTAGCAGATGGCAGAAGAAGATCATCCAGTATAACAACCAGGATAGTAATGCTGTGAGAATGTCAGGAAAGCCTCAGCAGTGTTGAGAGTTACGACTGTGGCAGCAGGTTATAAGAGACTATAGCAAGCATGGTAAGCAGAATGGCAGCATAGTGCACAGGGTAGATGTGGGAACAATATGAATGTTGTGTGGTAGCAAAGCAGGATGCCTAGCAGCATGCCGCAGAATGAACCTACATAGTGTCACTAAAGTAAAATCTGATTCAGAAGCCAGCCAGCAAGGCCATCCAAGGTGCCACGGCTTGCAGATCAGTGCATGAAAGGCTGTGAAAAATATGTCTGTGTACCTACATGGCAGTCCCAAGTAGTTGGCACAGGCCATTATGAAGCCATCAACCTTGCCATAAAGATCCCTAGCTTAGCTGGGATACATGGGGATTATCTAACACAGGAAGCTGGTATAGAACAATGAATTAATAATGTTAGGCAGGAGTACTGCATTAGATACTTCAGCAGATGCATATGGGAGAAGGGCTAAACAGGCGGCTCCAACACAAATCTGTATGTTAGGAGGAAAAAATGGAACAGCCAAGCAGTAATTATCTGCTATCAAATGTTACTTTTCTATGTTTTAAAAGAGGTAGTTTAATAAATGCATTAAGTTCCTCAAGTCTCTGCACCACACTGCCATCACGTCATGAATATATTTCTGACTCAAACTCGGTTATTTTCAAATGGATTAACTGCTCTGACCTGCATATACTGCGTCTCTCATGGTCCAACATAAGGAGTTACTAAGGAGGGGCTGAAGTTGCCCCAATTACTATCCCTTTTATCTGATGAGCATGTATCGATAAACATGAATTAGTTATACCTGGAGACATATGTAATTTGTTATCATACACACTCTATGGGGAAGTCACATCAGGTATCACAGATTAAGGTACAGGTATGAGCAGGAATGGTGTCCGAGGAGGAGGAAAGGTGATGGCTCCGGAGTTGGGCGAATGGCGAAGTGGAGGTAGATTGGGTATCCTGTGCAGCAGCAGATGAACAGAAGCCATCTCGGTGGAGGCGGCATTCGGCCACAATGGAGTAGAGCGGGCGGGCAGCAGCCTGGAGTTAGGGAAACAATGCAGAACTGAAACGCGTGTGACTCAGCGGTAGCAGGGCGATGGCTACTCGAGAAGAGTGTAACAGAGAAATACAGGAGGAGTGCAAGAAATGAGTCCAAGAAATTGAGCTAGAAGGTCAAGGACAGCAAGTGGTTGCCGAAACATGGTGTAGCAGGTGAGGAGCAAAGCGAAACCCCCCCAGAAAGGAAGAGAAACACACAGCAAGCAAAGAAGTAGGGGGGATGCAGAGCAACAAACCAGCGAGCAGAGAGAGGCAGGAGGTGGGGGGACAGCAACAAAAGGAATGAGCAGCCGAGCACCACAACCGTTGCCAGCGAATGCAACTCACTCTAAGCAGAATGGCAGTAGCCAGCTTGTTTAAGTAGGATGTGGGGGAGAAACTCTCCCCCCACATAACTATGTAACCCCCCTACAAATGGGGGTTCCCAATAGGCTTTCATGAGCTTGCCCAAATGCTCGTTGTCAGGCTGGTGTCCTGCGTTTAGCGTTAAATGTATTGCCAGTGAGTGCCTGTGTGGCCTCCATGTACTGTCACTTTAAGGGCTGCTGGTTTTGCAGTCATAATTAGTCAGAAGGGGTGACTCTGTTTTCATGCCCGAGTCCCCCCCCAGGCTGTTGACTACTTGCTCCGTTTCTGCCATCACTAGTTGTGCAGAGGGAGCCCTGCTGAAAGATGTAACTAGCTGCTGTAAATCATTTAGTGTAGTAATGAAAATGTGGTTTGTTCTATCCTGCCTTCTTTGCAGTGAGGACTATACATAGATACATAGACAGTGTTGGCAGATAAGGGCCTATGGCCCACCCAGTCTGCCCATTTGAGCTTGTAAGTTCAGTTTGTTTTTCTAGAAGTCCGTTTCCCCTTACCCCTGACCTCTAGAATTCCTTTATGTCTATCCCATGCATTCTTAAATCCCGTGATCGTTTCAGCCCCCACCACTTCCTCTGGCAGGGTGTTCCACTTGTCCACCACCCGCTCTGTGAAGAAATTCTTTCTCATGTTTCCTCTGAATCGCCCTCCCTCCAACTTCATCCCATGCCCTCTAGTCCTGGAACATCTTTTCGCTTAAAAATAGTGTTTTCCTGCACCCTGTTTTCCCTGTAAGATACTTGTATGTCTCTATCATATCCCCCCTCTCCCTCCCTCCTCCAGGGAGTACATGTTCAGTTCCTTCAACCTGTCTTCATAGGGACTTGTGATGCAATCCATGCACCATCTTTGTTGCCCTCCTTTGAACCTTCTCTACCCTGTCTATGTCCTTACATAGATATGGTCTCAGAACTGTACACTGTACTCCAGGTGGGGCCTCACTAGTGTCTTGTATAGTGGAATTATGACCTCCCTTTTCCTGCTGGTGATGCCCCTGCCTATACATCCCAGCATCCTATTTGCTTTACCTGATGCCTTGTCACACTGTTTCCCTACCTTGAGGTCATCAGAGATGACAACCCAAGATCCCTTTCCTGCTTGGTGCATGCTATATCCTCACCCCTCAACTGATATATTGTGCCAGGGTTTTTGTGCCCCATATGCATTATCTGCACTTCTTTGCATTGAATTTCAACTGCCAAACCCTTGACCATTCTTCAAGTTTCTGCAGGTCCCTCTCATTCTGTCTACACCCTCTGGTGTGTCTACTCTGTTACAGAGCTTTGTGTCATCAGCGAACAGTGAAATTCTGCCTTCTAGATCCTGTGCAATGTCACTGATGAAGATGTTGAATAGGACCGGTCCTAGCACAGATCCCTGTGGTACCCCACTGGTCACTCTTCCCTCTGTGGGAGTGACAGCCATTTACCACCACCCTCTGGGTCCTGCCACCCAGCCAGTTACCTACCCACCACACTACTGTCCTGCCCACACCCATATTCCCAGTTTGTGTAATAGTCTTCTATGTGGCACAGTGTCAAAGACCTTGCTGAAGTCCAGATAGGCCATGTCCACTGCCCTCCCTGATCCACCTCCCTAGTCACCCAGTCAAAATTCAATGAGGGTGGTCTGACACGGCCTCCCTGGTGAAACCATGCTACCTTGGGTCCTGTAGTCCATTGACAACAGATGTTCCACCAATCTCTCTTCAGTAGTGCTTCCATGATCTTTCCCACTACCGAGGTGAGGCTGACTGGTCTGTAGTTCCCTGCTTCCTCTTTGTTCCCACTTTTGTATAAGGGGACTACATCTGCTGTCCTCCAGTCTTTGGGTACCTCCCTGTTTCCAGTGATTGGCTAAACAGGATAGCCAGAGTTCAGCCACCACCTCTCTTAGTTCTTTAAGGACCCTGGGGTGCACCCCATCTGGCCCCATTGCTTTGTCAACTCTTATTACTTCCAGTTCCTTCAGGATCCTTTTCGTGTAAAGGGACTTGTGTCCATTTCTGCACCATTCTCACCCTTGTACTCCCTTCAGACCCATTACCCCCTTCCTCAGTAAAGACTGAGCAGAAATACCTGTTCAATATGTCAGCTTTACTGTTGTCATCCTCCACGCGACTCCCATCCTCCCCCTTCAGTCTCACTATCCCTCCCTTTGTCTTTCTTTTTTCACTTATGTACCTGTAAAAGGTTTTGTCCCCTTTAACCACTGATTTTGCAATGTGTTCTTCTGTCTGAGCTTTGGCTTCCCTTACTGACTTCCCTGCCTCCCTTTGTTTCTCCTGGTACTTCTCCCTATCCCCTTCTGCCTGTGACTGTTCTGTTTAGCTCCACCATTTTGGTCCCGAACTGCAGAATTGGACCAATCAGTACTCTGGGACTCTAAAATGGAGCCTGCTAAAGTGGGACTGTATGGATTACCCGTTGGGATTTGTAGTTCTGACCTGTTGTCACCTTTTGCACCTAAAGGGGGAGCTCTTACTGTGAATGACAGCTGGACCGACCAATCAGCCCTTTTGGATTCAAGGGAAAACCCTCAAGCTGTCTGCTGGCAAGCCAGATTTGAGTTGGAAGTCGAGGAGGAAAGAGCCATAATCGAGCAGGCGTGTTGCTGTTGGTTGAGGAGAACCGTGGAAGGCCCAAAACCTGGCCTGTTGCCATTTTGCCAAGAGAGAGAGTGAGAGAAACATAGCCAGACAGTGATTCGCTCAGTGTGCTGTAAAGTAAGCTACTAGATGGAGACAAGGCTCAACCTGAAGAAGACCGAAGATTTTGTCACGCACGATCGGCCTGTCAGGACCTTAGCTACCTTCGAGCTCCCTGGTGTAGCAGTGACTTTGCGATCGGGATCGAGGAGTTGATTGCCTGGTACAGTAGTCCTTAGTTACATATAAATGTGCTATGAACTGGAGGGGGGTCGCAACCTGGTTTCCTCCTCGAGCTGAGTTGTGTGTTGAGGGCTGGCAGCTGTACCCAGCTCGCGTCAGACTGAATCTGCCTGCTATCCAATGCAGTTGGGCCCTGCCACAAGGGTCTTGTCTCCCTACCCTGCTCCTTCTGGCAATCCAGAACAACCATCATTCATCCTGTCCTCAGCCTTGGGTATCATGAGTAGTAAACAGGGTAGCTCCCTGCAACATATCTTTTGAATCACAAGTGTATCATCTGATTAATTTTTTGGGTTGTTTCCAGGAACTGAGCCCTCTGACTCCGGATTACAATCAGTGGGTTTGCTTGTTAATTCTTTTTCCTCACAGGGCACCTGCCAGCTGCAACGCCAGCCTACCCCGGGCAACAGTCCTGGCTAACCCCCTTTTCCATCCTGGGTACCCAGAGAGTGTGACTGATAGGGACACTGACTGCATGCACAACTGTGATATTTATAATGTGTTTAAATCAATTAACCTGATTGCCCCATCCTTGTTACAGCCCCCTGAATAAATCAGAGTTACTTCTTTTGCTGCAATCTATGTTGACTATGGTGTCTGTTTAAGCCTAAGGTATTGCATAGTTGTTTTGTCTTGCATCATCTTATTTTACAGGGGTCCCTAGAAGCAAGCTGAAGGAGCCAGTCCTGGGGCTAAGTGTTGAATATAGGTGTATGTGCCACGCATATCAGGGGTATTGGGAAGGTGAACTTGGTGTATCGAGTGGGCCACTAAGGGGAATCGAGGGGGGTCACATTATTGATTGCTAATGCTGATATTGTAGCCACCGTGGAGCACGTTAAGGGTTTGGGTAAAGTCGAGGTGAAGGGGAGAGATGCAGACTTGCTTGAACAGACTATGATAGTGTTGCTCTCCTGTAGCTCCCTGATAGATTCAGAGACAGTACCCCCTGTTATTTTACCTGAAGTTACCCAGAAAGGGTGAAGAGTCATTCACCTGCACAGTGATCCGACTACCCCAGGTGGGTCCCCCATATAGAAGGGTTCAAGGATAAGTTGCTCAAACTATTAGCGTCTGAAGGACAAACTGCCCAAGAGCTTGTAAAGGTGTTAGACCTTTCAGAGGAACACAAGCCCCTGCACTCCCCGGCCACCTCCACTGCTTCTCCAAAGAGTTCTCCTGTAGCTCCCTCCCCCATAGTGATTCCCTCAATACAGTTGGAGTCCTACCAAAAGCTCAGACTTTTTTTGGGCACAGTCCCTGTGCCCCCGGGGGAGGACGACTTGGAGACATGGATGGACTACACCACTTCTTTACTACAAGAATGGCAATGTTCAGAGGGGGAAAAGAGAAAGAGGCAGATGGAGAGTTTGAGGAGCCCTGCCCTGGAAGCCAGAGGCTACGGCAGCTGAGTACCTCTCTGCACTGGAAGAAGTGTTTGGTAGTACTGAGTCGGGGGACGACTTGTTGTGGAAGTTCAAATCAGCCAAACAGTGGAAAAACCAGAAATTGTCTGCATTTGTTACCAGGATTGAGAGGGCTCTGCAGAGGGCTCACAGAAAAGGGGAGTGCCCGCAAAAGAACTGAACCGAGTCAGGTTGGATCATATCCTAAAGTCAGCCCAACATTCTAGTGTAATGATATTGAAACTCAAGTTACAAGATAGGAAGGCTAACCCTCCTGAGTACTGTCATCTTATGAAGGAAATTTGTGAAATTGAGACTGATGAAGAGGGCTGGGAGCCCTATGCGGGGATGGTTGGTACCTGCCCGACTCCTGAGAGGAGTGACTTGGATGAGGCCCAGCAGTTGAGAGAGTTGATTAAAGAGTTGACTGAAGCAGCCAGAGAACCTGACCTGTATCAGGCATCCCCAGAGGCCAAAGGTGGAGTGGGAGTACATGTTGTTTCTTCAGAGCCCCAAACTGAGGGTAACCTACTAGAAGAAGTGTGAGAGCTGAAAGCGTTAGTTGGGGACTTGCTGCGGACACCACACCAAATCCTTGCCATGGTGGAAGTCCCGAAGATCAAGGGTCCAAAATGCGAGCCAAAGATAAGCACTCCAATAATCCTGTGGTGTGCAAGTCGGGATATGGTCCGCGAACCCGAGATCCTAGAGAGCCTACTTTTTGCTATCAATGTGGAGAGGATGGACACACCCATTTCTTCTACCATTCCCCGGAGAATTTGAGGAGGGTCACTGCCTGGTTATTAGCTTTGATTCGATGAAACAATAATTCGCAACCAGGGGGAGCTGTGCGGGAAAGTTACACTACCAAAGCCCAAGCCAGATCAACACTGACATCAGTGCCACCGGAATGGTCCGACATGGTGGGCCCCTCCATGGAGACAACAGTGAAGGTGAATGGAGTGTTTACCAGGGCTGTGCTTGACAATGGCTCCCAAGTAACTATAATGTTTCAGGACTGGTATCAGAAGCACTTGCCTTGATGTGCCCTTACAGCTGTTGGAAGGACTGCATGTCTGGGGGTTGAGCGAAAAGGCCTATCCCTATGCCGTGTATGTCAGGATTTGGTTGTCTTTCCCTACTTCAGTGGCTGGAGTGGCAGAGCAAGTGGAGACCTTAGCTTTGGTGTGTCCCCCTACTGGACTGTATGATGGGGTCCCTCTATTAATCAGGATGAATGTTCATATGTTTGGAAGATTGGCGCAGCTATGCTATGAGAAGCAGGGGCAACAAACTGGTAGGGCTCTGAGGATTCCTGCATTGATTAAGAAAGCGTATGAGTCACGGCAGAATGCCAAGAGAGTGGATCAAGACGAACCAGTCGGGGTGGTATGGAAGAAGGATCCTGAGCCAATGGTCCTGGGCCCCATTACCCAGTGTACCCTACAAGGGGAGGTCTGCTTACGGAAAGATGTCAAGAATAAGATACACATGCTGGACACACCAGGCGATGGAAGATTGTCGGAAGGGTTGCTGATTAAACCCAGTATCTTACCTGCTCGTGCTCATACCTATGCCTGATGGGTCATGGTCCAGGTCCACAATGTGTCAGATTGAGAAATTCAGGTGAATAGAGGCTGCACATTAGCCACCGTACACTGCGCAGACACTGCAGTGTTACCTAGTAACAAGCCCTCTGAAGTGACTGACCGAGTGACACCCGATGTAACCCTACGAATTGCCAACCGACGGACGGTAGGTTACGTGATGTTTGGACGGGGTACCTGGAGGATAAAGACATCAAATAGTAACAGACCAGAGAACTCTCCTTGCAGACAAAGGCATTTTATTAAGAGCGGTGCAGGGCTCTGCGCAGGTTGGTTACAAGTTCTTACAAGTTCTCCCAAAGCTTTAGTCAGTGGGATTCACATACAGGGTAATAAATAACTTCAGGAAATTACATATAAGATAATGCTTTAGCTACATAATATTTGTCAGTCTCTGATTGGCTGTGTTTATATGGCCTAATATTGTCCATGAGTTGTGACACTGGTGATTGTTTTTGCTTGGCTTTGCTTTCATAACAGTTTATCCATATTTAGATATACTACTTCCCTTAGCCTAGAATGCATTGCAGTGTAATTAACAATTTTAACTGTCACCACAAGATGGCATCATTGCTCCATTGGGATTATACTGAGACACTGTCAGACCAATGAGTCAATATTTTCCTTTTAAATTAAGTGTAGGAATGTGCTGATTATGCAGTATGACGTGTACTTTCATGCGTTGTGTTTATGATTAAGGAAGCAATAGTTTGCTCTCTCTTAAAACTACGTAACAACCTTGACATTAGAACTGGTTGTCTTTGGTTTATTTATTAAGCATGCCTACAAAGATACCTATTTTAGTCACATGTATTATGTTAATACACTAGAGTACAAATAACTTGTTACACCCGACTTGTTTGACTTTAGTGACTCCCCATCGCCAGCGGAATGGAAGGCTAGAATCAGCCAGAGACTCTCCCAGAAAGATAAGGTGTTTTCGCTGAAGGAATGGGATGTGGGATGTGTCAGAGGAGCGGAGCATCACATCCGCCTGCAAGATCAACGGCCATTCCATGAGAGGTCTCTGCACCTAGCACCAGCAGATATAGATGATACAAGAAGACACCTGCAGGAAATGCTCTCGGCTGGTGTGATACAAGAATCCAGAAGCCCTTATGCTTCACCTATTGTGGGGGTGAGGAAAAAGAATGGGACAGTAAGAATGTGTGTACACTACAGGACCCTTAACAGTTGGGCCATCCATGATCAATACACCATGCCCCATATTCAGGATGCTTTGGACTGTCTAAATGGAAGCAAGTGGTTCTCAGTGTTGGATCTTCGCAATGGGTACTACCAGATCCCCATGGCCCCAGAAGACCGTGAGAAAACAGCCTTCATCTGTCCGCTTGGGTTCTATGAGTTTATGAGGATGCCTCAGGGGATCTCCGGTGCTCCAGCCACTTTTCAGCAACTGATGGACCGTGCAGTGGGGGACATGAAGTTGTTGGAGTGCCTGGTATGCTTAGACAATGTTAGTGTGTTTGAAAGTTCGTTGGAGGAACATGAGAGACGACTTTTTAAAGTGTTGGACCGACTGGAAGACTTCGGCCTTAAGCTGTCCATCAACAAATGCCAGTTCTTTCAGACATCTGTAAAGTATGTGGAGCACATAGTGTCCACCGAGGGGACAGAGACTGATCATAGCAAAGCTGAGGCCTTGACCACCTGGCCCCAGCCCCGCAATTTAAAAGAATTACAGCGCTTCCTAGGTTTTTGTGGTTATTACCATCAGTTCATAAACGACTACTCAAGAGTGATTCGCCCACTGTTGAATCTGACCCAGGATTACCCTCCCATGAACAAAAAATACAAGAGAATGGCCCCCATTGAAGCAGAGAGTGTATTTCACTCGGGTGAACTTTTTGGGCCCCGATGGACACCTGATGGTGAGGCTGCCTTCCACGAAATCATATATCAACTCACCCATGCTCCTGTCCTTGCTTATGCTGATCCTGCTAAACCCTATGTGTTACACACAGATGCTAGCCTACAAGATTTGGGGGCTGTATTGTATCAGGAGCATGAAAATGGCCTTAGACCAGTGGCCTTTGCCAGTAGAAGTATGACCCAGTTGGAAAAAAACTATCCTGTACATAAACTGGATTTCTTGGCGTTGAAGTGGGCCATTGTCGACCATTTTCATGACTATTTGTATGGAGCAAAGATATTAGTAAAGATCGATAATAATCCACTAACCTATGTACAGACTTCAGCTAAATTGGACGCTACTGGGCATCAGTGTCTTTCTGCATTGCCCACTTATAATTATGCTATTGAATACAGATCGGGCCTGACTTCCATAGATGCTGATGTCCTCTCCAGGAGGCCTATTTCCAAAGGTGATTGGGTCAGGTTGTCTGAGCCTGATATTCGAGCCCTGTGCCAAAAGTTTGATAAAGATGAACAGATGTCCACAGACCCAGTGGACTGCTTGGTAGACTGTCTGGGCCCTCACACTTGCATACCAGCTGCGTACTGTCACTTCTGCACACTAGATATTAGTGCCTTGCCTCAGTTTAATAATAACAGCCTTCAGCGAGCTCAATCTCGTGACTCAATGATCCGATCCACCCTCGAAGCCCTCTACGCAGGGAAAGATGTGTCCAAGTTGTGCTCCTCTGACTTGAGAACTGTGCTATTGTACAAAGGAGGCTCTCACTTGAAGCTAATAAATCAGTTGCTGTACCGAGAGACTATAGATGGGGGGATGGGGGGGTCAAGTAGACAAGCGACAATTGGTCCTGCCCACAGATTTCAGAGACTTTGTGCTGAGGTCCCTACACAACCACGTGGGCCACCTCGGCATTGATAGAACCCTTGACCTGGTGCGGTCCAGATTCTACTGGCCTAAAATGGGGGCAGATGTTGAAAATCATGTACAAACTCGTAGTCACTGCCTACAGAGAAAGGCTTTGCCACAGAGGGTTGCCCCCCTTGTTAACATCACCACCAGCATGCCCAAGGAGTTAGTTTGTATTGACTTTCTAAGTCTGGAGCCTGATCAGCGGAGTATCAGTAACGTGTTGGTGGTCACAGATCATTTTACCAGATATGCCCAAGCCTTCCCCACCAAAGATCAAAAAGCATCCACTGTGGCCAAGGTGCTGATAGAAAACTTCTTTGTTCACTATGGGGCCCCCCAAATAATTCATTCTGACCAAGGTAGAGACTTTGAGAGTCACCTAATCAAATACATTTTCTCTCTATGGGGGGTGCAGAAGTCCAGAACCACGCCTTATCATCTGCAGGGAGATCCACAGCCCGAACACTTCAGTCGCACCCTGCTTGACATGCTGGGCACTCTCCACCCGAAAGACAAGCCCAAATGGAGCCAGCAGATTTGCATCTTGGTCCATGCCTATAATTGTACAAAAAAATTATGCGACCGGGTTTTCTCCCTATCGCCTCATGTTTGGGAGGGAGGCTCAGTTACCAGTGGATGTTTGTTTTGGGGTTTCTCCTGATGGGGTCAGAGCTGAGAATTACCTGCAATTTGTGCAAAAACTAAAAGCTCAATTGAACCATGCATACCAACTAGCTCAG